>ML058445.1:2499448-3749173 GCA_003013855.2 Liriodendron chinense | reverse complement strand
ACCCATGTGGTCCAAAATTTAAGTAGATCAACGGTCTGATGGCCCATAGATGATGATCTGAAAATCAAATGGGCCAACGGGTGCAATCCAACGGTCCAATACTCCTATCAAAGCAGCTCACATACATCCTCCTAGTGTGAGGTCTTCCTGATGCATGGGCTATGCATGTGGGGTCTTCAAAGTAGTTAGTCGGGCCCCATGTAGATGTCATCCATCGAAAGTGAAGCTGGGGCTGCAGTCAGGACCCTCTTCCTCTTCTAGTAGACCCAATACGAAGGTCCGATGTCCTCATCAATCCTCTCCGGTTGAGAAAGATTCGCCTCTGGTGAAGAAAAACTACGAAACTACTCCAGAAGATCAGGATCCAACTTCTGAAACTCCGTCTTTGTGATCCATGTGCTATCTGATGTTGGTCTGCCCTTCCATTTGACAATGAATTTCTGAAATCCTCCTTGTCTGGTGAAATCCACGTGGTGATCCAACACATCCTCAATCTTCTCTTCTCTCAGGTAAAGATGGTAGAGAAGGTAAATGGTGTGATGACGGGGTAGGTAAAGGCCAAGAACTAGGGGACAAATTTGGCGTATGGGGGTCTGCAAGAGGGCTAGTGGGTGTAGTAATAGGACTATCACAAGAAACCAGGTCCTCAGCATTGAATGTGGAACTAATGCCCATGTTAGAAGGAATATCTACCACATGCATTAATGCTCACTCTTTGCAAAATTTTACGGGGACTTGCATTATGGGAATGTAACTTTTTAACAGTTCCATGAGGAAACTGCTCTGGTCATATGTGAATCCTGACGTAGTCACCCGCTTGAAATTCTTTGTACCTGCAATGAGAATCAACATGAATTTTATATTTTTTATTACTTGCATTAATCCTTCGTTTGATCTCAGCATGTAAATCATGGATATGCTATGCAAATGCAGATGCTGACTTAGATGGCCTATGTGAGATGGACATGGGGATGGGATCTATAGGCTTCCTAGGTTTGTACCCATGCACGACTTGAAATGGACTCATACTTATAGACCTATTTACTAAACCATTGTATGCAAACTCTGTAACAGGAAAAAATGCATGCCAGGTCCTAGTATGGTCTCCCACTAAACAACGCAACAAGTTTCCTAGGCTCTTATTGACTACTTCCACTTGTCTATCGGCTTGAGTATGGTAAGCCAAAGAGAATTAAAGTTTTGTACCCATCATATGCCAAAGTGTCTTCCAGAAGTAACTCATGAAGTGCACATCCCTGTCAGACATTATGGTCTTCGAAAAATCATACAAACGAACTACCTCCCCAAAGAAAATCTTAGCCACATTGGAGGCATCCGACGTTTTTGAACACGACAGTAAGTGTGTCATTTTGGAAAAAGGTCCACTACGACAAAGATGGAATCATGGTCCTTAATAGTCTTGGGTAGTCCAAGCACGAAATCCATAATAAGGTCCTGCCCCATAGCATGTGAGACTGTCAAAGGCGTGCATAAACCTATATTCTGCCCTCGTTGCTTTGCCAGTTGACAAGTGCTACATTGCCTAATAATTTTGGCCACATCTCTCTTGAGGCTTGGCCAATAAAATTTGCCTTCTACAAGGGCAATGGTCTTATCTCTCCCAAAATGATCAGTGACCCCTCCAAAATGAAGCTCCCAAACTAGAAAAATTCGGAGAGAAGTACGAGGGATGCAGAGTCTATCACATTTGAATAAAAAATCATCAACAATGACAAACCCTTGATCATTTCTCGTTTGATCACCTGCAATGACACATACACTTCTCCAAAACCTGAGCATGACGGATATTCTTCTTTCAACCGCTTGAACCCAATGACCTCAATACTCATGGATTGGAGTAGCGTCACTCTACGGCTAAGGGCATCGACTAGTTTATTTTCAACCCTAGCCTTGTGCTTTAATACAAACGTATACTCCTGAAGAAACTGGACCCATTTGGCATGCCTTGGGTTCAATTTCTTTTGGGAGTTGAGATAACACAAGGCCTCATGGTCAGAAAATAAGATGAATTCTTGCGATAGAAGATAGTGACACCAATGGCGCAAAGACTGTACAACTGCATAGAACTCATTGTCATAGGTGGAATACCACTGCTTCATTCAACTTCTCACTAAAAAAAGCAATAGGATGCCCTTCCTGAGTAAGAACACATATACTAACGCCTGAAGTATCACACGCAACTTTGAAGACTTTAGAAAAGTCAGAAATGCTCATGGTGGGAGCCTCTGTCATCTTACCCTTAATCTCCTTAAAAACTCTGGAGGCCACCTTAGTCCATTTAAACTCCACTTTTTTATGCAATCTATAATGGGAACCACGATGGTACTAAATCCTCTAATGAACCACCCATATAAGGTGTCTAAGTCGTGAAAGTTGTGCACCTCATGAGTGTTCTGCGGTTCAGGCCAATTCACTATGGCCTTGACCTTCTCGGGTCCACAGACATACCCTTAGACAACACAACAACCCTAAGAAGATGACTCTATCTGACATGAATGTACACTTCATCAGGTTCTCAAACAACTTTTCTACTCTAAGGACCCCGCAAACTTGCCACAAGTGGCGGAGATGCTACTCCTTACTGGTACTATAAATAAGAATGTTATCGAAATATACCACTAGAAACTTTTCAATGAAGGGTCTCAACACCTGGCTCATCACTCTCATAAATGTACTCGAAACATTAGTCAAACCAAAGGCATGACCGACCACTCGTAAAGCCCATCATTCGTCTTAAAGGCAGTTTTCCATTCGTCTCTTGGGCGAATATGTATTTGGTAGTTCCTACTCCCTACTCTTGAGGCTGATCCTTGAAAAGATCGTGGTACTAGTCATCATATCTAGCATGTCGTCAAGACGCAGTATGGGAAACCGATACTTGACTGTGATCTTATTGATGGCGCGATTATCCACACACATGCGCTATGTGCCATCTTTCTTAGGCATGAGAAGGGCGGGCATGACACATGGACTCATACTCTCCCAGATGAAACCTTTTCTAAGGAGCCCGTCTACTTGCTTCTTCAATTTCGCATACTCAGTAGGATTAATCAAGTAGTGAGGAACGCATGTTGTATGTCCCTCATGGGTGGAAGCTTGTCTGGTAAATCATCAGGAAAAACATCTCTAAACTCTTTGAAAATCAAACTCACCTCACGTGGCAACTCTACGCTAACCTAGGGTGTAACCTCTCTAGCCACGAGAGCATATACCACCAAATCCGGCTTAGTCTCTTTCTCAAACTCACTAGCATTTATTATATGTAGAGACTTAGGGTGGGATTTTCTTTATACTTTAGGATTACTTTTCTTAACGCTTTCCTTTTCCGAGGTGCTCTTGGGTAGAAGAGGGATCAACTTGATCTTCTTGCCCTCATGTATGAATGAACAAGTATTCGAACAACTGAATATTGTCACATCACGATCAAACAGTTGTAGCCTACCCAAGATAATATGGCCTTCATCCATAAGCAACACATCGCACCAAAGCGTGTCCTTATAAGATCCAAGCTCAATAGGAACCTGACAATGCTGGAAAACCGGAAGTGAAGTCTTATCTACCCAAGAAACTCGATAAGGTCCGGGATGTGGACTAGCTTTCAACCCTAAGTGATCTAGGATGCTAGTGGAAATCACATTTGAACAACTCCCATTGTCTATGAACACTTTCTAGTTTTTCTCCCCACACTTGGTGTAAGTATAAAAAATTGTATTCCTGCACTAATCATCATTACCCTTAGCCTATGTTAGGGCACATCTGACAATTACAACTGGCATTGTCTCATATTCCTCAACTTCTTCATCACTAACACCTCCAACGGGCTCATGCATTTCCTCTTCATACTCGCCCTGTTCTTCATCATCCGCCTCTTTAGTGACAAGTGCCTTACTGCGCTCTTTTATGGGGCAATGGTGCGCGAAATGGTCGTATCCTTGGCACTTGAAACATTGTGTGTGCTCATCAGCTACAACACTTGTACTAGCTACCCATTTTCCTTTGGCATCTCTAGGATTGGGTTGTGTACCAGTGAGGGCCCTGGTTTGACCACTAATGCCTAGTTTGGCTTTGTGGGGAGTGGACCTAACATTTGTATCAACCCGCCTCATGATCTGGGACTTAACTTAATGCTCTAGTTCTTGCACACCATCTGATAGGCATGCTCTAAGGTGCTTACATTTTGAGGAATGAGCTCACGCTAAAGTTCGGATCGAATGCTCGTCCTAAATCGAGATAAGGTCACGAAGGGTTCCTCCTGAACGTTACATCACATCATATACTCATCAAACTTGGCAATGTATTCCGTCATGGGCATTGCACCTTGCCTAAAAGACAGCCACTGATCCAACATCCTCTGGCGTTAGGAAAGTAGGAGGTACTTTTCCTTGAGGACCTCCTTCATCTCGGCCTAGAGCACAACTGACTCTTCTCCATGCCTTCCATGGTACGCTCAACGTTGGTCCAAAACAACTTCGCTTGACCTACTAACTTTATCTTAGTGAATCTAACCTGGCATTGTTCAGATATATCATACCACTCGAAAAAGTCGTCCATGTCTACTAGCCAGTTCAGAAAAACTTTGGGGTCCAAGCGACCATCAAAACTAAGAGCGTCCACTTTAACACTCTTCATAACCATCTCCTCAGGATCATAGTGGTCCTAGAATTTTCTACGGAGTAGTTGGGCACATATCCCTCTTCGGTCTGCTCTCTGGCCTTGATACCTAGGACGTTCTCTAGCGGGCTCTTCCCTAGCTTGCCACCCTCAACTTGTTTCTCAACTTTAGAATGACGATCTTCCCCAATGTTGGGGTTAGCCTGCTAAGACGCTTCCAACTGGGCTATGTGTTGATTACTAGTGGTAAGTTGGGTGTTGGTGGTCCGTTGGTTGTTCTCAATATTTGTGAACCGACAATTGATGTTTTCAATAGCCTCAACAAGCTGTTTCATGTTCATTGTAGGAGAAAGACCAAATGCACGACCTGTTCGAGTGTGCATACACTAAGGACATGACTAGATTCAACTCTAATAACCGCTAGATAAAGATGAGGACCATGTAATAACAATCGAAGACTTCTAGGCCTATACACAACAATATGATACACCTACACTCTTGTATGATGACTCTTAAGTACTTTAAACCCTATGGACAGCCCTAAGATGCTTCAAATAAGGCCAAAACAAAAAATTCAATAACTAGGTGTCTTAAAAATCACTAAATTTGAAAATTCCAACAATGCCTAAACAGAAAATTCAGCAAGTTATATGTGATCAATATATTCTACGATGGGTTGTGAATTTTGACAAACACCTATCCTACACTAGACCTAGGCTCTGATACCAAAATTGATGTAGGATAAATGCTTTATGATGTGATTTACTAGAAGATATCAAAAGTTCAGATTCATACAAATAAATCAAGTATAAAATCAAGTATTCTACCATAGAACAAGAAAATTCAGATTTAAACTATTTGAATTTGACTAAAAGTAGCATCCCGCAAGCATGTTCACTAGAAAATAAAGAAAGAGTGGCCCCTACGAGATATGGGAATCCCGTTCTAGTGCATGTTAATCCTAATAATCAAGTAGATTCATGATTTCATGCTTAGGACACAATAAGGGGCTAGGTTTAGGGAAATTGGGGTTAGGGTTTTGGAAAGGGACGAAATAGGGTTAGGGATTTAGGGTTGGATGAGAGAAACAAAGAGGAAATGAGAGAAATAGGGGTTGCACATGTCAGCCCATACAAACTCAAGTGCGGGCGTGTGGGTTGATGAAGAGAGGAAGATGGGTTAAGTTTTGGTGGTTTAGGTTAGAGGAAGAGATGAAAAAAGGAAGAAAGAATAAGGATTTTAGCATTGGAAGGAGAAGAAAGAAGATAGGCAAGGATCATACTTGAGGCTTCACATCTCCACTCCAATCCCTGGAGGGCCCGAAATAACTACTTGCAAATCACATGCAAGCAAGGTAGAAGAAGAAGAGAAACAACCCCCCCTCCCCCCCCCCCCCCCCCCCGGGATTTTAGCATTTGAATAAAGAAGAAGGAAGAGATGGAAAAATATCTTGGAAGGAGAAGAAAGAAGATAGGCAAGGATCACACTTGACGCTTCACATCTCCTCTCCAATCCCTCGAGGGCCTGAAATAACTACTTGCAAATCACATGCAAGCAAGGAAGAAGAAGAATGCTTCAGTCTTTATTTATATGCTAAGAAGCTGAAAATTATAAAATACCATTCTCTTAAAAATTAAGTGCATGTTAAAAAATAAAAGCTGTAAACTACTAAATCCTAATCCAAACCAATAATCAAGTAAAAAAAAAAATATAAAAACATAAATGTCAACTACTAGGGACCCATGTGGTCCAAAATCTAAGTAGATCAATTGTTCGATGGCCCGTAGATGATGATCTGGCGATTAGATATGCTTACAGGCGCGATCCAACGGTCCAATACTCCTATCAAAGCAGTCCATATGCATCCTCCTAATGTGGGGTCTTCCTGATGCACGAACTATGTAGGTGAGGTCTTCAAAGTGGCTCGTCGGGCCCTATGTGGATGTCATCCATTTAAAGTGAAGTTGAGCTGCAATTGGGACTCCCATCCTCTAGTAGACCCGATACAAAAGTCCGATGCCCTCATGAATTACAGTTCCATAAGCCCACCTGATGATTAGATTGTTGTGATGCATCTACTTATCATGGTGGGAGTGTTGGATGTCAGAGATACGCCATGCGGGCCTCACAATGCTTGGCTCCACCATTTATGGGAAAAAGATGAAGGGTATGTGTGTGTGTGTGTGTGAGAGAGAGAGAGAGAGAGAGAGAGAGAGAATAGATTATGCTGATTTGTAATTTTGTATAATTGATTGTGGAAAAGTAAGGGAGATGATATGGTAGAGTAGGAAGAACCATAACATGGTTGATCAATCTTGACGTAGAATGGAATGATCTAATCTAATAGATGCCATGAAATTAAAAGACAGGTTAACTAGAGTAATGGAACGACAAAATAAAGCTAATTTACCATAAATTTAGAAATTTCATATTCATGACATGTTCAAATTCAAGCCTACGAGAGTCCCACAATGCAAATCTCATAAATTACTAATTAATCGGGACCTATGGGAAATAGAACCCCCATCCTAGTATAGGGTTATATATGAATTTAGTGGAAATCATATGTCTTGTAAGAGTTTTGATGTGTTAGGGCTATTTAAAGGCTAGAAAATGTGAGGAAATGGTTTAGGGTATCTAAGCATAAAGGAATTAGGGTTTGGAACATTAGGGTTGAGGTTTTGGGTTAGGATTTCAGATTTTGAATTTAAGGGATTTAGGATTTAGAGTTTTTAGAATTTTGGGAATATGAGTTTCGGGTTATGAGAATTAGGGATTTATGATTTGGCCAAGTGATTTTTAGATTTTGGGGATTGGATATCTAGAGTTTTGATAATCAAGGGGTGGAGAACTAGGATTTTGAAAATTAGGGTTTGTAGATTATGGTTAGGGTTTGGTTGGGTAAGGATATAGATGGGTTAAAGTTTGATTGAACGTGGGTTCTAAGAAGACGAAAGAAAAATAAAAGAAGAGAGAGATTGGGGAACGTAGAGAAAGAGAAAATAAAAGATGAGGAAGATGATTCCTTGATGAGAAAAGAAAAAAGTAGAAAAGATAACTAGGGAATCGCCCTCGTGGCTTGGCACTACCAATCCAATTATAAGATGAAATTTTGCTCAATCTCAAAGAAAAATGAGAGAAATCTCTTTCATTCATAACATGCATCATGGTTAGGGTGAGGATGTCCAACCCTTTACTCTTAGAAAATAAATTTTACAAAAATGCGCTCTCAAATACGATTCTTAATATAAAGGCGCTTAATGAATTAAAAGTTATTCCTAACTCCCTAATCTCAACACAATTATGAGCTATACCAAGAATAACGAAACATGGAAAGAAACTCGATCATCATGTTCGCTCAATCCAACCGTCTAATGTGTCTATCAAGCTCCTAATTGCAGCCTACTTGCATCTTTCCAATGCGGGGTCCTCAAAGATACACGAACATGCACATGAGGTCTTCAACATGGCTAGAAATGTGAATTGGGCCAAGTAGGCTACATATAATACTCGTCTAGCCATGAAGAGATTGGCTAAACCCTCCTCCGCTGGTATTGTGCTCGGATGCCCTCATCAAATCTCCACAGGATACACTGGGTAGAGATGATGTATCGATTAGGTCCACCCCAGGATGGGTCGCGTATCTTTTCTATATAAAGCCCATGAGGCAATCCGATCCATTACTTTTTGTTTACCCCACTTCATATTTGACCATTAAATGTTTTTGTTTCCCACTGTCAATTTAAACGGACATAGATCAGATGGATGTGATTGTCTAATAGGAGTGATTTTTGAGACAAACCATCAAATATCACCCAGCCACCTGTAGATTGATTGCTCTACCATATTAGGGTTCATTCAAGCCGGATGTGGCCCTAAGCTGTGAGGCCCACTGTGATGTATGTTTTATATCCACTCTTCTATCCATTCCTCCAAATCATTTTAGAGCATGAGCCCAGATATAAGGCAGATCCAAGGGGACCACACAGCAGGAAACAGTTGAGATTGGACGTCTACTGTTAAAAACTTCACAGATGCCACCTAAATTTTGGCTCAAGCTGATATTTTGTTCTTATGAATGGGTTGGATGGCATATAAATATCATGGTGGGCCCTCGAATGGTTTCAACGGAGGGCATCTGTATTACCACTGTTTATTGTGATGTGGTCCATTGGAGCTTTGGATCTGCCTCATGTTTGGGCTCATGCCCTAAAATGATCTGGCAAAAGGATGGACGGAGCGGATATAACACATCCATCATGTTGGGCCTGTGTCCAATCTGCTCCACACTGTATCATCTCCTCGTTTTTCATATACCATAGCAGACCATCCTCTATTCATTCCTCGAAGGATATCATACCATCTCCATGGCACGTGTGACTAAGGTATGGTGATCTGGACCATCCAACTGGTGTGCCCCACCACTTATGGGCCGCAGCCAATAACTCACACAGACTGAACGATCCATGTTGTCTGATAATTAGATTGGACTTTTGTGGGTTGATTGTGGACGGTACGCCATTTTGTTTGTAGCCCTTCATTTCCAGGCCACCAGTTGGCAGGCCGCTATGTTCGCTGTCGCTGACCATCCAGCGGGTCCCACCAGATGGATTGTCTAGATCATAGTAGATACTGTGTGAGTGATGCATGGCAGCCCTTTTTTCCTTTTCTTTTTGATCCAGCAATGGTACGGCAGGGATTCATAATTTGCGTCATGGGCTTGTAAGAGCCCTTGCATCCTTAGCAACCCAGGTCTTGAATTAAGCTGCTCAATTCAGTCCTTACAACACTATGTCCATCCAACTTTCTAAACTTCTAATTAGCTTTGTCAAACTTTACTTTAACAATGTGCGACATCTACTCCCTTCTTAACCCCTTGTTTATTTCATTCACCATCATCACATCGCATAACACTCATAACCCCATTAGTTCAAACGTTTGCTATGTGGCTTACTAACACAGTCGGATACTACTTATCAAAAACTTGGACTAATTAGTTTTACATACAGTAAGTGGACAGTCAAGGTGGATTTATCCAAGTAAAACTATAGCCCGTTATCTACATTGCATTTAATACAACATTACACACATATCATTGCATCATTAGTGCGCAAGAACTAATCTCAATCCTTAAGAGTTATTCGGATCTTGTAAAGTAGAGATTGTACATTTGTACGAGTAAAGTGGGTGCCTAACACCTTTCATTGCTGTAACTGTGGTCCTTTACCTCGAATTTTCGGTCGTAAATCAACGAATCATCTTACGACTAAGAATCTTCGGATCTTCTTTCCTAGTGTTTCTATAAGGTCGAATCGATTGTAGAGACGGAGTAATTAGCTAGTAACTGCTTTAGTTGAATATAACATCATTCAACACAACGCAAAGCTCTCGAGAGAGGCAAACCCATAAATAAATAAATAAATGTGATCTACCCACGATCCCAACATCCACAGTGGTGCACCGGCTTTGCTGTGGCTTAACAATGACTTCAACTAGCCCCTTGATGCTCTGATAGATCCAACCCAGCTCTCAACCCATGTTCCCCTGAATGGTTAGTAGTTGTGGTCCTTATATAGGCCAAATAATGGTCCTTGGCCCTTAAGCCTTTTTTATATGTATAGGCTATCAACAAGGATAAGGACATTTGGGTTGCCATTTTTGAATGCTTGCTAGAGCCGACCCTTCATGAGCCGTGTTTTAGAGTGCCCTTTTCTACATCAACACTTTATGCATCCATGCTCTTAGGATTTTTTGAAGTTATGTTGTTCGTCTTGATCTTATTGTCTGCCAGCTTTGGCACCGACTCATCAGTCGGATGTAGTGGCTATCTCTGAAGATCTTGAGGATCCATTTGGTTGTATTTTTCTTGAGGTTTATTTATTTATTTTTGTCTCATTGAAGTCGGAGAAATGCGTCTTAATTGATTTGCAACTTACGGGTACTTTTAGGCGAGCGTCGAGATCAAGTTGAACGAGTTTCGAGCTCGTCAATGTGTTCCATTGATCATCTCGGGCTGTGTTGAGGACCTTCACGAGCTATTTCCTTGGGCTTTTTAGGGCCTTTTGGGTAGTTTGGTAGCAACTTTATCATAATAATGTTCGTTTTCGAAAGACCTTGATGATTTTGAATAGAAACGGGTCGGCAGGCCTTTCAATCTAATCTATTGATACAGTCCGTTGGCTGCCTTCGAAACCCATCTTCAGTCGTAACTATCCTATCCAACTTGTATAGTGGCACAATGAGTATCGAGCCGTCCAAACATATTTTTATGGAAGCTAAACCAAAGTTGAAGAGTTGTTTTGGCCTAATTTGGGTGTCCACAACTCATGGCCAAATTAAAAATTGATAATCATGTGTGGCCCTCTAATAAAACTCTTACATCATGAACTCTGTGGACCCCACTTGAACGAACCCAAAGAAAAGAAACATTGGGCTGAAACATTGTGTAACAATACTCAGGCAGAGTAGTCCATCTAACACCGTTCGTGTTTTCCCTTCCAAACTAGGATCAAAGATAAGAAGATCCTAGCCATAGAATATTTGGGTTTTCTTTGGTTGGATTTGAACTGTTATGGAAACTTCTTTCTTGACCGTAGATTTGTTGGCCACCTATTGAAGGGTTAGGATTGTCTCCTAAATACCTTATCCATTACGCGAGATACCTATTTCGTGTCTTTCTCTCTCCAATAATATTGGCCAAAACGAGGGGCATTGTAACTTGCTGCGGATCTCGTCTCATCTGCCGTCCTCTTACAAATATCAAAGATATTTTATTGGCTCTGTTGTAATTCTGCCCATAGCCAGGGGTACTTTACTTACATTGATTTCCAGCGCATGGAGTGGTTGCGATCGTGCAATCTAGGAAAGTTGGTGGTAATAACCTAAGTTTGAAAGAGTACATTTATATCCGGTCCGTTCATCAGATGGGCCCATCTATTTGTGCCGTTGCCTGAAAATCAGGCTTGTCTAGTCATCAGGTTGGACACACATGTATGGTGAACACGAACTGTTGGCCAATCCAATCTTTTATATCTGTGGCCCACTTTGATGGCCGGCTTGATTTCGGGCCACGGTGCATCCACTTGGGATTCTTGATGACTGGTCGAGATCTCGCCACATCGTTACATACGGGACCAACCTGATGAACAGCCTGGATCTTGCACACGTGTTCCACCTACAGGGCGGCTTGCAGCTGGAGAGTGACATCGCAGCGCGAGAAGTCGATGTACATGTTTTCAATAGGGCTCTCAATGGGTCGGATCTGGGTCGGATCAATTGGATCCGGCTCCAAGTCCGTATATCTGTAGATGGATTGGATCTAACTGGGATAAAAAAGGTGATGTCCATGTTTGATTCATTTATAAGCTGTTAGATCCATTTCTGATCCAAAAGCCATATAACCATCGGATTCGGTCTGATTAGGTCCGAATCTACTCCCATTACAAATCTAAAAAAATGTATGATATAAAATATATAATATAATATATTTAATTTAGTAGAAGAATGATGCAAATCCCACTATTTATTGTGGTATGGTTGCCATGGCCTAAAATAATTTGTAAAATAGATGGTCAGCATGAATATAACATGTACAGTCAGGTGACAATGAGTCGGATCTTAATCGGATTCGGATAAAACTCGAATATGCTCCAATGAATCCATATCCAGTCCATTTAAGCAATCGGACTATCCAAATCCGGTCCATTTAACTAATCAAACCAATTTTAAGATCCAAATCCGCATTATACAGATTCCGAGTGAATCGAATCTAACCCGCTCCATTGAGAGCCCTATTGTTTGGTAATCTATACCGTTGGTCTCTTAAGCCCCACCGTGGATGGAGATTCTACCAAAAATATCCAACGTTTCAAGATCCAGACAACCGATTTTAGAGCCTTTTCAGTTGAATATGGGCTGTGTTTTTTTTTTTTTTTTTTTTCTTCTCTTCTTAACCGTCTATCTACGGCCACAATTTGAAAGGCTAAGATCGTTCCATCAAGGAAGGTTCTTCGGGGTTAGTCCCATCCACTGTAACAAATGGTTTGGGAGATTTTTTGGGTTGGTCAGTTCATGATGGGCTATGGGATCAATGTCAATGGTCTTGATCAACAAGCATGGGCCCCACATGCACAAACTCAACGCACTACAGGGATGAATCAGTTTTTGTGGCCCACAGAGAAAATGGCATTTACGCAAAGGGTCAGTACATGTAGGGCCCATGTTTTTTGTAATCGCAATCGTTGATCCAGTGGTCAACACTACGGATTAGCTACACCGAAATAAAGCTCCATTGGACAATCCTAACCATTGAAACCTAAGCCCTGGCTAGAAGATTTGGCTGAGCCCTAATCAATAGGCTTAGATTTCTAACCCAAGTCGACCCTACGCGGGATGGATCTGGGCGAGCCCACGCATGCTGAGTTTTTAGATCATCTGGAGCCATCCATGCTATGGAATCATACTATCACCTGGACACGGTGGGAACTTAGGTGAGGCCGCAGTGATGTTTGTGAGAAATCCATCCTTTTTGTGAGCTCATTTTAGGACGTGCCATCAAAATGAGCATGATCTAATACTCAAGTAGGCGCACTAAAGGAAAAGGTAGGTTGGAAAATTTCTACCTTGGGGTTGATAGGGGTCAATAGTGATGTTTATATGCCATCCATATTGCTCATAATGTCATTGATACTGGGATGAACTGAAAACTAGAATATTGGCATGATTTAAAACTTCATGGGCCCATGAATATTTCAACTGTGGACATTCAATCCTCACACTTTCGGCGGCCCACAGGCGTCTTGGATCCGGCTCATCTTCGGTCAAATGTTCTAAAATGAACTTACAAAATAGATGGACAAAGTGGATTTATCACAAACATCATGGTGGGCCTCACCTAGGTTTTCAGCGTAAGAACTTCTTCTCAAAACTTTGGTAGGAAATCAGCATCCCCATTACATAAATGGTTGTAAATGAATTCTTCCCAACATTGAAGATTTGGTACTAAATTGGTTGAAATGCCCTTTTAAACTCCCTTGAACAGCCACACATGTAAATAAAAGTGCCATTATGCATGTCGGCCATACATATGTTATATTAATGATACTTGAAATAATATAGATATCCGCTACATTACTAAAATCACACCAAATGAATGATCCAAATATCCAAATGATGGTTCTTTAATTGGATAGTTAAAAAACATTGGTAAGCTGCTATCCCTGCTGAAAGATGCTTAGGTGTTTCAACAACAGGTCTTAAGTTTGAAATGTCAAGAAGACACACTAACCGCGCAGTGGGTGGGTGCATCTTGTGGTTGACCTACGTGGGTGTGTTGCGCAGCTCACAGAGTGGTGTGTTGCATGACTAAGAAAAAAAAAAAAAGTTGCTTATGATCTTTATGTTGGTGGCCTATTGGAGCTCGAAATTTTTTTATTTTTGCTAAAGTACATATTTTGATGGGGTTATTATAATCATTGAAATAAATATCACAAATGCACACACAGTTACGTTATTAGTTTGATTTAGAATATAATATACATTCTTGTAAATAAATTGAAAAATTCAAATGCATTCAAGTTCTAAACAAAATATTTTGATTTCAAGTACTTTTTATTTACTCTCATTCCAACAAAGCATAAGCCATTTACTCCCTTTACCTTAAATCAGGTCTCACTTACTTTTATTTATGTTGGCAAACAAGCTCCAAACATATTATTGATGTATAGATGAATTTAGAACAATGAAAAGAAATGTCTGGGTGTAACAAATTAAAATTTAAAAATTGAAGTTTTGGGTGACCAACCGAAGATTATTAAAGTTTATTACCTTATCGGTAATGAATTCGAATCCTCTGCTGAATCCGAGGAGAGAACCTCTGCTACTGCTGGGCTGATTGGTCCAGCTCATCGAGCAGGATTTCTCTGTTCGGTTTCAACAGAGGATCCGGACTCATCAGTAATGGGAACTAGAATATGGACGGTTCAAATCATTGAACCATCTCAGCATGTGGGCTCTAGTGTGTGGCGACACAAGCTGGACTATGCGTCGCGACGGACGGAAAACGAATTATCGCTCGAAATATCTTATCGTGTGGTAATTCCTTCAAGAAAGAGCAGCATTTCTAGGTTACGCCCTATCTCCTCTCCTCGTCTCTCTATATATACTCCCTCTATAACCTTATCGCCTTCCTCTCTCGCTCTCAGCAGCAGCAATGGCTTCTTCTGCTGCTTCTCTAATCCTCCCTTCTATCTCTTCCAAAACCCTAATCCTTTCCAAAACCTCCTTTCCTTCTCTCTCTTCCTTCCCATCCTTCAACACCAAGAAACCTATCTCATTCTCTGTTTGCCAATCTCTCTCTACAAAACCCTCGTCGACGAGGAGCTTCTCTTCGTCGGCTTTCGTCCGAAGAGTCGCTGTCTCATCTCGATACGGGCAGGAAGAAGAAGAAGCAGAAGACGGGGAGGAGGCGAGTTTCCCTCCCGAGCTGAAGCTCTTCGTTGGGAATCTTCCGTTCAACGTCGACAGTGCAGAGCTTGCCGGGTTGTTCGAGCAAGCCGGGGCTGTTGAGAAGGTCGAGGTGGGTTTTAGGGTTCTGGAATTTTGGTTTTTTGAAGGAGTTTTTTTTTTCTGAGTTTTCTGAAATGAATGCTGTATTTTTTATTAGGGTTTTTAAGTTTTTCTTTTCTCGGGATATGGTGAGAACTGAGAAGTTGGTATGGCGTTTTGGGGTTTTAGCTTTTAGGGTTTAAAGAATGTTTGGCTGTTTGGGTTTTTGCCTATTTTCTTATGTGGTCTAGTTTGGTGGTCCGCCGCATCACCTGGAATTGTAGCCTGCAGGCGACTGCGCGGTTATCCCACCCTTTGTTATCGGCCATCTTGTGGGTTTTATCACGGATGGTCACATGGTTGAAATCGTACTAATCGGTTGAATCTCTGTGAACCGTTAAAAGGAATATGGGTTGTAGATTGTGAAACATTTGCCTTTTTTTTCAGTTGGGACCCTCCAAATGCTGGCCATGGCAAGCCCATCCAATGGTCGGTAAACGGAAGTCTAGTGTCATGGGCCAGAGGTGGTGGGGCCCAAAGGATTAACACGTGGAGTGCCCATAGGCCGCCATTACTGGTGGCCATGCAGACTGAAAAGTTTAGAGATGAAGAGTTGCAAGGGTTTGGGCAAGTTTTGCAATTTTCTTTTGAAATTGAGTTAGGTCTATGGGCCTATTTTTCTTTTCTGTTTACTACTGTGATTGGCCATGTTGGTGCATACATATCTAGGTACATACATTTCAACATAGTGTAAGGATTTAAAGATTTATTTTCCCCAAATGGATGAAGTAATTTCAATAAACCCATATAAATTACAGAAGCATTTAACTGTTTACAAAGCACGCTAGTGCGTAATGATTTGTATGCAGTGTTTTCATAAGTAGGACCATGCGCATGCATTGGTATGAGTTTGTGACTATTATATGCGCACCTCTGTATTTTATATTCATGTTCAAATACATCTATACATGTAATACAATCTTCCAACTGTATGTGTGCATCCATTTGCATGGTGTATTTAAATGCACATGTTGTCAGTGTGAAACAATGTGGATGCACAAATGCATGCATGTTACTGGATATCTGCGGTAGGTTGAAGTGGTTGCAATGGCAGGTTATTTATGACAAACTAACTGGAAGAAGCAGAGGGTTTGGGTTCGTGACAATGTCTTCAGTTGATGAAGTTGAAGCAGCTGCACAGCAGTTCAATGGCTATGTGAGTTTTCTTAAGCACTTGGTGTCTTATTATTCTGCATTTGAGCTTTGTTAATTTGAAATGCATCTGCTTTTGGTTGATTGAGAAGAACCATGGTAGTTTGACCTGGATTACTCTTTTCTCATGTTAAGCACATTCTTCATCTGGGTACCACACAATTGTTACTTTCTTTATATAAAAGAAAAGAACTTGGGAAATTTCTATTTTTCTTGAAGTACTTGTGCTACCTTTGGTGATATCCGTAATCCATGTTTGTTTTATAGAGCTATCTGCACCACAAATTGAGTCTATGTTGTGGTAAGGTGGTCTTCTATCCAAATGATGTTGCCAGTCCATGGTTGCCAAGTTTGCGGATCTGTTTGGGTTTATCTGCAGTTTGTAATTTGTGGAGCTATCATTGAATCCAAATCACTCAAGCTGATTCTCCATCAAGTTGTTCAACTAGCTACTTCATTTGTGAAGTTAACTAGCTTGATTGTTTTGTTGAAGGCATCAGGTTCATATTAATGGCAAATTTTCTTCAATCTGTATTCAAAATTTTTCTCCAGTTCTTTTTTCTTTCAAGCACAGAGTTTTGTTACATCGAACGGGCTTTGAGTTTTGGATGAATTTAGGGTCCAAGAGATTACAAAATTTGACAATTTTACGTGGAGTGGAAATTGCAGATTTTGGTCATTTAAGAAGTGAATTTGGACATACATTCATCCATTTGATGGATTAGTTTGCAATAATTCCAAGTCAGTTTCATTTGCCGAGGTTGGAGCATAGTGACAAATCTTGTTCTTGGCAATTTCCTTGGCATGGGAATATCTAGGAGACTTTCAGATTTTGATGTTTTTAATTGAGATGCTATCAAGAAAATCTTGCTGAAAATAAAATATTAAAAACATTTATTATAAATTAATAAATAGTTCTGAAAATTTAGGTATATGGGTATAAGAGGACTTCCTTTAGGGCCTGTGTAGTAGCCACTCTTTCCAATAAAAAAGAAAAAAGAAACAAGAAAAAGAAAAAGAAAAAGAAAATTAAGGAAAGCAGGTTTTGAAACTTAGTTCATGAAATCTAATTTATATGCAAATGTTGTTTATATGATGCTATCTATTTCATCTATATTTCTTATAATGTTGATTTTACGAAATACAACATAATGCATTATTAACATAAATTGTTCTTGTAACATCAAATCTCCTCCCTTTTCTCTTGACTATTCATCTAAAAAATGACAACCAAAGATGGCCACGTCATGGACAATCTAAATATATGACTGGACTTCTATTATAATGAATGTGGACTGTTCTTTTTTTTTTTCGGGTATTGATTCGATGGCTAAAATCATCCATTCAATAGGGATGGGCAGCCAAAAGTGGGGCCCACCTTTGATATGGGTTGTCCATCATGAGTGCCCACCTTTGGTGTCTACCATCCATCAATCTACCTTTGATGTGGACTGTCCATCATTTGGGCCCGCCTTGATTGTGGGGGCATCAATCATGCAAGGCCCAACTTTGATGTCAACCCTCATGTGAACTGTCCATTGTGTGGGACCTTTGATGTGGACTGCCCATCCTATGGGCACCTTCATTGTGGACTGTCCATGTGAGGCCCACATTTGATGTAGATAGTCCTTCATGTGGGGCCTTCGAGGGCCTAATGTTGATGTGTGTCATCTATCATGGAGGGTGTATCTTTGATTTGGGCCATCCATCGTGTGCTGTTCATCATGTGGGTCCCACCATCGATTGGACCATCCATGTGGGCCCCACCTTTGATGTGGACCATCCATCAATGTGGGTTCCACTTTTGATGTGAACTATACATCCTGTGAGGCCCACCTTTGATGTCTATTATGTATGGCCCACCTTGGCTGTGACTGTCCATGTGGCATCCACCTCGGCTGTGACCGTCCATGTGGCACCCACCTTTGATGTCGACCATGCTTCATGCCACCTTAATGTTGATTGTCCATCATGTGGCACCCACCTTTGATGCGGACGGGCTGTCCATCATGTGGGGCCCACCTTTGATGTCCAGTGTTTTGTCATGGGGAGCCCACATTGATGTCGATTGCTCATCACATGATGCACGTCTTTGACGTCCACAGTCCATCATGTGATGTTCAATTTTTTTTTCTGAAAACAACCTTGTTATTTTTTCTCAACTGATAGCTTTAGGGCCTATTTGGTAGACACCTAAAAATTAGTTCTGCAAAAAAATTGTTGTTCTTGCCTATAAATTATTTGAATGGACCATGTTGGGTAAACACTTTTCATACTAATTGCATTTTCTTAAGTTTACAAATAATCTTAAATTCAATTGAGAAAACACTGAAAGAGCTATTTTCAGAAAAAAAATTCTGTACTCCATATGATGGATTGTAGAAATGAGAGTTGGACACCACATGATGGACCCCACATCAGAGGTGAGTACCGCACAATGGATGGCCTACATGAAAGGTGGATGCCACACAATGGGCAACCCACATCAATGTGGGCACCATGGGATGGATGATCAACATCAAGGTCAGCCCCATGATGGACAATGGACATTAAAGGTAGGCTTTGCATGATGGACAATTGAGATCAAAGGTGGGTGCTGCATGATAGACGGTTCGCATCCAATGCGGGCCCCAAATGATGGATGATCCACATCCAAGGTGGGCCACACATGATAGGTAGCCTACATTGAAGGTGGGCCAAACATGATGGGGCGTTGATAGTGAGCCTCATAGGATGGGCAATGAATATCTAACGTGGGCCCCACATGATAGATGGTGGTCATCTAAGTTGGCCTCACATGATGGATGATGGCCATTTAATGTTGGGCCTGCATGATGGATGGCACACATCGATGGTGGCCGCCACATGATGGAATGAAGGTGGGTGCTGCATGATGGACGATCAACATCATGGTGGGACTCACATGATGGAAGGTGGACATCATAGGTGGGCCATGCATGACAGATGGCCCACATTATAGTTGGACCCTGCATAATGGACGACCCACATCAAAGCAGGCCCCCATGCCCTTGCACGATGGATCGTTCATATCAAAGGTGGTCCCACATGATAGACAATCCACATTGAAGGTGGGCTGCGCGCGATAGATGGTCCACATCAAAGGTGAGCGCAGCATGTCAAAGGTGATCCCACATGATAGAAGATCCACATTGAAGGTGGGCTGCACGGTCTACATCAAAGGTGGGTGCAACATGAACCCACATGAATGGTGGGCCCTACAGGATGGACGACCTGCTGTGAAGGTGTAGCCCACATGATGGACGGTCCACATCAAAGCGGGGCCTCGCACGATGGATGACCAATGTTAAAGTTGGGCACTGCATGACGGACCATGCATGTCAACGGTGGAGCCCACCTGATGGATGATCTACATTCAAGGTCCCACTCGATGGACGGTGCATGTCAAGGGTGGGGCCCAACTGATGGACGATCCACATCCAAGGTTTCGCATGATGGACGGTCCATATCCAATTTGGGCTATGCATGATGGATGATGGCCCATGTTGAAGGTGGGCCTCTCATGATGGATGGTCCATATCAAAGGGGGGGCCCGCATGGACCACCCACATCAAAGGCGGGTCCACATTATGGATGATACACGTCCAAGGTGGGCCCACATGATGGACAGTCCACATCAAGGGTCAGCCGATGGATGGTGGACAACAAAGACGGGCTGCATGTGATGGATGAGCTACATTGAAGGTGGCCCCCACCTTTGGCTGCCCATCCCTCATGAGTGGATGATATTAGCCATCTACGAAAGGTCTGCGTTGATTATAATAAAAAAAGTCAGAGCATAGATTTGGATTGTCCATGAAGTGGGGTCTACCTTTGGTTATCATTTTCTAGATGAAAGGTCAAGAGAAAAGAGAGGAATATGACATTGTTACAAGAGTAATTTATGTTAATAATGCATTATTTTATGAAGTAATTTTTCTCAACAATGACATCCAAGCAATATCATGGTTCGTTTGGGAGTGTGAATCGGTGGGAATTGGGATGTTTGGGAGGAGTGCATTTGATGTGAATTGGATCATACACCAAAAAACACTTGTCTGAAATCACAACAAAACCATTTGATTTCATTTCACAGGGATTCCAATCACCACGGATTTGCAAGTCACACTCGTCTCTCTCACTCTATCTTTGAAACAAGGTATTCCAAAATGGTAATGGTGGCTATAACGGCCACCACTGTTACCATTACGATATGAATCGTAACGTCCGTTAATGCCTTTTTTTTTTTTTTTTTATTGTTTTGGCCCCGTTATGGTCCTTTCTTTTTCTGTAATGGCCAGTTACAGCCACATAATGCGTAATGGTTACCATTGTTACCATTTTGGCATACCATGCTTCTGAATACAGGCTGCCGAACACAATTTGGTGAGTCCGATTACCGGATTGCCGGATTCTAGTGGATTTTGATTTTGCAGGTTGCCAAACACAACTATGGATTCCATGGTAATTGTCAATCATATCAAGTACACACTCCCAACCAAATGACCGCTTTATAAGAAAAATGGATAGAACAGGTAGCATTATCTAAACAAGATTTGCATTGAAAATTAGATTTCTGGAACTAAGTTCTCAAATTTTGCTCTGTGGAACTTTCCTACGAATTTTCGTTCTCTTTTTTCAAGAGTGGCTACCAAATAGGCCTTGAAGCAGTAGGATGTAGCCTTTAAGCAGTAGGGAGGCTGCCTAAAGTCGTAGGGTAGCTTCAAGGTATTCCGTAAGGGTAATGGTGGCTGTAATGGCTACCATTGTTACCTCTACAATATGGGCTGTAATGCCCATTACGGTTTTTTTTTTTTTTTTTTTTTTTTTTTTTTTTTATTGAGGAAAAAATCCCCAAAAAACCTGTATCGGCCCATTG
Organism: Liriodendron chinense; assembly: GCA_003013855.2. Taxonomy (NCBI): domain Eukaryota; kingdom Viridiplantae; phylum Streptophyta; class Magnoliopsida; order Magnoliales; family Magnoliaceae; genus Liriodendron; species Liriodendron chinense. Next base: position 3,727,887 of record ML058445.1, on the reverse strand, counting down.
TGGACTGTTACAGGGCTGTTATGGCCTTTATGGGGGGTGTAATGGGCTGTTACAGGTCATTTTTTTTTTCCGTAATGGCTATTACGACCCTGTAATGTGTAACGGTTGCCACTGTTACCTTTATGTAACGGCCGTTATGGCACACCATGGGTAGTTTTGCTTGGTTCTTTTTTTTCCCCTTACATTGTATTCTTTTGGATTCAGCCCAGCAATAATAAATCATTGTCTTTAATAAAAAGGCTACCAAACAGGCCTTCAGAAAATGCATTTTGTATGAAAATTGCCTGCGAAACATGGCATGCTTGAATATTTTGTTGGCAAGCGCAACAAATTTGTGTGGAGCTTGTTTTTAGGCATTTACTAAATAGGCCTTTAACTTTTGGAATATTTTTTTGTGTTAAAACCACTATTTTTTGCAAAAATATCATGAAATTAAAATATCTGAGATTTTGAAAATCATGTGATGATATCATTTTATCAAATTCTTGCAAAAATATCATCGATGTTTGTCACAATGGATTGGAGCATGCAAGGTAGTTGGATGAATTTGGCAATTATGTTCTAGTCCAATTGTGCATGGACATTTGTTTTTCAGTCATCACAAACTTGCGAGTCAGCGCTAGTTGTTTAATCTCGTATGCATCATAGAGTTCATCCTGTATGAAGAAGCCTTCTTTTTGTATGTCTGCCAACCTGGAATGCTCTCTTGGTTTTTGTCAAGCAGTATTATTATTGTTGTTGTTCTTCTTCTTATTTGCTTATTTTGCTTTTATTTCGTTATAATTGATATCTTCTGGCATTTTCATATGCTTTATTTACCATTTGGTTCACTAAGCTTTTTTAAACTTTTAATTCTTATCTGAGTTACTTATATATGATGAACAGGAACTTGATGGGAGAGCACTGAGGGTGAATTCTGGACCTCCACCTCGTAAGGATGATTTTTCATCTAGAGGATTCCGGAGTGGGGGCGGGGGTGGGGGCGGGGGCAGTTTTGATTCTGCCAACCGGGTATATGTAGGTAATCTTTCATGGGGTGTAGATGATTTAGCTCTTGAGTCCCTCTTCAGCGAACAAGGGAAGGTTATGGAGGCCAAGGTGGTGTATGACAGGGAAAGTGGCAGATCGAGAGGTTTTGGCTTCGTCACATACAGCTGTGCTGAGGAGGTTGATAGTGCAATTTCTTCACTTGATGGGGTGGTAAGTATATCAACCAAGAATTTTACTTAAAAGTGGCATGTCTTTTTCTCCTCAGTGATTGCAGATAATTCTTTTATGGTGATTTTGTTGAGTTTCTTCTCTAGATTTTTGTCTCAAATTGTTTCCAAAAGCATTAGGGTCTGTTTGGGTAGGGGTCCTGCCCAATCAGGATTAAAGTCTCATCCTGATTTTCGCAGGCCCATGCTCTCCTCGTAGGATTTGTCCCAGTAAAGTGGTGCAATTAAGGTTTATAAAAAAAAGCAAATCACTGCTAATTGTGTTTGTGGAGGAAAGAGTTGCTTTAGTGTGGTGAATCCTGCTATGTGGAGAGCATGGGGCCCGCCCGCCAAAATCAGGAATAGACTTAATACTGCTTATGTGTAATTCCACACCCAAATGGGCCCTTAAAATAAAATCTATCCTTTTTCCATTGTAGAATGATATTAAAAATTCTATCCTCCTCCCAGTGTAGAAATCGAAAATGGTTTTGGTTGTGGTTCTTGTTTGTCTTGATCTAACATTTTTTGTGTTGCTCCTGGTTCTGTTATTTTATATTATTATATCTATTTGCTCATAATGGAGCAATTTTTGGATCCTTTGAGCTGATTATTTGCACAGCATACTTGGATCTTTCAGTTCTGAAAAGTGGGGCCCAGGGTGCAGGAATCCAGGCAGAACCAACAGGGATGGTATATATCCCTATTATCTCCTGGGTAGGACAATATTAGCCTTTTGTTTTGTGGCCCAGAACAGATTGTTGAAAAAAAGAAATGTAGAAACGGTCCGCGTTCAACTGAAAAAATGCCCAAGATTGGTGGCTAGGGTCTTCCAATCTCTGAGAATTTTGAGGCATGGTGCATCCATGGTGGTATGCAACAACGATCTGGATTAGTGACCCACTGGCCTCATTTATCAGAATTGAAAAGGTGAGTATATTATGCAAAGCCTTGGTTGGATGATCCTATATATAACTCTTGATCGCATATTGTTGCGCATGGGTTGATTCTTGCGTTGGGATATAATGTCATTCAGTTGGTTGATTTATGGTATGGTGGGTGCTGCTATAAAAGTAGAGATTTGTGTATGGGTGCAGGACTTGAAGGGCAGGGCAATCAGAGTTACTGTGGCAGAGTCAAGGCCTAGGCGCCAGTTTTGATACCCCCTTGATTTTGCTGCTATAAAAATACACTTGTGTGGTTCTTGTAATGAGTATATGCTCTTGGTAGTGCGTTTCATTTCCCTTGTTTACGAACATCATCTTTCAAACATGCTCTTAGATTTGTGTTTCTCAAAAAAAGAAAGAAAAAAAAAAAAGCCGGATGTGAGGGGTTCTATCATGACAAATGCTCTTTCCTCCCATGTGCATTTGGGCCATGCACCTATGGCCCTTTTTATTTCTTTCTTCTTTTTTTTATCAGGTGGGGCCCTACATGAAGGGGTCTATACGGACAAAAAATTGCGGCCATTGGACCACCATAGTGGATTGTGGATCATTGCTGTATTCCCTTTTATTTAGCAGGGTTTCCATGCACCTTTCTGAGCCAACCATTGTTGTTGGTGTTGGCATGGCAAATGCGAATGGGTGCATTACTCAGCGATCAGGTTGTACACAATTTGGATCTATTCTAGTATCTTGGAGCATCAGAATCAATGGCGGGAGCTGGGCCCCATCATATTAGCATTTCAGTAGGGTTGAACAGTAATATATTCACTAATGCTAGGGGGTGGTTTCATCCCTAATGAAGCAAGGTTAGAGATGCCTACATCTAACCAAAGCAGTGCTGGAGAATGTGGATGCGATCCAATTAATCCATTTACACGACTCCTTACTCAAAACATTCAGGTTATTCTGAAACTCGGGAGTCCACACATCTGGAATATAGAAGGTTTTAAACCTATTTTAAACTGTTTCTTATGATGTGGCCCACCAGAATTTTGGATCCGTGTTATGTTCGGGATCAACAGAGTAGATCTCATCCAGTTGAAGTTGCCTACCCGCGTCATGCGTCTTGCCTTTTGCGGTGGGAGAAATCCGAACCGTGTGACAGAACAGCAGCTGCATTTTTCAATCCCCGAAATAGCCTGATTTCATTTAAAACCCTCTAATGTCTTTCAGAATTTCTGCCCTGAAAAAGTTAATTGCCGGGGTAAAATTGTCCACTTGCGTTACATATATATATAATGAAGATCAGGGTAGGCTTTTTAAACCTGTGGGGTCCACCGTGGATGTGTTTTTTCATCACATTTTAGGGCGTGATCCAAAAATTGAAGCATATCCAAAGCTCAGCCAACACTGATGTTTATTTGTCATCCAACCCGTTGATAAGGTCACACAGACCTAGACCTGGATGAAGGGAAAACACATAATAAGATAGAAACAAAACTTCCGGCCGTAGGTATTCAATTCACACTGTTTTACACATAATAAGATAGAAACAAAACTTACGTAGGTATTCAATTCACACTGTTTTTTTGTGGTGTGGTCCACTTGGGACATGGATATATGCTTTGATTTTGGGCTAATGGCCTAAAAGGAGCTGGTAAACAGGACGGACGGTGTGGATAAGATACAGCACGGTGTACCCCACAGTTTAGAGTTACTAATCATGCAATCCGCTTCCGCACTTGTGCTGTTTCCATTGCGAGCAGCCCATGCAACAAAGGATCTGTGGGTCCATCACCATAAGACGTTGTGCCAATTCGGTATCGTAATGAGTAAACTCCTTTGGGCCCACCGTGAATGTACGTTGTTTATCCACGTCGTGTTTTTCCGGATCATTTTAGGGGTGAGCCCAAAATTGAAGCATTTCCAAAGCTTTAAGTGGGCCACACCATAGAAAACAGTTTGAAACCTTCCTAGCGACCACAGGGAAAACACAAATATCAGCTTGATCCAGAACTTCTGTGGCCTCTTGAGAATTTTTCAACAGTTGACATTCAATTCATACTGTTTCATGTGGTGTGGTGTGGTCCACTTGAGCTTTGGATGGACTCAACCCCTAAAACTATACGGTAAAATGGATGGACGGAGTGGATAAAATATATGTAAATCACGGTGGGTCCCAAAGAGCTTACTAAGTAAGCAATCCTGTTCATTGACATCCACGTCACCAGTGTTCGTAGGGCGCTTGGAAAAAGTCATACAATGGAATGATTCAAACCAACCAACCCAGTCAACACCTCCCACTATGGGATGGGTCAAAAGTCGAGTCAGGATATTTTGTATAGTAGCGGAAGATAAATGAACCGAACGTAACGGATCATCCAGATGGATGGATGGATGATGTGGACATCAACGTAGTCCAGGTGCCAGGTACATCTGTAGCTGTCCCACTTCCACACGACCATGGCTGTGACGCGGATTACTACCCACGCCTGTTCTGAGCTCGGGCCGCTGTGATATATGGATTTCATCCACACCGTCCATCCATTTTTCCAAATCATTTTAGATTGTGAACCAAAAAATAAGGAAGATCCAAGGCCCAATTGAACAACACTGGGGATTAAATTCCTACGATTGAAAATTTCTTGGGGACCAAGATGATATATATATATATATATATATATATATATATATATATATATATATATATATATTTCACTTATCCATGTATCCATATGTATATGACCATATGGATGGAAAATAAACAACATGGTAGGCCCTAGGAAGGTTTCAATGGTGGGCGTCCTTACCACTGCTGCTTCTGTGGTGTGGTCCACTAGAGCCTTGGATCTATGGAAAAATGGATGGATGGTGTAGATAGAAGCTATACATCACGGTGCTCCCTTGGAGCCTCCCCTGTCCCGAACACCAAACAGGCCGGGTAGTTTTTTTTTTTTGGGTCCGGTTCTGTATGACCTAATCAACCCTTGGAGCCTCCCGTCCACCAAACAGGCCGGGTAGTTTTTTTTTTTTGGGTCCGGTTCTGTATGACCTAATCAACAAGTTGAATGTCAAATAAATATTACAGTGAGCCCTAGGAGGTTTTTAATGGTGGGTATTCAATCACTACTATTTTCCTGTGGTGTGGTCCACCTGAGACTTTGATCTGCTTTATTTTTTGAATTAAGCTATAAAATGACTTGGAAAAATGGATAGACGCCCAGATAAAACACATACATTATAATGGGCCATCGGAGCACCGACCAGTAGCCATACTGGTAGCGTCACTACCCTCGTCCATAAAAAAGGAAGCGCCTTGTGGACCGGAAGCGGATTGCGTCTTGCCCCCGTCTGCACAACAATCCGTCCATCCAGGCGAGGCTCTGTGGGCCCACCGTGACGTATGGTCATTGTAGGGCGTGAACCCAAGAATGAGCCAGAGGCTTGGATCACACACTGGGGACCATTAAAAACTTCGTGGGAGCCACAGAAGTTTTGGATCAAGCTGATATTTATGTTTTCCCAAAATTCAAGCCCATATGATTTTATGGACTGTTGATATTTGTGTTTTCCCATAATCCAAACCCACATGACTTTATGGACGGGTTGGATGCCAAATAAACATCACGGTGGATCCTAGGAAGGTTCCAAACTGTGGGTATTTGTAACGGGTGCTTCATATAGTGGGGTCCACTTGAACCTTGGATCTTCCTTTTGTGTTCATACCCAAAAATAATGTGGCAAAATGGATGGACAACGTGGATAAAACCCAGACATCAAGGTGGGACGCAATCCTACGCCGACCTCCGCATAGAAAGACTCATCCAAGCAGGGCACCTATGAGATGTATGGATTTTATCGATGCAGTCCATCATCTTAGTTTTTTTTTTTTTTTTTTAATTTTTTAATTTCTTTTTTAAGTTAATCATGCAACGCACCCACCCAGGTTAGTATGTCTCCTTAGCACTTTGAGACCTGCAGTTGAAACGCCTGGGCGTATTCCAGCAGCAGGGCTAGCAGGGGAGGTTATGAGCTCTAAAATAAGGGAAATCCAAGGCTCAAGTGGGCCACACAACGGTAAGCAGCGGTCACAAGGTCATATAGACGTAGATGAACGGAAATCAGAAATATCAGCTTGATTAAAGCTTCTGAGACTCTCAAGAAGTATTTAATGGTAGGTGTTCAATCCCACACTGTGCGGTTCAGTTGAGCTTTGGATCTGACTCATTTCCGGGCTCATGCCCTAAAATGATCTGGAAAAAAGGATGGACGGCGTGGATAAAATCCATACATTACGGTGGAGCCATTAAGCCCCTTCCTGGACCGAGTCTGTCCAGACGAGCGCAGGACGCAATCCGCTTCCACGTTGACTCATTTCCGGGCTCATGATGTATGAGTTTTATCCATCCCGTCCATCAATTTTTCCAACGAAAAAATCAGGCACATCCAAAGCTCAAGTGAACCGCACAACAGAAAATATTAAGGCTTGAGAGCTTACTGTTGAAAACTTTTTGAGGGCCACAGGAGTTTTGGATCAAGCTTATATTTGTGTTTTCCCTTCATCCAAGTCTGTGTGAACCTATGAATAGGTTGGATGAAAAAAAAAAAAAAACATCACTGTAGCAATCATAAATGCCATTGTTTCCCCCGTTTTATGTGGTGTGGTCCATTTGAGTGCCTCGTTTTTGGGTTATACACTAAAATGAGCTGGACAAATGAATGGACAGCGTGATAAGACACATAAATCGTGGTGGGCCTATAGAGCTTTGACACGTAGCTGCTGTTGGGTCACCAGCCAAACCACCACGTCTGTTGAGTGTTGACCCACAACCCATGTGCTAATAAATTCGCAAGTAGAGTTGTGCACGTGCCAACTTGGCAACTGTGCGGGAGATCCGGGCCACTCAAGAAGAACATGTATTGGAGCAAAAATCTGCCTGGATCACACCACATGTGGGCCACTATCTACAGTCAGAAAAAGATACCACTCTCAGTTTTATAATGCCAAATGACACCTCACACACGCTAGGATCTGAGCCCAAAACTCAGGTGGTCCACTCACAAGAATAGAATGGATGGGGATCCACCGTAGAATCTTTCCTGGAGCTACCTTGTTGGTCAGTCATGTTTTCTCATCTGAAGTGAAGTGTTGCAACTGAACGGAGTAGAACTGATGGACGGAGTAGATGTCGCACACACCACAGACGGCCCAAAAGAAGTAGAGGGTTGGACGTGGATTCGGTGTTAGAGTGGGTCCCATCTTGATGATTATCATATATCCATGCCGTCCATCCGTTTTTTCATCACATTTTACGAAGAAAAATAAAGCTGATCCAAATCTCAGGTGGACCACGCCACATGAAACAATGGTGATTGGATGCCCACCATTAAAAACTTCCTAGGCTCACCGTAACATTTATTTTCCATCCAACCTGTTGATAAGGTCAACCAGATCAGGAAGGAGGGAAAACACAGAGATTGGATTGATCCAAAACTTTTGTGGCCCACAAAAACCTTTTAATGGTCATTCACCGCTGTTTTCAGTAGTGTGGTCCACTTGAGATTTAGTATGCTTAATATTTGGAATCACGTCTTAAAATGAGATGGAAAAATGGATGGACGGCGTGGATATACAAAAAATTCATCAAGGTGGGCAACACAAGGTAAGGATCACACCTGTTGCTCACTATTTCGGTCAACCATGTGAGATGTATGTGGGCGTCTCTGAATCGATGACATGGTCGATTCAAATGGAACAACAATGACCCTAAGTGTCAAGATAAGCAGATACGTTGGGATCGACAATATGCGACCATGATCTGTACAGATTGCTCGCCTATGCAACCACTTGCATAGTTATTTTTCAATGATTAGGTGATATTTGGAGAGTAAGGTTTGTCCTAATGATGGATTACACCTCAGCCTTCTTTACAAAAGGACTTTTCAATATAGATAAAATAACATAAAAATGGAATACTTATAGTCAGCCACGTAAAACGGGCTACAGATCAGCTTTTTCTCATCAAAACACTTCATTAAAATAAGTTTAGCGTATGAGCACAGGCTTTGAATAAAACTGCAATTACCAGCTACTGAATTACCGTTATGGATTTATTGCTATGGAATGTAAATTCGCAACTTACACTACGAAAAGTAAAGAATAAAATTACACTGATGAAAATGAAGCTGCCAATTACACTAAGAAATGTTAAGAGCAAAATGTTGAGGAGCATGGTAATTCGAAAGATAAATTTGAAATATGATTTGATTTGGTTGGTGCTGGACCCTTTCCTCTGTTGCTCTCCTCTGCCTTTATAGCCTTTAATCCACCATCTAAATGTTTCCTATGATGGACGGTTACAACAACCGTTTGAGCACTACCAACCTTCCAAAAAGTTTCTTCATTTCTCCTCCTGACACATGTCCTTGTAATTGCTTGTGTAACCACTCCACTCTCCTGCACGTTTGGTAATTACAGCCACGTTCAACACTATCAGACTTCTAGAGACTTCCTCATTTTCTCATATTGACACCTATCCTATAACTGCTTGTAGACTAAGTTTGGCTACAACATTCACTCGGCCGCTATCTTAGGTTGCAGATATCAATCGACTACTTTTCCTTGGTGCAAAACAACATCGGTCACTCATCTTGGCTGGAAAATTCATTCGACCACTGATGACGGTTCTGGTCATATTTGGTTATGTCCTTCATTGAATAATGGATTTCTAAGAAAATGCTGGGAAGGCTGACCCCAAGTGTTTCCTAACTAGTTCACTCTCCGCGCTCAATATTTGATAACTCGACATCCTACCTGTTCATTGGTGTGACATCTCGCTCACGGTCGAGCGAGGAAATTTCTAATCATTTGTCCATAGCCTTTGGTCACTTGAACTCGGCAAGCATTGAAGCATTTCGTACATCCTCAACATTTGGAATATTCGGGTGAGGTGCCACTTTAGCAATGAGAATCATCATCCGATTTATGTTATTGGTTTATTTGGCTAACGATCTATTGAAATTTTCATGTTCAATATGAATTTACCCAGTCTAAACAAGTAATAGTTCGGTTAGAGTTCTCCATTGTTCTGCAATATGCAGAATTTTCATTTGCATATTTCGAAGTTCGACCGATATTTCAGTCACTTAAACAATGTCACACCGGTATGTCAACCAAAGTAGGGTCCCACTGGGCGTGTCAAAAATGTTGGTCACTATTTCGTCATGCTTGTGAGATGTGTGTGGGCGTGCCAAAATTAATGATGTGGCTCGATTCAAATCGAACAATAATAACCTCAAGTGCCAAGATAGGCAGATACGCAAAGATCGACAATATATGACCAAGATCTGTATAGATCGGTCACCTATCCAGTCACTTGCAAAGTTGTTTTCCAATGATTGGGCGGCTATTTGGAGGGTGGGGTTTGTCTTCCAATGATGATTTACACCTCTACCTTATTTACAAAATGATTTTTTAATACAGATAAAATAACACAAAAAAAAAAAATAGTTGCAGTTGGCCGCATATAATGGATTGCAGATCACCTTATTAAGCAAAACACTTCATTAAAATAAGTCCAGCATAGGAGCGTAGACTTTGAGTACAACGACAATTACCAGCTATTGAATTACCACTATGGATTTATTGTTACGGAACATAAATTTGCAACTTACACTATGAAAAGTAAAGAGTAGAATTACGATAATGAAAATGAAACTGCCGATTACACTAAGGAATATAAAGAGCAAAATGCTAAGGAGCATGATAATTTGAAAGATAATTTTGAGATTTGATTTAATTTGGTTGTGTTGGAAAACGGATGCCTCAAATCAATTGTACACGGCTAGCAACCGGTCGGCCGACCGGCCGGTCACACAGGAGATCCAGGTAATGTTGCTGCTATGAAGTTTTTAAGCCATCCGACTGGTCAGACGACCGGTCGGCAGTCTCCTTGTACAACGCGGATTCTTGCGCGGTTTGTGTGTAAGAGGTTTCTAATTCCGTTTTTCTTGCTTATTTAAGGTGTATTTCGGGATTAGAGGTTTCTAAAGTTGGAAAGGGGATTGGGGGAGCTTCTAGGTGAGAGAAAGAGCTCGAAGAAGAGGGTTTTCTTCTTGGATAAGCTTGGGATTTCTATTGTGAGCTTGGATTTTTGATCTTCGGTTCCATCTCTTGTAACTTCTGAGATTATAGTGCATTGGTGTCGCTTTGTGCCGTGGTTTTTTACCTGTGAGGGGTTTTTCTACGTTAAATTCGAATTATCTATGTGTGGGTGATTGCATGCATTGTGATTGCATTGTGTGGCTTGTTTGATTCAATTTGCTGTTTGTGTATGACTTTGCTTCTGCTCCCGGCCCTCCTATTGTAACAGGTTGGTGCTAGACCCTTTCCTCTATTGCTCTCCTTTGTCTTTACGGCCTTCAATTCACCATCTGAATGCTTCCCCTGATGGACGGTTATAACAACCATTTGAGCACTACCAACCTTCCAAAGAGTTCTTTCATTTCTCTTCCTGATACATGTCCTTGTAACCGCTTGTGGAATCACTCAATTCTCCTCCATGTTTGATAATTGCAGTTACGCTCAGCATTACCAGAATTCTAGAGACTTCCTTCTTTTCTTATATTGACATATGTTCTATAACTGCTTGTAGACTAAGCTTGGCTACAAAATTCACTCAATCGCTGTCCCAGGCTGCAAATCTCAATCAACCACTTAAACAACGATATACTAGTATGTTGACCAAAGTAGGGTTCCACCAGGCGTGCCAAAAATGTTAGTTACTATTTCGGTCATGCGTGTGAGATGTGTCCAGGCGTGTCAGAATCGATGATGTGGTTTGATTCAAATCGAACAATAATGAACCCAAGCGCCAAGATAACAAGATACAACGTGATCAGTAGAATATGACTAAGATCTGTACAGATCGGTAGCCTATTTAGCCACTTGTACAATTATTTTTCAATGATCATACGGTATTTGGAGGGTGGGATTCATCCTCCAATGATGGGTTACATATCTGCCTTTTGTACAAAATGACTTTTCAATATAGATAAAATAACACAAAAAGGAAATACTTATAGTCAGCCGCGTAGAACGGGCTGTAGATCACCTTTTTGAGTAAAACACTTCATTAAAATAAGTCCAGCATGGGAGCACGAACTTTGAGTTCAACCACAATTACCAGTTATTGAATTACCGCTATAGATTTACTGCTACGGAACATAAATTTACAACTTATATTGCGGAAAGTAAAGAGCAGAATTACGCTAATGAAAATGAAACTGTCGATTACACTTAGGAATGAAAAGAGCAAAATGCTAAGGAGCATAATAATTTAAAAGATAAATTTGAAATTTGATTTGATTTGGTTGGTGCTCGACCCTTTCCTCTGTTGCTCTCATCTGTCTTTATAGCCTTCAATCCACCATCTAGATGCTTCTCCTGATGGATGGTTACAACAACCGTTTGAGCACTAACAACCTTCTAGAGAGTTCTTTCGTTTCTTCCTCTTGACACATGTCCTTATAACTATTTGTGGAACCACTTCACTCTTTTGCATGTTTGGTAATTACAGTCATATTCAGCACTACTAAATTTTCAAAGACTTTCTCCCTTTTTTTTTTTTTTTTTTTTTTTTTTCCTCTGCTAACACCTCTCTTATAATTTTTTGTAGACTAAGCTTGGCTACAAAATTCATTCTGATGTTGTCCCAAAATACAGGTTGCAAGTAGGCCTACACACGGGTTGGGTTGGGCCCAACCCTGGACCGAATCTAAATATATTTTAAAGGTCCGAGTTTCAGTCCGGGTCATGACCGGGTTGGGCTGACCCAACCCTAACCCTACCTTGCTTGTAAAAGGGTCAACCCTAACCCTACCCTACCCTACCCTACCCTTTATGCTAAATCGGGTCGAGTCGGGTCAGTTAAGACTATGGTGTGGTCCACATAAGATTTAAGTTAGCTTCATTTTTGGTATCATATCCTAAAATAATCTTTCAAAATAGTTGGATGGTGTGGATTTAAGACACATAGTCAGGGGCCACCCACCTTGGTGGATTCCGGATGTACATCTAATTGCTCCTTGTGAATGTGAGATGAGAGTAGCTTAGGTGAGAGTCGGTGAGACTAAAGAACCAGCCATGTGGGTGAGACCCTGACCATGAGTCTCACCTTGATGTATATATTGTAAATCCATGCTGTCTATCTATGTTTCCATATTATTATATGACATGGTCCCAAAAAGAAAGCAGATAAAAGCTTTAGGTAGACCACACTACAAAATCAGTGGTCATTGAACTCCCACCATTAAAAGATTCTAGACTCCACCCTTATGTTTATTGACCATTCAACCTATTGATAATGTTATACAGATATTTCTAAAAGCAATAAATTAGTATAAACTGGGATGGTTCGGGTCAGGCGGAATAGTGTCGGGTCGAATGCGAGTTTGGCATGTACCCTAAATCGTACCTAAATTAAAGATGGTTTAGCCACATCCACCCCGGACTGACCATTTTTTCAACCGGGTCGGTATGGAATTGGGTTTTTACAGGTCAGGTCGTGCGAGTGGGGTGGGTCAGGCATGGTTAACCGGGCAGATATGCAGCCCCAGTTGCAAGTCTAAATCGCCCACTTTTTCTGAATGCAAAACAACACCGATCGGTATTTGGGCTGAATTTGACAACTGCATGCTGCAGGTCTCAATCGCCTACTTTTTTATGAATGCGAAACAATAGAGATCGGTATTTTGGCTGAAAAAGTCATTAACAGCTGTGCTAAGGATGCAAAACCACGTTGGACCGCTTCGGTGACTAAACGCGTACAACAACAGACGTCCTCCTTCCTGTAACTGTCAGAAAGGGTACAACAACTCCTAATTCGCTCCCTAGGGGATTCTGGTCAGTCTTCAGACTCTGCCTTTCTAATACCCAATCTATTATACAAGCCTGTCAGTCACGTGCAGTCTTTCCACGATCAATGGCAACGATAAGGTCAAGGGCATGTCCCCGGTACCAGCTGGCAACACAAAAGGAAAAAAAAAATGATGTATGTAATTTACGCACGCAGTCTACCTATTTTTACAACTTATTTTACGGCATAAACCCAAGAATGAGGTAGATCCAAATCTCAGGTTGACCACACCATAAGAAACAGTGGTGATTAAACGCTCACCGTTCGAAACTTCCTAAAGCCCACTGTAATGCATATTTTCCATCCAACCCTGGTGATTGGGTGACAGAGGTCTGGATGAAGTGAAAACACATATCAGCTTGATGCAAAACTTTTGTAGCCCTGAAGAAGGTTTTAATGGTGGGCGTTGAATCATCGGTGTTTCCTATAGTGTGGTCCACCTGAAGTTTGGATCTGCCTCGTTTTGAGGATCTTGCCCTAAAATGAACTGGAAAATGAACGGACGGCGTGGATAAAACACATACATCATTGTGGGCACAGCAGAACAAGCACGACGTCGATGCTGTGGGCGGGCTACACTATGCAATCCGTGTCTCCCTCGGCGTACTATAAGTTGTAGTGCTCCTAGTTGTATTTGTAACACGTCAACAGTCGAATCCCTTGATCTACACCGTTCTCTTGGTTCAAAGCACATTTCATTGGCGATCATAAAAAAATCACATCAACCTGACAGGATTTAGCCATTTGATCAATGGCCTTTAATATGGACGGTCAAGACCATTACAAGAAAAACAGTTTGAATCAACAATCTGATCCATTTATTTGTTAGGAATTATCATGAATTGCTTATGATTTTGAAGAGTCGTTTTTGTTTGGCAATCATAACCGTCCAATTCATGGCTTGGAAAAAGAATGGCTACAACAAAAAAAGGCTAAATCAAACAGTGATTGGATTACACGATCACTCTGATGTTTTCATGGTAGCCCAATAAATGTATTCTTGACTTAACAGACAGTCCAGATCATCCAATCAAACTGTCCAATTTAATTAACTTGTAGTGCTCTGAGAGTACTGGAGCATTTTCGAACTTAAAACTTCAATAGTATCTGCTGCAAGCGTGTGTAGTTGGCACACGTGTACGGGATCTGGGCCATTCATAAGGTGGGTGCGTAAACGCTATGCAGGGTCCAAAAGTCTAAGTTTGCAACCGACTGAGAATGTGATTGACCATTGGATGCTAGCTGTCTAACCAATTAACTTTGACCATTGGATGTTAATGATTGATAACTTGTCCTTTGGCATCTATTTGTAGAGCTGACCTGTAAAGTTGATTTTCGTTGTGTGTCCCACTAATGGTTGGCTGAAGGACGGTTAGATGTCATCCACGTGTACGGGCAGAGAATTCGGATGGGGAATAGAGAACCTTGAGGCCGGTTCTATTCAAGTCATTAAGTCATTGTCCAAGTGCTGGGCGTGATGTATCGAGGACTGCATCACGTGATGTCTATCTTGAAAGTTGGATGTTCTAAAAATCAGGCCGATGTAACCGTTAAATGAGGACTCGAATGGATTTGGGGTCCACCGTAGAGTGGATATGACATCCAACCAGTGATAATAAGATGCTCTATATCTAAAATATAGGTATATACAATTACTGAGTGGGCCACGATGGACAATCATCCAAAAGGCTTCAAAATCATGTAGATGCGCACGTGATAATCACGTCAACCTGAATTGGTAGGGCGGTTCTTCCGCACTGGTGCGACTCTTCATGACAGGTTAGTTGTCATCGAGACCTCATGGGCCCCACTCATAGTCCTTTTAGAAACTTGTAGACCATTTTTAATTTTTTTTTTTAAGGGATAGTTCACACACCCCTTGTGAGTACACCCACCCACCCTGTTAGTCACATCACAATGTTAGCCACACTATCATGACAATCGATACAATGGCCTCACTGTTGAAACGAGGCTCTTAACTTGTAGAGGATATATATATATATATATTTTCTTATGGGTTAATTAACACACCGGTCGTTCGCAGGCATCTCCTGCTCTCGAAATCTAGTTAGGGCCCACTGTGATGCTTGTAAGAAATCCACACCGTCCAACCATTTTGTGAGCTCATTTTTTGGCTGTCTGACCAAAATAAATCCCGATCAAAGGCTCAACTGGGCCACACTAAAGCAAAAGGTGGTAGGGAAATTCCTATCATTGAAACCTTATGGGGTCCACAGTGATGTTTATATGCCATCTATACTGTTCATAATGTCATTCGTATTGAGATGAACTGAAAACTTCTGTGACTCCATTAATATTTCAACTGTAGGAAGTTCATTTTTGTTGTATGGCCTAAAATGAGTTCACAAAATGATTGGACCGCATAGATTTCTTACAAACATTACGGTGGGCCCTACATAGATTCCGAGCGCAGGAAATGCTTGATCCGCGTCCACCCACCCTTATTCGTCACGTCACAATGTTAGCCAGCTAACCCTACGATGACAATCGATGCCAAGACCTCAATGTTTAAACGAGGCTATCTTCACTCAGTCTGCCACTTGAGCTATGGCTACCTCAGTGAGTGGGCTTTGAGTTCTGATAAGTGGGTCCCATGGTTCGGTAATCCCATTGATTTGTTCATGTGGGTAGATTATTTCCCAAGAATCTCCTCCGTAGGAGAATATTAACCTTTCAATATGTGGCCCACAGTAGACGGTTAAGAAGAGAAATACAACATGGTCCACGCTCAACTGAAAAAAGGTCCACTCTGAGAGACGTTTGGCGAGAGATCCATCCACGGAGGGACACAGCAGATCAACGGTCTGGATTACCGATTCACCAGCCCCACTTGTCAGATTGAAAACGTCTGTATACTCTTGAATGGTGCAGGCGATGCGTATAATTTTTCCTCATGTGTGGGAGTGGGACTACCCAAATGAATGGCACGGATTGCCCGTACCCGGGCAATAGTTCCTGAAGTCGGAAGCTGTGTGCAGCCACAGAGATGCCCTTGATAAATCCACTCCGTCCATCAGTTTTGAAAGACCACAATAAGAAGATATTATAAAAATCAGGCAGATCCAAAATTCATGTGGGCCACTCCACACGAAACAGTGGATATTGAAAGTCCACCATTAGAAATTCTGTGGGGTCCACAGAAGTTTTTTCATCAGTATGATATTTGTTCCTACAGTTTATCTGAGTAGTAAAAACCCTATGAACGGTTTGGATAGCATATAAACATCATGGTTGGTTCTAGGAAGGTTTCAACGGTGGACATTTCCGTTCCCACTTTTTCATATGGTGTGGCTAACATGAGTTTCGGATCTACCTGATTTTTAGAATCCTACCCTATTGTGGTCTTGAAACACTGATGGAAGGAGTGGATTTTTCACGGAAATGTCTGTGGGCCCCACACAGCTTCCGACTTCAGGAAGCAATCCGCGTCCCCAAATGAAATCCTAATCGACCAGCTGGGCGATGCGGTTCAGTGTACGATCCATTTCAGAAGGCAGGCCCAATCATGGATGGTTGAGCGATGGTCCTCTTTTACGTCTGAAGAAAATCCTAACCGTCCAGGAAATGGATTTCCGTTTACCATTCTATGATTTTTATCTGTCCATAGATCGATTTCCTCGTATCTCATTTACCAACTCAAATTAACGGATTGAACGGTTCCGATCATTAACATCCATGATTGGGCCTTTATATTCACGAAGGGTAAGATCATTGTGCCACGTGTCGGAATCTAGATCGTCTAGGGATTCCCGCGTTATTGCATTATGAAGGCGCAAGGCCCTTTATGGTTTCAAGCTGGTCTAGTCGCGGGATCTCCCTGGCTGTCGGTTTGCCTTGGTAAGATGTTGGACGTATGGAAATAACCTTTCTTATGGTCAGAATTTACAAAATTACCCCGCGTGTTCCGATCCAGGGTTCATTTCCATATCTGACCCTTGATTTTTTTAGAATGGGCAGTCGATGGTGGACCCACATGATATTTAATCCAGATCAATCCGGTTCAATGACGGTCCAGATCGATGGATAAAATTTTATGAATAACCAATCTCGACTAGACTATCCATTTTACCTGATTACAGATAAGATGGTTTGGATCATCGTATCAAAGTGAGTCTTGAGATCAACAAGCAACCAAAGGTGGATGATATATGCAGCGGATGGTCCAGATTGATGTTCAACCTTTCCAAGATTTGGAGCATCCATTTTCATGACCGTTGGTTGTATGGTTTGATTTTCAAGAGGCACAGGCAATTAAAGGTGGCCTTACATGATGCACAGTCTTCGTTTTCTTGTGATTTTCAACAAATGATCATGGCCCACATTCAAATCGACAAATCAATGGTCAGGATCGTCTCTACATTGCCATTTTACCATGGACCGTTTAAATTAGCACTGAGAGGGTGCCGGCTCTCATTATTTTAAGCCGTGATTTATTGAAGTGATGGCCCGCTGATCGGATAGTCTGGCAACGGTTTGTGTGTTTGGGACAAGTTATTAAATGCACCGCATGCGGTGCATGTAACCTTCAGCCATCCAATCCTACTCTCTCCATACGTGCTGCACATCGTGCTTACGTGCGGGATCGGAGCCTTTATCAAGCCGGTCCCACCATTTTTGTGCTGTCTACGTGGGAAGCGGATTGGGTACTACCCCCATAGAGATGGACGGTCCTGTCAGGGGCTTAGTGGGGCCATCGTGATGTATTGTTTTATCTACGCCGTCCATCCACTTTGAAAGACTATTGTAGGGCATGAGCCTAAAAATGAGGCAGATTGAAGCCTCAAGTGGACCACACCATAGGAAGCAGTGGGGATTGAAAGCTTACCCGAGAGTGAGGCACAGAAGTTCTGGATTAAGCTGATATTTATGTTTTCCCTTCATACACTACGTGACCTTATAAACAGGTAGGATGGAAAATAAGCATCATAGTGAACCCTAGAAAGTTTTCAACAGGTAGGAATTCAATCCCCACTGCTTCGTGTGGTGTGGTACACTTAAACTTTAATGTACCTCATTTTTTAGTCCCATGCCCTACAATGGTCTTTCAAAATGGACGGACGGTGTGGATAAAATATATACATCACGGTGGGCCCCACAGAGCCCCTGACAAGACCGTCCGTCTCTAGTGTGGTGGGGTAGTACCCAATCCGCGCCCGCCTACATTGTACATCCATTAGGTAGGTCCCTTGTGTGTCTTGAATCTGAGCCGTTGATCAATTCCCCAACAATCCACTAATCAAAAACTGCCGGCCCGATGGATGGCAGAACCAGCATGATTTCAGGCTACGCTAAATATGCTAGTGAAAATCACATGAATGATCCAGCTCTCGCACCAACGGACCAGATTAGCAAGTATCTCGAGATAGCAGGATTCAGCTCGGCACTTCCGTGCAGAGATTTGCTAGAATACATACCTACGCATTGCAACAGATACGTCAGTGCAACGGTTGGATCTGGGGTCATGTTTGGTAATCCAAACCGTTTATGTGATGGGTCTCATCGTGGATTGAGGATACACGGTAACAAAATCCTAATATTCAAATATTTTAACCCTCAGGTTCATTCAAATCGTTTCTGCTGAATGTAGACGGTCATCTTAAGTGTTTTTATGGACCATTGATCTAACGCTTAGGAGCTTCCAATGTTGAAGATTTTTGAGCCAGTGAACTTTATATGTGTATTCCATCAAATAGAAAGTTTGGATCACCTAACATGACCCTAGATCCAACGGCTAAGTGCACGAGAGATTTGCTAATTTCACACGCAACTGAGCCGTACACATCATGGTAGGCCACAAATCAAAGTAAATAAATGAGTAGAACAAAATTGCTAACAATCAATTGCTTTGGATGTCGGAACCGGCTCATTGTCTGAGTTTTTGAGGAGAAATAAATATCATTAGAAATTTTACAAAATACTACCTCATGATATAGTTTTTACATCTAGATACCTTCTTCAAAATAGTTTTCAATGAGCTATTTCTGGGTTAGTGACCACTTCTGAGTGAGACGGGTCCCAGAATTCTGTGAACATCCTGACCAAGAAGGTGCCACAAAGGGTAACAATGCGGGATGAGGGGATTCAACTGTTTTCTTGCTAGTGGCAAGTGGTATTGCATACAACTATAATTCAACCAACATGAAGTCTCATGCATGTTGGGACAACAGCCCATGAATACAACATAATACCTTCCTTGGTATGTCACCCCATGTTAGGCTGGGTAAAAAAACTAGCTTCATCCAATATTCAAGTGGACCACACGATTAGAAATAGTGTAATGGGCAACTTTCACTCTTTAAACCATTTCCCTTGGTATATAACCCAACTTAATTAATCATGGATGAGTCTTATTTTTTGACTTGGGCTTAAATTTTGGTGTGTCATCTAATGGTTGAAGTAGAATTCATATAGTTATTGCGGCAGGCTTTGTAAATTCAAAGGTGAACGTCTCTCTCATAATTGTTTCCTTTGGTAGAGCCCACCTTATTACATATCAACTTGATTTTTTTGCCCTGGCCTAATGTAAGATTACACATCTAATGGTGGGCATCCCTCTCCCAACTATTCCCAATTTCAGTTGATCCATTTAAAAAATAATTATGCCATGCCCACTCTTAGTTTTTTAATAGGCCCACCGTGATGTGACATGTATGCGAGATCCATTACTCCAATGATTGCACATGTACTCCCACATTAGGCCCATGGCAAAAAAAATCAAGATGACATGTGATTCATGTTGACCAAACCAAAAGATAAAGCTTAAGACAGATGTTCACCCTTGATGTTACTAGGCCGACCATGATAATTATATGAAATCCACTTCAACCATTAGATATATAACACACCAAAATCTAGGCTTAGGGCCCAAAAATCATGCCTATCTTTGATTCAGGTTTGCCACATCAAGGAAATAGTTTAGAGGGTGAGCGTTGCCATGTACAATGTTTCTAATTGTGATCCATTTAATTTATGGATGGGGTTGATTTTTGGACTTTAGGTTTAACATAGAGTGACACACGTGATGGTTAGGGTGAATTTTACATTAACATCACGATAGAGACAACTCGAGCCACTGGCTCTTTGTTCACATGGCCCAACCTCAGCTTCCACAAAGAAACATAACATAAGGTACTCCACTGATGACTACTTCTAGGGTTTAATGGTTTCATCAATTGGTGCCTTAATGTAAAAGAAATATGTACAAATTACTTTGTTGGCTTTAGAATTGTACATGAGCCGAGTTGAATCGAGCTTTGCCCTTCTTGTTGCTCGACTTGAACTACCCAACCCTTACTCATTGCTTGACTCGACTTGGTCGGGTCAAGCGTGGACCTGTTCAATCAGCAGATCGAGTGAGTTCGAGTTGAGCTCAAGTTCAAATTGAGTTTGAGATAGAGTCTTTTGAACCAGCTGCCGGTTGGATGGTTAAAAAAAAAATTGAAATGAACTAAGAGGGAGTTCAAGAAAAACAAACAAGAAAAAAAAGGTAGAGGAGAGGTTTTACCGAACAAGAAAAAAAATGGAAGGAAGAGAGATCGGAGATTCAGGCTGATAGAGCAGCTCGGGGGTGGCTGGTGGCGGTGGGCAAGCACACAGGTAGTGGGCAGCGGGTTAGCATCTTAGGGTAGCTCGCAGGTGGCCAACTGTCGAGCTCAGTAAGGAAGGGTTAAGGTTAGAGAGAGTTGGAGAGGAGGGGCACTTGGGTAGTAGATTTAGAAATGAGATTTTTTTTTTTTTTTTTTAGGTATTTATACTTCGAGTCAACAAGCTGAGTTGAGCTAAATTTGAGATAATATTCGAGTTGAGCCAAGTTGAGCATGGCCATGCTCGGTGCTCAACTCAAATTTATTCAAGCACCTAAAAAATGACTTGACTTGCTCAAACTCACTTCGATCCAAGCCTAAGTCGAGCATTTTCGAGCCAAGTTGAGCAAGTTTTTCGAGCTTACTCGACTCATGTACAGCTCTAATAGGCACTAACGTCATAACTGATGGCATATTTAAGTTAGCCATTGAGGTAGCTCATTGAAAATTATTTTGAAAAAGGTATCTTTATGCAAATACTATATTAATGAGGTCCAGGATGTAAATATTATATTAATGAGTCAGTATTTTAGTATTTTGTAAAATTTCCAGCATTGTTTTTTGTTGTGTCTTCGCACGTGTGACGGCGTGTGGACGCGGACGGCTAAACACGCGTATGGAATTACCAAACCTAATCGCAGCATAATGGCATTCCCGCAATATCCTACAAAACCAGGTCTAATAACTTCGTGTCTTCCAGAAATTCGGATCCCCTTCCAAAATCGGAGGAGAAAACAAAAGTGAAAAGTGACAAACAGAAGGGAGGAAAAATCCTCAACAGAAAAAGCTTTGATACTCTGGCGGACGGTGATGAACGATACGCAGGCACTTACAAATTACTTGTAAAATGCACCAAATAGCCTAATTAAACCGTCCAAATTATGTTTCCCACTGTAGATGCATCATGAAACAATACATTTTTGATTGGCTGATTATATGATTTACGGATATTTATTGTACAATTAACAATGAAAATATCAGACGGTCTATTTCCAGAAATAGGTGTCCACAGATCAGAGGTTAGGATGCTTCGACCAATCAGTTATTGTGATTGTGAGTTGGTAACAGTGGGGTGCGCAATCTAATCGGTTATACTTGAGGTAATATGTTCGGCGTATGCAATTTCTGAGTACCCGCGTATGAAGCGTCATAAGATGCCAGAGTATTATATTACTCCTAAAAACGGACGAGGATAGGGTACGGACGAAGCTAGAGGACGGCCGTTCCTGTCAAGGGATCTGTGGGGCCCACCGTGATATATATGTTTTATCCACACCGTCCATATATTTTGAAAGATTATTTTTGGGTATGATTCAAAAAATTATTTTGATCCAACCTTCAAGTCGACCACACCACAAGAAGAAGTGGGGATTGAACTCTTACCGTCGCGATGTTTATTTTCCATCCAACCTGTTCATAAGGTCACATAGACCTGGATGAAGGGAAAACACAAATATCAGCTTCATCCAAAAAATTTGTGGCCCTCAAGAAGTTTTCAACGGTAGGATTTTAATCCCCACTGCTTCCAGTGGTGTGGTCCGATTGAGACTTCGATCTACCTACTTGTTTGGATTATCGCCTAAAATGACATCTCAAAATGGATGGACGGCATGGATAAAACATATTTACATCAAGGTGGGCCTTACAGAGCCCCTGACTGGACCGTCAGTCTCTAGGTAGTATCTGGTGGTGGTGGTGGTGGTGCGGGTAGCACCCCATTCGCGTCCAAAAAAAAGAAGTAAACAGTTTTCACACGTGTCGTTACGTGATTGGTCAGGCGTATAATACGTAGTCAACTCCTCGTAGCTTTGAAGGCACGGCTCTCTCTTGATCTCTCCTTTGTTAGGAAGCTCGTGGATCCTTTTGAATGTCATTTTCTGCAAAGATCCAACGAAATGTACTAACACATTCAAAATATTGGATTCTCTTTTTCACTTTAGAAAGAACTCTCCCTTAATTTACTTGCAAAAATTCTTTTTAAAACGAGAGAAAAAAAAATCATTTTTACACCTAATCTCCAAAAAATCATTTCCCCCCGCCCTCAAATTCAATCCCTGTTTAGAGACAGTGGTTTTGTGACATAAGAACGTGATTTCTCCGACGAAATTCTGTTTTCTGTCAATTCGCTTATATCAGAAAGCTTCAGTTATAAGAGAAACAGAGAGAGAGAGAGAGAGAGAGAGAGAGAGAGAGAGAGAGAGAGAGAGAGAGAGAGAGTGAAGATTTCTACATGAAGAAATGTTCGATCTTCTGGAGTTCGAAAAATGTAAGTTGTTTTTTCATGCATTTTTTCTCTTAATTATTCAAATTAGACTATTTCAAGTATCTTGATTTGAAGTATTCTTAGTTATCTTGATCAGTTCCTCTCTCTCTCTCTCTCTCTCTCTCTCTCTCTCTCTCTGTTTGAAATTGCCTCTTAGCTGAATTACTGTAAGAAATTAGATCCTTCTCTTCGAATTTGTCATTGGATTTCAATATTCTATCCATTTAACACGCCGCTCTTGTTTGATTTGAAAAACTGAAGTCGAAGCTTTTTTTTCCTTCAAATTCTGCCAAGATCGAATCCATTTCAAAGTGCCCATTTCTTCTTTTCTGTTACATATGATATTTGCATTCAAACTAGACCCGATTGTCAGTTCATCATTTCGATTTCTTTCCAATCATGGTAACTCAATTTTCTGTGGCATGCACATGCAAAATCAAGAAATTCAGAAGAGAAAAAGGCCTCTGGGAGATGGTTTTTTTTTAGAACATTAGTACTTTTCACCCATCCTATAAGATTTGTTTTGTAATTTTGAATTTTGGGTTTCTTTTAGATTTCTACGATGCAGTTGAGAATATAAAGATATTAGTTTTATATCAGATTTGCCTTTTTGGAGTTATAGGTTTTCACATGAATTAAGGAAACGGAAATTTCGAACTACAATCACATGTTTTCGCTTTTATGGAAAAGTAGAGAGTCCTTGTTCCTTTCCTTCAAGTTGGGGGGTCTTCACTCACATGATTTTTGATGAAGGTAGTTATTAGTTTCTGTGGCTGAGTACTGACCATCGTGTCTGTGCCACGGATCAGTGGGCTTGATATATCTGAAGATCTTGCTTTCCTTTGCGGTGCATCGAAACTCCTAACTGAGGCAGAAGTTGGAATTTCAAATCAGAGCCATGGCTTATGGTAATTCAAGATCTGTAAGGTCAGTCGTATTCCCCTTTCAACAAGCTTTGGATATTTCGATAAGAGATAATTTTGAAAGTTCATATTGTAGTTCAGTTGTATTGTTCAATGGATTACAATTTACAGGTTATTCTCCTTTTTCTGATTTTTTTTTTTTTTTTTGTTGTTTAAATTTTGAATCTAGTTTTTCAAATGAAGATTTTGTATGATGTTTTCCTAATTCAGTGGAAAATTTTCTAGATCCAAACCAAACTATTGATGGCCTATAAATAGGCGAAGTGTAGAGATGTTCCGTATTTAAAGGAAAAGGCCAAGATCAAAGGATTAGGATCTTCCACCTCAGAGATTAACTCGCAGCCCAGTTCTGCGGTGGGGCCTGTCAGATCTATTATCTGGATCATTGAACCATGGGTCCCCCCTATATAGACATCATCTGACCAAACCTTTACTGAGGCAATGAATAGTGATAAGATTTCGAATCGACAAGCTGGGTGAGAGAAATGGTTTAAGATGACTAGATGAGCTTTTAGTTCTACATCTGCTAATGATCTGTGTAGCAGATACCTAACTGCATTATTCACTCTTTTACTACTGAAATTCAGTTCCTTGAAGAAAATTCAGAAAACCCATTTGAGAGTATTTCGCCCCTTTTTCTACATTTGGTTTCTCTTTGAAACCATTGAGACAATTAAGCATTGCACAAAAACCACTAACAAAGAATCATTTCTAGTTTTCTCGCTTTGTCCATACCTTCTTAAGTAGATTTCTGCTAATATCCACAGTCCTTGAACACGAGTTTATGATTTTTCATTAATTGAAGTGAAATCCATTTGAAAATAGCAACAAATTGCAGCCAAGAAACTGTTAGTAAGTGTCCAAACGGGTACACTGAAACTGAAAACAGGAATCAATGATCACCATGGTTATTGACTAAAAACCTGCATCACAAAATCAACTCCAAAAGGATATGATAGGCTGCATTTGGATGCTCAACAGGATTCATTTGAAATAATCCAATTCATTACAGTAATAGTGACCCAAGTGGCACTATCCTTACTCCATTCATGACATAGGACCGGTCCCATATGTTCAAATCCAACTTGAAACACATAGAACTGCAATTAGGGGTTGCTCTTCATCATGACTTAAAACAACCCTGTCTCCATTTTGATCAAGTCCATTATGTTCATTCGAATTATTGCAATTCAGTTCAACTGGTAGGCATTTTGTCATGAATCTTTGCAAACTGCTGCATATTAGTCGAGGTTATTTTTTATTTTTTATTTTTAACGTTGAAATGATCCGAGTGACGAGTTTCCTGTACCTTTCCTATAAATTTTCAGATTCCAAGATGATCTCGAAGTTGCACATTTCACAACATGCAAAGCCGATAACATAATTAAGTTGACATACAAGATCGATGCGCCTGAAATACCCACATCAAGTCTGAAGAAGGTTGATGGGCCACAGAAGAAGGGTAGCCGGTCTTTAAAAGCTAAAGTACTGTCGAGAGTCTTCTCCGAGGACTACGAGAGAGTTAAAAAGAAGATCTTGGATCCTCGAGGAGCCGTCCTACATAGATGGAACAAAATGTTCCTAGTAGCCTGTTTAGTTTCTCTTTTCGTAGACCCTCTATTCTTTTACTTGCCGGGTACTCAGGAGGACTTCTGTATAGATATAGGGATCCCCCTCGAGGTTGCTCTCACAATCATACGCTCGGTAGCTGATGCGTTTTATATGATTCAGATTTTCATTCGGTTTCGGACAGCTTATGTTGCTCCCTCCTCTCGTGTATTTGGGAGAGGAGAACTTGTTATCGACACATCAAAGATCGCCTCGAGATATTTAACCAAGGGATTTTGGATCGATCTCATTGCCGCATTGCCGCTTCCACAGGTATGCACCTAACTACTCTTTTCCTTCTATTAGTCTTAAGTTATTCTTGTTTTAACTGTGAATAAAGGGTGGATAGGAATACAAGAGAACAAACAAACTGTCCAATTATGTAAAAACGCAGTCAACTCAATGGGGCCGCCCCACATTGAATCTACTGGAACTCATTGGAGTACTGAATCGAGCTTTCCAAGCCTTAAACAAATTTCGTGTTCTTTTTTGTGGGTTTCTTTTAGTAATTTGAGTTTCCATTGAGCCAACTCGATTCATCATGTTTCAAGCCAATTCCAGTAATTCAAGTAATGTATCATTCATTCACAAAATGTCATGATGTCAAGATCATACGACATGCTAATGGCCTGTTTCTGTTAATAATCACCATTGGAATGTCTTTAATGGTTTTGCAATCTTATTTGTGATTCATATTTCAGGTGTTAATTTGGGCTGTGATTCCCAACCTAAGGGGTTCAATGATGACCAACACTAAAAACGTTCTTCGCTTCAGCATCATTATCCAGTACCTCCCGAGACTTTTTCTAATATTTCCGCTTTCATCTCAAATCATCAAGGCGACTGGGGTTGTTACTGAAACGGCATGGGCTGGCGCTGCATATAACCTGATGCTCTATATGTTGGCAAGCCATGTAAGTACCCAAATTTTCAGCTATGAGGTCAACCTGGTAAAACACCAATTCTTGGCAAAATGCGATATTTCGTACGTTGATCTACTTACTTTTTGGTGTTCTGTTAAAGAGTTGTATGATATGATCAATACTAATATGTATTTTTATCATGTATTATGACACTTGAGTCTTGAAAAAGAGAGGTCTAACAGACATCATTTCTCACTTGATAACTGTAATTCACGTTACAATCTCTTAGTTTACATATCTACAACATCTCCATTAATTCATGTTACAATCTCTTAGTTTACATATCTACAACATCTCCATTAATTCTGTCAGATGCGCATAATCGTAATGACTTAAGTATCTCTTTGATCATTTGTTGCTGTTGGAAGTGGTAGCATCTAACCTCAATTATAGCCTTCATTATCTCTGTATGACTTGCATTTTGAACTTGAGTAGGTACTAAAATGGCTTGTAAGTTGAGTTTTCTGCTTCTGTTGATATGTTTATTAGCATACCCTTCAGTGCTTATGTGATATCTTCATTGCTGTGTTCTACAACTCTTTCTCACCTAAAATGCTTATATTTCCATGTGCTTACAAGAACCCAGATCAAATATATCTTCTAATTTATTCAATTTCCTTCTCAAAGGTTCTAGGAGCATGTTGGTATCTCCTATCGATCGAGCGCCAAGAATCGTGTTGGATAAATGTCTGCAATCTTCAAGTCCCATCCTGTCAGTATAGCTTTTTTGATTGTCGACTGAAGGATAGTGCCAGGGAAATATGGTTCAAATCAAGTAACATCACAGACTTATGCAATCCAACAAGTAGCTTTATTCAATTTGGGATTTTTGCGGATGCATTAACCTTCGACATTACATCCTCGCCATTCTTCAATAAGTACTTCTACTGCCTTTGGTGGGGCCTGAGGAATCTCAGGTAATTTTCTAAATTCGTGGGTACTTCCGGTTATGAATATATGTGGGAAAGGTTTTATTCATCATGTCCGACTCATGGATGTTTCTATCGATGCATGCAGCTCTTTGGGGCAGAATCTTTCAACGAGTACTTACGTCGGAGAAATAAGTTTTGCGATTATCATTGCAATTCTTGGGTTGGTGCTTTTTGGATTGCTCATAGGGAATATGCAAGTGGGTTCTTGCCTTTTCATGGATATCTCTCAATCTATTCTTTATGCATCTACACTCTATTTTCATAAGTAAATCATTTGAATACTCGAATGCAATTTAAATGTGCTTGTTGGACTAATAATCTTCTAGACAACATATATATTTTCATGCCTATACTGATTTAACTTCAGAAATCAGTGCATGAAGTTCAGTTAGAATGTTCAGAAACTCAGCTCGACTTAGATTTGATTTCTCAATTTCCAAGATGAAAGACTTGCTGAAGCTATGAGAATTTCACCCATTCGGTGATTGATTGGACTACCCTTTTCTAGACGGAGTTTGGACTGAGTACTTGAAGATCAGCCCAACTGAGCCTGATCAGATGAATCCTGAGACAATCGATGAATTTCATAACGTTTGTAAGAGTGGCATGTTCTTTAGTAATATAAAGGATAGACTCGGCCAATCTTTCCATAATGTCATATCTTTTCTATAACCGAGTCAACCCAAATGAGTTCTGAGTCTATCGATGATTTTCTATCTTCAAAACAAAGTCATGTCCTAGACCAGGTTAAGCGGAAAACTGTGATGGGTTATGTCTTCCCAATTTCTACAGTAAGAGTTATGACTCAGCATTTAGAGCCTAAGCAAATCAGAGTTGATTAGAGCGATCTTTGAGCATTGTTCATAAACTCATTGCTTGAGTCAGAACTCGATCGAGTCAACTCAACTTAGCTACATTCAGAGCTGAGTTGTCCTGTAACTTCAGATTGTATCAAGACTCAGGCCTTCAGCCCGAGTCGGAGGGAAATTCAAACCTAGAACCCCTGATAGGAAAGCAGGGCTCTCAACCAGTATCCCTTGTGCCTCCGAACTATCAATTTTAGATATTTTGATATTAACTATTGCATTAAAAATTCAATATTTAGTATAATAAATATATCTAAATTTAATTCTGAACTATCGAGTTGAGTCAAATAAATACTCGGTCTGGTATTCGAGTCAACCTGACTGGGCAGGATGTCCAGTCGAGTCGAGTTTTTGAAGTATGGTTCAGAGTTGGAAAAAGAAAAAGAAAAGAAGAAGAAGAAGAGAGAATTCTAACATTTTGAACAATGCCATGTTCTAGTTCTTAGCCTAGTTGAACTGGACAACTCGACCGATTGAGTTTGCTGATTTTCCTTCATAATCACCAATCCCAATCAAATAGGAGTCAACTCGACAAGCTAGAAGTTGATCAATGAGTTTCTTTCATTGTTCAAAACAATACCATGTTCTGAACTCGCAACACTGAAAATTGTAATGGTTTGATGTTTCACCTTAAAATGAGGAAAAAAAAAAAAATTCTAAGTACTGACACTACATTTCATCTAACAGACTTATCTTCAATCGACGACTGTTCGACTGGAAGAATGGAGGATCAGGCGAATGGATACAGAGCAATGGATGCGTCATCGACAGCTTCCGATCGACTTGAAGCAATGTGTACGGAGATACGATCAGTATAAGTGGATAGCGACTCGAGGAGTGGACGAAGAAACTCTTCTCGGAGGACTCCCCATCGACCTCCGGCGAGACATTAAACGTCACCTTTGTCTTGATCTCGTCCGACGGGTATGTTTAAATCATTATCAGACTGCATCTATGCATCCCATTAACATCCGAGTCTAGATTTCATAGTTTAGGTATATCACATCCACAAGCTGTCTTCCACCCAATCAACAGTCCTAATCAGTAGAAATATTTACAAACAGGGAATTGAATGCTATGCATCTATCTCTCATAATAACATTTTAACCAACCAAAATAGATGAATTGTACCATACGTTGGCAGAGTAAGGTTGACTGTAGGGATCCAACCCACCACATCCACATGGCATGCATGCAAATCAATCTAGACCGTTCGAACTCCACTCTTACAATGATTGGATGATCCTAACCGTCCCCATTTGTATGAGCAGTTAGGATCATCTAACAAGGACCTCACCCAATCCACAATGTAGAGTTTTGAACGGTCCAGATCGACATGCATGTATGACCCAGATCGGTCCCACGGGGCATACCTGACGTGGCATCACCGACGTGGACACAGGTCCCACTCTTCGACCAGATGGACGAGCGGATGCTGGACGCCATATGCGAGCGGCTCAAGCCGGCACTATGCACCCAAGGCACGTGCCTGGTGCGTGAGGGGGACCCAGTCAACGAGATGCTCTTCATCATCCGTGGCCACCTCGACTCCTACACAACCAACGGTGGCCGTACCGGTTTCTTCAACTCGTGCCGGCTCGGCCCCGGTGACTTCTGCGGGGAGGAGCTGCTGACGTGGGCCCTCGACCCACGGCCAAGTGTCATCCTCCCGTCGTCCACACGTACGGTCAAGGCCCTTTCCGAGGTGGAGGCATTCGCGTTAAGCGCGGAGGACCTGAAGTTCGTTGCATCGCAGTTCCGGAGGCTACACAGCAAGCAGCTGCGCCACAAGTTCCGGTTCTACTCGCACCAGTGGCGCACGTGGGCCGCGTGCTTCATACAAGCGGCTTGGCGCCGGTTCAAGAGGCGCAAGGACTCAGCCGAATTGAAGGCGAGGGAGAACGGCGTGGATATGATGCATGAAGGTGCACCGGAGCCTGTGGACATGCCTAAGCCCGGACCCGGATCCGATTTCGTGTACGCGGCCCGGCTAGCAGCGAGCGCGAGGAGGGGAGGGAGCAAGGCGTGTGGGTCGGACTCGGACGTCATTAGCACGATAAAAAAGCCGACGGAGCCTGATTTTACTGTTGAGGAAGATTGAGTGGGCCATAGAAGTGTGGGGCCTACACACGAGGGGGGGTCCTTGTTTGAGATAATATGAGATGTATTGGGTTTTCAATGAAGGGGTGGGTTATTGAAGACAGGTAAAATTGTGTATGTTTTAAATGAAATGTGATTAATGAAGCGTGTGTTTCACGTAGTGTAGGTTGTATTCTACACAACATAAATTGTATTCTTTATTTCTAATGAAAAATCCGCGTAGCATAGGCTGTGTTCTTTCCAAAGAAATGTGATTTTATTTATTTATCTTTTCTTTTTTATTTTTTTTAATGGGTTAGTTCACCCACCCCCATTGTTCCGACCCTCCCCCCAATTAGTCACATCACAATGTTAAACACCCCTACTATGGGAATCTGGTACCCACTGTTGAAATGTGATTATTCAAGGACATAAAGTTTGATATATTTTTGAAAATTTTCATACATATTAGTTGTTTATAAGAGCCCCCTTGATGTGTACGAGTGCATTTAATCTATTTTTCTTGTGGCTCTTTTGATGCTCTTCTAAGGCTAGGCTTTTTTTTTTATTTTTTTATTTTTAATCTCTTCTTTACATGCACTCACACCTCTCACACACCTAAACATTCACACCTACAGTAGCTCATAATGGTGTTGAAATTCTTGTGAGTCTACCACTTAGGCATAAGTAAGGACCCCTTCTAAGGGTAGGCTGATTAATCCATAAAGTGGGCCATATAACATGGATTGATGGGAATAAGATGCATAGTATTACAAGCTTTTCAAATTATGCATGGGCCACTATCATGCGTGCCTCGATGCTCTCTTGTGGCTAAAAGCTAGAGCCTTCTTTTAGGTGATCTGAAGAATGTGACGGTATTAACACTTGAAGCTCTTTGTGGTGGTGAGAATATCCTCTCTCTATATTGTAACAACTTCATAAGTTAGGTAAATGCAGGAAATTATTTACTTGGGAGGCTGTGTATGAGATTAAGGACATAAGAACGTGAATTTGGTAAATCCATGAATTTACATTGGTTTTGGATTTGATGGGAAACAAACCATACATTCATTTGGGAACATAAATTCATAAAGAGATTTTTTTTTTTTTTTTTTTTTAAACTCTCATTTTAAAGATTTATTACTCTTTGGATATTTTAGAATTTGCATTTGCTCCAAATTCATGGACTTATGGAGGCGTTGATTTAGGAAATTCATGTATTTCACAAATAAAATTTGGAATCCGTGAATGTCACAAATTTCTACCTGAAATCCCTCAACTCAAACACTCAATGAGGGTCTCCAAATTTTATACCACACATATGGCACATGTGTATGATAATCTAATCCCTACATTCGTAGGCTTAATTGTTCATTTTCTCACTTAATATAAGCCGTCGGTTTTTTTATCTTTTACTGTTAATTTGTATCCCACTAAGTAAAGGGTTAGAAGTGTCTAAACCCTGATTCTTGGTACATGGTCCAAACACTATTAGAAGCAAGAAATAGATGGTTTTGACCTAATTCATGTTTACCACATGTTAAGAATGAAATGACGGCACATTAATACACTCGTTACGCCCAAATGAAATGTGGCACAAGCAATTTATGTCATGTCATGTGTAAAATATTAACAAATATCTAGGCAACCTCCTATATTTGGCTTTTGGAGGGAGGGACTCAAGAAAAATCATCGTTGCCGTCCATATTCCAATGTAAGACATTTAGAAAAAGAAAAAAGAAGAATCCTGATCAAAAGTTTGGCCCCATCATATAACCCGTTTGGATCACTAAAAGATGATTGCGGGCGGTATGAACTTGAACACCAGACGTCCTGCTCTGATGCCATGTTACTATCTGTTGCGCTAAAAGCTTGAGCTAATAGGTAATGACAGGACAATGTATATCAGGGGTTTGCTAACACCTCCAACATGATTTACTCACTAATCACTATAGGGAGCTGATTGCTGTGACTCCAAGGCACTTGAAGCTGTGTGAGGTCTACAGAGATATTTGTGAAAAATCCATTCCGCCCATCTGTTTTGAAAGGCCATAACAAAACAGGCTTCTAAAAATCAGGCAGATCAAAAACTCAGGTGGGCCACACCGACAAAACAATGGGAACAACAATGTCTACCGTAAAAACTTTCCTGAAGCTGACCATGATGTTTATATTCCATCCAAACTGTTCATAGAATTATTACCACTCAGATAAATCGTAGGAACAAATATCATCCTGATACAAAACTTATGTTACTGCCATGCGTCAATCCCCACTATTTTGTGTGGTATGGCCACATGAGTTTTGGATCTGCCTGATTTTTTAAATCCTGTCCTATTGTAATCTTTCAGAACAGATGGACGGAGTGGATTTATCACGGAGATCTCTATGGACCCCACACAGCCCCGGGCAGGCAATCCACTCCCCTAGCTATAGGCATTCACTAGTTGTCTGGCAATCCACTTCCCTCATTACAGGCATTCACTAGTTGTGGTAAATCAGACACAATGCCTCATTTTAAGCATTGAACCCAAAAATCACAATAATCAATGACCTAAGTAAACTACATTAAGGAAATAGTTAGAAAGGGGCACCCACCAATAATTTTGTGTAGGACACAATGAGGTGTTTATGCCATCCTTCGAGACCTCAGGTGTGCCATACCACGTGAAGTCGGAGGTTTTAGGTATAGAGCTTTTGTGAAGGCCCATCAGAGTGTTGAAACATCTTGAATTCTTCGCATCAAAGTCTAATGGTAGACACACTCTGTTTCAACACTGGGATCCTCGGATGGAGTGCCTAGGAGGCATCAGGCGTTTTCCTTATCAAGAAATCAGATTGGGCATGAGTAATTCAATTCATTAGGCATGAGTAATTCAATCTGCTCTTATCATACTGAGTAAACTGTGTTGGGCACACCATGAATGTACGTGGCCGTTTTATCTGATTTTTCAGCTCACTTTAGAGATTGATCCCAAAATTGAAGCATATCCAAATCTAAAGTAGACCACAACACAGGAAATAGTGGAATAATGATTCCCACAATTGAAACCTTCCTAGCATCCAAAGTGATGTTTATTTGTCATCCAACCTGTTTAGAAGATCACGGACATGGATAAAGGGAAAAACACAAATATCAGCTTGATCCAAAACTTCTGCAGCCCCAAGTAATTTTTCAACTGTGGACTATTAATGTACACTCTTTCATGTGGTGTAGTGAACTTGAGCTTTGGATATGCTTTATTTTTGGACTCCAGAGCCCTAAAAACTATCTATCAAAAGGGACGGAAGGAGTGCTTAAATCATGGTGGGCCCTGTTGTGGAATAATTTCTGTAACGAGCCGACCCCGTCACAAAACCTCGGAGCAAAATAGCAAACCGATGACTTAGCCTGTTCATGAGGTCAGCTCGGACCGTGGCTAAGTCAACGGGCAAATGGAGGCCAACCTTATCTCCGCTCCGAACGGCATAGGGATAGGAGCACATCCCTCCAAGATCGGAACGGCCCAAGATATTCACCTGGATTTCCGGCGTAATATCAATCGTGATCTCAGCCTAGAAACTCTCCATCGAAGCCTATAAAAACAGGGGAATATTGTGATTACAGGGATAAAAAAAGATATCTCTCTCAAACCAGTGTTTACCATTCTTAAGGATAATCACTAACTTAATCATCAGAGGGCTCACGGCTGGATCCCAGCCACCCCCCTTATTGTTTCTGTTGTGTTTCACAGGATTAAGTAAACCTATGATCCAAGCCCAGGCCTCGCACCTGATCAAGTAAACCTCTGATCTAAGCCCGGGCCTCGCACCTGTAAGGAGATCGGTCACGTTCGTTCGTTCGCATACAAATCATCTCACCTTGTCTGTTGACTAATTTTCAGCGTCAACAGATTGGCGCCGTCTGTGGGATCGACGACAAAATTTTATCCATTTGCTAACTCCTTCGTCCAAAGACAGGAACTAATGACCTGGTGGAAGAGGTAATAGGAAGGGTAAAGCTCCCGCAAATGCTGAACCCTCCTATGAGCTACAATCTGAAAATGAAGGGCCTATCCATGAAACTCCGATCCTCCACCTCGGAAGTTCGTCTCGCCACTTGAATCTTCTAAGTGGACGGCAGAGGTCCCGAAATCGCGGGGCCAGACTGTCCACATTAGAAGAGCAAGTTGGAGGCGTTGCAGAACGTTTGGGTGGAGTGGATAGACGATTCGAGCATGTGGACAGAAAACTGAATGAAATTGCAGCATTGCTAAACAATTTAGCTCGGCCTTCACCCGTCCTCGAGACCAACCCGGAACCTCAGCTACCGCGACAAAGCTCTCATCTACCCCGATCACTTTCCAACTGTCCGCATGCCGACGAAGATGAGGTTGTCAGCCGAGCTTCGGGTTCGAGACTTCGACCAGCCGCAGGGCTTCCCTCAAACGACCTAAGACACAGAATAGAAGAAATGCGATCTGCCCGGGCTAGTCAAGGGCAAGATCGGGTGGACGATAATATCACCCCTCTTGAGGCCGAACTGAAGGAGCTTCGAGAAAGGATTGGCGATATCCAGAGAGAACAATGGGCCCGAGCACCAACTGCAGCAGATGTTCTTGTGGATTCGTCTGAATCCCTGTTCACTGATGAGATTCGCGGGGAACCTCTTCCGAAAGGTTTCAAAATTCCTCAGCTCAAGCAATACTCAGGGATAGGAGATCCAGCCGAACATCTCGAAAATTTCAAGGTTCGAATGGAACTCCATGGAGTTAATGGGCACATCATGTGTAAGGCCTTCCCATTGTCCCTAACTAGCTCGGCGTGGACCTAGTTCTGCAATTTAAAGCCAAGGTCCATTTCCTCTTTTACCGAACTAAGCAGGGCGTTCGCAACTCAATTCATTGGGAGCACCGATCCAAGAAAACATTCTACGCACCTCGCTACGGTCAAACAAAAAGATAACGAATCACTAAAAGATTATCTCTCACGATTCAACGCCGAAGCAGTTCAGGTAGAGAACCTATCTCAGGACGTGTTGCTACATACGATGATTGGGGGATTACGTGATGAAAAGTTCCTCTGGTCGATAGGGGAACAGCCTCCTCAGTCAGTGGCTAAATTCCTCGATCGAGTTGCAAAGCACATAAACGCAGAATAACTGGTGAACGCCCAGGGGTCGTCCCATAAGAGGAAAGACCTCAAAGAAGAGAACAGCACCAAGAGGCATCGTCCCGATCGCAGGTTGCCGAATTCGAACACTACACCGCGCGGAGCAAAAACTTCGACCCCGCGATTCGAGAAATACACCCCGCTTAAAACAACAATCGAGCAAGTGTTCCTAGCCGAGAAAGACAAATAAATGCTCGGACGACCCGCAAAGATCAAAACCGACCCGGGAAGAAGGTCGAAGTCCAAATACTGTTTATACCATAAAGATCACGGGCATAACACAGTAGATTGCTTTGAATTGAAGCGATAGATCGAAACCCTCATCCGGCAGGGCTTCTTAAAAGAGTACATTGCACAGCTTCCGGATGATCAAAGGTCCTCAACTCGGGAAGATGACAGAGAGCCAGTGAATAATGACCCGTTGGAAGAAATCCATATGATCTTCGGCGGGCCAACCACGGGTGATTCTGGCAACACCCGCAAGTCTTACGTTCGTCAAGGGCGAACCTCTGAACTAGGGCTCCAAGTGAATTTAACCAGCAGGCCCTCGAAGATTCCAAAGGTCGCTCGTCGTACGATTTCATTTTCCGAAGAAGATGTTAAAGGAGTGCTACATCCGCATGACGATTCTCTCGTAGTGTCGATGGTAGTCGCTAATAAAAAGCTCCACAGAATGATGGTGGATATTGGAAGTTCGGCCGACATAATATATGCCTCGGCGTTCAACAGAATGAAAATTGATCGGTCCAGGTTAAGACCAGTCAGAACTGCTCTAACTGGATTTACAGGAGATTGTATCATGCCTGAAGGAGAAATAACCCTACCGGTCACAGCAGGAGAAGAACCCAACTAGAGGATGATCATGGTCGATTTTCTCGTCGTCAACACTCCATCAGCATACAACGCGATCATCGGCAGACCCATCATCCGAGCTTTAAAAGCCGGCATTTCTATCTATCATATGGCCATGAAATTTGAAACCGATGACGGGATCGGTGTGGTCAGAGGGGACCGGCAGGAAGCTCGCCGATGCTACGAACTGACGCTACGTGGGAAAAATAAAAATATGATCTCCTGTCGTTTCACACACAACTCCGCTGGACCCTAGGGAAGAAACAACGGAACGTGGTTCGCCAGCCGAGGAGTTAATAGAGGTCCCTGTGTCAGATGATGACCCGAACTTGGTCGTTAAGATCGGATCTCAATTAAACAGCAGTGTCCAGGCCGGACTGATCGCTTTCCTGAAGGAAAATACGGATGCTTTCGCGTGGTCTCACAAGGACATGCCTGGAATCAACTCTGAAGTAATGGTTCACCGGCTTAACGTTGACCCGTCCTTCAAACCAATCCGCAAAAAACGGCGAGCCTTCAACATGGAGAGATATGCCGCAATCGAAGAAGAGATAAAAAAGTTGCGCCAAGCAGGTTTTATCCAGGAAGTCTATTATCCTGATTGGCTCGCCAATGTCGTTCTAGTAAAAAAAGCCAATGAAAAATGGAGGGTCTGTATCGACTACACCGACCTCAACAAAGCCTGCCCTAAAGATAGCTTCCCACTTCCTAGAATAGATCAGCTTGTAGATGCAACCTCAGGCTACGAGCTGCTCAGTTTTATGGATGCGTACTCCGGGTACAACCAGATATAGATGCATGTTCCTGATAGGTAAAAAACAGCGTTTGTCACTGATCGAGGGCTTTACTGTTATAAGGTAATGCCCTTTGGACTTAAGAATGCCGGGGCGACATACCAGCATTTGGTCAACAAAATGTTCGCCGAACAAATTGGTAAAACCATGGAGGTCTACTTGGACGATATGCTCGTCAAAAGTCTGAGGTCAGAAGACCACGTCAACAACCTCCGACTTATGTTCAACATCCTGAAAAAGTACGGAATGAAGCTCAACCCCAGTAAATGCGCCTTCGGAGTAAGATCGGGGAAGTTCCTCGGGTTCATTGTAAATCAGAGAGGGGGATAGAAGCCAACCCAGAAATGATCCGTGCACTAGTCGAAATGAGCTCACCAACCACCGTGAAGGAAATACAACGTCTCACCGGCCGGATCGCCGCGCTCAACAGATTCGTTTCCAGGGCTACGGATCGATGCCTTCCATTCTTCAAACAACTTCGCAAATTCAACGAGATGACCTGAACGGCAGAATGCAAATAGGCTTTCCAAGATCTCAAAGTGTACTTCGGTACGCCACCATTACTGTCCAAATCTCCGCAAGGAGAAAAGCTACTACTGTACCTGGTAGTATCCTCGGCAGCAGTGAGTTCGGCTTTAATCCGAGATGACCAAGGTACGCAAAGACCAATATACTACATCAGCAAAGCTCTTCTCGGTGCAGAAACTCGATATCCTAATTTAGAGAAGTTAGCTCCGGCATTGATAACAACGGCAAGGAAGCTACGGCCTTATTTCCAAGCACATCCGATAGTGGTGCTAATAGACCAACCACTAAGGCATGTACTACAGAAGCCAGAGACTTCAGGTCGCCTCGCACGCTGGGCAATCGAGCTCGGTGAATTCGACATACAATACCGGCCCCGGACAGCGATCAAAGGACAAGCCGTGGCCGACTTCATTGTCGAGCTCACCGACCCGTCTGTCCTTGAAGATGACGTTGCTCTAAAAGGAAACATTGAAGGATCTATTCCGAAAGAAGGTCCGACTACACTTACATGACAGCTACACGTTGACGGCTCGTCAAATTCCCAATGCAGCGGAGCAGGCATAATCTTGACCTCCCCCGATGGCATAAAAGTCCAATATGCCCTAAGATTCGGTTTTAAAGCTTCTAACAACGAGGCCGAATACGAAGCTCTTCTTGCCGGGCTACGACTAGCCTCAGCGATTGGGATCCGAAGTATTACGGTATTCATCGACTCGCAGTTGGTCGTGGGTCAAGTGACATCGGAATATCAAGCAAAGGGAAAAAAGATGTCCGCATATTTATTAAAGTATCAGGAATTATCGGCCCGTTTCGATTACTGCAAAGTTATCCAAGTACCAAGGATCCATAACACCCATGCGGATTCACTCGCCAAATTAGTGTCGGCAGGAGACGATGAGCTCTGGAGGTCAATTCCTATTGAAATCCTCACTAAAAGAAGCATCACTGACGATGATGTCAGCGAAGTATGTCCTGTCTCCACCGAGCTTGACTGGAGGCAACCAATTGTTCGTTTTTTACGAGAAGGTGTTCTGTCCGAAGAAAAGAACGAAGCACGACGGATACGATATAGATCAGCTCGGTATACGCTGATCGATGATATATTGTATAAAAATGGTTTCTTGCTACCCTGCCTCCGCTGCCTCGGACCAGATAAAGCCAACTACGTCTTAAAAGAAATTCATTCCGGCACATGTGGAAACCACTCAGGGGGCCGAGCGCTGGCCCAAAAAGCAATACGTCAAGGATATTATTGGCCAACAATTCAAAAAGATGCCCGAAAAATGGTCAAACGATGTGATAAATGCCAAAAGTTCGCACCAGTCCCTCACGTACCTCCCGAGGAACTTACTCCGATGTCCGGACCATGGTCATTCGCACAATGGGGAGTCGATATCATCGATCCTCTTCCAACCGGTAAGGGGCAAGTCAAGTATGTGATCGTGGCTGTTGATTACTTTACCAAGTGGGTCGAAGCAGAACCTCTCTCCAAGATTACTGAAAAGAAAACGACAGACTTCATCTGGAAGTCGATTATATGCCGCTTCGGTATCCCGAATACGATAGTCATTGACAACGGGCCTCAGTTTGACAATACGAAGTACAGGAGCTTTTGCCTGAACTTGGGCATAAAAAATGTGTATTCATCTCCTCATCATCCTCAAGCTAACGAACAAGTCGAAGCCATCAACAAAATCATTAAGGGTCATCTGAAGACCAAGCTCGGCGAATTTAAGGGGGCTTGGGCAGAACAATTCCCTGAAGTGTTGTGGGCGTACCGAACCACAGCTCGGTCAACAACAGGAGAAACTCCTTTCTCCTTGACATTCGGAGCGGAAGCTGTAGTCCCGGTCGAGATAGGGCTATCGACTAACCAAATCAGTAACTATCAACCCGACCAGAATCAAGACAAGCTTCGTAGGAATCTTCACTTGCTCGAAGAAGCCCGAGAAGCTTCCCAAATTCGGATCGCAGCCTACCAACAGCGTGTTACTAGATTTTATAACTCACGAGTCAAAGAAAGACGGTTCAGGGTGGGAGATCTAGTCCTACGAAGGAACATAAAGGAGAAAAATGATAAGATTGCAAGTACATTCAATCCAAACTGGAATGGACCGTACAAAGTCATAAAAACAGTTCGGACCGGGACTTACTGGCTTGAAGACATGCAAGGCCGAGCCTTACCCCATCCATGGAATGCGGAGCATTTGAAAATCTACTATCAATAAAAGCTAAGTATTTGTCCCTCAAAATTATACTCCTATCGAAAAATTTGGAATACCAGCAGAGGCTAATTTCGCCCATAGCTGTGTTCAAGCTTAGCGGATAGTACCGCCCAGAGTTAAGTTCTAGGATTGAGATCGGTCTCGATTAAAACCTATGAACTGACCATTATTTTCGCAAGTCCTAAATGCTTCGGTTATGATCTAATTTGCTCGGCCACGAAGTAAATGGATAAATTTAGCGAAAATAACCCCAAAAGGAAAGAGCAATTGAATAAAAAATCTGACAAACATGAATAAATCAGAAAAGAAGTATTTCAATTGCAAGACCACAAAGGGGTCGAAATTACAGGATGATATGTGTTACATGAGGCCCTAACAAATGGGCTAAAAAAAAATAGAAACATCCTATGAGGGGGGATCAACGGTCGGCTCGGCGACAGCAGCAGAGTTATCTTCTTCCTCTGCCTCGGAGTCAAGGAAGGAGATGTCCAAGTTCTGATAACGGCTCTGAACTGTCATCCTGCACTTTTCGTAGCCGAAGTCGAACATTTCGTCAGCTTTGGCGACTTTGACCTCCAACTCCGATTGAGCCTTCGCCAGGTCCGATCGCAGAGTCCCTTCGGCAGCCTTCAGCTCCTCAACCTGGATGATGAACTCAGCTTCCGCCCTTTCTTTATTCGACAGTTCGACTCGGAGAAGCGCGATCTCACACTCCTAAGCATCCAAGGCCCTCGCCGCTTCCTCTCCAAATTTCGTGGCCTCGTCCAAGGAACGCTTGGTAGCCACCAGTGTCCCTTCAAGGCCGGAGATCATTCCCTTGTCACGGGTGATCTCTTCCCGAAGGAGCTGGCATCCATAGGCCACCTGCATGGCAACCGAACAAATAAATATACAAGGAATACCAAAAATGGCTATCTTATTTGAAAAAATTCAAGTCAGATATATATACCTTTGTCCCGAAGATCCCTAGGGAATTCAGCAGGGAGAGCCCAGGGACCTTCACCATCATATCCACCTCGGCTTCAGGGACCGCCTTGTACGCCCATTTGCACAAGTTGTACAAATGAGGTGGCATCTCCGGGCTTCGGCGGATTATGGAAGAGGATTGCAATAGAGCAGCCTGAGTCGACTGCCCAAACGGGCCAGCGTCAGCACTCCCTACCAAGTCTATGACTTGGGAAGGCTGAGGCCTCATAGAGGCATCGGGAAGTGCGACTTCAGCCATAGTCACCTCCGGGACCACCTCGGGAGTCGGCTCCGAAGGTACATCTGCTGTGGAGACTGCTATAGGACGATCTCGAGGACGCCTCGTAGCCGCCTTCTGCCTTTTCTTCTCTCTGATCTGCTCCTTCTCCTGAGCAGTCAGGGCGGATGACTTTCTCCACGGAGCCGGAGCAGACATGCCTATCAAATATATATATATATATATATATATATATATATATATATATATATATATATATATATATATATATATATATATATATTGATGGGCCGAAGTGTGAAAATGAAGCTGACCTATTCGATAAATACAAGTCTTTATCTCGAGGGTTGATGCCTACGTCGGTTAAGGTCTCGAAAGACAAAAGAAGCTTAATGCTGCGGAAGTTTGGATCAAGCTCCCACACCGCAACTATGCGATCTTCCTCTTCCATACTAAGGGCGGGAGGATCTCCACGAGCTAATTAAAATAAATAGAGGTCAGCCACAAAAAAAAGGTTGAGTGTCAGCCGACCCGACTTGAAACTGAGAAAAAGTTGTTCATGCGGAGATCAGGGGAGTGGACCTCGGGTCGAGGGCCTTCCCAACCCTTCGAGACGAGGAACCATTCCTCTTTCCATCCGTGAACCGAAGAAGGATGGTCGTCTATTAGCCGGTGTCCCTTCCTTCCCCGAGGTGACATATAGAACCATCCCCTAGATTCGGGATGACTCTTCAGCTGGTAAAGGTTCATCAGCTTGGCTATTGTAGGATCTGACCCATGGACTTAACGCCATAAGGCAACACAACTTATTAAAGTTCTCCCGGAGTTAGGAGGTAACTGACCCGGAGCTAGGTTAATCCTAGAAAGGTATTCCCTCACTACAGGGAGAAGAGGAAGACAGAAACTAGCCTCAAAGAATTGGGCGTATACGGTAACCTGGTCTTCAGAAGGACGGGTTGGAAAATCATCCAAACCCGGGAGCCTAAAGTCAATGACCCCGGGGACACAGTAATCCGACCTGATCCTGATCAAGTCGGATTGGGTGAGCGTTGTCCAAATCAGGTTGGCTGGATACTCTGAGACTCTATCAATAACACGCTCGGAGGTACCAGCAACTGGAACCTCATTCGAAGC
This sequence comes from Liriodendron chinense, assembly GCA_003013855.2. Classification (NCBI taxonomy): domain Eukaryota; kingdom Viridiplantae; phylum Streptophyta; class Magnoliopsida; order Magnoliales; family Magnoliaceae; genus Liriodendron; species Liriodendron chinense. The sequence continues at coordinate 3,685,802 of ML058445.1, read as the reverse complement.
AAAGGAGGAAGGGGTCTCTGCCAACAGAGCCTCCCCCGATGACTCAACAACGATGAGTTGGGTTTTCATCAGTTTGGATTCTCCAACAGGCAAGACAGAGGAAAGTGTTCGCGAAGAACTTTCCTCTGAACCAGACATTTCCTCTTAAAACATGAAAAGTAAGGAAAGTAGAAGATGGAAGGGGGACAAAAAACGAACGTACCGGATCATTCTTCGGAAAGAGATTGGCCAAAGGAAGTTAGGTTCGAAAGAACTCCGAATGGATCACAGCGGTCCGTACAAAGGGAAAAAAGGAAGAACAAAACAGGAAGAAAGAAAAGAATTCTGAAAAAATCGCTAAGTACAGTATTTATACTGTAGCAGGTGACAGTACGCAGGCCATGCTGTGCCACGCGGCAAGTATCCATGGTCTTAATAAACGAACCGACGCGACTTTTGGCACAGCCTGCCACGTGTCCGTCCATTCATTGGATAACGATATTACGCCCATCCGTTCAGAGATACGAAGTCCACGTGTCCTTACGCCATTCGACTGCCGAAATAAAAGCCTGCCGCGCCGTACGATTATCATTGCGTCTTTTCAAAATTCGAAACAACGCATTTAAAGTGCCTTTACCGCAAAAAATAAGATCAGTAGCATTTGTGTGAGGTTACTTCCTAGCTGAAAGTATCCACCTCGGAAGTGGGGGGCAACTGTTGTGGGATAATTTCTGTAACGAGCCGACCTCGTCACAAAACCTCGGAGCAAAATAGCAAACCGATGAATTCGCCTGTTCATGAGGTCAGCTCGGACCATGGCTAAGTCAACGGGCAAATGGAGGCCGACCTTATCTCCGCTCCGAACGGCATAGGGATAGGAGCACATCCCTCAAAGATCGGAACGGCCCAAGATATTCGCTTGGATTTCCGGCGTAATATCAATCGTGATCTCAGCCTAGAAACTCTCCATCGAAGCCTATAAAAACAGGGAAATATTGTGATTACAGGGATAAAAAAAGATATCTCTCTCAAACCAGTGTTTACTATTCTTAAGGATAATCACTAACTTAAGCATCGGAGGGCTCACGGCTGGATCCCAGCTACCCCCCTTATTGTTTTCTGTTGTGTTTCACAGGATCAAGTAAAATTTGATCCAAGCCCAGGCCTCGCACCTGATCAAGTAAACCTCTGATCCAAGCCCAGGCCTCGCACCTGTAAGGAGATCAGTCACGTTCGTTCGTTCGCATACAAATCATCTCACCTCTCGTCAGTCGACTAATTTTTACCGTCAACAGGCCCCCACAGAGTTACTCAATAGGCAATCCGCTTCCCCTTTTCAAACTGCTAGTTTGTGGACCACCAATTGGAAGTTCGGGATCTTCCAATCTCAAATAATTCAGAGGCAGCCACTCCAAGAAGCGAAATACGTGTGCCAGGGGCGCACGTGGGCTTATCAAACCCTTTTGTTTTTGTTTTGGCGCGTAATCTCTCTGGCTGCTGAAATTCGCCTCTTCTCCACCGTCCAAAACGACATTTCTCAGGTATTTTTTCCGCACTGTATTCCGAGTGATTTTTTTTAAAAATTTATATTATTATTTTTCGATTTTATTTTTGGGGTTGCCGTAGATGGTACCAAAAATCCTGGCCAAGCCGTGGAGTGCTGGTGATGATGAAGAGGCTCATGTTGATGCCGATGACGAATGATAGTTTAGTGTGCGTTTGGTTGCACCAAATATCATGAGATTTCGTTATTAATCAGTCTAATTTGGTACAAATTTCATGAAATTTGTGCAACCAAACATGCCTTTATATAATGTTTTTTCTCCTCATCTGAGAATGGGTTTGGGAATAGTGGAAATAGTCCGTTTCTATATGTGCCCTCTACTCATTCGATAAAATGCCTAAGAAGGATGTTCCTTGCTGTTAATGTCTGGGTTGCTGCTAATTGAAGCCCTGCATCAAGTGGGACCTACATTACAGATGGCAAACGGACTGGTCCTTTTTTTGGCCAGATCATAACACTGTGAGGCCAACCTGATACATGGATCAGATATCAAATGGATGAGCCTGGATCAAGTATGAAACTTTTTATGACGTGTTTGAGTGCGTCTAAGTGCATTTAAGTGAAAAAAAAGAAAAAAGAAAAAAGAAAAAAGAAAAAAGAAAAAAGAAAAGTGCATTTAAGTGTGTCCAAGTGGTGTATTTGTAAGTGTGTTTAGGTTCATCTAAGTGCAATATACTTAGATGCATTTAGACCACACTCAGCTGCACTTAAATGCACTTAGACAGCCTTAAACATGCTCACTCATTGTTAGGGGTGTCAATGGGCCGGGTTAGGGCCGGGCCAATCTCTGGTCAAGCCCTGCCCGCATTATTAAACTTAAGTCCAAACCCGGCCCAGGCCCGAGACGGGCCAAAATAATTCAGCCCGAGCCCGGCCTGGACCTTTTATACTAAGCCCGGCCCTAGCCCGAATAAATTTCATTTAGGATTTTTGCAAACAATTGGTGGGCAGTTTTCAAATCTCTTTTTTCACATACAATACTACCAATTAGTCATCAAATATTCATTGATTGTGTATTCAACAATTATCATTTGGGCACAAATTCATCACCATAACTTAAAACCTCTTGGTGGGGGTGTTGCGCAGCTGACAAGGTGGGTGCGTCGTATGACTAACAAAAAACAAAAAATAAAAAATAAAAACTTAAAACCTCTTCAATTATGCATTCTTAAAGTAGTAAGGCATCTGTTTGGGTACTCACCGGCGACCCATTTTTTAGCACGAAATGTCCACAACTTTCAACAATCTTTCAGAAAAACAAACATGGAGCATCTTAATCCAGGTTGTTCAAGTCATTGGCTCATCATAGATGTTACCCCGATCAAATTTTGCCCAAAATTTTGGACCGTTGGCCATTTTGTTTTCAACCATCCTTTCCACACTCACCAATCTAATTACAAGTATCATCCAATTGGATGGATTTTAGGGCCAATATTTCATCGACAATGAGACCAATGGTTTAGATGATTTGGGTGGGCCACATGTATGCTGTGTGTATTGTAGGGACACATTGTCAAAACCCCCTTACAGTGTACCAAACTCACACCAAATTCCAGCCCATATGAGAAAGAAGATGACTCCATTTGCCATAGAAAATTCAGGCCTTCTAAAAAAATAAAAAATCAAAATCAAAATCAAAGAGAAATTTCAAATTGCATGTTACCACAATCAATTAAAAGTACATGCAGGAGAAAAAGAGATAAGTTTGAATCAATGGTTGAGATTCGTCAGATTTGGAGAATGAGTTCATTCAACTGACCATTTGAATCGTTGATGAGCTTCTTGCTGTGGAAAGACATGATGGGATTCTTTGATAAGGATAAGGAGAAGCGTCTAAGCATTCAAGAACACACACACGCACCGGGGGGGGGGGGGGGGGAAGATCTTTAAATTTTGAATTTGTTTCTAAATAAGGGGCAGGCAGTTTTTGCTTTGAGAGGGAAATAGGGAAAGAGGTTTCTTGAAATTTTGAAAAATTTAATAGTCGGGTCGGGCTGGGCTCCGGGCATTTGGACAGCTAGGTCCAAGCCTAGCCCAATTTAGAAACGGGCTCTACTTGTAAGCCCGAACCCAGCCCTCAGTCTTGGAAGTCCATCGGGCCAACCCGGCCCTATGCGGGCCAGGCCGGGAAGTCCATCAGGCCAACCCGGCCCGTTGACAGCCCTACTCATTGTTCACTTACAAAGCTTTGTATTGTATTGAGGTTCCAAATGGATGGTTGAAACGGAAAACAAGCAACGGTCCAATTAAACAAACAAGTGACCATCATTCAAAGGCAGGGAGGTGGCTCATGCAGCATCAGTCTCATTTTTGGGTACATCCAAACAGGCCTTAAGGAGCAAAATGCTTAGCTCGAGAGAGAATGGAAGAGTCTTGAACTTTCCTCTTCAGATTCTCGTTATGTGACAATGACAACATTTGTTTTTTCTTTCTTTCTTGTAGTGGAATTTTTCTCATTTGTATACGGTGGTATTTTCATCATCCTGAATTATTTTGTAACTTACAAAAAGAGGGTGAAAGAATTTTGTATCAACGCTTCAAACGGTTGTGTATTTTACACTAACGTACGTAAAACATATTCACAAATTAAAATTAAACATGGATAATATTAAATATATGCTGGTCCCAAATTGATGGGAGAAGGCTATGAAGATGATGATGTCCTTCGGAAAAAAAGGCTATGAGGATGATGATGATATTAAATATGTTCCCAAAATAAATTAAAATAGTGTAATAAGAATCACATAAAAAATTGTGAAAATGATAAACTGAGGCCAGATCTGCTATGAAGCATTGTAGGTTAATCATGTGCTTGAGGGGTCCACTTTGATGTGTGCATGACATCTAATCTGTCCATCATGTGTGTTCCCTCATGTTCTCTTTGGCATAAAAAAATCAGGCTGATCTAAGACTCAGCTGGGCCACGCCGTGTAAAATCATGCTTCAAACCTCTAAACTCACGTGATGTGGCCCACCTGGGTTTTGGAATGGCCTGATTCTTTGAGGTGTTCTACATTCATCGTGGTGGGGTACAATGTCTCATGGATCGGATGGCATATACAAAACATGGTGGGCCCCACACACAATCTGGGAGGTTTTAATGGTGGATATCCCCATCTAATTGTTTTTCTGTGATGTGGCCCCATGGTGGGCCTTGGAACTACATCATTGGTCCACTCCTGAGGCGTGCCATGACTGTTAGAAACAGGTGGGCAGCTTAGAAAGCTCCGACTATGATTTTTTCAACTGTACATTTGTTTAATAAACAATTTCCTGACCTGATTAATGGACTGACCCAATTCTTTGGCCAGGACATCAACATAGTGGGACCCTCATGATGGATCAATTGGATATTATACCCATGTGCCATGCTGGCACAAGTGATGGTGAGTTCATGACTTGCCCTTACACTCATGTGGGCTTAGCAAAGCTCGTCTAAAAGATCCGCAAGAGTTGTTATGCCACTTACAAGTATAAACATGTGAAAGGATGTTAGTTGCACTGAAGAAACTTCACTCTTAACATTAGTGAACTATCGCATAGGAATGTTATACAAACCAAAATGAGCAACAGTGCTCAAATAGAATGGCATGAACATGTTGTGACTGGATCTAGAAATGGTTAGAATTTGACAATGGAGCCATGATAGAACTCGTCTTTACTATCTGTGGCATGACTAAGATAATAGTCAATGAGATATGGGATATGGCATCAAGATTAAACGCTTCATTTTCTTTTTTGGTCATGTATTGAGAATTAATGACAGCACTGTCTCACTTGCCAAAGAGGGGTTATGAGGTTATATATTTGAATTGGGGAGTTAGTACGTCTTTCCTGATGTAATTTTTGTTTTTAATACACGTGCTTAATAAAGTTGATGGTACTTCTCAAAAACTGAAAAGAACAAACAAGAGAAGTCTTCTCACTCTTCGTTGATAGAGCCCAGATACAGAGCTTTATAAGTTAAGCTTAATGTACAAGATGCATCTAAGTGCATTTAAGTGCTGTCTAAATACATAGAGTGCATCTAAAAGTACATTGCACTTGGATGAACTTCGACACACTTACAAACAGTACTTAAATGCACTTAGATAAAATTTTACACACCTTGATGCATTTTATATATTAACTTGCAAAGTTTGTATTGGTTCCATTCTCTTGCCGATAATATGTAGGCAGAGCAGTAAGAAAAGCAATGTCCTTTTCACCTGCCTGGTGAAAGTTCAAAGTCAATTTCATTTTAAATGGAAAGCTATTTAGGACTTGGACTCTCAAAAGAAGTTGTGGTATCCCAGCCTCTGTTAGAATTCTTTTTCCCCCTAAATTGAACAATTCTCAACATAGAGTTTCCCACATGTTTGTGCAGGATCTCTCTTTTCCAAAGTGCTAATCACATTACTGCCAAGTTAAAGATGCATGTGATGCATGGAGAGGTAAGGAACCCACCATAGAGCTTATATGGTCCTTTTCGTTTCTGAAACATCAACCAGAGCTCATAGGGCCCTTTGAAAATGAACTACTTAAATCTAAGAGGATGGCAAATCCAATGCAAAATGGATATGTGAGAATCAAAACCATGCATACATCATGCCAATTGCTTTGCAAGAAAAATGTAGAACATATTCATAGTCTGCAGAATGTGTATGTTATGGACAGAAGATCAGATGAGTGTGTGGACAATACAGATTTGGTTTTAATGACTAAACAGATATCAGCTTACTCACTGAAAGGGAAACTTGATGATGCAAGAAAAGTATTTGATGAGATGGCCCATCGAGATTCTGTTGCTTGGAATGTAATGATCAGGGGTTATGTTGAGAATGGGAGGATCGGAGATGCACGGGAGATCTTTGATCGGATGTATGAAAGGAACACAGTCTCATGGAATTCCATGATCATGGCTTATGCACGGGAAAGAAAAATGCATGTTGCGCTGAAGCTCTTTCTAATGATGCCTGCAAAAGATAAAGATATCATCAGCTGGACGACTATAATTTCAGGACTTCTTCAAGATTCGAAAATTGCCGATTCATGGCAACTGTTCAAGCAAATGCCTGAGCATAACCCAGTCTCCTGGTCATCAGTCATTTCAGGTTTTCAACAAAATGGACTAGCAGCTGAAACCTTGATCCTTTTCAAAGAGATGTTGTCGGTTGGAACCCAACCCACTTCCCATTCATTTACTAGCGCTTTGGCTGCTTCTGCAGATTTAGCAGCATTGTCAAGAGGTCAGCAACTCTACTCTCAGGTACTTAAGAGAGGATTTGGGAGCAATACTCATGTGGGGAATTCAGCTATCTCTATGTTTATAAAATCAGGAAGTTTGGATAATGCGAGGGGTGTTTTTCATGGCATGCCTCGACCGGACATGGTCACGTGGAACTCACTCATCATGGGATATGGGCAGCATGGTTATGGTCCGGAGGCTATCATGGTTTTCCATCAGATGCAGAAAGCAGGGTTTCGACCTGATCGAATCAGTTTCATGGGTGTCCTTCATGGATGCAGCCACTGCGGCCTTGTGGAAGAAGGATGGCTATATTTTAACAGTATGGAGAAGGATCATGAGATTTCCCCGGAACCCGAACACTATGCTTGCATGGTTGACATCCTTGCACGTGCTGGGTTGCTCAAAGAAGCAGCTGAAATGATTGACAAGATGCCTTTTGAGCCTGTGTCTATCTTTTGGAGGACATTGCTGAATGGCTGTAGGATCTTCAGGAACTTGGAATTGGGTGTGTATGCAGCTGATCGGGTTTTGGAGCTCGAACCTGATAATACAGCCGCGTGCTTGATGGCTATGGAGATGTATGTAGCCGTTGGGCGATGGGCAGAAACTGTGAAATTGAGGAGATTAATGAAGGAAAGAGAAGCAAAGAAGGAACTGGGATGTAGTTGGATTGAGATAAAAGGGAAGACGCACTTGTTTACCACAAGGGACGAAACTCACCTCGAGTCAGATAGTATTTACAATATCCTTGACTTGTTGGCATATGACGTCGCTGGCTGTGTCGGATTGATTTTTTTGAAGAGCTGAAAGGATGTTATTGCTAATTTTGGTTTCATGGCAACACCGTTGTGCAATAGTTCTGAAACCCGCTCACTCAACTTGAAACTTAGCTGTGTCAACTCAACTCAAAACTCGGTTGAGTCAACTCGTCGAGATTTTTCAAGCCAAGTCCCTGAGAAACTCAGTCATGAGCTTGATGCAGTCAGAAATTGGCAAGACTCATCAAGTCAGCTTGACGAACTGAGTCAGTTGCCAAGTCAGGGGGCCTTGTAATAATTAAAAAAAGCAGCCAATGAGTTTCAAACCTGTGATAGTGCACTGGAAATGCAAATCTTATTACCAGCATTCCACTGGCTGAAGCTTTGCTTTTCTGTGCATAAATTTATGTGTAATTTTCAAGTATTTATAAATGCTAGGTGTACAATTATATGTTATAATATGGAAACGAGTCAATTTAGGACTCGTTTGAGTCTTAGAGTCAACCAGACCCGTTTGGACATCAAGTTGAGTCGAGTTTTCAGGTCTTTGAACAACTATGGTTATGCCAGCTTTGGTAATCATGATTTCTTTTGCTCTCTTGCTATCAATTTTTTGAAAGGTATGGTTATGGATATTGAAACTGTGACAGGAACACTATATGGAGTGGCAAGAAGTGGGAGGAGGGATCAAGAAGGGCATTTTAGGACCTCCAGCATTGAGTAACTGTGAGATTCCAGAAGAGTAGATTGATCTATATTAGAAGATTTGTGCACTAAATTACACCTCTATTCACTACACAAAGTAGATTCAGATGTTATGAAGCAGTTGAGATTTCAAGGCATGAGAGAGTTTGGGAATTGATCCTCATGATTCAACAGGTAGAGAGGCTGATTGGGTTACTAAAATTCTTAAAGTTTGAAGCATTTAGGCCATCTGAGAAATGGTTCTCATTACCCAAATAGGGAATAGAAGTTGATGGGAGGTTTGCTAAGCTCACATGCGGGTAGAGCCCTGCCCATCTAAATCCAAGTATGTATGCCAATACCAAACGGTTCTGCAAGATCTGAGCTTTCCATCAGGTATGACGCATCGACTATATCTTTTGGCCCAAAGTAAATCACGCTATTTCACTCCTCAGGCTGGGCCACAATGTAGAAAAGAAAACAGATGGGTAAACACAACTTTTTTCTAGTCACCCATTTGCTTTGTAAATTGTGGCTCACCTGAGTGAAAACAGCATGATTTTTAGGCTAGTGTGCCCCACCTGACAGAAATGATGGATCTTGATCACGTGTTCCATGTGGCTGTGTGTGCTTGTGTGTAGACGGGGCAGGGCTCTACGCACACATGGGCCTAAGAACCTTGGTTGATTGACTGTTAAAAATTCAGACTGGGCGAGAGATCCATTTGAGAAAGCCGTTATGTTAATTTACATATATGTGCTAATTGGTTGTCAAAATTTAGAAGGCTGATGCATAAGAGAATCATTTGAGAAATAGACTCAGATTATTGTTGTAATTTATAAAAAAATAAAAAATAAAATGTAGTGTTGGCTTTTGGGTTTTCAAATGTAAAACTTTAGTTCCACATTAGATAAGGAAAAGGTGGTGAAAAATGCTTATAAAACATTCCTCTCTAAAGCCTTTTGAATTGGTGCAACTTTACGTGCGCTCATGAGGCCGTCCTAGTGTGAAAATGTTCCTAGAAACCAATTAATCAGGCGTGTAAGTATAATGCTTGCACGCATGAGGATCCGTCCCCAGTAGGCTGGTTTGGGATCTCAATGGGCTCGGTTTTGCCAATTTTTTTGTTTTGTTAACCATTTGTGACCGTTGTCTTAATATTTGGGGCGCACCAATCAGTGTGGGGTCATTTAAAAAATTATGAATTTGTATTTTTTTTTTTTTTTTGGCATAAGAAGGGGAGAGTTTGTTCTCTAGATAGGTTTGTTGAATTTGGTGTTGGGTTTTTCCATGGCCTGTGTATACTGGAGAAGACCATACGTTGGGCGTTGTATCCTGGGATAATACGTTGGGAGCCTGTTGCACTGCTCAAATCAACTGAGGGGTGCAAACTATCTCAACAAGAGTGACATCGTCCACACCTCATCTTAACATTGATAATATTCGATGATTTGGATTCGTCAAAGCAAGCGTGGGATTCCAATTTTCGTTGATTGATTCTCCTAAGATATTTCCTGTTTACATCTGCAAAAACACAGATGACTCTCCTCACTCACAATGGAAAAACATCTCACGAGAGAGATCTCTGACTTCCTATATTGTCAAGAAATCAATAGCAGATCTACTTGTATTCAACTATCAAACTTGGTAAACATGGCAACATTTTCCAAGGTTTCAGAAAGGATGACATGAAAGAATCATCCTCGCCTTCCATTTCCTTCATTTAGCAATGAAACCACAATGCTAATAATAATAATAATCAAGGGAAGCTTATTTTTTCCCTCCCTCTCTTTGACAAATTCACCATTTTCAGTGCTAAATGACCATGGATTTTTGATATGGGTGTGATGGTTAGAACGTGTCAGCATAGGTTCCTACCACCATATCATCTGTCCTACCTCCAAATGGATGCCGGAGATTGGTGTTGATGCATTGCCTTGCATTTTTTATTTTTCTCTCTTCCTCTTAGTATATTGTTGGACTCTCTATTTAACGTGGTATGTGCATCGATAAAGAGAAGAGATCATCTTCTTTTCAAGAACAACTCTTGAGTGCACAAGGAGAGAGAAATCTCTAAAACTGAGAGGTAACCCAAGACATAGTAGAACAAGGACTTTGAACCATGATCAGACTATTAAAACCTTAAAAATAGTAAAGTTGGTACTTACTAGAAATGTTAAGTTTCAACTTGAAACATAATTTGACCCATAAAATGGTTGAATTTGACAAAGTTGTTTTGGGGCTAAAGAACCGTGGGTGGTTGACCAATCTTATGTATGCACGCAAAACAAATATTTTGCCGCAAAGTTATGATTGTCGGAAGCTACAGTGTGCATTCAAGTCATTTAGGCCATTTTGCCCAACTTTAAGCCTTTCAACCTAAGTTGTTTCGATTCTGGTTATCTATGAAGTCATTCACTAGCGTTCTACATTAGTCTCCTCCACTTAAAGAGAACTTAACCTCAAGTTAGTAGGTGGCTGCATCTGTTCCTCTAGTGCATGATATTGTCATGATCTTTTAAAGTATCTAGAATGGTCCGATCTTCTTGTTCTTCGGCTTATTATGGTTCCTATGGGAAAATGCTCTTTTTTTAGGTGAACCATTAGCCGATCACCTTGAAACACGATTGCTTTGCTTATCAATATCTTCCTTGTATTTGGCATTGGACTCTTCAAGATTCATGTTAACATCTATATACCATTATGATTTTCTCTACCATGTTGTTTGCAGCCATGCTCATACATGGCAGCTTTGGTAACAACACCAAGTCTAGTGTATGCTTAGAATACAACCATGCAAACCTTAAAAAGAGGCTTGCTAGTAGATTTCACCGTCTATTTGGATGGTTTTTTTTGAGGAACGACCGTTGTACCTGCAATTAGTTGTAGATATGTGTGGGGCCAATTGTGGTATGTGTACATCATCCAACCCATCCAACAAGGTCACCCTATCATGAAAGTAGGGTGGTGCCCAAAAATCAAGCTGATTGGATTGTCGGGTGGAGGCTTTTGGGCGGTTGTCCTTTGTTTTCTATGGTGTGGCCCACCTGATGGTTGGGTGGAGCAACCTGCTGGACGGGTTGAATGTCTTTAACAGGCTGGACTGGCCAGTTGGGCTTATAGCCCATCCTTCTATGAGTCGTGCATGTGTCTTATTTTTGGACCCTGGATAGCAGGCTTTGAGGATTTGCTGGGTCGCCTGGGCCATTGCCACCCCTAATGATGGGATACTTCTGGGGTTGGGTGGGATTGGGAACATGCCCAACTGCGCGCGCGCATGCACACACACATTGTGAAATGCTCACCTATGCACCAGTTCATACGACAACTAGTGATAACTTTTAGAGAGCTCATCTCACGTGATATGTGCCTAAAATCTGAACCGTCCACATGATACAGCACCCCATGAAATCCCCAGGGTCCAACTTTTACCCTGGTCCAAAACTGTGGTGGGCTCGGCTCTTCCAGGCTTGCGCAGGCTCCGGTAGACTTAGGTATTGGGCATTACAGTGTGGGCTGGACAGGCGTACCCTGGACTGCCAAAATCCAGCCCATTGCCACCCATGGATGCTAGGCTAAGAGTATCACCCGGGTCCATCTACGGCTATAATAGGCTCAACCATGCTAGAATTTGACACCAGGGCCTTAAATTTCAGGCCTTAAAATTGAGAAGGCATACCCACACTAAAAAATTGAGGAAATAGGATGTCTCCTGCATTGGGGGAGCCTTTAAACAAGTGCCGGTTTGAGTGCTCAGACCGGTCGCCCGACCGGTCTGGCTGTGTAACCCAGATGCACGGAAGGCTGGACATGTTTTCTGTGGTGCCTCCGACCGACCGTCAGGGGGCTCCTACCGGTCGGTGGTGAGGTAGCGAGTTGGATGTTCTCCTTTGGACTGTTTTGTGCATTGGCCGACTGGTCGGCTGTGTGTGCGGCTTTCTTACGCAGCACGCAGTAGTACATAAGATGTTTCTATTTTTGGTGTTTTGCCTATTTAAAGGGTTGTAATCCAGATTTAAATGTAATCCTAAGGTGTCCAAGGTTTCCTAATCGTATTAGGAAGGGGAGAGTGTTTTGTGAGAGAGAGAACTTGGGTTTTCTCTGTTTTCTTTGCTTGTGGGCTATCGATCTTTGTAATCTTCTGTTTATTCATAGTGGATCACTTTGTGCCGTGGTTTTTTACCTGTTGAGGGGTTTTTCCACGTAAATTCGGATTCTCTTGTGGTGAATGCTTGTATGTGGTTTGATTTCATATTGTTTCTCGTTTGATATCGCATTACTCTGCGCATTCTGTTTCTGCTTCCGCTGTCGGTTTTTCCAACAAGTGGTATCAGAGCTATCGTTAGGGTGGAGTAGAATTCAAATCTGAGACGAGGAGATGAGATTAAGCACAAGGTTCGAGGTAGAGAAGTTCTCCGAAAAAAATAACTTTGAGCTATGGAAGGTAAATGTTAAATCCTTCCTAGTTCAGCAAGGGCTTGATGAAGCTCTTGGAAAGCAACCCGAAGCTATGAAAGATGATGAGTGGACGATGATGGACAAGAAGGCTAGAACCTCAATCTTGTTAAACCTTATGGATGATGTTCTTTATCATGTCATGAAGGAGAAGACTGTGGCTAAAATGATGGTGAAGCTAGAGCAAGTTTATGCCAAGAAGTCTCTAGAGAATCGCATGGACGTGTTGATGCGGTTGTTCACCTTGATGATGGTTGAGGGAACGAAAGTGGATGACCACTTGAGCACGTTCAATAGGCTGGTTTGCAAGTTGGTGGAGATTGATGAACCGATGAAGGATGAATATCAAGCATGCATCCTGTTGAATTCTCTTCCAGATTTATATAAGTCGTTCAGGGACTCTGTGTGCGCAGGGAAGGGAAACCATAAACGTCGAGACCGTTATCTCAGCCCTCCAGTCGAAAGCGATGAGAAAGAAAAGCGGTGACGTGGCTTCCCGTTATTCCTTAAAGGCACTGGTTATAAGGGGAAGAAGTTCTGAGCATGGAGATATTCAAAATCGGGATCTAAGGCCAAGGGTAAAGGAAAGGCTAATGTGAAGTGCTAGATTGTGGTCAGGAGGGCCACATGAGAGGGGATTGTCAGAATCTCAGGTTGAAGCAAGAGAAATATGAAAATTCTTCTGGAGAGGGAGCCAATACTGTAGAGGACGGTGGTGATCTTTGCGAAGTTCTGACTGTATTTGGCAAGAGATCTCATGGTAGTGAGTGGATCTTAGATTCAGGGGCTTCATGTTACGTTTGTCCTGACTGGAGTTCATTCACGATATACAGGGAGTATAGTGGTGAATTGGTGTTTGTGGGCGATGGCTAGGCTCATAAGGTTGTGGGTATTGGTACAGTGCGCATCAGGATGTTAGATGGGATTGAAAGAGTCCTGGAAGATGTGAGGCATGTCCCCAAGATTAAGATGTATGTGATTTCTCTTGATACACTCGAGGCGAAAGGGTGCGTGTTTATCGGCTGCGATCATTGTTGTAAAGTGTTAAAGGGGGCACTGGTGTGTATGAAGGCACTGAGGTGTGGCTATCTTTACATGTTAATCGGGAGCACAATTTACGGTGGAGCTGCTGAGATCGGTAGCAAGATCCACGGTTTCTCGTATGTGGCAAGTGCTCAAGGGCCACATAAGAAGAGCGACAAAGGGCATGAATTTGCAAGGTCAGAGTCAATGGTGACACGAGAAGCGGTGGAACTATGATTGAAGATGAGATGACGTTGCGAGGATGGTGTTGATTCGTCGTTTGAAGCCTCGGTGGAGATTGTTGGGGGAGCCTTCAAACAAGTGTGGGTTTGAGTGCTCAGATCGGTCGGGCGACCGGTCTGGTTGTGTAACCCAGATGCACGGAAGGCTGGACATGTTCCCTATGGTGCCTCTGACCGGTTGACCGACCGGTCGTTAGGGGGCTCCGACCGGTCGGTGGTGAGGCAGCGAGTTGGATATTCTCCTCTAGATTGTGTTTGTGCGCTGGCTGACCGGTCGGCTGTGCAAGCGACTTTCTTGTGCAACACGCAGTAGTGCGTAAGATGTTTTTATTTTCAGTGTTTTGCTTATTTAAAGGGTTGTAATCCGGATTTAGATGTAATCCTAAAGTGTCCAAGGTTTCCTAATCATATTAGGAAAAGGGGAGAGTGTTTTGTGATAGAGAGAACTTGGGTTTTCTCTGTTTTCTTTGCTTGTGGGCAGTCAATCTCTATAATCTTTTGTTTATTCATAGTGGATCACTTTGTGCCATGGTTTTTTACCCGTTGAGGGGTTTTTCCATGTAAATTCGGATTCTCTTGTGGTGAATGCTTGTGTGTGGCTTGATTTCATATTATTTCTCGTTTGATCTCGCATTACTCTGCGCGTTCTGCTTCCGCTTCTGCTGCCGATTTTCCCAACATCTTGGTAGCAATTGCACTGCTTGTAACCTGCCAATGGGGATTATGGAAATCACAGCTAGATGAACAGTTAAGAAAGGTCCATGTAGCTTCATCTCTTATCATTGGAATTAATCTTTTGTGGTTGCATTTGGCGAGATGGTAAGGCGTAAAAAATGGTGAACAACGACACTGAGGTCCTAACATAGAGGGGTGGTCAGGGACCGGCCGGAGCAGGCTCAGTCCACTCATTAAAAATTGGGCCCAAAAGAGGCCTGGGCCCACCTGTTTGATTATCAAGCCTTCGATTTTAGGCCAAAATCCAGCTTATAAAGCCAAACATGATTTGATTTCATGGAGACGGTTGACCCTTAATTAGAAATTTGCAAAACCTAGGCCTAGGCTCGACCCATTTGTCAGCTAGGCCTCAACGTAAGGCATGGACCTGATCCATTGGCCTATATCACAGCCCCAAGCCCGAATCATCAATCTTATAAGAAAAAGGAAGAAGAAAACGAGCACGAGTATCCATTGGTTGAAGACTTGTCCGTGTCAACTCAGTCCATGCTCGAGTGAGATTAGGGTAGTAAATGAGTTAGCGATGGGATACCCAGACCCAACTCATTTGTCAAATGGTATGGGCCTGAGCTCAAGAACAGACGTAGTGCTAAATGGGTCTAAATTTGGTTTCCTTTGTATTAGGCCCGACCTAAACCCATTTAGTAAATGGGCAGGTCTATATAGTCTATGTTGAAAGGGACCATTTAGACTCGATTTTAAAGTAGGCAAAACTCCTTGCATACCTTGACAAGTAACATGGGAAAACAATAAATTCACCACAAGTTCAATTGAGAATGCAGGCCACCCTAGAATCCGAATCGATGTGCTGAAAATGGTGAGATTTGTCAGTTAGGATGCACATGGATTGCATGTGAAAGGCTTTTATAAGTGGGTCTGCTTATGGATTGCATGTGAAAGGCTTTTATAAGTGGGTCTGCTTCAAGGTCTGCATATCCCTTAACTAGACCAATTAGACCCAACCCATTTATAAACGGGTCTGGATGGATCTCCCTCTATTAGACAACGACCCATTTATAAATGGGTCCGATGGGGTTGACTCAGGGCCAACCTAGACCTGCTCATTTAGTAACAAGGTCTAGGTCTAAAATTTGGACCCAAACCCATTTAGTAAGTAGACGGGACTAGTTTGGGCTAAACCCGCCCTAAACCCAAGCCCTAAGTGAGATCTGGTTCAGCATCACAAGTCAGCACTGAAAACACACCTGACTTGGCTCGACTAGAATGAATCACCCCAACTCGGACCCAGACTAGTCACCTCCTGAGTCAGCTGAACCCCGTCTGTACTCAAGACAGAACGAGTTGGTCCGAGTCACGGAATCTTCAATCCATGAGAGTGTCTCGACCGTCTGATATATCTGGGAATACCAAATAGCAACTTGCTAGCTGTTTGCATGGTATGATGCACCTAACATGACCGTACATTTTTAAATAGAATTTTGACCAGCTTCATACCTCACAACTCTGATCAGATTGGTGAATTAATCCATTTAAAAGTCAGTAGGACAAAACGAGTTTGGGTGTTAAACAGACACAGATGATCCAGTGCACTCATAGCACTGCAAGTTATGGTGGTAGTAGTTGCATTGGGACTCTTGGACAGTCCAATCGAGCAATCCAGACGGTCCATTAGTCCAATTTTCATTCTATGGGCTACAAAGCAAGAATTAGCCGGATGGGGTGAACTGATCTAGGTGTAAGTTGCCTTCTCTTTTATAGCCATCCGTTTACCACTATGGATGGAATGGCTAGGATTTCCTGGTAAAATGATTCTTTAGAATCATAATCCATCCACGAGAGAGCCCAAACAAGTAGATGACTCAAATTTCATATTTTTTATATAAACCTTCAATTTTACCGGTCCCACCAAATGGACAGTCAAGATCAAACAATAAAAAATTTCAATGATCTAAACCATTTAGACATGATAGACCTCAACTTAGACACCGTAAGTGCCAAAAAATCTGCAAGATTTGAACAAAAAATCTGCAAGATTTGAAAAAATAAAATTGTGGCTGTAGAATATTTGACCTTCTAATTCATAGAATGTGAACCCTTGCTGCATTTTCTTTCTTAAGGGTATCTTAATTAGTCAAGAATCGAAGGATTAGGACTTCTCCACCATAGTGGTGTCAAAATGTCAACGGCTCAGATCACTAAACCGTGTGGGCCCCACTTGCAAAAACTAAAACCCAAAAGTAGTACTGCAGGACGTGTACAGAAACATGTATAATAATGGAGATAGGTAAATGGGTTTTTTATGAAAATAACTTCCAAACTTTTGGAAGGCTGTTGAGTGAAAGAAAAGACTAAAAGATGTGAGCTTAATAATACTAGACCAGCATTTGAAACCCACAACCTTCGCCTTCAAGCTAAAGAAAAAAAAAACGTATTATATTGCACGGTTGAGAATGTCTAATGGGCAACTGTCTATTGATAAGCTGTGGTTGGGGCCCACCATGGTGTATGTATGGCTTCCAACTTGTCGAAATGGGTCAACTAACCATGTAAATGAGATGCCCTAAAAAAAATTAGGTTGATACAACCATCAAGCAGGCCACACTAAAGAAAACAATGGGTAATTGCCCCAAAGCCTCCAAATTCATGCCGTGGACCACTTGACGATTGGCTTCGGCAGATTTTTGGGTTATCCCAGTTTTGTGGTTGGGTGACCCTTCTAGACGGGTTAGATGCCATACATCATAATCTGTGCGATCACACGGGACTAGTTAGACGTTCTGTTTATTTACAACTAGCTGTTATCTACACTTCCATATATTATTATTATTAACATTAAAGGGCCATTTGAGTACTTGGTTTTTAATGAAGTGCTGCATGTATTGGCACCTCAAGTTCTCCGAAGTGATGGGAAGAGCACTAGAAATATTAATATGTATTTATATATATTTATTTTTGAAAAATGGGTCTTGATAGCTTCCATTAATCTGTCATTAGCATTACTAGATTGTCTCGACATATGCATGCATGCTTTGGGTATTTTTAACATGTTCCACACATCAAAACCCACGTCCAGATCAGGTTCAGTGCATGTCAAATGGGTATCATTCATGAGATTTTGAGTCGACTCAACTTCGTGAGATTTCAAGCCAAGTTGGTGAAAAACTCAGAGTGTGACTCGGCCAAGTTTCTCCTCTTGTTTGGCTCGTAGACTCAGTTAACTCGATATAACTCACAACGATTCAGCCGAGTCGATCACCTGCTAATTTAAAGTATGGGACTTTATTTTTTAAAATAAAAGTAGAGAGAGGGAATGGTGTTGGGAGAAAGATCCATTCTCAGCCACATACTCACCAATATTGGAATCGAAACAAAGAAAAAAAAAAGAAGAAAAAAAGGCAAATCACAACATAAAGATTTACACAGTTCTCTTTTAGTACATCCATATATTTATACCAATCCATTATGTGTTGGGGTTAGGAGCCCCGCAGCGGAAGCAATCAAAGCAGGCGAGGAACACACCACAATGGCAATCAACAAGCAAATCATCACACACAAGAAGGCAATTCAATTTTTACGTAGGAAAAACCCCTCAAGGGTAAAAAACCACGGCACAAAGCGACACCAATCCACTATGAATCAGAAGTTACAAGAGATTACAGAAGAATACCCTGGATCACAGCCCACAAGAGAAATCCCAAGCTACCCGAAGCTAATTCTCACATGAGGAGGACAAACCCATCCCTTTCCCTCAACCCAGAGAACTCTAAGCTTCTTCCCTAGCTCTTTCTCTCACCCTAGAACCCTCTCAATCCCTTGGCCCATTGGCGGCAACCCTAATCTTGGATTACATCTCCTTAAATAGGAGAAAACCGGAATTAGAAACTCCTTGCGCAAAACCGTGCAAGAAACCAAGTCCAAAAAGGAAACTGCCCGACCGGTCGACCGACCGATCAGACCCCCCCACCGGTCGGTCGGCCGACCGGTCGGATGGCCCAAAAAAAGGTCCAGCATTCTGCTGTCTTCATCTCCAACGTGACCGACCGGCCGACCGACCGGTCGGTGGTCTTCATGCAAGAAGGTTTGAGGCAGTCCAAGTTCAACAAACTCCACCACGACTCAAATCTTCATGCAACACCTCGCCACGCACCATCTTCATCTCTACTTTGTTGTCATCATAGCTCCACCACTTCTCATGCCTCATCGACTTCAAACTTGCACCTTTATCACCCACTCGCTCATGTGGCCCTTGCGCATGCCACACACAAGCAATCGTGGATCCCACTGCCAATCCCGCAGCTCCACCATGAATAGTGCTCCCGATCAAACCCGATCGCAGTCGACAAACTTGATTGAGATATCGGCGTACCGATCCACCTTCTTCAACTCTACTTCTTCCATAGATACCGATCGCTTTTCATGTTTTTCTTTCACGGAATCCTTCCCCACAACGAATCTCATGCTAGAAGACGCCATTGATGTCTCACCTCAGATTCTCTCTGCCTCCTTCCCAACTTTTAGCTCCGATACCACTTGTTGGGGTTAGGAGCCCCGCAGCGGAAGCAATCAAAGCAAGCGAGGAACACACCACAATGGCAATCAACAAGCAAATCATCACACACAAGAAGGCAATCCGATTTTTACGTAGAAAAACCCCTCAAGGGTAAAAAACCACGGCACAAAGCGACACCAATCCACTATGAATCAGAAGTTACAAGAGATTACAGAAGAATACCCTGGATCACAGCCCACAAGAGAAATCCCAAGCTACCCGAAGCTAATTCTCACATGAGGAGGACAAACCCATCCCTTTCCCTTAACCCAGAGAACTCCAAGCTTCTTCCCTAGCTCTTTCTCTCACCCTAGAACCCTCTCAATCCCTTGGCCCATTGGCGGCAACCCTAATCTTGGATTACATCTCCTTAAATAGGAGAAAACCGGAATTAGAAACTCCTTGCGCAAAACCGCGCAAGAAACCAAGTCCAAAAAGGAAATTGCCCGACCGGTCAGACCCCCCCACCGGCCGATCGGCCGACCGGTCGGATGGCCCAGAAAAAGGTCCAGCGTTCTGCTGTCTTCATCTCCAACGTGACCGACTGGTCGACCGGCCGGTCGGTGGTCTTCATGCAAGAAGGTTTGAGGCGTCCAAGCCCAACATTATGCTCAAAGGTAAAAAAATGAAGAACTCTCAATACAATAATGACTCTATCTCCCTCTCTCTCTCTCTCTCTCATTCATTCATGACAGAATATATATTACCTCAAACAAACTAAAGTTTACATAAAATTCCATGTGAAATTATGAAATTGCCCTCTAGATAGCCCTCGAACCTCCCAAGTAAATGGGCGATGCCTCCTACAATCCTCAGCAAGCTCAGCGTGGAACTCAACCTGCAAAAGTGCTTGTTGGATAAACAAGACACCTTTGATAATCAAGCTCCATAGATCTTAACAAACAATTCTCTCAACCCCCTCCAAGGGAATAATCGCCTTTCGTTAGTGTAACATTGAAATTGCTACTATTCAATTATGCTATTCTATGTTGTTTACCATGTAGAAAGTATTTATCAATGCCTGCATACTTCAATTTATCTTTAATTATTAAATTTGAGTTTAGGAATGTAAATCAATCAATTCTTCAATCTTTGAGTCAACTCAGTGGGCGAGGCAGCACAGTGGATGCAAATGACATGTCAGGAAAAAAAATGAAACCAAGTGATGGAGACGTAGAGGTAGAAGTAATAGTTAGCGTATGGAAGGAAACATGTTTAAGAAAGACAACATTACGAGAGACACGTATTTGACGAGCAACGGGATCATAGCGTCAGAATCCTTTCTGTGTCTCCCCAAAGCCCAAATACATGCATCTAACTGATTTGGGTGAAAGTTTATAACGTTCGCGGGAGGCAAGGTGAACACAACAAAGACATCCAAAGACCCTAAATTTGGAATAATCAGGAAGAGAATCATACAAAACAAAGTAGGGAGAAGAGTTATCCAGAAGTTTAGTGAGCATGCAATTGATTAAGTAGATTGAGTGCAACATGGCTTCAGCCCAATAGGAACGGGGAACCACCATATCAGTCATTAATGTGTTTGCAGTCTCAACTATATGCCGGTTTTTCCGTTCAGCCACCTCATTTTGTTGAGTATCAGGATAAGTCCTTTGATGAATAATCCTAAGATCCTGAAGGTAAGCACTAAAATTCAGGAAGACATACTCCCCTCCTGAGTCGGAACGTAGGGTTCGAATGTTGGCCTCAAATTGAGTGTCAACCATAGAAGCAAATTATTGGAAGATACCAAAAACTTGGGATTTCTAGTGCATAAAGTTGATCCATGTGTAGCGAGTGAAATCATCAATGAAAATAACACAGACATGGATAAAATAGGGGACGGCCCCCAGACATCAATATGGACAAGTTCAAATATAGAAGTAGAGCGAGTCGTGCTTAGAGAGAATGTAGCACATTTACTTTTAGATAAGCAACAAGAAGAATAAGTAAGATCCAAAACAGATTTGTTAGCTTTCAAGGTATCCAACATATGAGAAGAAAACAAATGAAGCAACCGGTCAGAATGTGGATGACCAAGACGACAGTGCCATAACTTCCACTTCCTGTTCGCCATTGAAATTTCAGTATCGGATGGTCCCAAAAAACATGGGGCTTGTGTCACCGACGTATCAAAATCCAGCATGAAGAGACATCCTCTCCTCCAACCCTTCTTAACCACCTTCTCCGTTGTCAGATCCTGTAGAAAACAACAATCAGGAAGAAACATGACTAAGCAATTTTGATCAGTAAGCTGACCAATAGAGATCAAATTTGAGGAAAGCTTGGGAACATGAAATACATCACGAAGAATAAATTTGCGATGGAAAGAAGGAGAAAGGACCAAAGAACCAACAGATTGGATGGGCAATTGAGTCCCATCAGCAGTTGAAATATCCTGTGTGCTAGTATACGGTTGGATATCGCGAAGAGGTGAGTGATTACCGGTCATATGATTGGAAGCGCCGGAATCAATGAACCATGGAGACAAGGGAGAAGTACCTGACAGACCTGTAACGGAAATGGCCTGTACTATCTGTTGAAGCATCTCAGGAGTCAAAAGTGAGGAAGATGAGGAGTTGGCAGTTGTACTTGTAGGAGGCTCAAGAATCGAAGGAGGAGAAGCGGCAACAAGAGCATGACCAAATCCACGGTCACGACCACGGCCACGTCCTTGGGAAGAAACAAATACCTTAGTCCTACAGTTAGCAATACCATGTCCCATCCTACGACAATAGGCACACCACTCAGTGCATTGAGAGATAACATGGCCTGACGTGGTTGTAGCCATTGCACGTCACACGGCGTGCTACGGACACCAAAATGAGCCGAGTGTGTCTTATGGTTACCAGAGGAAGTAGAAGCGACCAACACCAAATCAGACGAACCAGGAGACGGAGACATGGTACAGAGAACTTGGAGCATTCGTTCCTCAGCTAGTAGGTCATTGATGACCATATTTAGAGAGGGAAGGGGGCTGCGATTCAGAAGAGCAGCCTGACAATGCTCAAATTCTGGTCTCAACTTCATGAGAAATTGTCATACATGCGTGCTCTCTCTCATACCCTGGAAGACGAGAAAATTTGTCGGGAATTCAGGGTCCATCATCTCCATTTCTGTCCATATGGCGACAATGGTGGAATAAAAGGCCTGGATGCTCTGTCACCCTGAGTGATATTGGATAAATCCTGCTCCAAACGGTAAAAACGAGCCTCATTGCTTTGTTAATAGATCACTTTGAGATGATCTTACATTGCTTTGGCTGTACAATGTGGGGTGAGCCCAATGACAATTGATCTGTCCACATAGTTGAGAATCCAATGATGATTTGTCCATTTTTCATTTCTCATTCAGCTAGGCCCTCCAGATCAGTGGAGGGGGCCGTAACCGACCCATCAATCAGTCCCCATAAGCCACAACCTTTGAGAAAACTCTGGAAGTGGATGGACCACAGGCTATAGTTGCTTCCGTCAAAACTATACCGGGGAGCGTCACCCTTAGAACTGTTTTTATCCATAATCGTGAAAAAATAATAATTGACCACTGAGAGAACTAACCGCAAGGATGGAAGGCCGAGCAGAATCTGAATATAGAGCACAAACCACGCACTATCTCACCGGATCTGAAAAAATGGTGCCGGAGAAGAACCGAAAACACTGTTGCGTTAGCCAAGAGGTTTACGGTCGCCCGACGAGGAGTGTCGGTCGCCTGAAAAGACCACGGATGAGACAGAGAGTCTCTGGACAGATTTTGGCGGCTTCGGTCGCCCGACATGACAATGCTCGGTCACCCGAACTGACTCCGGATGAGACAGATAGTCTCTGGATAGATTACGCGTTACTGTAGCAGGAAGGGAGCTGTGGAATGAGCTGCTGCTGACGAAGTTGGAGGAGTTGCTGACGGAGCAGAAGAAGGGGGTTTTCACTGAGGGCAGCCAGATTTCGCTGGAGAGCTGCTGACGGAAGGGCTAATGCATGGTGGTGCTGACGCAAGATGGAGATAGAGGTTCTGACGGAGGTGCGGCACACTGTGGTGCTGCTTATGGAGGTGGGGTTTTCTCACGCAATAGCCAAGATAGTTAGAAACAGGGAGAGAGCTGGATCTGGAGAAAAAAGGCGATCGGATCTGGATAAGGTACCATAGGATTTGGTAGCCTGCTTTGATACCATGTCATCTTCCATGAAGAATCAGATGCACAAGACCTTGGTAGGTTGAAGGGTTTCTCAACAACCCAAAGAAAGGAAACAGTTTTATTATATATCCACCAAATTACAAGAAAGCCCCTTTATACACATAACAGCTCAACATAGGCCAGAGGCAAAATAGGGAAAAACAGAAACATAAATGCCTAAATATACCTGACTTAACAATCCAGTCACTGTTAAGTCGTGAGGATAAGTGGTAGAATTCTTTCATATAATCCTTCACGATCTAGCTTTCTTGGTAGAAATTTTGGTAGTTTTGAAATAATACTTGATCCCAGTCCGCTGACAAGAATCTTGCTTGTATCAACTTCTTTATCCGCATCCGAGTTCATATTAGTGCTTTCAATTGTTGCGTTCACAAGAGTTAGAATTGCTCTCACCATGCTTTACTTTTTTCTCCTCAGAAATCTCCATGTAATCAAAGAATCACTCTTCCTTTACGAGTTAGTTGAGGAAGTCCTTGATGTGAAGCTACCTATTAAAGAAAATGAGATCCGCCATAAGTCATAGTCACGATCTTGTCAAGCGTCTTCTCACTTTTCATACTAGAGGATAATATCGTCCACTTCCTCATTGCTAGACTCATTGCCAAAAGTTTGTAGTCTACGATTGGGTATGGGTGTTGATTTGTTGAGCCACAAACTGGCTAACTACAAACCCCTTGTCGGTCGTGGGTTGTTTGTTGCCACCGATTTGGTTGTGCCTATTGGTCTCAATCAACTGAGTAACCACTGCTTGCAGCTCCTTGATGGCCCTCTTCACCGTACCCTAAGAACACGTCCAAGATCAGGCAGTGTGTGTTCTTAGGGTACGGTGATGAGAAGTTCGGTTACAGGTTGTGGGATCCGACCGAGAAGAAGCTCGTCAGGAGCAGAGATGTGGTTTTCATTGAAGATCAGTGTATAGAAGACATTGAAAAGCCAGTGAAGACCCAACCCAGTTCAGGTGAACTGGAGGACATGGATCCGGTTACTCCTCCCGTGGTGCCTGATGACGGGGGAGTACAACAAGGTGCAGAGGATGAGGGAGTCCCTACAGAAGATGGACAAGGGGAGCAGCCCCAGCTTGATCCACCTGTTGAGCCACAGGTGAGGAGGACATCAAGGGACAGACATCCATCCAAGAAGTACTTGCCGCATGAGTACATTATGCTCACTGATGGGGGAGAGCCAGAAGACTATTCTGAGGCCCTAGCCGACGAGCATAAGGGGGAGTGGTTGAAAGCTATGCAAGAGGAGATGGAATCCTTGCATAAGAATCACACCTATGATATAGTGAAATTGCCTAAGGGCAAGAAAGCTCTGAGCAACAAGTGGGTGTTTAGAAAGAAGAATGAGCAGAAGAATTACAGACAAGGTTCAAGGCCAGACTTGTGGTGAAAGGGTTTGGTCAGAGGAAAGGAATAGACTTCGAGGAGATATTCTCACCAGTGGTGAAGATAACATCCATACGGGTGTTGCTTGGGTTGGCGGCTAGCATGGATCTGGAGATAGAACAGTTAGATGTCAAAACTGCCTTTCTCCATGGTGACCTGGAAGAAGAGATCTACATTCGTCAACCAGAAGGGTTCGAAGTCAAGGGCAAAGAGCATATGATGTGCAGGCTTAGGAAGAGCTTGTATGGGCTGAAGCAAGCTCGTAGGCAATGGTACAAGAAGTTCGACTCGTTCATGTTGAAGCATGGATATGACAGAACGGAGTCGGACCACTGTGTGTTCACTCGCAGGTTCTCAGATGGTGATTTCTTAGTTCTGCTATTGTATGTTGATGACATGCTCATCATGGGAAAAGACATCAAGAAGATTGACAGGCTGAAACAAGAGTTGGGCAAGTCGTTTGCGATGAAAGACTTGGGCCCAGCCAAACAGATCCTAGGAATGGAGATAACCCGTGACAGAAGCAGCAGGAAGCTTTGGTTGTCATAAGAGCGGTATATTGAGAAAGTCCTAGAGGGGTTCAACATGAATGCAGCGAAGCCGGTCAGTACTCCACTGGATAGTCACTTCAAATTGAGCGACAAGCAGTGTCCCAAGACGAAGGCGAAAGTGGAAGAGATGCAGAAGATACCCTACGCGTCAGCGGTAGGAAGTTTGATGTATGCTATGGTGTGTACACGCCCAGACATAGCATATGCGGTTGGTGTTGTCAGCCGGTATCTTGCCAATCCTGGCAAGGAACATTGGGCAGCGGTGAAGTGGATACTATGGTATCTGAGGGGCTCATCCAGGTTGAGCCTATGCTATGGTGACGGAAAACCTATGTTAGAAGGATACACAGATGCAGATATGGCAGGTGACATAGACTCCAGGAAGTCTACATCGGTGTTCATGTTCACGTTTGCAGGGGGAGCGGTCTCTTGGCAGAGCAAGCTACAGAAGGTCGTAGCATTGTCGACGACAGAGGTTGAGTACATCGCGGTCACAGAAGCATGCAAAGAGATGCTTTGGATGAAGAGGTTCCTACAGGAACTCAGCCTGAAGCAGGAGGAGCACGTGGTCTATTGTGATAGCCAAAGTGCTATACACTTGAGTAAGAATCCAAGTCAGCATTCTAAGTCGAAGCACATAGAGATTCGGTATCACTAGATCAGGGATACTTTGGAACAGAAGGTGTTACAGCTTCAGAAGGTCCATAGGGTCAGACATGATGACCAAGGCTTTGCTCAAGGGCAAGTTTGAGGTTTGCAGAAACCTGGCTGGCTTGAAGAAGGCGAATTTCTCCTGAGTCGGAAAGGGGGAGATTTGATGGAGTTTTCCTCCTCAACACGAGGAGAGAGAAGGTGAATCTTGGTATGGCCGGGCGCCAGGACCAAATTGGGGCCGGGCGACCGAAATTCCCAGAAAATGGCAGCAAGGCTGCTGGACACTTTTGTCCATTGCCGGGCGCCCGACGGTCAAAGTGACCGGGCGCCCGATGACTCGGCCGGGCGCTCGACCATGTTGGTCCGGGCACCCGAAATTGGTTCGATTTCCTGTTTTTCTCGCTGGACTATTTTTTGATTGGCTGGGCGCCCGACGGTCTGGTGACCGGGCGCCCGACCCTGCGCGGACTGCTTGTACGCAGTTTCCTATTTGGGCTTTAATTCTTCCGTTTTTGGTACTTAAGCGCTCCAAAACGGGATTAGGGTATCCCATTGAGAAAGAGAGAAAAAAGAGGAAGAGAAAAAGAGAAGAGAGAGAAAGAAGAAGCTTGTAGAAGGGAGAAGTTGCTTGAAGAAGGGTTCTTCTGCGCAACGGTCATCTCAACGCTTCTACGTCCTCGGGATCGGTGAGATCGTTTCTCCTTTACTATTCTCTTGTAGTTTATCCCTCCCTGCGTGGGTGAAGAAGTTTGATCCAAGCGGTGTGTGCTTGTGATCGGTTGTAACAGTTCCCTGAGATAGTGGATTGTTGATCTGGACTAGGTCCCGTGGTTTTTACCTCTTTTGAGGGTTTTCCACGTAAAAACTCTTTGTGTTCGTGTGGTTGATGTTTATTCTTGATTATTGCATTAGCATAGTCCATAATTCTAGTGTATTGGGGGGCGAGATCCGAAGGTTTGTGTGAAACGCACCCAACATGTTCTGCATCACTATTTCTTTACTGGCGTCTTGTGCCAAGATTTTTACTGCCTGTGTATTACATGGCCTTCTTGTTCGTTGAGAAGCCAACTGAGACTTGCACAACTCTGTATTTACTGTTTTTTCCTTTCTGTTGGTGGTCTTTTCAATGCAAACATTGGTGGCATGAGCTTGCAATCGATCGACCATCAGATCAATCACAAAGGTCAAAAAGAAAAAGAAAAAAGAAAAAAGGAAAAAAAAAAGAAGAAAGACATGGAAGGGGTTGTGTAAGACATGGAAGAGAGAGAGCGCTGCTTGAGTTGTTCTGAGTTATTCTAGGCAGAGAAACTGTGTTGGAGAGAGATCTTTCTTACTGCTTGGTTTCTTGGTTCCTAGAAAGTCATGGGACAGGACGATCGAGTCAGATTTCATGTTGGATACCATTGAAGATTTTTACTGCAATCTCATTTGGAATTTCATCTTCAAAGGAGGATGTGGTGGCATCATTTATAAGGCTTTTGAACTCAGAAATATTCAGCTCTTCCATCGTTCTGATAATTTATTTATTTTTCTTGAAAATTGGTTAAGCCCTGTTTGGTTGCAGTTAAAACTGAGTTCTTCTCTCATTTTAGTGGACAATAATTATGTACTTAGAGATTTTTGTATAGATAAAAAATAATCTTAATAACCCATAATTTATATAAACTATGATCTTTAATACATAATTACTATTAACAAAAATGAGATGATAATTTATATAAACTATGATCTTTAATACATAATTACTATTAATAAAAATGAGATGAAATCATTTTTTTACTGGCAACCAAACAAGGCCTAATGGAATAATTTATATGGTTATTTGCATCTACCTCTCCCTCTTATATGACAAGTTGGCATGCCTTCCCTTGTTTCAAAGATTCATTGCAGATTCCACCGTCTATTTGGATGGTTATCTTTGAGGAGCGACCGTTGTACCCGCAATTAGTTGTAGATATGTGTGGGGCCAATTGTGGTATGTGTATATCATCCAACCCATCCAACAAGGTCACCCCATCATGAAAGTAGGGTGCCCAAAAATCAAGCTGATTGGACTGTCGGGTGGAGGCTTTTGGGCGGTTGTCCTTTGTTTTCTATGGTGTGGCCCACCTGATGGTTGGGTGGAGCAACCTGCTGGACGGGTTGAATGTCATTAACAGGCTGGACTGGCCAGTTGGGCTTATAGCCCATCCTTCTATAAGTCGTTCATGTGTCTTATTTTTGGACCCTGGATAGCAAGCTTTGAGGATTTGATGGGTCGCCAGGGCCATTGCCACCCCTAATGATGGGATCCAAGGATTTGATCTATTTGTGGGGTTGGGTGGGATTGGGAACATGCCCAACTGCACGTGCGTGCGCACACACACATAGTGAAATGCTCACCTATGCACCAGTTGACACGACAACTCCCAAGAACTTTTAGAGAGCTCATCTCAAGTGATATGAGCCTAAAATCTGAACGGTCCACATGATGTAGCACCCCATGAAACCCCTAGGGCCCAACTTTTACCCTGGTCCAAAACTTTGGTGGGCTCGGGTAGACTTCGGTATTGGGCGTTACAGTGTGGGCCGAACGGGCTTGCGCTGGACTGCCAAAATCTAGCCCATTGCCACCCATAGATGCTGGGGTAAGAGTATCACCCGGGTCCATCTATGACTATAATAGGCTCGGCCATACCAGAATTTGAGACCAGGGCCTTAAATTTCAGGCCTGAAAATTGAGAAGGCATACCCACACTACAAAACTGAGGAAATAGGACATCTCCTGGAAGCAATTGCACTGCCTGTAACTAGGGCTGAAAGTCGGGGGGGGGGGGGGGGGTGGTTGGGCCGGGTTGGTGCTCAACCCTAGCCCAACCCAAGGTTCACATATCTCAACCCAACCCAACCCAACTTCGGGTTGGGAATTCTCAACCCAAGCCCAACCCAAGCAGGTTCGGTCGAATTGATACATGCTAATATTTTCATTTTTACATTAGCCTATAATATTTCAATACATGTCTTATTTTTGTATTTATTAATCATGTGCATTTCATATTTCATGATATACTTACTAAAAAATTAAATCTTTATATGTGTTGCAGGCATATGATGATCGTAACTATGAAATTTATGTCCAACGAGTAGATGGGCCATATCAGTGGGATTGGATCATTGGACTGTAGTAACCACCCTATCAGTGGCCAGCAAAGTGGGTGGTAGTAATCCACATTTAACCGGCCAAGCTCATACAAAATGGACGGCTAAACTTGCTCAATCCTAACAATTTTCCGTCCATAGCCCATCTAAAAAGTGGATGGCCAAACTTGTTCAGACAGGCAAAGCTCATATAAAATGAATAACCAAACTTGTTCAATCCATAACCCATC
This sequence comes from Liriodendron chinense, assembly GCA_003013855.2. Taxonomy (NCBI): domain Eukaryota; kingdom Viridiplantae; phylum Streptophyta; class Magnoliopsida; order Magnoliales; family Magnoliaceae; genus Liriodendron; species Liriodendron chinense. The sequence continues at coordinate 3,656,469 of ML058445.1, read as the reverse complement.
TAAAAAGTGGTCCACCATATCAACAATCCCGATCACGAAATGAATGGGTGGCTCAGTTCAAATTGGCCCAACCACCCACTTAGATATGATAGTGAAATAATCACAAATGCAGGAAAAAAAGAGAAAAGAAAAAAACGATGAGAGATAAAGAGATAAAGATCATCTAGGGTGAGGCCCATCATGTTAATGGTTTGGGCTTTGAAACATTGAAACATTGGGACAAACTGAAAATCCCAACAATTTAACTTTTGGAACCTTCAAACCAACCTTTGTATTATGGAGAGAGAGAGAGAGAGAGAGAGAGAGTCACCATACTCTACGAGCACAACGGGGCTTTCCGAATCCCTCTCACACTCGGACGGATTAGACTATTTACTATAAGTGGCGTTACCAAGTTTTGTAGGCCTCACCATAATGTATATGTTGTATCCACACCGTCCATCCATTTGGAGAGATCATTTTAGGGCGTGAGCCAAAAAAGTGAGTCAGGTTCAAAGCTCAAGTGGACTCATCATAGAAAGTAGTGGGGACAGTGATGTGTACCGTTGAAACCTTCCTAGGCCCACCATGATGTTTATTTGAGAACCATCCTGTTCATACGTTAATACAGACATGGACAAAGGGAAAAAAACAAATACCAGCTTGATGAAAACTTCTGTGGCCCCCAAGAAGTTTTTAGTGGTAGGAGTTCAATCCCCATTGTTTTTAATGGTGGGGTCTACTTGAGCTTTGGATCTGCCTCATTCTTTGGCTCATAAATGATCTCTCCAAGTGGATGGATGGTGTGGATACAACACATACACCATGCTGGAGCCCACATAACTTGGTGACGTCACTTGCGTAGGGTAGCTTTTATACAGAGAGATAATAATGTTATCTCTGTAATGGAAAGGAGGCGGATTGTGTAGTGAGTTACGTACATAGTAAACTCTTTGGGGCTCACTGTGATTTAAGTATTTTATCCGCTCCGTCCCTCCATATTAACAGATAATTTTAGGGCTGGATCTAAAAAATGAAGCACAGAGAAATCTCAAGTGGACCACACCACAGGAAAAGGGTGAACTGAATTTCTACCATTGAAAAATTATTGGGGGCACAGAAGTTTTGGATCAAGCTTATATTTGGGTGTTCCCTTCATCCATGTCTACGTGGTCTTATGAACAGTTTGGATGACAAAGAAACATCACTGTGGGGCCTAGGAAGGTTTCAAAGTGGGAAATTATTATTCCCACTGTTTCCTGTGGCATGGTCCACTTGAGCTTTGAATATGCTTCAATTTCAGGATCAACAGCTAAAATGAGCTGAAAAAACAAATGGACGGTATGGATAGACCACATTCATTCACGGTGGGCCCAAAAAAGTTTACTCAGTAACATAAAAGCGTACTAAGCATGCAATCCGATGACGTCTGGAAGCGGAATCGGTGTACGACGGGAGCGAATTAGGTGTTACCCCGGGAACAGCTTAGTGGGTGTTACCCTTTCTTGTGGCCCACATGGGTAATATTTTGTATATCCACTCCGTCCATCCGTTTCCTAAAGATAATTTTTGGTTTGTGTTACAAAAATCATGCAGATCCGAATCTCAGGTGGACCATACCACTGAAAACAGTGTTGATTAGTTCCTCGCCATTAAAAATTGTAAAGAGCCCATCCTAAGGTTTTAGTAATGTTTATTTTCAATCCAACCTGTTGATAATATCTGGATTAAGGGAAATTATAAATAGTGTATTAATTCAAACCTTTCGTAGCCCACAAAAAGCTTTTAATTGTCATTCCTCACTGTTTCTAATCGTATGGTCCAAATTAGATTTGGATCTTCGTAGAGTTAGGTGTAACATCTTAAAATGAGATGAAAAAACAGATGAACGGCATGGATATATAAAAAAAAAACATAAAAATGGGCCCCACACGGTTAGTGTAACACACTAAGCTGTTCCACGGGTAACACCTAATTCGCTCCCGACGCACCGCTTGGACGCACGGCTTTGACGCAGATTAATTAAGCCGATCCAAATTTAGTGTGTCCTTTGGTGCCCACCTTGATGAAATTGTTTTATATCCACACCGTCCATCCGTTTTTTCATGTCATTTCATAAAGCAATCATAAAAATTGAGCAGATCCAAATATTTGGTGGAGCTCAACTAAAAAATAATAAAATTATAATTTATAAAGATATTATATATAGATCGGGTTCGGGTTGGGTGGGGTGGGGTCGGGCAACCTGAGACCTCAACCCAAACCAAACCCGATACATCATGCCCGAGCCCGACCCAATGTCAGGTCGGTCACGGGTCGGCCGGGTTGAACCCGCCCGACTTTCAGCCCTACCTGTAACTGGCCAATGGGGATTGTGGAAATCACAGCTAGATGAACAGTTAAGAAAGGTCCACATAACTTCATCTCTTATCACTGGAATTAAGCTTTTGTGATTGCATTTGGCGAGATGGTAAGGCATAAAAATTGGTGAACAACGGCACTGAGGTCCTAACATAGAGGGGTGGTCAGGGACCGGCCAGGATCAGGTTCAGTCCACTCATTAAAAAATGGGCCCAAAAAGGCCCCGGCCCACCTGTTTGATTATCGAGCCTTCGATTTTATGCCGAAATCCAGCTTATAAAGCCATACAAGATCTGATTTCATGGAGACGGTTGACCCTTAATTAGAAATTTGCGAAACCTAGGCCCAGGCTTGACCCATTTGTCAGTCGGGCCTCAACATAAGGCCTGGGCCCGATCCATTGGCTTATATCACAGCCCCAAGCCCGAATCATCAATTTTATAAGAAAAGGAAGAAGAAAACGAGCACGAGTGTCCATTGGTTGAAGACTTGTCCTAGTCAACTCAGACACGGTCGAGTGAGATTAGGGTGGTAAATGGGTTAGCGGACTCGATGGGATATCCAAACCCGATCCATTTGTCAAATGGTATGGGTCTGGGTCCAAGAACAAACGCAGTGCTAAACGGGTCTAGATCTGGTTTTCTTTATATTAGGCCTAACCTGAACCCATTTAGTAAATAGGCGGGTCTATATAGTCTAGGTTGAAAAGGACTCATCTAGACCTAATTTTGAATTAGGTAAAAACCCTTGCATACCTTGACAAGTAACATGGGAAAACAAGAAATTCACCACAAGTTCAATTGAGAATGCAGGCCACCATGGAATCCGAATCGATGTGCTGAAAATGGTGAGATTTGTGAATTAGGATGCATGTGGATTGCATGTGAAAGGCTTTTATAAGTGGGTCTGTTTCAAGGTCTGCATATCCCTTAACTAGACCAATTAGACCCGGCCCATTTATAAATGGGTCTGGATGGATCTCCCTTTATCAGACCCAGACCCATTTATAAATGGGTCCAATGGGGTTGACTCAGGGCTAACTCAAACCTGCCTATTTAGTAAAAAGGTCTAGGTCTAAAATTTAGACCCAAACCCATTTAGTAAGTGGATGGGACTAGTTTTGGCTAAACACGCCCTAAACCCAAGCCCTAAGTGAGATCTGGTTCAGCATCACAAGTCAGCACTGAAAACACACCTGACTTGGCTCGACTTGAATGATTCACCCCAACTCGGATCGACCCAGACAAGTCACCTCCTGACTCAGCTGAACCCCGTCTGTACTCAGGACAGAACGAGTTGGTCCGGGTCACGGAATCTTCAATCCATGAGAGTGTCTCGACCGTCTGATATATCTGGGAATACCAAGTAGCAACTTGCTAGCTGTTTGCATGATATGATGCACCTAACATGACCGTACATTTTTAAATAGAATTTTGACCATCTTCATACCTCACAACTCTGATCAGATTGGTGAATTAATCCATTTAAAAGTGAGTAGGACAAAACGAGTTTGGGTGTTAAACAGACACAGATGATCCAATGCACTCATAGCACTGCAAGTTATGGTGGTAGTAGTTGCATTGGGACTCTTGGACAGTCTAATCGAGCAATCCAGACGGTCCATTAGTCCAATTTTCATTCTATGGGCTACCAAGCAAGAATCAGACGGATGGGATGAACTGATTTAGGTGTAAGTTGCCTTCTCTTTTATAGCCATCCGTTTACCACTATAGATGGAATGTTTAGGATTTCTTGGTAAAATGATTCTTTAGAATCATAATCCATCCACGAGAGAGCCCAAACAAGTAGATGACTCAAATTTTTTTATTTTTTTATATAAACCTTCAATTTAACTGGTCCCACCAAATGGACAGTCAAGATCAAACAATAAAAATTTCAATGATCTAAACCATTTAGATATGATGGACCTCAACTTAGACACCGTACGTGCCAAAAAGTCTGCAAGATTTGAAAAAATAAAATTGTGGCTGTAGAATATTTGACCTTCTAATTCATAGAATGTGAACCCTCGCTGCATTTTCTTTCTGAAGGGTATCTTAATTAGTCAAGAATCGAAGGATTAGGACTTCTCCACCATAGTGGTGTCAAAATGTCAACGGCTCAGATCACTAAACCGTGTGGGCCCCACTTGCAAAAACTAAAACCCAAAAGTAGTACTGCGGGACGTGTACAGAAACATGTATAATAATGGAGATAGGTAAATGGGTTTTTTTATGAAAATAACTTCCAAACTTTTGGAAAGCTGTTGAGACGTGAAAGAAAAGATAAGGAGATGTGAGCTTAATTATACTAGACCAGCATTTGAAACCCACAACCTTCGCCTTCAAGCTAAAGAAAAAAAAACGTATTATATTGCACGGTTGAGAATGTCTAATGGGCAACTGTCTATTGATAAGCTGTGGGTGGGGCCCATCATGGTGTATGTATGGCTTCCAACCTGTCGAAATGGGTCAACTAACCATGTAAATGAGATGCCCTAAAAAAAATTAGGTTGATACAACCATCAAGCAGGCCACACTATAGAAAACAATGGGTAATTGCCCCAAAGCCTCCAAATTCATGCCGTGGACTACTTGACAATTGGGTTAGGCAGATTTTTGAGTTATCCTAGTTTTGTGGTTGGGTGACCCTTCTAGATGGGTTGGATGCCATACATCATTATCTGTGTGCCCACACGGGACTAGTTAAGATGTTTGGTTTATTTACAATTAGCTGTTATCTACACTTCCATATATTATTATTATTAACATTAAAAGGCCATTTGAGTACTTGGTTTTTAATGAAGTGCTGCATGTATTGGCACCTCAAGTTCTCCAAAGTGATGGGAAGAGCACTATATATATATATATATATATATATATATATATATATATATATATATATTTGAAAAATGGGTCTTGATAGCTTCCACTAATCTGTCATTAGCATTACTAGATTGTCTCGACATACGCATGCATGCTTTGGGTATTTTTAACATGTTCCACACATCAAAACCCACATCCAGATCAGGTTCAGTGCATGTCAAATGGGTATCATGTCATGCGATTTTGAGTTGACTTAACTTCGTGAGATTTCAAGCCAAGTTAGTGAAAAACTCGAGTGTAACTCGGCCAAGTTTCTCCTATAGTTTGGCTCGTAGACTCAGTTAACTTAATACGACTCACAGCAGCTCAGCCGAGTCAATCACCTGTTGTAGACACCCCACCTTCGGCTACAATGTTGGTAGAGATAGCTGAATGAATAGAGGACTGTACCCCAAATCCCATGTCCAAACCTAGCCAAACTTACTCTTGTAAGCCCCAATCCATAGCCAACTCAGGCCTGAATCCAGTCAACTCATCCCTACACATCAGCCCGAAAAAACCCCCCATAAGAAAAATCAGTCAAAAAATCCTTAAAAAGTCAAAATTGGTGAGTCAACCCATTGAGTCAAATCACCGAGTCAACCTGCTGAGTCAAATCACAAAGTCAAATCACCGTGTCAACCCAATTTTCAAACCCAGTCAACTCACCGAGTTCCGAACCACAGCCTCGGAGCAGGTCTAGACTTTGAACCTCGGGCTTTTCTGCTTCAGGTTCGGAGGCCGTACGCTCCGAAGCTAGCCGAAGCGGAGCGGTCGTACGGGCGGCCCACAGGGTGCCGCCCAAAAATATTTACGCCAGCTGCCACTGCCCGCTGCTATAAATACCTCACTCCCTCTCCTGTTTCAGCATCCCTTCACATTCAGGAAAAATCCACTTCCATCTATCCATCCTGAGAGCTCCGAGTCCATCTCCACCCCTTTAGCCCATTCCTCCACTAAGAAGAGCCTGAGTGAGAAGAGTCTAGCCTCGGTTCAGCCCAACCTGACCCCGGTCTAAGCCTCCCAAGCCACCAAAGTCTTGATCTAGCCACTCGAAACAAACCCTTGTAACACCTCCGTTCATCCAGCTACTCTTTTACCGGCATCATCTCATTCGTATCTAGCATAAGTGCAACATTTACTTTTCTTCCAACCCCCCTGCTTATCATGTCACTACCAACACTTTGATTATTCAAACACATAGCATGCATCCTACATAAAGCACCTGTCAGTTCGAGCGTATGCTCTGGGCTTGCCTATTAATGGAAAGGAAACCTGCCCACCAGAAACTCTTACTGTTCAGACCTGCATTCATGCATCATATCATTCATGAGACTGTACGAGGATTAAGTCAGACTTTCAAGTACTAGTTCGATTCTGTGAAGTAGATACCGTACTTCGGTACGGGCAGTGTGGGGTGCTTAACCTCTTCCCACCCTGTAACCGTGATCCCTTACTTCGAATCTCTGGCCGCAGATCAAAAGGAGTCATTTTAGAGGAAGGAATCTTCGGATCCCATTCTCTAACGTTCCTGCGGGGTCTAGCTGACTGTAGATTCGAAATAATTGGCTAGTGGCGACTCTGGTCTTATATGAACTCATCCAAATACATCCAATTCAACACGACAACCAATAAAAACCCCTCAAGAACGAGGCAAGCCAGTGGCACAAAAGGCAATTCACGCACACGCACCCTCTTTTCCGAAAGGAAGAGAGAATCCGAGAGCGCGAAGAGGCGAGCGTCCACAGAATGGCGACTCTGTTGGGGATATGCTAGTCCCACTAGTCGTGATCCAACTTGAAAAACAGAATCCTTCCTATGATTGAAAGTCATTAGTCCTCGTATAATCTCATCTGCATAGCATTTTACAAAAAAAAAAAAAATCCCAAAACCCAAAAAAAAGAGTAGAGTATATTCCTCATCATTGTGCCTCCTCGGGCTCAACGTCTTTGGAAACAACTTTCCTTCGGCAGCATAATTCGCACTCGGGCCCAGCAAGCCATGTCCGACCATGAAGAGGAAACTCACTTCTTCCCCGCCCTCGAGATGGCCGAAGCGCAACAACCAATCGAGAATACGCCAATCATGCAAGAATTGGCACAAGGAATGAGAGCAATGCAAGAAATGCTCTTGCAATTCATGCAAGCACAAGCTAACGCAACAGCCAACAATCAGGTTGGCCCAGTTCAACAAACTCAGCAGCCATGCCGGGTCCCTCCGGCCTCCAGTTCAAATCAAGCACAACCATCGGAGTCTACCCAAGACTACCGACAACAGCCATCTCATCCCTTCGCTATGGGGCATCCTCCACAATATCTTCCCGCGACGACAAGACCGTCTCAGAGCATTCCCGTCACAGGGACTTTCAGTCAGCCTCTAGTCAATCTTATAAACAACAATCTCAGTAGATTTTAGCATGTACCCGCCGATGGGACTCCTTTCCTTTCTCAGCATGTCTCCGCCAATGGGACCTTTACTTCATTTCAGCACATCCCGCCGATGGGATTTCAATTCAATTTCCAGCAACAGGGACAGCACTGGCGAATGCCCACAATGGGGGTCAGTGTCAGGCCCACATCAATCAGTGGACAGTGGCGAATACCCAACAAAGAGGTCACTTCCCAGCATCTCAGCCTCCTACAAATAGGAGCACTTTTTAATTCCAGCACATCCCTGTCGATGGGATTCCAGTTAATTTTCAGCAATCTTCAATTCAGCAAACTCCAGTTAATTTCCAGCAATCTTTAATTCAGCAATCTCCATGTAATTTCCAGCAAGTTCCAGCTCAACCTTCAATACAGTCTCTAGTTTAGTTACAGTCCTTTGAAGCACAAGTTCGTCAGAATCTAGTTCAATCATCAAATTAATTTCAGCAACCCACGGTTACCTTTCAACAAGCCCATAGGGTCGAAGACATTGACCACTATGCCGAGGAAGAACATGCCTTACTTCGAGAGGCACCAGTCGTTCGAATAGATCATGCACGACTGGACGAGTTGTGGGAGCAGTTTCAGATCTTACAAAATCAACTTCAAAGACAACAAGGAATCGATCTACCTTTGACCAAGTTCAGAGACTTGTGTCCTTTCCTAGACGCTCAGATACCTCCAAACTTTGAGGTACCAAAATTCAAAAGATACGACGGCAGCGGTTGTCCTACAGCACATCTCAAGGCTTTCTGTGGAGAGCTGAGTGCAATATCAGGAAATGAAGGGGCCCTCATTCGCTTGTTCCAAAAATCTCTGAAGGGCGATGCCCTAGATTGGTACACATCATTGGATTGTCATCGCATCAGGACTTGGGAACAACTTTCCTAGGCTTTCGTCAACAGATTCGCATACAATCTCAATATGGCACCTAGAAGAACTGACCTCGCGGCTCTCAGGCAAAGGAGTGATGAAACGCTATCAGCTTACGTGGGACGTTGGCGAGCTATGGCGGTCAGAATGCGGACACTTATCAACGACGAAGAACAAATCTCCATGATTGTTCATTCAACACATCTTGGCATATCTGGATACCTCATCTCGCATCCATATGCGAATTTCTCACAGTTAATCCGTGCTGGAGAGCAATTCGAAGCAGGAATCCGCGTAGGGACAATCTCCCCATGGCCTCATCAAGCTAATCCAGTCAAACAGAATAGAGTGGAAGGAAGACCCATCGGATACGGGAATCGCAGTGGTTCTCCTCCTCGCCTGACAGAGGTAAACAACATCATTGTCACTGCTCAGGGCAACCAATATGCTCCTCCACAGGGACGTCAGCAGTATTAGCAAAATCAAGTTTAGCATCAACCTCAAAGGTATCAGCCACAACTAAATCCTCAACCACAGCCACAACCGCCTCGACAGTAGCAACAGTTCAGGGGGAACGACCAATACTCATATCAGAATAGACAGAATTACAAGGAGCTCAGGAAATTCACTCCTCTCACTCAGCCACTCAGTCAAGTCATGGCTATGCTGGTACAAAAGCAGTTACTCACTCTAATGGCACCCAGGCCTCCTCCAAATCCTTTGCCTCCAAACTACTGAGAAAATGAGTATTGTACGTACCATCAAGGGCATGCCCACACCACTGATTGATGCATGACTCTGAAAAATGCCATACAAGATCTGATTGACGACCGCAAGATTGTCGTCTCGATCCCTGAAACTCCTCCAACAGCTTCCACCAACATCCTTCAGAATCCTTTGCCTCAGCATCCGACGGACCCCAGTTTGTCTCGTGGCCCTGCCGTCAACATCATAGAAGAAGGAGAGCGTCTCGATCACTTCTTCTTCCCTATCTAGTCCATTCATGCTTACACTTATGGGCCAACAAGTTCTCCTCCGATCTTGCAAGAGGCAAACCTCTTTCCTCCTTCAGTCTCTGAGCCGTTAGTACTGGAAGGAGCACCTCCATATGATGCACTAGTTGTTCAAGGGGCACCTTACAGTCATTCATGTTGGGAGCCGGTCATCCTGGAAGGAGTACAGTCATACATCGAGCCCACATATGAACCAGTCGTTCTGCAAGGGGCAATTTCAGCGCAGGAACAATCCGATCCGCAAGGGAGGGATTATACTCATCAGCAGCAAGAGCCTATTGTCTTGGAAGGGGCTCCTCCAGTCGAGCCAGTCATATTGCAAGGGGCAAATCCCGGAGGCGTGTCAATCACACTACGACAACTGGGACAAACAGAGAAACCCCTCGCCACATCAAGAGGACCAGTATTCATTCTATGGGAACCTCCTGCTCCAGGAACGGCCAAGCCAGGACCGCGACCTTATGTGATCTATGAAGACAAGCCTCGATATTATCCCTTCAGCACAGGCAACAATGTAGTCCTCAAGGCAAAAGCTCCATATGAGGAAGATCTGGTACCCACGCGAGCACCGTTGCAAGAACCAGTGGTCCTAGAAGGCAAAGGAGAGAAAAATTATAAAGAGGTCCCGTGGCACTATCCTGAATGTGCAGAGGTAGGAAACATGAATCCTAATGGGCGTTACATCCGAAGAGATAATCAGAACAGAGGAGATCCCAAAGGCGCTCTCTCGGGCCTCGGCAACAAAAACGAAGATGCATATGATGTGGTGACTTAACTCAAGTCAATCCCTGCTCAAATCTCAGTATGGGAGCTACTCTGCACATCTCGCATACATCGACAAATGTTTGCCAAAACCTTGAGCGATGCTCATGTCTCCTCCGATACAGCACCAGAAATGATAGCATTGATGATTAGACAGCTCCTAGCTCCGCACGCCATCACCTTCACTGATAATGAGTTGTCACCAGAAGGGCGGGACCATGGGCGATCCCTCAACATAGCCTTACGATACAAAGACCTCTGTGTCCTGCTGATCCTTATCGATAACGGCTCAAGCTTAAATGTCTGCCCACTCAAGACTGTGGAACGCCTAGGAATCACCCCTCGTCATTCCGACCCAGCACCATGTACGTCAGAGCATTCGACAACACCCACCGATCAGTGGAAGGGGAGGTCAAAATAAAGGTACAGATAGGCCCAGAAGTCTCCACCATCACATTTCAAATCCTGGATATATCAACCTCCTTCAACATGTTGCTCGGACGGCCTTGGCTGCACAAGGTTGGAGCTGTGCCATCAACTTTGCATCAACGGGTGAAGTACATCTGTGGAAATTAAGTGATCTCTATCCATGCAGAGAAGGAGCTCATCATTCCTTCCAATACTGCTGCCACTGAACCGGATATCCCTGTCATCGACATCCAACACTCTGAAGAAGACGTCCCGTTTCATAGTTTTGAATTCGAGACTGTAAACGCCATCGCCAATCCGGAACCGATAAGTGTTGATCGTGTATTTCTACCAGCAGAACGTCTGAGCCTCAAGTATCGGATGAAGAATCATTTCAAGTCCAGAAAGATGCCGCTGGTATATAATCAACGCAAATGGGGACTCGGGTACAGGGCAATCTTCATGGACAAAAGAAAGAAAAAACTTCGGTGCTCACCCATTCAATTCATCAGGCTAGGAGAACCTTCTAGAGATCCAAGAAAGAACCAACCGACTGCACTACACAAAGGCCTCCCGATGAGCCTAGCTTGGGCCACGTGGCCCCCCATTCGATGGGACTGGATCCTCGAACCATCTAAGCCTCCAGAAGAAGAAGGAAATGATGAAGACGAAGAAGAAAGTCAAATACAACAGCCTCAGGACTAGGGTACTCTGATACCTGCTCCCAACCAGGGGCATAACCTGCCCACTTCAACTCCAGTCAACCAGGGGCACAACTTGCCCATCTTAGCATCAATCAACAAGGGCCGCGGCCTGCCCATCTTTGTAGAATTAACATCATCAATCATCAGCCAGGGGCAGAAGCAGCCCATTCATTGGACCAAGAAAGGGAAATGGCCAGCCCGGGATTGGTCCAATGTCCAGATTCCAAACTCGTCTCTCGCTGTGGAACTAGACGAACTGCAATGCGAGGTAAGTGATCCGGGAGGGACTGAGTATGAATAAGATCTCAAACCCAACCAGCGAGAAATTATGATCATTGGGCCAAACTGTGATTCTTTGCCCAAATCATCAACCCTCACCTCTTAAGGGGAAGGAGTGTGGGGTTCTGAATGGTCATCCATTCCCCTAACTTCTGAATCAGCTAGAGAGTCATCTGAGGGCTCTGGCTTCAAAAAAAAAAATGCTTGTTTAAGCAGCGAGCGGAACTTTGGGACAAGCTGGGATCAATCATGTTCTGCAATGCCCGCTTGTTCAAGGTCCCGAGAATTTCAAAAGTCTAAAAAAATAAAAACTTTCAAAAACCAAAAACATCTAGCATTTCAATTCCAGAAAATTCTCAAAAACTAAAAAACATTTCTTTTCCTGCATTCAATAATGCGCTAAGTTTGTCTAAAGAGTCGCATGAGTTTGAAGTCGAATCATATGATTTTGACATCGAATTAGACTTCGAGCTCATGGGTTTGGACGAAGCTCGGGATGAGGAAGATGATGATCCGGCTCCCGAACTAGAGGATCTCCTTAAAAAGTTCGAATCCAAAGCCAATGTTGTAGCCAATGATTTCGAGATAGTAAACTTGGGGACACCTGAGATCCCTAGGGAAGTACGCATTGAAAAATCTTTGCCACCAGAGATGAAGCAGAGAATGATAGAGTTTCTAGCTCTAAGATTGTCCAACTTCGCGTTCTCATATGAAGACATGCCGGGGCTCGATGAAGAGCTCGTTGTACACCATCTGCCAACTAAGCCAGATATGAAGCCAGTAAAGCAGAAACTTCGAAGAATGAAGCCAGAATGGGCCATAAAAGTCCGAGATGAAGTCATCAAGCAGTACAATGCGGAATTCTTGGTAGTCTCCAACTATCCTGAATGGCTCGCCAACATCGTACCAGTACCAAAGAAGGATGGCAAGGTTCGAATGTGCATCGACTTCCTAGATCTCAACAAAGCCAGTCCTAAAGATGACTTTCCTTTGCCGCATATAGACACTCTGGTCGACAACACTGCTGGGTACAAGATCTTCTCATTCATGGATAGGTTCTCAGGTTACAATCAGATCAAGATGGTTATCAAAGATCGTGAGAAGACATCGTTTATCACTCCCTGGGGAACCTTCTATTGCAGGGTAATGCTGTTCGGTCTGAAGAACGCAGGAGCAACATATCAGCGAGCAATGACAGCATTATTCCATGACATGATGAACAAAGAGCTTGAAGTATATGTGGACAATATGATCATCAAATCTCGCACAGTCGAAGGACACTTTGAAGATCTGAAGAAGTTATTCAACAGATTACAAAAGTACAAGCTTCGCCTCAACCCTCAGAAATGTGTCTTCGGTGCAATGGGAGGCAAACTCCTTGGCTTTATGGTGAGCAAAGATGGCATCAGGGTCGACGAAACTAAAACCAGAGCAATCATCGAGATACCCCCTCCTAGAACAGAGAAAGAAATTCGCGGCTTCCTCGACATAATTCAATATATCAGCCGCTTCATCGCACAACTCACACCTATCTGTGAACCCATATTCAAGCTCCTTCGGAAGAACGTTCCGAAAGAATGGAATGACGATTGCCAAGTCGCCTTCGACCGCATCAAGAAGTATCTCGTGAATCCTCCAGTTCTAGTGCCGCCCACTCCCAGACGACCACTATTGTTATACATCTCGGTAGCAGTAGAAGCCATTGGCTGTGTTCTCGGCCAGCAAGACGAGACCGGGAAGAAGGAACAAGCAATATATTATTTGAGTCGAAAGTTCATCAATTTTTAGACTAGGTATTCCTAATCGAGAAAACTTGCCTTGCCCTAGTCTGGGCAACTTAGCGACTCCGTCAATACATGATTGCATTCCCTATTCTCCTCCTCGCTCATATGGATCCGCTTAAGTACCTATTCGAGAAGTCAGCATTCACTGGAAGGATAGCTAAATGGCAGCTACTCCTATCTGAATTCGACATCACCTATGTCACTCAGAAGGCAATCAAGGGGCAGGCCCTCGCTGATCATCTTGCCGCTCACTCTCTCTTGAATTATCAACCACTCAAGACATTCTTCCCAGATGAAGATCTCCTGCTTATCGAAGATAAAGAAAAGAAGAAGAAAGATGAGTGGACGTTATTCTTTGACGGCGCAGCAAATTCTAAAGGAAGTGTTATCGGAGCAATCCTCTACTCTCCAGATGATGTCCCTATTCCTATCTCAAGGCACTTAGCATTCGAGTGCACCAACAACATGGCAGAGTATGAAGCATGCGTCGCTGGCTTAAGGGAAGCCATAATCTTGGGCGTCAAAAGGCTATGAGTATTTGGAGACTCACAGCTTATCATCAATCAGACAAATGGCGAATAGAAAAGCAAGGGCGAGAAGTTGATACCATATCATGTATACCTTGAAAATCTGATCGAAGAATTCAAAGAAATCACCTTCTCATACATGCCCAGGGCCAAGAATCAGTTTGCAGATGCTCTCGCTACACTTGCATCAATGATCGAGATCCCGAAAGGAACTTCAGAATGGGAGCTCACAGTTGAAACTCAAGATGAACCTGCTTTCTGCCTGCAAATAGAAGGAGCTGAAGTTGCCCCTGACAAACCCTGGTATGCCGACATCAAGTAATATCTCGAAACCCAGAAGTATCCGGAGGCAGCAACAACAACAGATCGCCAAACCATCCAGCGTTTGGCCGGCCAGTTCACTATCAGCGGTGAAGTCCTTTACAACGATCCTATAATCACGTCTTCCTCCGATGCATCGACGAAACAGAGGCTGCGAAGATCATGAAAGAAATACATGAAGGAATCTGTGGCCCACACGTGAATGGGCAAATGATGGTAAAGAAGATTCTATGACTCGGCTACTATTGGCTCACCATGGAGACAGACTGCTACCAGCATGTCAGAACATGCTTCAAGTGCCAGGAGCATGTGAATCAAATTCATGCCCCCTCATCAGAACTGTACAACTTGACAACTCCCTGACCCTTGTCCATGTGGGGACTCAACATCATTAGGAAGATTAGTCCCAAAGCATCAAACGGTCATGAGTACATACTTGTGGCAGTCGACTACTTCACAAAGTGGGTAGAAGCAACCTCCTACACCATGATTGCAGCATCCCAGGTGATCAAATTCATAAAGAACAACATCATATGCCGGTATGGAATCCCCAATGCTATCATCACAGATAATGGGACCCCGTTCGTCAACAAGAAGATGAATGACTTCCTCAGCAAATTCAAGATTCACCGTCATCGATTGAGCCCTTATCGTCCTCAGATGAATGGTGCGGTAGAAGCCGCAAACAAGACAATCATCAGGATACTCGAGAAGATGGTCCTGACTTATCGAGATTGGTCAGATATGCTCCCATATGCACTTTGGGCCTATTGAACGTCTGTATGGTCTGCTACAGGCGTTACTCCTTTCGAGCTTACTTATGGAATGGAAACAGTTCTACCAGTCGATGTGGAAATACCGTCACTATGGGTGTTACTAGAAAACGGAATTGAAGAAGGAGAATGACAACGTGCTAGATTTGATCAATTATAGCTAGCAGATGAGAAACGCATGCGTGCGCTAAGTCATTCTCAGTGTTATCAGAAAAGGATCGCTAGGGCTTACAACAAGAGAGTCCGAAAAAGAAGTTTCAAGGTGGGCGACATGGTCATGAAGAAGATTCTACCGTCGCACCTTCCGGATCCTAGAGGAAAGTTCAAACCCTCATGGGACGGACCGCTGATCATCAGAGAAGTACTTCCCGGAGGCGCCCTCAGACTCACCAGCATGAGAGGGGTGGATCTTCCTGAGCCAATCAACGTCGACAAAGTGAAGATCTTTCACGGGTAAGTCATTCTGACCTTATCAAGAGTTACATTAATAGAGCCGAAGTCAAGAGGTCGAAGCTAAAGCCTCTAAGAAATCATTTCCATCCACCAATAAGTGTTTCAAAAAGGGGATTCAAAAGAAAAAAAGAGAGAAGAAGAAAAAAGAAAAGAAAAAGAAAAAGAGAAAAGGAATACAAAGAAAAGAGACAAAAAAGAAAGAAAATGAGAACCCAAAACAAGGCATTGGGGAAAAATCAACCCTAGAAGAAACATAGTCACCCACCCATCCATCTCAGAAAAGTCTATGGCTAAGACAGACAACTCTATCATCGTAACCCAAGATAGGGGTTGAAAGACTGCCATCGGCCGGCAACGACGGATTCCCGACCTCTAGCCGCCGCAGTTATCCAAAAAAAAAAAAAAGGAAAAAAAGGAAAAAGAAAAAAGAAAAAGAAATGTGTGCCTAAACAAGGAGGGCGGAGTGAAAATCCAAAAGGGCGCTCCAAGTAAAAACAGTGGGCATACAGCGGACTTGGTGAAAATCCGAAAGGGCGTCGAGGGTAAAAACAACATTGCTGCCAAGGGGCAGGCAAGATTAAATACCCGGGATGTGGTGAAAACCCAAAAAGGCGTTACGGGAAAAAATGATGGGAAAAGGCCGGCTATGGTGAAAACTCAAAAGAGCACTGCAGGCAAAAATGACTCGAATAGAAAAAAGAAAATTTTAAGTGCTGATACCAAGAAATCAGACGGTCCAGATCAGTTCAAGCAGTTGCAGTTCAAGAATAAGAAGAAGTACAGTCGGGAACAAAGAACTCCACAAACTCTGACAATCTCAGGAAGTAATAGCTTCCATTGCCTACATCTCTAGGGAACTAAAGGGATCACACAAGTCAATCTCGAAACATCAGTCAAAGCATTGGCCGAGCCTCAGTTCTGATTTCTATGTCCCGACACAAAATTCAGACACACTCACGAGACAACTCATGGCACAATAAGTTCTCATAAAGTTCTCTTTTCATTAAATGCATCATGTTTCTTTTACATATATCATTCATCTTTTTCAAAAAATGCAAAAAAATGCATCATCACCAGTCATGTACTATGCAAAAAGGGACGTACAGACAGCCGACACAATAATCTCTGCCCTCCTCCTAGGCCACGTCAGGTAAGTCCTCTGACTCATAATGAAATAGCCTCGCTCTCAACCTGCTCACCTCCATACGCAGGTAATGCACCTCATCTCGCTCAAGGCTGCAGATCGCTGTCTCCTCATCAGACAATCTCCTCGATCGGCAGCCAATCTCCTCGACATCATCTCACAATGATACCGAAGTGCAGAGATCTCAGACAGCAAGTGGTCATGAGTGGCCAAGAGGAAACCGAGATCGATGAAAGGGCGCTCTTCAAAGGGCTCATATGAACCAGATGAAGAGCCAACATCCCCAAGAATACCCTGTTCATCCTCATTGGCAGTTTGGTGCCAGCAAGGAATGAGTCGGTATAGAGACTGCTCAGCAACCCAGTGCTGGTATGGGGCGGTCGCCATCGGAAAAGTCCGCCGCTCAAAACTAAGAAAATCAGTTTAGGTTGGAAGTGCTCGACGCCTGATACTCGTGAAAGCAAAAGGAGGAACATCCTGCTCATACCCGAACTGTCACATGAACCGGCTAGGGTGATAAGAAAAGTAAGATCGAAAGCCTACCAGCATTAGAGGAAGGCGGTGCGCATCACAGTACTGGAGGAAGTGAAAGCCAGGATGACTCCCAACGAACATTCCAAACACGCAGCTCAGCAAACATCCTGCGATATAAGGGCTCACTCATCCTAGCTGTATGCAGAAGAAACTCCATGATGTGTCGCATGAGGTCAGAGCTATGAATGCCGGGAAATGATGTAGGAACGGTCAGCGAAAGACGCTCCCATAGCCAGATCTGATTGTAAGAAGATAAAGAGGTTCAGCTAGGGCAAAGTAATTCCCAAAAGAAAAGAAAAAGAAAAGTGTAGAAAAGATACCTGGAGAAATGCACAACAGTCACAAAGGACACGGGTACGGCCTAGGGCACAGTCAGTCAGCCCATTAAATAGCTCAGCCAAGACGAGAGAAATGATCCCCTGACGACGAACAACTCGGCTCATCACCTCGAAGAGCAAAGGAGTCTGAGATCTGCGCCATCCCGAGAATAGCACCTCACCTATCAAACAGAACATCAATGCATTCCGAGAAAGTAAGGACCCTGCCACACTTCGAGGGCTCGAGAAAAGATCATACAACAAGTCCAAGGAGAATACCACAACATCCTGGCTGGCAGCTACAGGTTGAACAAGATACGGGATCCCAAACCAGTTCTACGGTGTGGCAGTCTTCGGCAAAGTCTTCAGTGAGAAATACTGAGCATAATCCCAAGGAAGACCAGTCAAGCGCTCAAGCTCCTCCAAAGAAGGTCCCATCTCCATGTTATTGAATGCGAACAAGTTCAATGAGGGGACCCAGTCAATTAGTGCAGCCCCAAGCATCCTCCAATCAATGTCAACTCTAGCCATATGAATCAAACCGCCGAAGCCATAGGACTCCAAATCTCGAGTCTTATAAGCCGACAAGCTGTCAAGCCAAGCAAGCAGTCTGGCGAGTAAGAAGGACGAGGAAGCAACTGACAAGTCCTCACAGGAATCCCCTCAAGAACAAAAGGCCCAGGAATCGATGACAGGTCATCAAGGATCAGAAGATTAACGGGCGAAGGAGAAGGAAAAGTTAGGACCTCTGCAAACTCAACAGCCCCTGACCTATCCCCAATATCAGCTATGTCTGATATAATCGCATCGCTATCTGAAACTGTCACTACCTCAGCTGCACGAGAAGACTCGCCCACCTCGTGAACCGAATGCGTAAAAGGTCGACAATCAGGAGAAGGACGGTACTCTCCATCGAAAGGACTGCCAGCAAAGATCACACCGTACATCATGGCATCCTGACCAATCTGACCGCTGAAAAATACATCTGAACTGTCAAGAAAGGCCTCGGCAACCCCGATCGAAGAATCTACGGTCTAATCTGGACTTGCAGCCCTCTCCAACATGAAATCATGAATCCAATCATCACTCTGTCCAATGAAAGGGATCATCGGGACATCTACACCGTCCATCATCAGGGGGACATCATCAATGATCACATCAAGTCCACCCAAGCAAGTGTACTGCACATCTCGGACATCGTTAAGAGCATCCAAGCCATCAAAGGTATCATCTGAACCATCCATGCCATCCAAACATGAGATCAGCCCATCTATGTCCATCGTAACCACATCATCACCATCAATCACATCATCCATGCGACCCACATTCAAAGGGTGCATAGCTTCACCTATGGCCCATCTCCCCATCCCATCCATACCATCCATTCCTCCCATAGCCAATGCTCCATTCAAACCTGAATTTTCAGCATGGCTGCCATTAATGGGGCCATTCAAAGCTCCACCATCCACCATCCTTAAACCCCCATCAATTCCCCCATTTAAGGCTTCATCCACACCATCAATCAAAAGCATCTCACTATCATTAAAGCTCTCCTCACTTTCTGAAACATGGGACCCACCATCCTCTCCCTCAATGGCCCTCAAATCATCATCAAGGGCTGCATGAGAAAGGACAAAATCAAGAAGAAGACAAAAGGAGAAGGAAAGATGAGACAAGGAGAAGATTCATGGTTGGAATCAAACCTAGGCGTACAAAGAATATGGGACAGGGACAATGGACTGTTGAGAATGTCCGAACACGAGACAGCCCAGGCCGCACAAGAGGCGAAGTTTGGGCGCCTGCTGTGGGCCGCTCGTACGGACGGTCTTCTTCTCTCTTCTCGGGATTGGCTTCACAGACTTTGGTAGGTGAGACTGTCAGTTCACGTCAGTAGATGGCACCCTGAGGGCCTCCCAAGGCTCCAATCAACTCCAGATTTTGATTAAGGCTGATCTGAATCATCCAAGAAGGTGCCCCACCTATCCAATCATGAAGTATTACGGCCAACATGGGACTGATCAAGTCAAAGAGAAGAAAAATTGATCAAGAGTGGCCCACAAGCAATTTGAGCCATTCAAGGGCTAGATCATCATGATCCAAACCATGAAAAGGCTCGCATGGGTCATCAAATAGCTACAACAAGGGTTTGATTATCAAGAAAGGAGGCCAGAGTCCAAGATCTGATCATCAAGCGGGCCCACATGGCTTAAAAAGGTAATCTGAGCCGTCCAAGTCATCATTCACACCAGGGAAAGCCTTCTTAGCCTCACAAAACATCAAGGATAGCTGCTCCAAAGCAAAGCTGAAGTCTAGAAAGGGCCCACAGGGCCAAATCAAGCAACTTGAACCATTCAAGTCATCATCCATACAGTTGAGAAATCTTATCTTCCACAAAGCATCAAAGAATGAGTCGAGAGGCAAAACATCCAAACATCATCAAGGAATTTGAGACAATTCAAGATTGTATATTCATTAAGAAGATTTTGATAGAGAAGAAAGGCCAAGAAAAAGGCCTTAAAAATGTCAGAAGGCCATACATCAAATAAGCTGAATACATCCTCACATAAGCAGGCTACAGATCACCAACATAATCGTCATCATCCCTCCTCTCATCCCGCTCCCGACGATGAAGGTCCATCAGAGGAGCTGTCACTGATCCGCCATCATATATGGGACGACCCCTTGGAACATAGAGCGAAGGAAGAAGAGGCCCCTGTTCGTGCAGCAAGTACCACTCGTCGTAGTCATGACCCGGGATCGTGAAGTGAAATCCAGGCTGGCTCGCGAGAGCATCGACCATATCATTAGCCGGAATCTAAGCAGCCGGAGGAGGTGTGGAACAAGGAACCTGAGCCACACCAGTGATCTGTCGGAGCAGCCTCTCGCCCAGGTACCATTGAAACGATTCGGCATCGGAGAGCATGATCCGAAGACATGAAGAATCATATGCTTCTACACGCTGAGGGGTATAGTATAGAGGAAAGTTGGCGTACGACATCCGAGCAAACTGCAACAAATGAGTTCATCACAATCAGCCCCACGATCCTGTTTGTGTTGAACGCACCGTGATAGACAACCTTGATTTGGAAGTCGCTGTTGAATCTGACGGATGTTCCCTGTTCCTAAAACTCATGAAGGGGATTAAGGAAGTTGGGAGGTGAAGCGCACTCTCACGAAATTGTGAGCAGCATAAAGCCCCAAACTGGATTGACAAAGGAAAATGTGAGAATGTGGCTCATTTTGTGGCCGAAGGAGTCCGTCGGACGATACGTGGTCTATGTGTATTGCACGTAAAGAACAGGCAACTTTGTGGGTGTGTTGGCTGAAAACCCTCAAAATCCCCTCATCCGAAGAAGTAAAACTACGGCACTTAACTATGTGGGATTCGTCTTGCTCACTGACGTAAAATGGATCGAGTGCCTTACCAGCAGTAGAAGCTGAAAATGGATGAAAGTTCCATAATTTTTCCTGCATTTCAAAAAAATCAGAAAATACCAAAACGTTGCAAAATCATCTTTCAAAAATCACAAAATATTTTCCTTGCTTTCAATAATACCGATCTTTACTTGGACCGAATATTTTAAAAATCACAAAAATATTTCCTTTGTTTTCCATAACCGATCTCCATCCTGACTACTTAGATAAAAGATTCGGACAAAAAAATTTGCAAAAACAAATCACAAAAAATTGTCTATATATCCAGCATTGCATTTCAGGAGTCTCGAACTCCGCTCACTCACTTCACAGTTTGGGATGACGGATCCGATCGCCCGCAAATTGGAATCTTGACCAAAACTGGCGACCAAGCACCATCCCAATCACATCCATTGCCAGAAGAACATCTAGAGGTCTGATGACATCCTTCATCCATCCCCATTAGCAAAGAAACAACATCTTGGGACGATGGACCTGATCGACCACGGGTCGGGATCTTGACCAACCCGCTGACCAAACATCCGCATTGAAAAGAAAATCTCCAAGGAAGCACAACCCTGCAAGCAATAAGCTCAAAGTTCTCTGCATCCCCAGCAAAGAAAAATCATCAAACTAGAAGAGAATGAGCCAAACCATGCATCCATCATCAAATATGCATCCCCATGCATTAGCATCCATCGCATCAATCATCATGTTTACCTGCTTTCAAAATAAAAGTCGCTTAGCCAAAGACCCCACAGGCATCCCTAGTGGAGGCGCGTGCAAACCAGATTTTCTTTTCAAAAAGACAAAAAATATTATATATATTCCTATTTACAAATAAAAACCCTACGGAGTATCACTCCTCAGAGTGGGTATCTTTTCAAAAATTCAAAAACATTTTCCCAGTAGAGCGTTCGGCCTCCAAAGCATCAAGAGATCTTCCATATCTCTGGGTGGGAGCCGGCGCAAACATCAAATAAGATCCAATGTCTCGCGGTTTTCCCGGAGGCCATTGTATCCAATGCACTCAAAGTATGGTCGAACCGAACTCCGGTGTCAGTGTGGTCATACCAAATGCTAAGATATGAAAAGATGAAAGCCAAAAGGCTCGGTCAAAGAAACCGTCTGAACGGTGGAAACGATAAATTGTAACCCAAGTATCAAAATCAACAGATTGGGTGGAAAGAGTTCACCCACACATACCTAGGCGTAGATGCCTGAAGTACCTTGACTGAATCCAAGTCGGCGTAGTGATCTCCCGTAAGACTACATGGATGTAGGGTAGCTAACCACTTTGACAGTTAAGAGAAACAAGTACTCATGGAGTGATCCGGGAAAGAATCAAACAATCAATCACAGGGTCGGTAACCTCGTAAGACTATGACGGACGTAGAGGCTCTACTGTACCTTTCCGATGTTAATACCGATCGGGAACGGAAGGGTTGCGATTGGGTACCCAAGTTGCAGCGCATGCAGGGACAATCGCAACGTTTTCTCCAAACTCTCACGGTATGTGCGAGTTATCAATTTCCAAACAATCAACTGACTCAGATACAAAGGAAAATAAAGATTCCAAACCACAATCTAGGAAAGAATGAATTGCAAACCAAGCATCAAAATCAGCAGATCGAGTGGAAAGAGTTCACCCGCACATACCTAGGCGTGGATGCCTGAAGTACCTTGACTGAGTCCAAGTCGGCGTAGTGATCTCCCATAAGACTACATGGACGTAGGGTAACTAACCACTTTGATGGTCAAGCGAAACAGGTACTCCCGGAGTGATCCGGGAAAGCGTCAAATAATCAATCTCAGGGTCGGTAACCTCGTAAGACTATGACGGACGCAGAGGCTCTACTGTACCTTTTCGATGTTAGTACCAATCGGGAATGAAAGGGTTGCGATTGGGTACCCAGGTTGCAGCACATGGAGGGACAATTGCAATGTTTTCTCCAAACTCCTGCGGTATGTGCGAGTGATCAATTTCCAGACAATCAACTGACGCAGATACAAAGGCAAGCAAAGATTTCAGACCATGATCTATGGATGACCGGGTCAGAAGTGGGGTGTCCACTCACTTTGACATTCGGTTGCATGCAACCTCTGCCAAAGAGGGGCATTTGTAGACACCCCACCTTCGGCTACAATGTTGGTAGAGATAACTGAATGAATGGAGGGCCGTACCCCCAAATCCCATGTCCAAACCGAGCCAAACTCACCCTTGTAACCCCCAATCCATAGCCCAACTCAAGCTTGAACCCAGTCAACTCACCCCTAAACATCAGCCCGAAAAACCTCCCATAAGAAAAATCAGTCAAAAAATCCTTAAAAAGTCAAAATTGGTGAGTCAACCTGCTGAGTCAAATCACCGAGTCAACTGGCTGAGTCAAATCACCGAGTCAACTCACCGTGTCAACCCATTTTTCAAACCCAACTCATCGAGTTCCGAACCACAGCCTCGGAGCAAGTCCGGACTCCAAACCTTGGACTTTTCTGCTTCAAGTTTGGAGGCTATACGCTCCGAAGTTCGAAGTGGAGCGGCTGTACGGGCGGCCCACAGGGTGCCGCCCAAAAATATTTACGGCAGCTGTCACTACCCGCTACTATAAATACCCCACTCCCTCTCTTGTTTCAGCATCCCTTCACATCCAGAAAAAATCCACTTCCATCTATCCAGCCCGAGAGCTCCAAGTCCATCTCCACCCCTTCAGCCCATTCCTCCACCAATGAGAGCCCGAGTGAGAAGAGTCTAGCCCCGGTCCAGCCAGCCTTACCCCTGTATAATCCTCCCAAGCCACCCAAGTCTTGATCTAGCCACTCGAAGTAAACCCTTGCGAACCTCCGTTCATCCAGCTACTCTTTTATCAGCATCATCTCATTCGCATCTAGCATAAGTGCAACATTTACTTTTCTTCCTACCCCCCTGCTTATCATGTCACTACCAACACTTTGATTATTCAAACATACAGCATGCATCCCGCATAAAGCACCTGTCAGTTCGAGTGTATGCTCTGGGCTTGCCTGTTAATGGAAACCTGCCCACCAGAAACTCTTACTGTTCAGACCTGCATTCATGCATCATATCATTCATGAGAATGTACGAGGATTAAGTCAGACTTTCAAGTACTAGTTCGATTTTGTGAAGTAGAGACCGTACTTCGGTACGGGCAGTGTTGGGTGCTTAACCTCTTCCCACCCTATAACCGTGATCCCTTACCTCGAATCTCTGGCCGCAGATCAAAAGGAGTCATTTTAGAGGAAGGAATCTTCGGATCCCCTTCTTTAATGTTTCTACGGGGTCTAGCCGATTGTAGATTCGAAGTAATTGGCTAGTGGCGACTCTGGTCTTATACAAACTCATCCAAATACATCCAGTTCAACACGACAATCGATAAAAAGCCCTCGAGAACGAGGCAAGCCAGTGGCACAAACGGCGATTCGTGTGCACGCACCCTCTTTTCCGAAAGGAAGGGAGAATCCGGGAGCGTGGAGACGTGAGTGTCCACACTTGCTAATTTAAAGTATGGGACTTTATTTTTTAAAATAAAAGTAGAGAGAGGGAATGGTGTTGGGAGAAAGATCCTTTCTCAGCCCCATACTCACCAATATTGGAATAAAAAAAGGAAAAAAAAAGAAGGTAAATCACAACATAAAGATTTACACAGTTCTCTTTTGGTACATTCATATATTCATACCAATCCACTATGCTCTGTTGGGAAAATCGACAGTGGAAGCGGAAACGGAAGCCGAAACGCACGGAGTAATGCGAGATCAAACGAGAAACATAATGAAATCAATCACACACAAGCATTCACCACAAGAGAATCCGATTTTAAATGGAAAAACCCCTCAACGGGTAAAAAAAACCATGGCACAAAGCGATCCACTATGAATATCAAAAGCTTACAGAGATTGACAGCCCAGAAGTAAGGAAAAACAGAGAAAATCCCAAGTTCTCTCTCACACACACCTCTCCCCTCTTCCTAACACGATTAGAAAACCTTGGACACCTTAGGATACTAGCTAAACACGGATTACAATCCTTTAAATAGGTAGAAACCCAAATTAGTAACCTCTTACGCAATCCCGTGTCTTGCGCAAGAAATTCGTGTGGGCGCTCGACCGGTCAGCCGACTGGTCGCCCAACACAAAAAACAATCCAGGGAGAAACATTCACACACTACCTCACAACCGACCGGTCGCCCGACCGGTCGGAGCCCCCTAACGACTGGTTGGAGGCACCACGAAACTATCCAGCAACCCTTTGTACAATCTGTCCAAAACAGTTAGAATGGTCGGCCGACCAGTCTGAGCACTCAACAGATTTAAGTTTGAAGGCTCTCTAACAATCTCCACCGAGGCTTCAAACGTCGAATCAAACACCATCCTCGCAACGTCATCTCATCTTCAATCATAGCTCCACCGCTTCTCGTGCCACCATCGACTCTAACCTTGCACATCCACGCCCTTTACTACTCTTCTCATGTGGCTCTTGGGCACTTGCCACATACGAGCAACCGTGGATCTCGCTGTCGATCCAGCAGCTCCACTGTGAATTGTGCTCTCAATCAACATATAAAGATGACCACACCTCCGTGCCTTCATACACACGAGTGCCCCCTTCACCACTTCACAATAACGATCGCGGCCAATAAACACGCGCCATTTTGCCTCGGGTGCTCCAAGGGAAATCACATTCATCTTCATCTTGGGAACGTGCTTCATATCTTCCAGGACTCGTTCGACCCCATCGAACATCCTGATGCGTATAGTACCAATACCCATAAGTTTATGAGCGAATCCATCGCCCACAAACATCGATTCTCCACCATACTCCCTGTATGTCTTGAATGAACTCCGGTCAGGACATACGTGACATGAAGCCCCTGAATCTAGGATCCACTCACTACCGTGAGATCCCTTGCCAGAAATAGTCAGAACTTTATGAAAATCGCCATCATCCTCTACGGTATTGGCTCCCTCTTTAGAAGAATTTCCATACCTCTCTTGCTTCATCTTGGGATTCTACCAATTCCCTCTTATGTGGCCCTCCTGGCCACAATTTCAGCACTTCACGTTAGCCTTCCCTTTGCCCTTAGCCCTAGATTCGGATTTCAAATATCCTCCATGCTCAGAACTTCTTCCCCTCATAACCAGTGCCTCTAAGGAATAACGGGAAGCCACATCAACACTTTTCTTTCTCATCGCCTTCGACTGGAGGGCTAAGATAACGGTCTCGACGTTTATGGTTTCCCTCGCGCACACAGAGTCCTTGAACGACTCATATGAATCTGGAAGAGAATTCAACAGGATGTATGCTTGATATTTATCCTTCATCGGTTCATCAATCTCCACCAACTTGCAAACCAGCCTATTAAGCGTACTCAAGTGGTCCTCCACTTCTGTTTCCCCAGCCATCCTCAAGGTGAACAACTGCATCAACACATACATGCGATTCTCTAGAGATTTCTTGGTATAAACCTTCTCTAGCTTCGCCATCGTTTCAGCCGCAGTCTTCTCCTTCATGACATGATAGAGAACATCATCCATAAGGTTTAATAGGATTGAGGTTCTAGCCTTCTTGTTGAGCCTCGTCTACTCATCATCTTTCATAGCCTCGGGTCGCTTTCCAAGAGCTTCATCAAGCCCTTGATGAACCAGGAAGGATTCAACATTCACCTTCCATAGCTCAAAGTTATTTTTCCCGGAGAACTTTTCTAATTCGAACCTTGCACTTAATCCCACCTTCTCGTCTCAGATTCGAATTCTACTCCACCACAACGATAGCTTTGATACCACTTGTTGGGAAAATCGTTTGTGAAAGCGGAAGCCGAAACGTGCAGAGTAATGTGAGATCAAACGAGAAACACAATGAAATCAATCACACACAAGCATTCACCATAAGAGAATTCGATTTTACGTGGAAGAACCCCTCAATGGGTAAAAGGAAACCACGGTACAAAGCGATCCACTATGAATATCAGAAGATTACAGAGATTGACAGCCCACAAGCAAGGAAAAACAAAGAAAACCCTAAGTTCTCTCTCACACACACCTCTCCCTCTTCCTAACACGATTAGGAAACCTTGGACACCTTAGGATACTAGCTAAACACGGATTACAACCCTTTAAATAGGTAGAAACCCAAATTACCAACCTCGTACGCGATCCCGCGTCTTGCGCAAGAAACTTGCGTGGGTGCTCGACCGGTCGCCCAACATAAAAAACAGTCAAGGGAGAAACATTCACATGCTGCCTCACAGCCGGCCGGTCGCCCGACCAGTCGGAGCCCCCTGACGACCGGTCGAACGATTGGTCGGAGGCACCACAAAACTGTCCAGCAACCCTTTGTACAATCTGTCCAAAACATTCAGACCGATCGGCTAACCGATCTAAGCACTCAACAGATTTCAGTTTGAAGGCTCTCCAATATGCTCGAAGGCAAGGCAAAAAATGAAGAACTCTCGATATAATGATGACTCTCTCTCTCTCTCTCTCTCATGACAGAATATATATTACCTCAAACAAACTAAGGTTTACATAAAATTCCATGTGAAATTATGAAATTGCCCTCTAGATAGCCCTCGAACCCCCTAAGCAAAGGGGCGATGCCCCCTACAATCCCCAGCAAGCTCAGCGTGGAACTCAACCTGCAAAAGTGCTGATTGGATAAACAAGCGTGGAACTCAATCTGTAAAAGTGCTGATTGGATAAACAAGACACCTTTGATAATCAGGCTCCACAAATCTTAACAAACAGTACCCTTAACCCCCTCTAAGGGAATAATCGCATTTCATCGATGTAACATTGAAATATTTAATTATGCTAATCTATGTTGTTTACCATGTAGAAAGTATTTATCAATGCCTGCATACTTCAATTTATCTTTAATGATTAAATATTGAGTTTAGTAATGTAAATCAATCAATTCTTCAATCTTTGAGTCAACTCAATCCCATTGAAAGTAGAATCACGTCAAATTTTCAGGTTTTTAAACTATGACATGTAGGACAAGAATTATTGAGTTATGAGAGAAAAAAAAAAACCATGCAATATAAGGGGTTTTAAGCGATTTAAGTGAAATTCTATTGTAAGAGAACTTCTGCTCTTCTATCCACCTAAAGAAATCTACTTTTTAAAATTTACTTCTTACTTTTCTCTCACTCAATTGTAAATCAAATTCTCTACACATGCATTGCATGTGCGAGTTTAAATGATAGAGATTGGTGATGTTATGTAATTTAGCATGGAGCAACTGGTGGATTTATGAGATCTAATCCTTGAAATAATCTTTTCCAGGATTTTAAGTGTCTGATCATAAAAAAATGATAATGGTGGAACGTGAGTGGGTGTATATTTTTGCGCATGCCCACACTTGTGAGCTAATCGTGACGAATGAGTCCTACTTTCCATGCTATCCATTGCACGATTGACAAATATGAGACATTAGTAAATGGCCGTAAATTTATCATATTTATCTTAACATAGCTTCCAATGGGCTGCTTTAGAAAGAAAAAGGGGTAAAAAGGAGGAAAAGGAATATAGAAAAAGAAAGGGTGCGGTTTTCAATCCCTAAAAGCCATTGTTTCTTCCTTTGATTTGGCTGATTTCTTCTAACGAACAAGCTTTCTTTTTCCACCAACATGGCCCATCTCCAATTTGATTTTTTTTTTTTTTCCTTTTCTATTAGGGAAAGAGATTAGCACACATAAAAGTACAAAGCTAGTTACGTGGTACAGAGAGAGAGAGAGAGAGAGAGAGAGAGAGAGAGAGAGAGACTAATATGGAGAATGAACTACTATTTTACCTCAAAAGAAGCCGACTTGAGATAAAAGGGGAGTGGTAGACATACTGAGGGGGAAAGCATCAATTGGCATCCAAAAGAGGGACAAGATCAATCAAAAGGGCAACACTGGTGGCCCCACTCAACACCAGCCTTACACTACCAACCCTTTGTGTTGGGATAGGATTGGGACCCAAGTGTCCTTATCATACTAGAAGACAAAAGGGGCTTATGGGTGTGAGTTTAGTCATTAGACATGGGGCCCACTTTGACTATTGGCCTGGTCAGGTTAGCTTGGCTTTATACATGAAGTGTTTAAAAAGAAAAGAAAAGAAAAGAAAGAAAGAAACATTGTTAATTAATCAATAGAAATTCTAACCTATGATTATATGCTTTTTAGGGCTTAATTGAGAATTGAAATTTGAAACTGGATTCATTTTGATGGCCTGATGGCATGTGTTGTGATGATGGCATGGCGGGGATAACGGGCCGCGAGATGCGATCGATGGATGTGGGGCCTTTGTTACATAATCAGGGTTGGGTTTGATCATTGGAAAGTAGTGATTAGAGTAACAACATTAGCCACATGACTAAGTCTTTAATGAATTGACCATCTTTTACAGCAATGACTCAATCAGCATTTGACTACTCTAGTAACGAATAGACATCACCGTCAATCAAGACCGGCGGGCCATGTCTCCCAACAAGTACACGCAAGAATGTGAGAGAACTCCACGTGGCTAACATCCAAGCATGCACGTCTCCTTATCGAGTGGTCACAACAAACTCTAGTCCTCAGGATGATCATGCAATCTCATGTTGTCTGGCAGTTACCCAGAAAAAAAAGATATAATTATAACAAGTGACTGAGCCTCAAATCCTGACCATTGATCTTTTTCTACCATATGATATGATGATGAGACCCACCATCAAGAGGCCATGTTGATCTACCACCATTCCCCAAAAGACATAAGAAACCAAACAAAACCCATTACCCAAAAAAGAAAAAAAGAAAAAAAAAAGGCCCTCATCCCCATTATAACCACTCCCCACCTTTGTTCATGCTACCATGTGAAATTGTGAATAATCACAACAAAAGCCAACAACCCAAATCATGACACAAGACCATAGTCATTTTGTAACATTTTTTTATCCACTAAAAAAGACCCAAAAAGGAATTTCATCTTAATTACCAGATTTTGGTGATAATTTGATTATTTCTAGTACTAATCTAGAATTTTCTTGATAAAAACAATGTATTAAGAGGTCTAATCAGCCTTTTTTTTTTTTTTTTTTCAGTGTAATTGCATTAGATGCTGAATAGGAATTTGCTTTTCTGGTATCTTTAGTAAGTTTGGAGCTGAGTCTCTTGATTTCTGAAAATGGTGAGAATTTCTAGTGAGTAAGATGGAAGAGAGCCCCACATCAACAGCAGTGAGTGATGGGCAGTCCTTCGAGTCAATCAATGCGGCCGAGGAATCGGGAGACAAGCTCTTGTGGAAACCCAGGCAACCGGTCGCGTGTCCCAACGCTCCTTTCTTCTTCTCCTACGAAATCGGCGACTATTTCGGGTTTTAGAGAGAAGGGTGCAACTTATTACGGGAGTTATGGTCTTCTCCACCGTACACTTTCAGTGCATGTACCTCAATCTGAACCATCCAAATTGTGGGCCACCTTCTCATTATGTGATATCCGGAAATTCGCATTGACTGAATGATTAGGTAGTTATCCACTTGGTGGCTATCAAATGGACGGTTAAGCAATGTGTTCAGCGGTCCAGATTCAGCATAATGATACGTGGCATGTGTACATCGGTTTTCAATTCTAAGAAAGTGGGGTCCATTGATTGGTAATCGAGACCATTGGTTGTTGGGTCCCACCGACGGTAGATGATCTATGTGGCATACGGATGTCCCAGATTAAAAAAAAAAAAACATTAATCAAGGAAATTTACTATTTTTTTTCTTTTTAGGGTTATGTGTCACTTCAGTGGGACATCTGAGCCGTGAAAGGGTCGACCATATAATGAAGATCACAGGGGAACAAATTGGAAGAATCCTCTCATCAGGTAGGCCCTTGCACTGATTTCAATAGCTTGGCTTGCCCGATGAATGGGGCCCGTCCTGAATTTCCTCTTAGCTGATCTTTATACTGTGGCCCACCTTTTGCACGGCTCAGATTTTATACAAAAGTGGCACGTTATCAGAAAATAAAAGCGTTGCATGCTAACGTACAACACAATCATTTCTAATTTTGATCTTGTAAGAGGACGGTTCTTAAAGGAGGATCCGTTCTTAAAGGACGGTTCTAATGCACTATATATCATAGATACAGCATATTTCTATTAAAAACTAGACCGTCAGATTCGTTGAACACATTGTAGAGAGGTCGAACCCCCCCCAAATTCAGATTTTCAGTGGATGCCTGTTTTTTTTTTAATTTGGATATATGTTGGCTATTTTTCATATTGACAGTCCATTAGATGTCCACCAACTCGACAGTTGGGACATCAGTTCAGTGTAACTTTTTGTTTATGAGACACCAATATTTTGACAGCTGAAATAGAGTTACATGCATAGCATGACATGATTTCAATATTTAAGAGCATGAGTATGAACCATCGCACTCTGCCAGAGTATAAAGTTTTTCTCTTCTTTTAAGAATAGCATGCCATAGGATTATAATTAAGAATAATTGGAAACCCTATGGTTTCTGACCATTGTAACCACCTTCCCTCCTATTTGGATTATTGCGAGTACATCCCTTTTGCTAGAGGTGAAAGAGAAATTCGCACCAAATGACAAAAGTACTATTGTATTAGGAGCTCGCTTTGCCGCATACCGAGCCCACCATTATATATAAATTTTATCCCATCCGTCGAGGTATTACACTTAACGTGCAACTCTTTTGACTATTATTGTTATTAAGATTCTCTAATGTTTGAGTTTACATGTATGAGTGAGATTATTTTATGATATGTAAGCATATAGATATTCGATTGGCCAACCTAATGAGGTGTGGATAATAGCCGTCCATTAAATACTTGATTTCTTTCTTGAATGGATTAGGCGATTATGGAGGTATGCACAACACTAATAATGCATATGGAGATGCATATATACATATTGTGAGATATACCTTTATCTTACCTTATGAGATGATCAGGATGGGATCTTATTGAGATAGGCATAATCAAATCCATGCCCAATCCAATTTTGGAAACCTATGTGTAAGTAGGGATGGATCGTTGCTTGACCGAATGAATCCCATGTGGTGATCTGGTACACAACAAATGTTGGATCGTTCACGATTTGTGAATCCCGCGTGACCGATTATCAACAAGCGACGATGAATCAATCACAATCAAATCATTGTTCAAGTACGCTAGTCTCCATAGGTGACTCTTATGTCCTAATTATTACTCGATGCTAAATAACGAATTCACAATAAGGTGGTGTTAGTTTAGAATGTATTTTAAAGGGCATATCATATATTCAATTAGATTAGAAGAATGCTTGGAATGTGACCAAATCAAAGTTGGGTCATAGGGATGGGTAAGAAGAAGATCATAGATGATCGTTAAATTATGATGATACACATGAAACTTATTTAAGGCGTCGGATCAAAGGATATCAAATCTTATTTTTAGCTTTTTTGAAAAATACTTATCTATTATTATATTAATATTTTCAATGAGCTTTGATCAGTCAAACTTATTATGATATATGTTCTATCTTAAAAGTAGATGTGTGTGTGTGTGTGTGTGTGTGTGTGTATGTCACAATAGGAGCATTGGGATTTGTGCATGTATATATGAAATTAAATGTTCTGATTTGGTGTGATTAAAGCAATAATATAGGACAAGCAGTTAACGATTTGAATAAATAATTTTTTGTTCATTTATATATTTAGTGTTGTTTACACAATAAAATTGTATTTTAATAAATAAGGAAGATAAGAGTAACATTCTAACATTTAACAAGACAAAGAAATACATTCATTATAATTGGGTTCTTTTACATTCCATTAATACATACCTTGATTATAGAATAGAATGTTCATAATAATAGTACACTACTGTAGATCTTATGAATTTCGGCAGAACTTCTCCCATTTTCTTCTTTCATCTTGCCAATAATGACAGAAGAATATATCGGAAGAGCTTTCGAGTGAAGATCTTTCTCATTCCTCCTGCATAGCAGTCTTCATCCAACTTAATTCTTCAAGAGACTTGACTTTTGAAAGGGGAACGGAAGCAAAATCATAAATATTCACTCCCGACATCTAACAAAAGATCACAAAACAATGATGATTTGTTCTTTAGAGAGCTTTCACGTGACCCACGTAAAAAGCTATAGTATTTACGCAGGTCACGTTAACACTTTCTTCTACAGATTCTTCGACTTTGATCTTTGCTCTTCATTTCGACAAAGTTTCCTCATTGTTCTTCTTCGATTTCTGAGGATCGCAACTTGTGCGTTCAACTCGCGAAGAAAGAGATGCACAAGGCTATCCTTCGTACTTTTGAAGTCTTCTGAAAGAGCTCTAAAACTGTGAACTTCGGAAGTGAATGTCCAAATGAATACCCCAGGGAGGGTATTTATAGATTTCCCGAACGAATCTAGTGGAACAACTAGTCGCGTGACAAGTCATTTACAAAGGTCGCATAAAAGCCAGACTTTTTTACGCAAAGGTCTCCCTCTTGCATTTCTTCATTGATTTTTGATAAATTCTTCGTTTTCTTTCATTTTTCTTTTGACCTTTGTTTCTTCCTTTTTATTTACATTTTTTTATGCCTCACCAAGTGTAATGTCATATCCTTGGGGGGGATTATAGTCTTAATTGTCTCAGATTAAATCATCTTATTGGAGGGTGTATATTGAGTTTTATTATTGTGAAGAAGTATGGTAAATCGATACACCTCATTACCACCATAACCTACTAGATCTAGAGTTAGTCTTTAGTTATAATTTTTGAAATTGCACCTATTGCTTATACTTGAGGCTCTATGCTTGCGGAAGCTTAGAACGGAGCTTATAGAACTATAGTTAAGCCATAGGGGAGGGACTTATTAGGACTTTTTAAAATCATTTTTAAAAACTTTTGTCTAATTAAAATAATTAGCAGTTATAAATTAATTAAGCAAGTAACACTTAACTTCCAAGCTTAAGTGGGTCTAATGATGAGGTTAAAAGATATTACAAATTAAGCAAATTAGCGTAAGTACATAGATTATAAAAGATGCAATATGATGAGCTTCTAATCAATGTGTAATAATCTAGACTACAAAAGATAATCCTAATCAAACAACTGGTCTAGAAAGTTATGTAGATAATATGAGATTCTATATATCATGTTGAGCTTGAGTCTACAAGGATATGCCTATGGTGTAGATGTCTAAAACATCTAGAGATCAAGAGAGAGCAAATTCATCTTCATTTGAGCTATTGAATGCTCCAACTTAGGATGAATCACAAGAAAGATAACTTGGGTATGGATATGATTAGAGCCTAATAATATGGGCAATGAGAGTGACTTCTAATGCACTAAATTCTCTCTCACAAGCCCAAAAACCATGCCCCATCTTTATATAGATAAAGCTCCAATGCTTGAAAAAGGCAGCTAACAGCTCTTTGGTGACTAGTCGTTAGACCCTAACGATCGATAGTAAAGGGTTAATGATTGGTTTCATTTGAGCAGTAACAAGTCGATTTAAGGCCAAGGACTAGATTTGCTTGCTGTCCCATTTTGGCCATTTGTGGCCGGTCGACTAAGTGTGGCGACCGGTCGCACGGTGCCTATGACTAGTCTCTGACCAATCGACAGACAAATGAGTTCTGTTGTTTGAATTGTATTTTTATAGTAGCTCATCAACATCTTAGGACTTCTTTTGGGTGATCTTTCGGGTCACCTAAGGTCATTCTAAGATGACTAAAAGTTTACCTATTGGGTCAAGTCACTTAGAGATTTGGTTTTTTCATTTAGGTTCAAGGGTTTTAGCTCACTAAGGCATCTCATTTACCTATTTTTTCTTCCTTAATGCAATTGGTCCACTTGTGTTTTCGGTCTTCATCTTCTTTAGGCTTATCCTACACATAGACACTTGGACTTGCATAATTGACAAATAAGGTGCACTAGTATGCCACGGAAAAGTGCACTAACAATGTTTCTACATTGAAGGTTTATAAATATAAATATAGGATGTTGGTTTGCGAGAATTCTCTCTTCTCTCTAGCCCTAGCTCTAGAGCAATTCCTTCCACCCTAGAAATCCTAGCTAGTCTACCAACTTTAGAGATCCCATAATGAGTATAGGGTTTTCTTTCCTCATGGTTGGAATCAACATCTTTATTAGAGATCCCATAATGAGTATAAGTTTTAGAAAATTTAAAACTTAAATATTTTTTTGGCGTTTCTGCTTACATGTAACATGATCCTTCCACAATAATTATTAGATGCTAAAACAATTTGTCCAATTCAATCATCGAGTAAGCCACCTGAACCATCAAAATTGATATGGCGGGCTAGTTGATGTTTGGCTTAGTCAAAATTTTAGAGCTTCCCATTTTCACGGTTGAGTGAATACGCTGAACAGTTAGATAACATACATAAAGTAGGTCGAGGAGCAAAAGGAGGAATCTGTCCAAGGAGGAGTTCACATCTGATTAGCTAGTTATTGAGCCAATAGCTTACCAAGGCGATGATTAGTAGTTGGTTCAATAGAGTTGGGTTAAAAGCATGGAATGTATTTGCATTGTCACCATCTTCGAATAAAGTATTTTTTACAATAGCACCATGAATAGCGCATAGTAAGTGCTGAGTTGGAATCTCATTCTAAGGATTCGAAAGATCCCGCTACATGAGAACTAGGAACGGAGAGCTCTTCACGGTTAGATAACATACATACTCTAACACCCCAGTACAGCTTAGCTGTGGTCCGAGCGTGGGTTGTCATCCGAGTCTTTGATGTGGGATCGGTCGGGCTTTGAAAATAGTGCTCCAGTTGGTAGGGTCTAGGTAAGATTAGTTCCACATCGGATGGATGAGCGCCCAGGTTTCACCTTCAATTGTAACAAGGCCTTTTGGGGGCAACTCGGGAACCAAAATCGTGCGGCCTTGGGCCAAAGCGAACAATATTGTTGCAGTGGTCAGTGGGGCGTTACAAAATGGTATCAGTGTCGAGGGCGGCTCTGCCCTGAGGGTGGGGGATTCTAACACTCCAGTACAGCCTAGCTGTGGTCCGAGCTTGGGTTGTCATCTGAGTCCTTGATGTGGGATCGGTTGGGCTTCGAAAATAGCGCTCGAGTTGGTAGGGTCTGGGTAAGGTTAGTCCCACATCAGATGGATGAGTGCCCAGAGTCCTGGCTATAAGTGTGGTTTCACTTTCAACTGTAACAAGGCCTTTTGGAGGCAACCTGGGAACCAAAACCGTGCGGCCCTGGGCCAAAGCGGACAATATTATTGCAGTGGTTGGTGAGGTGTTACACATACACTATAATAGGTCCATGTTTACAACTAATCAATTTTTCAAAGATAAAGGGTAGATATTCCATGTGGGGAAATATGCAAGGAGAGGGAGTTAGGCATGCACTGATCCAAACCAAACGAGAGGTGTTTATAACTGTTAGATGGACCATCCCCTAAAAGTACCTGGGATTGGAAGATCCCAACATCAATCCTTGTCTTCTTCTTCTTTTTTTTAATTAAAAGTGTACTGATGATATACTTAAGTCTTCTAAAGTATTAAATGTAGGCCCCAAAGTAAAGGGTCAGGATCATCCTATGTAGTACATTTCCAAGGCATATACTCAACCCATAGTGGCACTCAATAGACCAATGGTGGGTCGGCAAGCATAACTAGCAAAGCCTGAGGTGGAATATATGCCAGATCAAGGAGAAAAATGGGAATGGTGGAGTTGATCAAATTCCATACGAAGTTGGTAAGCACCACCGCTTTTGTTTTTGTCCCAGACGCATACAAACATGAACCAGACATGCCCTATAATACACGCAAATTCCTTTCTTCTTTTTATCTTAAAAAAGCCAAACAGTGAAATTGCTCCCCCCATTTTCAAACTGTTCTCTGACCTCCTACCCTATCTGGGGTTAGCTAACGTGGCGAAACCCGAGAGGCCGACGGTCATGATGCCTGTACTGGGTCCACGTCAACTCATTAGATTGGGTTGTCTAAGGGAGAAAATGGCAAACGATGGACATTGGAATCTTTTAGCGTGTCATGCAGAGGTACCAGCGTGTCCTATGCGGCCGTTGGGGTTCACATTGCACAGTGCTCTTGTGTTAACTCCCAAACGTCGAAGTTCTCAGGGGCCCACTTGAGATACAGACATAAAAAGTAGGTGACTGAGGTGCTAAGTTGATGTTGCACCAGGCGTGTTTGGATGGTCAATTGAACTGAATTGCAATTTCTTGAGAGAGATTGGAATAATTTGGTTGGTTGGGGGGGGGGGGGGGGGGGGGGGATTAACAAGAATAAAAATGCTCATCGATTAAGTCGGACTCTATTAGCCGTCCAAATTGTTGACAGAGAAGCAGATGACAATGTGAATTATAAATCAATGGTTCACATTAATACAAGTGTTCTAGATTAAATGGACTATAAGGTGGACCACATTGTTTAGATCTTGGTCAAATCAGACCAGTTAATTACACGCCAGGTGGGCCCATGGTATATCAAACGTAATTAATGCACAGCCAAATGGGTCTCTCTCTCTCTCTCTCTCTCTCTCTCTCTCTCTCTCCCATTTGGTTTTATCTCTCTTTTAATTTATCACCGTCCATTTGGTTTTACTTGTGTCCCACCTGACCATGTGGACCTAGCAGACATCTCCCCTCCCCTGGATTATCAGAGATAATACGTAAGATCAAAGCCACCAATTGTGGGCTAGTTGTGACCGTTGAGCAGACATTACCCTTAAGTTACCAGTGGAATGCAGGACTTGATCAGAAACCGTTGAATACAGGGGTAACACCAAGTTCGGTCAGGCTGTGACTGTGGGGCGCATCTTGATATATGTGTTGTATATCCATGCCGTCCATCTATTTTGGCAGGTCGTTTTAGGGCGTGGGTCAAAAAATGAAGCACACCCAAATCTCGAGTGAACCCCGCTATAGGAAGCAGTGGTGATTGAATGCTTATGGCTACAAAAGTTTTGGATCAAGCTGATATTTGTGTTTCATTTCATCCATGTTGTGTAACCTTATCAACAGGTTAGATGGCAAATAAACATTACGGTGGGTCCCTGGAAGTTTTTAATGGTGGGCGCTCAATCACCACTGTTTCCAGTGGTGTGGTCCACCTGAGTTTTGGATCTGCTTCATTTTTTGAATCATGCCCTAAAATTATCTGTCAAAACGGATGGACGGCATGGATATACAACAGACACATCTAGGAGGGCTCTACAGTCTATCCCACCCGAATACAGTAACTAACATCATCACCGTTGGTTCGCTGATCTAGGAACATAGTTGATTGGGAGCATACTTGCAATGTCCTAACTAGAAGTAATAGCCATGAATGGGGGCAATTTTTTATTTTTTATACACCAGATCGCACCATGACTCAACGACCCAGTTAATGAGTCAACTCATCGAGTCACTTCATTTCACATATAAACAAGGAAAACGTGTACGAGATGAGATCTGCTCATCAGGCGATCCCAATAATTTCAATGTCATATCTGAAAAATCAAGGCCCATATGAACATGAGTTGCAGTAAAACAGTAGAAAACAAATGAACGGTTCAAATTGCAGCTGGCCAATGATTCAGATGTCCACGTTTGGCCCACGTAGCAAGGATTGTCCATCTGAGCGAGTGCAATTAGTGTGTGTGAATTTCTAAAACTATGAATTATGGAAGGGGAGGAGACATCAAGGATTTTAAACCAAAACAAAGTGTATTTAAGTAATTTAATGAAGTGAAGTCGAGTGTTCATGAGAGCTTGCCATCAGTTGGATGCTTTTTGCCTCCTTGTCTTCCTCGCTCTCTCTCCACATGCATTGCACGTGCCATGTCTACTCATGCAATTTAATTATCTTGCCACCATGCTTTCCGGCCCTTGATCAAGGCTCAGGAAACAAAGAAGACCCAGATTCTTTTCAACGATTTCGCTCTAACCATGTGGTTCAGTCAACCAACGAGTCAAGACTCATTTGAGTTGACCCAGTGACACGGAATTTTAGCCAGGCTCGGTTAAAATATAATGATAAATAAATAGAGGGAAACAATGGGGAGCTGATTGGGAGTTGTGCTACACAACACCAAGTTGCCAGCATAGACCCAAAAGTGAGGTAGATGCAAAGCTCGAGTATACTACACCACAGAATCCAGTGGGAACAACCACGTCTACTGTTTAAACCTTCCCAAGGTCCACAACGATATTTAGTTTCCATCCAGCTTGTTCATATGGTCACATAGGCCTCGGTGAAGGGGAAACAATTGGATCAAGAACATTCAATCCCTACTGCTTTTTGTGATATAGATTGCTTGAGCTTTGAATCTGCCTCATCTTTTTGCCCTACGACCTAAAATAATCTCGCAAAATGGATGAATGGTGTGGATATAATACATAAATCATAGTAGGTCCCATGGAACTTGGTGAGGTCAACACACTACCAAGGTCGGGCATACCAGGCAATCTGGGTTCTGAAAAGGCAGGTTAGGTATTTTGTAAAACATAGTGTCAAGCTTTATTTTATTATTTTAACATAATTTTTTTTTTTGAATTATATGGTCTTGATGAATGATATTGTGGGGTACGAAGGATGATGAATAAGAATATAATTATATGAGAAAATTTTCTCATGAATTAGAATATGACTAGAGTCATGGAGTTGATGATTTATTGATCTAGACCATTAACATGATGGCCCATACCACAGATGTGTTCTTCCAAAAATTATTGAAGAATATAAGTTCTTATACAATAGTTAGCCTTCTTTTTTTTTCTTTTTTTTTTCTTCCATAGCCCTGTCTTAGTATGATTATAACTATTGTAACCGTTAATTTTTAGGCCACTTTTTCAAGGACAGGATCTTCCAACCAAGAAGCATTTTGTGACATGCCCCACCTAAGATAGGCTCACAAGACCAATGATACAATGGATATGAAATTGATCACATGGCACGATATAATACGATGGCTAAGATTGATAGTTTGTGATTTCCATACATCACCCATCGTGAGGACTCACTAGATCAATGGTTGTTGTCATCCGAAATGTTATGTATATTACATTGGAGATGTTAGAGATTATATATTTATTTATTTTAGATGCAACTGTCAATAATTCACAAAGACCCATTTCATTAGACCCCGTAAAAATTGACACTTTTAATCTGTCACGCTTTCAAAAGTGTGGATGGTCAAATAACCAATCTGAACCATTTATCAGGTCATTTGGTACAAAAATTGATGGTCTTGATTGCTGTGGCGATGAAGAGGTATACACGTAAATTACATGCATTTCCCAATTGAGAAACGCCTCTCCCCTCTCACATACTTGTTGAAGCCTAATTTCCATTAGCTTTAGTTAGGACTTTCTCTTGCCAGATGTGTTATCTATTAACGGAGGATATATGTAGATAGTCTTCTTAAATATGCTTTGGTAAGAGATTATTTTATAAAGTAGAAGAGTGGGAAAGAGAAATATGTTGATTGATCAAGTGCCTTTAATCATAGCATAGAGAAGACCTTTTTCAATTTGACTGTTTGCTTAAATTTTTCATTCTTTATTACTTGTTTGATTGCATATTAGGTTGCTTCCACACCCAACAAAATAAGTCTCATGTTCTTAAGGTTTCTGGTTTCAATGAAAAAGAAGACTCCATGTGACTTTCCAATAGACTAAAGCATGTTGTCCAACCATGTAGATCTCTGTGCCTTTTATTTCTTATTTTTCTTTTTTAGCTTTTGAGTTTTTTTTGTTTTTTATGATTTTGCTTTGCTTGTATTAATTGTGTGTGAATATTTTTATATAAAATCAATATTGGTGGTTTATTTTGTACACTTTTGGAGCAATATATTTGCAATGAGCAATTTTAATCCGATAGCAATAATCGTCTCTTCCAAGCTCAGAAAATGAAGGTTATTGGAAAAAGGCCAATGCTAGCAAGACAAGTTAAGACAATGTATGTTGAAGAATAGAAAACGAATCAGATTTGGCTGCCAATCGATCCACATGGAAGAAGGCGGGAGATCAACGCGGTATAAAATCTGTTGCGTTGTTGATGAACCTGTTGCTACGCTGATGAAAGGTTGAGCATGAACAAGGCTTTGTCCTTATGACTAGTTCTGTCCCACAGATGTGATGTGGTTGATATAACAGCCCCAGGATTAAATGGTCCACCACTTGTGTGGATTTTGACTCTGGTCACACCACTAGATCAAACTAAGGTTGATTATGGTGGACACTGGTTGCTTATGCAATAAAGCACAAGGAGAAGTAAAAGAAAATAGAAAGAGTGGAGAAGACTAAGAGAAGCCCCAAGTGGAGCTAAAATAGAGCAAGGGCTCTCTAAAATAGAACAAGGGCTCTCTCTCTCTCTCTCTCTCTCTCTCTCTCTCAATAACAATCACCTACAATAAAACCATATTAATGAAAATCAGTTCTAGAAAAGAGTAACCGTTGAGATTTTGAAAAGGATTTAAAATAAAAATAATATAGCACAAGTGTAAGAGAATAGCTTGAGCCCAAGAGTGATTTCCAACTGAGTAACTCAATATATATGCTAAAGCCTACTAATTAAACTCTATGGGCCCACTGTGATATATCCGTCTTATCCACGCTCTCCATCCATTTTTGCAGCTCATTTTAGAGCATGAGCCTAAAACTGAAGCA
Source organism: Liriodendron chinense (assembly GCA_003013855.2). Lineage (NCBI taxonomy): Eukaryota > Viridiplantae > Streptophyta > Magnoliopsida > Magnoliales > Magnoliaceae > Liriodendron > Liriodendron chinense. The sequence goes on along the minus strand of ML058445.1, from coordinate 3,614,893 downwards.
TATTAAAGGCTCAAGTGGACCACACTACAAGAAACAATGGGAGTTGAATGTCAACCGTTGAAAACTTCTTGGGGGCCATATAAGTATTGGATGAAGTTGATACTTGTCTTTTCCCTTCATCCATGTCTGTGTGACATTATGAACAAGTTGGATGACAAATTGTGAATGCCGGATTGCACTCACGGGAACCTTTTTAGGTTTTTGATCATGTGATTGTGCGATTTGATTTGAGATATAAAGTAGTTGATTTGGAATCGTCTAGCCAATTAACTCAAGTTTTCATAATTGGCTAGATTTTGCACAAAATCTTTATAATTAAAGAATCTGGAGATTCTCTAATTAATGACTCCTAATCTGCAACTTAGATTTTAAGCAAGGGACTCAGTTACAGAGAAGGAAGGTGTTAGGCACCTTTTCTACTCGCCTGTATGTCAGTCTCTACTTTACAAAATATAGCAGATTATAAGGGATTTAATCAGTCTAGTGTTAATGCAATGATATAGATAGGATGCAATACAATACTGCAATGCCTACTTTAGGAGTGAGAATGAGGGATTGAAATGCGTACAATCTGCCAGGACTCTTTTACTTAAGAGAGATGGTAAGAAGCGAAAAAGTCCAAGTTCTTATGTAGTAAGACTTGAAAATTCAACAGGCTACGAAGTATATACTTGAATTAACCAAAATAGTAGGGATGTTGAGAAAAGATATGCTAATGCAAATGCTAAAATATAGAAATGATGAAGATGAAGGGGTGCAATGTTTGACGCAAGAGTGAGAGCGAGAGATCGAAATGCATACAATCTGTTAGAGTCTATTTACCTGAAAGGGATTGTAAAGAAGATAAAAAAAAAAAAAACTTCAGTCGGTCTAACTTTTTGATGTGGTAGGATCCGTATACCCGACAAGCCTAAAGCTTACAGTTGGATAGACTAGAAAAGCAAGGGGGTTAAGGCGAGAGACAATGATGCAAATGTCGATGCCTGGATGAATAAAGCTGATCAATAACTTGGGTAAACCCAAGAAAGTTGATGGACAAATTTATTGTAAAAATCGACTCGATGGAGGTAATCAACCTTTTAAGTGCTCAGACAGCTTAAGCTTGGGCATGGTTAGGCTTGCTTAGAGCTGGAAAGGCTTTTGTCCTCCATTTTCTAACTCCTTGGTAGGTTGATGGGATAGACTAAAGTTTTCTCTTTCACTCATCTCTTAGGGGGTTGTTTAATTTTTAGTTTAACATGGAAAATAAGTAATAATTTCTTCTTCACCGTGTTTGTTTGTGGTGGAAACTCATATGATTATGTGAATCTACGCCTCCCACAGTGATGCATGTGACTTATCCTTACCGTCCATCTATTTTAGCATCACATTTTAGTACATGAGCCTAAAAATGAGGTAGATATAAAGTTCAAATAGATCACACGTTAAGAAACAGTCATCATTAAGACATTCATCGTTGAAAATTATTTTCTCCCCAAGGCCCACAATGATGTTTATTTTTCATCCAACCAGTTCATAAGGTCATATAGTCATGGATAAAGGGAACTCAAAAATATCAGCTTGATCCAAAAAATTTAAGGCCCCTTAGAAGCTTTCAATGTTACACGTTGAATTCTGACAGTTTCTTGTGATGTGGTCCACTTGAGCTTTTGATTAGCCTCATTTTTCATCTCATGAGCTAAAATGATTTGACCGAAGGGATGGACAGTGTGGATACAACACCAACATTAAGGTGGACCATATAATTTTAAACTTTTTTCCTCAAGCCACAAGAATATTTCTTTTTTTTCTTTTAAAAGAAGTTATCAACGTCACATTGGAGAAGCAAGCTAGAATTACCATGGGAAGTAATTATTTCCAATTTCCTCTAATTAACCAGTGAAAATAAACGAGCCCTTATAGATGTGTAGTGTCAGCCCTTAAAGGATGTGTGGTGTGTAGAAATGAAGATGAGATGGGTATTTATAGGTGAGGTAATTAGCGTTTTAGAAACTTTTGTGAAGTTTGGAGGCCAATGAAGGGTAGAAGGGTTGTCAGCACAAATAAACATCACTGTAGGCCCTAGGAAGGCTTCAACGGTGAACTTCATTATCTCCACTGTTTCCTGTGGTGTGATCCACTTTAGTTTTGTATATACTTCAATTTTGGGTTCATGCCCTAAAATGAGCTGGAGAAACGGATGAACGGCGTGGATAAGACACATACATCAAGGTTGGGCTCATAAGGTTTACTCAGTACACTGGATGAACGGCATGGATAAGACACATACATCAAGGTTGGGCCATAGGGTTTACTCAGTACACTTTAGCCACTGGAGTTACTCAGTACGCAATCCGCTCTCCTTGACCCCACCCTAAAATGGCAGGACACTAAAACTCTTAATAGATCTCCTTCACTTATAATGGTAGATATAGGGCTGTCAATGAGCCAAGGTCTTGCCGGGGCAAATCAAAATTTTGAATAGCCCGAGCAATTCAGCAAACCCAGGTGGGGCCCCTTAACAGCCCCATGGTGAGAAAGGATGTCCTTATATGCCACATGGGTGCAAACTTTTCTATTGAAAATGGAAACATAAATACCACTCTTTATGCATGCACTATCTGTTTTGAAACCATAAATAACACAGTAAGGTTAACATCCCTCCAGCAACATGAGCCTTTGACGATGGTCCATTTGACGATTAGACGGTCCACATGTAATGTACACAGGGTACACTAGGATGGTACATGTCGTGGGACACGTGTCCTTCTTTTATTTATATAATAACAAAAGAAACATTTATTCCTGTGTGAACCAATGCCTGAAATTGACAACTATTCCCAACTCCGAGAGAAAATAAAAAGAAAAAAAGAATGGATGGATGTGATTTTGATGAAATGGCCCATCATGTACCAAAAGAAAATGAGAAAAATAAAATCGAAAAGCAAATGGTCTAATAATTCTAAGATCCATGGCCTCAAGACATGCACAGTGTCCCTGGTATTTTCAGTTTGTCAAGTGGGGCCCACTGTTCCGTGATCCATACGATTGGAACAATGACACTACAGGGATAGACCACGCCTATGAAATCTCTTCAATATTGTATCCCATCCACAAATCAGTACTTATCAGGAATCAGGACCATCCTTTCAGTGTGAGTGCTCGATTGCATGGCTATCCACTGAAGTTCCGAAAAGATAGACGGTCCACATCAACTGAGCATCTCTAGATGTGGTCCTGATGGTTGACACAGGTGAAATATGTCTATTTGATCATCTAATCTTGTGATCTTGTTGGAATTGAGGGGATACATTGTAGGATCAGGCATAGCTATCTATCTTGCCTCAATGTGAAGAAATGTCAACACAAGGATTTGTCTTCTTTGTACCAAAAATCCACCAAGCAAAAGCATCTCTCCTGTGTTGAAGATTCCAAGCACTTGCTGCCAAAGCTGTTCTACCTCACTGGCCATAGATGGTGGGCCATACACTTGTATGCATCCTTCTTTCTCACAAAATAGCAAGAAGTAGATGTGGGCCAATATATGACACCACCTTCACAAATTTTCTTTTGAAGGGATGCTTCTAATCATACTACTATATAATCTCTATTTCCCTGAAATGGACCAATGCCAGTGTCCTAATTGTGGCAGTTAAGCATTTGATTAGTGAATTTGAGCATGTTGCTGTACGAAATTCTGGCATAAACATTTGTGGGACCCATTTTTTGGTGATCGAAACCGTTGATCTAACGAGCCATAAAGATGGGGAATGCCCGAAAAATCTCACAGATTGGAAGATCATAACCCTAGAAATAAAACTAAGATGATAACCTGCAGCTGGTTGTGTGCTAATTTAGCATCCAGCTCTTCCTTTCTCGCCAAAGTGTCACTTATTTAGTACATCCAAGCCACGTAAATGACGGTCCAGTTGGTTTGTCCCACATCGGTTGGGAGGAAGGCAGAGTTTGTCTTCATATATACTGGGGCTACTCCACATCGGTTGGGAGGAAGGCAGAGTTTGTCTTCATATATACTGGGGTTACTCCACCTAATAGGTTAGCCTTTTGGGTATGACATCAAGGTGGTATCAAAACTATCGTTGGGGTGGAGCAGAATTCAAATCTAAAACGAGAGCATGGCATTGCACGAGGTTCGATATAGAGTTCTTTGGCAAAAATAATTATGAATTATGTAAAGTGAAGATTGAAGCCCTCCTAGTTCAGCAAGGGCTTAAAGAAGCTCTTGGGAAGCGACTTGAAGTTATGAAAGATAATTAATGGACGAAACTCGACAAGAAGGCCAGAACCTCGATCCTGTTGTGCTTGCTGGATGATGTCCTCTATTACGTTATGATGAAGGAGAAGACAACGACTAATACGATGGCTAAACTAGATAAATTGTACGCTAAGAAATCTCTATAAAACTGGATGTATCTATTGATGCAGTTGTTCACCTTGAGGATGGTGGAGGGGGCGGATGTGGAGGACCACTTAAGCACGTTTAATCGGCTGGTTTGCAAGTTGGTGGAGATATATGAGCTGATGAAAGATGAATATCAAGCATGCATCCTACAGAATTCTCTTCCAGAATCATACGAGTCATTCAGGGACTCTTAGTGCGTAAGGAGGGAGTCCATCAATGTTGAGACCGTTATCTTAACCCTTTAGTCGAGGGCGATGAGAAAGAAAAGCAGTGACGTGGGTTCTTGTTCTTCCTCAGAGGCACTGATTATGAGGGAAAGAGATTCAGAGCATGATGGAAGATAATCAAAATCAAGATCTAAAGCCAAAGGAAAAGGGAAAGCAAATGTGCGGTGCTGGAATTGTGGTCAGGAAGGTCACATGAAGGGGGATTGTTAGAATTCTAAGTTGAAGCAAGAGAACTCTGAAAATTCTTCTAGAGAGGGAACTAATACTGTAGAGGATGGTGGCGATCTTTTTGAAGTATTGACTATATCCGGCAAGGGGTCTCTCAGTGAAGAGTGGATCTGAATTCAGGTGCTTTATGTCACGTTTGTCTTGACCGAAGTTCATTCATGACATACATGGAGTATGATGGTGGATCGGTGTTTGTGGGCGATCGCTACGTTCAAAGGGGGTGAGTATTAGTATGGTGCGCATCAGGATGTTCGATGTGATCAAACGAGTCTAGGAAAATGTGAATCATGTCCCCAAGATGAAGAAGAATGTGATCTCTCTTAGTGCGCTCGAGATGAAAGGGTGTAGGTTCATTGGTCGCGGTCGGTATTGTAAAGTGATGAATGAGGCACTACAAAGGCATAGAGGTTTGGCCATCTTTACCAATTGATTGGGAGCACGTTTCACGGTGAAGCTGCAGGATCAGCAGTAGGATTCGTGGTTGCTCGTATATGGCAAATGCCCAAGGGCCACGTGAGAAGAACGAAAATGGGCGTGAAAGTGCAAGGATAGGGTTGATGGAGGCATGAGAAGCGGTGGAGCTATATTAAAATTGAGATGATGAAGAAAGCAAAGAAGGTGGGATTTGATGTTTGAAGCCTCGATGGAGATTATTGGTGAGGAGTCTTCAAACTGTGCATTACAGGGTCCAACGACTAGTCGGCGGGTCTAGTACGATCGGTCGGCCAGTCTAGTCCGACCGGTCGAATTATGGACTGAAATGTGTAGATGGCTCTGAATAGATTTCAGGCGTTCGGACCAGTCATCTGACCGGTCGGTGGTGTGCTTTGACCAGTCAGCTATGGAGGCGGAACAAGTCAAATTTAGTAGTTTCCTCTCTGGACTATTTTTGCTATACCCGACCGGTCGGCCAGTGGGGTCCGACCGATCAAGTGTAAATGCGGTTTCTTACATAGTTACGCGAATCTACGTAATTTGTTTCTATTTTTAGATTGTTTACTATATATATGATATGAATCTGGACATAAATGTATCCTAAGGTGTCCAAGGTTAGCCTTTTGGGTGTGACACCATAGTGGTATCAGAGCCTAGGTTGTTTGCCCAGTCCATGCCCTAGGCCCACATGAGCGGAAAGGAGGGGGAGGCCCCGTGCATATGTGTTGCATACCTCAAGTTTCATTATGGGGAGGAAATTATTGATTTCTCCTACATCGGTTGGGAGGGGGCAAAGTTTTTCTTCATATATCCTGGGTTACTCAACCTAATAGGTTAGCCTTTTGGGTGTGACACGGCAGGTCACACGGTGAAGATCACGTGACTGGAAAATCAGGCTGATCCACTTATTAAGTAGGCCACATATGTATCCGAGTCAAACCTTAGGACATCCTTTTGGTTTCCACGGTGTGGCCTGCATGATGGGTGGATCGGCCTGACTTCTGCACCAGGTAATCTTCCTGGCATGGCCCACTGTTTAAATGGATGGGATGTCCTACACGGGTGACACGTGTGCCGGGGAGAGATGGGGATGCATGCTAACGTAGCGTACAGCCTGCTGTAGGTGAAGTTCCCATGCCATACATGGATTGAATCGTGGGCCACAGATGTTAGAATACAAGGTCCCTTTTCTAAGAAAATCAAAGATAATGAGATGGCGATCATGACGTGTCAAGCTACGAATCAAGAAAGAAATATGTGAAAAACCCAACGGTGGATCGACCCACGACGTGTGGACACGTGGAGGCATTCACAAGTGAAAATTCATTAAATACTGGAGCAGATGTTCAAATGGGGGGCAAAACGTGGTACTGAGACGTGTAGATGTTTTGTAAGTGGGGAACGGATTCCTCTACAACGCATGTTCTACTCAGCGCGTTGAAAACCCAAGCTCACGGGCCTACCATCTTGTACATGTAAAATCTACTCCATCCATCAGATTCTACCATCGATTATAAGACTAATACCAAAAAATGAACCTGATCTGTATGTATCTTTCATCAAACCCGTTAATTAGGTTTAAATCACAACGATGAAGTGAAAATACAAAAATCAGCATGATGCAGATATCAAGTGGGTCACACCACTTGAATATGGAGGTTTTAGGACCAGCTTTACATCGTTCCCGTTTTTATTTCCCATAAGAGTTTTTTAAATCGGGACAATCTTTTGTATGTACTGTTCCACTAATGGTTCTCTCCTTATGGACGGAGTGGATTTACATATAAAACATGATAGGTCCCACAAAGGTTGGGCGGCGCAAAACAGGTGTTGTAGGATGCGGGTCCTGGAAGTGGAGTGAGTTGTGTTTATCTGATCCGAGCAACCCAAAAAAAGGTGGAGATGTGGATCAAAGCTTTTCTGAGTAGGATTCCCATAATAGATAGGAGAGTGGAATTTTTTAAAGAAATTTTTATGAATTTCTACCTCATTAATTTGGTATTTACATCCCAATACCTTTTTTAAAGGGTTTCAGTAAGCTACTCCTTAATTCATTTAAATGTCATCCCAGTACCTTCTGGTAGGAATGTCAACGGACCGGATCTCGGTTCGGATCCACTCCGATTTTACCAGATTCAGATCAATGGGTCAGATTCAGATCTTGTTAATCAGATCCGTTCAAATTTCAAATCAGATGCGGATCACCTTGGATTAGCTCCATTTAAGATCCAATTCAAATTTAAAATGAATTAAATAATATTATATATTTTATATATAAATACATATAAAAAAAAAAACCAAATATATTTTATCTCAAGTAGACTACAGTATTTACCATTCAAACTGTTGAATTATATCCACATGTATTCGGATTGGGTTGGATCGGAGTCGGATCAGCCAAATCTCAGCTGGGTTGGGTTTTGGATCAAATGTTTAGAGATAAAATCAAATCTACTCCAAATCTGATCAGTTGACAACCCTATCTTCTATATTTGTTAAGGAATGTTAGGGTTCCACAGTGTGAGCAAAGGGCTTGCGGCTCGGGTGACCCCACAATGATGTTTATATAAAATCCACTCCGACCACCACATTTGTCACCTCATGTTAGGCCCATGACCCAAAAATTAGTCCCATTCCTGATTCAGGTGGACCACATGATTGAAAACAATGTACAAGACAACGCTCACTCTCCACACTGTTTGGTTGGTGTAGTCCACATGAACCACAGGGCGCCATGTGGGTCTAAATTTTATTTTGGAATCTAATGGTTGAAGTGTATTTCATATAATTGTCACCCTGGGCTCTATAAAAATCAAGGACAGACATCTTAGCTCACAATTGTTTCCTTTGATGTGGCCCACCTGAATTATGTTTCAGCTTGATCTTTATCTCCAGAACTAATGTGGGATTACATGTCTAATTATCAAAGTGGATCTCTTATACACATCTAGGTGGGCCCCATAAAAAATCATGGTGGCTACCTTTTTTTTTTTTTATTTTTTTTATTTTTAAGAGAATGTGTAAAATCCAACCATGAGTTATGGTCCACCCAGTAGATAACATACAATCTATTGATTAATCAAAATCCCTCCCAATAGGTTAGCTCGACCACCTAATGAAAAACAAGCCCCATCTAATCATCTAGTTACCTTAGAAAACAATTATTAACATTGATAAATAGAAAATACAACTAATTAAGGTCCAGTAATCGAGTAAATGTGATTGATTTTTTTGCAAAAATCATGGTGATTCCAACTTACTAGATAGGTTGGATGTTGCATGCTAATGAAAGGATGGAAGGTCACTCGGATAGACCGTAATGTGTGGTCGACTGTATGGACCTGCGACCTTCTCTTCTTTTTTTTCCCATTTGTACCCGAACCTTAGGAATAGAAATGGTAGGTAGCCATTAGTTTTTAAGAGCCCTCTGTAATGTATATGTGAAATCCACTCCAATCATTAGATGTGTAATCCCACTTCAGCCAAATGATAAATAAATAAATAAATAAAATCAAGCCAATATGTGATTTCAGGTGAGCTACACCAAAGGAAACAACTAAGAGAGAGACGTCCACCCTTGATTTTTGTAGGGCCAACAAGACGTTTTTTTACGAAATCCACCCTAAACATTAGATTCCCAAGCAAAATTTAGACCTTGGGCTAAAAAATCATACCTATCTATGATTCAGGTGGGCTATACCAAGGGAAATAGTGTGGAGGGTGATTGTTGCCCTTTATATTTTTTTTCCAATCATGTGGTCCACCTGAATTATACATAGATTAGGCTGAGTTTTTGGCCTTGGGCCGGGTAAACGGAGTTGATAAAATATATACATCACGATGGGGCTCACCCAATAATAAATGAAACGGAAGGCAATTAGTTGATATTTACTTAAATTAATGGGTAGTGTTTTGAAAACCTTTTTGGAAAAGGTACTGATATGTAAATACCAAATTAATCTTGAGATAGTGATGTATAAAATTCTCTTTTTTTTTAATTGGACAACCAACCAGTCTATGAAGTGGGTCTAACTGTATAAATGATTTGGCTAAAAAAAAATTTCCGGTCCACCCATCATGTGGACCACAGTGCTAGAGATGCACAGCCACAGTGATTATTAGCCATATATTTGTTTAGGAAACTGTGATCGATCTGATGAGTAGAACATCTACAGTGGGATCCACTCCATGGATTGATTGAATCTTGTACCATGTGTGCCATGTTGACACATTCTGTGGCGTCTATATGGGCTGCTAATACACGCGCCTGGGATTATCAGAGCTGATGCAGTGTTTATAAATGGAAGACTGGAAGTGTTTTTCAATGGGTAGGGTAACTCATTTCTACGTACCTGCCTTGTTCGCGGGCGAGGCTCCTCCCTCCAATCCCACCTCTTATGATCCTGACCGTTCTTTTAGCTAGCAGGCTACATTGGAGTTAGTATCGAAGAAAAACACCATTTACACTAGATCACCGGATCTGATGGCTGGTAAGCCAACACATGACCGTACTACTCTGCGAAAGATGAAGACAATCTTCACAACTGATGGGATTGGCAAAAGAAGATCTGTCACGAGGCACATGCCACTCTGCATCAAGAAAAGTTGTAATGTGACATGTGACAATTCGAGTGAGGCCATACACTTCACAGTGATCCGGAAAAGAAGTCACGGCAGCTTATTTTAGCTAATGGTGATGTTTCTCACTACACATGGCGAAATACATTTGCCTACACACATGTATAGCCAAAAGTAACAGCACAACAAGTTTGATTGCAGATTACAGAAGATTGTCTCAAGTACTAAATGAGGTCGGCCACACGTGTCTAATGACAAGCTGTTTGAAAGAAAATCTCACAAACTTACTTGAGTTAGAAGTGTACTTGACCATGTTTGCTAATTGACCAATCAATTAAGAGAATATCTCAAAGTCCGACTTCAATGTCTTCAGTAAATCGCATTACATATCTATACATTCAGTAGAAAATGAAGAGTTCGAAGCCCCATATCACTCCAATATAACACAATACTACTATTCAGATCTGCGTTGCATATCCTTCTTCCACCATGGACACTTATATTTATTATCTTTTAATCTAACTCCTCCACTAACAAAGTGTAGACACCCCACCTAAATCACAAGGACACTACTCATAGAATAGCTGACAAAAACCCATCATAAAACCGCACTTAATATCCTTGATGACCATTAGATGCTTGAGCCAATTTAAACACATAATCAATCCTTAGCTCACCCCCTGATAAGATGAACGAGTCCGATTAAGAAATTATTTACCCTCGACCCCATAACAAGGACACTTAGGTAGTTGTCCCTGAAACCCACTACCTAAACCTATTCTGATAAAATCGTACTTATCTGCCAAAAGAACCACTGAAAAACTACCGAGAAAATGAATTCAAGCCAAAGACTTGCTTTCGAAGAAGTTGAATATGTTAGTGTACTATTTTATACACCCTGCTTGTCAATCACGTGGTTCTGTGTGTCAGTAAGTTGGTTGAATCCTTGGAAACTGAAAACTAAAGACACATGAAGACAAGAAACATCAATGAGTGAAGAAACAGGTAAATTTGAGGTGCCCTGGTGACCCTAACCTTAAAACCAAAAAAACTTACCATCTAAATGACCTGATCTCAATTGGTAAACCTTTAGTCATCTTCCTTAGCCTCAAAAGCCTTAATTGTACATGATAAGATAGGCTATTAAGAGGTTCATAGTTGTTGTAAATTAGAAATCCAAAACAGTAGCAAAACTGCGTCTGTTGATCGATCATCGGTCGACGGGCCATTCGATCTCAATTGATCGATAATGGCTAAATCAGTCCAGCGATAAATTTGGCCAAAATGATTGAGTTTTTATTGACCGACGGCTCAGACTGATTGATTGACAGTGGCAAAAAACTAGCCATTATAGAGTCATTGTGATGCAATCGACCGACCAACTGATCAATCAATCAACTGAAGTCGACCATTAAGGATCTGTTGGAGCCTTTTATTATAAATAATTGACTCCGAATTTTTGCATCGATGATGGTTTTGAGCGAGTTAGAAGCCATAGTGTATCCTAATAATTCTTATACCTTCCAGGATCTCACCCAAAGGGATTCACACTCTCTTCCTTGTGAGCATTCCAAGCTCGATTTGGGGAAGAACATGAGTTCTTGCATCTTCTAGAGTTTAGACTTGAATTCCTAGATAAATCCTTTGTCTAAACCAATTCTAGAAATGCCCATCTAGTTGAATCCCTAGTTAGAACAAACTATCCAGTAGTTGTAGGGATTCAACCATCATCCTCCTATTACCTTAGTCACCTCAAAGGAGCATCAAATGCAAGGTAACCAATCAAATGAGTTGAAGTATTTGACATCAAAGATCAGGGGAGCAACGAGGAGCTGATTCAAACACGGAAGAGCTATGAAGAACAACTTGAGCAAGGCGCGTACAAAGGGGCCCAATCCGACAAGTTGTCAATTGTAGAGTCCATGCCACACTTTTTTCTTGTGGAGGATTGAGTATAGAGTTTGTGAACCAAAATCGATTAGGTTCTTATAGAGGATACTAGCTCTTGCGTAGGGCCTAAATCAAAGTCTTAGAGTAGGCCACCGGACATGGGTGTATATATGTTAGTCTCCAAAGGAGCCTCCAACGAGAGTGTACATATGGCCTTGGATTAGGACTGCTAGTGCTTGTTGGTTAGTCGATAGAAAACTAAGTCTCTGAAGAATCCAGATCTTGTGTAGGACCGAGGTTGTTAGTGAACCTATGGAAAATCAATTGCAAAGGTTAGAGGTGAACCTAATTTAAAACTTCTGAGATAATCAATACCAGTACACTTGAGGAGAGTGCGCCTGTCATAAGTGAAGTAGACAAGTAGTCGAACCACTATACATGCTTGTGTTTATGATTGTTATTTGAGCATATTTTTATTTATGCATTGTGGGTTTAATTGGTAAATTATTTAAATGCTTGAATAGATTGAATGCCGGTCACTTGATTAGTTATTCCCACAAGTTATATTTCACATTTCTTATAGATTAGTTGCTTAAATGTTACATCTTTTGTAGTCTATGTAATTGGATCCACTTGGCTTAGAAGCCTAAGTATTAATTGCTTAATTAAGTTTAATAAGTAAATATTTTTATTATATATGAATTTTTAAGTGGTCCTATTCACTCCCCTCCCTCCCCCCTCTAGGACTTAGCCATTGTTCTTAATAGCTTCGTCAAACTTCCGCACGCATAGCACCTAAGTGTGAGCAATAGGTGAAATTTCAATTGGCATCAGAGTAGGTTACTCTGATAGAGCAAGCGTGAGTTGCACTTGAAGGTTATAATTGCTCAGAGTTGATCCAAATGAGCCTTAGGATCATGTCTACCCAAGAGGGGAGTGTCATCACTTGACCACCATATTTTGATGGGTCTAATTACGCCTATTGGAAGGCGAGAATGAAAATATTTTTAAAATCCCTTGATCATATGATTTGGGCTAGTATTCAACGAGGTTATCATATGACCATGGAATAAGTTGTGGTTGATGCTAGAACCATTTACACTCCCAAAGATGATTTAAAATGGAGCGTCGATGAGAGAGTCCGATTTGCTAGTGATGCAAAGGCTCTCAATGCTGTTTACCATGCCATTTCACTTGATGCATTTAAATGTATATGTATGCGTGAAATGAGCAAAGAGGCATAAGACTTATTAGAAACCACCCACGAGGGCACGAGCACAGTAAAAAAGATCAAAGCTTCAACTCTTAACCAGACAGTTTGAAAAAAAAATGAAAGTGTCTAAAACTTCATATGGGGTTAGGAGAGAGAGTCATGGAAGGCTGTATTTGTAGAAAAATCCTTAGGTCCCTCCCGAAGAGATTTAGCTCCAACGTAACCTCAATAGAAGAGTATAGAGAAATGAACACGATGAAAATAGAAGAACTAATAAGTTTCCTACAAACTTATGAACTACACTTCAAGACTCTGTATAATAAGAAGAACACTATTTTGAAATTTTTTTATAGACTCCTACATAGAAAAATCGAATCCAAAAGGTAAGTCATTTAGACAACTTAAACAAGCCCAATGTTACAACTGTAAGGGATATGGTCATGGTGCCAATGGATGTTCAAGCAAATCTAAAGCCAAAGGAAAGGTTATGGCAGCACATGGGATGATACAGAGGATTTTGTATGGATCTAGTGACTCCCCAACTGATGGAGACCAAAGGCCATTATGTATATGAATGGCTTCCACCACTACCTCTCTGTAACGCCCCGAGATTTTGGCTCCCATGTATAACACGACGACCGAATTTTCAAAGGTTTCTTAGAATGTGTGAAGTGTATACCACTTACATATTTACTCACAATCACACACATTTCATAATAATTGACATTCACGAGCAAAATGGTGGAAACACGCATATTCCATTATGTCTAAGCTAAGTTGTCAATTAATATCACCATATCCAAAGAAGTCAAATATTACATTATACTCAATTATGTCCACCCACCGAGACTTATTACAAAAAATATATATCTCCTAATTAATAAAATTTAAAATTGATATTAGGCCACAAAGGCCTCATCCTCTGCCATCTACTCTTAAGAGCCCTCGTAGTCATCTCCTTGTAGCTTGAGTTCCTGTGGATCGTCACCTGCATGTTCTAAATTATTTTTCAACGAAAACCGTCAAAAGCGGTATAGTAAAGAATTCTTTCAAGGTTTACACAATAATTACATACAAACATATCATAACAGTCATAGTCCTTATTTAATGTAATGCATGCGATGCATAATCCATCATAGGACTCCTTAACTAGTCATTTTTAGCCACATGCTACCGGAGTTTGTAGGACATGTAAGCCCATAAAGTTTGCCCGATTAAGTGAGAAGTGGGACGCTCATAGCCCAAAACTCACGAGACAGTGTACATGATAAATATGTCGCTCTAACCTATTCTCAATGTTGTACACCCACATGGAGCCAAGTCTATGCATGAAATTAGCCAACCCTTTATTAATTTCAATTTACACACAACCGATTAATGTCCAATCAACCTTTGGCACCACCATAACCATCCCCACGGTTTATCATCCACAAAAGTAGCCGAACCCAATGCATCTCCACCAAGGATGAAGAGCCGCGTGCTACTAAGGTTCATGACAACACATGTTAATCATGGTCTTATGAACATCAATAAAAAAAATTAAAGAGTTGAAAGAAAAGGATTTACCAATCACTTAATCGAGTAGTCTGATATCACCACCACTGGTTAGGGTGACCACTTAGTCGAACAGTCTAATAGTGTCGCCTCAAGTTAAGGTAACCTCTTAACCGGGTAGTCCTGATATTCACCACCACAGATCAGGGTTCGTCCACGTTATAATTAGTAATGAAGTACATAACCACAAGATCTCCATTAGGTCTTACAAAGATAACTTTCAATACTATATGGAAGGAATGGTGGTTCCTATGAAGATGATTACACTACCCCATGTCTATAACAACATCACATTTTCACATCTGTTTCTCATGTCCAATGTACCTCCACATCACCAAGTGATGAAAATAAGGTGTCCTAAAGCATCTAAGTCCAATGTCTAACTCCACTTCCGTTAAGTTGGGTTTATTAGCATATAACATCATAAATACATCATCATGTGAAAGGAAAAGAAACATTTAATAGCAACACATGAGACATAACATCCGCAATCAAATTCATGTAAAAAACATACCAAACTTAAATGACTTCTCACCATAATCTAGAAGAAAATCTCAACTTGGAGAAAAAGTATGAAATTGTAGCAAGTTCGGTGTGGAAGATAGAAGAATTATGGGGAGGGAGTTTTGATGTGTCTTGTTAACCCTAATGGATACTTAAATAAGAGGTGTTAAACCCTAAATGATGCTCCTCACATACTATGATGCCTGGAAGAGAAGAGAACTCCCATATTTATAATGCGGACAGAAAAAACAGTAATATAAGAGATTTTGTTTCACTTGATATGGGATAACCAATGATCGGATTACCTTGAAATTTGAACTGTAGGTTTCCTGGCATATGAGCTTCCTTATGGATGGCTTAGATTTCTCAAATTATCCTTTGGGTGTTGAGCTATGAATATTACATATTCTAACCCTTTTTCATAATCATATTATACATAGTTTTCATGTTTAAAGACTAATCTAATACATGTTTTTATGATTGTAGGAATGAGAGGGAGACTTCACCAATTCATGGTTAAAAGAGTCACTTTGTATGCATTGAAGATCAATAG
Source organism: Liriodendron chinense (assembly GCA_003013855.2). Classification (NCBI taxonomy): domain Eukaryota; kingdom Viridiplantae; phylum Streptophyta; class Magnoliopsida; order Magnoliales; family Magnoliaceae; genus Liriodendron; species Liriodendron chinense. The sequence goes on along the minus strand of ML058445.1, from coordinate 3,599,309 downwards.
AACAAGTGTCAAAAGGTGGAGGAAAGAAGAAGAAAGAAAGAGGAGAAAAAGAAGAAAATATGGAAAAATATCTCCAAGACCTGTCTCAAGACTAGTCGCCAGACAGGTCTATACTAGTCCAAAAATACAAATCTTGTTAGATTGTTTTTGTGTTTCTCAGACGTGTCGCTAAACAGGTCTAAGGTGTTCCAGAAACTCCGATTTTCAATTTCAAGTTTTCAAATTGCGGAAGGATTCTGCGTTTTCATGAAGTTTCCAAGTCGGTGTGAGATTTCCCTTATAAAAGGCCACTTCCACTCTCTTCCTTAGGCATCTAGCAATGTATGGAGCAAAGAGAACAAGACCTAGGAGGCTTAGCCTCCTACAACTAGTTTTCTTCTTCTTCTTCTTCTAGTTTTTAGTTTCTAGTTTTTAATGCTTTCTTTTAGCTAAACTCTTAGCTAGAGCTAAGAGGTGAAGTTTGTAGTTTTTTCAATGCTTTAATTCATTTCTTCAAGTACCCTTTATTTATTTATGGATTTTCAAGTTCTAGTTTGAATAAAGTTTGGATTTTTAGAAGTTTTGTGAGAGTTTATGTACTCCGGACATGAGTTCCTTGCAATTCTCTGAGATTGTCATAATTGGGTTGTTTGAATTCGAATTGTAGTAACCCTTGAGCATGCCATAGTCTCTTGGCATGGCTGTTACTCCGAAGGCTATAAGTTCAAGTTCTATGTGCTTTATTAGAACTAAAAATCTGATTTCCAGATTTAAGTGGGACTGTTTGTGCTTGAATGTTATATCCTCCAACTATCATAATTGGGTTGTTTGAATTCGAATTGTAGTAACCCTTAAGCATGCCATAGTCTCTTGGCATGGCTGTTACTCCGAAGGCTATAAGTTCAAGTTTTATGTGCTTTATTAGAACTAAAAATCTGATTTTCAGATTTAAGTGGGACTGTTTATGCTTGAATGTTATATCCTCCAATTATATGAGAGATGGGACTTTGATTCCAATGTGTTGTGCTTGGATGAATGGATTGGTATTGAACTACTACAAGTGGATCCTTGATGCTCTAGTTCTTCTTATTTTCAGATTTTCTTATTTTATGTGAAAAACTATTTTCCTAAACTTTTTAGATTCTAGTTATTAGAGTAGTTGGAATTGTTTACTTCTTTCCCTGTAGATCGACCTCGGTCTTACCGAGAATTATTACTACATCGCAGCCTTGCACTTGAGGTGAGCGAACAACCCACTGGATTAGAACAGTGACCACCTTTTAAATTCACACAATTTAAATACCTTTAGAACCAGTTATCTTATGGTCGATGGTACAAAGTGTACAGAAGTCGTACTTGTCTTAAATTCGGAACCTTATTAGAAAAACTCCTCTACATGATAGACAATTTAGATTGTCCAAAACTATTTCATAATGTGAAACGAAACTCAGAACCGTTAGGGCTCTTTTTAGAATCTGTGCAGTTGAAATCTTTCAGGATTGTCCACTTTCAGTCAACTAGTACGATCAATCCAACATCCATCTGCATGGAACTCTGTGATTTTGCAAATATAGATGTTCTCTACAAGATAGTCAGCTTAGATTCTTCATATCATGAGTGGTGGGCCACCTGGACCGTGTCCAAGTTTAGTTGACAGAAACCAGGAGACTTTCTGACAGTTCGTTTTATTTTGTCCGCATCGGTCAATCCGTAACTCAAATCGATGTGAAACTTCTTGGCTTTTTTAGGCGTCGAGCTTATTTTCATCATGGATAGACTGGATTTTCAAAAGCCATCATGGTGGGTCCCATGAACTAGTCTGAAAAGTAAAAAATAGGACCGCATTCTGTTTCTTGTTTGAAATTCAAATTGACAATATCTTTTGTTTCTAATTTCAATTCTTTTCAAACCGATGACGTTGTTTTTCTCCTTTTTTTTATAATTAGCCATCTGGACTTGAAATCCAGATCGTTCAACAAGGTTCTACTTGTTTGGATTGTTGAATGTCCTTGAGTGGACGGTGGAGTATAGCTGGAACAGTTAAAATATGGCATAGAGACTTTTTTTAAAGCTTAGGTTGTACGAAATACGAAAAACAAATTTTCTTAAAGAAAACGATTTTCTTAATGACATTTTTGTAATTATTGAAAAGAGGTGAGTTTTGTGAAATCTAACCATTCTACATTATTCATTGCATCATTCTAAGCAATTTTTGTAAATGGTCGCCTATCAGATCTCTTACGGATGATCTATTATTCTCAAAGCAAGATAAATTCGTAATATTTAACTAAAATAAAATTATAAAAAATTCTAAATAAATTTTAAAAATTCAGAGAGTTACAATCCACCTCCCTTAAAAAAAAAACTTCGTCAACAATATCAGGAAATTGCATCTATTCTCTTTTGTTTTTCTTTTGGTTTCAAAGTAGCTTCTCCTTCATGATGAGATGCCCATAGAACTTCAACTCGATGGGAGATTTTAGTGTGAAGAATTAGTTCTTTCTAATAAAAAAAATGCACATATCGCATCATGCTTTCAACTTGATTAGGGTAATCTTGTTCATGTCCTTTCAATTAACGAGGCATAGGCTATTGCTTTATCAATCTGCGTCAACCCATATCCCAGTCCTGCTCTCAATGCATCAATGTGTACCACATATTTTACTCCTTCTGGTAGGGTAAGTACAAGGACTGACATTAATAACTTCTTCAACGATTGAAATATGTCTTCTGCCTTATCATTTTTCTCAAATTGGACATTCTTCAGGATTTTTAGTTATCTTTATCCCATTCTGGGGTTAATCGCAATCTCAGTGTCATCACATTCCACCCCCTTTAAAATAAGATTTCTTTTCGGCTATCTAAATCTTCAGATGATATCTCCATGGTCCCTCACTATAAATTATATCCCTAGAGTCGAGCAAGATCTTTAGTTCTAGTACGGTCACTAATTCTCAGGTTCTAAGCGACTAAACTTCCTACAATTTCCTATATGTCCATTTCACTCTAGTCGTCATAAAAAGAAGAACACACTTACACTCATTTCAAGAGAATGCACAAATATCCCCAAGTTAGAACAAAGTTGCAATTCGTATAGTGTCGGCATCATGGGCAAATGGTTTAAGTAAATTCGGGTCTGATACTTAGATCTTCTACTCAAATCCGAGTATTGAGTTCTTTAGTATCCATTCGAAATTTTGAGTGTCAACCCTCGGGATTCGAACATGGATCAAATCGTTTACACAATGTATTAGGTACGGTTCCGCTCTTACATGTGGTCGATTTATTTTAACATCGTTGGGACCATTATGTATTCTCCCAAAATGCGCATAAAGCAAACATCAATCAGAATCACCCAAAGTAAAAGCAATCAACAACAAGCATCAAAACCTTATAAGGTCCAATATACTTTCGTTGTCAAAGATGTCAAAGACCTAAGTGGGGGTCGGTAAGAAGCTACCTAGAGGTATAATTAATTTGTTAGTGCACTTTTCTGTGGCATACTAGTGCACCTTGTTTGTCAATTACTTAGGTCAGTGAGTCTAATGTCAGATGAGCTTAATGAAGACGAAGACCGAAGACTCAAGTGGCCCCACTGCATCAAGGAAGAAGAATCAGGTAAAAGTGATGCCTTGGTGCCTTAACCTTGACCAAAACCTAACCCTGTGCTTCTTTGATGACCTTGACCATCTTAGGAAAACCTTTAGTCATCATAGAATGGCCCTAGGTGTCCCAAAAGTACACCCAAACCTTGGCCAATGCATGAGGGTTGTGAAATGGATGGGTCAGCAATCAGACTAGCTGAACCCAGGCCTGTCCAATCGGTCCGGACCGATTGGCTGGACTGGTCCGACCGGTCAAGACCGATCGGCCAGACTGCCAGTCCTCACAGCAAATTACTGTGTTAAAAAGGCCATAGGGCCGACCGGTCGGATAGACCCCCCCCTTCAGACAGTGAACTTTCTGTCTTCACTGGCCATTGGCCGACCGGTCAGGACTGGTCGGGACCGGTTGGTAGAGCCGATTTTTGCCCGTTGAAACTCATTTTCTATATATATGGAGCTCAGTTTTTAGGCATAGTTGATGGGGTTTTGAGAGCCTATTGCCCACATGTTTTGTACATCATATGAGGCCTCATAGAGGAGGAGTTTCAAGTCATATCCCTTGTGTATAAACACAAGTGAGGGCATTCAAATGCAAACTAAGAGATGACTTGATTCCTCTCTCAATTCTAGAGGTGAGACACTACACCATATAGGCATATCTCTTGTTCAAGACCTCTAGAAGACCCTCTAGCTGAATCTCCTTGTTAGAACAAACTATATATCTCATGTAGGAGATTAAACCATCCTGCTATCACCTTGGGCATCTCAAAGGCACCACATGCAAGGTGTTTGATCAAGTGTAGCTGAGGCATTGGCGACGCAACGGCAACACGATCGAGGGAGCTAGGGAAGCTGATTGAAGCATGGGAGAGCGGAGATCAAGCAACTCGAACTGGCGCTAAACAAGGGGCTCATCCGACAAGTAAGGTTGTCCTTTTTTAGAGTCCATTTAGAGTTTGTTTGTCAAACTCGATCTAGGGACGTTAGCCGTTCCTTGGCCCGTTAACCGGGCCTAAATTAAGTCTCCAAGGGGGAGCCTCCGACACGGGAGTAAACGTGTGTCGGGTTGAGAGTTAGCCTATGTCCAAAACTCTGTTTGGGTTGAGAGTTAGCCCTTTGTTCAAAACTCCGATTATGGTTGAGAGGTGAACCGGTAAAACCTCCGTGTAAAGGTTGAAAGGTGAACCTCATTTAAAACCTCTGATAGTGAATGTCGGTGTGCTCAAAGGAGTTGGGTACTTGAACCGGGAGTGGAGTAGACCCAAAGTCGAACCACATACATGCTTGTGTTTGTGATTGTATTGAGCACATTGTTATCTTAGCATTGGATGTTTAATTGTTTAATTATGAATGCTTGATAGGAATGTATGCTAGGTACTAGATTGGCACATCCACACACAAGATGTACTTTCACTAGGTGTGTAGACTTGAGCTCATTGATCCATTCTCATAAGTCTACTTAGGATACATAGGTTAGAAGTTTGATTAGTTAAATCATTTATTTACCTATGCATACTTAGACTAGGATTGTTTATTGCTTACTCATATGCTAATCTTGTGATTGGACCCACTTAGGCCTGGAAGTCGAAGTGTTCTTGCTTACTTAGCTTAATTTGTTGAATTGTGTAAGTAGGCAAAAAGAATTTCAAAAAAGGTCCTAATCACCCCCTCCTATAGGTTTAGCCATAATTCTAGTTACTCTTTAAGCTTTCGCACATACGCAGGTGTCGTGTTAGACTACCGACGTAATTTCATAATTCACCTAAAATAACAGAGCAGGGCTTAAAGTTCAAGGAGACACACTAGTAGGCATCAGGGAAGCTCTCCTAAGGGCACAAACCTAAAAAAAATTAAGCCTAAGCAAGGGGTTCCTAAGGTTTTCAATGCTAAGGAACTAAGGTAGCGCCAAATTTAGAATGCAAGATCTGCAGGTTATCTCAGAATTCTTACTCTCGACTTGAGTGTTAGTTTCTCCTGAAATTTGAAAGGTAAGCTATAAGTTAAGTGTGAAAATTTTAAAAAAAATTCCATTCAAAATTCCTACAGTATCCTAGATTTTTATCCTATTTAGGTCTAAAAACTGCAGCAGGTCCACGACCTTGTGCAGGATTTTTGTTATTGTCACAATTTTTCTGATTTATCTACTCGTCTGATTGACCTAAAATTTTACGAGGGCGCTAGGGGTTAATTATTCAAGAGTTTAAAAAAAATTCAAATTATCCTCAGTCTGGTTATACGTTTATTGGGGCTCAAAATATTACTAATGATAAAAGAAGAAGTGACAACTTGAATACAGCAGTCTAAGACAGCAACAGAGCCATAGACAGTCAGAAAAGTGGCAGTGCCGATGCAGTCCTAGCTCGGGCAACTCGCAAAGCTTGCGTAATTATTGCCGCTGAATGATTCAGAATGCCCCAAAACACCTAACCTCTGAATTTGAATGCCGTGCGATGCATATTTCTGCCTACACACTCCGAAGTACGTTTTCCCCATACTAAGAGCCAACTAAAGGATCCGAATTGGGAAGGAACTACCAAAATTAACATCATTTGACCATTCACCAGCCGACACGTTCATTCAGCAACATTATTAAAGGCTAAAAGTCCTCTGGCATCAATGACTTTGATACCTGAAAAGGTACCTGTTCATTGGAGTGAATAGTCGGAGCCGGAAACATGATTTTTTCTAAGTATGAGAACAAATATCAGTGAAGAGTTCACTTCTAATGAGAGGATGACTGTGTAAGCAATATGTGTTTATAGAAAATGATACTTCATGGGAATTCATACCAAGTCACGATTCCGATAAGTCCAAGATCATCTAATTTCGAGTTGTAACGAAGGAGATATGTGTCGTTCACCGAAGACCATGCATTATTGATGATATTAATCACTTGTGGCCCACTTTTGAAGATAAAAGAGGCTTCTAAATATTATCATGATAGTTCCATTATGTATATCAGCAAAATAACTTTCCGACGAGTATAAGAGCGTCCAAATCGGATCTGTAACAAAGGAGTTATGGTCAATTTCGTGAAAATGCGCAAGTACAGAATAACATGCGCTCGGCCTAAAATGCTAAAAGATTCTAAGTCTGAAAATTGCCAAGAGGGACTTGCTCCCAGGGCATGCTTAAATGCGCCTGAAGCTCCATTTCTCCATCTCTAAGAGGCACATGCACTCGGAGCTGTGCCACATGCGCCCGGAAACTCCTCTCTAAACACGTGCGCTCGTAACTTCTATTTGCTTGGACCCGAACCCTTAACAGACTATAAATACCCTAACCCTTGATGACCTCAGTATGCAGAGACTTAAGAGATAGATAATGAGAGAGAGAGAGAGAGAGAGAGAGAGAGAGAGAGAGCATCTGGGGATACATGCGCCCACACTCAGGGATACATTCGCCCACACTCCTTCCCACTCTCACATGCGCCTACACTCCTTCTCACTCCTACATGTGCCCACTCTCTCACATGCGCCCACTCCCACATGCGCCCATTGCTACATGCACCCACTTTCACATGCGCCTGCCTCCCTTCTGCATGCGCCTGACGTAACTTTGTCTGCACTTTACCTGCACTACACACTGCACACCTTATTTACATGTCTTATTTTAATTTATGTTTTCATGTACTTTAAGTTATTTATGTAAATAAGGAAGTACCCCCCATTTGGATTCCATAAAAAAAATTAAAATAATAAATTCTCAATAATAAAGATTTTGATTTTTCATCCGAAGTACAAATCACAACTTTTTAGCACTCCCTAAAAAGTTTGTCTTTTAAACGGAGGGGTTTTCTTCGAATCAAAACTGTCCAAAAAACCTAAAATACCCTAATTATGCTAAAACACTAAAGAGCGATAAAATATTCATGATATATTATGGTCGATATGTGGATAAATAAAAAATTCAGATTTTTACTTAGAATTTTCAGGCAGCGATATGACCAGAATATCATTTTAGTGTGCAAATTCATACAGAAATGGAACTATTATTAGATAATGTTGCTTACTTCATGAATCAACAATTATCTTGCTTAATCTAACATTCATCCATGCTTAATCCAGTACTCATCTCTGCTTAATCCAACACTTACTTCTACTTAATGTAGCATTCACATTACTTAACTCGATATGTATTCAACCTCACATACTATTTATTGTATTCTCATATACATTCATTCTCACGTGACATATCTTCTATTGTATTTATCACATACAATCAATATCATACAATATACATTCAATTGCATTCATCATGCATAAAAAATCCTTTATCTCGTTACAATGTCACCCACATTTATGAATGCGTGAGTAGGTTCTCTTCTTATCTCTCATTGCGTATTAGCTATCAACAAAGGTGGAGGACCGGGATCACTTCTGAAGATGAGTCAACAGGCTCCAGCCTGACTCGACAACTAATTATAGGAACTTTTTATCGATTATGTTCATTGCACAACTAGGGTTTAGCCCGGATTGAGGCTCAAGACTAACCAAAAGGGACTATGGTTACTACTAGAAATCATTATCAAAGAGTTCCAACAACACTCAAAACATTTGTTATGAACTGTCATTACAAAAGCTAGCCAATGCCCTACTCGTCTGAATCGAGATCCGTAAGTTGAGCCGATTAGGTAGTTATGATGTGCCTTCCTACGGTCATCGATGCAAAATAAAAGCAGGTGGTGACTTTGAGTTATGCCATCCAACAGTCGTAGTTCGTGTACTCCATGGTCACCCGTCATAAAAATACGGGAAGATGGCCCAGCGATGCATTACTCGATTAAAAACACTGACGGTCTCTCTTCCTGGACCAATGCAAAAGGGCACGGGACATAGACATTTGGCTTGTCTAAAATGATGGCTTAGTCCATAACAAAACTACATTGGTCTCTATGACCATAAACTCAAAGACCATAGTTCCTAATGACCTAGTCACCTGCTCGATCTATCCAAGCCTTTTCTCAAATACTCCATCAATTGTACAAACATTATCCATAGTAGAGTTTTGTTGCTTTGTGCCGTAGTTTTCTCCAACAAGGGTTTCCACGTAAAAATCTCTGTGTTCTCCATGGTGTGCATAATTTACATTGATACTTCCTCATTTGCTTTATTTAATTTATCTATGACGCTTGTATACATTTACTTTTGTCTTTTAATTAAGGGTGATTATCCATTGATGTAATTAAGGACTTGTGTCAGATCATGGCCTGGAATGTACAAGATCTCAGAATCTTTGGAATAAAATTTACCCTGCGATATCTTTCTCATTGTGTACGTTTGTGAATGCTTGTGATTGTCTATGAATGTCTTTATTACTCAAAACTCCCCAGAATAAGGAAACACAAGAAAACTGTCTTACGCAATTTCTATTTTTAACAACGTTTTCTAATGGTACTACAATAGCTAGGTCAAGAAATATGCCCTATACTGAAAATTCAAAATAAAATAATTGGTCCTAAGGTTTTTATAGGAATCCCTAATGTGATCCATCGGGTTGTTAATCTAAGCATGGGGAATAGATAAGAGCCTCAAGATGAAAAACGAAGATGGGAATTCTCTTCCTGAACCCTAGAGTTAGCGTTTCTACGTTCAATGGTTACCTTAACAAGTTTAAGGGGCCTAAGTGTGGGTTTCTACATATAAAAAAAATACAAATACGCAGTTCGGGGCGTACCTAGGTATTTTTATTTCTACCTTCCAAGAGTCTAAGTCCTAGGTTGAATTCTTTATTGAAAAGGTTAGTTGCCAAGTCCCAAGGTCCCGCTTTTTGCTCTGATACCAACTTGTAATGCCCCGAGATTTCGGCTCACTTGTATAATACAACAACCAAATTTTCAAAACTTTCTTAAAATGTGTGAAGGGTATACCCCATACATATTTACTCACACTCACACACATTTCACAATAATTGACATTCACGAGCAAAATGGCGGAAACACGCATATTCCATTATGTTTAAGTTAAGTTATCAATTAATATTACCATATCCATAGAAGTCAAATAACACATTGTAATCAATTATGTCCAGCCACTGTGACTTATTATAAAAAAAACATATCTTCTAACTAATGAAATTTCAAATCGATATTAGGCCGCATTGGCCTTGTCCTCTATCATCTGATCCCACGGGCCCTCGTAGTCATCTCCTTGTGGCTCAGGTTCTTGTGGATAATTACTTGCATGTTCTAAATTGATTTTCAATGAAAACCGTCAAAAGTGGTATAGTGAAAAATTCTTTTAAGGTTAGCACAATAATTACATGTAAACATATCAAAACAGTCATAGTCCTTATTTAATGCAATACATGTTATGCATGACCCGGCGAAAGACTCCTTAAGTAGTCATTCCTAGCCACATGCCAACAGAGTTTTTAGGACACATAAGTCCATAAAGTTTGCCTGACCAAGTGAGAAGTGGAACGCTTATAGCCCAAAAGTCACGAGACAGTGTATGGAAGAAATAGGTCGCTCCAGCCTATTCCTAATTCCGTGCACCCACATGGAGCTAAGTGTATGCAATCAACCTTATGCACCATTATAACCATCCCCACGGTTCATCATCCACCAAAGTAGTCATACCCAACGCATCTCCACCAAGGATGGTGAGTTGAACTACTAAGGTTCATGACAATACATGTTAACCCATGGCCTTATGAAGATCCATAAATAAAATTAAAGAATATAAAGAAAAGGATTTACCAACCACTTAATCGGGTAGTCTGATATTAGCACCACAGGTTAAGGTGACCACTTAACCGAACAAGCTAATAACATCGACTCAAATTAGCGTAACCTCTTAACCAGGTAATCCTGATATTCACCACCACAGATCAAGGTTCATCCACATTATAATTAACAACGAAATACATAACCACAAGATCTCCATTAGGTCTTACAAAGATAACTTTCAATACTATATGGAAGGAATGATGGCTCCTATGAAGAAGATTACACTACCCCATGTCTATAACAACATCACATTATCACATCCGTTTTTCATGTCCAATGTACGTCTACATCACCAATTAATAGAAATAAGGTATCCTAAAGCATCTAAGTTCAATGTCCAACTCCACTTCTGTTAATTTGGGTTTATTAGCATATAATATTATAAATAGATCTTCTTGTGAAAAAAAGAAACATTTAAGAGCAATAACATAGCAACACATGAGACATAACATCCACAATCAAATTCATATAAAAATCATGCCAAAATTAAAGGACTTTTCACCTTAATCTAGAAAAAAAAATTCAACTTGGAGAAGAAATATAAAATTGTAGCAAGCTCGGTGTGGAAGATGGAAAAGGACGATGGAAGAATTGTGGGGATGGGGTTTTGATGTGCCCTTTTAACCCTAGAGGATGCTTAAATAAGAGGTGTTAAACCCTAAATGATGCTCCTCACATCATATGATACCTAGAAGAGAAGAGAACTCCCATATTTATAATGCAAAAAAAAAAAATATATATATATATATAAGAGATTTTGTTTTGCTTGATGCAGGATAAACAACAATCAAATTGCCTGAAATTTGAACTGTAGGTTCCCTGACATATGATCTTTCTCATGGATGGTTTAGATTTCTCAAATTATCCCTTAGGTGGGCTCATGAATAAGAATAATGACCACCTCTTTAATTCGCACAATTTAAATACATGCAGAACCAATTATCTTGTGATCGACGGTACAGAGTGTATAGAGGTCGGATTAGTCTCAAATTCAAAAACTTTGTAGAAAACCTTCTCCTCTACATGATAGATGGTTTAGATTGTCCAAAACTATTCCATAATGTGGTTTGAAACTCAAAACAGTTACGGCTCTTTTTAGAATCCACGCAGTTGGAATCTTTCAGGACTATCCATTTTCTGTCAACTAGTACGATCAATCCATACATCCTTCTGACATAGAACTTTGTGATTTTGCAAATATAGAGATATTCTCTAAAATATGGTTGGCTTAGATTCTTCATTTCATGAGTAGTGGGCCTCCTGGACCGTTTCCAAGTTGAGTAGACAGAAGTTAGGAGACTTTCTGATTGTTCGTATTACTTTGGCTGCCACGATCGATCCGTAACTCGGATCGACATAAAACTTCTTGAGTTTTTTAGTGTCGAGCTGTTCTTCATCATGGACAGACTAGATTTTCAAAACCCATCATGGTGGGCCCCATGAACTAGTCCAAAATGTGCAAAACGGGATTGCATTCCGTTCCTTGTTTGAAATTCGAAACGACAAATATCTTTTGTTTCTAATTTTAGTTCTTTCCAAATTGATGACGTTGTTTTTGTTTTTTTTTTTTTTTTTATAGCCATCCATCTATACTTAAAATCCAGATTGTTCATCAAGGGGTCCACCTGCTTGGATCATTGAATGTGCTGGAGTGGATGATGGAGCATAGCTGGAACAGTTAAAATATAACATAAAGGCTTCTTTTAAAGCTTATAGTCGTATGGAATACGAAAAATGGATTTTCTTAAAAAACGATTTTCTTAATGCCATTTTTATAATTATTGGAAAGAGACGAGTTTTCCAAAATCTAACCATTCTAAGTCATTCATGGCATCATTCTAAGCCATTTTTTATAAAGGGCCTATCAGATCTCTCTCGGATAATCGTTATTCTCAAAGTAAGACAAATTCGTAATATTTAATTAAAATAAAATTTCAAATAAATTCTAAAAATCCGGAGTGTTACAATCCACGCCCCTTAAAAACAAACTTCGTCTCTGAAGTTATCTTAGCACTGACATTAGGAAATTGCAGGTATTCTCTCTTTTATTTTTCTTCTGGTTTCCAAGTAGTTTCTCCTTCATGATGAGATGTCCATAGAACTTCAACTCGAGGGGAGATTTTAGTGTGGAGAACTCGTTCTTTCCGATCCAAAATACGCACATATTGCATCATGCTTCCAACTTGATTGGGGTAATCCTGTTCATGTCCTTTCAATTGACGAGTATAGGATATTACTTTATCGATCTGCGTCAAACCATATCCCAGTCTTGCTCTCAACACATCAGTATGTACCACATATATTACTCCTTCTGGTAGGGTAAGTACTAGGATTGGCGTTAATAATTTCTTCAATGATTGAAATACATCTTCTACCTTATCATTTTTCTCAAATCGAACATTCTTTGTGTTTTTAGTTATCTTTATCCCATTCTGGAGTTAATCGTGATCTTGGTGTCATCACATTTCACCCCCTTTAAAATAAGATTTTTTTTTCGACTATCTAAATTTTCAGATGATATCTCCATGGTCCCTCACTAAAACTTATATCCCTAGAGTCGAGCTAGATATTTAGTTCCAGTACGGTCACTAATCCTCAGGTTCCAAGAGACTAAACTTCCTATGATTGCCTATACGTCTATTTCAATCTAGTCATCATAAAAAGAAGAACACAGTTACACTCATTTCAAGAGAACGCACAAATATTCCCAAGTTAGAACAAAGATGCGGTTCGTATAGTGTCGGCATCACGGGCAAACATTTCAAGTAGATTCGAGTTTGATACTTAGACCTTCTAATCAAATCCGAACATTGAGTTCATTAGTATCCATTCAAAATTTTGAATGTCGACCCTTGGGATTTGAACATGGATCTAATCATTTACACAATGTATCAGGTATAGTTCTGCCCTTCCGTATGACCGATTTATTTTAACATCATAGAGACCATTATGGCCCGTTTGGCACCATGGATTTGATGAGAAGTGATGAGAAATCACTTGCTTTCTCTATTTGGTGAAGAGGGTTTGATGAGAAGTAGATTTCATAGGAATCCATGAGAAATCAAAAGTGCATTTCCCGACACTTTTCCAATTCCTCCCAAAACTGTGGGATTTGATGAGAAATCCTCCCCAATGTGGGACCTAATGTGATGCATCTCGGGTGCGGCTTTGGTGGATCCTCGGACGGTGGATCCCTGACCGTGGCGTCCATAGTTTGATGTGTGTGTCTTATATCCACTCCGTCCATTCATTTTGAAAACTCATTTTAGAGCATGATCTAAAAAATTAAGTACATCCAAATCTCAGGTGGACCATAATAATTTAAATAATGGTACTCAACCATTAAAAACTTCTCGTGGGCCATAAAAGTTTTGGATTAAGCTTATATTTGTGTGGTCTCTTCATCAGGGTCTTTGCGACCTTGTCAACAGGTTGGATGGAAAATAAACATTCTAGTGGCCCTCATGAAGTTTTTAATGGTGGGGATTCAATCACTACTGTTTCATGTGGTATGGTCCACCTAAGATTTGGATTTGCTTCATTTTTAAGACCATGCCCTAAAATGAGCTTTCAAAATGCATGGACAGTGTAGCTGTAAGGCACATACATCACAGTGGCCCCCACAGTTGGGGATCCACCCAAATCATCCCCATGTATCGCTAACAGTGGGACCCAACATGATGTATATTTCTCACATCCATGTTGTCCATCCGTTTTGAAAGCCCAGTTTAGGGCACGATCCAAAAAATGAAGAAGATGCAAATCCCAAGTGGAACACACCATGCTCTCCACTTTCTCATGTTTTATGGTTCGCCTGAGATGTGGATCTGCTTTATTTTTTGGATCCTGTCATAAAATGATCAGTAAAAATGGATGGACGGCATGGATTTAAGAATGGATGGATAGTGGGATTAAAATTCAAAGTATAGGTGGGCATACAGTGGGAATAAAATCCACTCCGCCCATTCCCTCTTGTCTGACTTCTCTCCAAGTTCTGGTTGCCAAATAGAAAATCTGGAATTGATAAGAATTGAAATTGAGGAGAATTCATATCATGGATTCCACTTCTCATCACTTCCTCTCAAATCTATGGTGCCAAAGAAGCCCTTATGTACTCTCCCAAAATGAGCACAAAGAAAACATCAACCGAAATCACTCAAAGAAAAAGCAATCAACAACAAGCATCAAAACCTTAGGAGGTCCAATCTACTTTTGTTGCCAAACATGTCAAAGACCTAAATGGGGGTCGGTAAGTAGCTACTTATAGGTATAATTAATTCACCTAAAATAACAGAGTGGGGCTTAAAGTTCAAGGAGATACACTAGCAGACATCAGGGAAGCTCTTCTAAGGGCACAAACCTATAAAAATTAAGCCTAAATAAGGGGTTCCCGAGGTTTTCAAAGATAAGGAACTAGGGTATTGCCGAATCTGGAATGTAAGATCTACATGCATTCCTAAAATTCTCTCTCAACTCAAGTGTCAGTTTCTCATGAAATTTGGAAAGTAAGCTATAGCTTAGGTGTGAAAATTTTTAAAATTTTCCTCGGTCAAAATTCCTATGGTATCTTAGATTTCTATTCTATTTAGGTCTGAAAAACGCAGTAGGTCAGTAAGACCTTGTGTAGGATTTTTGTTATTGTCAAATTTTTTTTTTTTTTTTGATTTATCTACTTGTCCGATTGACCTAAAATTTTACACGAGCGCTAGCGATTAAGTCAAGAATTTTCAAAAAAAAAAAAAATCAAAATTATCCTTAGTTTGGTTATACATGTTCTAATGGTACTATAGTAGCTAGGTCAGGGAATCTTTCTTATATTGAAAATTCAAAATAAAATCATTGGTCCTAAGGTTTTGATGGGAATCCCTGATGTGATCCATCGAGTTGTTGATCTAAGCATGAAGAATAGATGAGAGCCCCAAGATGGCAAACGGAGATGGGAATTCTCTTCCCGAACCCTAGAATTCACGTTTCTACGTTCAATGGCTACCTTAACAAGTTCAATGGGCCTAAGTGTGGGTTTCTACGTAAAAGCAACATAAATATGCAATCCAGGACGTACCAGGGTGTTTTTATTTCTACATTCTAGGAGTCTAAGTTCTAGGTTGAATTCTTTATTGAAATTGTTGGGTGTTAAGTCCTAAGGTCCCACTTTTGCTCTGATACCAACTTGTAACAACTTGAGATTTTGGCTCTTGTGTATAATACGATGGCTGAATTTTCAAAGATTTCTTAGAATGTGTGAAGGGTATACCCCCTACATATTTACTCACAATCACTCACATTTCACTATAATTTACATTCACGAGCAAAATGACGAAAACATGCAGTGGAGATAATGACTTCCACCATTGAAACATTGTAAGAGCCTATCTTGATATATGTATTGAATACAGACAGTCTATATTTTTGCCCGATTATTTTACAAGACATGGGGCCATCAGGGAGTGGGTCCCACCATAAGAAACAATGATTGATCGTTGACTATTAAAAATTTCTTAGGACTGGTCATGATAGTGTGTTAAAGATCCAGTCTGCTTGTCGGATTGGAAGAAGCTTATGTGCCAATGACATGGGTTTTGCAAGATGACCTCAACTATTCAGTTGGTGGAAAAATGCAAAAGAGCAAAAAATAAAAACTGAAAAACAGGTACTAATACTTAGCTGTTAACCAAACTAACTTAGGCAGAAAAAGTAACTAAACTACTGTTG
Source organism: Liriodendron chinense (assembly GCA_003013855.2). Classification (NCBI taxonomy): domain Eukaryota; kingdom Viridiplantae; phylum Streptophyta; class Magnoliopsida; order Magnoliales; family Magnoliaceae; genus Liriodendron; species Liriodendron chinense. The sequence goes on along the minus strand of ML058445.1, from coordinate 3,583,283 downwards.
TTAGCAGAATAAGTAACTTTTTTGGTTGCGGGCATAAGATTAGCCGGTGAAGAAATCAGTCCGATGCATTCATCCAGTAGAGAAAAGAGATAAATCAATGGGCTGTGGATTTTTTTACCCAATATATCAGTGGGACCCAACAATGAATGGATCAGCCTGATTTCCAGGACAAGCGCTATTCATGGTGATTCTCAACCTATTGTACGGATCGGATTCCCTACGCATTTGACAGGTAGACAGGAACTGAAGGGTTGTAAGTGATAATTCATATACAACGCCAATATGTGATCATTAGCCATTGAGAAGCACGGGAAGGAATGCGTCCTCTCTTTGGCCGTTCGGTACTATCACCTACAGAAAATTGGAATTACAACGTCTGGGCCATCTTTCCAGCCAATAGGACATCCGTACCATGAAAATGGTTGGCCTCACCATGAAAACGTCCCTTCTCGAAACTCATTCTGATCCGAGCACTAGGTGGACCACACCTGTGCATTGAGTTAGACAGACGATTTACCATTGATTTCAACATTGTGGCCCACATGATGATCAAGCCAGCCTGATTTTTTGTTCCAGGAAATCTTCATAGTAGGTCCTACCATTTTCATGGTAACGAACTTGTGAGGTACAAAACAAGTAGCTTGTTGGTAAGAAAGATGGTAGGGTACCACGTGTTGGTGTACCTTGCCCGTCCCACTGGAAACAATGCTTGCGCACCTGTTTTGAATGTTGTGGTTCATTTGAGGTGTGAAATGGTCTAAACGTTGTAGCCCACCTAATGTGGGATCTGCAAAGGCAGAATATCCGAACCAGGTGTGCCACAGTTTTACGTAGAGTATTACCATTTGTTCATCTTTATTCGTATTGATCATGTGTTTATCTTTTTTTCGTAGATTTGTCTTCCATCTGATAAGCGCACAAGTATGATTTCTTAAGATAAGGTATATTCATGGCAACTCAAACGTTATGAATGGATCTGATCTCACGCAAGTGTGCATTGTACTGTGTACCATGCTAATGCATTATAGCATACTGAGTAAACTCCGTGGACCCACCATATGGTGTATGTGTTTTATCCATGCCATCCATCCATTTTTCAAGTTCATTTTAAGACATGAGCCCAAAAGCTTCTAAAGTCCAAGTGCACGACACGACAGGAACTATGAGAATTAAATGCCTACCATTGAAAACTTGCCTCCCATTGAAATCTTCTTAGGGGCTTGGAAGTTTTAGATCAAACTGATATTTGTGTTTTTCTTTCATCCATGTCTTTGTAACCTTATAAACAGGCTGGATGACAAATAACCATCACTGTGGGCCTTAGAAAGGTTTCAATGGTGGATGCCATTATCCCCATTGTTTCCTGTGATGTGGTCCACTTGAGCTTTGGATATGCTTTAATTTTGGGCTTATTCCTTAAGATGATCTGGAAAAACGGATGGATGGCATGGATAATGGCAAATACAGCGTAGTGGGCCCCACAGAGTTTACTCGAGTTACTCGGTACACCATCCGCATCCATCCATGTAGTCAGTCATTCGAAAAAGTTGTTCTTTCAGTTCACGTAGTTGGGCTGCTCCCATCGGACGCGAGTTGCCTGTGCCACATGCCAACGTGTTCCCATGGGCATAAGCTATGTGGGTCTCACTGCATTTTTTGTGAAAAATCCACTCCATCCATTAATTTCTTAAGCTCACACTTGAAACCTTCGCAAGGCCACGAAATTTTTTGGATCAGGCTAATATTTATGTTTTCAGTTCATCCCAGTGCGAATAAACTTAGGAACGGTTCCAATGGCATATAAACATCATGGTGAACTCCAAAAAGGTTTTGACAATAGGCATTTCCTTTCTCACTGTTTCTTGTCATATGACCCACCTGAGTTTTTAATCAACCTCATGTTCGGTCTCCCGTCCATTGTGATGAACTGATGGACGGAGGGGATTTCTCCCGGACATCATAGTGAGCCTCATGTAGCATTGGTCTGCAGGAACAACATTAATTCCCGTGTTGAAGTCAGTTTAAACGAAAGCCAAGGCCCTATATGCTCTAAATGAGAGTTATTAGATACTCTGGCAGGGTATGATGGTTAATGATCAGGAACTTATAAATTTTACATATATATGTACAAATACATTAGCCCAAATTGAATTGTCCAAACATCTGACACATGGCCGATAGGTCATCCTCCAAAAATTCATACTATTTGAACAATTCTAACATTTTCTTTTTAGGACACTTGTTTATTGAATTTGAACTTAGTTATTTTTCATTTTAGATGTCCGCTTAACATCCACCGATTACCAGATATTTATCAAATTATTACAATCTTTGGTGGACTAAGTTAAGGGTCAAAATTTTGTAGGGTTTAATTTGATTTCTTCATATGTCACAGGTAAATTTTCTTAGCACCTGTTTATCAACCATCACACTCTTCCATAGTATGAAAGCTTCTCTTCTGGAAGGTAGTAGGTAGACGTAATGTAATTAGAAGTCCTAACTACAGGGCCGGTTGGTTTAGATACTTGTAGGCATCAAATCAAATCAAATCATGACAGTAAAAGGCGCCAATGGTATAGGAGAAAGGCCAAGCCCTATTGGAACTGTACTCAGATTTGAGCTTCCCAACCGGCAATCCCACTGTTTAGATGTCATGCCCCAGGAATAGGCTGATGTGGGCCACAAGCCCACAAGTGTACATGAGATTTGGACCACTTGGCTTGGGACTCCGTTAGTCATCAGTCATTGGGTCAAGTTATTCCTACAAGTTATCATATGGTTAGATGAGTCAATGTACGGTTTAATTTGAGTTCATCATATGTCACAGGTAAATTTTCTTAGCACCTGTGTATCAACCATCACACTCTTCCGTAGTATGAAAGTTTCTCTTCTGGAAGGTAGTAGGTAGATGTAATGTAATTAGAAGTCCTAACTCTACAGGGCCGGTCGGTTTAGATACTTGTAGGCATTAAATCAATTCATGACAGTGTAAGGTGCCGATGGTACAAGACAAAGGCCAAGCCCTATTGGAACTGTACTCAGATTTGAGCTTCCCAACAGGCAATCCCACTGTTTAGATGTCATGCCCCTAGAATAGGCTGATGTGGGCCACAAGCCCACAGGTGTACAGGGGATTTGGACCACTTGGCTTGGGACTCTGTTAGTCATCAGTCATTGGGTCAAGTTATTCCAATAAGTTGGCATATGGTTAGATGAGTTAATTTGTTTTTTTTATTAATTATTAGAGTATAAGGTACGTGTGTACAAAAAGTTATACATACTATAAATAATTATATGGATGGATTTATGAATATCTGTTAAAATCTTATACAGATATCCCACATCTTTTATATATCATAGTCATTCTTGATAAAATAAGCAAGATAAGTTTGCATAATGTAGTCCCTTATAGCTTAATATAGCATCAAAGCCTCCAATTCCAGGGTTTTAATCGTCATCATTCATCTTGCTCTTAACTTCATTGTCCCTGTCAATCACTATTCATCCTCACTGCAAATCCAACTTCATCACCATCAGGATGGTCGTCGTTCTTTAACCCTCTGCTGACCATCACTATCATGAACCTACTGTCCATCACCTACGCGAGGAATCCCACTCGATCTATCTGTCATTCTTTGCTCCACCATTGCCATCTCCGCTCAACACCCAAACCAACCTCTCCACCATCTTCTCTAATAAAGTTATCAAAATACATCCCAAATCCAGCAACAAACAACCTAGCAACGACCGAAAACGTCCTCCAACACCACAATTGCTTGTCCATTGCACCCATTACACCAATGATGCACCCTTTCTTCCTCATCCTTAAATATTACCGCAGCTTCAACCCCTTATTGCCCAATCTACTGGACCACATCCGCCACCTCCATTGCTAATGAAAACCAGCTCACCAAATCTTCCCGTCAGCCCTATTTCATCTCCTCTGTTTTCATCGATCTATCTATGTCATTTTTAATCCTGCTATTCCAGTCCGATGCTGACTCACAATCATCTTCTCAATTGGCAATCTAGGTCATCAGTTACCAAATCCAATGTCACTGTCCACCACTGCCTTTACTTACTGCTTGCAACATCTTCTACCCTAAATCTATTGATCAAGTGTCTTTAATCTAGTGCTTTATGAAGACTTGTTGATTCGATCGACGGATGTGTTGATTCAATCGAGTAATTTGAGGAATTGAAGATTACTCGTTGGAGGTTTTTTGGCATTGTCAATTCGATTGACAGAGTTGTCGATTCAATCATTAGAGTATCGAGTCTTGTTAATTAAATTGAAAGTTTGCATAAGATTTTTAGAAAGTGCGATTTTTGTGTCATAATCTTGTACAGGGGTATATAAGCAGTCTCCTAAACACAATAAGGATATTGTGAGAGAACCTACAGGGTTTTACAATGGGAGAAAGCTAGAGTTTTCTTTTATGTAAGTTGTTCCATCTCTTGTAACTTTCTAATATAGTGGATTGATCGTCGCTTTGTGCCTTGGTTTTTCCCACAAGGGTTTTACATGTAGAAATCTTTGTGTTCTCTATGTGTGCTCGATTTTTTCGTTTTCTATTACATGTTTGATTCATTCTAAGGTTACTTCCATTCCCAATAAGTGGTATCAGAGTGTCATTGGGGTATTAGATTGAATCTAAAGACATGGCATTGAGGAAATCGAATGTAAAGTTTGAAATAGAGAAGTTCACAGGTAAAAATAATTTTGAATTGTAGAGGTTGAAGATGAAAATCATCCTAATTCAGCAAGGGTTACAGCATGCACTCCTTAGAAAAGCACATCTTCTGGAATATATGAAAGAAGAGATTTAGGATGAACTTGATCAGAAAGCGATTAGCACAATCCAATTGTGCTTGGCCAATGAAACCCTTTATAATGTGATCAATGAGACGACTACCATAGGATTATGAACGAAGATGAAGAGAATCTACATGACGAAGTTGCTCACCAATCGTTTATATCTAAAGGGACAATTCTATACTCTGAAGATGGCGAAGGGGTCATATCTCACAGAGCACATCAACGTCTTCAACAAACTAGTTTGCAAGTTGACAAGTGTAGAGATGAAGATCGAAGAAGAAGACAAAAGCCTAATTTTGTTGATGTCTATCCTGGAGTCTTATGAGTATTTAATTGATACTCTAAGCTATGATAGGGATACCTTGGACATCAAGACCGTTATCTCAGCCCATTAGTTAAAGCATTTGAAAAAGAAGAACGGAGGCAAATGTACTTCTACAGATGCATTGTTTGCTCAGGGAAGACCGTTTGAGAGAGAGAATGGGAAGTTATGATCTACGTCTAAGTTGAAGGGCAAAGGCAAGTTGAAGTGTTGACTTGTAGGAAGACCGGACATATGAAGAAGGATTGTCAAAAATCTAAAAATTCGAAAAGAGGAGAATATCATATGATTCGCCAAAGGAAGCCAATTCAACAAAATCAGGTGAAGGATTGGGTGGCTAGGACGTGATGTCAGTGTCCAAGATTGGTCACTTATATAAAGAGTGGATTTTGGATAGGGGGCATTGTACCACGCGTGTCTTCATCAAAGTTGGTTCATCACACATAGCGAGTAAGATGGTGGCCTGGTTCTTATCGGCAATATCATGCTTGTAAGATAATAGGAATTGATTCGGTTTATATAAGAATATTTGATGGGATGAAGCATACTTTAACCAATGTGAGGCATGTTCCAAATGTAAAGAAGATTTTAATCTATCTAGGAGCTCTAGATGTACTTGGATGCAAGTTCGCTAGTTATGAAGGTGTCCTGAAGGTTTCAAAAGATGCACTCATAGTTATGAAGGCATAGAGGGGCAAAAATTTTTACAAGTTTATCGAAAATGTTATATCGGGTGGAGCTTCAGCGTCATTAGTGAAGTTCATGTCGACAAATTTTTGGCATGCGTGCCTAGGCCACATGAGCGAGCAAGGTATGAAGGTAATTTTTTTTATCATAGTTTAATTCTTCATTTTAAAAGTTTTGATTTAGATATATGTGAGTATTGCATATAGGAAAAATAATCAAGGTTAAGCTTTAAAATTGAGAAACATGTTAGTAAGGGTCAACTTGATTATGTGCATACGGATGTGTGGGGGCCATCGCCTATTATTTTTGAAGGAGGGTCATCATATTTTATTCCATTGATTGGTGATTTCTCTAGAAATGTTTGGGTTTATCTTGTGAGACATAAATTCAATGTATTTGCCAATTTTAATATCTAAAAGGCAGTAATTGAAAAGTAGACAAGGCAAAAATTGAAAATTTTAAGGATAGACAATGGCGAAGAATTGACTTCTATAGAGTTTAATCAATACTGTAACAATTGGGAGATAGTGAAGCACTACACAGTGAGACATACACCAGAGAAGAATGGTGAATGTATGAACTTGACTCTTTTGGAAATGGTCTGTAGTGTGTTGAGTAATTCTGGGTTGGGCAAGGAGCTATGGGTTGAGACCGTCTCTACGGTTTACTATTTAGTGAATCGGCAGTCATCTACAACTATTGATTATAAAATTTCATAAGAAATATGGAGTGGTCAGGAATTGATTACTTGGGGCTGGGGATATTTGGTTGTGACACTTACTCTTATGTACCATTAGTTGAAAGAGATAAGTCAGACCAAAGGGCTAAGAAATATACCTTTGTCAACTAAAGTGATGAGTGAAATGATACAGATTATATGACCGAATTTCACGAAAAATCATATTTAGTTGAAATGTCAAATTTGATGAAGGTTCCTTATTCCAGAAGAATGAGCACAAGGAAGTGAAAAAAATCAATTGTTGATGTTGAAATAAACAAAGGTGAGACACTTGAAGAACCTAAGCTATAGGTAAAGGTATAGGAAGAGGTGGAGCAGCTACCTGTTAGGAGAAATCCACAAAGAAATCGCAGGTTACCGTTAAGATTCAGGGATGACTCAAACATTGCAATTGCTCTTATTACGGATGATGAGGGTCCGTCTACTTTTCAAGAAGTTCTAGAAAACAGAGATGCAGAGAAGTGGATAGCAGTGATGCATGATGATATGGACTCTTTATACAAGAACAAAATATGGGAGCTGGTGGAGCTACCCATTGGGCGGAAAGCAATCGGTTGCAAGTGAATTTACTAGAAGAAACATGATAAGTACAAGTCCAGATTGGTAACAAAGTGTTATGCTCAAAAGGAGGGTGTCGACTTCAGTGAGATATTCGTGCCAATGGTAAAGCAGGTGTCTATCAGATTTGTATTAGCTTTGGTTGCCTAATATAATTTGGAACCGAAATAGTTAGATGTGAAGATTGCATTTCTCTACATGAAGTAACCTGAAGGGCTCAAGGTGTAGGGAGAGGAGAATAAAGTTTGTAAGTTAAAGAGGTCATTGTACGACCTGAAACAGTCACCTAGGTAGTGGTACAAGAAATTTGATTATTTCATGTTGAGTAAGAGGTTTATCAGAAGTGAATTTGATTATTGTGTTTATTTTAGAGCACTGAGTGATAAAAAAATTCATTATTCTGGTGTTGTATGCTGATGATATGCTTATCGTTAGCCATAGCATGTCCAAAATCAGCATATTGAAGGCTCAGTTATCCAAGACATTTGAGATAAAAGATTTAAGGGCTTCAAAGAATATTCTCGATATTGATATACACAAAGATAGAGAAAGGAGCAGGCTATGGTTGTTTAAGGAAGAGTATCTTGAAAAGGTCTTGGTGATCAAGTTTGAACTAAGAAAGATAAAAACCAGTTAGCACATCCCACGCTACTCACTTTCGACTTTCTTCGGAATTATGTCCTACGTCAAATGAAGAAAAGTTGTATATATCTTGTGTGCCCTACTCGAGCATAGTTGGTAGTCTTATGTATGTCATGGTATGTACTAGGCAGGATATTTCATATGTGGTTGGTCTTGTGAGCAGATACATGTCAAACCCCGACAAGCAGCATTAGGGGTAGTGAAATGGTTGCTTCAGTACATGTGAGGTACGACGGCCTACATCTTGGTTTTCAAAAAATTGGAGGAGACACTTGTAGGCTATGTGGATTCTGATTATGTAGGGAATGTGAATAATAGAAGGTCGACTTTTAATTACTCGTTTGTGTTAGCGAGTGGATCTATCAATTGGATGTCGAAGATTCAGTTTGTGATTGCACTTTCCACAACTTAAGTTGAATCCATAACAATGAAGTTATTTGGTTAAAAGGGATAACGAATGAGTTTTTTTTTAGCAGGAAGTCGTGTTTGTACATGGTGATAGTGAGAGCGCCATCTATTTAGCAAAAAACTCGGTATATTAATCCCTAACTAAACACATTAATATTTGCTATCATTTTATCCAATAGACGCTAGAGGAAGGAGGTGTTACTCTTGAGAAGATTCACACTAAGGTGAATTTTATAGACATGCTTACAAAGTTTGTTTCTGCAAAGAAGTTCAAGTTTTGCTCGACTTTTCTAGGCTTGGCAAAGAAGAAATAAAGAAGGATTGTGCACGAGAAGCGATGATGATATTTGAAGATGATTAGAGACGGTGATAGCAACTTGAAGCAGTGGAGCTAGAGGATTAAAGCCACGGTGGAGATTGTTGATCGAGTGTCTTTAATCTAGTGCTTTTTTAAAAGCATGTCGATTCGATCGACGGATGGGCCGATTTGATCAAGTAATTCGGGGAATTGAATACTTACTCGGCAGTGGTCTTTTAACATTGTCGATTCGATCGACGGATTTATCAATTCGATCGATAGTGTGTTAAGTCTTGTTGATTTGATCGACAGTTTGCATAAGTTTTTTAAAAAGTGCTGGTTTTGTTTCTTAATCTCATGTGGGGGTATATAAGCGGTCTCCTAAGCACAATTAAGATATTGTGAGAGAACCTATATGATTTGGAAGGTTTCGCAAAGGCAGAAAGCTAGGGTTTTCTATTATGTAAGTTGTTCCATCTCTTGTAACTTACTATAATGGATTGATCATCGCTTTGTGCTATGGTTTTTTTTCCCGCAAGGGTTTTCCATGTAAAAATTTGTGTTCTCTACATGTGCTCAAATTTTTTGTTCTCTATTGCATGTTTGATTCGTCCTAATCCTCCATCTACCTTCTCTTTTTCCTTTTCTTCATCAATCAATCTTCTCAAATCTAAATATCTTCATCAAATCTCAATTTTCTTCTCAAATCTATACTTTCAGCACTTTCTTCGGCAGTAAATTTGTGTTGCTCTTTTGAGCTTTTTTGTCCATGTGGATTTGTGAGGGTTCTTTTCAGCATACATCGCCATTGTTGTCATCATGGTCATCGTCTTCTTCTCAAATCTAGATTTTAGCCTTTCTTAAATATGAATTTTTGGCCATGGTTTTGCCGTCCGACATTTCATAGTTGACATGGTGACTTCACCATCATGACATCTTACTCTACTTCATCTTTATATATCTTCTTTTTTATCCTTTATTCTCCTAAAATTACCAAAAAAAAAAAAACTTTTTAACATGGCTAACTAGGTGAAGCTGGGCAAAGTCAACTGAATCATGAATCGACTCAAAAAACTAGGTTCTAGTTGAGTGTTGTTACCAAAAAATGGTCAACAGACGAAGATGTAGATCTATGATCTGAATAGCTAAATGAAGTTGAACTTCCGGTGGGAGAGGACGGAATTCTCAGATCCTGCAAAAGAATATAGAGGATAAGGGGGGGTGGCTGGGGGTCCAGCCAATGACCCTCCGATGCCTAAGTCAGTGATCTTGAGTAATCGGATATTTTTAGTGTAGATTGATATTAGCTTGCATACCTTGATAATGGAGAGAATATCCTTATTTATAGACTTAGGTTGCGAGATTGCTTGCCCTTCGGAGAGTCGTGATTCTAGCGGTCTGCCAGTTGGGTTCCCAAGATCTTTGGATCTGCCCATAACAAACGAAGATCCTTATCCCTAAAAGCTGGGGATGTCGATCTTTTCTCCTGATATCTTGGCGTGAGCCCAAGATTGCAGATTTACAGCTCAGCTCGCTTAAGACGACCTTCATTACTTCGGACCGAGCCGACCATTTTCAATCGGGTTGACCAGACCTGATTCGTATCTGGACTAGAGACGGGTCGGCTCGTCCCTTCCCGGGTCGGTGTAACAAACCTTCTCCCAGGTCGGCTCTTTACCCATAACAGAAGCCCCTTTTTTACCCTCGAGGGTGTTCTGCTCAGCTAGGGGGTAAAAACTTAAGAGGAAATTGCCGACCTAGATAATTTTTGTCGTTTTTGTATCCGCGACGCTGTCATTTCGATGGGTGGGAAAATGGCATTAAATGCGTCTCTCGAATTATCGAGGGCATTAAATGCGTCCCTTGATATATCGAGGAGTCATCATTTCTCTGTACGGCGTGATATCGCTGATATGATTTAGTCGAACGGGGTGTCGCCGCGTGTCCTGAACGGCGCAGCTTTTCGAATTCATCAAGTAGGGAGTTGCCACGTGTTGCCTTCGTATTGAATGTGATGAGACCTGAATAGTGCCCAAATCCTTCCCCGAGTATAAAATCTGAGACTTGGCCGGATTCTGAAAACCTTTCTCCATTTTCTTACTGCTCCTGCACTCTGGTTTTTCTTCTTCCCCATTTTCCTTAACTTTCTTCTTCCTGCGGCAGTGCCAGCATTCTGGTACGCTCTTTTTCTTTCATTCCAAGGGGTTTTCTTCTTTCCTCCCTCTCTCCTTTTTCTTTTATTCAAAAAATGTCTGAGCCAGAAACTTCATGCTCTGAGGCCATCCTCAAGGTGAGGTATGATGACCGTGATTCTGATTTACCTATCCTCTGCCATGAGGAGGCAGGCTCCAGTGAATCAGATTCTGGGGCGAGGGTGGAAGAGACCACCGGAGAGGGAGAATCTGAGCCTCCTAAGTCAACTGCCGGTAGTGCCACGGCCAATAGAGAGCCCTTCGAATTAGATTCTATGATCTCGCAGATTACCCAGGAAGAACTGGATGCTTCGAAGGAGATATACGAAATCCCGGACTATATAGAGTTTAGGGTTCCTGACCGAGCCGATAGGCCGAGCCGACTCAAGGCCGGGGAGGTAGTCATTTCCTTGATGCATTTAGAGTCCGGGCTGAGGTTGCCCTTACACCCCTTTGTGAGGGAAGTTCTTAGTGTCTTAGGTCTATCTCCGAGCTAATTGCAGCCGAATGCATGGAAGTGCATGGTCGGATGCTACATACTCTGGCGGAGGCTAGGGAATAAGGAGTTTACCTCCAATGAACTCTTTTCCATGTATATTCTTAAGTCCTTGGGTGGCCAAGGACTCTATTACTTTTCGTCGTTGCCGGGTCAGGGCGGCTCGATGATCACTTATATGCCCTCCTCCACCAAAACTTGGAAGAGGAAGTGGTTCTTCGCGTCGGGCAGTTGGGAGTGCGCACCAGACGAGCCTCAACCCCTAAATTTCCGAGTCCGAGCCGACTTTGCTCTGCCAGGTCGGATGAAGTCCCGACCTAACCGTTTTTTTCGATATATATATATATATATATATATATATATATATATATATATATATATATATATATATTTTCAACTCATGTATCTGCTCTTTCTACTAGTGTCGGCGACTATTCGGGTGGTGTTGTCTGTAGTTCAAGAGAGACAGATCCACAAAGCCCGAGCCATCCCTGCTGCAGAGAGGGACTTTCGGAAAGTTATCACACTCAACTCCGTTGCTGAATCAAGTCGGTAAGCTGAGACAGTAGTGTATTTCAACCCTTTTTCGTTTTGTCACCCTCTCATTTTCTTCCTTTTCTTGGACAGGAATGGCTCCGAAGGTAATCTCCAAGTGGAGGATTCCAGCTCGGTTTCTAGAACGCGGGGAGAGCTCAGCTGAGCCCCCTAGGAAGAGGGCGGCTACTGCTGAGGTACAAAGACCGCCTTGCGCGCCCCAATCCTTCATCTGTGGGTCAGGACAACTTCCCAGCTCGGACTCCGCACAGCCCAGAACCGAGCGAATGGAGCCTAGAACCGAGCCAACGGGGCCCAGAACCAAGCCAACGGGGCCCAGAACCGAGCGAACGACTACCTCGGTGTCATCTGCTGATGACCCGGTGATCAGTGTGCCAGATAACTCGGGCTCACGAGCTGAACCCATCAACATATCCGTTACTCCAACCGTCTCCTCCCAGACCTCCTAACCTGCTGCAGCTGGACCTGACCAACCCACTGCAGGTGCCTCCTCTTCTCAACCTCCTCAGCCTCATGCTACCCCGGCTGAGCAACGGGAGGACCGGGTCGAGATGCCTCTGCTGACGGAGCAGTATTCAAACTGGATGGATGGTGTCAACGCGTACATGCGCGTTAACCATACCATCCCCCAAGACTTGAATATCATAGCCTCTTCTGACCCGGATCAGATGGTTGGGGTGGTGATAGAGAGCTGCCTCAGGGTAACTTCACGTACTCCTTCAATTTCTTTTCCACATACTTATGACGTTTTCTGTGTTGCGTGCTAACTGTATTACTTTTGTAGGATTCGGCTGCACTTATCATGATCCGTAAGGTGATGGCCGAGCGAAACCACCAGACGCAGAAGGCTCTGGTTGCCGCTTCTTCTTAGAAGAAGAAGACCGAAGCCGTGAAGACTGAGCTCAACAAATGTATCCTTCTTTTGAGGGAAACTCAGTCCGAGCTGACGTCTTCACGATCCGAGCTGGCGTCCATCCGATCCGAGCTGGAGTCTTCCCAGTCCGAGCTGAAGGTTGCGCAATCGGAGCTGAAAGTTTCCCAAGCTCAGGTCCAGTCTCTGGAGGCTGAGACCAAGGCCGTATCCGACGGGAATAAGGCCGAATCCCTTGAGGCTGCTCTGAAGACGGTCGAGGAGGAGAAGGTACACCTGGCCAAGCTTCTGAAAGAGGTTCAGCTGAAGTCCCTGGCAGAGATTAATAGGGCGAAAGCTGAGTATGAGAAGTTGTCTGCCATTTCTGAAGATCTGTACAACAACGGACTTCAGGAGTACAGGCGCCTCGTGCTTAAGCATTTCCCAACCCTTGATCTTACGCCTGTGGACGAAGATGAGGAGGAGGAGGAGGAGGCGCGGGGCGGAGATTATGGTGCTGGCCCGTCTAGGGCTGGCAAGGATTAGCTTGTGTAATTTTTTTTTCTTTTTTCTTTTTTTTTGAATGTACACAACATTACACAACATTTTGATTTGAAATAGAAGCCCCTTGAGGCAAAATTTGCTAATCCTTTTGCAAATTTTACTTTCGTATTGTCGTTGGTGTATTGAGTTTGTACGGTGGAAATGATCTGGGACTGGCTAGCCGGGTCGGCCGCCTATATGCCCACCTGTCAGTAAAGTTAAATGTACTATACTGATATTAAGTCGTATTGAAAGATCGTCATAGAACAACTCCTATTTTATTCAAATTATCGTTCCAAAAAACATATGTTGCGCTGAGCACAACTCATCATTTATGGATAGTAGATCTTGAGATGTTCGGCGTTCCACGGATGAAGAAGTGGTTTTCCCTCCATGTTTTCGAGCCGATAAGTGCCGGGACGACGTGAGCTGATGACCTTATATGGTCCTTCCCAATTAGGACCGAATACTCCGGCCTTGTCGTTTATATTTACCTTTTTAAGGACGAGGTCACCGGCTCGAAACCGTCGTTCACGCACTTTGGAGTTGTAGTATCGTCGAACCCTCTGCTGATATGCTGCTATACGTACTTGAGAAGCTTCTCTTGCTTCGTCAAGTAGGTCTAAGCTTATTCACATCTGGCCTTCATTTTGGTCGGGTCTGTGATGGCCCGTCCTACTCGTGGGCATTCCGATTTCCACCGACACAACGGCCTCGGCTCCAAATGCCAGGAAGAAAGGGGTTTCTCCAGTAGTAGACCGAGCCATGGTTCGGTAGGCCCACAATACTTCAGGAAGTTCTTCCGCCCAAGCCCCCTTTCTTTCTCTGAGCTTTGTTTTGAGATGATTCTTAATAATTTTGTTGACTGCTTCGACCTGACCGTTGGCTTGAGGGTGGTGGGGAGACGAATATACATTTTAAATGCCCAATTCGGTGCAAAATGTACAAAACCCTTGATTGTCGAACTGTCGCCCGTTGTCAGTGATTATGGTATTCGGGATCCCGAAGCGGCACACAATCGTCCTCCAAATGAAGTCTGTCGTCTTCTTTTCTGTGATGGTAGCCAGTGGTTCTGCTTCAGCCTACTTTGTGAAGTAGTCGACGGCGACAATTGCATATTTAACTTGCCCTTTTCCCGTTGGGAGTGGACCGATGATGTCGACCCCCCATTGAGCAAATGGCCACAGGTCCAGCCATGGGCGTGAGCGCTTCAGGCGGTAGGTGAGGTATTGGGGCGAATCGTTGGCACTTATCGCATCTTTTGACGATTTCTAGGGCATCTTGCTGGATGGTGGGCCAATAATATCCCTGTCGGATTGATTTCTGTGCAAGTGCTCGTGCTCCGGAATGATTCCCACAACACCCATAGTGGATTTCCTGCAGTACATAATCAGCTTCTTCAGGCCCTAAACACCGCAGACACGGGCGGGAGAATCCCTTCTTGTAGAGGATACCATCTATCAGCGTATATCGAGCCGACCTATAGCGGATGCGCCGAGCTTCTTTCTGGTCATCAGGTATCTTGCCTGATTGTAAAAATTGAATGATAGGATCCCTCTAATCTGGATTTTTCGATATTGGAAAAACTTTCGCGAGTCCATTTAACGATATGCTGCGCTGAGGGAGGAACTCGATAGGTATCATTCTACCAAGCTCGTCATCTGCTGATGAGGCAATCTTTGCGAGAGCGTCTGCATTTGTGTTCCCATCTCTTGAGATTCGAACGATTTCATAATGGTCGAATTGCAACTGTAGCTCTCGAGCTTTGTTCAGATATGCAGCCATTCTCCCTCCTTTTGCCTGATATTCGGCTGTCACCTGCCCGACCACAAGTTGCGAGTCGCTGAATACCCTAACCGATCTGATTCCTATTTCCAAGGCGAGACGAAGTCCGGCTAGGAGGGCTTCATATTCCGCTTCATTATTTGAAGCCCGAAACCCTGAATCGAAGTGCGTACTGAATTTTGATCCCATCGGGTGAGGATAGAACGAGACCAGCTCCACTGCCTTGTGAATTGGAAGAGCCGTCGACGTGTAATGTCCAAGAAGGTGTGGTATGCGTTACCTTCGGATGCTGGACAAGTTCATGACCGCACTCAGCCTCGTGAGGCTCGGTTAATTCGACGATGAAGTCGGCTATAGCCTATCCCTTGATTGCTGTACGAGGTCGGTACCGTATATCGAATTCGCCCAACTCGACAGCCCATTTGACGAGACGACCTGATGTTTCGGGATTCTGCAGCACTTGTCGTAATGGCTGATCGGTTAATACAGCTATCGGGTGCGCTTGGAAATATGGCCTCAACTTACGGGCCGAGGTGATTAAAGCCAGGGCGAGTTTTTCGATTTGAGGGTATCGTGTTTCCGAGTTAATCAAGGCCTTGCTAGTGTAATAAACAGGCCTTTGTATTCCCTCATTGTCCCGGACTAGAGCCGAGCTGACCGCCGCTGCTGAGACCGCTAAGTACAGGAGCAATTCTTCTTTATGCACCGGCTTGGACAACAGCGGTGGGGAGCCAAGGTAGGCTTTCAGCTCCACAAAAGCTTGCTCGCATTCAGGAGTCCATGTCATTTCTTTGCATTTGCGCAACTGTTTGAAAAAGGGAAGACATCGGTCAGCAGCCTTTGAGACGAACCTATTGAGTGCTGCGATCCTTCCTGTGAGCCGCTGAACATCTTTTACTGTGCGAAGCGAGCTCATATCGAGGAGGGCCTGGATTTTTTCTGGATTGGCTTCAATTCCTCGCTGGTTTACCATGAAGCCAAGAAATTTTCCTGAGCCCACTCCAAAAGTGCATTTGCTAGGGTTGAGCTTCATACGATACTTCCTTAGTATTCTGAATATGGCGCGTAGATCGTCGATGTGATCTTTTGAGCGCTTGCTCTTGACGAGCATGTCGTCGACATATACCTCCATAGTTTTGCTTAGTTGATCTGCAAACATCTTGTTTACCAGTCTTTGGTAGGTTGCCCCAGCGTTTTTGAGCCCAAAGGGCATAACTTTGTAGCAGTAGAGCCCCCGGTCCGTGATGAATGCGGTCTTTTGCCGATCGGGAGCGTGCATCTGGATTTGATTATACCCAGAAAAGGCGTCCATAAAGCTGAGAAGCTCGTGCTCGGCAGTTGCGTCGACGAGCTGATCTATCCGTGGTAGTGGAAAGCTGTCCTTAGGGCAAGCTTTGTTCAGGTCGGTGTAATCCACACAAACCCTCCATTTTCCATTGGGCTTTTTGACGAGGACCACATTCGCCAACCAATCTGGATAGCGTATTTCTTGGACAAATCCTGCCTTGCGTAGCTTCTGTACCTCTTCTTCAATTATTGCGTACCTTTCCGTGTTGAAAGTGCGCCTTTTTTGACGGATTGGTTTCATGGTCGGATCGACATTGAGTCGGTGGACCATTACCTCCGGAGAGATTCCGGGCATTTCTTCATGGGACCACGCAAAGACATCTACATGCTCCTTTAAAAAGTTTATCAAATTATTCTGCACCTCGTCTGTCAAATGTGACCCAATCTGAATAACCCGGGTCGGATCGGCCTCCGCCAAGTGAACGTCGACTAACTCCTCTGCTGGTGATCCGCGCTCCTGCTCGTCTTCTCTCTGGTCCAAGGAGGACGCGTGAGAGACAGTCGATATTGTGCTTTTATTTTTTCCCCTCAAAGAAAGTTCGTAGCAACGCCGGGCTTCTTGCTGGTCTCCCCTGACCACGCCGACCCCTTCATCAGCTTCGAATTTCATTGTCAGGTGATAGATCGAAACGGCAGCTTTGAGAGCCCGCAAGATAGGGCGGCCGATAATGGCATTGTAGGCAGAGGGGGTGTTCACAATGAGGAAATCAACCATAATCATTTTTTGATTAGGTTCTTCCCCAACTGTGATCGGTAAAGTTATTTCTCCTTCCGGCATGACGCTATCTCCTGTGAATCCAGTTAATGCTGTTTTGACTGGCCTTAATCGGGAACGATCGATCTTCATTCTTTCGAAAGCTGATGCGTACAAAATGTCTGATGAGCTTCCTGTATCGATCATCATGCGGTGGAGCCTTTTATTCGCTACCACCATTGAGACGACGAGGGAGTCGTCATGTGGATGCACGATTCCCCAGGCATCTTCTTCGGTAAACGTTATCGCCCGAGATGTAACTTTTGCAACTTTTGAAGGTCGGTCGGCGATGTTCACAGACAATCCGGACGGTCCTGGTTCTGGCTGGGATGTTCTTGCTTGTCGCACATAATTTTTACGCGAATTCCCAGAATCTCCAGTGGTCGGTCCGCCGAAGATCATGTGAATTTCTTCCACAGGATTGTTGTTCAGTTCTTCGTTTGGGTTGGCTGACTGATCTTCGTTCCTCCGGTCGTCTTGACGCTGAGCGATGTAGTCTTTCAGAAATCCTTGTTGGATAAGGGTCTCTATTTGTCGCTTTAAATCGAAGCAATCCACGGTGTTGTGACCATGGTCTTTATGGTACAAACAATACCTTGATTTTGACCTTCTATTGGGGTCGGTTTTTATTTTCGTAGGTCGTTCGAAGTTGTATCTGCCTTTCTCTGCTAGATACACTTGCTTGATGGTTTTATTGAGCGGTGTGTACTTTTCGAACCGTGGAGCAGGTAGTTTCGCTCCGTGGACAGTTCCGCCCCGAGCCGGTGACCTCCGCTCCGACTTCCGTTCCGACCTGTGTTTCTTTGAGCTGCTGCTATCCTGACGATCTTTATTCCTGGTCGTTGGTCGGTGAGCAATAACCAGTTCTTCGGCGTTGATGTGTTTGGCAGCTCGATCCAACAACTCTGCTACTGACTGGGGTGGCTCTTCCCCAACAGACCAAAGAAACCTTCGGTCTCGTAGTCCTCCGATCATGGTGTGTAATAACACATCTTGTGAGAGATTTTCAATTTGCACTGCTTCGAAATTGAAGCGCGCGAAATAATCTTTTAAGGACTCATCTTTCTTTTGCTTGATTGCTGCAAGGTGTGTCGAATGCTTCCTCGGGTCGGTGCTACCGATAAACTGAGTGGCGAAGGCTCGGCTCAGTTGAGAGAAAGAACTGATCGTGCGGGGTTTTAGATTGCGAAACCAAGTCCATGCCGAACTCGTCAAGGACAATGGAAAAGCCTTACACATAATGTGTCCGTTGGCCCCGAGGAGATCCATGCGGACTTTGAAGTTTTCTAAGTGTTCCGCCGGATCTCCTATCCCTGAATATTGCTTCAGCTGAGGAACTTTAAACCCTTTGGGGAGGGGTTCCTCACGAATCTCGTCGATGAACGGTGACTCAGATGAGTCGACCAATGCATCTACAGTAATCGGTGCTCGGGCACGTTGTGCTCTCTGTATATCGCCCATTTGTTCCAGCAGTTCCCTCAGCTCGGCCTCTAGTGGGCCTAAGTTGTCGTTAACCCGGTTGCTGGCTTCATGATCGGCTCGTTCATGCGCGAGACGAGCTGTTCTTCGTCTCTCGAGCCGGTACCGCAGATCATTGGCAGGCAAGTCCATTGCTGGTTGAGATCTTGCCTCGGTAGATTTGCTGGCGGTCTCGCTTTCTTCGACCGGAATGGGCTGCTGAGAGCGTTGTGACGGCCGAGTCTGGTGAGAGTGCTGGGATTGTTGAGGCTGAGAGTGGGTACGCCGAGGCCCCTCACGGTCTCTGCCATTCGCCATGGTCGGATGGACCAGACCAGTTAGCAGATCTTTAATTTCATCCAGTCTCTGGTCCACATAGCCCAGTTTTTCATCGACTCCCCCCAGTTTGTGGTTGACACCTCCTACCTGCTCTTCGAGAAGGGACAACCTGACTCCTTGGTTGCGAGATCTCTGTTGTCCCCCCTGCTAAGCAAAAATAGGAGGATTCCCGCCGAACTGGATGGCGGGGGTATCAGAAAATGAACCTTCATTTTCGGATATTTGATTGTCTGAAGGTCCGGCGATCGCAGGAGCTTTCCCTTTCTATTTTCTCTTTCCATCCATTGCAAAAGAGAAGGAAGGTGTTGAGATCGTCTTTAAACAATTGGGTGAGAACACAGACTTCTTAAAGGAAGAAGGCGCTTCCCACAGACGGCGCCAATCTGTTGTTACCAAAAAATGGTTAACAGACGAAGATGTAGATCTATGATCTGAATAGCTGAATGAAGTTGAACTTCCGGTGGGAGAGGACGGAATTCTTAGATCCTGCAAAAGAATATAGAGGATAAGGGGGGTGGCTGGGGGTCCAGCCAATGAGCCTCCGATGCCTAAGTCAGTGATCTTGAGTAATCGGATATTTTTAGTGTAGATTGATATTAGCTTTCATACCTTGATAATGGAGAGAATATCCTTATTTATAGACTTAGGTTGCGAGATTGCTTGCCCTTCGGAGAGTCGTGATTCTAGCGGTCTGCCAGTTGGGTTCCCGAGATCTTCGGATCTGCCCATAACAAACGAAGATCCTTATCCCTAAAAGCTAGGGGATGTCGATCTTTTCTCCTGATATCTTGGCGTGAGCCCAAGATTGTGGATTTACAGCTCAGCTCGCTTAAGACGACCTTCATTACTTCGGACCGAGCCGACCATTTTCAATCGGGTTAACCAGACCTGATTCGTATCTGGACTAGAGACTGGGTCAGGCTCGTCCCTTCCCGGGTCGGTGTAACAAACCTTCTCCCAGGTCGGCTCTTTACCCATAACATTGAGAATTGCCTATTTTTTCATCCTAGGAACTACGCTTGTAATCTGGCCGTGTTGACTCAGTGGAGTCCTGGGGTTGACCAACCTGGTTTGTAAACTATGATATTTATCTTAGTAACCACGTACGCAATTTGATATACTATATGCACAACATTCAACATTCCTCAGAAATGCTTTTGTTTCTATTACATACGCATCCAAACGTATGTACACACACACAAAAGATAGGGCTGGACCAGATATGAGAGCACAGAGTGCTGTAGCTGAAGTTGCACAAACTCAAATGCAAAAACCTTCTGCTCTGCCTGCTGAATGGAGCACAGACTGAAAATCCGACCCATCAGGCAGTGTCAACCATCTGATCTCACCAGTTAAAATTGGACCATTTAACATTCCACTTTAACCATCCATTCGATGTTCACGATCGGTGGAATGGTGTTTTTTCGTGCCGCCCTCCATCCGTATGCCACGTGTCTGGTGGTTGAGCGTTGCATCTGACCCAGTGCAACTTGCCTGATTTTTGCCATTTGAATCTACCAAAACTTTAAAAAAATTAAAAAGAAAAAAAATCTGAGGGTTCGTTTGGCATCTCTACTCTAATTCAATAAGAGCTACTTCAATAAGTCCTTTTTGTTCTGGCGCTGTTTTAAATAAGCTCGTTTGGTAAAATTTCCAAAAAGAAAAAGAAAAAAAAAGCTCTTATTTAAAATAAGCACGTTTGGTAAAACTTTCAAATAAGAGCTTTTTTTAAGGGTAATTGATGTCATTTTTAAAGATTATAACAACTTTAATATAAGAGCAATCCAAATGGTTGTTTTGGTGGACCATCCATCATGTGGGGCCCAACATTCCTAATTGTTCTTTATGTGGGGCCCCTCAATGTCCACTACCCATCACCCTAGACTCCACATTTGATGTGTCCATAGTGTGGGCCCTACCTTGGAAGTGAATTGTCCATCATGTGAGGCCCACTTTTGATATCCACCATTCATCATGTAGGGGTGCGCTTTCTATGTGGATCATCCATCATACAGCCCACTTTGGATATGGGTCATCCATCATGAGAGACTTTAGATGTGGACCATCCATTGGTGGGGCCCACTTGATGTGAACTGTCCATTATGAGGGGCCACACTTTTATGTGGGCCATCCATAATGTGAAGCCCACTCCGTCCATTATGTGGCCCACCTTGATGGGGACCATTCATTGTGTGGGGCCCCACCTTCATTATGTGTTGTTCATCATGTGGGCCCATCTTTGATGTCAACTGACCATCATGTGGGCCCACCTTCAATGACCATCATCCATCACGTGGGTCCCACCTTTGGCATGGACTGTCCATCAAATGGGAGCCACTTGATGTGCATGTTTTGTCATATGGGACCTACCTTTGGTGTGAACCTTTCATTATGTGGGCCCACCTTGATGTGGGGCCCCACTTTAATATGAATCATTCATCATGAGTGGGCCATCTTTGATGTCCACCATCCATCATGTGGGTCCCACCTTTGTTGTGGACCACTATCATGTGGGGCCCACTTGATGTGGATAGTCCATCATGTGGAACCCACCTTTGATGTCCACCATCCATCATGTACATCCCACCTTGGCTGTGGACCGTCCATCATGTGGGGCCTAACCTTTAATATGGGTCATTCATCATGTAGGCCCACCTTTAATGTCAACCTTCCATCATGTGGTCTCACATTCAATGTCCACCATCTATCACGTGGGTCCTACCTTTGATGTGGAACATCCATCATGTGGGTCCCATATTTGTTGTGGACCATCTATCATGTGGGGCCCACTTGATGTGGATAGTCCATCATGTGGGACCCACCTTTGATGTCCACCATCCATCATGTAGGTCCTACCTTTGCTATGGACCACCCATCATGTGGGGCTGAACCTTCAAGATGGGTCATTCATCATGTGGGCCCACCTTTAATGTCAATCTTCCATCATGTGGTCCCACATTCAATGTCCACCATCCATCGTGTGGGTCCCACCTTTGATGTGGACCATCATCAGGTAGGGCTCGCTTGATGTGGATCGTTCATCATGCAGGGCCACACTTTGATGTGACTATGCATTATGTAGGCCCACCTTTGATATGGGCCATTCACCATGTGGGGCCCACCTTCACTATGGGTCGTTCATCATGTGGGCCTTTCTTAAAGAGATTATAAAGAGAACAGAAGAGGGTAAGATGGGAATTACTTGAAAAGTTTAATGGTAAACTTGTCCAAAAATTAGTTCAAAATGTCTACCCGCATAAGCTAAATAAGCTACGTTTCAAAAAGTAACCCCTCCCCAACTTATTAAATTGGAGCTTATTTGTTACTTTCTAAAAAAATAAGCACTTCATTAGATTTTTACCAAACGGTCTAAAAGCTTATTTTTTTAGAAATAAACCAATAAGCTCTTATTTGTAGAGATGTCAAAAGCCCCCGATTCTAATTCTTATAAATTGGGTTTTTAAAAAATCATTGTTGATAAAATCCAACATTTATGGGGTGAAAGGTAGAGAGCATTGCATTGGAAAATGGAGAGAAATAAAGGAGAGGTTGGGGTTGGGATGACTCCAATGATCTCCCACTTTTAGATTGGAAATGCAGAGAGGCCCTACACATAACTACACACATCCACATAAAGATACACCCATCTCTTAGTTTTCACGAAACATCCCATTAATAATAATAATGATGATGGGATGATCACATACATGATGGGAAAATGTGCCCACAGCAGAAGCAAACCAAACACATAGTGTGGAATTAAACAAGCAACACAACACAATGCAATTAATCACACACGCAATTAACCACACGGAGACAATCCGATTTTAACATGGAAAAAACCCCTTACGGGTAAAAAAAACTACGGCACAAAGCGAATTTATTGTGAATTAGAAGATTACAGAGATAAAACACCCACAAGCAAGGAACCCAAGAGAAAACCCAAGTTCTCTCTCTCTCTCTCTCTCTCTCTCTCTCTCTAAACCCTCTCCCCACACCCTAATACAATTAGAAAATCTTGGACACGTTAGGATACCTCCTAATCCCGGTAACAACCCCTTTTATAGAAGAAATTCTGAAATTAGAAACATCTTACACAATTTGCGTAAGCATACAAATCACCGCCATTTCGTTGACCAGTCAAAAATAGCAAAAAACTATCTAGAGAGGAAACTTCTAAATTCGATCCGTTCAGCCACAACTGTTGACCGGTTTGCAGACTGGTCGAAGCACAATGTCGATCGGTCGGTGATCGGTAAAAAATGCCCGAAGACTGTCCAAAGACCAAATGTGCAATTTGGTCCATAATCCAATCGATCGGCCACTGCCAGCAACCGATTAGAGGACCCTATTTCAGCATAGTTTGAAGGCTCCTCCAACAATCTCCACCAGGGCTTCAAATGACGAATCCATCACTCCTTACTCTCTTCATCATCTCAACTTCAACATAGCTCCACCGCTTCTAATGCCTGCATCAACTCTATCCTCGCACTTTCACACTCCTTGTCGCTCTTCTTATGTGGCCCTTAGGCATTTACCACATACGAGCAACAGTGGATCCTGTTGTGGATCTCACAGCTCTACCGTGAAAGGTGCTCCCAATCAACTTGTGAAGATGGTCACACCTCTGTGCCTTCATCCACACGAGTGCCCCCTTCATTAATTACCAATATCGATCGCGGCCGATGAACCTGCGCCCTTTCGCCTCGAGTGCACCAAGAGAGATCACATTCTTCTTCATCTTAGGGACATGCCTCACATCTTCTAGGACTCGTTCGATCCCATCGAATATCCTGATGCGCACTGAACTAATACCCACCACCTTGCAAGCGTATTCATTGCCCACGAACATTGATCCACATGAACTCCAATCAAGACAAACATGACATGATGCACCTGAATCCAAGAGTGACACTCCACCGAGAGATCGCTTGTCATATACAATCAATAAATCATGAACATCACCACCGTCCTCTACGGTATTAGCTCCCTCCCTAGAAGAATTTTCAGACTTATCATGCTTCAATTTGGGATTCTGACAATCCCCCATTCATGTGGCCTTCCTGTCCATAATTCCAGCACCGCACATTAGCCTTTCCATTGCCCTTGGCTTTAAATTCCAATTTAGAATATCCCTCATCGTGCTCAGAATTTCTTCCCCTCATAATCAGTGCTTCAGATGAAGAATGATAACCCACGTCACCGCTTTTCTTTCTCATCACCCTCAATTGGAGGGCTGAGATAACGGTCTCAACGTTAATGGTCTCCCTTCCTATGCACGAAGAGTCCCTAGATGACTCATATGAATTTGGAAGAGAATTCAATAGGATGCATACTTGATATTTATCATTCATCAGTTCATTTATCTCCACCAACTTGCGAACCAACCGATTGAACGTGCTAATGTGGTCCTCCACATCCGTCCCCTCCGCCATCTTCAAGGTGAAAAGCTGCATTAACAAATACATCCAGGTTCTTTAGAGATTTATTAGCATACACTTTATCTAGCTTAGCCATTATATCAGTCGTAGTCTTCTCCTTCATGACTGATAAAGGACATCATCCTTCAGGCTCAGCAGGATTAAGTTTCTGGCCTTCTTGTCAATCTTTTTCTACTCATCCTCTTTTATAGTCTCAGGTCGCTTCCCAAGAGCCTCTTCAAGCTCTTGCTAAACTAAGAGAGCTTCGATCTTCACCTTCCATAGTTCGTAGTTGTTTTTGCTAGAGAACTTCTCTATGTCGAATCTCGTGCTCGATGTCATATGCTTGTCTCAGATTTCGAATTCTGATCTACCCCAACGATAGCTCTAATACCACTTGTTAGGAAAATTGGCCCGCAGCGAAAGCAAACTAAACACATAGAGTATGGAATCAAACGAGCAACACAATGCAATCAATTAGACACATAATCAACCATGCAGAGACAATTCAATTTTAACGTGGAAAAACTCCCTCACGGTTAAAAAAAACCACAGCACAAAGCAAATCTACTATGAATCAGAAGATTACAGAGATGAAACACCCACAAGCAAGGAACCCAAGAGAAACCCAAGCTCTCTCTCTCTCTCTCTCTCTCTCTCTCTCTCTCTCTCAAAACCCTCTCCCCACACCCTAATATACAATTAGGAAACCTTGGACACCTTAGGATACCTCCTAATCCCAATTACGACCTTAAAACTAGAAATATTTTACGTAGATTTGCATAACCATGTATGCAAATCACCACTATTACGTCGATCGGTCAGAGCCCACCATCAACAGGTCGGAAATAGCAAAAAACTATCCAAAGAGGAAACTTCTAAATTTAATCCGTTTAACCACAGCTGTCGATCGGTCAGAGCACATTGCTGATTGGTTGGTGACTAGTCGAAAACGCCCGAAGACTATCTAAAGACCAATTGTGCAATCTAGTCCATAATCCGACCAGTTGGCCACTGCTAACGACCGATTAGAGGACCCTATTTCAGCATAGTTTAAAGGCTCCTCCAACAATACAGCCGATCCATACGAACTTTCAAAAACTATGAATTTTCCCTACAGCATGTCACGTATGTATAGCATCGGATCCATATAATAGGAGGACCACACCGTGATGATCACCTTATATGCAAAACAGGTTGTTAACGTTGCTATCTTGGGCAACGATTTGCCCTTAGAGTTGTTACCATCTTTGTAGGATTTGATTATGTATTTTAGAATTCTCATTATGTATTTTATTTATTTTATTCCTTATAAAGTAGATCTCTCTGTATATCTTTTATGTCTATAAATACAATGAAGATAAGTTCTTTCCTGTATTAAGGAACACAAATATCAAAATCGTATACCACTTCATATGGTACCAGAGCCATCAATCCTTTCTTCCTCTAGAGTTTATTTCTTCTTTTAATTGCCTCTTCCTTCCTTGGTGCTTCTTCAATGGGCGATACTTCAAAGCAAGCAACCAAGGATTCAGAATCACAAGGATTGACCAATGATCCACTTTATGTTCACCACTCGGATAGTTCAATTATTGCACTTGTTGTTCCTCCTCTGTCAGGTGATAATTACAGCACTTGGATTTGTGCCATTACCATGGCTTTGCGTGCCAAAAACAAGCTTGGTTTTTTGGATGGTACCTTGGTAAAGCTAACTGATTTTAAGGAACTCTCTTAATGAGAGAGATGTAATGACTTGGTTGGATCATGGATCCTCAACTCAGTTTCAACTGAAATTCATAGCAGCATCTTATATGCCAACACTGCGAGAAATATTTGGTTGGACCTCTCAAAGCGATTCTCTCTAACCAATGCTCCACAAATTTATCAACTGAAACAATAGATATCTTCTCTCAAACAAGAAGACATGTCTGTTTCAGCCTATTATAACGCCCCGTAAAATAGCCGACCCTTGAACCCGAACATGTCCTCGGGACATGTCATGCTTATGTCACTCCAGGGTGTTTAATTGGTCAATAGTAGCCTCTTGAAACCGAGGCTTCCCTAATCCAGGCTCCACGTGTGCACCTGTCGGGTCTTTGCGCTACCGAATCCGAGTCTGGTGGGTCTGAGACTTAAATAAGTCAACCCCCATGATGGGCCTAGTACCTTTGTTGGATACGCACGCTCAAATTGATATCCGAAACCGTAAAACTACACAACACTACGATTACACCCTAAGCGCGAGTGTACTCTCACCAACCTTAAGTATACCAATCATTATAGCACATACTTTTCTTGTGTGGCCCTTATGCACCCTTACATGGCGTTGAGATTAAGGACTTAGAACTTAAATATAACATCCACCACAATCCCAAACTTGCAGCCCCGATCAACAGTCGGTGACCGTCGAACTGATCCGTCATCATAACTCGCAATTGCCGCATTATATTCTCGTATGATCACATATGTAGCCATATCCTGGGCCAGGAGGACTATCCCTCGGTCCAGATCAGGTTAGATGGGCCTGCTGGGCCTCACACAATCAAAAGTAGACCCAAAAGGCTACTTATATCCACTTAAAAAGTTGAGGGTTATATATCCTGATTTCCCAAGGTGATAAAAGCCCCTTTTCTCTCAGCCACTCTCATTTCTACCTTCATCTAGTTGAGAAAGGAGAGAGAGAGTGAGGAAGAGAAGTTGGGGGAGAGGGAGATCAGCCCAAGGAGGGCTTGTGCATGTCGATTTAGGGCAATTCCTTAGTCGCCTTCGCTACATAGGGCTAGGAGAGTACCGGATTCAGCTTCATCCAGCTCCACAGGTAATTGGAATGAAGTATACACCCTGGAGCTGTCAGATTTTTTTGCTGCGTCCATGCAATTTTCTAATATACAACCTCTCTCTTGCAGGAATTGCAAGGGAGTTCAGAAATATGAGGTGTGTATCATTCCGTACAGGTTGTTTTGCATCAAAAGCAAGTCCACATGAATAATATCTCAAATTCTAGATAGATTTGCTAGGTAGATGTAGAATCCCTTAGGGGTTAGTTCCTTTAGATGTCCTTAAGACTAGGAATTTCCTGTTTATACTGTTTGATAATCATGCGTGCTTAATATTACATGAGTATATATTAGTATTCATATATTTATCTTAAATTGGAAGGGATTGCCTAATTGATTATGCACTATTATTATTCCCTAAGATGCATGTGTATGTTGTTGTCGCATCTTTGAGGAAATTGGTAATTTCTTCTGGTTGTTTGCAATTTTGAAATAATATTACCTGTATGTAACATATATGTAGTAGAGTAAGTTAAAGTTCAGCTCCTAGCATAGTCCCATGGTTCTATATGTTGCCGGATTGGGAAATTCATAGAGTTTGGGTATGCCACACAGGTTGGTCGTATCCCTGAAGTTGGAATCCTCAAGCATGGTGAAATGCGGGTGCTGTCCATGGTTCATGAACCATGTGGGGCATAGTACCCAATGTCAGTCTCCCATCATCCCCTTGCCTAAGGACCACCGAATCAACAAACTCAGTTTAGGTATAATGTTGTATAAACACATATATTCGAATCCACACACTAGCACGACCATTAGATAGGCCCACTAATAATTACATGGCGAACGATCCTTAAAGACTCATGGGCCGGGCATGGTGGTATGGGACCTATGCCCGCGCTGTCGGCCTATGCTGGGGTGGTGCCCCTCCGTAGTGTCCTTGAGCACCCATGGAGGCAGTGAGCCATCCATTTGTTTGACTATGGGGAAATGACATGACTGAGCCACCCCCGTCTGAGACGGACATGGCTGACGAGTCATGGCCGAATCGGACGCTCGGACTGTTTGTCCGAGCTGGGATCCTTGGGGTTACTGGCGATGATATGTACTCGCCCGCAGGGAGCCAGATGATCCCTGATCGGCCGAGTGATATGGTAATGGTATGATGGCTTCGCCAATTGGCTGGATGTTAAACTGATATAATTAAGGATTTGGATAATCATTCATGGTTTGGCATGACATTCATTCGGGCAGGTGATTGGGGTGGTGCCCATGTCATGGTGGCCCAGTCTGTGCGAGTGTTGTGGTGGTGTCACACGCTGTTCGCTGTGACAAATTGGTGTTTGGGGCATGCACTCATACATTAAATAACTATGCTTTGTTGATATGGATATCTTAGTTAGGAATGATGTGTAATAAAATCAATTATTTATGTATGCTTTCATTTGTGGATTGATAACTTGTATGTAATGTTACCACTGAGTTGGCCACTCACTCCCCTTCTGGGAACGGTGTTATAAAACACCATCCAGACGCCGCATGTGACCCAGGTTTACAGGAGGAGAGCGAAGCGGCAGAATATGAGGAGTTAGCCGCTAGCGAGGATCCATACATTCAATATGCAGACGACAAGTATAGAGGGTGATAGGGGATACTTGTTATGGGGGATAGCATCGAGTTGGCGCAATGTATAGGTTTTTGCTATAGTTTTTGGAGCCTGGTGATCGGGGCCCCAGGCGGGTCCAGTCGAGTAAGTTGTTGATGTTAATTAATTCTTTTGGCTTATATATATATATATATATATATATATATATATATATATATATATATATATATATATATATATATATGCTCACTTCTTCTTTTGGATATGGATATCTCGTGTGTTTGCTTCTAGCTGAGTATTATTCTGATTCCAGTAGCTTGCCTATTTCATTGCATGTTTTGCATCAAGTGGGGCTCGGGATATTGGGGGCCGAGGATTCCCTCGACCCTTGACATCCGGGGTGCCACACCTATTTTACAAAGTTGAAATCATTATGGAATGAGCTTAATTCCATTGTCACGATCCTACCATGTTCTTGCAGAAGTGGGAAAGTAGTTGTTGAACGACTTCAGCAAGATAGAGAGATGGAATTCTTACAAGGTCTTCATGACCGATATGTTATTTTACGTAGTCAGATTCTCCTTATGGAGCCTTTTCCAAGTACTACCAAAATTTATTCTCTTGTTCGTCATGAAGAAAAACAACAAGAGATACACTCTTCATCATCTCTAACTCCGAATGCTGCAGCCCTCACTACCAAGTCCACAAACCATGGAAACAATCCTACTCGTGGTAGTCCTTCTAATCGCAAGCCACATTATCATTGTGACCATTGCGGTCGCAACGATCACACCAAAGACCGTTGCTAAAAAATCATTGGATATCTGTTAGAACTAGAGGATGAACATTCTCTGGGATGTTGGGTTTTGTTGCTCTGGGGTTCTGAATAATAGAGACATTCGTAGACAATCACAAGCATTCACAAAAGTACACAAGAGAAGAGATATCGCAAGGCGAATTTTATTCCAGAGATTCTGAGATCTTGTACATTCCAGGCCGTGATCTGGCACGAGCCCTTAATTACATCGAATGATCGATGACCCGTGATTAAAAGGCAAAAGATTAGTCAGCGGGGACTATGGTTTCAGAGTTCATAGTCGCGGAGACCTGTGTTTTGGTGGTCGTAGAGACCTGTATTTGTATGGTCGCGGAGACCTATATTTGTATGGTCGCGGAGACTTGTATTTGTTGAGTTTTGTTAAGGACTGATCCGTCTTCGTACGAGTTGGATGTCTATGTCCCATGTTTTGACCGGAGATCCGGACTGAGACTGTCAGGGTTTACGGCCGGGAAGGACGACTCTGGGCCCGCGCCTGTCAATGTATGGACAGGTGACCTCGGGAAGTCCATCCGCAGTTGTGTGATCCTGAGCAGCTCAACCAGCGGATGCCGTTTTGGATGGGTAGGGCACCGACTGTTCTTGAAGTGTCAATCTTTAACAAATTGTGTGTGATAATTTAGAACTCTCCTGGTATGGTTTATCGTGGTAACCATAGTCCCTTTTGCTTAGTCTGGACCTGAATCCGGGTCATATTTTGATAGTACATGCAATGATAATACATCAGTATGGTTCTAGGCGCTGGCGGCCTCTCTTCGGGAGGATTGCTCCATTCAGCTCGTTGGATCGGATCAGACTCCGAAGGCTTGTATTCTGCTTCCTGGGCAGCCCGGATGAGTCATTTGACCGCTCCGTTGCGTCCGGAATGCTCAAAATACCCAAAATAGACCCAAACGGGGCTTGAAAACGTTATAAAATGAAGATTTAAGGGTGCTGGAATGAACATTCAAGGTGCTGATTTTTGCGATCCAATGGCCTGATTTTTCTGACGCGCTGGGGGCAGTGCGTCCGAAAAATGTATTTTCCTGATCGGCTGGCCTATTTTGCGACGCGCTGGGGGCAGTGCGTCCAAAAAATGTATTTTCTTGATCCGCTGGCCTATTTTGCGACGCGCTGGGGGCAGTGCGTCCAAAAAATGTATTTTCTTGATCCGCTGGCCTATTTTACGACGCGCTGGGGCCAGTGCGTCCAAAAATAACTTTGATTATGATTTATTTGATCCGCTGGCCTATTTTGCTACGCGCTGGGGCCAGTGCGTCCAAAAAATAACCAAACCTTAGCAACTTGTATTTTTCTGATCCGCTGGCCTATTTTGCGACGCGCTGGGGCCAGTGCGTCCAATAATAGATTAATGTGCTGATTTATTTGATCCGCTGAGGGTTTTTACTGATGCTCTGCATCACTTTTGTGATGCGCTTGGGCCCGCGCACCAAAAAGGGTGACTTAAGTTATTTCATCTGCAGACCTGTTGTGACCAGAGAAGCGATTTCCGGTGAGGGATTCCGGCGGTCGGAAAAAGGTTTTCCGGCGATGAGGATCGGCTCTCTTTCTCTCTGAATCGTGCAAATGAGGTGGTGGGAGGGGGTATTTATAGGCAAAGTCGTCCAATAGGAGGCCGACACGTGTAGCGCGTCGAGAAAATGGGTCGGCGCGTCGATAAATTCGCTCGGCGCGTCTTGAAATGGTCGGAGTCCGGAAGCTGATTTGTAGGACGCGCCAGCTGTCAGTGCGCCTTGAAATTGGCTGATTTTTTTGATGCGCCGGGTGAATTTTTGGATGCGCTGGAAGCAGTGCGTCCTGAAATTCAATCCGTCTGAATTTCTTGACGCGCTGGAGCACTTTTGCGATGCGCTGGGGGCAGTGCGTCCTGAAATTCAATCTGAATGAATTTCCTGATGCGCTGGAGGACTTTTGCGATGCGCTGGTGGTAGTGCGTCCTGAAATTCATTTCTGAATGCGCTGGACGTATACGTGTCTCCCAAACTTGGGTTTTGCAAATTGGTGGATTTGTAGGGTCCGCCTCGCGGTGAATGCCGATGCACTGCTCCTATCTTTTCATGATTGAGGTAATCCTCCCAAATTTTGACAGTTTTGATCGTGATGACCGGTGGGGTCCACCACTGGCCCAATTCCCTGCTTTTGGTCAAGTCTGGTGTGTGTCGCGATTCGTGCTGCGATTTCCGATGCACTGGCCCTAAATTTGACCGAGTGATGGTTCGGGCACTTGGAATAATCGTTTCGGGGATCCTCACTTTTGGGACCCCAATAGATGCCCCTCCGATGCGTTGGGATGGGCTCGCGGCGATCCATGGCGGCGCATCGGATTTTCGGGTCCCACTATAAATAGGGCAGCCCACGTCATTCTGTTATTTCACTATTTGTTACTGTAGACGAGCTCTCGGCCAGCGCATAGATTTTATCGCCAGCGCATCGAACTATTATCGCCAGCGCATTAAAAAATTAGGTAGCGCGTCGAGTTATTCGAACTTGGGCATTTTTCGACGCGCTGCGCATAGCGCGGCTATTAGTTTGGACTTAAGAATTTCCGACTTTCTGAACGCGCCATAGGGCAGCGCATACAATAACTGGACGCGCTAGACCCCGCGCATTGTTTTAACTTGAAATCTTCCATTTTATCGACGCGCTAGGGTCAGCGCGTCCTCTCGTGCTTTGTATGAACCTATTTCATGACGCGTTGAGTCCGACGCGGCCGCACTATCTCATTAATCGATGCGCTAGTCTCAGCGAGTACCCGCGTGCCTGGGATAGCTTATTTAATTGACGCGCTAAGGTGTGGCGCTTAAGAAAATTCAGACTTGGCGGAATCTTAGCATTTTCTGGACGCGCTGGGCCCGGCGCATCATGTTTTTTTTGGACTTGTGAATTTTCATGATTTTCGCGACGCGCTGTTCTCTGCCCGTGCGATTTTGGGACTTAGTGAAATTTATTGGATTGTTACGCAAACCGGCTCCCGTGCATATTCCCAGACTTGGTTAATCGACCCGATTGTTGAGCGTATTAAAGCCGACGAGCACTGATTTCTGAGTTTTTGAGAAGTTGTCTAATTCTAGTGTCCTATTTTAGCGTGCTTGTCGTGGCTCAACACACTCATCTGCGGGTTCATTTGACCATTGCTCACGATATTTGGGACTTGTTCCGGGTACGTGGGGTCTCACGCACCCTCTTTATTAAACCAGATTTGCTTTGAGCGTCAACAGGGTATGTGAAACCTCGCGCACCTAGCCCGCGGGCCTCGGTGGAGTCTGTGGTTTCTGCGAATTCCGCGCCGGCGGTCCACCGTGTCTCCAAAGGGTGTTAACCCCTATGCCTCTGTTTCGTATTCGCGTATGCGTGCCAATTGTCTTAGGGAGGCGTAGGGTCTCACGTAATTGGGAGACTTCCTGGCTGCTTTAGTTTAATGGGCAATTCTAGTGGTGATTTAAAATGATGTTTTGAGCATACCTTTGCATGTCTTTTCTCGGCTTCTCTGACTTTACGTGAGTGGCTTTGCGCGCTTTTCTTTTGTCGGACTGCCTTATCTGGTTCATCCGTCTTGTTTTTAGCAGACAATGGTCATAACCCGTGCTTCCCTTCGCGCGGCCCGGGACTGCATGGGGCGGCTCCTAAACGACCTAGACCACCCCGAGGCCTGGTCATCTCTTGCTGGTCAATGCGATGAGGTGGCCGAAGCCCTGACTCATCTTGGTGTTGAATCCCGCCCCATTCTCCGAGCTCTTCAGAATATCTCGGCGATGGCTTCTATCTCCGACGAACGCAAGGAGGCTATCTCTGGTTTCATCGGCGATTCTTCCCTCTTGGAGGAATTGGCGGTCCTGGAGGCGGCGGAGCCTTCTCTGGCTGCTTCCTTCCTATCCCTCTCGAAGCGTCTCTACTTCCTAAATGATGAGAAGAGGGAGAGCAGGAGGTTCCTGGCTTGGCTTATCCCCTTGGCGGAGGCCGAGTACCCGGATCGTCGTGCCGGTATTTGGAGAATGGTCAGAGCGGCTATCCGGGAGCATCACGACCTGGCGATTGACTTGTCTGCGATAAGGAATTACGCCAATGCTGAGCACTTGAACTTTGATCTTGTGCAACAATGCATCTCTATCCTGGTAGACTTGGTCTTCAAGGAGGCCCAGATTCAAGAGAAGGTCGATGAGCTGAGGGCTCGAGTTCTTCCTCTGGTGCAGGACTGAAATCTTCATTTTCTAGCTTCGGGGAAGGGTCCCCACAATTTTGAGTCATTTCATATTGACTGTCGATTTTTATCATTTTTAAACAATTGACATTTAACTGTTTGGGCTTTGGCATAGCCCTCGTGGTTTAATGAATGCTAATTATACTTTTTCTGCTTTACTTCTGCCTCTCGAAAGCTTGTGTGTTTATGGTGATGTTGTTGCGGATGTTGTCGTTTCATTTCTTTTTATTGGTTGATGATGCCGCGTAGTGGCCTGGATCGGTGCTTGTTCTTTGTTCTCCTGTTGCCTTGCATGCCTTTGGACTTTGTAAATGTTTGATCGATTTTATGAGGATATTTTCATTTGCTCTGCATTTAAACCTTTTCATGCCGTTGCAGATTATAATGGCCAGCAATCCTTCACAAGCCGGTCCTTCGGGTCCGCCTCAAACTCCATCCAAGCGTAAACGTGCTGCCATCAAGCAGGTTTCTAGACCGTCAGCTGAGAATCCTCAGTGGTTTCTCCCGCCTGAGACATTCAACTTTTACGAACGTATTCTGACCCTTACGAAGAATGTCCAGCGGAAGATACTCTGCGAAAAGGCCTTACCGCCCCCTCCTGATGAGGGTACCCAGGAGGAATGGGATGCGTGGTACGCTCCCTTACAGGGTTTCCGTACTGACGAGGTCGTAGGATCTGAAGAGGGCGAAGCGAGCCCAATCGCGCCTGCTCAATCTGCTAGGCGAGGTCGTCCAAAGACGACTGGGAAGAGCACTAAGCAGGTTTATATGGAGAACCAGACTAGGTCGAAGTCCGATAGGATGAGGGTTGTCTGGTCTTCTGTGAAGCTGCCAGTATCATCTCTCGTGATTCGCAACCCTTACACGAAGCAATTCATCCGCTTTCCTAAAAGCTTCCAGAGATATCGTTCTCTGCCAAGCATTGAGCCCTCTGATATAAGTCGCGCGAATTCTTTCTACAGCGTCGACTCCTGGACGTCCATTCCGGAGACATTCGTTAACTGTGTTATATCTAAGAACGGCACGTTACAGTCTGTCCTCGGGGAGAAGGACATGATATTTCTGGAGCCAAACCACGACCCTCATCTGCCATTCCCAACACACTACTACGAGACCCTGCGCCAAAGGTTTCGTCCTCTGTCTGATGCAGAAATCTGGCCGACCGGGGGTTTCAGGACCCGAGGACATTTAAGCCCTCATCCCGGTTATGAAGCTTGGGCCAATCGGAGAGTCGAGCTGCACGAAGAGACCTTGAAGCAAGTAGGTCTCCTCCGGGCCATCCAAGCGACGTCGAGTTACTTCCATCGAGAATCTTGCATCTATAAGGGGTTCCTGAACCATTGGAGTTCCATCACCAACTCCTTCCATCTACCTTGCGGGGAAATGAGTATCTCCCTCTGGGATCTGTATCGGATAGCAGGTCTCCCTATCCGTGGCATAATCTATGATGAATGGACTCCTAGTGATGAGGAGCTGTCCAAGAAGAAGAAGGTTGCTGATGAAGGCTTTTATTCAGAAGCCTGCTACGAACTATTCGCGGAGCTTCCGTAATTTTTGGGTTCCAAGGATAAAGTGCGCTTTGAGGACTGGCTGGTTTATTTTAGTCACGGTCTGAAGTGAGTTTCTTCTCCCGTCCTGTACTATTCGCATCCTACTTCATTCCTTTCTTTCACTGATGGCCTTCTTCCTGTCTCAGCTTAAATTACGGACCGTATGATGAAGGTCGCAAGGACAAGTTGATTCTGGAGGCCAAGATGAAAAAGAAGTTCCCACAGCCAAACAAGCTCTCTCCCTCCTGCGAACTCGCTGGGTTTTCAGCCTACTGGCTGTGCTGTGTGGCCCTCCCGAGCTCCAAGCAGGCGGATAGTGTGAGGGTCTCCTGCTTTGCTGTTGCAGGGAGTTTGGCTAACGGCCATCGCTACGCATTGGCCCTGGTGGTATTGTGCTCCATATATCGGGCCTTTGGCGGCGTCATCAGCAATAAGGGTTCGGCTTCCTTTGGATTAAATTCTTCTTATTGTGGGTGGCACTTCTTCTCGGGATGGCTTGGAGTCTACTTCCCGTGGGTCTATGGCATGGAGCTCAAGGACTTCATCCAGAGGGGATCTGTTCCGCTATACGCTTTTCAAAAACGGAAGATGATAAGCGGAAACTTGGCGACTATCGAGGCAGAGATAGCTCGTCATGATGATGTCGACTTCTTCCTCTTCTCGGGGACCAACAACGAGGATCCAGACCTGCTCGATGATGACGAGAGCCTCAGTTCTTATCACCGCTCGTTCTTGGTGTCCATTTTCCCGAGCTCGCTGCCTTTAAGAGAGGGCGCTGAGTTTTAGAGAGAGCCATATTACCCGAACCGATTTGCCAGGCAGTTCGGTTATGATCAAGGGGTACCGGAGTCGCTCGAACCAGTGACGAGAGAGCAGCGGGCATACGGCACAGGACCGATCCATTGGAAGTGGATATGGCGACAGCTTCTGCTTACCAGGTCGGGTTGTTCTTTCATTGTCCCGGGCACAGAGTATGTCCCCGGCGCCACATATGGATGGATGCGGTGGTGGGCTCACCAATATTCCTTGATCCGCAACAACCGACACATAACCGATCCTGTCTTCGTCTCCCCTCCGATTGTCAATCCTACTCCTGCCGACGGCTTAGGTTATGTGGCAGAGCCGCTCCGCCAATTGGCTACTCCGGGCGTGCAGAAGTTCGTGACCTCCCTGAACGTTATAATAGATCATGAGAAACCCGAGCACACACTCGAAGGGTGGGTCGCTTATGGCCAGAGGATCACGCTACAAGGGAACCCAGATTCCCCACTCGTCGGTCCCATGGCAGAGGGGGCGTTATGATATTGGCGATGATGATGCTGGCGAGGCCGCCGGTGATGAGGACGGGGATGAGGAAGATGCTGCTGATGACGGCGGAGGAGACGAAAATGATGATGACGCTGGTGATGGCAATGATGGAGGGGGTGATATTGGTGAGGAGGTCACCAAAGAGGGTGGAGAGGGTGGCGACGAGGGAGATAATGTTGCGACCGCAGGTACTCCTCCGTCCGGTGGTCAGGGGGGTCGCGGCCGGAGCCCAGCAGGTCGGACGAGCCTGTCCAGACGTTCTGTTCCCGGGGAAAGTGATTTCGAATCGTCTCCTGAACATTTTAGGCCTCGCATAAAGACTGCTCATCGCGTCGCTGTTTCTGATGGAGGCAAGAAAATAAAGGACCTATTGAGGCTTTTCAGGGATGAGAAGGCACGGAGTCGACTCTCCCATGCCGCCGGCAGCGTCCCGACAGATGATGCAAGCGGGCCAAGGGAGGAAGGGGAGATGAGCTCGCAGGCGGGCCTCAGCGGAGATCGTCCTGTGGAGGGAGGTGAAGGTAGCGAGCCAGTGTATGAGCGATCTGTTCCTGAGGTAGACATAGAACCCGTCCCTATGGACATCGATGGTGAGCCAAGAGCTGAAGACCCCCATCTTGCCGATCCTGTCAATACAACCGAGGCTGCGGCGAATCCTAGCCCCACTCCTGAGGCGAGATCAGTTGTTGCTGCGGAAGAGGCGCCACTCCCTTCCCGAGGAACCATGCCTGCAGATGCTGCTAGCGTACCAGAGCCTGTTGCCGAAGTATCCTTGACTACCAAACCAGTCCAAGCTATCTCTGCCCCTGAGGTCGTTATTCTTTCTTCCCCTGAAATGCCTGAGTCGGCAGCGGAAGTCGCGATTGGATATGCCCCCAGCTGGTCGAGACCTGTTGCTTCAACTAGTGCACCGGGTGATGAAATCCCTACTGGTATACTACTTTCCCTTATCGTTTGCTTGCTTCTCTTCTTTCTCTAGTGTGCTAATGTTTATTGTTTCTTTTACCAGCCACTGCCCTGCCAGCGTCCCGGCTCCTGTAGTCTTGCCCGAGGCATTCCTCTCATCTCTCCGAGGCTTATCAAGAACCAAGGCGAACCTTCTGAAGAGCTTACTATCCGACATCGTCGATTCGCTTAGCAAAGGAGATGAAGGGTCTATCTTGGATGAGGCACTGCAGGTGTTGGAACTCACTGCTACGTGGCTTGGATTCGACATTTCTTCGATAGTCAGCCATGTGTCACAATTTAAAGATGGTGTGGCTCAAGTGAACGATGCGAGGCACTTTAAGACTGACCCCTCTGTTGAAGAAAAACGTAGTCAGTTGTGGTCCCTTCTTCCGGAGCTAGAGTTGCACGAGGCGGATGTGGCCGCAGTGCAGAAGGATTGGCAGGCTGTAGATACTGAGCACCAAGAGGCCACCAGGCGTCTCGTGGAAATTGAGGATGAGATGGCCCGATTACGTGCTGAACATTCTGTCGTCCATTTCAAACTTTTGAAACTCGGTGGTCAGAAAGCAAGCTTGCAGTCTTCCATGGACCAACGCAAGGCGGAGTGTAACATCGTGAGGGCACGAATTACGGAGCTGCGGCGATCTCTTCAAGATATTCCTGACCCTGTCCAAGTCTTGGCCGAGGCTGAGGCAAGACAGAAGGCAATCGCGGGGTCCGCAGTTAACCTATTGGAGCAGTGTTTGAGAACTTTAGATGGTTAGGCTGTAATAATAATGATTCTTTTGTAGTTTTAAAACACGTTGTAATGAGTGTTGTATCATTATGTATACTATTGTGATGCTGAGTTCATATTGTGCCTTTTAGCATGCTTGTCGTTCCTCTTGAGTTTGAATGCAAAATAGATCGTGCTATTTGGAAAGGAACGTCCCCTTGTTAGGACTTAAACCTACGCATGTGCTCGAGGATGTAGCCGGGCCTCGGCTTAGGGCTTTTCTTGATTTTAATAATCTCGAAAAGGCATGGTGTCCTGCTTGACGTGTCTCGAGCCTTGGCGACCCTTTCAATACCTGCGTAAGCATAAAGCAGATGATTAGCATTTTAGTTTAGTCATTGCATGGCATCCTTTCTTTTGGCATCTACTCTATTACATTCCCTCTACTGGGGTATTTGCAACTTTCGATGATAAGTTTATGTCAGGTGTAATATCTCTTCAGGAATCAGCCATTCACTAGCGAACTGACACCCTGTCCCTTGCAATCTATTACCCGATAGGCTCCGTTGGAATACACTTCGTCGATGATACAGACGGGATCCCACTTCAGGTCGAACTTGCTTTTTGATCCTTGGAGCGGTGTCGGGCGCTTCATCATTAGCATGAGATCGCCCTTCTTGAACGATCTGCCCCTGACACGCTTATCGTACGCAGCGAAAATTTGCTTTTGGTATATCTCGAGCCTTTGCTGGGCAGCGAGCCTCTTTTCATCTAAATCATCGAGTTCGACCATCAGGCTCTTGGCATTATACTCGGTCGTCAGGGAGTGTCGGAGAGTGACCCGTAGCGATTCAACTTGTATCTCCATTGGGATCACGGCTTCTGTACCATATACCAGTGAGTAGGGCGTAGCCCGGGTGGCCGTGCGGTGTGTAGTTCGATAAGCCCACAGTGCTTCGGGCAACCGTCTGTCCCAATCCTTCTTATTTTCTCCCACTGTCTTTTTCAGAATCTTCACAATAGTCTTGTTGAATGCTTCGGCCAATCCATTCGCAGGAGGATAATAGGGCGATGAGTAGCAATGTTTGATCTTGAATTTTGCGCACAGTTTATCGACAGTAGCATTCTTGAAGGGTGTTCCGTTGTCCGTAGTGATTTTCTCGGGAATACCGTGCCGGTATAATATGGCGTGACGGATGAAACCTTCGACATGTTTGGCTTTCACATTTCTCAGGGCGACTGCCTCGGCCCATTTAGAGAAATAGTCAGTTGCTGCGAGGATGTACTGATGCCCCTGGGAGGATGGTGGACTGATAGGCCCGATCACGTCCATGCCCCAGGCTGCAAAAGGTCAGGATATTACCGACTGATGCAACTCTTCCGGTGGTGAATGCATGATATCGGCATGAACTTGACACTGGTGACACTTCTTCACGTATTCCATCGTGTCTTTTGCCATAGCAGGCCAGTAGTAGCCCAAGTGTCGCACGCGATGATGTAGATTCTTCCCTCCCTGGTGAGCACCGCATTCTCCTCCGTGAGCTTCTTTCAAGGTGCTATGTGCCTCATCTTGGTTTAGACACCGCAGCAGCATTCCCTCGTACGATCGTTTATAAAGTACGTCATTCTGGAGTATGAATGAGTTGGCGCGTCTTCTGATTTGTGTGCACGTTTTGGGCTCTTCTGGCAGAAATCCATACTTCAGATAGTCAATGAATGATTTTCTCCAATCATCTTCCGCTGTGATCTCAAAGCAGCAAACGGGATTGGCACTTGATTCTCCATTGCGCAGCGCGGTCGTCGGCAGGATTCTTCTTTCTTCGATCGTTACCTGAAGTGGGCTGCCTCCAGGGTTAGCTAAAGCAGCGGCTAAACTGGCGAGTGCATCAGCTCGTACATTCTCCTACCTTGGTATGTGCGAGATACTGCTATTCCGAAACTGCTCAAACATGGACTGTGCTTGGTGACAATAGGGTGATAACCCGGGTTTGCGGACTTCGTACTCTGTCGTTAGTTGACCGATGACAAGCCTAGAGTCACCGTAGATATGTATTTCCTTGATTTGCATTTCCAGGGCCAACTGTAACCCAATAATAAGAGCCTGGTACTCTGCTTCGTTGTTGGTGCATGCCGGGACTAACGTGAATGAATGGGGTAGCAGGTCCCCTTGCGGACTGATGAATATAACTCCTGCCCCTGACCCTATTGCCCTGGCTGCGCCGTCGAAATACATCTCCCAGTGGCGTGCTTCGTTAGTTGCCATGACCTGCTCGTCTGAGAGGTCATATTCTATTTCTTTACCGCTTGGTACTGGATGCGCGGCAAGGAAATCTGCGATAGCTTGCCCTTTGACGGCCCGAGCAGGCACATATGTCAAGTCGAATTCCGACAAGAGTAGGGCCCATTTGGCCAGCCGCCCAGACAACATGGGTCTGTTCATAAGAAACTTGAGGGGATCTGCTTTGGATATCAACGTTATCTGATGAGAAAGGCAATAATGTCTGAGTTTTTTGACAGCAAAGATCAATGCCAGACAGATTTTCTCGATTACTGAGTAGTTAAACTCGGCTCCCACCAACGTGCGGCTAAGATAATAGAGTGCGCTTTCCTTCCCTTCTTCGTTCTTCTGGGCTAAGAGGGCTCCAAGTGAATTTTCACCGACGGCAATGTAGAGGATTAGCAGCTCCCCTTTGATCGGTGCCGCAAGAACTGGAGATTTGTCGAGCAAGTCTTTCAGAGAGTCGAACGCTTTCTGGCAAGCGTCATCCCACTCAAACCGTATTCCTTTCTTGTTGAGGCGCGAGAACGGTTGACAACGACCAGACAAGTTCAAGATGAACCTTCTCAGGTACGCGACCCGGCCTTGGAAGCTTTTTAGTTCTTTGAGGTTCTTCGGAGGTGGCATTTCCCTGATCGCCTCAATCTTCGTAGGGTCGATTTCTATGCCTCGGTGTCTAATAACAAATCCTAAAAAC
The DNA here is from genome assembly GCA_003013855.2 of Liriodendron chinense. Lineage (NCBI taxonomy): Eukaryota > Viridiplantae > Streptophyta > Magnoliopsida > Magnoliales > Magnoliaceae > Liriodendron > Liriodendron chinense. The sequence continues at coordinate 3,542,156 of ML058445.1, read as the reverse complement.
TTGCCAGAGGAAACCCCGAATGCGCACTTTAATGGATTCATGCAAAGGCTTTTCTTTCTCAGTCTTTTGGACACTTACCTTAGATGCTCTCTATGTTGTTCATGCCCTGGCCGACCTCACTACCAGATCGTCTACATAGCATTCGACATGTTTATGCATCATGTCCTGGAAGATCACTTGCATCGCACGCTGATACGTTGCCCCTGCGTTTTTCAACCCAAACGGCATCACGCGGTAACAGTATATGCCCAACTTTGTACGGAATGCTGTCGATTCCTCATCCTCTGGGGCCATACGAATCTGATTATACCCTGAGTAACCGTCCATAAAGGACATCACCGCGTACCTTGTCGTGCTGTCGATCAGTAGTTCTGGGATAGGCAGTGGGAAATCATCCTTAGGGCATGCTTCGTTGAGGTTCCGGAAGTCTACGCAGATTCGAATTTGACCGCTCTTTTTCTTGACCGGCACAATGTTTGAGATCCATTGTGGGTATTTGACTTCTCTGATGAATCCAGCTTGGATCAACTTTTCGACTTCTTCTTCGATTTTGGGCACTATGTCTGGGTGGAATCGTCGTTGAGGTTGTTTGACCGCTTTCTTCCCTTTCAGGATGCCCAACTTGTGAATCGCAATTCTTGGACTAAGCCCCGGCATTTCTGAGTATGTCCAAGCGAACACGTCCCGATTCTCTCTCAACAGTTGAATGTATTTCTCTTTCTCCTCTCCTGGGACATTCTTACTCAGGTATGTATTTCTGGGGTCTTCTGGGGTTCCCAGATTTATTTCTTCAAGCTCATCTATCCTGGGCTGTCCCCCGTCCTCTATCTGTGCAGGTGCGGCACTGGGTTGGATGACGTCGACTACCTCTTGTGGCTGTACCTCTTCCGTAGGATTGATTGTCACCATGTTGACATGCCTAATCTTCATCTTTGCCCCTAATCCTCCCTTTCCTTGGTAAACTCTGGCGTTTTCTTCGAATGGTGCTAACATTCTACCACTCGAGGTCGATTCTGAGTAACAGAAGCCCATATTCTTCATGATGTTACGGCTAACCTCACTGTACCTTTCCTCTTCTATTGGTTGAGGTAAACGGAGCAATTTCTCAGCCTCGTCTCTAGATTGCGTGGATTCACTTGACACTGAATAGAATTTGATTTCTTTCTTTGTATCGGCATTCGGAGGTACTACAAACTGGCTAGGAGCTTTTGGGAAAGGTCTAACCCTTCCTATTTTAGGCACTGGCATATTAAAGCTAGATTTGAGCACACTCATGTGCTGATCCGATATCATCTCTAGGACGGACTGCCCGGGCTGTCGCAAGTGCTTCGGGACTATGTAAAATTTCTTGGTGGTCCTTTGAGGTCCTTCAGCTGGCTGACCTGCGGTTTCTTTTTTAGTACTGGATTGCGGTTTGCCTCTTTGTTCGAACTTGCTAACTTTTGGTTTTGCCCCTTGCCTTTTCTGCGTTACGTCGGGCTTCTCTATGACTTTCCCTCCGTCGCTCAAGTCGTAGTACCGGGCATCGGCCAAGAATGATTCTGCAATTGTATACGGCTTTGGGTCTGCTGCCACTCGGTACTGAACTCCCTCTCTGCTGTATTTGAAGCACTGATGATAAGTTGAGGGAATGACGCGATTCTGATGGAGCCACGGCCTCCCTAGCAGAAGATTATATGTTGTTACCGCATCGATTACTTGGCATGTTACTTTCGTCTTCAGCCTCTCAATTTCTAGCATCACAGTGATCGACCCTAGAGTGCGCTGGCTGTCTTGATTGAACCCTTGAATGACCATGGTGCTGGGTCGTAGGGCTGCTGGGCTATAACCCAATCTCTGTAGTGTCTTCTACGACATGATGTTCACTGCGGACCCGTCGTCAAGCATGCATCGCTTAATTTCCGTGTCTCTAATCGTTCCTGTGACCATCAACGGACGGTTGTGGTCTGTTGCTTCAATTGTGCGGTCTTCTTCGGAGAAAGTGATTACAGAAGGGTGATCTATCTGCATCGCTTGCTGGATTGGTGCGTTTCCTTCCCAAAACTTATCTGGATCGCTCATTTCTGCTTCAATTTCTGTCATCATCGTTTCTCTGGCTTCACTGTCTAGTAGCGCGTTGATCAACATTTCCCTGTATGCCTTTAAGAGACACAAGGCATCGTATATACTCAGGCGAGCCGGGACCCTTCGCAAGTGTGATACGACATCATACACTACTGGTGCTGCCCCTTGTCTTGGCTCCGGCCGACTGGACGTGGCCTCGACAACTTTCTCTTTCAACTTCTGCCCCTGGGGCCTTGTTGAGGGTATATCCGGGTTTCCGTCTTCTTGCATCAGGTCGACTGGTTTTGGCCGGATGTGCTCCGGCATTTGCCTTCCGGATCGAAGGATGACGGCGTTGACTTCTTCTTTACCTGCCTGCAATGTCTCTTCTGTTGATGGCTGTTCTATAAACGACACCATCGCGCAATGTACCTGAGCCTCTATAAGTCGGTTCTTCTCTTAGCTATCCTTCTTTCTTGTTCCTTTCTTCTTGCGGTTGAGGATTCTTCTTCGGTTCTCGAGCCTTTTCTGGCTGCTAACCAAAGTCCAGGGTTCTTCAGGTTCGGGGAACGGAATGTACAATTGGGTGTTCTCGTTTGAGGGGAAGGCTGAAACCACCCCCGCTGTTTCCTTCGTTGTTGTTTCTGGTGCCTTCATACTGATCACCCCTTGGTTGATCAACCCCTGTATCCTTCCATTTAGGCTAAAACAGTCTTCGGTCTTGTGGCTCAGACACCGATGGTATTTGCAATACCGGGGATCATCTGTCTTCCCAACCTCGTGGGGCCGAATCGGTTCTGGTAGGCGGATTACCTTTTCTTCCACCAATTGTTCCATGATGGGGATCAGGTCGGCCATGTCGAAGGTGTACGGGCCGTTGGCTCTTTCTCTCTCGGCTATTGTTATTCTCTGAGAAGCGTAAGGCCTCTTGCCTCTGTCTTGGGTAGGCGTTGGTTTCGTGTCTGTCTTAGGTTCCACGGCGGGCCGCTTCCGATCTATCGTATTTTTTCCTTTGCTTATGTTGTGCGTTTCGGCAATCCTTACTCTTTCTCTTTTCTGCCTTTCTGGCCTGAGGTTCACCCGTGCTGCGGCTTCTTCTACCAGGTGTGCTTTGGTGGCCAATTCTCGGAAAGAGTGAAAACTATTCCCTGACAACCCGTATCATATCATTGGGTCCAGGGCTCGCATGCACATCTTTATCTGTTCTTTCTCGCTGGGTAGTTCTTGACATTGAGCGGCTATTGTCCCCCATCGGTCCATGAATCTCTCCACGGGTTCGCCCTGTCTCTGTCTGATCAAGGCCAGATCTATTACTGATGTTTCTCTTTCTATAGAGAAGAATTTTGAGATAAAACTGTCTCGCATTTGCTCCCATGACTTCACTGATCCTGCTGGTAGCGACATGTACCATTGAAAAGCCTTCCCTGTCAGCGTTGACCCGAATAACCGCATACAGTACTGTGGGACGGTCGACCAATTCCCCAATGCTGTGAGGAAGCGAGTGATATGTTCCTCTGGCGATCCCCTACCGTCAAATTTTTTTGAAATCCGGACATCTGAAGTTGACCGGAAATGGTATTTCTTCTATTTCCAGAGGGTATGGGACCTGATATTTATACCCGGTTCCTCTTTCCTTCTCCTTCTCTTGTCGCATGAGATTTGTAATCGTTTGCGACAGTTCCTCTCTCGTCATTTGCATAGTCGGGACTATTATTCGTTCCGCTGGAACTCTTTTGGCCTGGGTAAGTGGTTCGGCACTAGCTGGCTCTTCTGCTGCCCCCTGAGATTCTTCGGCTAATGGGCACGTAGGTGGTGCAAGGCTTCGAGCAGCATTCTGAGCTATTAAAGTGGTCAATGCTTCCTGAATCACCCTCATTCGTTCATTCGTTTCCCGATTAGCCTGAACTAATCTGTCGATCTGATCTTGGACTGTAGGCAGTTCGTCTGCTTCGTATGATCCCTCCTCTGCCTCTGCTACCTGAACCATTGCGATCATCACTGGTCGGGCCTTCTGAACCTGCCCCTGTCCTGGCTTGGGAATTATCACGGGCTGGGAGCTCCTCGCAATCGCAGTTTTGGTTGATTTATGTGTGGCACAGGTGGTCTTGGACAATGGCGGAAATTGTTCCATCGTCATCGCAGGCACCGAGGACATGGTTGATGCGGCCTGACAGTTGGTGGAGATCTTCTGCCCTTGTTTTGGTTGCCATTGTCTCTTGGTTGCGGAGCGAGGTCTTGCAACATTCGCGTTCTTGTATGCTGCTAAGTTTGCTGCTTTCTTCTGCTCTTTCTTCTGCCGGCGCGTTTCGACCAACTGTCATCCTGAACTAGAAGCAGTCGTCGTGGTTGGGATGAAGCGAGGGAAGTTGAAGCCTCCAGTGGTAAGGAAGGTGCACGAACTGGTCATTGAGCATGCCATTTCTTCTGTCTGTCCTAATATCTTGCTAATTCTGTTATGTCATAAAAATCGTTAGAACAGTTCACAAGCGCGGTCGGGAGTATGAGCCCATCGATCGCAGTGCATAAACCGACGAAATAAGCAAGAAGGAGACAAAAATACGTGTAGTTGTGGAAATTGTGGGTTCGAAAACCTTTTAAATGTCTATTGCCTTAAAGATGAATGGAAGAACGTTCCCATTGAGAGTCGTCAGTTTAACGCCCGAGGGGCGCCGAAACATTACGCCTCACGGTAACTTTCTTATGCCTAGATTTGTGTTTGTAAGTAATTGATCTTTAGAGTGTCCATATATTCAGATATAACCAGAGATCCTGGTGTAGTTCAATCCCCAACAGAGTCGCCAGTTTGTTAGAACTAGAGGATGAACATTCTCTGGGATGTTGGGTTTTGTTGCTCTGGGGTTCTGAATAATAGAGACATTCGTAGACAATCACAAGCATTCACAAAAGTACACAAGAGAAGAGATATCGCAAGGCGAATTTTATTCCAGAGATTCTGAGATCTTGTACATTCCAGGCCGTGATCTGGCACGAGCCCTTAATTACATCGAATGATCGATGACCCGTGATTAAAAGGCAAAAGATTAGTTAGCGGGGACTATGGTTTCAGAGTTCATAGTCGCGGAGACCTGTGTTTTGGTGGTCGTAGAGACCTGTATTTGTATGGTCGTGGAGACCTGTATTTGTATGGTCGCGGAGACCTGTATTTGTTGAGTTTTGTTAAGGACTGATCCGTCTTCGTACGAGTCGGATGTCTATGTCCCATGTTTTGACCGGAGATCCGGACTGAGACTGTCAGGGTTTACGGCCGGGAAGGACGACTCTGGGCCCACGCCTGTCAATGTATGGATAGGTGACCTTGGGAAATCCATCCGCAGTTGTGTGATCCTGAGCAGCTCAACCAGCGGATGCCGTTTTGGATGGGTAGGGCACCGACTGTTCTTGAAGTGTCAATCTTTAACAAATTGTGTGTGATAATTTAGAACTCTCCTGGTATGGTTTATCGTGGTAACCAGTCCCTTTTGCATAGTCTGGACCTGAATCCGGGTCATATTTTGATAGTACATGCAATGATAATACATCAGTATGGTTCTAGGCGCTGGCGGCCTCTCTTCGGGAGGATTGCTCCATTCAGCTCGTTGGATCGGATCGGACTCCGAAGGCTTGTATTCTGCTTCCTGGGCAGCCCGGACGAGTCATTTGACCGCTCCGTTGCGTCCGGAATGCTCAAAATACCCAAAATAGACCCAAACGGGGCTTGAAAACGTTATAAAATGAAGATTTAAGGGTGCTGGAATGAACATTCAAGGTGCTGATTTTTGCGATCCGCTGGCCTGATTTTTCTGACGCGCTAGGGGGCAGTGCGTCCGAAAAATGTATTTTCCCGATCCGCTGGCCTATTTTTGCGACGCGCTGGGGGCAGTGCGTCCAAAAATGTATTTTCTTGATCCGCTAGCCTATTTTGCGACGCGCTGGGGGCAGTGCGTCCAAAAAATGTATTTTCTTGATCCGCTGGCCTATTTTGCGACGCGCTGGGGCCAGTGCGTCCAAAAATAACTTTGATTATGATTTATTTGATCCGCTGGCCTATTTTGCTTCGCGCTGGGGCCAGTGCGTCCAAAAAATAACCAAACCTTAGCAACTTGTATTTTTCTGATCCGCTGGCCTATTTTGCGACGCGCTGGGGCCAGTGCGTCCAATAATAGATTAATGTGCTGATTTATTTGATCCGCTGAGGGTTTTTACTGATGCACTGCATCACTTTTGTGATGCGCTGGGGCCCGCGCGCCAAAAAGGGTGACTTAAGTTATTTCATCTGCAGACCTGTTGTGACCGGAGAAGCGATTTCCGGCGAGGGATTTCGGCGGTCGGAAAAAGGTTTTCCGGCGACGAGGATCGGCTCTCTTTCTCTCTGAATCGTGCAAATGAGGTGGTGGGAGGGGGTATTTATAGGCAAAGTCGTCCAATAGGAGGCCGACACGTGTAGCGCGTCGAGAAAATGGGTCGGCGCGTCGATAAATTCGCTCGGCGCGTCTCGAAATGGTCGGAGTCCGGAAGCTGATTTGTAGGACGCGCCAACTGTCAGTGCGCCCTGAAATTGGCTGATTTTTTGGATGCGCCGGGTGAATTTTTGGATGCGCTGGAAGCAGTGCGTCCTGAAATTCAATCCGTCTGAATTTCTTGACGCGCTGGAGCACTTTTGCGATGCGCTGGGGGCAGTGCGTCCTGAAATTCAATCTGAATGAATTTCCTGATGCGCTGGAGGACTTTTGCGATGCGCTGGTGGTAGTGCGTCCTGAAATTCATTTCTGAATGCGCTGGACGTATACGTGTCTCCCAAACTTGGGTTTTGCAAATTGGTGGATTTGTAGGGTCCGCCTCGCGGTGAATGCCGATGCACTGCTCCTATCTTTTCATGATTGAGGTAATCCTCCCAAATTTTGACAGTTTTGATCGTGATGACCGGTGGGGTCCACCACTGGCCCAATTCCCTGCTTTTGGTCAAGTCTGGTGTGTGTCGCGATTCGTGCCGCGATTTCCGATGCACTGGCCCTAAATTTGACCGAGTGATGGTTCGGGCACTTGGAATCATCGTTTCGGGGATCCTCACTTTTGGGACCCCAACAATATCCACCAAAGAAAACTGATGCTCCTGTCACATCTAAACATGATGAAAGTGCGACAATGACTCCGCCCACTATTACTCAGGAACAATACAACAAATTATTGGCTATGCTTTCTTCAGGTAGCATCAATTATAATGCTAATCTAGCAGGTATTGCCCTTACAGTTCCCTCTAATTCAATATGGATTATTGATACAGGAGCAACTAATCACATGTGCTACACCCTCTCGTTATCTTCTTCTTACAAATCCTGTCCAAATCCATCCTTTGTTCAACTGCCAGATAGGTCTCACGCACCAGTCACACACATTGAAATTGTTCATCTCTCACCCACCATTAAACTTGACAATGTTTTCTTTGTTCCATCATTCAAGTTTAATCTTTTGTCTGTAAGTCAACTTTCAAGAATAGATAATTGCTTGATAACCTTCTCTTCTAAACAATGCCTCTTTCAAGACCCGTCAACGAAGAAGACGATTGGACAGGGTAATGTTCATGAGGGGCTATACTACTTTCAAGCAGCCTCTGCATTGGCAGTTGTCAAACCTCCTTCCATTGATCTTTGGCATTAACGACGTGGCCATCTATCTTATCATACTTTACATAATTTAATTAAGGATGTTCCTTTTACCTATTATTCGAATAATAAGACTTGTGAAATCTATCCACAAGCCAAACAAGGGCGTTTGCCATTTCCTTCTAGCTCTATTACTACTAATAGACCATTTGCTTTAATTCATTGTGATATTTGAGGCCCTTTTTATCAACCTTCCTTGAATGGTTCCCGCTACTTTTTAACCATTGTTGATGACTTTAGTCGATGCACCTAGCTTTATCTTATTCATGTTAAGTCTGAAACTCAAAATATCTTACGATCTTTTTTTACCATGGCTAAGACCCAATTCAACTCCAAAATACATTCTCTTTCTTCGGGTACTGGTGCTAAAATTTTTATACAACAAGTCCCTTCGGACAACAGCACTGAATTCCTTTCACATGCTATGCAATTTTTTTCTGATCAAGGTGTCATCCATCAACGCAATTGTGTTGCCACTCCACAACAAAATGGAGTTGTAGAACGCAAGCACCGTCACCTACTTGAAGTTGCTCGAGCTCTTAAAATTTTGGGGGGAATGCGTTCTCAAAGCCACTTATCTCATTAATAAAGTGCCCACTCCCATTTTGTCTGGAAAATCTCCGCATGAAATTTTGTTCAACTCTAAACCAAGTTATTCTCATCTATGGGCTTTTGGATGTTTTTGTTTTGCTCACAACTATTCTATTAAACATAAATTCGATCAACGTGCCAAACCTAGTATTTTTGTTGGTTATCCTTATGCGAAATAGGGTTACCGAATTTTTGATATTGCAACCAAATCTATCTTTACTTCTCGTAATGTCATATTTCATGAAGGGATTTTTCCTTTTCGAGACTTGTCGAATTTGGCATCACCTTCCACCGTTGTTCCTTTTCCTTTAAATGATAACCCCAGTTTCGATTTTTCTAATAATAAGTGTGGACGCTCGCCGTTCCGCGCTCCTGACCCTCCCTTTCGAAAAAGGGGGGTGTGCGCGAATTGTCATTGTGCCACTGGCTCGCCTCGTTCTCAAGGGCATTTTTTTGTCGTGTTAAATTTGATATGTTTGGATGAGTTCGTATAAGACCAGAGTCGCCACTAACCAGTTACTTTGACTCTACAGTCGGCTAGACCCCTAGAAACGTTAGAGAAGGGAATCTGAAGATTCCTTCCTCTAAAATGACTCCTTTTGATCTACAACCAGAAATTCGAGGTAAGGGATCACGGTTACAGGGTGGGTGTTCGCTCGCCTCAAGTGTAAGGCTGCGATGTAGTAATAAAACTCGGTAAGACCGAGGTCGATCCACAGGGAAAAAGTAACAGCTTCCTAATTACTTCAGCAACTCAGTTTAATAGAGCAAATTCAATTTCAATAGGATGTTTAATTAAAACAGTAACTCAATGAAAAATCAGAGATATAATGTACTAAGGCTTTCAAGGATCCACTTGTAGCAATTCTATGTCAATTCAGTCAATCCAAGTAGAGAACACAACTAGATTTGAAGTCCTGTCTCTCATCTAGTTGGAAAATAAAGCATTCACACACATTCATCCAATTCAAGTTGAACTTCCAAGTTCAAGTCCATACAATCAATGTAGAATTCAAATTCATAGCCTGCGGAGTAACAGCCATGCCTATGGACTATGGCCTGCTCAAGGATTACTATAATTCGAATCTAAACAAGCAACCTGTGATAATCTCAGAGAATTAAAAGGAATTCATGTCCGGAGCACATGAACTCAGATAAGACATCTCAAACTACCACCTATTGGACTGAAACATAAGAAAAATCCACTTTTGAATTAAAAGTACTTGAATCAAACTGAAATTAACATAGAACTGGCTACAAGCTTCACCTCTCAGCCTTAGCTGAGAGGTTTTAGCCAAGCATAGTCATGCTACAACTAAAAACTCGAAAATAAAGCATAAAACTAGAAAAACCCGAAGATAGATGTTGCAGACGCCCCACAGTCGCCTTCAGCCTCCAAACTCACGTTCCTTCTCTTCTCTGATACCTTAGGGAGAGCCCCTAGGTGTCCTTTTATAGCAACAAACCCCCCCTTTCGTCGAATTCTGCGAAATCCTACGCATTGCGCAGCGATTTTCGGAGTCCCGAATTAGAAAGGACTTTCCTTACGCAGAGCCGACCGGTCGTGACCGGTCGGGCTGATTTCCATTCATCCAGCACACATGCCCGACCGGTCATGACCGGTCGGGCTTATCTCCCTCTTATCCAGCGTGCATGGCCGACCGGTCATGACCGGTCGGCCTCTCTTCTTCTTGTTCATGTGATGTGGCTGACCGGTCGGACTTTGTTCCCACCTTTTCCAATGTATATAGCCGACCGGTCATGACCGGTCGGGCTCCAATGTAATGTGGTCAGCCTTCATGGCCGACCGGTCATGACCGGTCGGCCTGTCTTCCATTTGATTCTTCTTCTCTTCTTTTCCTCCTTTTTCTTCTTCTCTTTCTTTTCTTTGCTTTCTCCTTTCTTTGGTCTTCTTTCATCTTCATCCAAAAGCTTCAATTGCATTCTTTTGTCTCGTAATTGAATGAAGTCCGCTCTCATTCCTAAGATCACAAAACACATGTTAAGTAGGCTTTTAAACCATAAAAATCATGCAAACCATGTAGTGTAATGGGCAATGCAATGTATAAATTGGAGGTTCAACAGTGGGAAGGTGTTAAGCACCCACTCTGCCCATACCGAAGTACGGTCTCTACTTCACATAATCGAACTAATACTCGAAAGTCTGATTTAATCCTCGTATACTCTCATGAATGATATGATGCATGAATGTAGGTCTGAACGGTAAGAGTTTCTGATGGGCAGGTTCCCATTAACAGGAAAGCCCTAGAACATACGTTCGAACTGACAGGTGCTTTATGCGGGATGCATGCTGTGTATTTGAATAATCAAAGTGTTTGCAGTGATATGATAAGTAGGGGGGTTAGAAGAATAGTAAATGTTGCACTTGTGCTAGATGCGAATGAGATGATGCTAATAAAAGAGTAGCTGGATAGACGGAGGTGTCGCAAGGGTTTGCTTCGAGCAGCTAAGATTGAGACTTAGGTAGCTTGGGAGACTTAGACCAGGGTCAGGCTGGGCTAGACCAAGGTTTGGCTCTTCTCACTCAGGCTCTCCTTGGTGGAGGAATAGACTAAAAGGGGGGTGGAGATGGACTCACAATTTATGGGATTTCTCTGAGAGTTGAGGGATGCTGTGAATGAGAGGGAACCGTGGTATTTATAGGTGCGAAAGATGGCAGTTCTAGTAAATAATTTTGGGATGCGCTACTCCAGCTTAAGAGCGTATGGCCCCCAAACTTGAAGCAGCAAAGCCCGAGGTTTGAGGTTCGGAGCTACTCTAAAGCTGTGGCTCGGAACTAGGTGAGTTGACTGGGTTTGAAAAGATGGGTTTTGACACGGCGAGTCGACTAGGTGCATGGGCTGGACTGACCCAGTGAGTTGACTCGGTGATTTGACTCAGCAGGTTGACTCACCAAGTTTAACTTTTTTAGGAATTTTTTACTGGTTTTTCTTATTTCAGGCTGATATTTAGGGGTGAGTCGACTGGGTTCAAGCTTGAGTTGGGCTATGGATTGGGGCTTACAAGGGTGAGTTTGGCTGGGTTTGGACATGGGATTTGGGGGTATGGACCTCCATTCATTCAACTATCTCTACCAACATTGTAGCCGAAGGTGGGGTGTCTACAGATGCCCCTCTTTGGCAAAGGTTGCGTGCAACCAAATGTCAAAGCGAGTGGACACCCCCCTTCTGACCTGGTCATTCATAGATCATGGTCTGGAATCTTTGCTTGCCTTTGTATCTGAGTCAGTTGATTGTCTAGAAATTGATAACTCGCACATACCACGGGAGTTTGGAGAAAAATTGCGATTGTCCCTGCATGAGCTGCAACCTGGGTACCCAATCGCTACCCTTCCGTTCCCGATTGGTACTAACATCGGAAAGGTACAATAGAGCATCTGCGTTCGTCATAGTCTTACGAGGTTACCGACCCTGTGATTGATTATTTGTTGCTTTCCCGGGTCACTCTAGGAGTACTTGTTTCACTTGACTGTCAAAGTGGTTAGCTGCCCTGCGTCCATATAGTCTTACGAGAGATCAATTACGCGGACTTGGACTCTGTCAAGGTACTTCATGCATCCATGCCTAGGAATGTGTGGGTGAACTCTTTCCACCCAATCTACTAGTTTTGATACTTGGGTAACAATTTATCGTTTCCACCATTCAGACGGTTTCTTTGATCGAGCCTTTTAGCTTTCATCTTTTCGTATCTTGGTATGTGGTACGACCGCACTAACACTGGAGTTCAAATCGACCGTACTTTGAGTGCATTGAATCCAATGGTTTCCGGGGAAACCGCGAGACATCGGATCTTATTTGATTTTTGCGTCGGCTCCTACCCAGAGATATGGAAGATCTCTCAGTTTTTGAAGGCCGAACGCTCTATTGGGAAAATATTTTTTGGATTTTGAAAAGATACCCACTATGGGGAGTGATACTCCTTGGGGTTTTTATTTGCAAATAGGAATATATATAATATTTTTTATTTTTTCGTAAAGGAAATCTAACTTTCACACACCTCCACTAGGGATGCTTGTGGGGTCTTTGGCTAACCGACTTTTATTTTGAAAGAAGGTAAACATGATGATTGATGCGATGGATGTTGATGCATTGGGATGCATATTTGATGATGGATGCATGGTTTGGCTCATTCTCTTTCAGTTCGATGATTTTGCTTTCGCTGGGGATGCGGAGAACTTTGAGCTTATTGCTTGTAGGGTTATGCTTCCTTGGAGATTTTCTTTTCAATGCGGATGTTTGGTCAGCGGGTTGGTCAAGATCCCGACCCGTGGTCAATCAGGTCCATCGTCCCAAGATGTTGTTTCTTTGCTGATGGGGATGGATGAAGGAGGTTGTCAGTTGTAACCTCAAGATGTTCTTCTGGGGGATGGGTGTGATTGGGATGGTGTTAGGTTACCAATTTTGGTCAAGATTCCAATTTGTGGGCAATCGGATCCGTCATCCCAAACTGTGAAGTGAATGAGCGGAGTTCGAGACTCCTGAAGTGCTGTGCTGGGGATAGTGACATTTTCTGTGATTTTTTGCAAATATTTGGTCCGAATCTTTATCTGAGTAGTCAGGATGGAGATCAATTATTGAAAACAAAGAAAATATTTTTGTGATTTTGAAAATATTTGGTCCGAATAAAGATCGGTGTTTATTGAAAACAAGGGAAGTATTTTGTGATTTTTGAAAGATGATTTTATAATGTTTTGGTATTTTTCTAATTTTTCGAAAATGCAGGGAAATGTATGGAATTTTCATCCATTTTCAGCTTCTATTGTTGGTAAGGCACCCAATCCATTTTACGTCAGCGAACAAGAAGGATCTCACACAATTAAGTGCCGTAGTTTTACATCTTTGGATGAGGAAATTTTGAAGGTTTTCAGTCAACACACCCACAAAGTTTCTTATTCCTCATGTGCAATGCACATAGACCACGTATCGTCCGACGGACTCATTCGGCCACAAAATGAGCCACATCCTCACATTTTCCTTTAGTCAATCCAGTTTGGGGTCTTATGCTGCTCACAATTCCATGAGGGTGCGCTTCACCTCCCAACTGCCTTAATCCCCTTTATGAGTTTTAGGAACAGGGAACATCCGTCAGATTCAACCGCGACTTCAAAATCAAGTTTGTTTATCACAGTGCATACAACACGAACAAGATTCGTGACGTTCTGCCTGCCTCAGCCCTTACCTGTTTAGAAGATTCCGGACACCCATACGATCAAGTGTTAACCATGTCAAGGACAGGTTGGGAAAAAAAGCCCCCAAGAAGTTAATCCCAGCGTAGTTTTAAGTCTTCGGACTGCCAGGGATAGATTTGCATAGTTAAAATTGATGGTGAATTTTTGTGTTTTGAGAAAGTTACAAACTTCAACTCGAGTGATCGAGATTGATACTGATTTTTATAGGAAAGCTTAAAATCTTTTTTGGTAATTTTGAAATGATCCAAGTTATCGAACCTTGATCCGAGCGGTCAAGGTCGATGCCGATTTTTGGTTGAAAGCAAGAAAAGTCCCCCGAGAAATTAATCCCAATGTAGTTTAAGGTCTTCAGACCCAAATTACGTACATGCTGAAAATACATTCTTTTTGTGATTTTTTTTAAAAGATCCAGATTATCGAACCTTGATCCGAGCGGTCGAGGTCGATGCCGATTTTTGGTTGAAAGCAGAAAAGTCTCCCGAGAAATTAATCCCAGTGTAGTTTAAGGTCTTCAGACCGAAAATTATGTGCATGCTCTTTTTGTGATTTTTTTATAAAAGATCTGGATTATTAAACCTTGATCCGAGTGATCGAGGTCGATGCCGGTTTTTGGTTGAAAGTAGGAAAAGTTCCTCGAGAAATTAATCCTAGTGTAGTTTAAGGTCTTCGGACCCAAAATTATGTACATGCTGAAATACATTCTTTTGTGATTTTTTTGAAAAGATCCAAATTATCGAACCTTAATCCGAACGGTCGAGGTCGATGCTGGTTTTTGGTTGAAAGCAAGGAAAGTCCCCCGAGAAATTAATCCCAATGTAGTTTAACGTCTTCGAACCGAAAATTATGTGCAAGCGAGGCTGGAAATGTATATTTTTTATTTTTTTACAAAGAATTCGGATCATCAGATCTTGATCTAAGTGGTCGAGATCGATGTCGATTTTTATTAAAAAAGTTTCTCGGGATGTTGATCCCGACGTACTTTAAGGTCTTCGGACCCAAAATTATGTACATGCAAACACGACATTTTTTATTTATTTTTCATAAGATCTGGTCTATCTAACCCCTCCTTGATCGATTGAGATCGAATGACAGCTTTTATTATGAAATCTCTCGGGATCTTGATCCTAACGTAGTTTAAGGTCTTTAGACCACATTTAGGATGGGAGGTAGACAAAGATTAGGGTTGAAAATTCTTGGTGTTTTCTGAAAATGATTCAGGCCATCAGGCCATGACTTTGGATGGTTGAGATCAATGTTTGACCAAGGCAATTCTTTTTTCTTTCTTTTGAAAATCTCATGGAGCTTTTTCCACATCATCAAGCTAATTTCTCTCCAATTTCTCACAAGATGAGATTTTGGTGAGATTCCTTTCTTTTTCTCATTCTTCTCTTCCATCACTTCATTCTTACATGGAGGTACAATATTCACTTATAACTACTCTTACCAAGGGGGAGTTCTTCCTAAGGAGAGAGAGAGGAGTCACTTCACTTTGATGGGAGGATGGCTGGCCCCCTGGGTGCCTCTCAAGCCTCCTCTGCCCACTGGTTTTTTCAGTGGGCTAGGTAATGGGGTGCCCTTCCCTTTTCTATATAACATGGGGCACCCCTTACACTTTCAGCGTGCAATCTCTACGTAACGCCCCTAAAATTCGACACTCGAGTATATAACTCAAATTTCGAAATCAAGGGTGTTATGAATGAATCCTTCACAATCATAACTGAAACTTTTATCCTTTCCATTCACAAGGTACCAAATATATGGAATAAAAATAAACTAACTTTGAAAATTAAACTATAAATCAGTGCGTCTACGAAATTGTTCCAAATTATCTAAACTAATGGCCATCTAATGGGCCTTATTACATCAATGCTTTCAAACCAAAATTAAAATAACTAATTCAAAGAAAATATCTTCTAGAGTATTCCCTCATCTGGAACTGCTTCTTCGAAGTCTTCTAAATCATCACCTGTCACTACGGTTAATCGCATAACACTGCGTCAGCTATAAAAGTCGGTGAGCATTCTCATATAGTTTAACACATGTAATTCGTCATAGAAAATCACTTAACCATTAAAGTACAAATCCTTATAAATCTAATAGTAAATTCATCAACCCAAAAATTTCTTAAACATGCACGTGATGCATGGAATGCAAGTATGCTTCAACAATCTCAGTACGGTTATCAGTAGAACGTCCAGGGCCAGTTTATAGTCGGGCCTACACTGTCTCATAATTACAGAGTTGGTCTCTTGTACACACCAGGGAACTCACCCAACCTGTCAAAATCATCTGATATCCACCGGGTACGCTAGTATGGTATCTTGCACACAACAGGGAGCTCAACCAACCCGTCCACAATCGATGGACTATCAGAAGGGTATATTGCACACACAGGGTGCTCAACCAGGGACTATTGCACACACTTGGGCGCTCACCCAAACAATCATTAATGGGTCTATTGCACACACCAGGGTGCTCACCCTACGGTAATAACTGGAGTTCTCAAATCAGTGCTATGCATGAACCAAATCAACATTCCAAACATTTTTCCAAGATAATTCAAAATCTCGCCAAAGAAACGAATTTAATATATGGATATGATATCCGAATTTTCAGTAAAATAAAACACAAATATTTGAATTGTATTTCTAGACCATGACTAACAACCCCAAAATCATCATCAAATCAAATTCTAATATAAACTGTAATAAAATCTGAATTAGCATGTAAAAAACAAATATGAGAGAAAACTCACTCTTTCTTTCTTTCTTTCCTTCTTCTTTCTTCTTCTTCTTCTTCTTCTTCTTCTTCTTCTTCTTCTTCTTCTTCCTGCTGCTGCTGGAAAATTGCTCCAGCAGTGGAAGGAGCAAACAGCAACATCTCTCTAATGTTGCTCCTTCTTCTTCTTCTCTCTCTCTCTCTAACGTCTCTCTCTCTCTCTCTCTCTCTCTCTCTCTCTCTCTCTGACGTTTCTTTTAGAGAAAAACACTGCCAAGAGCAGCTCTTATAGCTAAACACGAACGCGAGATGTTATACGGACGGTTGGCGCCTTTCGAATCCAAAGTTGGATTCGAACTCCGATTCTTGCACGCTAAGCTACGTGTGAAACGTTAGAAACCTAGGTGGGGCCCACGCAAACAGTCCCTCCAAATTTCGGAGACCCATGCGAAGAATCGGCTCCGATCTTGCGCGTTTTACTTCGCTTAGTTGTAAGTTCTAACAGATTTTGCGGCCCACTCTGATCGCTGATTACTAAGATACATCCTTCCCTTAGTAGTCCTAAGGAAGATCTACACAATGGATGGAGTGGATTTTCTGATGGGGTCCACCTTGACGGACGGTGTGGACCGACCAGCGCACCAGCGGACGCTGCTGCCGCAGCGTCGAACGAAGAAGACGCTCCGTCTTCGCTGCGCACGCGGTCAACGCACGTTGACCGCGAGTCTAACGTGCACACAGTGCACGTGGGTCCCACAGTGATGTATGTGCGAAATCTGATCCGACCATCATGTAGGCCACGTGATTTTAGGGTATGGCACAAAAATTGGTACAGTTCTGAGTTTCGATGGCCCACTTATGGCCCGATTTCTGATTAGGGTACTTGTAGGATGATCGGGGGGCTGAAATTTGACGTGTATAGTTAGATTAGGTCTTTAAACTATTATATGAAGTTTTACACGAAACGGATCGTCAGAAACTGGTACACTTAAAATCATCTATATAGATCAAGTTAAATCAATGGTATTTTTTTGTGTTTATGGTGAGTTTTGATAAACCTACCACTTCTACACTGATCTAGGGTTTGTGTTTAAGCAATTTAATAAAGGATTCTACATAGATTCCTTACAGTTGATTTATTATTAATTTATTAATGTATTAAATTAGGTAACTCGCTAAATACTCAATTAAATTATTATTTAATCTCTTCTAAAAATTTACAGGGTATTTATTATGAATTTATCAATACTACAAGTCATGTGGTTCATTAAACAAAATTTAAATTATTCTAAGGACCCGGTTTATTATAATATATAAGTTTATAGTCGGTAATTAAGCACTTATTGTACAAAGACAATTGCAATTGTAAGATTAATGGTTTACACATTTGTATTAGGTAAATGTAGCCATTTTTTACTCTTGTATAGGTATATATGTTCCCAAAATCTCGGGTCATTACACTCTCTCTCTCTCTCTTCTTTCTCACACTCTCTCTTTCTTCAAGTTTTTCTCTTCTTTTGGTGGTCTGCTTGCTCTTTCAAGTGGTGAGGCTTTGGTGGAGTTTTGGGACAGCAAGGTGGTCCCCCTTTGGTGAGTGATGAAGGTATGGACCACTCATTTCCTTCATTTCATTGCTTTCATTTTCATTTTCTCTTCTCATGTTCTCTTTCTTTTCTTCATGTAGGTACTTCAAGAGAGTCAAGGTGGACCCAAGCTTTTTGGCCTTCTCCGCTTTTCCCATCTCTCTCAAGGTGGTGCATGGAGATCTGCCCCCCCCCCCCCCCCCCCCCCCCCCCCCCCCCCTTTTATATATACTCCCTCCATGTGTATGTAAAGGGTAATTTTGTCATGTCCATCAAGTGTGCATGGTAAAATATCCTATTTTCTCTCATGGGAGTTGGGCCCCTTTTTGTATGTATCAAATGGGCTCAAAGTGAAGTCATGGCCCTTGGTATATTTGATAGGCCCAATACTTCATTTTGGGCTCCCTCATGCTCTCTTTTCCTTTTCATATTTTCCTTATATGCTTTCTGTTCTTTTTCATCTTCTTTTCAAGGTTTGGGCCCATGAGATTGGTAGGGCCCACCTCAAGTTTTGGGCTCACAATGCTCACTTTGGATGGCCCCTTCTTTTTTCACATGTGTATGGACAAAAGTGACTAGCCCATTCTTCCCTTGGATCTCAAGTGGGCTAGATTTCTTAATTGGGCCTTTATGGACAAATGGCCCAAATCTTCCACCATCTCTTGACTATGATGTATATCCTTATACACAAAGTGTGGTGGGCTCCTTAGAATTCCTCCATATAGATGGGCTTTTGGGCCCTCATTGAAACTTGTGAATTTCTTTTAGTCATGTGTGCACCATTATACTTTGTGCACGTAGGATTCTTTCCCTTCATGCCTTTTTTTTGGATGGATGGATGGAGGACTTGGGTTACTTGATCATCTACAAGTCCTATGAGTGAGTTGTTTCAACAATCTCACTAAGTTCAAATGGTTTTCTCATGTTGTAGGAAAGTGGTTCTCAAGAGTTTCCTTTAATGTTACCACCCTCAAATGGATGACCCTTCTTAAGTGAGCTATCCATGTAATCATAGCTCTTTGAACTTCTCTTGGGGTGTTTGGTGGGTCACCCACCATCCTTCTCAAGGATGAGTGATTTTTTTTCACTTGGTGGGAAAGAATGATACCCATAAGTTGCCCAAATTTGTCCCATGCTTTGGGGCATTTTGGATTTTGATTTTCAAGTGGGCTATGTATATCGTTCTTAACATTTTTCATGATGGTTGGATGACTCATCAAGCCATGCCCTCTTGTGCTTAAATGGCCTTCTTTTTTGTAAAGAAAGTGGTGCACATAAGTTGCCCAAACTTGTCCTTGCATGGACATTTCTAACTTTGATTATTCACGTGGGCTATGTGCATCATTGTTTTTACCATTAGCTTCTTTGACTCATGTGTTTGTGGGTTGGATACCATATTGTATTCTCATAGTCAAAACATTTATCAAGATGATGCACATAGGTTGCCCATGATTGACCCATGAATGGGTTCTTATGGTTCTTCAAGTGGGCTATGTACTCCTTTCAATCCATTGAGGAGGGGCATTTGAGTTGCTCTTGGGGACCAATTTCCTTCCCATTCCCCATTTGTCCATGTACATTTGTAAAAAGATGGAAACATTTTAAATGAGGCTCATTGCTTTGATATGGAAAGTGAAATGAACCTTGGTCACACTTGGACTTTGAAAAGGGATTTTTTTTCATATGAAGGTTGATTCTTATCCCACTTTGATCTCATGGCACTTGAGTGCAGTTGTTGTCCAAAATGTGTCCTTGGATGGTGGATTTTCCTCACCTAAGGCATGGCATGCAACCCTCTTTAAGGTGGGCCTTGCTTTCTTTAATGGGCCTAACACATATCCTAGGTGACACATGGATTTGGACATTGGATTTTGCATTTGAATGTAAGTCCAAATCCATGGGCTTCCTGGATAATTATTTGGATTTTAACGGGTAAAGAATAGGAGCTTACCTTGCCAAGTTTGTAGGATTTGATGGCGGACGGCACGAGGGGACGTAGAGAGGTTAATGAGGATGATCCTACCTTCATTGTTCGCTGTGGGGACCATATATGTTCTCTAGCTGAGGAGCACCAACCTCTGCCTTCAATAAAAGGTCGGGCACCCGAGACCTTTGGGATAACTGGGTGGAACAACCACAGCCGATGCTTGACTGCATTCTGGCCAACACTCCTTTTGCGGGCCTTCTTACATTACATTTTCACAACAATAATGCCAACCGCATGCTACTTACAGCCCTTTGTGAGAAGTGGAGGAACGAGACCCACACCTTTCAACTTCCTTGTGGCGAATGGGGAATAACCCCCTGGATCTATATATATATATATATATATATATATATATATATATATATATATATATATATATATATATATATATATGCAGATAGGTTTTCCATTCCATGGGGCAGTTGTTCCCCATGCGGGCTCTCTTGCCCCAATTACCCCCAATGACTGGATACCGCTTGTGGGAGCCATCCCACCCGAGAGTGAATTTCATAGTAACCAAGTGAAATTGCGGTGGTTTCACAACACCTTTGCTGCTGTCATCCCTACTACCGAGTTGGAAGCCCTTCATAAAGCACGGGCTATGATTACTTACGCCTTCGGTTCATTCCTTTTCTGTCATGCGAATGAGAGGATCGATCCTAAATTTCTTCACTTGACTGAGGATCTTCACCATTCATATAATTGGAATGGGGCCATCTTGACTCGCATCTACCAGGGCTTGGATAAGACCTCTCAAAGTAGTAGGTCTTTTACAGGTTTTTGGCCTGTCGTGGAGGTATTCTCTTTAACCTCCCTTGGAGATGTTTGTCTTCTTTCTTCATCTGATCATTGTGTTTGCCCTTGTCCAGACCTATTTCTATGATCATTTTGCTCACCTGTCGCCGAGGATACGGGATGATGTTGAACCATCCTTGTATCGCTTCATGCATTGGTGTCAGCAAAACCGTTAGCGAAATCCTCGAGTGTCTGGGGATAATTGGCGTGCTGACATAGATGGATTGACTAACGAGGACGTAAGTATCTTGCTTTCCTTATCCGTCATGCTATTTTGTAATTGACTGTGGTGATTTTCTTTCTTGTAGTTTGCTCGAATGCCATATGCCTGTTTTCCCCTTTACATACTCCTCAACGCGTGGAGGCGTATGATTCTTCGTGTCTCCGGATCATACTCTCTGATGCTGAATCATTTCAATGGTATCTGGGAGAGAGATTGCTCTTACAGATCACCGGCATGGCCCGGGTTCCTTGTTTTGCACCCCCTCCGGCTGCTCAGATTTCGGCCGATGCTATGGCCGATGCTTTCGAGGGTCAGCCTGGATTTTGCTTCACGATCCCGGATCGTGACTATGATGAGTGGTATCTGCTGTATGGACAGGGACCTCTTCTTCCTTCACTATACATTCCAGGGGGTTCGCCGCAAGTATGCTGGAGGATCAGTGACAGCTCCTTTGATGGACCTTCACCGTCGAGAGCGAGAGGAGAGGAGGGATGATCATGATTATGTTGGTGATCTGTAGCCTGCTTCTCTGAGGATGTATTCAAGCTTGTTGATGTTGGTGATCTGTGGCCTTCTGACATTTTTAAGGCCTTTTGCTTTGCTTTTGTACCAAACTTTCTGAATGAAATGCAACCTCTATTTTACCTTGGATTTCTTGATGATGCTCGGATGCTTTGATTTTCGATCCATTCTTTGATGCTTTGTGGAAGATATGATTCTCAACTGCATGGATGATGACTTGAACGGTTCAGATTGCTTGATTTGGCCATGTGAGCCCACTTGATGATCAGATCTTGGAGTCTGACCTTCTTTTTTATGATCTATCCTTTGATCTTGTCATTTGATGACTCATGTAAGCTCTTCCATGGTTTGGATCATGATGATCTAGCCTGTGAATGGTTTTGATTGCTTGTGGGCCCCTCTTGATCAACTTTTCTTCTCTTTGACTTGGTCAGACCCATTTCAGTCGTAGGTTTTTATGATTGGATAGGTGGGACACCTTTCAGGTGGTTTAGATCAGATTCGGTCAAAATTCGGAGTCAATTGGAGCTTTGGGCAGCCCTCAGGGTGCCAACTGCTGACGTGGACTGACAGTCTCACCTACTAGAGGCTGTGGGGCCAATCTCGCGAAGAGAGAGGGAGACCGTCCGTACGGGCGGCCCACAGGGGGCCGCCCAGACCTCTCTTCATGTGCGGTCTGCAATGGCTCTGGTTCGGACATTCTCCTCTACTTTTTTCTGTTCCTATCCCATATTCCTTGTACTCACATGGTTCTATTCCAGCAATGAATCTCTCCCTTGTCTCATCTTTTCTTCTCTTTTCAGTCTTTTTCTTATCTTGTCCTCTCCCAAGCAATGGACGGTGGAGATTTAAGGGTTGTGGGGACTGTTCATGATGGGTCTCATACTTCAGATTTTCAAATGAGCTTTGATGGAGGGGAAATGCCTTTAATGGATGGGGTAGATGGGGCATTAAGAGGGGGTATTGATGAAGACTTAAGCTTTGAATGGCTCCATTAATGGTGGGATTGCTGTAAATTTGGATTTGAATGGGGCATTAGATGATGGGATTTTGAATGGTATGGATGAGATGGGGAGAGTGGCCACGGGTGAGGCTATGCATCCCTTGAGTGTGGGCCGTATGGATGATGCGATCGATGGTGATGATGAGGTCATGATGGACATAGATGGGATGATCTCATGTTTAGACGGTATGGATGGTTCAGATGTCACGCCCCAAATTTGGTTCTCGACGTCCATTCGCTGTAACCCGAATTCAGAGGTGGCAGCCTCCGTAGTACCCCGATCTCGGATCCTAACCCCACACGCCAAGTTCCGATCCTGGGATACCACAAGGAGGATTTTAGGGTTTGAATTTTTTTTTAAACATTAGCATCACCATATGAGTACCATCAAAGACAAACACAATATTTCCACTAAATCATTTCGTTTACATACAGTACTGAAAAGTAAATACACAATGCGTAAATATAAAAACTGTGCACAATCCGGCACCTCCTGCTACTGCACTCCCAACTCCAACTCAACGTTGCTGATACACTCTGGTATAACCTGCAGCGTAACAAACGCGCATAAGCTTCGAACGAAGCTTTGTGAGTGCGTGTGTGCGTGCACAATGCGTATGACAAGCATGATAAATATCAGAGTAAGCAGTAAAGCATGATGAGAACTTTAAACCAAGACTTCGCCCAATTAGGCTACACGATCATGTGATATGGATAACCAGTCTACCACGGCTATGCAAGCATGTAATACATATAACTAGCCTACCATGGCTATGCAAGCGTGCAATACAGGTAACCAGCCTACCAAGGCTATATACTCATACTATGCAATGGCCTACAGGGCCTAATGTCACATACAATGATCCAATGCATGTATGCAAATCACCACCTCTCAGTACAGTGGTCTAGATACGAACAGTCATAACGCAATCACGTAAGCAATGCAGGACTCGGAAATGGTAGCTTGCCCAGTGTGGTAGCTCGCCTAGGCTTACAGCCCCACCCACATCACACCCGCCCACGTCAGGACCGTCCAACATCATACAGTGATACCAATACCATCTCTGAAGCGGAGCATCACCAGGGTCTCACAGACCTCACTACTCACCAGTAGAATGCCAAAGCCTATCTGGTGCAATAGCGGACCTACGCACAGCTGGTCAAACTCAACCCACTTTGCCAACACTCTTCCGACAGGTTAGGTTAGACCTCCTTCCAAACTGACCACGTGCAGTGGAAAACACCGCCATTTGGTATTCGGCATACTGGTGTATGATTCAACCACCCGGTCCTTGAATGGAGCACCCACCTTGGTACCAACGGGATCAGGGACTTTCACCCAGGGACATCTTTGGCATCCAGTTTAAAGATCACATATTTTCGGTGTTCTGCAAACCACGATGGAGCTGTGGTTGCAACGTAGTAACCATGCTATATGCGACACAAGCAGACGGTGCGAAATGCAACCATGCATACAAACGTGGGACGACATGGCCATGCAAGTCTCCAAAGAGCACCATAAAACTATAAGGTCTCAAACACAATGTCACCGTCAGCTGGTAATGAACTGCACGACAATCACGACCGATATGGCCGGTTGATACAAGATAATCAGATGAGCCAAGCATTCATGATGCATGAGTCAAGTATACAGTATGAGTGCCAACAAGTAGTCCATCTACCACGATGGCTATAAATCAATCTAGTCCAACTTATTTGAGATATGATTAAGATGAGGGGACACATATGAATGATCGAGTCATAGTGCGGGATGTCGCTAGCCAGGGAATCTCGCACC
Source organism: Liriodendron chinense (assembly GCA_003013855.2). Lineage (NCBI taxonomy): Eukaryota > Viridiplantae > Streptophyta > Magnoliopsida > Magnoliales > Magnoliaceae > Liriodendron > Liriodendron chinense. The sequence continues at coordinate 3,518,024 of ML058445.1, read as the reverse complement.
AAGGGCTACAAGGTATGCTAAGTTATGCCTACCATACAGTGTAAGTCAGGATGATAGATTCCTGTCCTCGAATAGTCCCATACCTATTGGAGAGGTTTGCGATAGAGAGCACGTGAATTACATTTACGCGACTACATCTCGAATGCTTTATGAATGCGTTTATGCCCTAGTGGTCCCCAACTAACAATGGTGATTCGGGATGCATACTCATTACACATGCATGGTGGTCGTCGAAGCATATAGTATAAAGATCACATATGAGTATTCCAACAACACTACGTGTGGCAACAGACATACCAAAAATAGCATAAAAAGATAATTCACTTATAATACCAGCAAACATAAAGAGATAAGACTCTAAATGGATGGTATACAACAACACAGATGGTCCAACAATTGAACGGTGTGGATTAACCTTCAACATTTAGATAACCCAAATGGAAAGAAAATGATTGAATACACTACCGACATATCAAAGGTAGAACCTACTTGAGCGGCAAGAGTAGAATACCCAAAATCATGCCGAGACCCATAATCCTGTAGTACAGTTGAGATAAATACAATAATGGTCCGTAAAGGAATGTCATAGAACGGGTTGCAAGATAGACAGGTCATGACAGAGAATCATACATGGTAGGGTAATCTGAGATAGATGGTCAATACAATGAGGTCCAAAAAGGGACAACAGGTCTAACCTCATACTACAAGATAGGCTCCATATAATGGATGGCCTAGATGACATACAAACGTCGAGGATGAGCCCCACACTCGCCCTAAAGGTAAACGGACGGTGTGGATGGGATATACAAGATATGGTGGTCTTTAATAGTTGGGTACAAGGGTAGAAGGGGTGAGTCATATGAGTATACAAGCTAAGTTACCAAGATTAATCAACATGGTGAGTCACAAGGTGAGTCAATAAGGCAGATTGACAAGGCGGGTCAATATGGTGAGTTAACAAGGTGAATTGACAAGACGGTTCAACAGGGTGAGTTTAAGAAGGTAGCCCTGCGACTTGGATCAAGCAAACTCTAAGGATGACCTTTCAATAAGGGTTTACACAACTAATCATCAAGGTGGATCCACGGGATGGACAACGCGGTCCACGTACACTGAGGTGGTCCTAAGGCCATCCTGTACATAACATGCTAGGGTCCATTCATTTGGATGGTTTGGATCAAGCACAAAATTAAGGCGGTCCTTATGGATGGCCGACATACATATCGCACCATGGAGGCCAATGGCTGACGTGGATAGAACACATGCATAACAAGGTGGACCCATGGTTGGCTATAACCGCACAAAGGAGTGGGGAAGCCACATACATCAATGGGCCACAACAGTTTGGGATCAACCCGATATTTGTGCTTTACCACTAATCAAGTGAGATGGCAACCAAACACCATGGTGGGGCCTGCACACCACACGTGTGGAACCCCACCCATGGTTGGGTGACTTATGAACAGGAAGAATGGCAAATAAACATAACAGATGGGTCCTGTAAAGTTTCCAATGGTAGGCATTCAATCACCCTTATTTTCTACGTGTGGCCCACTCAAAACTGGGCCCACATTCCTGCCAAGAAGAACGACAAGGTATACCCAACATTCATCAAGGTGGGGCCCAAAGTTGAACCCCATCACCTTTGGTTAGATGGATAAATAAACATTACAATGGCCCCAAGGAAGGTTTCAAAGGTGGGCATTAATGACCACTGTTTCCTACAATGTGGTCCACCAGAGCTCTGGATTGCCTCATCTTTTCTTAGAGGGCCCATGGACTAAAATAATATGGAAAAACAGATGGGCGTCATATAAAAACAGATACATCGTTGTGGGACCCACAGGGTAGGCCACCTGCTGGGCAGCGTGCCAAAGCACGCTACTTGGAGAGTGGCACCCAGATGGGCCCCAAGAGTTTTAAATCAAACTGATATTTTTATTTCCTCCTTCATCCATATCCATGTGATCTTATGAACAGGTTAAATGACAAATAAACATCACTGTAGAGCCTGGGAAGGTTTTCAACGTTGGAATTCATTATCCCCCACTGTTTCCAGTGGCAGGGTCCACTTGACATTTAGGTATGCTTAAATTTTGGGCGGCCACTTAAAATGAGCTAGAAAAACATATGGACGGAATTGCTAAAGCACATACATTCTAGGTGGGTCCCACGAGTGGGCCACTGGCTTGGCAGACCCCCATATTTATTTATTTATTTATTTATTATATGCATATTGTGGACCCTCACCGTTTTCCGCGCTCCCACACGACGTTCTCGTCCCTTCCCTTTCGGGAAAAGAAGGAGAGGAGGATGCGTGAGTGCGAAATCGCCGTTTGTGCCACTGGCTTGCCTCGTTTTCGAGGGCTTTGTTTGGTTGTCGTGTTAAGCCGGATGTGTTCAAGTGAGTTTATATAAGACCGGAGTCGCCACTAGCCAATTACTTCGAATCTACAGTCGGCTAGACCCCGTAGAAACGTTAGAGAAGGGGATCCGAAGATTCCTTCCTCTAAAATGACTCCTTTTGATCTGTGGCCAGAGATTCGAGGTAAGGGATCACGGTTACAGGGTGGGAAGAGGTTAAGCACCCCACACACTGCCCGTACCGAAGTACGGTCTCTACTTCACAGAATCGAACTAATACTTGAAAGTTTGTTTTAATCCTCGTACATTCTCATAGATGACATGATGCATGAATGCGGGTCTGAACAATAAGAGTTTCTGATGGGCAGGTTCCAACAACGGGCAAGCCCAGAGCATACGCTCGAACTGACAGGTGCTTAATATAAGACGTATGCAGTGTGCTTGAATAATCAAGGTGCTTTATAGTGAAGCATGAATGCAGGTCTGAACAGTAAGAGTTTCTGATGGGCAGGTTCCAACAACGGGCAAGCCCAGAGCATACGCTCGAACTGACAGGTGCTTAATTTAAGATATATGCAGTGTGCTTGAATAATCAAGGTGCTTACAAGTGAAGCAGGGGGGTTGGAGGAAAAGTAAATGTTGCACTTATGCTAGATGCAAATGAGATGATGCTGAAAAAGAGTAGCTAGATGGACGGAGGTGTCACAAGGGTTGGCTTCGAGTGGCTGGATCATGACTTGGATGGCTTGGGAGACTTGGACCAATGGTCAGGCTGGGCTTGGGCCAGGGCTAGGATCTCCTCACTCGGGCTCTCCTTGGTGAAGGAATGGGCTAAGGGGTGAAGGAGGACTCGAATCGCGCTCGGGCTGAATGGACTTGAAGGGGTGTTGAAATGAGAAGGGGAGGGGGGTATTTATAGCAGCGGGCAGTGGCATTTCGTGTAAATATTTTTGGGCGGCCTGCTGTGGGCTGCCCGTACGGCCGTTCCTTGATTTCCAGCGAGGTACGGTTGCTCCCTCGAGGCTGCTGTTTGGCTCGGTGGGTTGACTCAGTGAGTTGACTCAGCGGGTCGACTCGGTGATTTGACTCAGCGGGTTGACTCGACGGGTTGACTCAGTGTTTTGACTCGACGAGTTGACTCAGCGGGTTGACTCAGCAGGTTGACTTAGCGGGTTAACTCAGCAGGTTGACTCAGTGGGTTGACTTAGTGGAGTTTGGCTTTTTTAGGATTTTTTTACTAGCTTTCCTTATAGGGGGTTTTTCAGGCTAATGTTTAGGACTGGGTTGATTAGGTTCAGGCTTGAACTGGGCTATGGAATGGGGCTTACAAGGGTGAGTTTGGCTGAGTTTGGACTTGGGATTTGGGGGTATGGTCTTCCATTCATCCAGCTTTCTCTACCAACAGTGTAGCCGAAGGTGGGGTGTCTACAGATGCCCCTCTTTGGCAGAGGTTGCGTGTAACCGAATGCCAAAGTGAGTGGACACCCCACTTCTGACCCAGTCATTCATAGATCATGTTCTGAAATCTTTGCTTGCCTTTGCATCTGTGTCAGTTGATCGTTTGGAAATCGATCACTCGCACATACCGCGGGAGTTTGGAGAAAACGTTGCGATTGTCCCTGCATGCGCTGCAACCTGGGTACCCAATCAGCAACCCTTCCATTCCCGATCGGTACTAACATCAGAAAGGTACAGCAGAGCCTCTGCGTCGCTAGTCTTACGAGGATACTGACCCTGAGACTGATTGTGTGATGTTTGATGTTTTCCCAGATCACTCCAGGAGTACTTGTTTCGCTTGACTGTTAAAGTGGTTAGACGCCCTGCGTCAGATAGTCTTACGGGATTCTACTATGCCGACTTGGACTCAGTCAAGGTACTTCAAGCATCCACGCCTAGGTATGTGCGGATAGACTCTTTCCACCTGATCTATTGATTTCGATGCTTAGTTTGCAATTCATTCTTTCCTTAATTGTGGTCTGGAATCTTTGTTGTCCTTTGTATTTGAGTCAGATGATTGTCTGGAGATTGATAACTCGCACATACCGCGAGAGTTTGGAGAAAACGTTGCGATTGTCCCTGCATGCGCTGCAACCTGGGTACCCAATCGCAACCCTTCCATTCCCGATCGGTACTAACATCGGAAAGGTACAGCAGAGCCTCTGCATCGCTAGTCTTACGAGGATACTGACCCTGAGACTGATTGTGTGATGTTTGATGTTTTTCCAGATCACTCCAGGAGTACTTGTTTCGCTTGACTGTCAAAGTGGTTAGACGCCGTGCGTCAGATAGTCTTAGGGGATTCTACTACGCCGACTTGGACTCAGTCAAGGTACTTCAGGCATCCACGCCTAGGTATGTGCGGGTGAACTCTTTCCAGCCAATCTGCTGATTTTGATACTTGGGTTACAATTCATCGTTTCCACCTGTTCAAATGGTTTCTGTGACCTAGCCTTTTGGCTTTCATCTTTTTGTATCTTGGCATGTGGTACGACCGCACTGACACTGGAGTTCAGTTCGACTGTACTTTGAGTGCATTGGATCCTATGGTCTCCGGGGAAACCGCGAGACATCGGATCTTATTTGATTTTTGCGTCGGCTCCTACCCAGAGATATGGAAGATCTCCTGGTGTTTTGGAGGCAGAACGCTCTACTGGGAAAATATTTTTGGATTTTGAAAAGATACCCACTCTACGGAGTGATACTCCGTGGGGTTTTTATTTGCAAATGGAGATATACTTTTTTATCTTTTTGAAATGGGAATCCGGTTTGCATGCGCCTCCACTAGGGATGCCTGTGGGGTCTTTGGCTAACCGACTTTTATTTTGGAAGCAGGTAAACATGATGATTGATGCGATGGATGCTGATGCATGGAGATGCATGATGAATGCATGGCTTGGCTCATTCTCTTTTAGTTTGATGATTTTGCTTTTGCTGGTGATGCAGAGAACTTGGAGCTTATTGCTTGCGGGGTTGTGCTCCCCTGGGGTTTTTCTTTTTTATACGGGTGTTTGGTCAGCGGGTTGGTCAAGATCCCGACCCGTGGTCGATCAGGTCCATCGTCCCAAGATGCTATTTCTTTGCTTATTGAGAATGTACGAGGATGTTATCCAGCTTCAAGATGTTCTTCTGGGCATAAATGCGATTGAGACGGTGCTTGGTCGCCAGCTTTAGTCAAGATTCCAATTTGCGGGTGATTGGATCCGTCATCCCAAATTGTGAAGAGAGTGGAGTTCAAGACTCCTGAAGTGTAGTGCTGGGGGATAGTGACAATTTTTGTGTTTTTTGTAAATATTTGGTCCGAACCTTTACCTGAGTGGTCAGGATTGAGATCGATTATTGAAAACAAAGGAAATATTTTTGTGATTTTTTTGAAAATATTTGATTTGAAAGCAAGGGGAATATTTTTTATGATTTTTGCAAATATTTGATTTGAAAGCAAGGGAAATATTTTTTGTGATTTTTGCAAATATTTGATTTGAAAGCAAGGGAAATATTTTTTTTGTGATTTTTGCAAATATTTGATTTGAAAGCAAGGGACATATTTTTTTTGTGATTTTTGCAAATATTTGATTTGAAAGCAAGGGAAATATTTTTATGATTTTTGAAAAGGTGATTTTACAATGTTTTTGTATTTTTGTGATTTTTCTAAAATGCAGGGAAAAGTATGGAATTTTCATCCACTTCCAGCTTCTACTGCTGGTAAGGCACCCGATCTATTTTACGTCAGCGAGCAAGACGAGTCTCACATAGTTAAGTGCCGTAGTTTTACATCTTCGAATGAGGGAATCTTGAGGGTTTTCAGTCAACACACCCACAAAGTTGCCTGTTTCTCATGTGCAATGCACATAGACCACATATCGTCTGACGGACTCCTTCGGCCACAAAATGAGCCACATCCTCACATTTCCCTTAGTCAATCCAGTTTGGGGCCTTACGTTGCTCACAATTCTGTGAGGGTTCCACCTCCCAACAGCCTTAATCCCCTTCATGAGTTTTAGGAACAGGGAACATCTGTCAGATTCAACAGCGACTTCCAAATCAAGGTTGTCTATCACGGTGCGTTCAACACGAACATGATTGCGGAGTTCTGCCCGCCTCAGCCCTTACCTATTTAAAAGATTCCAGACACCCGTACGATCAAGTGTTAGCCATGTCTAGAACAGGTTAGGAAAGAAAGCCCCCGAGAAGTTAATCCCAGTGTAGTTTTAGGTCTTCGGACCGCTAGGGATGAATTTGTGCAGTTGAAAATTGATGGTAAATTTATTTTTTTAATATTTTTTTGTATTTTTTTGAAAAAGTTCCAGATTTTAACTCGGGTAATCGAGGTTGATGCTGGTTTTTATGGAAAGCTTGAAATCTCTTTGGTACTTTTTGAAAATGATCCGGATTACCGAACCTTGATCCCATCGGTTGGGGCCGATGTCGATTTTTGGTTGAAAGAAGAAATGGTCCCCCGAGAAATTAATCCTAGTGTAGTTTAAGGTCTTCGGACCAAAATATGTACATGCTGAAAATACATTCTTTTTGATGATTTTTTTGAAATGATCCAGGTCATCAGATCTTGGCCTGACGGCTGGGATCGATGCTGGTTTTTATTAAAATCCCTCAGGATATTGATCCCGACGTAGTTTAAGGTCTTCGGACCAAATTTTGTACAAGCGATGCTGGAAATCACATTTTTTATTTTTTAGAAAATGTCTGGAGTCATCAGGCCTTAATGAAGACCGATGCCGGTTTTTATTGAAAATCTCTCCGGATATTGATCCCGACGTAGTTTAAGGTCTTCGGACCACACTATGTGCAAGCTGAAAATACATTCTTTTTGTGATTTTTTCGAAATGATCCAGGTCATCAGATCTTGGCCTGAATGGCTGGGATCGATGCTGGTTTTTATTAAAATCCCTTGGGATATTGATCCCGACGTAGTTTAAGGTCTTCGGACCAAATTTTGTACAAGCAAACTGTAATCAAGGGTGGAGATTCTTGGGATTCTTCTGGAATGGTTTGGATCATCTGGTCATGCCTTTGGATGGTTGAGATTGCTGTTTGACCCATTCAATCTTTTTTCTTTCTTTTTCTTGAAAATTTCATGGAACTTTTCCACATCATCAAGCCTATTTCTCATCAACTTCTCACAAGATGAGATTTTGGTGAGATTTCTTACTTTTTCTTACCATTCTCTTCCATCACTTCATTCTTACATGGAGGTACAAGATTCACTTGCAACCACCCTTCCCAAGGAGGAGTTCTTCCCAAGGAGAGGGGGTGAGAAGTCGTTTCACATAGGTAGAGGGTAGGACGGCCTTCTGTGCGCCGCCTAGACGGTCTCTGACCCCCGGTTTCTTTGGTGGGCTGGGTAAAAGGGTGCCCTCCCCTTTTCTATATAACATGGGGCACCCTTGCCCCCTTCAACGTGCAATCTCTCTCTTCTCTATCTCATACTCTCTCTTTCTTCAAGTTTCATTTCTCTTTTTTTGTGGTTCTTTGCCCTTTTCAAGTGGTGGCCCCTTCTTGGTGAGTGGTAAAGGTATGGACCACTTCCTTTCTCTTTCTTGTCCTTTTCCTTCTTCATTGTTTCTCATGGTTCCTTTCTTTTCTTCATGTAGCTATTTCAAAAGAAGTGAAGGTGGGCCCAAGCATTCTTGACCTTTTCTAGATCTCCAATCTCTTTCAAAGGTGGTGCATGGAGAAGGATATTGCAAGCTTTCCATTTCATTTTCCCTTTTCTTCTTTTCACACTCCCTTCATGTGTATGTAAAGGGTAATTTTGCCATGTCCATCAAGTGTGCATGGCAAAATATACTATCTCTTTCATGGGAGTTGGGCCTCTTTTCATATGTATCAAATGGGCTCAAAGTGAAGTCATGGCCCTTGGTGTATTTGATGGGCCCAATGCTTCATTTTGGGCTCCCTCTTACTTTCTTGCCCTTGTCATTTCCTTTGGAGCTTTCTTTTTCTTTTCCATCTTCTTTCCAAGATTTGGGCCCATGGGCATGGTAGGGCCTATCTCAAGTTTTGGGCTCATGGGGCTCACTTTGGGTGACCCCATCTTTCTTCACATGTGTATGGACCAAGGTGACTAGCCCATTCTTCACTTGGATCTCAAGTGGGCTAGATTTTTTATAGTTGGGCCTTTATGGACAAGTAGCCCAAGTCTTCCACCATCTCTTGAGTATGATGTACATCCTTATGTATAAGGTGTGGTGGGTTCCTTAGAATTTTTCCATATGGATGGGCTTTTGGGCCTTCATTGAAACTTGTGCACTTCTTTGAACCATGTGTGCCCCACTACACTTTGTTCATGTAGGATTTTTTCTTTTCATGCTTTTTCTTTTGATGGATGGAGGACTTGAGTTACTTGATCATCTACAAGCCCCATGAGTGAGTTGCTCCAACAATCTTACTAGTTTCCAATGATTTTTCCATGAGGTAGGAAAGTGGTTCTCAAGAGTTTCCTTAGATGTTATCAATCTCAAATGGATGATCCTCCTTCAAGTGAGCTATCCATGCAACCATAGCTCCTTGAACTTCCTTCGGGGGCTTGGTGGGTCATCCACCATCATTCTCAAAGATGAGTGATTTTTCTTTCGATTTGTGAGAAAGAATGATACCCATAAGTTGCCCAATTTTGTCCCATGCTTTGGGGCACTTTGGATTTTGATCTTCAGGTGGGCCATGTATACCATTCTTAGCTATTTTCATGATGGTTGGGTGGCCCATCAAGCCATGCCTTCTTGTGCTCAAATGGTCTCCCTTTCTTGTAAAGAAATTGGTGCACATAAGTTGCCCAAATTTTTCCTTTCATGGGCATTTTCAACTTGGTTCTTCATGTGGGCTATGTACATCAACTTTTTTACCATTAGCTTCTTTGATTCATATGTTTGTGGGTAGACCGCCATGTTGTACTCTCATGGTCAACACTTTCATCAAGATGGTGCACATAGGGTTGCCCATGGTTAACCCATGAATGGGTCCTCATGCTTTTAAGTGGGCTATGTGCTCCTTTCAATCCATTGAGGTGAGGCATTTGGGTTGCTCTTGGGGGCCCACCTCCTTTCTATTCCCCACTTGTCCATGTACATATGTAAAAAGATGGAAGTATCTTAAGTGAGAATCATGGCCTTGGCATAAGAAGTGGACCAATCCTTGACCACATGTGGACTTTGAAGAGAGATTTCTCATGTGAAGTAGGATTCTTATCCTTTGTTGATCTCATGGCACTTGAGTGCATTTGTTGTCCAAAGTATGTCTTTGGATGATGGACTTTTCTTGCCTAAGGCATGCCATGCAACCTTCTTTAAGGTGGGCCTTACTTTTTCCAATGGGCCCAACACATATCCTAGGTAACACATGGAGTTGGACTTTAGATCTTGCCTTTGAATGTGAGTCCAATCCCATGGGTTTCCTGGATGATAATTTGGATTTTAACGGGTAAGGGATAGGGACTTACCTTGCCAAGCTTGTAGGATTCAATGGTGGACGGTACCAGAGGTCGTCGAGTGATTGATGAGGATGATCCTGCCTTCATCATCCGCCGAGGGGACCACATTTGTTCCTTAGCTATGGAGCATCAACCTCTTCCTGCTATCAAGGGTCGAGGTACCAGGGATCATTGGGACAACTGGGTGAAGGATCCACAGCCCTTACTTGAACGAGTACTGGTTGGTACTCCTTTTGCTGGCCTCCTCACCTTACGTTTTCATAACAACGATGCTAACCGCATGATGCTCGCGGCCCTTTGCGAGAGGTGGCGGGACGAGACCCACACCTTCCAGCTCCCTTGTGGTGAATGGGGAATAACTCCCCTGGACATTTATATGCAAGTAGGCTTTCCGTTTCATGGAACAGTTGTTCCTCAAGTCAGCTCTCTGGCTCCCCTCACTTCCACTGACTGGCTACGGCTCGTCGGTAATGTCCCACCCGAGGGTGAATTCCAAGGCCATCAAGTAAAGATGCGATGGTTCTACAACACTTTTGCCTCCGTCATCCCCACCACCGAGCGAGAGGCCCTCCACAAAGCACGGGCCATGATCATTTATGCCTTCGGGTCCTTCCTTTTCTGCCACGCGAATGAGAGGGTTGATCCTAAATTTCTTCAGTTTAGTCGAGGATCTTCATCATCCCTATAACTGGAACGGGGCTATCTTGACCCATATCTTCCAAGGTCTAAACAACACTTGTCGGCATAGCCGGTCCTTCACAGGTTTTTGGCTTGTCGTCGAGGTATTTCTTCATTCACCTTCCTTGGAGCCATTTGCCTTCTTTCTCTCTCTGATCATTAGATGTGCTTTTGCCCAGACTTGCTTTTATGACCATTTTCTCCATCTCGCGCCGAGGATGCAGGACGATGTTGAACCCTCTTTGTATCGCCACATGTACTGGCACCAGCAAAACCGTCAGCGAAACTCCCGAGTTTCTGGGGACAATTGGCGCGCTGACATAGACGGGCTGACCGTTGATGACGTAAGTATCTTACTTTCCTTACCCCCCGTGCTGTACTGTGACTGATCGTGGTGACCTCATTTGCTGCAGCTCGCTCAGATGCCGTATGCCAGCTTCCCTCTCTATTATACCCCCAGCGCGTGGAGGCATATGATGCTTCATGTCTCCGTATCATGCTTTCCAACGCTGAATCTTTTCAGTGGTATCTGGGTGAGAGGTTGCTTCGGCAAGTCACTGGGGTGGCTCGGGTCCCTTGTTCTGCACCTCCTTCAGCTGCTCGGATCCCAGCTGATGAGAGAGTTGAGGCTCTCGTGGGCTAGCCCGGATTTCGTTTCACGATCCCGGATCGTGACTATGATGAGTAGTATTTGCTGTATGGCCAGGGGCCTCTGCTTCCTTCGCTCTATGTTCCAGGGGGTTGTCGCAGGTACGCTGGAGGATCAGTGACAGCTCATTTGATGGATCTTTATCGTCGGGAGCGGGACAAGAGGAGGGACGATGACGACTATGTTGGCGACTTGTAGCCTGCTTGGGTATTCCGCTTTGTATGGCCTTGTTCTTTTTGCTTTTATCCTCTTTTGTATCAAGCTCTTTTGAATGAATATACAATCTTTGACTTGTCTCAAATTCCTTGATGATGTCTGGATGTTTTGACCTTTGACTTGTTCCTTAATGATTTGTGGAAGATGAGACTTCTTAACTGCATGGATGATGACTTGAACGGTTCAGATTGCTTGATTAGGCCTTGTGGGCCCACTTGATGATTAGATCTTGGATTCTGGCCCTTCTTTTGATGATCGAACCTTTGATCTTGCTACTCCATGACATGTGTAAGCTTTCCAATGGTTTGGATCCTGATGATCTAGCCCTTGAATGATTCAGATTGATAGATTCGGCCCCGTGGGCCCACTTGAGACCTCGGCTTTACTTTGGGGCACCTCTTTTGATGATTTGTGAGGCTAAGAAGGCTTCTCATGGTGTGGATGATGACCTGAACTACTTAGATCACTTGTTTTGGCCTTGTGGGCCCATATGATGATCAGATCTTGGACTCTGACCCTTCTTTTGACGATCCAACCTTTGATCTTGTTGTTTGATGACCCATGCGAGCTTTTCTATGGTTCAGATCATGATGATCTAGTCTTTGAATGACTTGGATTGCTTGTGGCCCCCACTTGATCACCTTTCCCTCTCTTCGACTTGATCAGCCATGTTCTGGCCACATTGCTTCGTGATTGGACCAGTGGGGCACCTTTTATGATCTTGATTAACCTCAATCGAAATCTGGAGTGGACTGGAGCCTTGGGCGGCCCACGGGGTGCCATCTGCTGACTGTGGACTGTCAGCCTCACCTACCAAGAACCCTGGAGCCAATCCCGCGGAGAGAGAGGGAGCGCGTCCGTACGGGCGGCCCAGAGCAGGCCACCCAAGGCTCGCCTCTCGAGCGGCCTGGGCTAGCTCGTGTTCGGACATTCCCTGCTGTCTGTTGCTGCTGTCCCCACATTCTCTATAACAGGTCTTTCGATTCTAGCCATGTTTCCTCTTTTTGTCTCATCCTTTCTTCTCCTTTTGTCTTCTTCTCACTTTGTCCTCTCTCAAACAATGGATGGTGGAGATTCAAGGGCTGTGGGGACTATTCATGATGGGTCCCACACTTCAGATTTTCCAATGAGCTTTGATAAAGGGGAGATGCCTATAATGGATGGGGTAGATGGGGCATTAAGAAGGGGTATTGATGAAGACTTAAGCTTGGTGGTTGGTGGAGCTTTGAATGGCCCCATTAATGGCAGCCATGCTGAAATTCCAAATTTGAATGGGACTTTGATTGTGGGAGGAATGGATGGCATGGATGAGATGGGAGGATAGGACATAGGTGAGGCTGTGCATCCCTTGAATGTGGGCCATGCGGATGATGTGATTGATGGAGGTGATGGGACCATGAGGGACATGGATGGGCTGATCTCATGCTGGATGGTATGGACGGTTCGGATGATACCTTTGTCGGCTTGGATGTTCTTGATGAGGGCCGAGATGTGCGGCATACTTGCTTGGGTGGACTTGATGTGATCATTGATGATGCCCTCCTAATGATGGACGGTGTAGATGCCTCGATGATCCCTTTGATCGGCCAGGATGATGATTGGATTCATGATTTCCTGTTGGAGAGGGCCGCAGGTCCAGATCTGACCGTTGATTCTTCGATCGGGGTAGTCGGGACCCTTCTTGATGGTTCAGATGCATTTTTCGACGATTAGATTGGCCAGGATGCCACGATGTGTGGTGTGATCTTCGCTGGTAGCCCTTTTGATGGGGAGTATCGTCCTTCTTCTGATCGTCGGTCTTTTGCGCACTCTATTCATGAGGTGGGCGAGTCCTCCCATGCGGCTGAGGTCGTGACAGCTTCAGACAGTGATGCGACTATATCAGACATAGTCGTTACTGGGGACAGGTCAGGGGCTGTCGAGTCTGCAGAGGTTCCAGCTTTTCATTCTCTTTCGCCCGTTGACCTTCCGATCCTCGATGAGTCATCGTTGATTTCTGGGCCTTTTGTTCTGGAGGGAGTACCAGTGAGGACTTGTCAGCTGCTTCCCCATCCTTCTTGCTCGCCATGGCTGCTTGCTTGGCTTGACAGCTTGTCAGCCTATGAGATTCGGGACTTGGAGTCCTATGGCCTTGGCGGTCTGATCCATATGGCTAGAGTTGACATTGATTGGAGGATGCTCGGAGCTGTCTTGATTGATTGGGTCCCTTCGTTGAACTTGTTTGTGTTCAATGATATGGAGATGGGACCTTCTTTGGAGGAGCTTGCACGCTTGACAGGCCTACCCCTGGATTATACTCAGTATTTCTCGCCGAAGACATCACCGAAGACTGCTACACCTGCAGAACTAGTTCGGGATCCCCTATCTTGTTCGGCCTACAGCTGCCGGCCAGGATGCTGTAGTGTTCTCCTTGGACTTGCTATATGACCTTTTTTCGGGTCTTCGAAGTGTGGCCGATTCTACCTTTTCTCGGAACGCACTGATGTTTTGCTTGATAGCTGAGGTGCTGTTCTCGAGATGGCGCAGGTCCCAGACTCCTCTGCTTTTTGAGGTGATGAGCCGAGCTATCCGATGGCAGGGGACCATTTCTCTCATCTTGGCCGAGCTGTTTAATGGGCTGACTGACTGCGCCCTGGGACGCACTCGTGTCCTTCGCGGCTGTTGTGCCTTTCTTCAGGTATCTTTTCTACACCTTTTTCTTCTTACTTTGTTAGGAATTGCTTGGCTCTAGCTGAACTTCTTTTCCTTTTTATGATCAGGTCTGGCTGTGGGAGCGTCTTTCTTTGACCGTTCCTGTACCCCTTCCTGGCATTCCTAGCTCTGACATCATGCGTTATATCATGGAGTTCCTTCTGCATACAGCTAGGATGAGCCAGCCCTTGTATCGCAGGATGTTCGCTGAACTTCGTGACTGGAACGTTCGTTGGGAGTTATCTTGGCTTTCACTTCCTCCAGTACTTTGCGATGCACACCGCCTTCGTCTGATGTTGGTAGGCTTTCGATCTTACTTCTCTTATCATCCCATTCGGTTCCTCTGGCAGTTTGGGTATGAGCAGGATGTTCCTCTTTTCGCTTTCACGGGTATCGGGCGTCGAGCACTTCCCTCTAGATCCTCTGACTTCAGGACCCGGATTGATTGTTCTTGGGCGAGTTACTTGACTGCTGATTTGCTGGGTTTTGAGCTGCGGACTTTTCCGATGGCGACCGCCCCATATCAGTACTGGGTTGCTGAGCAGTCTTTGTATCGACGTATCCCTTGCTGGCACCAGACTGCTGATGAGGATGAGCAGGATATCCTTGGAGATGCTGGCTCTTCATCTGGTTCATATGAACCTTTTGAGGAGCGCCCATTCATTGATCCTTGCTTCCTTTTGGCCACTCATGGCCATCTGCTATCTGAGATCTCTGCACTTCGGTATCATTGTGAGATGATGTCGAGGAGATTGGCTGCCGATCAGAGATTGTCTGATGAGGAGACAGCGATCCGTACCCTTGAGCGCGATGAGGCGCGTTACCTGCATATGGAGGTGAGCAGGTTGAGAGAGAGGCTATCTTTTTATGAGTCAGAGGACTTACTTGATGTGGCCGAGGAGGAGGGTAGAGATTGATTGTGTTGGCCACCTGCACATTCCTTTTTTTGCATATATGATTGATGATGATGCATTTTTTTTTGTATTTTTTGAACAAGATGACATGATATGTGTAAAAGAAATATGATGTTTTTAATGAAAAAAAAGATGAAAACTTTTTGAGAATTTATTGTGCCATGAGTTGTCTTGTGAGTGTGTGTCTAGATTTTGTGTCAGGATATAGGAATCAGAACTGGGGCTCGGCCAATGCTTTGACCGATGTCTCGAGATTTGACTTGTGTGATCCTTTAGTTCCCTAGAGGTGTAGGCAATGGAAACTGTTGCCTCCTGAGATTGTCAGAATTTGTAAAGCTCTTCGTTCCTAACTGCACTTCTTCTTGTTCTTGAACTGTAACTGCTTGAACTGATCTAGACCGTCTGATTTCTTGGTACCTGCACTTTTTATTTTTTTCTTTTTTTATTTGAGTCATTTTTGCCTGCAGTGCTCTTTCGAGTTTTCACCACAGCCGGCTTTTTCCCGTCATTTTTTCCCGTGGCACCCTTTCGGGTTTTCACCACGTCCCAGGTATTTGATCTTGCCTGCCCCTTGGCAGCTATGCTGTTTTTACCCTTAGTGCCCTTTCAGGTTTTCACCAAGTTCGCTGTATGCCCACTGTTTTTACTCGGAGTGCCCTTTCGGGTTTTCACTCCGCCCTCTTTGTTTAGGCACACATTTTCTTTTTCTCTTTTTTCTTTCTCTGAATCTTTGGATAACTACGGCGGCTAGAGGTCGGGAATCCGTCGTTGCCGGTCGATGGCAGTCTTTCAGCCCTTATTCTAGGTTACGATGATAGAGCTGTCGGTCTTTGCTATCAACCTTTTGAGATGAATGGATGGATGACTGTGTTTCTTCTTGGGTTGATTTTTTTCTTGGGTGCCTTGCTTTGGCTTCCCTTTTTCTTTCTCTTTTTTTCTTTTTTTTTTCTTTTTCTTTTGTATTCTTTTTCTCTTTTTTTTGTCTTTTCCTTTTGAATCCCCTTTATTTGAAACACTTGTTGGTGGACGGAAATGATTTCTCAGAGGTCTTAGCTTCGACCTCTTGACTTCAGCTCTATTAGAGTAACTCTTGATAAGGTCAGAATAACTTACCCGTGAAAGATCTTCACGTTGTCGGCGTTGGTTGGCTCAGGAAGGTCCACCCCTCTCATGCTGGTGAGTCTGAGGGCGCCTCCGGGAAGTACTTCTCTGATGATCAGTGGTCCGTCCCACGAGGGCTTGAAATTTCCTCTGGGATCCGGAAGGTGTGACGGTAGAATCTTCTTCACGACCATGTCGCCTACCTTGAAACTTCTTTTTCGGACTCTCTTATTGTAATCCCGAGCGATCCTTTTCTGATAGCACTGTGAATAACTTAGTGCACGCATGCACTTTTCATCTGCTAGCTACAACTGATCGAATCTGGCCCGTTGCCATTCTCCTTCTTCAATTCCGCTTTCGAGTAACACTCGTAGTGATGGTATTTCCACCTCGACTGGCAAAACTTCCTCCATTCCATAGGTAAGCTCGAAAGGAGTAACGCCCGTAGCAGACTGTACAGACGTTCGATAGGCCCAAAGTGCATATGGAGCATATCTGACCAATCTCGATAGGTCACGACCATCTTCTCGAGTATCCTGACGATTGTCTTGTTTGCGACTTCTACCCTACCATTCATCTGGGGACGGTAGGGGCTTGATCGATGACGTTGGATGTTGAACTTGCTGAGGAAGTCATCCACCTTCTTGTTGACAAGCGGGGTCCCATTATCTGTGATGATAGCATTAGGGATTCCATATCGGCATATGATGTTGTTCTTCATGAATTTGATCACCTGAGATGCTGCAATCGTGGTGTAGGAGGCTGTCTCTACCCACTTGGTGAAGTAGTCGACTGCCACAAGTATGTACTCATGACCATTTGATGCTTTGGGACTAATCTTGCCGATGATGTCGAGTCCCCACATGGAGAAGGGCCAGGGGGTAGTCAGGTTGTATAACTCTGATGATGGGGCATGGATTTGATTCGCATGCTCCTGACACTTGAAGCATTTTCTGACGTGCTGGCAACAGTCTGTCTCCATGGTGAGCCAATAGTAGCCGAGTCGTAGAATCTTCTTTGCCATCATGTGCCCATTCATGTGTGGGCCACAGATTCCTTCGTGTATTTCTCCCATGATCTTTGCAGCTTCTGTTTCATCGACGCATCGAAGGAGGATGTGATTATAAGATCGCTTGTAAAGAACTTCGCCACTGATGGTGAATTGGCCAGCCAAACGCTGGATGGTTTGGCGATCTGTTGCTGTTGCTGACTCTGGATACTCCTGAGTTTCGAGATATTACTTGATGTCGGCATACCAGAGTTTGTCAGGGACAGCTTCGGCTTCTTCTATTTGCAGGCAAAAAGCAGGTTCATCTTGAACTTCGACTGTGAGCTCCCATTCTGAAGCTCCTTTTGGTATCTCGAGCATTGATGCAAGTGTGGCGAGAGCATCTGCAAACTGGTTCTTGGCTCTGGGCATGTATGAGAAGGTGATTTCTTTGAATTCTTTGATCAGATTGTCAAGATACACATGATATGGTATCAACTTCTCGTCTTTGGTTTTCCATTTGCCATTGGTCTGATTTATGATAAGCTATGAGTCTCCAAATACTCGCAGCTTTTTTATGCCCAGGATTATGGCTTCCCTTAAGCCAGCGATGCATGCTTTGTACTCTGCCATGTTGTTGGTGCACTCGAATGCTATGTGCCTCGAGATAGGAATAGGGACATCATCTGGAGAGTAGAGAATTGCTCCAATACCACTCCCTTTAGAATTTGCTGCGCCGTCGAAGAATAACGTCCACTCATCTTTTTTCTTCTTTTCTTCCTCTTCAATGAGCAAGAGATCTTCATCAGGGAAGAATGTCTTGAGCGGTTGATAATCCAGGAGGGAGTGGGCCGCAAGATGATCGGCGAGGGCCTGCCCCTTGATTGCCTTCTGAGTGACATAGATGATGTCGAACTCAGACAGGAGTAGCTGCCATTTGGCTATCCTTCCAGTGAGTGCCGGTTTCTCGAAGAGGTACTTGAGTGGATCCATGTGAGCGAGTAGGAGAATAGGGAATGCAATCATGTATTGACGGAGTAGCTGAGTTGCCCAGACTAGGGCGAGGCAAGTCTTCTCGATCGGGGAATACCTGGTCTCGTAGTCGGTGAACTTTCAGCTCAAATAATATATTGCTTGTTCCTTCTTCCCGGTCTCGTTGTGCTGACCGAGGACACTGCCAATGGCTTCTGCTGCTACTGAGATGTATAACAATAGTGGTCATCCGGGAGTGGGCGGCATTAGAACTGGAGGATTCATGAGATATTTCTTGATGCGTTCGAAGGCGACTTGGCAATCATCATTCCATTCTTTCGGAACGTTCTTTCGAAGGAGCTTGAAAATGGGCTCACAAATAGGCGTGAGCTGTGCGATGAAGCGACTGATGTATTGAATTCTGCCGAGGAAGCCACGAATTTCTTTTTCTATTTTAGGAGAGGGGCATCTCGATGATTGCTCTGGTTTTGGTCTCATCGACCCTGATGCCATCCTCGCTCACCATAAAGCCGAGGAGCTTTCCTCCCATTGCACCGAAAACACATTTCTGAGGGTTGAGGCGGAGCTTGTACTTCTTTAATCTGTTGAATAACTTCTTCAGATCTTCAAAGTGTCCTTCAATTGTGCGAGATTTGATGATCATGTCGTCCACATATACTTCAAGCTCTTTGTTCATTATGTCATGGAATAATGCTGTCATTGCTCGCTGATATGTTGCTCCTAGCGTTCTTCAGACCGAACGGCATTACCCTGTAACAAAAAGTTCCCCAGGGAGTGATAAACGATGTCTTCTCACGATCTTCGATTGCCATCTGGATCTGATTGTAACCCGAGAACCCATCCATGAATGAGAAGACCTTGTATCCAGCAGTATTGTCGACCAGAGTGTCGATGTGTGGCAAAGGGAAGTCGTCTTTAGGACTGGCTTTGTTGAGATCTCGGAAGTCGATGCACATTCGAACCTTGCCGTCTTTCTTTGGTACTAGTACGATGTTGGTGAGCCATTCAGGGTAGTTGGAGACTACCAAGAATCCCGCGTTGTACTGCTTGATGACTTCATCTCGGACTTTCAGAGCCCTTCTGGCTTCATTCTTCGAAGTTTCTGCTTCACTGGTTTCATATCTGCCGTAGTTGGCAGATGATGTACAACAAGCTCTTCATTGAGCCCCGGCATGTCTTCATATGAGAACGCGAAGTTGGACAATCTTGGAGCTAGGAACTCTATCATTTTCTGTTTCATCTCAGGTGGCAATGATTTTCCGATGCGTACTTCCCTAGGAATCTCAGGCGTCCCCAAGTTTACTATCTCAAAATCATCGGCTACAACATTGGCTTTGGATTCGAACTTTTTGAGGAGATCCTCAAGTTCGAGAGCTGGATCATCATCTTCCTCATCCCGAGCTTCGTCCAGACCCATGAGCTCGAAGTCTAATTCGATGTCAAAGTCATATGATTCGACTTCAAACTCACGTGACTCTTTAGACGAACTTGGCACACTATTGAATGCTAGAAAAGGAATGTTTTTTGGTTTTTGAGATTTTTCTGAAATGAAAATACTAGATGTTTTTGGCTTTTAAAGGTTTTTGATTTTTTTGGCTTTTTGAAATTCACGGGACTTTGAACAAGCAGGCATTGCAGACCATGATTGAGCCCAACTTGTTCCAAAGTTTCGGTTGCTGCTTAAACAGGCGTTTTTTTTGGAAGCCAGAGCCCTCAGATGGCTCTTTGGCTGATTCAAAAGTTAGGGGAACGGATGACCATTCAGGACCCCACACTTCCTCCCCTGAAGAGGTGGGGGTTAATGATTCGGGCAAAGAATCACAGCCTGGCCCAATGACCATGATTTCTCGCTGGTCGGGTTCGAGATCTGAGTCGTACTCAGTCCCTCCCGAATCACTTACTTCGCATTGCAGTTCGTCTGGTTCCACGGCTAGCCACAAGTTTGAAATCTGGACATCAGACCAATCTAGGGCTAGCCATTTCCCTTTCTTAGGTCCAATGGATGGGTTACTTCTGCCCCTGGTTGATGATTGATGATGTTGATTCTGCAGAGATGGGCAAGTCGTGCCCCTTGCTGATTGATGCTGAGATGGGCAAGTTGTGCCCCTGGCTGGGAGCAGGTGTCAGAGTAGCCTGATCCTGAAGCTGCTGTATTTGACTTCCTTCTTCATCTTCTTCTTCTAGAGACTTAGACGGTTCGAGAATCTGATCCCATCGAATGGGGGGCCACGTCGCCCAAGCTAGGCTCATCGGGAGGCCTTTGTGTAGTGCAGTCGGTTGATTCCCTCCTGGATCTTTGCAAGGTTCTCCCGGCTTGACGAATTGGATGGGTGAGCACCGAAATTTCTTTCTTCTTTTGTCCATGAAGATTGCCCTGTATCCGAGTCCCCATTTGCGTTGGTTATATATCAGCGGTACCTTTTTGGACTTGAAGTGATTCTTCATTCGGTATTTGAGGCTCAGACGCTCTGCCGGTGAAAAGACACGATCCACCCTTAGCGGTTCTGGATTGGCGATAGAGTTCACAGTCTCGAAGTTGAAACTGTGAAACGGGATGTCTTCTTCAGAGTGCTGGATATCGATGACCGGGATGTCTGGTTTAGTGGCAGCAGCATTGGAAGGAATGATGAACTCCTTCTCTGTATGGATAGAGATCACTTGATTTCCACAGATGTATTTCACTCGTTGATGCAGGGTTGACGGCACAGCTCCAACCTTGTGCAGCCAAGGTCGTCCGAGCAACATGTTGAACGAGGCTGATATATCCAGAATTTGGAATGTGATGGTAGAGATTTCCAGACTTATCTGTACCTCTATGTCGACCTCCCCTTCCACTGATCGGCGGGTGTTGTCGAATGCTCTGACGCATATGGTGCTGGGTCGAAATGAAGAAGGGCTGATTCCCAGACGTTCCGCGGTCTTGAGTGGGCAGACATTTAAGCTTGAGCCATTATCGATAAGGACCAGTGGGACGCAGAGGTCTTTATATCGTAAGGCTATGTTGAGGGATCGCCCATGATCTCGTCCTTCTGGTGGCAACTCATTATCTGTGAAGGTGATGGCGCGCGGAGGCAAGAGTTGTCCAATCATCAATGCTATCATCTCTGGTGCCGTATCGGAGGAGACTGTTAGTGCACTTTTTTGTGGCATACTATTGCACCTTGTTTGTCAATTACTTAGGTCAGTGAGTCTAGTGTCGGTTGAGCTTAATGAAGATGAAGAACGAAGACTCAAGACGGACCGGCTGCATCAAGGAAGAAGAAACAGGTAAATGTGATGCCTTGGTGTGCCTTGCCTTGACCAAAACCTAACCCATAACCTCTTAGATGACTTGCACCAACTAGGTATACCTTTAGTCATCATCATTAGTCTTAGAACTCCATGAAAAACATGATAAATTAGACTAATTAAAGAGGTGGAAGCTGCTGTAATCAAATAGGCTCAAACGACAGTTTCCGATAGGACTCCGATCAATCGGACACTGGCTCCGATAGGACTCCGATCAATCGGACAGAAGCTCCGATCAATCGAAAATTTTTCCAGCAACCTTGAAAATCCACTGGACATATTTCCGATCAATCGGACAGTCTTCCGATCCATCGGAAGGGGTCCGTCCGATCAATCGGACAGTGTTCCGATCAATCGGAATATCTTCCAGAGACTTCACTGGATAGATTTCCGATCAATCGGACTTGTCTCCGATCAATCGGACAGGTCTTCGATCAATCGGACCTTCTTTCGATCAATCGGAGATGCGCGAATCTGCCCGTTTTTTTACCGTTGGAAGAAAATCTATTTAAAAGGGGGATTCATTTTTTGAGCCAAGAGAGGGGATTTTGAGGAGATAGAAGCCACCATTGCTAGAGATCATTAGAGGCTCTATCCCAAACCTAAAGCAAGTCATTCTCCTTGTGTTTTCATCACAAGCTTGGGCCATTCAATGGCATCTTGAGAATGGACTTGTTCCCTCTTGATTCCTAGGGTTTAGACACCTTGATGATAGTTAAATCCTTTGTCTAAACACTACCTAGGAGTCCATTTAGGTGCATTCCTCTAGGAAACCCATTTCCTACCATTTGTAGAGGTTTCACCATTCCCTAGCACCTTGGGCATCTCCAATGGAGCATCACATGCAAGGTAGCTGATCTTGGAGCTGAAGCCTTGGCAAAGCAACGACGTCAAAGATCGGGGGAGCACAAGGGGAGCTGATTCAAGCACGGGAGAGCGAGAAGAAGCAACCCAAGACGGCGCAACAAGGGGCTCAATCCGACAAGTAAGGTTGTCTTGTTAAGAGTCCATCCACTCAATTCCCTGTGGGAGTTGAGTGTAGAGTTTGTTTGACAAACTCGCCCCGGGGTCGTCAGTCGATCCTTGGCCTATTAGTTGGGCCTAAAATCTAGGGACGTCAGCTGTTCCTTGGCACATCAGTCGGGCCTAAAACAAAGTCTCCAAGGGGGAGCCACCAACACGGGTGCAAACGTGTAGGTTGGGAGGAACCTGTAAACTCCCCGGTTGGGTGGATCCGAGTTAAAACACCTTGGTTGGGAGGAACCAGATTTAAACTCCCCAGTGAATGCCGGTGTGCTCAAAGGGGCTGAGTACTTGAACCGGGAGTGGAGTAGACAAGTAGTCGAACCACTATACATCGTTGTGTTTGTGATTGATCTTGAGCACATTTCTCTTTATGCATTGTGTCTAATTGTTAATTATGTATGCTTAGTTAGGAATGTATGCTTAGCACTTGATAGGCACATCCACACTCACAAGATGTACTTTCACTACCTCATGTTGACTTGAGCATTTCTTGATCCATCCTCTCTAGTCCACATGAGTTGATTAGACTAGGTTGTTAATTGCTTTATCTTTTGCTAGTCTATTAATTGGACCCACTTAGGCTTGGAAGCCGAAGTGTTAATCGCTTACGTAGTATAATTTGTTGAATTTGTTAAGTAGGCGAAAAGATTTTGAAAAAGGTCCTATTCACCCCCCCTCCTATAGGTTCAGCCATAATTCTAGTTGCTCCTCAAGCTTCCGCATGCGTATGCGTAGGGTGTCGTGTTAGGCTACCCGACGCAATTTCAGAGACGTGAGCATCGTTCAAGGTTTTGGCAAACATTTCTCGGTGTATGCGAGATGTGCAGAGTAGCTCCCATACTGAGATTTGTGTAGGGATTGACTTGAGCTGAGTCGCCACATCGTATGAGGCTTCATTTTTGTTGCTGAGGCCTGAGAGAGCGCCTTTGGGATCTCCTCTGTTCTGATTATCTCTTCGGATGCAACGTCCATTGGGATTTATGTTTCCCACCGCACATTCTGGATAGTGCCATGGGACCTCTTTATAATTTTCCTCCTTTTTGCCTTCTAGGACCACCGGTTCTTGCAATGGTGCTGGTGTGGGTACCAGATCTTCCTCGTATGGAGCTTTTGCCTTGAGGACTACATTGTTGCCTGTGCTGAAGGGGTAATATCGAGGCTTGTCTTCATAGACCACATAAGGTCGTGGTCCTAGCTTGACTGTTCCTAGAGCAGAAGGCTCCCATGGAATGAATACTGGTCCTCTTGATATGGCAGGAGGTTTCTCTGCTCGTCCTAACTGTCGTAGTGTGATTGACACGCCTCTAGGATTTGTCCCTTGCAATATGACTGGCTCACCTGGAGGAGCTCCTTCCAAGACAATGGGCCCTTGCTGCTGATGAGTATAATCCCTCCATTGCGGATTGGATTGTTCTTAGTGCCGGGATTGCCCCTTGCAAGACGACAGGTTCGGATGTGGGCTCGATGTATGATTGTGCTCCTTTTAGGATGACTGCTTCCTAACATGAATGGTTGTGAGGTGCCCCTTGAACAACTAGGTACATCATATGGAAGTGCTCCTTCGAGTACTACTGGCTCGAGGACTGGAGGAGGAAAGGGACTTGCCCCTTGCATGATCGGAGGAGGACTTGTCGGCCCATAAGTGTAGGCATGAATGGTATGGATGGGGGAGAAGAAGCGATCGAGGCGTTCTTCTTCTTCTATGCTGTTGACGGTGGGGCCTCGAGATGAACTGGGATCTGTCGGATGTTGAGGTAGAGGATTCTGAAGAATATTGGTGGAAGCTGCTGCAGGAGTCCCAGGGACCGAGACGACGATCTTGCGGTCATCAATCAGATCTTGTATGGCATTCTTCAGAGTAAAACATCGATCAGTAGCATGGCCACGTCCTTGATGGTAGGCACAGTACTCATTTTCTCGGTAGTTTGGAGGCAGAGGATGAGGAGGAGGCCTAGGTGCCATCAGAGTGAGTAACTGCTTTTGTACCATCATAGTCATGACTTGACTTAGTGGCTGAGGAAGTGGGGTGAACTTCCTGAGCTCCCTGTAATTCTGCCTGTTCTGGTATGGGTATTGACCATTTCCTCTGAACTGCTGCTACTGTCGAGGTGGCTGTGGCTGTGGTTGAGGATTCGATCGCGGTTGATACCTCTGAGGTTGGTGCTGAACCTGATTCTGCTGATGCTGTTGATGTCCCCGTGGGGGAGCGTATTGATTACCCTGAGCAGTGGTATTGATATTGTTTACCTCTGTCGGGCGGGGAGGAGAACCGCTTCGGTTTCCATTCCCATATCCGATGGGTCTTCCTTCCACTCTGTTCCTTTTAACTGGAGTGGCTTGATGAGGCCATGGGGAGATTGTCCTGGCACGGATTCCTGCTTCGACTTGCTCTCCAGCACGGATCAACTATGAGAAATTCGCATATGGATGCGAGATGAGATATCCAGATATGCCCGGATATGTTGAATGAACAATCATGGAGATTTGTTCTTCGTCGTCGATAGGTGTCCGCATTCTGGCTACCATAGCTCGCCAACGTCCCACATAAGCTGATAGTGTTTCATCACTCCTTTGCCTGAGGGCCGCGAGGTCAGCTCTTCTGGGTGCCATGTTGAGGTTGTATGCGAATCTGTCGACGAAAGCCTGGGAAAGCTGTTCCCACGTCCTGATGCGGTGGCAGTCCAATGAGGTGTACCAATCTAGGGCATCGCCCTTCAGGGATTTTTGGAACAAGCGAATGAGGGCCCCTTTATTTCCTAAGATTGCACTCAGCTCTCCACAGAAGGCCTTGAGATGTGCTGTGGGACACCCGCTGCCATCGTATCTTTTGAATTTTGGTACCTCAAAGTTTTGAGGTACTTGAGCGTCTGGGAAAGGACACAAGTCTCTGAACTTGGTCGAAGGTAAGTCGATTCCTTGCTGTCGTTGAAGCTGATTTTGCAAGATCTAGAACTGCTCCCGCAACTCGTCCAGTCCTGAGTGATCCGTTCGAGCGACTGGTGCTTCTTGGAGTAAGGCATGTTCTTCTTCGGCATAGTGGTCGATGTCTTCGACCCTGTGGGCTTGCTGAAAAGCAACCGCGGGTTGCTGAAATTGATTTGATGATTGAACTAGATTCGGATGAGCTTGTGCTTGAAAGGATTGTAACTGAACTGGAGACTGTACTGAAGGTTGAACTGGAACTTGCTGGAAATTAAATGGAGATTGCTGAATTGAAGATTGCTGGAAATTAACTGGATTTTGCTGAATTGAAGATTGCTGGAAATTAACTGGATTTTGCTGAATTGAAGATTGCTGAAAATTAACTGGAATCCCATCGGCGGGGATGTGTTGGAATTGAAAAGTGCTCCTGTTTGCAGGAGGTTGAGATGCTGGGAAGTGACCCCCTTGTTGGGTATTCGCCACTGTCCGCTGATTGATGTGGGCTTGACACTGACCCCCATTGTGGGCATTCGCCAGTGCTGTCCCTGTTGCTGGAAATTGAATTGAAATCCCATCGGCGGGGATGTGCTGAAATTGAAAAGGTGTCCCATCGGCGGGGACATGCTGAGATCTACTGAGACTGTTGTTTGCAAGATTGACTGGAAGCTGACTGGAAGTCCCTGCGACGGGAATGCTCTGAGATGGCTCTGTCATCGCAGGAAGGTATTGAGGAAGATGCCCCGTAACGACGGGCTGAGACGGCTGCTGTCGGTAGTCTTGGGCAGACTCCGATGGTTGCGCTTGATTTGAACTGGAGGCCGGAAGGATCCGGCATGGCTGCTGAGATTGCTGAACTGAGCCAACCTGATTGTTGGCTGCTGCGATGGCTTGTGCTTGCATGAATTGTAAGAGCATTTCTTACATTGCTCTCATTCCTTGTGCCAATTCTTGTATGATTGGTGTATTATCAATGGGCTATTGCGCTGGAGGTTGCGCTTCGGTCATCTCAAGAGCAGGGAAGAGATGAGTTTCTTCTTCGTGGTCGGACATGGCTTGCGGTGCCCGAGTGCGGATTATGTTGCGGAAGGGAAGTTGTCTCCGAACACGTTGAGCCCGAGGAGGCGCAATGGTGAGGACTATACTCTTTTTGGGTTTTGGGATTTTCTATATTTTTTTGGTTTTGGGATTTTCTGTTTTTTTTTTTTTTTTGGGTAGAATGCTATGCAGATGGGATTGTATGAGGATTAGTGACTTTCAAGTACGGGAAGGATTCTGTTTTTCAAGTCGGATCATGAGTGGGACTAGCAAATCCCCAGTGGAGTCGCCATTCTGTGGACCCTCGCCGTTTCCGCGCTCCCACACGACGTTCTCGTCCCTTCCCTTTCGGGAAAAGAAGGAGAGGAGGATGCGTGAGTGCGAAATCGCCATTTGTGCCACTAGCTTGCCTCGTTTTCGAGGGCTTTGTTTGGTTGTCGTGTTAAGCCGGATGTGTTCAAGTGAGTTTATATAAGACCAGAGTCGCCACTAGCCAATTACTTCGAATCTACAGTCGGCTAGACCCCATAGAAACGTTAGAGAAGGGGATCCGAAGATTCCTTCCTCTAAAATGACTCCTTTTGATTAGCGGCCAGAGATTCGAGGTAAGGGATCACGGTTACAGGGTGGGAAGATGTTAAGAACCCCACACTGCCCGTACCGAAGTACGGTCTCTACTTCACAGAATCGAACTAATACTTGAAAGTTTGTTTTAATCCTCGTACATTCTCATAGATGACATGATGCATGAATGCGGGTCTGAACAAATTCTCAAAGACTACCCGTCCAAGGTTGTTGCCCGTTCGGGTCTCGTATGCGAGCTTGACTGTCCACGAATTATATTCTACATACGTCACACGAACTTATTAGTTCCACGAAATATCACTTCGTACTTACGTCCAGACTTGTCATTCTCAAAGACTACCCGTCCAAGGTTGTTGCCCGTTCGGGTCTCGTATGCGAGCTTGACTGTCCACGAATTAAATTCTGTATACGTCACACGAACTTATTAGTTCCACGAATGTCACTTCGTACTTACGTCCAGACTTGTCATTTTCTAAGACTACCCGTCCAAGGTTGTTGCCCGTTCGGGTCTCGTAAGCGAGCTTGACTGTTCACGAATTAAATTCTGTATACGTCACATGAACTTATTAGTTCCACGAATGTCACTTCGACCCCCCAACCTCCTTTTCATTTACAACGTGAATACGATCTACGTTTACTCTACTACGACTTTTTCTCATCGACCTACCTGCCTCCACAGCGTTCAGTTGGCTTCAAGTGGCTGGATCAAGACTTGGATGGCTTGGGAGACTTGGACCAGTGGTCAGGCTGGGCTGGACCAGGGCTAGGATCTCCTCACTCGGGCTCTCCTTGGTGAAGGAATGGGCTAAGGGGTGAAGGAGGACTCGAATCGCGCTCGGGCTGAATGGACTTGAAGGGGTGTTGAATTGAGAAGGGGAGGGGGGTATTTATAGCAGCGGGCAGTGGCATTTCGTGTAAATATTTTTGGGCGGCCTGCTGTGGGCCGCCCGTACGGCCGTTCCTCGATTTCCAGCGAGGTACGGTCGCTCCCTCGGGGCTGCTGTTTGGCTCGGTGGGTTGACTCAGTGAGTTGACTCAGCGGGACGACTCGGTGATTTGACTCAGCGGGTTGACTCGATGGGTTGACTCGATGTTTTGACTCGACGAGTTGACTCAGCGGGTTGACTCAGCGGGTTAACTCAGCGGGTTGACTCAGTGGGTTGACTCAGTGGAGTTTGGCTTTTTTATGATTTTTTTGACTGGCTTTCCTTATAGGGGGTTTTTCAGGCTAATGTTTAGGACTGGGTTGACTGGGTTCAGGCTTGAACTGGGCTATGGAATGGGGCTTACAAGGGTGAGTTTGGCTGAGTTTGGACTTGGGATTTGGGGGTATGGTCTTCCATTCATCCAGCTTTCTCTACCAACAGTGTAGCCGAAGGTGGGGTGTCTACACACACACACACACACACACACACACACACATATATATTATTTTTACCAAGTGGGGCCCACAGAAGCTTTGGATCAAGCTGATATTGTTGTTTTCCCTTCTTCCATGCATGTGTGAACTTATGAACAGGTTGGATCTCGAATAAACATCATGGTGGGCCATAGGAAGGTTTCAACGGTAGGGTCACTATCCCTACTGTTTTCTGTGGTGGGGCCCCCTCAGATCTGGATCTTCTTGACATTTGGGCCTTGGCCCTGAAATGATATGGGAGAACAGATGGACGGCTCAGATAAAATAATTACATCATGGTGGGTCCCACGTGGTGGGCCATTGATTGGGCGGCCGAGCAGCCCAGCGTCCGTGGACTGCTGGTACTCCTAGCGCCTTCCCTTCTTATCTCCTTTTCCTTTTTCTTTTTCTTTTTCTTATTTTTCAATGGTTTTGATCGAGTGGGGCCCACATAGGGCAATCCACTCCGCTCGTCATATTCCCCAGCTCATGGGGGACCCGTAGAGCCCCATATTGGGTGGTTGAATTGGTCCACAAGCATCAAAGTGGTCCGAGGAAGTTTCGACAGTAAACATCGTTCACCCCACTGTTTTCTATGGTGCGGTCCGTTTAAGATTGGGATATGACTCATGTTTGGGCCCTAGCCCCTAAAAGATCTGGGAAAACAGATGGACGGTGTGGATTACACACAAACATCAAGGTGGGTCCCACGAGTGGGGACCCCACTCAGGCCGCACGTTGGACGTTTCCAGGCGTCCAGAATTCATATCTTCCTCCTTTTTCTTCTTTTTTCTTTTTGTGAGGTTTTGATCGAGTGGGGCCCACATAAGAGTGATCTACTCCGTCTATCAGCTGGGCCATCTCATGGTGGGCCCAATGAGCCCAATATTGAGTATGTGATTCGCTCTAGAAACATTAAGGTGGGCCAAAGATTTTACAGCAGTAGACATCATTATTTCCACTGTTTCAAGTGGTGTGGTCCGTTTAAAATTTGGATCGGGTTCATCCTTGGGCTCCGGCCCTAAAATGATCTAGGAAAACCAATAGACGGTGTGGATACAACAAAAACATCAACGTGGTTCCCACGAGTGGGGACCCCATTCAGCCGTCCTGACGCTGGACGGTTCCAGCGTCCCAGACGCTGTGAACGTCCAGCGTCTGGATGTTATTTTATTTTTTTATATATTTTTTTTTCTTTTTCTTTTCTCTTAGTTATTTCAGGTGGGGCCCACTTAGGGAAGATCCAATCCATTCATCAGGTTTCCCAGCTCGTTGGGGACCTAATAAGCCCAATATTGGGCAGGTGATTCCGTCTATAAACATCACGGTGGGCCATGGTAGTTTCAATAGTGGACATTGTGTTCTCCACTGTTTTCGATGGTGTGGTCCACCCGAGATCTGGATCTACTTTATTCTTGGTGTCCAGACATAAAATGGGCTAGAGAAACAGACGGACGGCATGGATCAACTACATGCATCAAAGGGGGTCCCACGAGTGGGCCCCAACGTCAATGCCCAAAAGGGGCCAGGCGCTGCTGGGCAACAGCATCCTCTGGACGCTGACTGTCCAGCGGCCGGGCTTCCCCTCCCTTTTCTTTTCTTTCTTCTTCTTTTTTTTTTATAATACTAATTATTATTATTATTATTATTATTATTATTATTATTATTACAGTTATGTGAGGCCCATTCATGGACGATCCAGCCCATCCATCTCATTGCCCATCACAAGGTGGGCCCATGGGAATAAAATGAAAGGTAAACGAGAAAAAAGGGGGGAAGTTTGCACTCACAATGATGGTTGGACGATTGGATTGCCGATCGGACGGTCCGGATGATGATCGGGGTCCTCAAAGCTTGATCTCCTCCTTTAATCTCTCTAACTCTCTCTTTCTCTCTCTTGATCTCCCTCTAAATCTCTCTACTTCTCTCTCTTCTTTCTCTTCTCTCAAATCTCTTTCTCTCTCCTTGCAAATAGGGAAAATGAGAAGGCCACCCCCCCTACGTATGGCTCTTGTATGGGAGAGAGGGGGGTACATTAGGTGATGATGATGATGATGATGGGAGAGGACATGGGAGGAATGGGTTGGAGTTGACTTTCGTGAGAGATGAATGGGATAGGTATGGTGTGTGTAGGCTAGGGTAATGATAGGGGTATCGGTGAGGGTGATGGTGATTGATTTGACATGTTGTTGGGATTTATGCAAGTGGGACCCACGCCACACGCGCGTTGCGCGGCCCACCTCGAACTGCGCAAAAGTACGCATCTTACACACCGGGTATCGCAATGGGGCGTGCCACGCAGCGTTGGAATCGTGGCGCCCGCGCGGTCGCAAGGTTACAAGTCTTAAGTCGACGCGGTACTAAAATAGGGTCACGATCAATGCTCGCTAATCTGGTCCATCCAGGACGTACCGGTACCGGAAACTAAACATACGGAGGGCAATTTAGGGTACGGGTGTTACATCAGATGATACCTTTGACGGCTAGGATGCACTTAATGATGGGCGAGATGTGCGGTATACTTGCTTGGGTGGACTTGATGTGATCATTGATGATGTCCCCCTAATGATAGATGGTGTGGATGTCCCGATGATCCCTTTGACTGGATAGAGTGATGGTTGGATTCCTAACTTTATGTTGGAGAGGACTGCAGGTCCAGATCTGACCGTAGATTCTTCGATCAGGGTCGTCGAGGCCCTTCTAGATGGCTTAGATGCATTTTTCAGCGGTCAGATTGGTCAGGAGCCCACGATGTGTGGCATTATCTTTGCTGATAACCTTCTTGATAGAGAGTACCGACCTTCTCCTGATCATCGACCCATTACGCATTCGGTTCACGAGGTGGGCAAGTCTTCTCATGCTACTGATGTCGTGACAATTTTAGATAACGATGCGACTATATCAGACATAGTCACTACTGGGGATAGGTCAGGGGCTGTTGAGTTTGCAAGGGTTCCAGATTTTCCTTCTCCTTCGCCTGTTGATCTTCCGATCCTTGATGAGCTGTCATCGCTTCCTGAGCCTTTTGTTCTGGATGGGATTCCTGTGAGGACTTGCTAGTTGCTTCCTCGTCCTTCTTGTTCGCCACGACTGCTTGCTTGACTTGACAGATTGTCAGCTTATGAGATTCGAGAGTTAGACTCCTATAGCTTTGGTGGTCTGATTCATATGGCTAGCGTTGACATTGATTGGAGGATGGTCGGGGCTGCATTGATGGACTAGGTCTCTTCATTGAACTTGTTTACGTTCAACGATATAGAGATGGGACCTTCTTTGGAGGAGCTCTCGCGATTGACAGGTCTTCCCTGGGATTATGTTTAGTATTTCTCGCCGAAGATTTTGCCGAAGACTGCCACTCCGTAGAACTAGTTTGGGATTCCATATCTTATTTAGCCTGCGGCTGACGGTTAGGATGTTGTGGTCTTCTCTTTAGACTCATTGTATGATCTTTTCTCCAGCCCTCGGAGTGTGCCGGGGTCCCTACTTTCTCGGAATGCGCTGATGTTCTGTCTGATAGTTGAGGTGTTGTTCTCAGGATGGCGCAGATCTCAGACTCCTTTACTATTCGAGGTGATGAGCTGAGTTGTTCGACGGCAAGGGATCATTTCTCTTGTCCTGGCTGAGCTGTTTAATGGGCTGACTGACTGTGCCCTAGGCCGCACCCGTGTCCTTCATGGCTGCTGTGCATTTCTCCAGGTATCCTTTTTGTACTTTCTTTTTCTTTTCTTGTCTTTTGGGAGCTGCTTTGCTTTAGCTGAATCTCATTACTTTCCCACGATCAGATCTGGCTATGAGAGCGTCTTTCGCTAACTATTCTTGTATAATTTTCCAGCACTCGTCGCCCTGATCTCATGCGACATATCATGGAGTTTCTTCCACATATAGGTGATGAGTACCTAATATTGTATAATTAACCCTAGTTGTTAAGAGCATTATCATTGTTTTTCCGGTTAATTATCTCTCATTAGGTGAATTTTCTGTCTTCAGGTGATCAGGAGAGGTTGGACAAAATCCGAGTCAATCAGGACGATTTAGTGCCCAAAAGTAATCAACGTCAAGTGTGTGGTGATCATGAAGAAAATCGGGCCGTAAAGATCAAATGATGGATCATATTCTATGGTGGACCGCACCACAACCACTCATTGGAAGTCCGGGATGTGCATGTTTGATGGTAGTGATTTGGAGATCACACGAGTTTGAACGGTCAAGATTGGATGTCTATAGTTGGGACCAACCGTCCATCAAGTAAGCACGACCAGCATCCATCTCCGCATGTTCATCATCAAACAGCCAACTGATCAGCAAAATCTCAGCCGTTGATCATCCAAATCATCTCCACCGTCCATCTCCATGCACTGCCCTCCTAAATCAGCTCCACCTTCATCTGGAGATCAGCCACTTGGCTCGTGTGGTCAGCTTCAGCTCCAGCTTCAACAGCCAGCGTTGTGGACCCCACATCTCAGCCGTCCAGGCCATCTCCACCGTCAAGCAAGGTGGACCACACATAACAACATCAATTGGACCGTCCATCTCAAGCAGTCCATCCCCACACGTGCCATCAAAGGATGTCCAACATCCTTCAATTGTGTAACAGCAAGGTGGGCCCCGAACATGATGAAGATCTTCACTACCGTCCACACATTGCTCGTGTACATCAGCAGTCCAGCAAGTGGACCCCACTTCTCCAACACACGTGCAACCTCAACGTCCAAGGAACTCCAGCCGTCCATCAGGTGGATCACCTCTCTTCACACGTGCAGGGCTGGATGATCAACAACGCCCACCATCCACACGTGCAGACTGAAATCCACCGTTCATCCAAGCTCCTGCACTCCAGCCATCCACCTTGCACGTCGCAACAACAGTGGACCGTCCATCTGATCATCATCTACCAATAAAATGGACGGACAGCAGCAGCACTTGAAGGGCTCATCATCAACCATCCATCCATCCAACAGATTGCAGCCGTCCACAGCAGTCCAGCAGATCATTGCAACCGTCCAGCTGATGAAAGCAATCACGGCCAGCAACGCTGTGGACCCCACTACTTCAAGACCAGCTGCAACTCCTCCTTCATCAACCGTCCACCTGCTACAGCATTGCTGCATCTCAACCATCAAGACCGTCCAGCAGTGGGCGTCCCGTCTAAGCTACAGCGTCCTCCAACCACACATCCAGCAGCAGCAGTGCTGCAACTCCACCCGTCCAACTGCTGATCATCCAGCTGCTGGACGTCCATCATCAGCAACTCTCCTCAGCATCTTCATCCCAGCCATCAAAGCTCCAACGTCCAGCAACTGGAGAAGCTCCATCACATGGCTGCAAGAGAGGAGCTCTCTCTCTCTCTCTCTCTCTCTCTCTCTCTCTCTCTCTCCCCACACATGTGTAAGGCATGGAATGCCACCTCATCATCCAAGCCTCACTCCAAGCCCAAACCTAAAAGAAAAGTTTGCTTTAGGCTTGGAGTGACACCTAGGATTGGAGCACTTTTCTTGCCACATGTCCATCCAAGCCTAACTCCAAGCCCGAACCTAAAAGCAAAGTTTGCTTTGGGCACTCCAAGCCTAACTCCATTCCCAAACCTAAAGAAACTTTTGGTGTGCCACCTAGGCTTGGGAGCTTCTCATGAGGCTATAAAAGAAGCTCCTCTCCCTCTCATTCTCATCATCCCATCCAAGAGTTCTCTCTTCTTTAGTCTTCTCTTCTTTCTTTTGTAGTGTAGAGTAGTGTAGAATTTTCTTTCTTAGTGAGTTTTAGTCTTCCATTGTAGCATGGTTGGCTAAACCTCTAGCTAAGGCTAGGGGTGAAGCCTTTGAAGAAATTTGCAAGATATGGTTCTTTTGGTTCAACATTGTGTGGTGTAAATGTTGGAGTTCTCTTTGGTTGATCGGTTTGGTTATCCACCTCGGCGGACGCTATTGTTGTGCAAGCCCCTTGATCCATCGTCGACTCCGGGCATGTTGGATGCTTGGGATCCCTTGCACACCAATTAGCTAGTTCATGATCGATAAAGTCCCTTGATCCATCGTCGACTCCGGGCACGTTGGATGCTTTGGATTCCCTACGATCATCGAGCTAGTGCAGGTAAAGTCATCGATCTGTAAAATCCCTTGATCCATTGTAGACTCCGGGCACATTGGATGCTTTGGATTCGCTGCGATCGATAGACGAGATCTTAACGGTTGGATCGGTCAATCAAAGCCTCCTATCTTGTAAGTATGCATTTGATCGTATGAATTGTGATCTTATCGGTTGACTTGTTGGCAAAGTTGT
The DNA here is from genome assembly GCA_003013855.2 of Liriodendron chinense. NCBI lineage: Eukaryota > Viridiplantae > Streptophyta > Magnoliopsida > Magnoliales > Magnoliaceae > Liriodendron > Liriodendron chinense. The sequence continues at coordinate 3,483,461 of ML058445.1, read as the reverse complement.
TGATCTGTACAATTCCTTGATCCATTGTCGACTCCGGGCACAGTGGATGCTTGGAATTCCCTGCGATCAACTAACGAGTGCTTCATGGTCAAATCAATCGGTTCAGATCACTATCTTTTATGAAATATGCAAATGGTTTAACTGTTTCATCTTCCGATTGGAATGAATCTTTATTCAATTCCAGTTGAGTTATAGTTGGACCAATGAATCAAATCTTGTGAATGAATCAAAGGTGGATCCCTGATGCCTTAGCCCCTTTTCTATTTTTATCTTTCACCACACACAACTTGCTCCACTCTCGTGGATAAACCAAATTTCATCTCACTCACCTAAACTAATTCCTCTAAGTATTTTTAACCCCAATCCCTGTGGATTGACCTCGGTCTTACCGAGTATTTTACTACTTCGCTACCTACACTTGGGTGTGCAATCTTCGGATTGTAGCAATAGGTAGGATGAGTGAGCCCTTATATCGTAGGATGTTTGCTAAGCTGCGTGACTGGAATGTTCGTTGGGAGTCATCTTGACTTTCACTTCCTCCAGTACTTCGTGATGCTCATCGCCTTCTTCTGATACTGGTAGGCTTTCACTCTTACTTTTCTTATCACCCTATCTGTTTCCTGCGGCAGTTTGAGTATGAGCAGGATGTTCCTCCTTTTTCTTTCTTGGGTATTGGGCGTCAATCTCTTCCGGCCAGATCATCCGAATTTAGGACTCGGGTTGATAGGTCTTCGGCGAGTCACCTAACTGCTGATTTACTTGGTTTTGAGCCGCGGACTTTTCCGATGGCGACTGCCCCATACCAGCATTGGGTTGCTGAGCAGTCTCTATATCAGCGCATTCCTTGTTGGCACTGACCGCTGATGAGGATGAGCAGGATGTTCTTGAGGATGTCGGTTCTTCATCTGGTTCATATGAGCCCTTTGAGGAGCGTCCATTTATCGATCCCGGCTTCCTCTTGGCCACTCATGGCCACTTGTTGTCTGAGATTTCTACACTCTGATATCATTGTGAGATGATGTCAAGAAGATTGGTCGCTAATCAGAGGTTGTCTGCTGAGGAGACAGCAATTCATAGCCTTGAGCGAGATGAGGTGCTTTACTTGCGTATGGAGGTGAGCAGGTTGAGAGCGAGGCTATTTCCTTATGAGTCAGAAGACTTACCTAACATGGCTGAGGAGGAGGGCAGATATTGATTTTTTATTTTTTAGGGCTGTGCTAGCCGTCTGTACGTCTTTTTTTGCATAGTGCATGAACGGTGATGATGCACTTTTTTTTTTTGAAAGAAATGATATAATATATGTAAAAGAAATACGATACATTAATGGAAAGATAAAAAAAAAAAAAACCTTTTGAGAACTTATTGTGCCATGAGTTGTCTTGTGAGTGTGTGTCTGGATTTTGTGTCGCGACATAGGAATCAAAACTGAGGCTCGGCTAATGCTTTGACCAATGTGTCAAGATTTACTTGTGTGAGATCCCTTTGGTTCCCTAGAGGTGTAGGCAATGGAAATTGTTAATTCCAGAGAGTTTTGTCAGAGTTTGTAGAGTTCTTTGTCCCTGAATGTACTTCTTCTTGTTCTTGAACTGCAACTGCTTGAGTTGATCTGGACCGTCTGGTTTCTTGGTACCTACACTTTTTATTTTTTTATTTTTCTATTCGAGTCATTTTTGCCTGCAGCGCTCTTTCGACTTTTCACCACAACCGGCTTTTTCCCATCATTTTTGCCCGTGGCGCCCTTTCGAATTTTCACCACGTCCTGGGTATTTGATCTTGCCTGCCCCTTGGCAGCTATATTGTTTTTCCTCGGCCCCCTTTCAGGTTTTCACCAAGTCCATTATATGCCCACTGTTTTTACTCGGAGCGCCCTGTCAGATTTTCACTCCGCCCTCTTTGTTTAGACACACATTTTTTTTAGATAAATGCGGCGGCTAGAGGTCGGGAATCCGTCGTTGCCGGCCGATGGTAGCCTTTCGGCCCTTATCTTGAGTTACGATGATAGAGCTATCGGTCTTAGTCATAGACCCTTCCGAGATGGATGGATGGGTGACTGTGTTTCCTTTCGGGTTGATTTTTCTTAGGTGTTTTATTTTTGACTTCTCATTTTCTTTCTTTTTTGTTCTTTTCTTTGTATTCTTTTTTTTTTGTCTTTTTCTTCTCTCTTTTCATTTGAATCCCTTTATTTGAAACACTAATTGGTGGACGAAAATGATTTCTCAGAAGTTTTAGCTTCGACGCTTTGACTTCAGCTCTACTAATGTAACTCTTGATAAGGTCAGAATGACTTACCCGTGAAAGATCTTCACTTTGTCGGCGTTGATTGGCTCAGGAAGATCCACCCCTCTCATACTAGTGATCTAAGGGCGCCTCCAAGAAGTACTTCTCTAATGATCAGTGGTCCGTCCCATGAGGGTTTGAACTTCCTCTGGGATCCGGAAGGTGCGATGGTAGGATCTTCTTCATGACCATGTCACACACCTTGAAACTTTTTTTTCGGACTCTCTTGTTGTAAGCCCTAGCGATCCTTTTCTGATAACACTGGGAATGACTTAGTGCACGCATGCGCTTCTCATCTGCTAGCTGTAACTGATCGAATCTGACCAGTTACCATTCTCCTTCTTCAACTCCATTTTCCAGTAACACCCGTAATGATGGTATTTCCACCTCGACTGGTAGAACTGCTTCCATTCCGTAAGTAAGCTCGAAAGGAGTAGTGCCTGTAGCAGATCGTATAGACGTTCGATAGGCCCAAAGTGTATATGGGAGCATATCTGACCAATCTCGATGGGTCACAACCATCTTCTCGAGTATCCTGACGATTGTCTTGTTTGCGGCTTCTATCCCACCATTCATCTGAGGAAGGTAAGGGCTCGATCGATGACGTTGAATCTTGAACTTGCTAAGGAAGTCATCCATCTTCTTGTTGACGAATTGGGTCCCATTATCTGTGATGATGGCATTAAGGATTCCATACCGGCATATGATGATGTTCTTCATGAATTTGATCAACTGGGATGCTGCAATCATGGTGTAAGAGGCTGCATCTACCCACTTGGTGAAGTAGTCGACTGCCACAAGTATGTACTCATGACCGTTTAATGCTTTGGGAATAATCTTCCCAATGATATCGAGTCTCCACATAGAGAAGGGCCAGGGAGTTGTTAAGTTGTACAGTTTTGAGGAGGGGGCATGAATTTGATTCGCATGCTCCTGACACTTGAAGCATTTTTTGACGTGCTGGCAGCAGTCTGTCTCCATGGTGAGCCAATAGTAGCCGAGTCGTAGAATCTTCTTTGCCATCATGTGCCCGTTCATGTGTGGACCATAGATTCCTTCGTGTATTTCTTTCATGATCTTTACAGCTTCTGTTTCGTCGACGCATCGAAGGAGGACTTGATTATAAGATCGCTTGTAAAGAACTTTGCCATTGATGGTGAACTGGCCAGCCAAACGCTGGATGGTTCGGCGATTTGTTGTTGTTGCTGCCTCCGAATATTCCTGGGTTTCGAGATATTGCTTGATGTCGGCATAACAGGGTCTGTCAAGGGCAGCTTCGACTTCTTCTATTTGTAGGTAGAAAGCAGTTTCATCTTGAGTTTCGACTATGAGCTCCCATTCTGAAGCTCCTTTCGAGATCTCGAGCATTGATACAAGTGTAGCGAGAGCATCTGCAAACTGATTCTTAGCCCTGGGCATGTATGAGAAAGTGATTTCTTTGAATTCTTTGACCATATTTTCAAGGTACACATGATATGGTATCAACTTGTCGTCCTTGGTTTTCCATTCTCCATTGGTCTGATTGATGATAAGCTGTGAGTCTCCAAATACTCGTAGCTTTTTGTCGCCCAAGATTATAACTTCCCTTAGACTAGCGATGCATGCTTCATACTCTGTCATGTTGTTGGTGCACTCGAATGCTATGCACCTTGATATAGGAATAGGGACATCGTCCGGAGAGTAGAGGATTGCTCCAATAGAACTTCCTTTAGAATTTGCTGCACCGTCGAAGAATAACGTCCACTCATCTTTCTTCTTTTTTTCGTCACCTTTGATGAGCAAGAGATCTTCATCAGGGAAGAATGTCTCGAGCAGTTGATAATCCAAGAGAGAGTGAACGGCAAGATGATCGGCGAGGGCCTGCCTCTTGATTGCCTTCTGAGTGACATAGATGATGTCGAATTCAGACAGGAGTAGCTGCCATTTAGCTATCCTTCCAGTGAGTGCTAGTTTCTCAAACATGTATTTGAGCGGATCCATGTGAGCAAGGAGGAGAATAGGGAACGCAATCATGTATTGACGGAGTGGCTGAGTTTCCCAGACTAGGGCGAGGCAAGTCTTCTCAATCGGGGAATACCTGGTCTCGTAGTCGGTGAACTTTCAACTCAAATAGTATATTGCTTGTTCCTTCTTTCCAATCTCATCGTGTTGGCCGACAACACAGCTGCTGCTACTGAGATGTATAACAATAGTGGTTGTTCGGGAGTGGGCGACACTAGAATTAGAGGATTCATGAGATAATTCTTGATGTGGTCGAATGTGACTTGGCAATCGTTATTCCATTCTTTTGGAACGTTCTTCTGAAGGAGCTTGAATATGGGTTCACAGATAGGTGTGAGTTGTGCGATGAAGCGACTGATATATTGAATTCTACCAAGGAAACCACGGATTTCTTTCTTTGTTCTAGGAGGGGGCATCTCAATGATTGCTCTGGTTTTAATTTCATCGACCCTGATGCTATCCTCGTTCACCATAAAACCAAGGAGTTTGCCTCCCGTTGCACCAAAGACACATTTCTGAGGGTTGAGACGGAGCTTGTACTTTTCTAATCTATTGAATAACTTCTTTAGATCTTCAAAGTGTCCTTCAATTGTGCGAGATTTGACGATCATATCGTCCACAAATACTTCGAGCTCTTTGTTCATCATATCGTGGAATAATGCTGTCATTGCTCGCTGATATGTTGCTCCTGCATTCTTCAGACCGAATGGCATTACCCTGTAACAGAAGGTTCCCCAGGGAGTGATAAACGATGTCTTCTTGCGATCTTCGACGGTCATCTTGATCTGATTGTAACCTGAGAATCCGTCCATGAATGAGAAGATCTTGTACCCTGCAGTGTTGTCGACCAGAGTGTTGATATGTGGCAAAGGGAAGTCATCTTTAGGACCGACTTTGTTGAGATCTCGAAAATCGATGCACATTCGAACATTGTCATCCTTCTTCGGTATTGGTACGATGTTGGCGAGCCATTCAGGGTAGTTGGAGACTACCAAGAATCCCGCATTGTACTGCTTGATGACTCCATCTCGAACTTTTAGAGCCCATTCTGGCTTCATTCTTCGAAGTTTCTGCTTTGCTGGCTTCATATTTGGCTTGGTTGGAAGATAGTGCACAATAAGCTCTTCATCGAGCCCCGGCATGTCTTCGTATGAGAATGCGAAGTTGGACAATCTTGGAGCTAGGAACTCTATCATCCTCTGCTTCATCTCTGGTGGCAACGATTTTTCAATGCGTACTTCCCTAGGGATCTTAGGTATCCCCAAGTTTACTACCTCAAAATCATCGGCTACAACATTGGCTTTAGATTTGAACTTTTTGAGGAGATCCTCTAGTTCGGGAGCCGAGTCATCATCTTCCTCATCCCGAGCTTCATCCAGACCCATGAGCTCGAAGTCTAATTCGATGTCAAAATCATATGATTCGACTTCAGACTCATGTGACTCTTTAGGCGAACTTGGCACATTATTAAATGCAGGAAAAGAAATGTTTTTTTATTTTTGAGAATTTTCTAGAATTGAAATGCTAGATGTTTTTGGCTTTTGAAAGTTTTTTTTATTTTTTTTATTTTTGAAATTCCCGAGACCCTGAAGAAGCAGGCATTGCAGACCTTGATTGATCCCACCATGTCCCAGAGTACCACTCGCTGCTTAAATCGGCATTTTTTTTTAAAGCCAGAGCGCTCAGATGACTCTCTGGCTAATTCAAAAGTTAAGGGAACGGATGACCATTCAGGACCCCACACTCCTTCCCCTGGAGAGGTGGGGGTTAATGATTTGGGCAACGAATCACAGTCTGGCCCAATGACCATGATTTCTTGCTGGTTGGGTTCGAGATCTGAGTCATACTCAGTCCCTCCTGGATCACTTACCTCGCATTGTAGTTCGTCTCGTTCCACAACGAGAAACAAGTTCGAAATTTGGACATCGGACCAATTCAAGGCTGGCCATTTCCCTTTCTTAGTCCAATGGATGGGCTGCTTCTGCCCCTGGCTGATGGTTGATGATGTTGATTCTGCAGAGATGGGCGGGTCGTGCCCCTTGTTGATTGATGCTGAGATGGGCAAGTTGTGCCCCTGGTTAGCTGGAATTGAAGTGGGCAGGTTGTGCCCCTAGTTGAGAGCAGGTATCAGAGTACCCTGGTCCTAAAGCTGTTGTATTTGTTTTTCTTCTTTGTCTTCATCCTCTCCTTCTTCTTCCGGAGGCTTAGATGGTTCGAGAATCCAATCCCATCGAATGAGAGGCCACATGGCCCAAGCTAGGCTCATCGGAAGGCCTTTATGCAGTTGGTTGATTTCTTCTTAGATCTCTGCAAGGCTCTCCTGCCGGATGAATTGAATGGGTGAACACCGACATTTCTTTTTTCTTTGGTCCATGATGACTGACCTGTACCCGAGTCCCCATTTACGTTGATTATATACCAGCGACATCTTTCTAAACTTGAAATGATTCTTCATCCGATACTTGAGGCTCAGACGTTCTGCTGGTGAAAATACACAATCCATACTCATTAGTTCTGGATTGGCGATAGCGTTCACAGTCTCGAATTCGAAACTATGAAACGGGACGTCTTCTTCAGAGTGTAGAATGTCGATGACAGGGATATCTGGTTCAGTGGCAGCAACATTGGAAGGAATGATGAACTCCTTCTCTGCATGGACAGAGATCACTTAATTTTCATAAATATACTTCACTCGTTGATGCAAAGTTGATGGCACAGCTCCAACCTTGTGTAGCCAAGGTCGTCCGAGTAACATGTTGAAAGAGTATATCCAGGATTTGGAATGTGATGATAGAGATTTCTGGACCTATCTATACCTCTATGTCAACCTCTCCTTCCACTGATTAGCGGGAGTTGTCGAATACTCTGACGTACATGGTGCTGGGTCAGAATGAGGAGGGATTGATTCCCAGGCGTTCCACAGTTTAGAGCGAGTAGACATTTAAGCTTAAGTCGTTATTGATAAGGACCAGCGGGACACAAAGGTCTTTATATCGTCAGGCTATATTGAGGGATTGCCCATGGTCGCACCCTTCTAGTAGCAACTCATTATCAGTGAAGGTGATGGTGCGCAAAGCCAGGAGCTGTCTGATTATTAATGCCATCATTTTAGGTGCTGTATCGGAGGAGACATGGGCATCACTCAGGGTTTTGGCAAACATTTCTCGCTGTATGCGAGATGTGCAGAGTAGCTCCCATACCGAGATTTGGGTAGGGATTGACTTGAGCTGAGTCGCCACATCATATGTAGCTTCGTTTTTATTACCGAGGCCCGAGAGAGTGCTTTTGGGATCTCCTTTGTTCTGATTATCTCTTTGGATGCAACGCCCATTTAGAAATTTATGTTTCCTACCTTTGCACATTCTAGATAGTGCCACGAGACTTCTTTATAATTTTCCTCTCCTTTCCTTTCTGGGACCACTGGTTCTTGCAACGGTGCTGGTGTGGGTACCATATCTTCCTCATATGGAGCTTTTGCCTTGAGGACTACATTGTTGCCTGTTCTGAAGGGATAATATCGAGGTTTGTCTTCATAGATCACATAAGGTCATGGTCCTAGCTTGATTGTTCCTGGAGCAAGAGGTTCCCATGGAATGAACACTGGTCTTCTTGATATGGCGAGGGGTTTCTCTGTTCGGCCCAGCTGTTGTAGTGTAATTGACACACCTCCCAGACGTCTTTGTGGGTTGGGGACAGAACTTGCCCCTTGCAATATGACTGGCTTGACTGAAGGAGCCCCTTCCAAGACAATGGGTTCTTGCTGCTGATAAGTATAATCCCTCCATTGCGTATTGGATTGTTCCTGAGCTGAAATTGCCCCTTACAAAATGACAGGTTCGTATGCGGGCTCGATGTATGACTGTACTCCTTCCAAGATGATTGGCTCCTAACATAAATGGTTGTAAGGTGCCCCTTGCAAGGGGACAAGCCCTTGAACAACTGGTGCATCATATGGAGGTGCTCCTTCGAGTACTAACGGCTCGGAGACTGAAGAAGGAAAGGGGTTTGTCCCTTGCAAGATCGGAGGAGAGTTTGTTGGCCCATAAGTGTAAGCATGAATGGACTGGATAGGGGAGAAGAAGTGATCGAGACGCTCTCCTTCTTCTATGTTGTTGACGGCAGGGCCATGCGACGAACTGGTGTCCGTTGGATGCTGAGGCAGAGGATTCTAAAGGATGTTGTTAGGAACTGCTAGAGGAGTTTCAGAGACCGAGATGGTGATCTTGCGGTCGTCAATCAGATTTTGTATGGCATTCTTTAGAGTCATGCATCGATCAGTGGTGTGGCCACGCCCTTGATGGTAGGCACAATATTCATCTTCTCGGTAGTTCGGAGGCAGAGGATTTGGAGGAGGCCGGGGTGCCATTAGAGTGAGTAATTGCTTTTGTACCAGCATAGCCATGACTTGACTGAGTGGCTGAGTGAGAGGAGTGAATTTCCTGAACTCCCCGTAATTCTGCCTATTCTAAAATGAGTATTGGCCATTCCCCCTGAAGTGCTGCTGCTGTCAGGGTGGTTATGGCTGTGGTTGAGGATTTGGTTGCGGTAGGGGTGATTGTGGCTGATACCTCTGAGGTTGATGCTGAGCCTGATTCTGCTGATATGGTTGACGTCCCTGTGGGGGAGCATATTGGTTGCCTTGAGCAGTAGCGATGATGTTATTTACCTCTGTCGGGAGAGGAGGAGAACCGCTGCGGTTTCCATTCCCATATCTAATAGGTCTTTCTTCCACTCCGTTCCGTTTGACTAGAGTGGCCTAATGAGGCCATGGGGAGATTGTCCCTGCGTGGATTCCTGCTTCGGCTTCCTCTCCAGCACGGATCAACTGTGAGAAATTTGCATATGGATGCGAGATGAGATATCCAGATATGCCAGGATATGTTGAATGAACAATCATGGAGATTTGTTCTTCGTCATCCATAGGTGTCCGCATTCTGGCTGCCATAGCTCGTCAATGTCCCACATAAGCTGATAACGTTTCATCACTCCTTTGCATGAGACCAGCGAGGTCGGCTCTCCTGGGTGCCATGTTGAGATTGTATGCGAATCTGTCGACGAATGCCTGGGAGAGTTGCTCCCAAGTCCTGATGCGATGACAATCCAATGATGTGTACCAGTCTAGGGCATCGCCCTTCAGAGATTTTTGGAACAAGCGAATGAGGGCTCCTTCATTTCCTGAGATTGCACTCAGCTCTCCACAGAAAGCCTTGAGATGTGTTGTGGGACAACCGCTGCCATCATATCTTTTGAATTTTGGTACCTCAAAGTTTTGAGGTATCTAAGCATCTGGAAAAGGACACAAGTCTCTAAACTTGGTCGAAGGTAGATCGATTCCCTGTTGTCGGTGAAGTTGATTTTACAAGATCTGAAACTGCTCCCACAACTCGTCCAGTCCTGCATGATCTACTCGAACGATAGGTGCCTCTCGAAGTAAGGCACATTCTTCTTCGGCATAGTGGTCGATGTCTTCGACCCTATGGGTTTACTGAAAAGAAACCACGAGTTGCTGAAATTGATTCGATCATTAAACTGAATTCTGACGAACTTGTGCTTGAAATGACTGTAATTGAGCTGGAGACTGTATTGATGGTTGAACTGAAACTTGCTGAAAATTAACTGGAGATTGCTGGATCGAAGATTGCTGAAAATTAACTATAGCTTGCTGAATTAAAGATTGTTGGAAATTAACTGGAATCTCATCGACGAGGATGTGCTGGAATTTAAAAGTGCTCCTGTTTGTAGGAGGCTGAGATCCAGGGAAGTGACCCCCTTGTTGGGTATTCGCCATTGTCCACTGATTGATGTGGGCTTGACACTGACCCCCATTGTGGGCATTCGTCAGTGCTGTCCCTGTTGCGGGAAATTGAATTGAAATCCCATCGGAAGGGATGTGTTGAAATTGAGTAAAGGTACTATCAACGGGGATATGCTAAGAAAGGAAAGGGGTCCCATCGGCGGGGACGTGCTGGAATCTACTGAGATTGTTGCTTGCAACATCGACTAGAAGTTGGCTAGCAGTCCCTGCGACGGGAATGCTCTGAGACGTTCTTGTCGTCGCAGGAAAGTATTGAGGAGGATGCCCCATGGCGAAGGGCTGAGATGGCTGTTGTCGGTAGTCTTGGGCAGACGCCGATGGTTGTGCTTGATTTGAACTGGAGGCCTGTTGGGGTCCCAAAAGGTAGGGACTCTTAAAATAAACAAAATAACCATATACCTCTGAAGGAATCACGTAAAACGCCTTTCGGTGCACGCAAAATGGAGATTTACAAAATTTCCTTAGCCAATTTTGGCTGAAATCTCCAGCGGGCCTCGCCGATCACCGTGATTAGAACCGTCCGGAATTGGACCCGTAACTTCCTTATGATTTATGATGAGCAGTGCATGTGGTTTCACGATCAAACGGGCCTCACAAACCCCTCAAAATTCAAAACCCAACTGGTGGAGTTCACATTTACGTGTCCACGCACCCATAAATTCAGGTACCCCACGCGCCCAAAAAATGACTAAAAAACAGGAATTCATTAAAGGCATTTCGACGTCCTGATCCTGCGAGCAGCTTTATTCGACTCTTGAGATCATCTGCTCGCATCTCGCATATCAGACATATACGGCGCACAGTTACCGAGTCTTCGAGCCGACGTCCTGATCCTGCGAGCAGCTCTATTCAACTCTCGAGATCATCTGCTCGCAGCTCGCATATTACGATCATCTGCTCGCGGCTCGCATATTAGGATCATCTGCTCGTGGATCGCATATTAGGATCATCTGCTCACAGCTCGCATATTAGACATATACGGCGCACAGTTACCGAGTCTTCCAGCTGACGTCCTGATCCTGCGAGCAGCTTGTCTCGCGAGCAGTTCTCGACTTATGAGCAGTTCTGACTACTGATGGTTAGCGATAGTATCCCTTAGCTATGTGCCAACCCATTTTCCCGACACGCTACATGTGGCGGTCTCCTACTGGCCAACTTCGGGTATATATATCCCGTCCACCGATTCATTCAGACTGTTCTAAAAAAAAGAGAGAGCTGCCGCCCTCTGGGAATCTGAAATCGCCACCGAAAACCCTCGCTGGAATACTTTTCCGACCGCCAGAAACCCTTCCCGGTCGCCGGAATACCCTTTCCGATCGTCAATATTCCACCGCAGGTCTGAAAACTAAAAAATCATAAGTGCGACCACGCATCCTGAAAATTCTCCCACGCACCCGAATAATTGCCCACGCGTCTATTAATTCGACATAAATCGAACAAGTGACTCGGACTCCTACGCACCCGAAAAATGGCCCACGCGTCCATAAATTCGGGTCCCACGCGTTCATAAATTCATCAAAAATCAGATTTGCAAATTCGGTCCCACGCATCCCGAATATGGACCCACGCACCCCTAAATTCATCAGAAATTCGGCACTTAATTTTTAGGTGCGTGGAGCCCCACGCACCCGTTGATTAAGTCCCACGCACCCAAAAAATCAGCCGATTGCAAAACATATTTTCAGGTGCACCGGACTCAATTCTAAGTGTTTTCAAGATCCGTTTGAGCCTATTTTGAGTATTTCGAGCTTTCCAGACGCAATGGAATGATCAAATGGACGCTCTGGGAACTCTAACAAGTAGAATTGCGCATCTTCGAGTCCCAACCCGGTTCGACGCAATGAATGAAGTAACTTCTCAGAAAGGAGCCGCCAGCATCCAGAGCTCTGCAAATATGTCATCATTCATATCTATTGTAAAGTTGTGATCCGATTGGGGTCGAAAGCCAGGCAAACGGGACTATGGTTACCACGATAAACCATGTCAAAGAGTTTCAAATTCGCTACAAAGCAATTGCTATGAACTGCCACAACACAACAGTCGATGCCCTACCCATCCAAACGGCATCCGTCGGTTGGGCTATGCAGGTACACACAACTGTAGAATGGACTTCCCGAGGTCACATGTCCCTACGTTGACAGGCGCGGGCCCAGAGTCGTCTTTCTCAGTAATAAACCCTGATAGTCTCAGCCCGGATCTCCGGCCAAAACATGGGACATAGACATCTGACTAATACAAAGATGGTTCAGTCCATAACAAAACAAATACAGGTCTCTATGACCACAAGCTCTAAGACCATAGTCCCCGCTGACTAGTCTTTTACCTTTTAATCAAGGGTCATCGATCATTCGATGTAATTAAGGGCTCGTGCCAGATCATGGCCTGGAATGTACAAGATCTCAGGATCTCTGGAATAAAATTTGCCTTGCGATATCTCTTCGTGTGTATCTTTTGTAAATACTTGTGATTGTCTACGAATGTTTCTATTGTTCAAAACCCCAGAACAAAAAAAACACCACATCTAAGAAAATGCCATTGTGATCCATTTTCTAGTTCCAACAAATTGGCGACTCTGCTGGGGATCGAACCCAGAATCTCTAGTTAGTTCTGAGTATAGAAACACTCTAAGATCAATCATTCACATATGCGAACGTGTACACAGGAGATTTATCGCGAGGCATAATGTTTCGGAGCCCTCGGGCGCCAAACTGGCGACTCTCAATGAGAACGTTCCTCCCTTCATCTTTAAGGCAGTAGACGGTAAATCAAAGGTTTTTAAAAAAAAAAAAAACCACAAACTTCCACAACCACGCACGTTTGTCTTCTCCTTGCTTATTCCTACTAGTTTATGTACCGCAATCGATGGATTCACGCTCCCGGCCGCGCTTATGAACTGTTCTAATGATTTTCTGACACCACAAAATTAGCAAGATACTAGGACAGACAGAAGAAATGGCATGCCCGATGACCAGTTCGTGCACCTTCCTTGCCACCGGAGGCTTCAGCTTCCCCCGTTTCACCGCAACTATAAATCCAAAACCAGAGTGGCAGTTGGTTGAGACCCGAAGGCAGAAGAAGGAACAGAAGAAAGCTGCCATCATAGTGGCATACAGGAAGGCGAACGTTACGAGACCTCGCCCCGTGATCAGGAAACAGTGGCAGCCAAAGCAAGGTCAGAAGACCCTTATCAACAGGCAGGCTACACCAGCCGAGCCCGCAATGCCCGCAATGACGGTTGAGCAGTTCCCGCCGTTGTCCAAAGCCGCTCGCACCGCGCCAAAGACTACTGGGCCCGTGAGCGTAAAATCCAAGCCCGCGACAACCCTTGCACAGAAACAAAGCCCGACTCGAAAAATCCAGTTGGCGCAAGTGGTAATGGTCCAAGTGGTCGCAGAGGCAGAAGAAGAACCTTATGAGACAGAAGAATTACCTCTGTTACAAGATCAGACCGACAGATTGGTTAAGGCTAACCGCGAGACAAACGAGCGAATGAAGGCTATCTAGGAGGCCTTGACCACTCTGATAGCGCAGAATGCTACCAGAAGTATCGCGCCGCCCACCCGTCAGTCGGCGGAGGAATCTGAAGGCGCGGTAGAAGGTCCGGTTGAGCCTGAACCACCTATCCAACCCAGAATCGTGCCAATAGGACGTGCGCCGCCTGCCACATCTCATGTATCACGAGAAGAGCTGTGTCAAACAATAGCCCATATGATGCAGCAAGAAAAGGAGAAAGAAAGGAGAGGCAGCTATAAATATCGGGTCCCATACCCGCCAGAGGTAGAGGAGGTACCATTCCCGGCCAATTTTAGATGCCCAGACTTCGAAAAGTTTGACGGCAGAGGGTCACCGGAGGAGCACATCACCCACTTCTTGACTACATTGGGAAACTGGTCCGCAGTCTCGCAGTATTGCATGCGGCTATTCGGATCTACCTTGACAGGGAAAGCCTTTCAATGGTACATGTCGCTACCGGCCGGCTCTATAAGAACATGGGAGCAGATGCATGACGCCTTCACCTTAAAGTTTTTCGCGACAGAAAGGGAGATCTCGCTGACGGACCTTGCAATAGTCAGACAGAGAAATGGTGAACCAGTTGAGAAGTTCATCGACCGATGGGGAACCATAGCAGCTCAATGTCGTGAGTTACCCAGTGAAGGTGAGTAGATGAAGATGTGTCTAAGGGCCCTGGACCCGATGATCTCGTATGGCTTGTCAGGCAATACCTTCAACTCCTTTCACGAACTGGCAACGAAAGCACATTTGGTAGAGGAAGCAGCATCTCGGGTAAACTTCAGAACCGAGAGACAGAAGAGAGAGGTAGGAAGAGTAGTGGAGACTCACTAGGTTGACAGAAGTAGGGACCAGAAAGACCGAAAGCGTCCTGCTACCGATCATAGGCCAGAGGTGAAGGCGACAGATACACAAGACAAGAGTAAAAAGCCCTATGTACCCAAACGTGTATCTATAGCCGAAAGAGAGAGGGCGAACGGCCTATACACATTCGACATAGCCGATCTGGTTCCGATCATGGAATAGTTGATCGAAGAGGGCTTGATACGCCTACCAAAGCCAATTCGTCCACACGAGGTTGGACGAACGAATGACCCTAAATACTACAAATATCCGGTGCATCAGCCACCAGACAGAAGATTGCTTCTCCTTAAAAGGAAGAATACAGAGGTTGATCAATCAAGGGGTCATCAGCATGAAGGTACCTAAGACAGCGAAAGAGGCAGCCGGGACAATTTTAACAGTCCCAATAAAAGGTGAAACCAGCCGATCAACCTCGTTCCCTGAGCCGAAGGAACCATGGGCTCTAGTCAGTAGTAAGAAAAGACTTGAGAATAGACGAAGACTCGTGAAACGAAAGAAGAGCAGAGGAAAAGGAAGAAGAGAGCTGTTGTAGGTAGGGCTGTAAATGGTCGGGTTCGGGGCAGGTTTAGCCAAAACCAGACCCGCCCATTTACTAAACGGGTCTGGGTCCAAATTTTAGACCTAGACCCTTTTACTAAATGGGCGGGTCCGGGTCGGGTCCGAGTCAGCCCATCAGACCCATTTATAAATGGGTCCGGGTCTGGTAGAGGGAGATCCATCCAGACCCATTTATAAATGGGCCGGGTCTAATGGGTCCGGGTTTGGATCAAGTATGCAAGCATTTTACAAGGCTTAAAACCGGGTCTAGACGGGTCTGGGCTGGACGGGTCCCTTGTAACATAGACCAAACCCGCCCACTTACTAAATGGGTTTGGGTCGGGTCGGGTCGGGTCGGGCCTAAAATAAAGGAAACCAGACCCAAACCCGTTTAACAAATGGGTCTATTCTTGGACCCAGACCCGTACCATTTAACAAATGGGTCGGGTCTGGGTCGGGTCTAAATGGGTTGGGTCCGGGTACCCCATCGGGTCCACTGACCCATTTACAGCCCTAGTTGCAGGGGTAGGAACGACCCATGACAAGCATGGCCCACTGCGGAATGGTGTCGTTCGCCGAGCAAGCATCGCCTGAAGGGACCCCACAAGTAGTGGAGAGGGAAGTTGACGCAGTCATCCTACGGTCAGGAAAGCAAATGCCTGACCGCACTCCCCCAAGACCAGACAACCCAATGCCAGAAGACGGTACCCCTGACAGATCATAGGAGAAACCTCGCATGCAAAAGTCGAAAGAAAAGGTCGTCGAAGCTACAACCAGTCAGCCAAACCCAAGACCAGTGGCATATGACGTCGTGTCACACTTACGAAAGGTTCCCGCCCGCCTAAGCATATACGATGCTCTATGTTTCTCAAAAGTGTACAGGGAAATGTTAATTAACGCCTTACTTGACAATGAAGTCAGGGAGGTCACAATGATAGAGATAGAAGAAGAAATGAATAATTCAAATAAATTTTGGGAAGGGTATATGCCAGTGTCATAAGTCATGCCTGTCAACCATCCTTTAACCATCACTTTCTCAGAAGAAGACCGCACGATAGAATCAATGGACCACAATCGCCCGTTAATGGTCACAGGAATAATCAGGGATACCGAGATCAAGAGGTGCATGCTGGACGATGGGTCTGCCGTGAATATCATGCCCTTGAAAACATTACAGAGACTGGGTTACAGGCAATCGGCGTTACGCCCGAGTTTCATGATGATTCAAGGTTTCAATCAAGACAGCCAGCGTACGCTCGGATCAATCACAGTAATGTTAGAGATTGAAGAACCGACAACAAAAGTGACATGTCAGGTAATCGATGCAGTGACAACATACAACCTCCTTCTAGGAAGGCCTTGGCTCCATCAAAATCGCATAATCCCCTCGACATATCACCAGTGTTTTAAATATAGCAGAGACGGGGTCCAACGCAGGGTAGCGGCGGATCCAAAACCATACACAATAGCCGAGTCATTTTTAGCCGATGCAAAGTACTACAACTCGGCCGACGGCAGTGAAACCAACGAAAGGTCCGAGGTGTCGAAGAAGAGGCAAGGGGCAAAGCCTCGAATAGAGAAGTTCGTGCAGAGAAGTATGCCTCAAACCGTCGCCCAGGGGAGATCCCGACATCAGCTAGAAAATTACTCTCAGCCGATTACGAAGAAGTTCTATGTGGTACCGCAACATCTGCGTCAGCCAGGGCAGTCTGTGTTAAAACTGATCTCAGATCAAGACATGAGCGTGCTCAAGTCCAGCTTCAATATGCCAGTGCCCAAGTTAGGAAGAACCAAACCATTTCCAAAAGCTCCAAGCCAATTTATCGTGCCGTCAAGAGACGTCACCCAGAAAGACATCGAGTTTCACTCAGGGCCAAGCCAACCAGCACCATCAGAAGAAAGAGAGGAGGGAAGGGGACTTGCCCAACCTCGACCAATATAAGAGAAGAGATATAGCAGAGCCAGCCGGAAGATCATGAAGAATATGAGATTCTCCGGCCAAAGGATAGACACAGAGAAGAGGTTACTAGCTCCATTTGAAGAACATAGGCGAGTATACCGAAACGGAGAAGGTCTAGGAGCTAGGGCAAGCGTGAACATGGTAACCATCGGCCCGGTAGAAGAGATTCAGTCGCAGGAGCCTATCGATACTATCCAGCCAAGTGTCGCACCCGTGCAACTAGAAGATGGTGGGCAACCGACGATCGATGAACTCGAAGAGATAAATCTGGGCACCCCCAAAGAACCTAGGAATACATACTTGAGCAGAAACGTCTCGAAAAATGAAAGAGAGAAATACCTGCAGCTATTAAAGGAGAATAAGGATATCTTTGCCTGGACATATTCAGAAATGCCCGGGCTCAGCCCGACGATCACCATGCACAAGCTAAGTATCATGAAGTAAAAGAAGTCAGTGAAGCAACCGCAGCGACGATTTCATCCAGACATTATACCAAGATTGAAGAAGAAGTCAAGAGACTGATTCAGGCCGGGTTCGTTCAAGAGGTGAAATACCCCCGATGGATCTCAAACATCATGTCGGTCAAGAAGAAGAGTGGACAAATCCGAGTCTGTGTTGATTTTCGAAATCTAAATGAAGATTGCCCTAAAGATGATTTTCCCCTCCCAATTCCAGAGCTGTTGATTGATAGCACAACAGGGTATGCGGTGATGTCCTTCATGGACGGGTACTCGGGATACAATCAAATTCGTATGGCCTCAGAAGATGAAGAAGCCACGGCCTTCCGCACAACTCTCGGCATCTACTGTTATCGCGTAATGCCCTTCGAACTGAAGAACGCAGGAGCAACGTATCAGCACGTAATGCACGTTATATTCCAAGATATGATGCACAAACACGTCAAATGCTATGTAGATGATTTGGTTGTGAGGTCATCCGGTCATGAGCAGCACAGAGAACACCTAAGGCAGGTATTCCAGCGTTTGCGCAAGAAGAGCCTCCATATGAATCCTCTGAAGTGCGCATTTGGGGTTGCATCCGGCAAATTCTTGGGCTTTGTCGTCAGGCATAGGGGCATAGAGATCGATCCCGCCAAGATTAAGGCCATCAGAGAAATGCCGCCGCCTAAGAACCTAAAATAGTTGAAGAGTTTCCAAGGCTGCGTGGCATATCTAAGAAGATTTATTTCGAATATGGCCGGCCGCTTTCAGCTGTTCTCCCGCCTCAACAAGAAAGACGTAAAGTTTGAATGGGACGAGGCTTGTCAGAAAGCTTTCGATTCATTAAAGGAGATGCTCGAATATTCCCCAGTCCTCGCCGCCTCGATCAAGGGCAAGCCGCTGATTCTATACATTGTAGTGGGTGATAACTCGCTAGGGGCACTCCTGGCACAAAAAAATGAGGAAAGCATATATTATTTGAGCCGCACGTTAGTAGGGGCCAAATTTAACTACTTAGCGATGAGAAGATATGTCTGGCTCTCATCTTCGCCGTGAAGAAACTCAGACATTACTGCCTCTCGCACCAAATAACGTTGATATCCAAGGCTGACCCGATTAAATTCCTCATGAATCGGCCTATGCTGTCTGGACGCCTAGCAAAATGGGCCCTTCTCCTCTCTGAATTCGATATCACTTACGTCCCTGCCCGAGCCATTAAAGGACAAGCGGTTGCGGATTTTCTCGCTGCGCATCCAGTCCCGAGCAGCGAAGAAATGGAGTGTGACCTCCCAGATGACCAAGTTATGATAATTGAAGAACCGTGACTCTAGCAAATGTACTTCGACGGAGCCTCTAGGCTAATAGGGGTAAGAGCAGGAGTTATATTTATTAGCCCGCAGGGAGATCTACTGCCCTATTCATTTACGATCGTACCAGCCTGTACCAACAACGAAGGAGAATATCAAGCCCTCATTATCGGACTATAGCTCGCCCTCGAGATGCGTATCAAGGCAATACAGATCTACGGTGACTCTAGGCTAGTCATCGGACAGCTGACGATAGAATATGCGATTCGCAAACCCGAGTTGTCGTCCTTTTGCCACCAAGCGCAATCGTTGTTCGACCAGTTTCGCAATGGTAGCATTTCACATATACCAAGGCAAGAGAATGTACAGGCCGACGCATTGGCCAGCCTAGCCGCTGCTCTAGGCTAATCCCGGAGGCAGCCCACTTCAAGTAACAATCGAAGAAAGAAGGATCTTACCAACTACCGTGTCGCGCAGCGACGAATCGAGCATGAATCCCATCTGCTGCTTCGAAATCACAGAAGAAAACGACTGGAGAAGGCCATTTGTGGACTACTTGAAATACGAATTTTTACCAGAAGAGCCCAAGATGCGCACACAGGTCAGAAGACGCGCCGGTTCATTTATAATACAGAATGACGTCCTTTACAAGCGCTCGTATGAGGGAGTGTTGCTACGCTGCCTAGACCAGGATGAAGCATACGCCACACTAAAAGAAGCTCACGGAAGAGAGTGCGGTGCTCACCAGGGGGCAAGAACTTACATCACCGTGTCCGACACATGGGCTATTATTGGCCCACAATGACGAAAGATGCGATGGAATACGTCAAGAAGTGTCATCAATGCCAGATACATGCAGATATAATACACTCGCCACCGGAAGAGTTACATCAATCAGTAATATTTTGGCCTTTCGCCGCCTGGGGTATGGACGTGATAGGGCCGATCAATCCGCCATCCTCTTAGGGGCACCAGTACATTCTCGCTTCGACCGATTATTTCTCTAAATGGGCTGAAGTCATTGCCCTGAGAGATGTAAAAGCCAGACACTGTCGAAAGTTTCATCTGTCACTCCATATTATACTGGCATGGTATCCCCGAAAGAATCACCACCGACAACGGAACGCCCTTCAAAAATGTCACTATCGATAAGCTGTGCACAAAGTTCAAGATTAAGCATTGCTATTCATCGCCTTACTACCCTCCCGCGAATGGGTTGGCCGAGGCATTCAACAAGACTATCGTAAAGATCCTGAAGAAGACGGTGGCCGAAAATAAGAAGGACTGATACAGACGATTGCCCGAAGCGTTATGGGCATATAGGACCACATACCGCACAGCCACTCGAGCCACACCCTACTCATTGGTGTACGGTACAGAAGCTGTGATCCCAATGGAGATACAAGTGGAGTCACTACGGGTCGCACTCCGACACTCCTTGATGACCTAGTACAATGCTAAAATCAGAATGGTCGAGCTAGACGATCTGGACGAAAAGCGACTCGCCGCTCAGCAAAGGCTCGAAATGTATCAGAAACAAATCTTAGCTTCATACGATAAACGAGTCTAGTGGTAGGTCATTCAAAAGAGGTGACTTGGTGCTAATGATGAAACGTCCGGTACTGGCTCAAGGTCCAAAGAGTAAATTCGATCCGAAATTGGATCCAGGTGTGTATCATCGATGAAGTGTACTCCAATGGAGCCTATCGGGTGATGGATTGCAAGGGGCAAGGCATCAGCTCGTTGGTGAACGGTCGATTCTTAAAAAGATATTATACTTGACGCAAGCCTATCATTATATTTTGTAAACACCCCATTAGAGGGAGAATGTAATGAAGGAAATACCGAAAGAAATGATACCGCATAGGGCTTGAAGCGAAGTACTAATTACCTACTTTTTACTTCCACAGGTGTCAGAAAGTCGTTAAGGCTCAAGACAAGTCAAGTATGGCACCCCGCCCTTCAAGACCATCAAGAAAGGGGATAAGCCCTTAACAAAGGCTCGGTCGCATCCCTGCTCATACAAGCACAGGTTTGGGTCCTGACAGGGGGACGTTCTTTCCCAAATAGCTCAATCAGTTTACATTCTCGCAAATAAACTAGAAACCCAGCATGAATCCGAAATTGCGATAATATACATATTGATACATTAATTGTGATGATATACATATTGATACATTATCTGCGATAGTATACGTATTGCTACAATATCCGTCACAAATGTATGTTAAAATTACAAACAAAAACCGTCACTGTTCAGCCATCTAAGTTCTTCATGCATTGTTCTAACATATCGATCGCAGAACTTTGGATACCCCTTTGTGCCACCTCTGCTTCAGCCAAAACTTGTGCAGGGTCGGGGACGTTCTGAAGAAACTACTGCAGTTCTGTGACCTGGGCCTCTATGTCATTGCACTTCGCCTCATGTTGATCGATAGACAACTGCAAGCGAGCCTTCTGACTGGTAAACTTGGAAAAGTTCAGGTGAACAATCAAACGCTCGGCTTGCAGCCGTGCTATTTCACTATCAATCTCTTCTAGACGATCCGTGGCCCCCTGACATCCAGTATTAGCGACTTGCCTCGCCGCGGCCACGTCTGCCCTGTGAAGTTCCAGCTTTGGAAGAAGAGACTGCAACTGGCTACGCTTCTCCTCAGTAGAAGGATCAGGTCTGAGACACTTTGCGCCAATGACACGAGTCATCCCCTCTTTGAACCGGACCATGCGATCGACCATCGAAGAGACGTCAACCCCGAGCCATGTAGCGTTATGCTCAAGCGCTTGTAGTCCTTCATCCAGAATACACCATTCATCCCCGTTCTTTAAAGAATCGATAATAGTCATCAAAAGACTCTTCAAAAGGTTCGCCTTTATCTTCGACAAACCTCGAAGAGAAGAAGTGAGTGCTTCGGGCAAAACCACAGGGGCAGGGGCACAGGTCGGAACTACTGCTAACAAAACAAACGATAAACGTCAATACAGGAAAATCGCCATCAGAAAGAAAGCAGTCGAGGCAGTAAGAGCAAGTGATATACCGGCAATTTCAGGAATGTCGGCGGCAAGAGCGCCGGATGGAGTAGTGGGCACGGGTGACACTGGGGCCGGTTCTGTTGTTCCCTCAGTCAATGGTTCGGGTAATTCTGGAGAAAATATCACCACGACCTCGGAATATTGGCATCAGATGCTGGCCCAACGGTAGGAGGAACTTCAGTAACGGGTTCGGTTGATGACGGCTCAGCAGAAGGAGGAGCTCCCACAACAGGTTCGGGCACACTTAACTCGATAGTAGGGGCCGCGATCTCTTCCACTACGGCGACGACGGTCACTTCTGGAACCGTGCTCTGAGCTTCAGCGTCTGCCACATGAGGATTGGGGGGAAGGACGGCAGGTGCTTCATCATCCAGGTCCATGAAGATTGCCCCCATGTTCTCCTCAGGGACAGATCTATCATATATAGGCTCACTCTCGTTACTCCCCCGGGTATGGCAGCCTTCACTCAAGTTGGCTTGAGAGCTCAACTCACCCTCTTCCCTGGCCTCTCCTGCGTTGACGGCCGGAGCGTCACCGACCTCTTTGGAAAGCCGCTCCTGCAGACGCTCGGCTCTGCGCAGTTTCCACAAGTCCTTTATCTTCTTGCCACCACAAACGGCAGGGAGACTAGGTGCGGTTTTCACCCGAGGACCAGTGCGCTCAGCCAACACCCCTTCATCACCATCACCACCAGCATCATCACCGTCATTACCATCATCACCGGCGTCACCACCATCATCACCATCAGAGCCTCCGCCTTCACCGCCACCCACATCCTCATCACCTCCACCAGCTCCGCCCATAGCATCATCACCATCCCTACCACCGTCACCCTCAGCAGCAGCATCATCTTCATCACCCCCTGCCTCGCCCATGTCATCATCATCATCATCACCCTCTTCGCCATCATCACCTTCGTTCCCCCCTCTCAAAACACCGCCCTCCGCGGGTAACTCATTGATAGGTCCAAGGAATGGGAACTCTGGTCCCTCTGCTGTTATATTTCTCTCCCCATGGGCGATCCAACCTTCCAGAGTATGTTCCGGCTTCTTATGGTCGATCACTACATTCAAGGAGGTCTGCAATCTCTCCGTGCCCGGCACCGCAGGTTGATGAAGAGTTTCTGATACATAGACAAGTCCGTTGGCAGGAGTGGGAGTAACGACAGGAGGCGTGACGAATACGGGCTCAGTGACCAGTATTTTATTCCGAACCAACGCATACTGATGGGCTCACCACCTCATCCATCCGAAGGTAGCACCGGCGAAACACTGCGTCCCCGGGATGATGAAAGAGCAACCGGTTCCCGTCAGCATAAGTTGCCGCCACATCCACTTCCAATGAATGGGCCAGACACCATGCGCTCGCTGCTCGCGCGTCACCGGCTCTAATGTCGCAGGCACCCCTTGGTCGTATCCAAATTGGCGGGCGAAGCGGTTGGGATAATAAGGTTCCCTCCAGAACTCCAGCCCCTCACGCAGTGGCAGCGATGATGGGCGAATCACTGTTAGAAATGAACACTCATAATAATCAACACTGTCATCATCCGTGCACAGAACCGATTCCTCACTGCGAGTACTAGAGAAGTGATAAAAATATACGTCGTCAAGCCGCGCTATGCTATCTTTAATGGTGGTCAAATTATGACCAACCATTCTCTTCTTCTGAAAGAAGTGCAACGGGAGCTTCCCCTCTCTGATATAATCCCCGTGCCGCACGCCGTAGACCCAGGGGAAGTACACCCCGAGCCAACTAGAGAAAAAGTGCCATCCGCAGTAAGCGGAGTTCATCCCGTAGGCGGCGCGCTCCATATTGCTGATAACGTAGCCGAATGCCCGATAGATGGAGCATAGGACCACTGGAGCCAGCGCGTACCGATGACCGTTTGCTAGGGCCCCTGCAACGGCAAAACAAGACACCCTGATGTTATCTGCCTGCTTGGAGCTTGGAAGCGCCACACAGCTGAGCCAGTACGCCAGGAAACCAGCCAGCTCGCAGGCGGGGGAGAGCTTGTTAGGACGAGGGAAGTTCTCTCTCATCCGTTTCTCCAGAAGTGCCTTATCACCACGGCCCTCGTCATAGGCCGCGTAGTCTAAGCTAAAGGGAAAGAGACAAGGCGTTAGCAAGAAGAAAGAAGTGTGATTAAGCAGTAAGGTACAACTCATTACAGAACACTTACTTCAAGCCATGGCTGAAATAGACCAGCCAGTCCTCGAATGGGAGCTTATCTTTAAGGCCCCAAAATTGGAGTAATTCCGCGAACAACTCATAACAGGCCTCGGAGAAGAAGCCTTCGTTGACGCCTTTCTTCTTTCGCGACAGCTCACCGTCGCTTGGGACCCATTCGTCGTAGATTCTCCCACGAATTGGGAGACCTGCGATCCTATTAAGATCTCAGAGCGAGATGCTCATCTCGCCGCACGGCATATGGAAGGAGTTAGTAATGGAGCACCAGTGATTAAGGAAGCCCTTGTATACCCAGGGCTCTCGGCAAAAATAACTTGACGTCGCTTCGATCGCCTTATATAAGCCCACCGCCCGTAAGGTATCCCGGTGCTGTTCTAAGATCCGGTTCACCCACGCTTCGTAGCCCGGGTGGAGGACCAGATGGCCGCGGGTTCGAAATGCCCCGGTCAACCATACTTCAGTATCCCCTAGATGATGAAACCGCTGCGGAGGGTCTCAAAATAATGTTTGGGGAAGGGCTGATGGGGACTGTACTTCGGCTCCAAGAAGATCATGTCCTTCACGCCTAAGACTGACTGATGCTTCCCATTCTTAAATAAAGAACAACTGAGAAACGGTGCCGGGCCGGACGTCCAAGCGTCGACGCTATAAAAAGAGTTGTTCCTGCAAATATCAGACGACTCGATGCTTGGGAGGGATTGCTGCCGCTGGTAACTCTTTGAATAACGAATGTATTCCCGAGTATAAGGGTTTCTGATGACAAGCGGCGCAGTGACAAGTTTAGCGCTGGACCAGGCCACCTTCATTTTATCCGACTTAGATTTGGACTGATTCTCCAAATATACTTGCTTGGCGCCTTTGCCAGCCCTTTTCGGGCGACCGCGCCTGGCAGCCTGAGCAGGGATCGACGGGCTCACTTCGCCGTCCTCAGAACCTACGGCCCCGTCCGACCAAAAGCCACGAAGAGGAGCATACCAGGCATCCCACTACTCTTGTGTACCCCTATCTGGAGGGGGTGGCACGATCCTATCACAAAGGATTTTCTTCTGTATGTCCTTGGATAGTGTAAGGATACACTCGTAGAAGCTGAACGTCTCCAGGGGAAGGAACCATTGCGGATTCTCAGCCGATGGCCTGGAAACCTTCTTAGCGGCGGCGCGCTTGCACTTTGACGGAGTTGGGGGTGGACCCGAAGGACCCACTTGTGAGGGATCGCTGGCCATTGTAA
The DNA here is from genome assembly GCA_003013855.2 of Liriodendron chinense. Lineage (NCBI taxonomy): Eukaryota > Viridiplantae > Streptophyta > Magnoliopsida > Magnoliales > Magnoliaceae > Liriodendron > Liriodendron chinense. The sequence continues at coordinate 3,458,305 of ML058445.1, read as the reverse complement.
CCTGCAACTGCATGTAAAAGACTCAGATACAGGGCAAAGGGAAGATGTTTGCATAAAGACAATCAAACAGTCACAAAATCCAAAGGAATACAAAGCGGCAAGTAAACAAAATACGAGCGCCAATCAAAGCCCCGGCAGAGCACACCCAAAGCAACAGAGAAAGAAACAAAGCAACAACCACAACCACAACATCATCATCACAAACATACAAACAAGGAAGGACAGCAGGGAAGAAGAAAGATACAATTATCATTCATCCATCAACCACAAAGACAATTTCAAATGTTTAAGATTGTTGTATCGATCGTTTAAATGTTAGAAATTAATAATTGATGTAAGATGACGCAAAATTGCGGGGACCCCTCCCCATAGCCGGAAAGAGAGGATCTCAGTCCTGCACCAGCGGAAGAACCGGAGCTCTTAACTCGTCCACCTTCGCTTGAACCTTGGCTTCCTTGGAAATCAGGTCCACCAGAAAGGAAATGCATTGCTGCACAAAGTTGAAGTTCAGATGCTCGGCGTTGGCCCAATTTCTCATAATAGAGACATCGATCGCAATCTTGTCGTGCTCCCTCAAGGCCTCCCGAACCATCCTCCAAATACCAGCTCGGCGATCCGGAAACTCGGCCTCCGCCAGCGGGACAAGCCAAGCTAAGAATCGTCTGCTCTCCCTTTTCTCCTCCTTCAGGGAGTGAAGCCGGCTCGACAAGGATAAGAAAGAAGCGGCCAGAGAAGGCTCCGCCGCCTCAAGGATCGCTAACTCTTCCAAGAGGGAAGAATCGCCGATGAAGTAAAAAAATGGCCTCCTTATGTTTGTCAGAAATGGAGGCCATCAGTGAGACGTTCTGGATAGCTTAAAGAATAGGGTGAGAGTCCGCGCCCAGTTGGGTCAAGGCCTCGGCCACCTCGTCACGCTGAGCAGCGAGAGATGACCAAGTCTCAGGATGATCCAGAGAGCCCAGCAGCCGCCTCAGACAATCTCGAGCCGCACGAAGAGAAGCACGAGTTATGGCCATTGTCTGCTAAGAAACAAGACTGATGAACCGATACGGCAGTCTGACAAAAGAGAAGAAAGAGAAAGCAAGAGATGCTAGTCGCGTGAAGTCAGAAAGGCTAGAAGAGACATGCAAAGGTATGCTCGAAACATCACTTAAATTAACCACTAGAACTACCCGTTAAGCTGGTGCGATCCATAAATCTTAAAGTGTATGAGACCCTACGCCTCCTTAAAACAACGGACACATATACGCAAAATATGAAGCAGAGGAGTAGGGGCTCACACCCTTTAGAGACCTAGCAAAATCATTAAAATAAAGTACGCAAAATCCCAAACTCCACCAAGTCCCATGGACTGTGCGTGAGGCCCCACGCAGCTCAAAATGCGTGAGATGGGTCTGAAAAATTCAATGAGAAACAGTGAAATGACGAGAATAGGGCGACTTCTATATTTATAGTGGGACCCAAGAAGTCCGGTGCGTCGCACCAGACGATCGTGCGTCCGTCACGACCCACCGGAGGGGCATCTGTTGGGGTCCCAAAAGTTAGGGACTCTTAAAATAAACAAAATAACCATATACCTCTGAAGGAATCACGCAAAACACCTTTTGGTGCACGCAAAACGGAGATTTACAAAATTTTCTTAGCCAATTTTGGCTGAAATCTCCAGCGGGCCCCCGCCGATCACCGTGATCAAAACCGTCCGGAATTGGACCCGTAACTTCCTTGTGATTTATGATGAGCAGTGCATGTGGTTTCATGATCAAACGGGCCCCACAAACCCCCCAAAATTCAAAACCCAACTGGTGGAGTTCACATTTATGTGTCCACGCACCCACAAATTCAGGTACCCCACGCGCCCGAAAAATGACTAAAAAACAGGAATTCATTAAAGGCATTTCGACGTCCTGATCCTGCGAGCAGCTTTATTCAACTCTCGAGATCATCTGCTCGCGTCTCGCATATCAGACATATACGGCGCACAGTTACTGCGTCTTCGAGCCGACGTCCTGATCCTGCGAGCAGCTTTATTCGACTCTCGAGATCATCTGCTCGCGTCTCGCATATCAGACATATACGGCACACAGTTACCGAGTCTTCGAACCGACGTCTTGATCCTGCGAGCAGCTCTATTCGACTCTCGAGATCATCTGCTCGTGGCTCGCATATTAGGATCATCTGCTCGCGGATCGCATATTAGGATCATCTGCTCGCGGCTTGCATATTAGACATATACGGCGCACAGTTACCGAGTCTTCCAGTCGACGTCCTGATCCTGCGAGCAGCTTGTCTCGCGAGTAGTTCCCGACTTGTGAGCAGTTCTGACTACTGATGGTTAGCGATGATATCCCTTAGCGACGCGCCAACCCATTTTCTCGACACGCTACACGTGGCGATCTCCTACTGGCCGACTTCGGGTATAAATATCCCGTCCACCGATTCATTCGGACGGTTCTGGAAAAAAAAAAGAGCTGCCGCCCTCTGGGAATCCGAAATCGCCGTCGGAAACCCTCGCTGGAATACTTTTCCGACCACCAGAAACCCTTCCCGGTCGCCGGAATACCCTTTCCAATCGTCGATATTCCACCGCAGGTCTGAATACTAAAAAATCATAAGTGCGACCACGCATCCGAATAATTGCCCACGCGTCTATTAATTCGACATAAATCGAACAAGTGCCTCGGACTCCTACGCACCCAAAAAATGGCCCACGCGTCCATAAATTCGGGTCCCACGCGTCCATAAATTCATCAAAAATCAGATTTGCAAATTCGATTCCACGCATCCCGAATATGGACCCACGCACCCCTAAATTCATCAGAAATTCGGCACTTAATTTTTAGGTGCGTGGAGCCCCACGCACCCGTTTATTAAGTCCCACGCACCCAAAAAATCAGCCGATTGCAAAACATATTTTCAGGTGCACCGGACTCAATTCTAAGTGTTTTCAAGATCCGTTTGAGCCTATTTTGAGTATTTCGAGCGTTCCGGACGCAATGAAACGATCGAATAGATGCTCCGGGAACTCTAACAAGTAGAATTGCGCATCTTCGAGGCCCAACCCGGTTCGACGCAATGAATAAAGTAACTTCTCATAAAGGAGCCGCCAGCATCCAGAGCTCTGCAAATATGTCACCATTCATATCTATTGTAAAGTTGTGATCCGATTGGGGTCGAAAGCCAGGCAAACGGGACTATGGTTACCACGATAAACCATGTCAAAGAGTTTCAAATTCGCTACAAAGCAATTGCTATGAACTGCCACAACACAACAGTCGATGCCCTACCCATCCAAACGGCATCCGTCGGTTGGGCTATGCAGGTACACACAACTGTAGAATGGACTTCCCGAGGTCACCTGTCCCTACGTTGACAAGCGCGGGCCCAGAGTCGTCTTTCTCAGTAATAAACCCTGATAGTCTCAGCCCGGATCTCCGGCGAAAACATGGGACATAGACATCTGACTAATACAAAGATGGTTCAGTCCATAACAAAACAAATACAGGTCTCTATGACCACAAGCTCTAAGACCATAGTCCCCGCTGACTAGTCTTTTGCCTTTTAATCAAGGGTCATCGATCATTCGATGTAATTAAGGGTTCGTGCCAGATCATGGCCTGGAATGTACAAGATCTCAAGATCTCTGGAATAAAATTCGTCTTGCGATATCTCTTCGTGTGTATCTTTTGTGAATGCTTGTGATTGTCTATGAATGTTTCTATTATTCAGAATCCCAAAACAACAAAAACACCACATCTCAGAAAATGCCATTGTGATCCATTTTCTAGTTCCAACAAGGCCGAAGGGACCCAGCATGGCTGCCGAGATTGCTGAACTGGGCCAACTTGATTGTTGACTACTGCGGTAGCTTGTGCTTGCATGAATTGCAAGAGCATTTCTTACATTGCTCTCATTCCTTGTGCTAATTCTTGCATGATTAGCGTATTCTCAATTGGTTGTTGCACTGGAGGTTGCGCTTCGGCCATGTCGAGGGCAGAGAAGAGGTGAGCTTCCTCTTCATGGTCGGACATGGCTTGCTGAGCTCGAGTGCAGATTATGCTGCGGAAGGGAAGTTGTTTCCGAAGACGTTGAACCCGAGGAGGCGCAATGGTGAGGAATATGCTCTACTCTTTTTTTTTGTTTTTGGATTTTCTATTTTTTATCTTTGGATAGAATGCTATGCAGATAAGATTGTATGAGGACTATTGACTTTCAAGTATAGGAAGGATTCTGTTTTTCAAGTTGGATCACGACTAGTGGGACTAGCATATCCCCAATGGAGTTGTCATTCTGTGGACGCTCGCCGTTCCACACTCCCGACCCTCCCTTTCAAAAAAAGGGGGTGTGCGTGAATCGTCATTGTGCCACTAGCTCACCTCGTTCTCGAGGGCTTTTTTTTAGTTGTCGTGTTAAATTGGATATGTTTGGATGAGTTTGTATAAGACCAGAGTCGCTGCTAGCCATTTACTTTGAATCTACAGTCGGCTAGACCCCGTAGAAATGTTAGAGAAGGGAATTCGGAGATTCCTTCCTCTAAAATGACTCCTTTGATCTGCAGCCAGAGATTCAAGGTAAGAGATCACAGTTATAGGGTGGGAAGGTGTTAAGCACCCACTCTGCTTGTACTGAAGTACGGTCTCTACTTCACAGAATCGAACTAATACTTGAAAGTCTGATTTAATCCTCGTACACTCTCATGAATGATATGATGCATGAATGTAGGTCTGAACAGTAAGAGTTTCTTATGGGCAAGTTTCCATTAACAGGCAAGCCCAGAGCATACGCTCGAATTGACAGGTGTTTTATACGGGATGCATGCTGTGTATTTGAATAATCAAAGTGTTTGCAGTGATATGATAAGCAAGGGGGTTGGAAGCATAGTAAATGTTGCACTTATGCTAGATGCGAATGAGATGATGCTAATAAAAGAGTAGCTGGATGGATGGAGGTGTTGTAAGGGTTTGCTTCGAGCAGCTAAGATTGGGACTTAGGTAGCTTAGGAGATTTAGACCAGGGTCAGGCTTGACTAGACTAGGGTTAGACTCTTCTCACTCGGGCTCTCCTTGGTGGAGGAATGGACTAAAAGGGGGGTGGAGATGGACTCGGAATTTATGGGATTTCTCTAAGGGATGCTGTGAATGAGAGGGAATGGGGGTATTTATAGGTGCGAAGGATGTTCCCGTAAATAAGTTTTGGTGGCCCCCTGGGGGCCGCTCGTATGGATGTGCTGCTCCAGCTTCGGAGCGTACAACCTTCGATCCTAAAGCAGCAAAGCCCGAGGTTCGAGGTTCGGAGCTACTCCGAAGCTATAGCTCAGAGCCAGGTGAGTTGATTGGGTTTGAAAAGATGGGTTTTGACACGGTGAATCAACTGAGTGCATGGGCTGGACTGACCCAGTGAGTTGACTCGATGATTTGACTCAGTGGGTTGACTCACCAAGTTTTACTTTTTAAGGAATTTTTTACTGGTTTTTCTTATTTCAAGCTGATGTTTAGGGGTGAGTCGACTGGGTTCAAGCTTGAGTTGGACTATGGATTGGGGCTTACAAGGGAGAGTTTGGCTGGGTTTGGACATGGGATTTGGGGGTATGGACCTCCATTCAGTTAGCTATCTCTACCAACATTGTAGCCGAAGGTGGGGTGTCTACAATAAGCATGATGCTCACCATTCTCCTGATGTGCACCACGACTCACCAACAGTTGCTCCACTCGACTCTACTAATTCTGAACCACCTAATGTGGAACTGAATTCCATTCTTCCTCCTGCGGTTACGCCACCACCATTCGAACGACAAAGTCGAAATCGACACCTTCCATCTTATCTGGCTGATTATTACTGTTCTATAGCCACTCATGACCGTGAACCCTCTCCATTCAAATTCAAGTTGGCGGGCACACCCTACTCCCTCCATCAATATGTCTCTAATTCCAACCTTTCTGCAGCACACAAAGGGTTTTTTCTGCTATTTGTTTTACAGATGAACCAAAAACCTTTTCCCAAGCTATGAAGTTTCCACAATGGCGGGACGCCATGGAAAAAGAAATTGAAGCCCTTGAGAAAAATAATACATGGAGCCTCACACCTCTTCTGCCAAACAAAAAAACCCATAGGTTTTAAATGGGTGTACAAAGTCAAGTACCATTCAGATGGCACCATAGAGCGTTATAAGGCTCGGTTAATGGCAATGGGTTTTACCCAAATAGAAGGTCTTGATTATCATGATACTTTTGCACTCATTGTAAAATTGGTTACCGTTGGACTTTGTTTTCCATTGCTTTTGTCAGGAAGTGGTCTCTGCATCAACTTGACATAAATAATGCCTTTTTACAAGGAGATCTTAATGAAGAGGTATATATGGCTCTTCCACCTGGATTTGCAAGACAGGGGGAGATGAGGGTTTGCAAATTAAACAAATCCATATATGGTTTGAAACAAGCTTCACGACAATGGTTCTCCAAATTTTCGTCTGTCATTCTTAAAGCTGGTTTTTCACAATCCAGGTCTGATTATTCATTGTTCACTAATATCCAAAGTGACTCTTCGACCTTTATTTTGGTATACGTTGACAACATCATCATTACTGGAAATAACGAGTTGACTAGTAAACACATCAAGCAATTTTTTGAAGCAAAATTCTTTATTAAAGATTTGGGCAATCTCAAATATTTTCTCAGCATAGAGGTTGCACGTTCTCACAACTGCCTCTTTCTCTCTCAAATAAAATATATTTTGGATATTCTAAAAGACACTGGCTTAATTGGCGGATGTGTATCTGATTTTTCCATGGATCAAAAGTTGCATTTATCGCCTGATGATGGGACTTTACTTCCTAACCCCTCTCTGTATCGTCGATTAGTGGGACGTCGTATTTACCTCATTGTTACAAGACCAGACATGCATCAACTATTCTGTTCATGTGTTAAGTCAATTCATGCACTCTCCTCGTAGTGCTCATATGGATGCCGCGCAACATGTGGTGTGCTATTTAAAGGGTTCTGTTGGTAAAGGAATTCTTTTGTCGTCATCTAGCAATCTTCGTTTGCGAGGATATTGTGACTCAGATTGGGCTAGTTGTCCTATCACTCGTCGATCAACTACTGCTTATTGTATTTCTTAGCTCCAACCTCATTTCTTGGAAAACCAAGAAATATGCTAAGGTGTCTTATTCTTCTGCTGAGGCTAAATGCCGAGCTATAGCAATCTTAACTTGTGAACTTCAGTGGTTGAAATATTTACTAGGCGACCTTGGCATTGCTCATCCTTCTCCCATTATTTTCTTTTGCGATAAGCAGGCTTCGTTACATATTGCCAACAATCCCGTTTTTCATGAACGCACAAAGCATATCAAACTAGATTGTCATTTCGTTTGGGAGAAGCTTCAATCCAAGCTCATTGCTCTACGGTACATCCCTTCTTCAGATCAGCTTGTGGATGTCTTAACTAAACCGTTAGCCAGCATTCCATTTCATGACTTAATTAGCAAGCTGGGCGTTATTTCCATACCCGCTCCACCTTGAGGGGGAGTGTTAACTATTTTATTTTCTTTTATTTTATTCCCTATAAAGTAGATCTCTCTATATATATCTTTTCTATCTATAAATACAATGAAGATAAGTGCTTTCCTTGAGGAACGCAAATATCAAAATCTAATACCACTTCTCACAGGCTGATCCACTCATCTAGATGGACAGAACGTCAAAATCAATGGATAGGGTATTTACTCGGTGTACCAGTGTACCAAATCCAATTAGTGGATTGATCTGATTTTTCATACTAGGTGATCATTATGGTGTGCCCCACCTTTTGCATTGATAAGATATTCTACATATATGACATTCATTGGCAGGAAAGAAATCGTTGGTCGTTTCTTTAAAAGAATAAATAAAAGTAAATGAAGTTGTTTAGTGGGGCCCTCTTTAGATTCTGCGGACGAAGAATTTATAGAACTGCAATGTGTTGAGCATATATGAACGTCGTCATACGTTAAAATATACGATTAACCGGTTTAGTAAAAAAGAAAAAGAAAAGAGAAAAAAAAGAAGCCATTTATCTCTTTTTTAATCATATTTGGACGTAAATTATTTTTATCCTTCGTTAATGTATTCTAATAAAAAAAATTCCTCAAAATTGATTTTTTTTAATCCCTCTGATAATTATTCTTTTTAACCACTTTCATATCTCTCTTTTCCTTTTCTCTATAATATTGGCTTGGCTCAACAATTAAGGCCTCACTCTGGAGCTGATCAGCCCAAGCAGGCATGGGCCTAGCGCAATCGGCTAAAATCTTAGCCTGAAAATTTTGGTTGGGTTGAGCTTAGCCAACCTATGTAAAAAGTTCATAAAACTCCTTTTTTTTTTTTACCTAAATGTTTTAATTTATCTACTGAATATAAACCAAACATATGAGAAATACATAACTCAAATTAAATTATCCAAATAGTAGAGCCCTATTTAGCTGGATCATAAACCAAGATAAAACAAAAAGTAAAATCATATTTTAGTTGTCAAATTCATGGATGCCTGAAGGATGATACTTAGTATATTTAATTTCAACTCTAGAATAGTGCATTATTTTCCAAACAGTTCAAATTGTTCTATACTAAATATATGTGTTCAGCAAACAGGGTTAGAAATTTGTAGAAAACTAAATTATTACTTCTAGTTTTGGTCTCTATTTTGCAACCATAACAAAAAATTGTGCTATACCCGAACAGCCCCTTAGTCTATACATGCAAGCACAAGCCATATGCATGTTTGTGCATTCATTGATGTACAAAATAATTCAAGCAAAAAAGAACTGATCACCTATAGCTGGTTGTAGACATCCCACTATCAAAATATTGTCTAATTTGGTTTTGTAACTTTGGTGGGCTCCTGATCAGAACGGGTACATGGTTGAAAACACTTCAGGAGACAACTAATGGGCCGAATTGGGCCAGCACAGTAGCCTTGATCTGTAGCCACTGGATGACGGCTTTGGCAAGAGCCAATTGTCCCTCAGTCGATTTCGACCAAAGCCGAATGCCCTAGGGTCGGTTATGGTCAAAATTGGCTGCCACTCAGCCGGTTGTGGGTTTTATTTGCTAGACCAATCACAACACTTCAATTGTGGTTGTAGACATTCCACTATCTAATTTGCCTTTGTAACTTTGGTGGGCCCTTGATCAGAGCAAGTACACGGTTAAAAACACTTCAGGTAGACAACTGACAGGCCGGATTGAGCCAGCACATCAGCCTTGATCTGTAGCTGCTGGATGGTAGCTTTGGTCAAAGTCGGTTGTCCCTCAATTTGTTCCGACCAAAGCCGACTACCCTAGGGACGGTTATGGTCAAAACCAACTACCACTCAACCGGTTGTGAGTTTTATTTGTTGGACCAATCATAACACTTCAATTGTGGTTTGGTTGTTCCAATCCCTTCAATTGGGCTTCAGTTCTTACAAGCCTAAACTTCCATGACGAGTCAACACAATAAAACTCGGGCTCGAAAAAACTTAACCTACCAAATTAGTGTTATGTGTCCCTCTCCAAATGCCTATTTAAGGGACTCTGCACTTACAAGAAAAAACAAAAAAAACAAAAAAAAAAAAAAAAAAAAAGCCTCCTGTTACAGAGTTTGAGACAGAGAAAGAAGCCAGGAAGCCCGGCTTCCCTTCTCTCTTTCCGTCTCTCTTCCTCTATTTTTTTTTTTTTTTTTATATCTTCTATTCTATTTCAATTTCAAGGCTCAAGCCATTTTCTCGACCTATCCTTTTTCTATTCCATACATCCCCAAAAAAATCCTTTCCTTTTCCCTTTTTTATTATTCTTGTTATTTCCATTTTCAACACTTTACTAGTAGGCTATGCTCTGACACCATGTACAGTATGCTTTACAGTTGCCTCTCTTGATGATCTTCTATATCAACAAACTTAGTATTCTTTTTCTTTCCATACTTTCATCGAAAACTCTTTTTTTTGTCATTTCCTTTACAATTTCAGTTTATTTAAAATCGATAGACTGTTGTTATACATCTAAGTTTTAGTATTTTATAGGAAGTTTCTTAAATCCCCTTTGAAAATATACAACCTAACAAAGTAAAACCATGTTCTACATGGGCCAAAGGTTCCTAACCCCTTCCTTTATTGTAACCGAGGCCCTTACCCAAAATCCATGGTGCAGATCAAACCATGAGTTACTTGAGTAAAAAATTCTTCAATTTTTCGATCTTTAGGTGATTCCATGGATTTTATCCAACCATGGATTCTAAAGCCTTTTTTTTTTTTTTCTAGTGGCAACTCCATAAAATGCTCAGACGAGCCATTCTATGAAAATCTTGTAAAAGGTATTGCACAGCCAAGAAAATCAAACTGAGGCAATCAAATCAATCACACCCTCATCTGAAGCTTAGCGTCCAAGGATATGAGTAAGCGGTATGAGGTGTGATGGACGACATTTGCATAACATCATTACTACTCTTCTAAACCCCTCCTTGAGGCTTTTCATGGAGGCCTTAGCTCTAGATTTTACTAGAATTCTGATTCCGAGCCTAAATAATTAACGGTCCGTGACAACTGAGCACTCGTGCAAATGCATTCTAAATTCACGAAGGACGTATGCTCTGTGACTTGTCGGGTCTCTGTAACTTGTCACATAAAAAATCAAAGCGATTTTAGTCCTATATCTATTGCTTTATCATAAATATCCATCGTTTGACTTAATGCAACCATTAGACGATCCAACACAATGTGGATGCCTCATGAGTGTCTCAAGGGGGAGAGAAAATTCGCCCTTGAGCATTCACACTTGCATTATGCTAACTTGTCAATGTAGGCCAGCCAAGAGAATATTGTAGCATAATTAAGCTACTCTTCTCTTAGGTGCACAAAAAGAAAACTGATCAACTACATAGACCCATCTTTCCTGGTAATATGTGAAATTACACTTTTACTCACACATGAGGTGCATACACTTTATGGAAGCTCAAAGAGCAGATCTTAGAATTATGGCTAGGTCCTAAAGGGGGGTGATTAGAACATTTTGAAAATCATGCCTTAATTAAAACTAACTAATAATTAAACTGAATTAAAGCATTAACACTTAGGCTTCCAAGTCACATGAGTCCAATCATATAGACTACAAAATATGAAATAATTAAGCAACTAGACTACTAAGTGAAACTACAACTTATGTATGTGCATATGCCTATTAAGTGCCTAGCATACATTCAATTCAAGCATTCAAATAATTAACAATTAAATTGATAATGCTAGAATAATAATGTGTTAAAATCAATCACAAACATAAGCATATATAGTGGTTCGGTTTCCCTACTCCACTCGAGGTTGCCATACCCAACTCATGAATATACTGGATTTCACTAAACGGAGGTTTTAAATCAGGTTAACCTTTCAACCTTAACCGAAGGTTTTTATAACAGGTTTACCTCTTAACCTGAACAGAGGTTTTTATAACAGGTTTACCACTCAACTTGAACGGAGATTTTTCAGGTTCACATCTCAATCCTTCGGTCCTACACAACAATTCAGGTTCTACACAAGAACCTACACATATGCACCCGTGTTGGTAGATCACGTACACACTCGTGTTGATGACTCCCCTTAGATACCTAACAATTTATGCCACGCCCCGAAATCCGAAAATAGAGTGTGCACCCTCTAGCCCAATTTACGGAGTATGACTGGTGCACTAAGTGCATTAACAATATTAAACTACTTAAGAGACATGGAATAATGAAAATTCTAAGTTAGCATTTATTCACGAAATATCCAACTATAAACTAAGTCCACCTATTTAGGACTTTATTAGATGTCTATTAATTATTGAAAATAACAAAATAAAACAAGAATAGTTTAAATGTCTTGGTTTAGGGCCATCACTTCTTCCTCAGTCAAGTTAGGCCAATAATCCTGCGGTTCCTCTAGTGGTCCCACTTCATTTTCTAGAACATTCTCTAAAGGATTCACATCCACATCATTTGTATATGTTTAATCCACAACTAGGGCTGTAAATGGGTTAGTGGACCCGATGGGGTACCCGGACCCAACCCAGACCCGACCCATTTGTTAAATGGTACGGGTCTGGGTCCAAGAATAGACCCATTTGTTAAACGGGTTTAGGTCTGGTTTCTTTTATATTAGGCCCGACCCGACCCGACCCAAACCCATTTAGTAAGTGGGCGGGTTTCGTCTATGTTACAAGGGACCTGTCCAGACCCAGTTTTAAGCCTTCTAAAATGCTTGCATACTTGATCCAGACCCGGACCCATTAGACCTGGCCCATTTATAAATGGGTCTGGGTGGATCTCCCTCTACCAGACCCGGACCCATTTATAAATGGGTCTGATGGGCTGACTCGGACCAGACCCGGACCCGCCCATTTAGTAAAAGGGTCTGGGTCTAAAATTTGGACCCAGACCCGTTTAGTAAATGGGGGGGTCTGGTTTTGGCTAAACCCGCCCCGAACCCGACCATTTACAGCCCTATCCACAACGTCAGCTGGAAAGCCCAGTGAGTAAACCTATCATGGTTCACACCCACCCAAATAAAGTAGTACACCCAAATACAGTCTTACGATTAAATTTATACTATGGATGCAAGAATGTTATGCAAGATGATATGATGTATCAAGTGGGCATATACTCAGTCTTCCACTTACTTCCATTGGATCCCATCAATCGGCTCCCCCTTCCTTATAGGTGGACTTCCACATACTAGTGGGCTTCCAGGATGGTTCCTGGGTAACCGGGTACTTAAGTACCTAGCTATCGGTCTTCTAAAGCGCTCCTCCAGGATAACAATGTATGAATGTATGAAGCGTATGGCATGTCGTGTTCAATAATCATCTCTCTAATTGAGAGGCAACAGATAATTCAGTCATCTCTCCTTTTGAGACGTACATACATATTATTCAGTCATCTCTCATTTTGAGAGGCACATACATATAATTAAGTCATCTCTCATTTTTAAAGGCACATACAATTATTTATCATTCCTTTCATTCAACATGTATACATAATAAAATGCATTGGCATATATGCATAACATTATCATAATCAACACAAGTCACCCCAAGCATAAAATCACACCGCAACAACTTACTTTATTCAAATGAATAAGAAACATGTTGGGATTCACTCACATGTTGGTAGTGGCGATTACTCTATTAATTTTGTCACGGCCTGAGTTAGAATCGGTTCTATATCAACAATCATTGTAATTTATATTTATTTATCATCAGTATAGCCTTAGATATATTTATTTTTAAATTGAATTTTACTTTATTTAGATTTGGTCCCCTAATGGACGGTCCAGATTCGATTATTGTGACTTGCTTTTCTAAACGGAATGGCCCTTTTACTATTTTCTGATGGTACGGCCCACTTGACTGGTAGATCGTTCTATTTTTTGTCACATGTTCCCCAATGATATAACAATAAAGATGGTTAACTAAATTTTGCAAGACCTTGTCCTGAAGTATTCCAAAATGATCCAATTGTGAGAATCAAAACCATACCTCCTCACTATTTCTCTTGGCATGGCCCGCCCGGAAGTCTGATTAGGTTCATTTTTGTTACAAAACCAACAACTTATTATTCAAGAGATTGGGTGGATTAGATTTTTCAAAGACTACATAGTGGGGCCCACGAGTTCCCAACCAGTGGACAGGTGTTGTCCCCACTGTTTGTCTCGGTACGGCCCACTGGAATATCTTATACAGACCATTTTTTGTCCTCAACCAGAAAACTTACTTAATAAGATATTGGACGGATTAGATTTCTCAAAATACCTCCAAGTGGGTCCCAGAAGTGGACAACAATCTAAAATCGGACTGGTTCAACCATGTGTATTGTTATCATTACTGTTTCAAGTGGTGTGGGCCACCTGAGATTCGGATTTATCTAATTTTTGGACCCAAGTTGTAAAATGTCATGATACAACATATTGCCAGCTTAGATTTAATGATTTCATCATAGTGGGGCCCACAAGTGGACCGTTGTCCACGCCCAGAAATTTCATCTTTATGTTTTTATTTTTATTTTGTATTTTTTTATCATTAAATTGTTCGAGATGGCGTGGCCCACTCGAACCTCTGTTTGGGTCCAAATTTGGACACAAATACTAAAATGAGATGGAGAAGTAAATGGACGGAGTGGATGTACTAAATACATCAGGTGGGTCCCACGAGTGGGGCCTCACGTCATCCCTCAAAGACTTGGAACGTCTAACGCTGCTGGGCAACAACGTCCTCTGGACATTGCATGTCCAACAACCTTTTTTTTGTTTTACTTTTTGTTTATTTATTTAGCCCAACATGTGGGGTTTACTTGAGATCTTGTCCGACCATTGGATTAGCCACCTCATTGTTGGCCCAATAAAATTTTGGAATACAACAAATTCATCACAATTAATTTAATAGTAAAACTAATGCAATAATAAAAAGAATTTAAAGGCTAGCATTTATCTAATCGATGTGGCCCATCTAGTGGTCCAATTAATCTGAATTTCATGGCCCATGTATATTTTGGCCTTATAGTCATTATGACTCATTCAGATTGATTCCAACCCACCTAAATGGTTCCCATCAATCATATTCTTTCATTGTAATGATCTAGATTTAAAAATGGTCCTTCAATCTATACAATGGACGGATAATCGATCGATGGTTCCTGTTCATTGGCTAAATCAAGTAGAGTTATGCTAAGATTGCCTAAAAAAATAATTAAATAAAGAGAGGAACTTTCTAGATCGAGGCCCTACAACAAGAACTCTCATTCTCTTCCTTTTTTTTCTCTCTCTCTACTTTTCTTTCTTAAAAACTCTCTATGAATGCTCTCCTTTCTCTACCCAGCTCTATTTATAATGAGAAAATCTCTTGATAAGATGAGATAAGCCTTATCTTATCTCAATTTTGAAATTTAAAATTTATTATCAAAAATAAAATTTATAATTCTACTTATATCAGACTTTGAAACATGGTCTTTCCCCTATATCTAAAAGGCTCTAACTATCTAGTCTATGCTTCTCTTTTGTTTATTATCTTGAAATTTATTTACTTAAACCCATTACTGTTCCTAAAAGAAAAATTTTCTACCGAAATTTTGGGATCGTTACATTCTACCCCCCAATAAAAATTTCATCCTCGAAATTTACTTGGGTTCTTATTCGAATAGAAGAGGATATTTTTTATGGATTTCTGACTCCTGCTCCCATGATGCTTCTTCTGTTCCATGATGATTCCACAGTACCTTAACTAACAGTATAATCTTGTTTTGTAATACATGCGCCTTCTGGTCCAAGATACAAGTCGGATTTTTCTACATAAGAGACATCTTCTTGAAGTACTAGGTCTTGCTAATCTATAGTATGCGAAGCATCTCTTTCGTACTTTTGTAGCATATACACATGAAATACATTGTGAACACTTACAAGTTAGGGTAGTAACGCAAGTTTGTAAGCTGCAGCTCCTATTCGCTCTATAATCTTGAATGGTCCTGATTAAAACGCAGAGCTAGTTTTCCTTTCTTTCAGAATCGTATTAATCCCTTCATCGGTGAAACTTTGAGGAAAACATGATCTCCTTCCTGAAAATGTAAGTCTCGTCTTCTGTTGTCCACATAACTCTTTTGACTGACTTTGAGCTGCTAATAGATGCTTCCGGATAAGTTCAACCTTCACTGAAGCTTCCTGAACAATGTCGGGACCAATCAAACTCTTCTCACCCACTTCTGTCTAACAATTAGGTGCTCGACAAGGTCGCCCATACAATGCTTCGTACAGTGCCATACAAATACTAGCTTGATAGCTGTTGTTGTAGGCGAACTCAGCAAAATGTAGATTATCGTCCCAACTGCCTTTGAAATCGAGACCGCATGCACGTAACAAGTCTTCGAGTATCTGGTTCACCCTTTCTATCTGCCCATTTGATTGTAGATGATAAGCCATACTAAAGTCCAAAGTCGTACCCATGGCTTCTTGTAAACTTGTCCAGAATCGTGATGTGAATCGAGGGTCACGATCTGAGACGATGGAACTCGGTACACCATGCAACCGCACTACTTCTTTGATGCATTATCTGGCTAAGATATCCATCGAATAATTTATTCGAATGGGAATGAAATGAGCCGATTTCGTCAACCGTCCACAATTACCCAAAGTGAATCATACTTCTTCTGAGTCACGGGAAGCCTAACTATAAAGTCCATGGATATACAATCCCACTTCCATTCAGGGTATCTTCAACAGCTGAAGAAGTCTGGACAAATTTTGATGATCAGTCTTGACCTGCTGACAGACAAAACACCGTGACATGTATTCGGCGAACCCTTCTTGATATTTGGCCACCAATACAACTGCTTCACGTTTTGGTACATCTTTGTACTCCCGGAGTGAATCGTGAACTTTGTTCGGTGAGCTGTCTTCAGAATTTCTTCCTTTAATTCAGGTACATTCGGTACGCATAGACGATTATGATACGAATACCTTTGTCTTTCCAAATCTTCCATTCTGAAGCTTCTTTCCCTTTATGTTTAGTTATCACCTGTTGTAACCATTCACTACTTCCTTGGGCTTCTATGATCCTGTCAGCTAAGGTTGGTCTTATCCAGAAATTTCCCAACCAAACACACTTATGATCACAGAATAATAATTCTAAATCGAATTCCTTTGCAATATCAAGCATTTTCCATTCGTGAATCATGAGATTTGCAATGATTTGCTGCCTATACTGCTTCCTACTGAGAGCGTCTGCTACTAGATTAGCCTTCCCAGGGTGATATAATAACTCGAAATCATAATCTTTCAAAAATTCCACCCATCTTCACTATCTCATATTTAGCTCCTTCTGAGAGAACAAATATCGTAGGATTTTATGATCAGTGAATAAATTAAACTGCTCACCGTACAAATAATGCCTCCAGATCTTCAAAGCGAACACAATAGTGGCTAGTTCCAAATCATGTGTAGGATAATTACATTCATGATTTTTCAACTGTC
This sequence comes from Liriodendron chinense, assembly GCA_003013855.2. Classification (NCBI taxonomy): domain Eukaryota; kingdom Viridiplantae; phylum Streptophyta; class Magnoliopsida; order Magnoliales; family Magnoliaceae; genus Liriodendron; species Liriodendron chinense. The sequence continues at coordinate 3,441,315 of ML058445.1, read as the reverse complement.
TTGACGCATATGGTATCACATTGCCCTCTTGCATTAATACGTAACCTAGGGCTAGGATAGATGCATCAGTATAGAGTATAGACTTCACACTCTCCTGTGAAAGGGTAAGAATAGGGGCAGTAGTTAGAAGTCTTTTCAACTCCTGAACCACTTCTTCACATCTTTCGGTCCATATAAAAGGTACGCCCTTCCAAGTCAAGTTGGTTAACGAGCCAAATTTTTTGTAGAAGTCTTTGATGAATCTCCAGTAATATCCAGCTAGGACTAAGGAAACTTCATATTTCTGACACATTAGTGGGCTGCTCCCACTTAACTACTGCTTCAATCTTTGTCGGGTCCACTGCTACTTCTTCTCTAGAAATAACATGGCCGAAGAATTGAACTTTCTCTACCCAGAATTCACACTTCGAAAATTTTGCATAAAGTTGGTGATCCTTCAGAACCTGTAATGCTATCCTTAAATACATCTCATGCTCCCTACTAGCCTTAGAGTAAATCAATATATTGTCGATGAATACGATAATGAACTGATCCAGATATGGCTAGAATATTCTGTTCATCAAATCCATAAACACGGCTGGGGCATTGGTCAACTCAAAAGTCATAACACAAAATTCATAATGCTCATATCAGTGTTCGGAACGTCATCTTTTATATATCTGCTTCCTTGATTCATAGTTGATGATATCCCGACCTTAAGTCGATCTTAGAGAAATAGCAAGCACCCTTCAACTGGTTGAATAAATTGTCGATACGAGGTAATGGGTATTTGTTCTTGATGGTCACCTCATTCAGCCGACAGTAGTCAATACATAACCGCATACTACCATCCTTCTTCTTTATAAAAATTACCGGCGCACCCCACGGGTATGTGCTAGGTCTTATGAAACCTTATTTTGTTAACTCGCCCAAGCTGATCTTTCAACTCCTTTAATTCCACTGTCAACATCCGGTATGGCTGAATAGAGATTGGTGCAGTACCTGGTAAGAGATCGATACCGAAATCGACGTCCTGTCGAGGTAGGTAATCCAGCAATGTCCTGAAAAACCTTAGGATACTCACTCGCCACCGAAATTTGATCCAAGGTCGTGACTCACCTTCATTTAGCACCATGATATGTATAAATTCTTTACTCTTTTCTATGACTTGCATTTGGAATGGTTCTTTGCCAGGAATAGAGAAAGTAACTGACTTATCATGACAGTCAATCTTAGCTGGATTTGAGGTAAGCTAGTCCATACCTAGGAGAACATCATACCCTGGACATGTCCATCACAACCAAATCTGCTGGCATAAGTACACCGCCAATATTGAGTTGACAGACTCTACACACTTGGTTTAAGACTACTACTGCCTTTCCTATAGGTGTTTCAACTGAGTTTGTTTTTCTAAGGTGTTCTGGTTTAAGGACTAGTCGTTTTACTACAACAATTGATATGAAAGACAAGCTAGCACCAGAGTCGAAAAGAATAGTAACAGATTTATCACGAACATTCGCCATACCTTCCACCACATTGTTATCCACCTCTGGCTCAGCAATTGGTGCAATCGCATATACTTTTTCTTGCATAGGTTGTTGTCTAAACTGCTATCCTCCTCGATTCTGAGAAGTCAGTAGGTCGAGCTAGCTACTGGGACCAATTTTGTTGGAACCGCTGCGGCCTGGGAGGAAACGACTTTGAAGATTGGGTATAGGGGGTTGCTAACCGCGATGCCTAAGATGTCATGCCTGACTGTTGAGTTGTAGCAAGGACCTGCGCACGGGAAGGTAAGGAAGGTAGTAGGCCCATGTCGCGAAGTCGGGTCGACAAGTGTATTATTTTATGTCCATACTTATTGCAGTGAGCATAGTTTCCAGCAAAAAATTGGTCCTAACTGTTCACCACGAAAGTTGGCACATTAACCCTTTGCCTCTTCTCTAATGATTGTTATTGACTTGGTGCAGACCTAGACTGACTTCCGGTTACTTAAGTGCGAGATTTCTGGAACAGTTCATTATCCATTTCAGCCTTCAATGCTGTGCCCACAATCTTAGCATAACTTTTAATAGTGTCAGTGCAGAACTTTATTCGAACATTCTGATGAAGTCCTTCATCAAACTTAGAAATTTTATATTTTTCATCTTCCAAGATTTTTTAAACATATCTGGATAATTCTGCGAACTTAGCCTCATACTGAGCCACAGTCATTGAGCCTTGCTCTAACTTAGTGAACTCGGCCATCTTCTAATTTCTGTAGGCCCGAGGAAAATACTTCTCACGAAATTTCTTCTCAAACTTTGCCCATGTCCACTCATGATTAGCTTCTACCACCTACTTTGTCCGCATGCCATCAGACATCTGCTTCTCCTTGAAGGATAAATGAGGCCAATCATACCTTTTGATTGTCAAGGCAGCTCATTGCTTCTAGTACCTTCTCTACTTAGACCAACCAATCCTCAGCTATAGTTGGATTTGTGGCACCCTAAAATATCGGAGGCCTAAGTTTGGTGAACTTCTCCAGCAGGTCCACTTCTCGTGGCTGTTCCATTCTCATCGACATTGTCTGTCGACTTCCATGCGGTGCTTGAGTCATGTCATCCCACTGTGCAGCAAACTTGTTCCTGTTATTGTTTCATCATTGCCGCTATTTGGTGAAGTAGTCCGAATGCTGCATCTAAGGGTTGAATGTTGGGTCCCACAGGATTCACCTGTGTTGTCTTAGGAGACAATGGTAACCGAGTACTAGGCCTCACTTCATTTTGATTTGCCACTAGTGGGGGTGGTGCAAGATTCTGTTGTTCCTCAAAGTTTTCTTCTTCTTCCATATCATTTTCATCTTGCTCTCTATTTTACGCCTCTTCTTCCACCACTACTGCAAGATTCACTATCGGTCCTTGGGCCACAGTTGCACTCGTTGATGGGCCTATATCACAAAGGCTTTTGAATTTCCTAGGAGCCATAATTACCTAGGAGGAATAACGAAATTTAGTGCCAATGAGCCACTGAGGGGTTTATTGTACTTAAATAATAAAGAACAGTGAAGGTATACATCTGGACAATTTACTTAGTGTACATTCAAGGTCGGTTTCAGCATTGGTTTGTTATCTTATCGGTTATATTTTTACACCAAAATTTTTATATAACTTTCTTAATGAGTTCACTTGATCACTAGAAAATTTTAGAGTTTTTTGCTAATTATAGAATTTTCTAAAATTCTCACGGTGTAATCTGTCCAGAAATGGATACTTTCTAACCAGTCTTCACAAATTTATTAAATATATACATTATTTGATGTTGTCGAATTTTTAACTATTTTTCCTCTAAATCAAACTTATCCAGCTACAATCAGAATTTTGAACCACCTAGATCGAAGCTTTACTTTAATAGATACGAATTTTATAAGTAACTCAAATTCTACTATCCAGCAGAATAATGTTCAAGGGTAATTCTAATACTGATCCACTACTTTATAGAATATATTTTTACAAAAAAAATTATGTAGATTATCTTATGGGTCTAATTAACTTTTATAAAATTTTAACTTGTTCCAAGAAGTACAAATTTTATAAAATTTGTACATTACAATATGTCCAGTATTTGGAACATTTCTGACTAGTCTATAGGAATTTACTAAATTTGTATAGACACTGATGGGTTTATAATTTTTACTAATTTTATATTTAAACTAAACTACCCAGCTATGATCGGGCCTTTAAATCACATTGATCGGAACTGTATATTAATAAATATGAATTTTTACAAGAATCAATAATTCTGCTGAACATTGCTGTCCAGCAAGATTTGTATGCTATAAAATCATCTAAAAATACATAATTGCTGAAAATGAACTATAAATCAATTATCAATAACAATAAAACACTTTGAGCTTATATTGAACTCCAGATAAGCAGTAAACATTTCAATTTACTTTTTTTATAGGGATTCCTAATTTTGATTTCTAAGTTTTCGACATTTACCACAATCATTTAGGGAATGTCCTAAGTTTGGTTTCTAACTTTTAGGGGTCTACCATTTATGTATAAGAGTGGAGTCATAACCTATAAGTCAACTAGGTTTTTAAGAAAACCCTCTCTCTGATACCATTCTGTCACGCCTCAAAATCTAGACACAGAGTGTGCATCCTCCAGCCTAGTTTACGGAGTATGACTGGTGCACTAAGTGCATTAACAATATTAAACCATATAAAAGATATGAAATAATGAAAATTCTAAGTTACCATTTATTCACAAAATATCCAACTATAAACTAAGTCCACCTATTTGGGACTTTATTAGATATCTACTAATTATTGAAAATAACAAAATAAAACAAGAATAGTCTAAACGTCTTGGTTTAGGGCCGCTACTTCTTCCTCGGTCAAATTAGGCCAATAATCCTGCGGTTCCTCTAGTGGTCCCACTTCATTTACTGGAACATTCTCTGAAGGGTTTACGTCCACATCATCTGTATATGTTTAATCCACAACGTCAGCTAGAAGCCCAATGAGTAAACCCATCATGGTTCACACCCACCCAAATAAAGTAGTACACCCAAATAGAGTCTTACGATTAAATTTATACTATGGATGCAAGAATGTTATGCAAGATGATATGATACATCAAGTGGATATATACTCAGTCTTCTACTTGCTTCGATTGGATTCCATCAGTCGGTTCCCCCTTCCTTGTAGGGCAGACTTCCACATACTAGTGTGCTTCCAAGATGGTCCCTAAGTAACCGAGTACTTAAGTACCTACCAGTCTTCTAGAGCGATACTCCAGGATAACAATGTAAGAATGTATAAAGCATATGGCATATTGTGTTCAATAATCATCTCTCTAATTGAGAGGCAACAGATAATTCAGTCATCTCTCCTTTTGAGAGGTACATACATATTATTCAGTCATCTCTCATTTTGAGAGGCACATATATATTATTTGTCATTCCTTTCATTCAACATGTATAAGTAATAAAATGCATTGGCATATATGCGTAACATTATCATAATCAATACAAGTCACCCCAAGCATAGCATCACACTATAATAACCTATCTTATTCAAATGAATAGAAAACATGTTGGGATTCACTCACCTGTTGGTAGTGTCAATTACTATATTAATTTCGTCACGGCCTGAGTTAGGATCGGTCCTAGATCTACAATCATTATAATTTATACTTATTTATCATCAGTATAGCCTTAGATATATTTATTTTTAAATTGATTTTTACTTTATTTAGGTTTGGTCCCCTAATGGACGGTCCAGATTCAATTATTGGGACTCGCTTTTCCAAAAGGAATAGCCCTTTTACTATTTTCTGATGGTACGATCCACTTGACTGGTAGATTGTTCCTATTCTTGGTTACATGTTCTCCAATGATATAATAATAAAGATGGTTAACTAAATTTTGCAAGACCTTGTGCTGGAGTACCCAAAATGATCCAATTATGAGAATCCAAACCATACCTCCCTACTATTTCTCTTGGCATGGCCCGCCCGGAAGTCTGATTAGGCTAATTTTTTGTTACAAAACCAACAACCTATTATTCAAGAGATTGGGTGGATCAAATTTTCCAAAGACTACATAGTGGGGCCTACGAGTTCCCAACCAGTGAATAGGTATTGTCCCCATTGTTTATCTCGGTACGGCCCACTGGAATGTCCTATATGGACCATTTTTTGTCCTCGACCAAAAAATTTGCTTATTAAGATATTGGACGGATTAGATTTCTTAAAATACCTCCAAGTGGGTCTCAATAGTAGACAGCAATCCAAAATCGGACTGGTTCAACCATGTGTGTTGTTATCATTACTGTTTCAAGTGATATGGGCCACTTGAGATTCAGATTTATCTGATTTTTGGACCCAAGCTGTAAAATGTTATGATACAACATATGGTTATCTTAGATATAATATTTCATCATAGTGGGGTCCACGAGTGGACCACTCTCCACGCCCAGAAATTTCAGCTTTATGTTTTTATTTTTATTTTATATTTTTTTATCATTAAATTGTTCGAGGTGGTGTGGCCCACTCGGACCTCTGTTTGGGTTCAAATTTGGACACAAGTCTTAAAATGAGATGGAGAAGTAAATGGATAGAGTGGATGTACTAAATACATCAAGGTGGGTCCCACAAGTGGGGCCCCCACATCATCCCTCAAAGACATGAAACGTCTGACACTGCTGTGCAGCAACGTCCTCTGGACGTTGCATGTCCAGCAACCTTTTTTTTTATTTTACTTTTTGTTTATTTATTTAGCCCAAATGTGGGGTTTACTTGAGATCTGGTCCGACCATTGGATTGGCCACCTCATTGTGGGCCCAATAAAATTTTAGAATACAACAAATTCATCACAATTAATTTAATAGTAAAACAAAGCAATAATAAAAAGAATTTAAAGGCTAGCATTTATCCAATCGATATGGCCCATCTGTAGGTCCAATTGATCTGAATTTCATGGCCCATGTATATTTTGGCCTTATGGTCATTACGACTCATTCAGATAGATTCCGGCCCACCCAAATGATCCCCATCAATCATATTTTTTCATTGTAAACAATGGACGGATGATCGATCGATCGATCCCGTTCATTAGCTAGATCAAGTAGAATTATGCTAAGATTGCCAAAAAAATAATTAAATGGGGAGAGAAACTTACTAGATCGAGGCCCACAACAAGAACTCTCCTTCTCTCCATTTTCTCTCTCTCTACTTTTCTTTCTTAAAAACTCTCTATGAATGCTCTCCTTTCTCTACCCAGCTCTATTTTTAGAGAGAAAATCTCTTGATAAGATGAGATAAGCCTTATCTTATCTCGATTTTGAAATTTAAAATTTAAAATTTATTACCAAAAATAAAATTTACAATTCTACTTATATCGGACTTTGAACCCTAGTCTCCCCCTACATCTAGAAGGCTCTAACCATCTAGTGTATGCTTTTCTTTTGTTTATTATCTTAAAATTTATTTACTTAAACCTATTACTGTTCCTAAAAGAAAATTTTCCTACCGAAATTTTGGGGTCGTTACAATTAAGGCTCTACATAAGAGTCAAGGTCCTACATAAGAACCTACAATAATTTTAAGGCTAACCAATAACCTTGGTCCTAATCTAAGGATCCACGTACACTCCTGTCAGAAGCTCCCTGTGGAGATAAGATTTAGGCTCTACACTAGGGCTAAGGTTCTACACAAGAACCTAGTTCGAGTTTGGGTCAAACTCTCACACTCAATCCTACATAAGAAAAGAGTATGAACCAGATTCTTACTATTGGCAACGTACTTGTCGAATTGAGCCCCTTTTGTCACGCCGTCTTAAGTCACTTTTTCGAGCTCTCTTGTGACTAAATCAGCTCCTCATGTGCTCTCCCGATCTTTAATATCAATGCTTTCCCAAGGCTTCAACTCTAAGATCAATCGCCTTGCATTTGATGTCCCAGTGAGGTGACCAAGGTGATGGGAAGTGGTTGAATCCTCTACAACTAATGGAAAGTTGATTGCCTAGAGGAATTCACCTAATAGATCTCTAAAAGATGTTTAGACAAGTGTTTTACCTGTATTCTTAGTGTTTAAACCTCTAAAGATCACAAGAGAACAAGTTTATCTTCAATTGAACTTTGTATGCTCCAATATGTGATGAATCACAAGGAAGATGACTTTATTAACTCAGAATTATAGCCTAACGATGGTTGCTATTATGGTGGCTTCTATTACACTAAATTCTCTCTCTGAAGCCCAAGAGTTGAGCTTCGTATATATAGAGTTAAAGCTCTAACGGATAGAAAACGGGATGCAACGACTATTTGTCAGTCAATCGATCCCCCTGTGGCTCAAAAGGATTTCTGTTATTCAGAAGTAGCCACTTTCGGCCTATCGACCCAACCTAGCAGTCGGTCGATAAAGCCCATCAGCCGACCTATTCTAGCTATCATTCGGCCAAATTAGCTCAGGACACATGGTACATTTGTTATCCATTTTGAGCCAATTTCGGCCTATTGACCCTATCGGTCAGTTGGCCAAACTAATTGTCGACTGGCCAATGGTCCGACCAACAACAGTATGAGTTCTGTTGTCTTTGGCAGTTTGTTTATAACAGCTCACCAACCTCTAGGCCTATCAATGGGTGGTCTTTTAGAACTCTTAAGGCTAATGTAAGATGATTAAAAGTTTACTTATTAGGTCCAAGTCATCTAGAGGTTAAAGTTGTTTTAGTTCTAAGGGGTTAGGAATACCAAGGCACCTTTGATTTACTTGTTCCTTCTTCCTTAATGCTTATTGTCCACTTGAATTTTCAGTCTTCAGCTTGCTAAGGCTTAACTGATATTAAGACACATGGATGCACATGATTGACAAATAAGGTGCACAAACAAGTGCACTAACAATCTCCCTATTTGTCAATAATGTGACAAAAACCTAACCTACCAAAACAACAAAATTACATGTTCAAGAGTACAATGATTTACAAATTGAAATTACAACTCTAGACATGTACGACACTTGCATTGTTCCCCCTAAGCGATTCCCCCTATCTTCAACATATCCCTGTAGAAGATAACCTGCAAAACAAATTCCATTTGTTTTGGTGGGATATATTTCTCTTACATTTTGTTGGCAATTGACACACTAATTTATCCTCCATAATGATATACCAATTAAGGTTAATGAAAGGAGAAGTTAGAATGTTCGAAATCTAACTATAAGGTCATGCTGAAAAGGAAAGGATAAGAGTGAATGAACATTAAAACATGGAGCATGCAAAGACATGATAAATAATTGATATTCCTACTCTAGCATAGATGATTATGCAAAATGATCATTTTAATATATAAAAGAAAGCATAAATGACCAAAGGCATAGATTAGCAAACATGAAGCACATAATTCATAAAAATAAGCTAATCTAAACAGGATGATAATTTAGCATATAATACCAAAATATAAGGCTTAGACTAAACTATCACGGAGGGGCTAATGAGGCTGTAATCCTCTAATATGCCCATAATCACACTAATGAGGCTAAAATCCTTAGTTTTACCTATAATGTTCAGATTCTACCTACCTTTACTAAGTTTTTCTAATTATTCTTTCCAAGGATAACCTAATTTCCTTAACACCCCATAAAATACAGCATATGATGAGGGGTTGGGAACTTCTTCCCTAGAAGGGGAAATGGTTGGGATCCTCTCTCAAATTTAAAGGAAGAGAGGTGGTGGAGGCCATTAAAATTGACACTAATTTTTTATCTCCATCACTAATAAAGTCACTAGATTCAGATTTGGACTCTTCCCTTTCATCCCGTGTTGTTTCTATAACCTTTTTTTCCTTTGGCTTTAAGCTTACATGAACAATCAGAGATAACATGACTATATTATCCAAAGTTATAACATTGGACATTCTTGGATTTAGATGATTTACCTCTGTATTTCCCACTCTTCTTGTCCTTCTTGTCACAACTCTTTCATCTATTCATCTTGAAGAATTTCTGAAATTGTCTATTAAATATCTCTCCTCATCTTCCTCTTTATCACTATTTTCTTCATATTTACTCTCATTTTTCCTATGTAAGTACTTGAGTAAAGTTTTTAAAATAATTTTTTTCTTTTTAGAGGGGTCTTAAAGTGTAGTTCATGAGTTTGTACGAAACCTAAGAATTCTTCTACTTTCGTCGAGTCTATATCTCTACACTCTTCTAAAGTGATGACTTTGGAGCCAAATCTTTTCGGGAGGGACCTAAGTATTTTCCTACATATCCACCCATTTGAAACCCTCTTTCCTAAGCCCTACATGGAGTTATAAATATCGTTCAATTTACCATAAAACTCCACGAAGGTTTCATCCTCCTCTATTTTAATGTTTTCAAAATGTGAGGTGAGGAATTACAATTTAGAATGCTTAATGGTATTCGTTCCTTCATGTGTGGTCTCTAAGGTCTCCTAAGCTAATTTGCTAGTCTAACAATTACAAATTCGTTTGAATTCATTCAGTGAGACTGCAAAAAGGATTACGTTGAGACCCTTGGCATTGTAATCATAAAGAGACTTTTATCGGTCACTCCAACTAGACATTTCCTTAAGTTAAGTAATAAAACTCCATCTGGATCCACCATTTCCACCAGAGCAATCCAACCTTGTTCAACTAAGTATCAGACCATTGGATAAAGGGACATTAAAAATATTCGCATCCGGACCTTCTAGTACGCATAATTTGAATTGTCAAAATATGATGGATAAGTGGTGATACTCCCATCATGGGCAGACATCGTTCTAAAAGTCTCTTAGGATCTACTCCAATGGTTAAGTCCTTTTAAGAGCAACTCACACTTGCTCTATTAAAGTAACCTGCTCTGATACCAATTGAAATTGCACATTTTACTCACACTTAAGTTGTATATGCTTTGTGAAAGCTCAAAGAGTGGAGCTTAAAACTATGGCTAAGTCCTACAGAGTGGGTGTTAAGACCTTTTGAAAATCATGCCTTAATTAAAACTAATTAAAAATTAAAATGAATTAAAGAATTAACACTTAGGCTTCCAAGCCAAGTAGGCTCAAGCACATAAACTACAAAATATGAAACAATTAAGCAACTAGTCTATTTAGTGAAACTAAAAGTTGTGTATGTTAATATGTCTATCAAGTACCTAACATACATTCCATTCAAGCATTCAAATAACTAAAAAAATAAATTAATACTACTAAAATAACAGTGTGCTCAAATCAATCACAAACACAAGCATGTATATCGGTTCGATTTCCCTACTCCACTCCGATTGTCATACTCAATTCATAAGTACATCGAATTTCACTAAATGGAGGTTTTAAACCAGGTTAACCTCTTAACCTTAACCGGAAGTTTTTAAAACAGATTCACCTCTCAACCTGAATGAAGGTTTTCCAGGTTCAACTCCCAACTCTTCAATTCTACACATGAGACCGGGTTCTACACAAGAACCTACACGTATACATGATCTATGTTTTTGGACCATGTATACACTCGTGTCGGTGGGTCCCCTTGGAGATTTGATAATTTAGGCTCTACATAAGAGTAAAGGTCCCACACAAGAACCTACAATGGTTTTGAGGCTAACCAATAACCTTGGTCCCAATTCAAGGACCCACGTCTACTCTCGTCGGAGGCTCCCCTTAAAGACTAGATTTAGGCTCTACACAAGAGCCAAAGTTCTACACAAGAACCTAGTTTGAGTTTGGGTCACAAAATCTCACACACGATCCTACACAAGGAAAGAACATGAACCAGACTCTTACAATTGACAAATTACTTGTCGGATTGAGTCTATTTTGTCGTACCATCTTCAGTCACTTCTTTTAGCTCTCATGTGCTTGAATCAGCTCCTCATGTACTCCGTCGATCTTTGATGTCAATGTTTTACCAAGGCTTCAGCTCCAAGATCAATCGTTTTGCATTTGATGTTCTGGTGAGGTGACCAAGGTGATGGGGGTGGTTGAATCCTCTACAACTAGTACGAAGTTGATTGCCTAAAGGAATTCACCTAATAAATCTCTAGAAGATATTTAAATAGATGTTTAACTAATAGTCATGGTGTCTAAACCTCTAGAGATCACAAGGGAACAAGTTCATCTTCAATTGGGCTTTGAATGCTCTAACATATGATGAATCACAAGGAAAATTACTTGATTAGCTTAGGATTAGAGCATAATGATAGTTGTTATTATGGTGGCTTCCAATGCACTAAATTCCCTCTCTGAAGCCCAAGAGTCAAGCGCCATATATATAGAGTTGAAGCTCTAACGGATAGAAGATGGGCTGCAACGGCTAGTTGTTAGCATGTCGATGGCCGGCCGAAATTGGGCATCGGCTGGTTGATCCCCTTGTGGCTCAAAAGGATTTTTGTTGTTTAGAATTAGCCACTTTCTGCCTATCGACTCGACCTTTTGGCTAGTCGGCAAGGCTTATCGGCCAACTAATTTTAGTTGTCGATTGGCCGAATAAGCTCAAGACACATGGTTCATTTATTGTCCATTTTAAGTCGATTTCGACCTATCGACCCTATTTAACGATCAGCTAAACAAACTGTCGACTGGCCGATAGTCCGACCAACAACACTGTGAGTTTTGATGTCTTAGGCAATTTGTTTATAGCAGTTCACCAACCTCTAAGGCCTATCAATGGGTGGCCTTTTGGGACTCCTAAGGCTAATGTAAGACCACTAAAAGTTTACTTATTGGTTTCAAGCCATCTAGAGGTTAAAGTTATTTTAGTTCTAATGGGTTAGGAACACCAAGGCACCTCTGATTTACCTGTTCCTTCTTCCTTGATTCTTCTTGTCCACTTGAATCTTCGGTCTTTAGCTTGCCAAGGCTCAACCGACATTAAGACACATGGACGCACGTGATTGAAAAATAAGATGCACAAACAAGTGCACTAATAATATCACTACAAGAAATTCCCTTTTTACCGACGAATGATTTCGTCGGGAATCAGTAAAATTTCGTCGGGAAATCTTTTTCCCGACGAAATTTTTCGCGGCTAACATCGTCGCAGAAAGGCTGTCGGTAAAAACCTTTACCGACGAAATAATTTTTCATAGGTAATAATAAAACCATTACCAACGAAAAAATTCGTCGGGAAAACATATGAATTTTTGTCGGAAATAAAAATGATACGTCGGTGAAAAAACTTTTATCGACGAAATAATTCGTAGGTAAAAAGATGTCAAATTTTTTTACCGACGAGATTTTCTTCGGTAATAAAAAGCTGTAAAACTTTTACCAACAAAATATTTCGTCGGTAAAAGTTTTTCAAATTTTTTTACCGACGAAAAAATTCGTCGGTAAAAAAATTTCACATCTTTTTACCTACGAATTATTTCGTCGGTAAAAGTTTTCCCTTTCCCGGTTTCATTTGTTTTCAAAATTCAGGAAAATTCCTAATATACACCTGTAAAGAAACCTATATATTTTTATCCTATTCACATCCACATACATACAAATAAACAGAAACTACACCATCCATACACAAATAATCCATTCCACATCCACAAACAAACAATATTCATCAACACACATATACATATAAGCTAAAAGTCGTATAGTAAAAAAAATAATCAAGAAGATGAAGGCGGAGGTGGCGGGGCATCGGTGCCAAGGCGTGCAGCGAGAGCCTGAAACATCTCCTGCATCCGTCGCTCATGCTCCTGCCGCTCCTGCCGCAACTCCTCGATCCTCCTCTCCTGCTCTTCCCGTCGCCTCTCCTCCTCCTCCCTACGCCTCTGCTCCTCCTCCTCCCGTCGCCTCTCCTCCTCCTCCCTACGTCTCTGCTCCTCCTCCTCCCTACGCCTCTGCTCCTCTCTCTGCCTCTCCAGCTGCTCTCGAATCTCATCGACGACGACCCGTAGCTGCTGAACCTCTCTCTCTGCGATATCAGCTCGGCGTTGAGCGCTCTCACCAGCTACGGATTGACTGGAGCCAGCTCTAGTTTATGCCATGAGCTTGGCACCATGGCCAAGCCTACGCACATATCCAGAACGGGTGCCAAGCACCTCGCTCAGGATTTCTGGCTCACTCCGCTGACTACCATCGGGAGTGGGCTGACTGCGTATGGTGTCCATCGCCGCCTATAATGAAAAGATATGAAATTTCATAAAAAATGACATGAATGACATTATTATCAATCAATGCGCAATTAAATTTTATAAAGTAAAGATTTTTACCCAATGCTCACTGGCTCTAGGATGAACCCAAGATCCCGTCGCCTGCCGACAGTGATCCCTCTGTAGAGGTCTACTGGTCCAGGCTCTTGGCCGGTGACGGAATCTCGCTGCGCAATCGAAAGGAAAAAAGACTTATAATAAATGTCAATCAAAATAATATATTAACTTAATAATCATCAATAATTTCTTACCATGTCGTAACGATGTCGTACAAATGACTTTGAACCAGCTACGTGGTTCACTTGTAACTTTTTCCTATTCGCAGAATTTATTCTACTCCTCTTCTGAACACATTATACAAAATACATTTCTATTAATTGCGAAATTAATTGCGAATTTAATTGTTACCGTAAGATATCGTACATGTAAATATTACCTGAAAAGCCTTCGACGAAAATCTCTTGTAGAGTATCCGCCAGTCGTCTGTAGTAACGTGTGGCGGTGCGGATAGTACGGCCTCATCGTGTGTCCTGCACCGCTTGTACCGCTGGTGCAACTCTCCGCGGTACTCCTTGAACCGCTCTCTAATCATGTCGTCGACGGCATGAGAAATGTAGGGAACATTCAAATCGAATTCAAATTTATCCTGCAGTTTTGTAATATAATAAATTAAGGCAATAAACTTATTAACAATAGGACTTAACCGTAAATGAACTTTCACAAAAGAAAATTTCAATTTACTAAACTTTACCTGAAGGCGCTGACGGATGAGCTGTCGCACATCATCTGTCACATCAGTCCAACGGGGGGTGGTGGCGGGGATCAGAGATCGGCATAGGACACCGACCTCAGACGTAAACAGTCTGACACTGTCCCCAACAGGTCTAAGGCAGTCTTGTAGGAACTCTACCGCCAACCTACCCTCACGCGTAAGTCGCTCTAAAACTAACCCACGCGTGGGTCCACGTCCTCGTCGGCTGGTAGAAGATGCTGCTGCGAAAAGATATATGTAAGTAACAATATAAACAAAAATCACTAAATAAATGTCTAGACTTACATGCAGTGCCTGGTGTATGCTGAACCGAAGGATCAGATGACTATGATGCACCGTGCGACGTCGATGCTGTCTGCCTCGCATCACGGGTGGAAGGGGTAGATCCAGTGCGCGAACGACCTGATCTCCCACCTGGTGCCATGACTGAATATATCTGAAATATAAACTTATAAATTTAAACAATGTCAATGCAAGTTTATGAACATCATTGTAGAGTGAATTTGTACTTATGCTTAGAGAGATGATAAAAATATGACTAGACCATTACACTATAATGCAAGCAGAATATAATAAAACTGTAAACAGAATATAAAAGTTGAAAAATCCATTACACATTGTCATTCTATATTAAATACATATATCTCATTGTAATACAAATCAACTTCGGATCAACTATCCGAAATACTCCCTGCGTAAGTTATCCTATGCTGCAGATGTATATGTCAAGCTATATGAAGCACTCGACATTGTTACAGCCAACATGCCAGTCACAATAGGAGAAATCTGATCTCTCGGGACTCCATTCAGATGTGCAAGTGATAATGTCGCATCTTCCATACGAAGTTTTCCGCGGTTATATTCCTCAATCAGGTCCGAAATTTCTTTGAGATTGTATAATCTTTCATCTGAGTCATCGTCTTCCTCCCTACATTTCTCGACCAGACCGGGTATCTCTCTGGCCCTACCAGAAGAATATAGGGCCGGAAAGTCCATCCGCAACAGCTGATGAAGTATGCTACGTGCTTCCGCTACGCTCCAATTTGTGGAGGACATGATCAGAAAGTGACTTAACTGTAAATGTAGATTATAAACAAGTCAATTCAGGAAAAAAATCATGACTTGTAA
The DNA here is from genome assembly GCA_003013855.2 of Liriodendron chinense. Classification (NCBI taxonomy): domain Eukaryota; kingdom Viridiplantae; phylum Streptophyta; class Magnoliopsida; order Magnoliales; family Magnoliaceae; genus Liriodendron; species Liriodendron chinense. The sequence continues at coordinate 3,425,802 of ML058445.1, read as the reverse complement.
ACATATATACATGTAATAATCAAATTAATCGAATTGAAAATTACATGTAAATCTTGTATACATTTAATAATCGTCGTCTGAATCATTATCGCTTAGGACTCTTTCTTCTTCACCATCACTATTGCTGATCAGAATTTTCTCTTCATCGTCTGCAACGTTGTCATCGATGAAAGTGCTATCATATCTAACAATGTCATTTATGATTGAGGCATCAACATGATCAGGTGGCATATCATCTCTATTCAATTGCACCACATCAATATCAACATTTGGATCATTCCCTCTATCCCAAGATGGCATGTCTTCTTGGTATGCTTGTTCAACTGACGACGTTCTATTACTCCCTTCATCGTTATCTTCAACGTCTACTTCGGGAACGTCAAATATGTTCCTGGGCTTTATTTTCTGCACCACGTGCCAAGAGCCGCCTAACTTGGTGTCAGCGAGGTAAAATACTTGTTCGGCTTGGCCGGCTATGATAAATGGGTCATCTTTAAACCACTTCCGAGATAAATTTACGCTCGTGAAGTAATTATCAGTCTGTATTCCCAACTTTTTATTTCCAATGTCCCACCAATCGCATTTAAATAAGTACACCCGCTTTCTCATACAATAACTCAGCTCAATAATATTCGTCAAAACGCCATAAAAATCAATTTCGACCTCCTCATGTGTTCCCTTCACAACCACACACTATTTTGTGTGGTCCTATATTTCTCACGCTCCTCCGTGTGGAACCGAATCCCGTTTACAATACAACCTGTATATCTACATACACGTCTATTAGGGCCACACGCCAGTGAGTAGAGCGCATCAGACGCATCCGCAGAGTTGCTAGCGCGCAACATCTTCATCTATCATCACGTACAGAATACAAATCTACGTTTAGGCATTTAAAATTACGTGTAAATATTGTGCAATACAACAATATTGTAAGTGTGGTGAGATAGAAGGTAAATTAATCTTACACGTTTTGCAAACCATTCCGGAAATAAATCCTGATGCATTCGATCATAATTTTTAGGGTATTGGGACTTCATCTCCTCGATGTGTTCGCTATACACAATTGGTACGTTGTAAGCAAGAAATTTTGAGATTAAAACTGTCTGTAGATATACAATAATTATGTGCGAAGACTTACTCCAAGTACGACTTTATTTCTTCACAGTTATGCAACACATACCACCACGCCTTCGCTTGATCCCGAGGGTCCATATCCTGAAACGTCGGCAATCCTAAAGGACGGACGTTATGTGCGAATACAGATATGAGTCCTTGTTCATGCTCCTGCCCTGCATCGGCATTCCGATCTTCTCGGTTATATTTAGTCTCCATGCCACGAAAATACATGGAGCAAAATGTCAGGCACTCATTATCAATGTACGCCTCAGCAATGGATCCCTCTGGACGTGCCTTATTCCTCACATATTGTTTTAATGTGTGAAGGTATCTGTACACAAAATGAATATGTTTAGGACATGAAAACATGGATATACGTAGTTTATGGAATGAATAAAAATTTATGATCATTGTTCTATCACCTTTCGATCGGATACATCCAACGATATTGTACTGGGCCTGCAAGCTTCGCTTCGTGCGGTAAGTGAATCGGTAGGTGTACCATGACATCGAAAAACGCAGGTGGAAATATTCTTTCAAGTTTGCAAAGGATTATGACAATATCCTTCTCCAGTCGTTTAATAACCTCTACATTCAAAGATTTCGAACACAAATCCTTAAAGAATATCCCCAACTCAATCAGCGTAGCACTGACATCCTTGTTAAGGAATCCACGAATCGCAACCGGTAGTAGACGTTGCAGAAGGACGTGACAGTCATGACTTTTCATTCCTGTTACCTTACAGTCCGTAATGTTTACGCACCGAGAGATATTCGATGCATACCCATCGAAAAATTTCACCTTGTTCAACCATTCACATACACGTTTTTTCTCTAGTTTTGTCAATGTATAGCAGGCTGCTGGTATAGTATATGAATTTCCATGTGGTTGCAAGTGCAACTCTTTCCTTAAACCCATTGCTTGTAGATCCAATCGAGTCTTAAAACTGTCTTTTGTTTTCTTCTCTATGTTCATCAATGTTCCAAAGACATTGTCACATATATTCTTCTCAATATGCATGACATCCAAGTTGTGTCATAATTTCAGATGACTCCAATAAGGCAACTAAAAAAAATGCTCTTCTTCCTCCAGTTGTACTCTAATACTGTACGTTTTCTCTTCTTCAAGTGCGGTGCCTTACCAAATCTAACTTCTTCAATGTTACTCAGTTGTTGTAACACATCTTCTGCAGATAGTTCTTTCGGTGGTGGCCTATGATCTTGTTTGCCATCAAAGATTACCGTCTTCCTGCGCCAACTATGATCTCTCGGAAGGAAGCGACGATGGCCCATATAACACGTTTTCTTACCATGCTTCAATGACAATGAACAAGTCTCAGTACTACATGTAGGACAAGCCAACTTTCCCTTCGTGCTACACCCAGACAAATTCCCATATGCAGGGAAGTCATTTATTGTCCACAAGACCGCTGCATGCAATCGAAACGTCTGTTCTGCAAAAGTGTCATACGTCTGGACACCTTGACTCCACAACTCGTTTAACTCATCTACTAACCATCGGAGATACACATCAATGTCATTCCCCGGTGACTTGGGTCCAGGAATAAGCAACGACATCATAAAAAATGATTCCTTCATACACAACCAAGGAGGTAAATTGTAGGGCATAAGTATCACTGGCCACATACTGTACGAGCTACTCATATTACCAAATGGATTAAAACCATCACTTGCAAGACCTAGCCGAACATTGCGAGAATCCTCTGCAAACCAGTCATATTGCTTATCAAAATGTTGCCAGGCTTCAGAGTCAGCGGGATGCCTCAATGTATTATCATCATGAACGCGTTTCTCCTTATGCCACCTCATATCTTCAGCCGTCTTGCTCGACGTAAACAATCTTTGTAATCTGGGTTTCAATAGAAAGTACCTTAACACCTTTTGTGGAATTTTCTTACGCTTAGGTTCGTCATATTTCCACCTAGACTCTCCACATTGTGGACACTCCTCAACATTTTCATATTCTTTCCAATACAATACACAATCATTTATACATGCATGTATGAGGATGTAACCAAGGCCCAAGTCTCGCATTAACGATTTTGCCTCGTAATGAGACTTAGGCAATGTCTCACCTTCAGGTAATACTTCTTTCAACAAGCCAAGTAACATGTCGAACGATTTGTTACTCAAACGATTTATTGTCTTTAAATGAAGTAACCTTGTAAGGAAATTCAACTTGGAGAAGTTCCGACACCCCGGATAGAGTGGACGTTGCGCATCCCTCAACAACCTACTAAACTTTTCTGATTCGGCATCACCCATAGGAGGAATATCCTGGCTAGTACTTGTCGCTGCAAAATCAGTATCCGCAATTGTTCCCTGTTGAGCTCTTAAGTGTGCAAATTCTAACCCATATTCATCACTCATTATGCAAGGTTTGTATGGTTTGTAGGCTAATCCAATGCATGTTTTGTGACGATAGGACTGAGAGCGGTTCCACCTAATTGAAGATAAAAAGGGCTCATTTGGGACTATTTTGATGAAGATCATTTGAGGACAAAAGAAGAGAGTAGAAGAAAGAAAGCAAGAAAAGAAGAAACAACAGAAGCCGACCGGTCTTGACCGGTCGGCCAAGAAGGCCAGACCGGTCTTGACTGGTCAGCCATGCACGTTGGAAGGCTGCTGAAGACGTTCGACCGGTCATGACCGGTCGGACATAGTCGCTGGAGCTTCAATGCAGAGGACCGACCGGTCGGCCATGGCTGCTGGAACGTGAATGAAGAAGGCCAAACCGGTCATGACCGGTCGGACATGGTTGCTGTACTAACGTTGAACAAGGCCGACCGGTCATGACCGGTCGGCTATGATTGCTGGAGTGACCATCCATTGAGGCCGACCGGTCTTGACCGGTCGGCCATGCGTAAGAACTCAGAAGTTTCTATTTTAAGTCCAAATTTCTCTGCGCTGCGTAACTCTTACGCAGATTCTCGATCTTTCTGAAGTTGTGGAGCTTCCTTACTATAAAAGGACACCTAGGGATCGTTTCTAGGGTATCCTAGAAGGGTTTAAGCGAGGTTGGAGGCTGTGGAAGTGAATTTCAGAGTTTCACAACTCCTAGTTTGCTTTGCTGTTTTCATGCTTTTTATAGTTGTTTCATGTTTCCTTGGATCATGAGCAGCTAAACCTCTTAGCTAGGGCTAAGAGGTGAAGCTTGTAGTGGATCCAAGATGTTTTAATTCGTAGTTAAGTGGTTTTAAGTGTGGAATTCATGATTATGAACTAAGGTTTGAAGTTTATACAAGTTTTTGAGTAGTTTTCTTAGTCTTATGATGACTCATGGATGTTTGGGAGAATTACTTAATTGCTTAATTGGTTTGTATCCGTCTAGACCTGTATGATCCGAGGAATCGGAGTGCGCTCTAGTACTATGATCTTCATAAAGGGACTTCATACCAAAGTTCTATTTCTCTGTTTTTCTGGAATATGTATGGACTGTGCATGTGATTTGAATCAAGTTCAAATCCTGATCTAGCCTTGTCTTGTGACAGGACTTGAGGATGGTTATGATTGTGAACTGGACCTTTAGGAAAGGGGAATGACATATGCAATTGAGCATGCTCAGATCAGCCTACATTGAGTGAATCTTATGCATAGAACTTACATATGACAGATTGTTTAGTTTAACAGCTCTATCATCCGACTAGATAGATCTTAATATCGATTCTAGTTGAGAGAATGAGAAACCACAGCGGATTGAACATCAAGGATTGTTACAAGTGGATCCTTGAAACCCTAGTGCCTTTTTATCATTAGTCACTTTAATTTAATTAAAATTTGTTACTCACATCAATTCTATTCAAAATCTGATTACTAGCTTTCAATAGACACTTTTGGATGTGTTTGTGAAATCCTACATAAGTCCCTGTGGATCGACCTCGGTCTTACCGAGATTATTACTACATCGCAACCCTACACTTGGGGAAGCGAACAAGTTTTTGGCGCCGTTGCCGGGGAGTTTTGACGGTTTATCACAAATATCTGAAATTAGTATCTATATAGGATTTTTAGGATTTTAGGACTAATTTAGCCTGTTTATTTGATTTTCTTTTCAGGGATTTCTAGGAAGTTGAAGAAGATACAAGGGTTTCAAGTGCCGAATCAGGTTCTATCTTTCTAAACCTTACTCTTCTCCTTCTCTTATTCATTCATATCATATTCATCTCTTGTAGAGTGGGTGGAGATTCCTTTTGGATCTCTGAAAGGTCGGCCTTTTTGCCACCTGGATTCCTATTGGTCGGCTCTGCCGTCTTGGATCACCTTGTGCTCAGAGACTTCTTTTCTCATCTCTATTCCTCTTTCTCTTTTTTTCTGCACTTTTTCTCAAAAGATTCAAAGAGTTGGTGGGGAGTTCTTTGAACCCCTATTGACCAGGAGAAATCGGTCTCTATCCTTGCTTCTGGCCTAGCCATTGCAAGACACCTTGTGCTTCTGTCTTAGAGAAGAGTAAAGAAAGGGAGGAAGAATTCTTCTTTCTCTTTGTTTCTTATTTTTTTTGGTTTTGCATGCCACATTGGGCTCGGGATTTCAATAACCGACTCATAAGTGAAGGGGGGATAGTAGAAGGGATTGATAGAGAGCCACGTGCTAGGAGACAACTAAACTCTCCAATTTTGTCTGAAAATATGGCTGCAAATCAACCTAATCTGGGCCAAAACCAAACTGAAACAGGGGAGAATGTGGTCCCCGACCTAGGACTTTACGTGATTTCTTGCAACCTGCAAGAACGAGCACTCCCTCATGCATAGTATTTCCACCAAATGCAGGGAATGTGGATTTGAAACCGGGAGTGATTCAACTTCTCCCCAAATTCCATGGATTAGATAGTGAAAGTGCCTATCAACACCTTAAGGAGTTTGATGAGGTAATCACCACCATACACTTTGCAAACGTGACGGAAGATGTGGTGAGACTTAAATTCTTCCCTTTCACTCTTAAAGATAAAGCTAAGGGTTGGCTTTATGCATTGAGGCCAAGATCAATTGGTGCATGGACTGATATGCACAGAGAATTCATAAAGAAATTCTTCCCTACTTACAAAACGAATATGTTGAAGCGCCTTATCATGAACTTTGCCCAAAAGGAAGATGAAACATTTTTCCAATGTTGGGAGAGGTTTAAGGACCTATTAAACGCATGCCCACATCATGGCTATGAAATTTGGTAGGTTATAAGCTTTTTCTATGAAGGACTGACTTCACCCATGCGCCAATTTGTAGAGATGATGTGTAATGGGGAGTTCATGAATAAGGAAGCTGATGAAGCATGGGATTATTTGGAAGAATTGGCTGAGAATGCACAGTCTTGGGACACATCTAAACCAACAAATTCCAAGACTGGCCAACAAAAGGAAAAGGGAGGAATGTATGTCTTATCAGAAGAAGATAGCATAAGTGCACGGGTGGCTAGCCTCACAAGAAAGGTCGAAGACATGGAATTAAGGAAAGGAGAAACAATCAACTCCACTGACGTTGAAACTGTTTGTGAAATTTGTGTTGGAAATCAACATGCAACACAAGATTGCCCCACAATTTCAGCAGTTCAAGGCATCTTACAAGAACAAACAAATGCCATAAACAGTTATCAGCAGCAATATGGTGCTCCAAACTCAAACACGTTTAATCCTAATTGGAAGAACCATCCCAACTTCAGTTGAAGGAATGGACCCACTGCAAATGCAAATAATACTCCAAAAGTATCACTAGAGGAGATGTTGGGTGCATTCGTATCGGTCCAAGCTGAGTACAACAAAACAAATTCTCTCAAAATAGATGGGTTCATGCAAGAGCAATTGAAATTCAATCAAAATTCAACTCAAGCCATCAATGAATTGAAAACATCACTGGCTAAAGTTGAATCTCATCTTAGTGTTAGAGAGAAGGGCACACTTCCTGCCCAACCTCTTCCTAACCCAAGAACCCAGTTTGAGATACAAGATGCAAGCTCATCCTCCCACCATACGGAACATGTTCAAGCTATCACCACTTTGAGAAGTGGGAAAGAGATTGACAAATCCAATCCGGTGAAGGCCCCAAAGCCTAAGGATCCGGAAATTTTCAAAGAGGATGATAGCCCGAACAATACCCCACAAGATAAATAACCGGAAAGGCAATACAAGCCGGTTGCTCCATTTCCACAAAGGTTGATTTTACCTAAACCTTTAGACAAAAATCTGGAGATTCTAGAAGTTTTCAAGCAGGTGAAGATCAACATCCCGTTGTTAGATGCAATAAAACAAATACCATCGTATGCCAAATTTCTAAAGGAATTGTGTACAGTCAAAAGGAAACACAATGTTCATAACAAAGTACTTTTGACTGAGAATTTGAGTGCCATTATCAAACGAGAGGAATGATAGAGGATGTTCTAGTCCAAGTTGATAAATTCTACTTCCCAATAGACTTTATTGTCTTGGATACACATCCCGTGATAGGCACCGGTGCGCAAATTCCCATCATACTTGGACGGCCGTTTCTAGCTACTTCAAATGCCATTATCAATTGTAGAAACGGACTTGTACAAATGTCCTTTGGAAATATGACCCTTGAGCTTAACATATTTGATTTATGCAAACAACCACGGGAGGTTGATGATGATGTCCACGAATTAAACATGATTGAATCATTCGTGGAGGATACAGTCCCCTTGTCACTATTTTCCGACCCTCTGGAGGCATGTGTGGCCCATCCTCATGAGATGAATGATGACACAACGCAAGAGATGGATGCCATTCTAGATGTGATGCCGGTGCTTGAGAATAAAAGATGGAGGGCCCCAATAGAGCCTTTGCCTGTAAATGAGAACAAGGCCCTCCCATCCAACATCAAGGCGCCAACACTCGACCTAAAACCATTGCCAAGTGAGCTAAAATATGTTTATTTAGGTCAAGATGAGACATATTCAGTGGTGATTTCTTCCCACTTGGATGAGGAACAAGAGAGTAGGCTAATAGCCACTCTATTAAAGCACAAGAGTGCCATTGGATGGTCAATTGCGGATCTTAAAGGCATAAATCCACTGATTTGTACTCACCGCATACACCTTGAGGAAAATGCAAAGACATCCCGGCAACCACAAAGACGACTAAATCCAAACATGAAGGATGTGGTTAAGGCCAAAGTGGTGAAACTATTGGATGTAGGTATCATTTACCCAATATCCGATAGCCAATGGGTGAGCCCAACTCAAGTGGTGCCTAAGAAATCCGGAATAACCATTGTAGCCAATGCCAATAACGAACTCGTGCCAACTAGAGTCACTACTGGTTGGAGAATGTGCATTGACTACAGGAAGCTAAACACTGTCACGAGGAAAGACCACTTCCCCCTACCATTATTTTAAAACGGTTGGCGGGTCATTCCCACTTTTGCTTCCTTGATGGCTATTCAGGGTACAACCAAATAGAAATTGCCCGTGAAGACCAAGAAAAGACTACATTCACATGTCCATTCGGCACTTTTGCCTATCAACGGATGCCGTTTAGACTATGTAATGCCCCTGCCACCTTTCAGCGTTGTATGATGAGCATCTTTTCTGACATGGTGGGGACCATTCTCGAAGTCTTCATGGATGATTTTTCTGTATTTGGTTGTAGCTTTGATGAGTGCCTTGAGCACTTGAAATCTGTGCTGAAAAGATGTGAAGAGAAGAACCTTGTGCTGAATTGGGAAAAGTGTCACTTCATGGTTCAAAAGGGAATTGTACTTGGTCACATCGTTTCACAAAATGGAATTGAGGTGGACAAAGCGAAAATTGATCTTATCTCTAACCTTCCACCACCCAAAAGCATACGAGATGTTCGGTCCTTTTTAGGACACACAGGATTCTACAGAAGGTTCATAAAGGACTTCAGTTCCCTCTCTCGCCCTTTATGTAACCTACTTCAAAAGGAAAATTCATTCGAGTGGAATGAAGAATGTCAAAAGGCCTTTACCACCCTTAAAGGTATGTTGACATGTGCCCCAATAATGCAACCACCTGATTGGAGCCTTCCTTTTGAGATTATGTGCGATGCTAGCGACTATGCTATCGGGGCCGTGCTAGGCCAAAGAAAAGATAAAAAGCCATGTGTCATCTACTATGCAAGTAGAACCCTAAACTCAGCCCAAGCAAATTACACCACTACTGAAAAGGAACTTTTAGCCGTAGTTTTTGCCTTGGACAAGTTTAGGTCCTATTTGATTGGATCCAAGATCATTATATTCACTGACCATGCCGCACTTAAGTATCTTCTCTCTAAGAAGGATGCTAAACCACGGTTGTTAAGATGGATCCTTCTACTCCAAGAATTCGACATAGAAATACGTGATAAGAAAGGAGTAGAAAATGTAGTAGCTAACCATCTCTCTAGACTTGTCCTCACTGATTCCCCTGAAACGACTGCAATCAATGACATGTTCCCTGATGAACAATTTTTTGCTGTTTCCCAATTGCCATGGTATGCGGACATTGCTAACTATCTTGCTACAATTCCTACATATTGGAAAAAGCAAGATAAGGATAGATTCTTCACGGAGGTGCGGAAATTCCTATGGGACGACCCATACTTATTCAAGTAGTGTCCCGATCAAATCATAAGGAGATGTGTCCCAGATGATGAGCAACAAAGTATCATCTCCTTCTGTCATTCTCAAGCATGTGGTGGCCACTTTTCGGCTAAAAAGACCACAGTGAAAATTCTGCAATGTGGGTTTTATTGGCCCACCATGTTCAAAGACACACATGAGTTTTGCAAAGCATGTGAACCTTGTCAGAAATTAGGGAGAATCTCCCGTAGAAATATGATGCCACTCAATCCCATCTTAATAATCGAAATCTTTTATTGTTGGGGCATCGATTTCATGGGCCCATTCCCATCTTCTTTTGGAAACCTATACATCTTGCTTGCCGTTGACTATGTTTCCAAATGGGTCGAGGCCATCCCTTGCCGGAATAATGACCATAAAACGGTCATTCAATTTTTAAAAGAAAATATTCTTTCCCGGTTTGGAACGCCTCGAGTCATCATAAGTGATGGAGGGTCTCACTTTTGCAATCGCCCTTTTGAAACCTTAATGAAGAAATATGGCGTAACACACAAAGTGAGCACTCCCTATCACCCACAAACTAGTGGACAAGCTAAAATATCCAATAGGGAGATTAAACACATTTTAGAGAAAACGGTGAACCCCGATCGCAAGGATTGGTCGCTTCGGCTTACCGATGCGCTTTGGGCTTACCGTACTGCTTTCAAAACCCCTATTGAAATGTCTCCCTATAGACTTGTCTATGGGAAGTCTTGTCACTTGCCTGTGGAATTGGAACATAGGGCATATTGGGCTATTAAGAAGATGAATTTCAATTCTGACAAGGTAAGCTCGTTACGCAAACTACAATTGAATGAACTTGCAGAAATCCGGAATGACGCTTATGAGAATGCGAGAATTTACAAGGACAAAACGAAGATATTCCATGATAAGAATATTCTTCGCAAGACATTCACGATCAATCAAAAAGTCCTCATGCATAATTCTCACTTACATCTATTTTCGAAAAAATTGAGATCTCGATGTACCGGTCCCTACATTGTGCAAACTGTCTATCCATATGGTACTGTCGAGCTATTGAATCCGAGGAACGGCAACATTTTTAAGGCAAATGGGCAGCGATTAAAACCATTCTTTGAGAAATTCCCTTCAGAAGGTATGTCCATACCTCTGAATGATCCTGTGTATCAGGATGATTGATCTCCTAGTCTGATGGAGGTATAGAGTAGTTAGGATTAGGACTTTGATCCTTTTGGTTTACTTTTGCTTAGGTTTGTTAGAAGGAAGAGGAATTCCAATTTTCACTCTCTCAGGTACTATCACTCCTCACTCCCTTTTATTTTTCAAAATTGCTCTCATGTTTTGCTCATTGCACATCTTTTACATTGAGGACAATGCAAGATTTGGTTGAGGGGTGTAGGATCACTTGGATGAATCCAGCGTTTTGTAACATTTCAAGCAATTATGTGAAAATTTTTTGATTTTTCAAAAATTTGAAACTCTTTTGGAAAACACCGGTTCTATGCATTCAAGTTGATGTGAGCATAAGAGGAGGAGATATGAAGTGTATGGGGCTGGATGTCTGGAATCTCTCATAGCATAATGGTTTTATATGTGAACTCCCCTATTTTTGTGATTGATAGAAAATCTGAACACTTTTACACCTAGTTCACATTACACGATTTTCATGAGTTGAAGGGATTATGTGATTTATGGATTAGCTAGACTTTGAATTAAGGTGTTGAGAAATCAGGCCGGGGTACTTTGCCCATCCTTGTCCATGGGAAAATAATGAAAGATATGAATTTTCAAAAATCCTATCTAAACTAAAAGAAAAAGGAAAAGGAAGGATGAAATTGGGAATGATGGAAAATTGGTGGAAAATTCCGATTAGGGCTACCTACTACCAATCGGGGGATGGTCTACCCGTAACCAAAGCCGGAAATGGGACGTAGTGTGAAAGTCGTCGGAAGGACGGTAAGGCAAATTCCTGTCATTGGCTTAATGTAACTCTATGTACCTTAAGTTCTATAGTCTACTTGATCTATGAAGAAGATAATCCTAGAAACTCGTGAGATGAATTTTCACTACCCACACTAGGTTGAATTTGTTCAAGTCCGTCTATTTATCAACCAATCAGCGGGAATTTCATATGAATGCTTATTATATCTTGAGAGTTTTTGGTTTCAACCTCTGTCGCCTAATATGTCTGAATCTTGCGCTTATGTACCTTGGAATGTACAGAATAATGGTTTCAGAAGGAGAGTTGAGTTTTCGAAGAGTAGAATTGGTTTCACGCATGTTTTGCTCGGGACTAGCAAAATGCTGGTTGGGGGGTGTGTTGAGCTCTTAATTGTGCAAATTCTAACCCATATTCATCACTCATTATGCAAGGTTTGTATGGTTTGTAGGCTAATCCAATGCATGTTTTATGACGATAGGACTGAGAGCGGTTCCACCTAATTGAAGATAAAAAGGGCTCATTTGGGACTATTTTGATGAAGATCATTTGAGGACAAAAGAAGAGAGTAGAAGAAAGAAAGGAAGAAAAGAAGAAACAACAGAAGCCGACCGGTCTTGACCGGTTGGCCAAGAAGGCCAGACTGGTCTTGACCGGTCAGCCATGCACAATGGGAGGCTGCTGAAGACGTCCGACCGGTCATGACCGGTCGGACATAGTCGCTGGAGCTTCAATGAAGAGGACCGACCGGTCTTGACCGGTCGGCCATGGCTGTTGGAACGTGAATGAAGAAGGCCAGACCGGTCATGACCGGTCGGACATGGTTGTTGTACTAACGTTGAACAAGGCCGACCGGTCATGACCGGTCGGCTATGATTGCTAGAGTGACCATCCATTGAGGCCGACCGGTCTTGACCGGTCGGCCATGCGTAAGAACTCAGAAGTTTCTATTTTAAGTCCAAATTTCTCTGCGCTGCGTAACTCTTACGCAGATTCTCGATCTTTCTGAAGTTGTGGAGCTTCCTTACTATAAAAGGACACCTAGGGATCATTCTTAGGGTATCCTAGAAGGGTTTAAGCGAGGTTGGAGGCTATGGAAGTGGATTTCAGAGTTTCACAACTCCTTCTAGTTTGCTTTGCTGTTTTCATGCTTTTTATAGTTGTTTCATGTTTCCTTGGATCATAAGCAGCTAAACCTCTTAGCTAGGGCTAAGAGGTGAAGCTTGTAGTGGATCCAAGATGTTTTAATTCGTAGTTAAGTGGTTTTAAGTGTGGAATTCATGATTATGAACTAAGGTTTGAAATTTATACAAGTTTTTGAGTAGTTTTTCTTAGTCTTATGATGACTCATGGATGTTTGGGAGAATTACTTAATTGCTTAATTGGTTTGTATCCGTCTAGACCTGTATGATCCGAGGAATCGGAGTGCGCTCTAGTACTATGATCTTCATAAAGGGACTTCATACCAAAGTTCTATTTCTCTGTTTTTCTGGAATATGTATGGACTGTGCATGTGATTTGAATCAAGTTCAAATCCTGATCTAGCCTTGTCTTGTGACAGGACTTGAGGATGGTTATGATTGTGAACTGGACCTTTAGGAAAGGGGAATGACCTATGCAATTGAGCATGCTCAGATCAGCCTACATTGAGTGAATCTTATGCATAGAACTTACATATGACAGATTGTTTAGTTTAACAGCTCTATCATCCGACTAGATAGATCTTAATATCGATTCTAGTTGAGAGAATGAGAAACCACAGCGGATTGAACATCAAGGATTGCTACAAGTGGATCCTTGAAACCCTAGTGTCTTTTTATCATTAGTCACTTTAATTTAATTAAACTTTGTTACTCACATCAATTCTATTCAAAATCTGATTACTAGCTTTCAATAGACACTTTTGGATGTGTTTGTGAAATCCTACATAAGTCCCTGTGGATCGACCTCGGTCTTACCGAGATTATTACTACATTGCAACCCTACACTTGGGGAAGCGAACATTCCCCTTAACACATCCCCAATGATATCTTGCATATCGTCAACATCTTCATCCTCGTCATTAGGCACAATTGGGTCAGCAAGGACTTCAGTGGCCTCAACTCTTTGGTGGAAGTCTTCACCATGATGAATCCACCAAGTGTTACCCTGGTCAATCCCAACTATGAACAAATCATCTTCCACTTTGTCCAATGTCTTGTGAATCATGTTCTTGCATTTTCGGGATGGACACCTAATTCTATTACCTGAATCTGCCCGATATCTCGCAAATTCCATGAACTCCTTAACACCTTCTTTATACTCTGGGCCAAACCGATTCTTAGCTTGCATCCAACTCTTATCCATATCTACAATGCAAAGATTAGAGTCAGGTTTAGTTTAGGTGATTTGAGTTTAGGATTAGGTTTAGTCATAGGTTGAGATCGGGTTTCGGGTTAGGTTCTCGTGTTTGGGTCTAGGTTTAGGTTAGGTGAATGTATTTAGGAATAGGTGTAGGTTTACTTTAGGTGATTTGAGTTTAGGATTAGGTTTAGGGCATAGGTTTGGATTTGCGGGTTCGGGATCGGGTTTCGGGTTAGGTTCTCGTGTTTGGGTCTAGGTGTAGGTTAGGTGAATGTATTTAGGAATAGGTGTAGGTTTACTTTAGGTGATTTGAGTTTAGGATTAGGTTTAGGGCATAGGTTTGGATTTGCGGGTTCGGGATCAGGTTTCGGGTTTGGTTCTCGTGTTTGGGTCTAGGTTTAGGTTAGGTGAATGGATTTAGGAATAGGTGTAGGTTTAGTTTCGGTGACATGAGTTTAGGATTAGGTTTAGGGCATAGGTTTAGATTTTCAGGTTCGGGATCGGGTCGCATTTTCGTGTTTGGGTCAAGGTTTAGGTTAGGTGAATGGATTTAGGAATAGGTGTAGGTTTAGTTTAGGTGACATGAGTTTAGGATTAGGTTTAAGGCATAGGTTTAGATTTTCGGGTTCGGGATCGGGTTTCGAGATTGGTTTTCGAGTTTGGGTCTAGGTTTAGGTAAGGTGAATGGATTTAGGAATAGGTGTAGGTTTAGGTTAGGTGACATGAGATTAGGTTTAGGGCATAGGTTTGGATTTTTGGGTTCAGGATCGGGTTTAGGGTCGCATTTTCGTGTTTGGGTCAAGGTTTAGGTTAGGTGAATGGGTTTAGGAATAGGTGTAGGTTTAGTTTCGGTGACATGAGTTTAGGATTAGGTTTAGGGCATAGGTTTGGATTTGCGGGTTCAGGATCGGGTTTCGGGTTTAGTTCTCGTGTTTGGGTCAAGGTTTAGGTTAGGTGAATGGATTTAGGAATAGGTGTAGGTTTAGTTCAGGTGACATGAGTTTAGGATTAGGTTTAGGGCATAGGTTTAGATTTTCGGGTTCGGGATCAGGTTTCGGGATTGGTTTTCGAGTTTGGGTCTAGGTTTAGGTAAGGTGAATGGATTTAGGAATAGGTGTAGGTTTAGGTTAGGTGACATGAGATTAGGTTTAGGGCATAGGTTTGGATTTTTGGGTTCGGGATCGGGTTTAGGGTCGCATTTTCGTGTTTGGGTCAAGGTTTAGGTTAGGTGAATGGATTTAGGAATAGGTGTAGGTTTAGTTTAGGTGACATGAGTTTAGGATTAGGTTTTGGGCATAGGTTTAGATTTTCGGGTTCGGGATCGGGTTTCGGGATTAGTTTTCGAGTTTGGGTCTAGGTTTAGGTAAGGTGAATGGATTTAGGAATAGGTGTAGGTTTAGGTTAGGTGACATGAGATTAGGTTTAGGGCATAGGTTTGGATTTTTGGGTTCGGGATCGGGTTTAAGGTCGCATTTTCGTGTTTGGGTCAAGGTTTAGGTTAGGTGAATGGATTTAGGAATAGGTATAGGTTTAGTTTAGGTGACATGAGTTTAGGATTAGCTTTAGGGCATAAGTTTAGATTTTCGGGTTCGGGATCGGGTTTCGGGTTTGGTTTTCGTGTTTGGGTCAAGGTTTAGGTAAGGTGAATGTATTTAGGAATAGGTGTAGGTTTAGTTTAGGTGATTTGAGATTAGGATTAGGTTTACGCATTGGTTTATAGTTTCGGGTTCGGGATTGGGTTTAGGGTTAGGTTTTCGAGTTTGGGTCTAGGTTTAAAGTTAGATGAATTGAGTTTAGGTTTCGGTTTAGCCGTAGCTTATAGGTTTTAGTTTTAGGTTTATGGTTTCGGGTTTAGGGTGTAGGTCTTGGAGACTCAAGCAACTTAAGGATAGCTCCGACGCACATCCGGGTCTGCTCCACACAAAGCGGGCCTGTCCAAATGGCCAGGCTACCCATATTGTTGTCCATAGGAAATGGACAGCTTCATCATCATAGTCATAATAGCGGTTCCCACCTTCCAGGGACCCCCGCTCAACAACCGGATAGCTCAGACGCAAATCCGGGTCTGCTCCATTAATTTTGAGCTAATACATAAACACGGGCCTGTCCAAATGGCCAGGCCACCCATATTGCTGTCCATAGGAAATGGACAGCTTCATCATCATGGTCATAACAGCGGTTCCCACCTTCCAGGGACCCCCGCTCAACAACCAGATAGCTCCGACGCACATCTGGGTCTACTCCATTAATTTCGAGCTAATACATAAACACGGGCCTGTCCAAATGGCCAGGCCACCCATATTGCTGTCCATAGGAAATGGACAGCTTCATCATCATGGTCATAACAGCGGTTCCCACCTTCCAGGGACCCCCGCTCAACACCCGGATAGCTCCGACGCACATCCGGGTCTGCTCCATTAATTTCGAGCTAATACATAAACATGGGCCTGTCCAAATGGCCAGGCCACCCATATTGCTGTCCATAGGAAATGGACAGCTTCATCATCATGGTCATAACAGCGGTTCCCACCTTCCAGGGACCCCCGCTCAACACCCGGATAGCTCCGATGCACATCCGGGTCTGCTCCATTAATTTCGAGCTAATACATAAACATGGGCCTGTCCAAATGGCCAGGCCACCCATATTAATGTCCGTAGGAACAGGACAGCTTCATTATCATGGTCTAAACCGCGGTTCCCACCTTCTAGGGACCCCCGCTCAACATCAACATCAATCAACTACTCTTAATCACAAGTATCATGTTCGTCATCTAATTTGCCACTAAATGATAATATAATAAAATCAGTCGCCCATCCAAGGATGGATAGATTGAAATGCTATCATTATTTCCATTTAAATGCCCAAGCCTAAATTTCGACAGCATCTCCCCCTATCTCTCCAGATATATTTATCTTACATTTAATTTCCACGTCAACTATCCACATATTGTGTGGATTAAATTGACAATGGAATTAAACATAAGAAACATATCCAGAGAGAATACGAGAGTTATCGCACGAAACTAATGACAGAGCATGTAAATGACAAACAACGATAACATTCCAATCTATCCAACCTTGGACTGTCCAACAGGACAATTTGGCAGATTTCTATACCTCCAAAACACACTTTATCTATGCTCGGCAATATAGAAATCTCCAAATGGGCTAACTGATTCTATTATACTACCATTTGTGGACAAAAAATAACTATTAATAATAAGCCAAATACATCCACAACATACATCCACATAAATCAACCACGAGTAGCTCCGACGCACATCCGGGTTTGCTCCATCAATTCCAGATACACAAGCACATGAAAATGACAGAATCATCAACACCATGAATCAAGTCTAATCAAATACCTAATGACTGCTATTTTCTGAACAAATAAGTATGTATGGGGCCCACCATGGGAATCGGATTGCGTGCGGAGTAACTCTGCACGCTAGCTCTTATCTCTTATCATGTAGAGTAAACTCAGTTGGGCCCACCTAGAATGTATGTGATTTATCTATTCCAAACTGTGGTGTTTTTTCAGCTCATTTTAGTGGTTGAGCCCAAAATTTAAGCATATCCAAATCTCAAGTGGACCATGCCATGGTAAACAGTGGGAATAATGATTTCCACCATTCCCAGGCTCCCCTATGATCTTTATTTGTCATCCAACCTGTCCATAAGATCACATGGATATGGATGAAGGGAAAACACAAATATCAGCTTGATCCAAAACTTCTGTGTCGTCCTAGAATTTTTCAATGATAGACATTCAGTTCACACTTGTGGTGTGGTCCACTTTAGGTTTTGATATGCTTCATTTTTGGGCACCATACCTAAAATTACCTGCTAAGATGGATGGATGGAGTGGATAAAATACGTAAATCACTGTGGGCCCCACATAGTTTACTCCACACAAATATATGCTTCATCTAAAACAGTGGACAGCGACGTGGGCCCCACAGGTAGTGGACAGCGACGGTGGGCCCCACAGCCAGTGGACAGCGACGTGGGCCCCACAGGCAGTGGACAGAGACGGTGCGCCCCACAGCCAGTGGACAGCTACGGTAGGCCCCACAGCCAGTGGACATCGACGTGGGCCCCACAGGCAGTGGACAGCGACGGTGGGCCCCACAATTTTATTTTTTCTTTATTTTCTAAATCACAATTTGGATTTTAAAATTTAAAATCCCTAATTAGGGATTTTAATTTCGAAATCCCTAATTAGGAGATTTTAATTTCGAAATCCCTAAATTAGTGGGCCCCACAAAATAATGGACAGCTAAGGTGGACCCCACATGCAATGGAAGATGGAAATCGACGGTGGGACCCACATGCAATGGACGATGGAAAGCGACGGTGGGACCCACTGGCCGGCCACATGCATTGGACAGCGACGGTGGGACCCACATTCATTGGATTTTGGAAGTGGGCCCCACAATGAACAACGAGGAGAGAGGGAGAGAGGGGAAATGGAGGAAGAAGGAAGGGGGAGAGGGTTACCGGAGGTGGCGGCGGCGTACGGAGGCCGACGGAGGTTCTTAGCAAGCGGCGGTGGGACGCCGGTAAGAGATGGTCGGCTGAGATGGGTGGTCGGCAGAGATGGTGCGGCGCCGGTGACCGAACGCCCAACGCCGGTGGTCGACGATGAGAGAGACGGCCACGGACGGTGGTAAAAGTGAAGTTTTCTGTTATCTTTTTTAGCGACGGGTTACTTCGTCGGCAATAAGCTTTTAACCGACGAAATTTTTATTTCGTCGGTAAAAGTGTATGGCGGGAATGAATTTGGTGGTGGCGGGAGATTTTTACCGACGATTTTTCCATTTCGTCGGGAAAAATGCTTTTTCCCAACGAAAATTATTTCATCGGTAATACTTTCGTTGGTAAAAATCCGTTTTCTTGTAGTGTATGCTAGTTGGGTAATAGATCCATTCTTCTCACTGTACCAAACAACAATCACATTTCATAATTTTTAAAACGCCCCCACTTCATTTAAAATGTATATATAATTCTTTCAATATACATACTTTCAGTCCTAAGAAAGTTATTTGCACAGTCAAATGTCTAAGAGATAATCATATTATTTACAACATATAGATTATTTAATGTAGAGCGGGTTACAGACCTATTCTTGGCACAGCTAGGCCGAGAAAGCCTGAACAGAAGTGGATGTCGTCTGTCAGATCCAGGCCGAGTTAGGCATGACTTAATTGGGGCCTAGGCCCGTCCAGATCGAAGAAATTCATTTAGGATAGGGAGCAATTGCCATTTGGAGTATGAATTGTAAATTTATCCATAACTTTTGATCTATGTATCGTTATGAGACGTATGACCTATGCATTTTTACTATAATAGGCCATCCGTGGTCAACCGACCCCCATAAGCGGGTCACGTCGATCCATTTTGTAAGAAACCACTTCCTTCCAATTCAAAATTGCAGTTTTAGAAAAAAAAAAACTTACTATTTTTAGTAAGTTTTAATTCAAACATATCTCCTTCATTTTAGAGTATATGCAATCTTCATAGGAATTGCTTCTAATCATGCTAAGAATCATCAGGCATGATTAAATTAGGACTTTCTATTTTTATTAAAATTGACTATTTTGGGTAAATTCTAGTTTAGTCGAATTAGGACTCCTTATTAGGACTTTTGGCTTTTCTTTATAAGTGATGTAATTGAGCAGTCTGAGCATTATTAATTAATAAAATTTCGAATTTTCCTTTATATCTTGTGGACTCAAGGTTTTGCATACTTGAGGTAGACAGTGATCTTGCTCCTCACACCCTTCCTTACATCATTATTACAGAAAAATGCTCAAAACCAATCGATTAGTCCATTAACCTAATGTTCAACCAACAGATATCCAGCCCATCCAAACAATTGGAACTATTACAAAGATTTCCTTTAGTAAAATTACTTTGATCCGTCCATTAAGTAAACCACATCTAATTTTTTTTGGGGAATATTTACAAATAACTACCTAAATAATAGGATATTATAAATAGCCATAAAAGATAATACTGTTGCAAATAATCACATTGTTAATTTGTGGTTACTGTAAATTTTCACTTTAAGTTAGTTTTTCTTACAAGTTGTTAACTCTTTTAGCATATTTTTAAAAAATGACAAAACTACTCCTACCTTAAAATTTTCCCTCTCCAACTTAAAAAAGATGACAATTAAAATTATTTTGTTGTATGACTTCCATGTGGAGGAGAACTAAGGGAGTGCTTGGATGGAAGGAATCCACCGTATTGTATTGTGGTGGGATACCAATTCCACTTTAAGGCTTTAATTTTTTTTTATATATTTGTAATGTACTCTCGTAAATAAGCACATGTAGATATAACACTCCTAATATGTGTTATATCCACACCATCCATCTATTTTGCAATATGATTTTAAAGCATGATCTTAAATATCATCTTCATCTAACACTTCTATGGGCCAAAGGATCTTTTTAATGGCAAGCGTTCAATCCTAATTACTTTAGTGGTGTGTCAATTTCCCATAGAATGAATGAATGGTGTGGATATAACACATACATCACGGTGGGGTTGACGAAATTATGCCATGTCAAGGCACCTTTGCCCACATTCAAATGGATTCCTATGATTTGGCAGCTTAGTATATTCAATTGTTGACCAGTGATAATGAATTTTTTTTACAATGCATTACCATATGGATCCCTTCCATCGAACAAGCATTTATGTTCCAATGGAGAAGAATTTTATAATATGTTGTTCTATGTGAGCATTTTTGTCATTTTTTTTAATGATTGCTAACCGTAAAAGTTAAGATTGATAATACTTGCAAGGACAACGAATTAATAATGTACAAACCATATATTTTTATACGACTGTTTGCAAATATTCTATTATTAACTTGAGAATTTGTAAAATCCTTATTTTTATTATTATTATATTAGTAGCAATGCATCATTTTCCATGTCGTACCCCACCTAATGAGCTAGTAGGGCTGATTTAAGTGAACCTCATCATGGGCCCAGCCTATTGGACGGGTTGGATGTCACATACAGATGATAGTTTGAAACCTATCTGCTGGTTGAATATTAATCTATCACCCAACTGGTTGAATATGAGAGTTTCTCATTATTATTATTATAACATAAAAAATTAAAAAAATAAATATAGAAATAGAAAATGGGACATGGTGTAGAGAAGAAGCAATGCAATAAGCAGAGGTAATGGCGTGGAAGGAGACAGCATGCTTGGTCTGCCGAGGGTGAGAACATGGGTCATGGGAGGGTTGTCTTCTACTAATAAAAATACACGTTTGCTCGAATACATCGGGACTTACTACAATACGGTACGTCCCGACCTTAGGCTTTTGACTCTGGCCATCTTCTAGTGATCTGAACCGTTTATATAACCAGCCTCACTATTAGTGGTGGAATGTCAATAAAAGAAAGTTCTTGTTGGATTTTGGCACTTTTTCTTTGAACTTCAACGGTCAATGTAACCTTTGAATGATCAAAGGGTTGAAAAATTCACTCCTAGATATTTTTTAGGCCACTTCCAATCCATTGGGAGCCCTAACATATAAACGGTTTGGATCATTTGAAAAAGCCTAAATCAAATGGTTAGACTCCCGTTGTTGTTTTCTTGCAATACTTGGGATGTATTCATGAAAACCTCATAAAAATACCATGTTTCCCATGCATGCAACATCCGTCTGAAGGCGGAGAAGGTGCCGAAGGAGGACCGGAATCCTCCGCGATACCCGTTTCAGCGGAAAACACTCAGGCTTTTGTGGGGCCCACCATGTTGTATATGTAAAATCCATTCCGTCAATTAGGTTTTAAACTGTATTATAAGCCCTGGTGAACAAAATAAGCCCTATCCACAACTCAGGTGAGCCAACCACCCCATAAGAAACAATCGGGATGGAACACCAAAAAATAAGCCGTATCCACAGCTCAGATGGGCCACCCCATAAGATTGGCCATTCCACAGGACTGTCAATGGGCCGGGTCTGGGGTAGGTCTCGGCTTGGGTTTTACACTGTTTCAGGCCAGTCCTACTCAAAATTCTGATTTTTTAGGCGCAAGCCTGGCCCATTAACACCCCTAGATCTAACAATGCCGGTCTAACTGTGGGCCCACCTCAACATATGCGTAGCTGTCCATCAATTTTGCCAACTCATTTTAAGGCATGAACCAAGAAACCGAAGCACATTAAAATCCCAAGTAGACCACACCATAGGAAACGATGGCCACTGAACCGGCCATAAAAAACGTCCTACAATATTCCACCGTAATGTTCATTTGCCATCTAACCTATTGATGAAGTCAAGTGAACCGGATGAACAGAAAACACAAATATCAACTTGATCCAAAACTTTTGTGGCCTAGTTTCCCCGGTCATTCACTAGTGTTTCTTGTGTTGCGATCCACCTAAGATTTAGATCTGATTCAATTTTGGGCCATACTAGACTATGAAATGAATAGATGGCATAGATATACAACGCCTACATCGCTGGATCTGGGTCGCATCCAAGTCTTGTCAGCCTATTTTCCCTCTTATGTTGGAAGCCACTCTAAGACCCCTTAACCAGCACGTCGGTGGGCCCTTGACTGTGTGACACCTTGATATATGCATTATATATCCTCATCGTCCATCCGTTTTCCAGCATATGTTAGGGCATGGTCGCAACTCCAACAACTGAAGTAGATAAGAATTTCAGATGAGCCACCCTACTAGAAACAGTGATCATTTATGGCCCATTTAGATACACCGCCCAAAAGTAGTTTTTTTTTCTGATGGCAACAGTTAAGTAACTTATTTGAGATAAGTTAGTTTGGTTAATAAATAATCATCATTACTTATTTGTTATAAATCGGTTAAGTATTTTAACTTTTTTTTTTTTTTTTTGCATTTTTACTTTTTCTCTACCAACGACTGAAAAGAGTCGTCTTGCAAAATTGATCCCTCTCTCTCCCTCTCTCTTAGATTTTAGGGTTTTGAATATCCTTGGATTTTGTAGATTCACGGGCTTGCAAGTAAGTTTTCAAAATCTAGTCAAATTGTTCGAAATCCAACTCGAAAGGCTTGACAATTCCAATCCAGGTGGAAGAAAATGAAGAGATTCTTCCATTGATTTCTTTGCTAAAATCTGCAACTGGGTTTTAAAGATTTACAGATTTTACAATTGAGTCCTTGAAATCTCCTAGCACAATACGAAATCAAGTTCAGAGAAAATCGAACAAATTTCCCGATTAAAGTCGAACAGATTTCTTAACTGATTTCCTGGTTAAAAAATCAAACAGATTTCTTAGTTTTTCAATTTCCGTAAATTCTACAGCTGGGTGTTGTAAATTCAAGGTTTTAGCAAGTGGATTTTTGAAATATCTACAAACGGTTTGAAATCTAGCTCAAAATGCATGAATTCAAAACCCTGTGTAAGAAAATGAAAAGGTTTTCTCATTGATCTCAATCTAAAATCACTTGTTTACTGCGCAATGGAAGAGAAAAGTGGAGTGAGGAAGGGATTGATTGGTAGAGAAGTAGAGAAGTTGTGTCATCAAAGATTCTCGTTCTGGCCAGCCCCCACGAATCACCCTCCTACTTTCAATCCTCATTTGAGATTTTTATAGTGTGAAGATGGATGACGCACAATGCTTGTTTGAAGAAATGTCGAGAAAAGAGGTGCCCATCGATAGCTGGAAATTATGATAGAGGGCAGATAAGTATGTTGTTTCCAAACATGCCTATCAGTTGATTAAATAGAAACCAAGATAAGTGACTTATCTGATAAGTAGCTTATCTTAAGTAAATTTGAGTCCAAGTGGGTGCTTAATGCCCAACGCACCCTAA
Organism: Liriodendron chinense; assembly: GCA_003013855.2. Taxonomy (NCBI): domain Eukaryota; kingdom Viridiplantae; phylum Streptophyta; class Magnoliopsida; order Magnoliales; family Magnoliaceae; genus Liriodendron; species Liriodendron chinense. The sequence continues at coordinate 3,401,997 of ML058445.1, read as the reverse complement.
TGTTTATTTGTCATCCAACTTGTTGATATGTCGCATAGACTTGGATAAAGTAAAAACGCAAAGTAAAAACTCAAATATCACCTTGATCTTAAACTTTGATGGCTCATATAAAGCTTTTAATGGTCAATGACAATGGTTTTTTTTTTCTTTTCTTTTTCTTGGGGGTTGGGGGGGCGGTGTTAGTTCACGCATCCCACTGTTAGGGCACACACCCACACTGTAAGTCACCGAGACGAGGTTATCTTCACTCAGTCTGCCACTGTCCCAAAGGTGTGGGTGAGACAACGGTTTCTGTTGTGTGGTCCACCTGAAATTCGTATCTACTTAATTTTTGGGACCATGTACTAAAATATGCTGGAAAAACGGATGCATGGCGTGGATATACGGTGCATAGATCGAAGTGGGACCTATGGACAAGATCCCACCCACATCGTTGGTTCCGGGTACGCAGCTACGTCTCGTCTGTTATGTTACCCACCTCGACCTGTAATATTTGTCGCCCTAGAGCCTAAACCGAGGAGCATATCTTAGTGAGGGTGGTGGGCCCTAAAGTGCTGGGGGTTTGACGCATCGCCTAAGATGTTGCAAAGGACACCCAGCCACTGTATCTCTCAGCATGTTGTATATGTAAATCCACTCCGTCCACTAGACATCTGTATTCATCTGGGTTTTTGCCTCCTGTCCTAGAATTAAGGATAGGACCTGATGGACGGCGTGGATTTTATATATACAACATGGTAGGCCCACAAACTTGGGTGTGTTGTAGAGGATCCTGGTCCATCTTAGGCAGCTAAAAAATAACAGTGGTAGACGACGATTTCGGGTCCACTAGTACGGAAGCAAGCCGGAAGGTCCTGCGTATGTGATCGTGGCCGAGGACAAAAATATTCCTTCACGCGTGTCACTGCGCACGTACGTGGGTCGGCGTGCTATCCTCGGTACGTGCGTCTTCCTTATAAGGCAGACCAATGGTTTTTGTGTTCTGCTGCGACGCTTCTTGTATGCGAGAGGAGACAGGAAGCTTCTGAGAGAGAGAGAGAAGGAATTCGAAGGTAGAGAGAGAGAGAATGGAGAAGGAACTGAGGGAGTCAAAATTCAAGAGGATTTGTGTATTCTGTGGGAGTAGTCAGGGAAAGAAAAGAAGCTACCAAGATGCTGCAATAGAGCTTGGAGAGGAGCTGGTATTTGCTCCTTTTCCATCTTTCATTGCCACTGTTTGATTGATGGCTCTTTTCTATCTTCCTTTGTTCCGCAATGATCATTGGTTTTTTTTTTTTTTTTTTTTTTTTTTTTGAGTTATTGCTAGCAATGAATTCTCTCTAATGGGTTTTTTTTTTTTTTAATCTATCTCTTTTGTGGATTTCTTTCATGGGTTTTGATTGAAAATTGCCTTTATTAAATTGGTTTATTCTTATCTGGATTTACGATCGGTTTGGATTTAAAGACATCTGTGTTTAGTATTTTATAGCTCTCTCTCTCTCTCTCTCTCTCTCTCTCTCTCTCTCTCAATAAATCTGATCTTGTTCCAAGTTGGGTAGATTTCGTTTCCCCAATCCCCATCCTTCCAGTTTTCATTATTTACCATTGCAGCATGCTTCTGAAGATCTACGCCGTCAATGCGCAACGCTCCATTTATCCTGAACATCCAATTCCCCTTGCTGATTTATTAGAGATCTGAAGTAAATGTCCTTCTGTTGGTACTTTTTTTTTTTAGAAATGGGTTTTCAGGACTAGACCTTTGGAATCCATTACCACCTCTTTTTCTATCTCTGAAAGTGAATGCATTTTTATTATGGAAACTGTTTTTATGAAATGGGTTTTTCGTGGAAACTTGTTTGGATGGTATTTTCAATTGAAATAGTTCTTGTTTCTTATAGATTCTTTTTCTTCTTTTTTTTTTTTCTTTTTTTTAGGTTGCTAGGAACATTGATCTGGTTTATGGAGGAGGGAGTGTCGGTTTGATGGGTTTGATTTCTCAAGCAGTTTATGATGGTGGTCGCCATGTCATTGGGTGAGTCTTTCAATCTCTTGGGTCACTAATTTCAAAAAAGAAAATTAAGTTATTGGAATTCAATTTTGGTTTTTGGGTTGTTCTTCACCAACTGATTTTTGTCATGTTATTGTCTGTCTGCAGAGTCATTCCCAAGACGCTCATGCCTAGAGAGGTATGTCTGCAATAACTAGAAGTCGTATTTCTTGTAATTTTTTAAATTAAAAAAGAGGAAAAAAAGGGCGTACTGTTTTTATGGAGAGAAGTATATTTCTACCCCCAAAAGTTGTTTGTTCAGCCCCTATATGGGCTATCATTCCATATTGACATTTGAAGCAATGCTTTTTTAGCATTTCTGCAATGACCAAATTGCCCTTGTGTGTGGAAATTACCATCCCCCGTTTTTGCATTTTCTACATTTGGGTTTTTGGTTATATTCATTTCTAGGCATTTTCCTTGTTTCTACTTTTGGGTTTTTCTCAAATACTTCTTATGAGTTATGTCATAGGTGGATATTTTACTTGCTTCATTTACTTTATAGATACTGTTTTTTGTTTCTTGGGATCTTTTATTGTGATAGAAGTTCTAAAGCTTTTTCTTGTAAGAATATTTTAGAATAGAAAAATAGAAAGGATGGGCCCTTTTTCCATTTTCTACAGTTTGGTTACAGTCACCACTTTTATTTCTTCCCCACGTTCTCATTGTTGGATTTTGGATTGTTTTACCTTTTCCTCCATTTTTAATTTCTTTTTTTTTTCTTTTCTTTTTTTGCTAGAATTCTATTGCATTTTGGGGGTTAAGAGTCTTATCCTTCACACCCATAGTCCATTTTTCTTTTATCTGCACCCCATGATTTTGGCACTCCCATTACCTGAAAATTCTGTATGTGTAGTTTCTCTTTATCTACACATTTTTATGGAGCTACTATCAACACCACCTTGATTGATTTGAATGCACCCCATTTTCAATTTTGGTAATTTACATGGTACAATATTTCTATTAAAAAATGGAGAATAGGGTTTATTTTCTTTAGTAAGATATGTAATCTACTATTTCTACCATTTTATGTTATATAAATAAATTCCATTTTGTGACTAAGAAATTGCCTGTCCCAGTTAACTGGACTAAGCCCTACACGTTGCAGCACTCGTAATCATTCTGCTTCTCTGCACATCACTCCATGAGAAAAAGCTTTTTGGACAAAAAATTGCAGCCTTAGAAAATCTCTCTCTCTCTCTCTCTCTCTCTCTCTCTCTCTCTTATATTTTTTTATTTTTTATTGCAACCATCTTGCAGATAACCGGTGAGACAGTAGGAGAAGTGAAGGCAGTGGCAGATATGCACGAAAGGAAGGCGGAGATGGCTAGACAATCTGATGCCTTTATTGCTTTACCCGGTTAGTAAATATATATAAAAGGAAAATATGCAAATCCTTAGTCAAAACCACCAACACCCTTTTGAAATTTTAAAGCGCAAAAAAAAAAAAAAAAAGACTGTAATTATGTTTGTTTGGGGTTTTCTAAAAAACCCCATTTTGAGTTCAAAGGAAAAGAAAACAGAACCATTTTTTATGGCCGAAACATATTTCCAGATTTGAGGAGACTAATAAACAAACACAAACCCGTGTTTTGATTTTTATTTTTTTATTTTTTTCCCTCAAAAGTTGTGAAAGCAGTCACAATTAAGGTTGCAGATGGGCCTGGCTGTGCTGAATGCTTGTTGGAATCCAGCCCATGAGCAAAGGAATTGGGTCTAGGCCAACCAAGTCCATGAGCTAAGGATCAGGCTCATTGCCGGGCCAGGCACACCAGCAAAATATCCAGCTCAGCAATGCTAACAAAGTTGGATGGGGCTTTGCATGCTTGTTAGTAAGGACCTTACACATGCAAAATCCTCTCCAGACCAATTAGTTACTGGGCCTAAAAGTTATGCTCATTTTCAATTAATGGCTCAAAATGGACCTCAAATGAGCTGGACTTGAGTCGGTACTTACAATCAAGGAAAAACAGTCAGTTGGGCTCGAAGCTTAGGCTAATAAATCAGGCCTGGATTGCAAATAATCAATGTTTTCGGACATAGGCCCATGAAGCCCGCTCCAGGCCCATTTCTAACCATTGCTGGATGTGTCCAGGCCTGAATTCCAAGCCTGATAGCTAACAGGTTCCCTCATATTTGAAAATTAAAAGAATCCAACTTCAAATAAATAAATAAATAAAAGACTGTTTTTAAATGAATTAGAAAAAACCCAAAACTTAAATTCATATTTCTCTATAAATGCAAAGGAGCTGCCCATGAATAAGAGAAATTGGAATTTCTCGTGGGATATTGAAAATATGGCGATATTTTGGTATTTACAGTTTTACCTGAAGGTATTTTTTTACTATATGTGGTAACTATAGGTATAAAGGATTCATATATAAAAAATGGTTATGGGATCTGAAAGCAACTGTTCCAACCCTAGATTGTCACAATCTGTTTGAACTTGTTCCTTCACTGATCCCAACACCCATGATTAGAGAACAACCCTTCAAGCCTTACTTCTTGTGCCTTCGACATCTGACACTGAAAATTATGGTTTCTGAATACTTGCATCCCTATTCGTATGATTCCCACACCTTTTACTTTTCTTGTATGACAAAAGTCTGGTGGCCTGTTACTGTGGTCTACTCTCATATTACTTAATTAGGGTCTGTAAAGTTTTTAAAAAAGGTTTGGTAGTCTCTTACAGTGGTACATGTGGGGCCCATTGTGCGTCTTTGCATGCTGTTGATCAGATGAGGCCACCCTTCAATCTGGCCTATGTACTGTTTGATTTTGACTGTTGCTGGAAACCAGTTATTTATATCAATGTTTTAAAACCCAGACCAGACATCGACAGTCTGCTCCAGCCCAGAAATCTGCTTTCTCTAAAATCATAAAAGCTATGCTGCTAGCCTAGTGGTTTACAGTGTTTGAGGTTCAGGTAGAAGAGGGCTCATGCTTTGACTTTTGTAGTTTCTTTTTCTTTCCCTTTTTTTTTTTTTTTTTATGAAACAGTTAACTGACTGGGTTTAAGGTGACCCAGACTGTTTTGGTAGCCAGTTTCAGTCCAAATGGGTCCAAATTTTAAAACACTAATTACATGTCATTGATCAAAAGGTTAGGATCTTTTTAATCTTAGTGAACTTTGTGCATCAGCCATCCACTGCGAGGCCCATCAGGTCAAAGGTCCAGATTTGACGATGTTTTTTCCGCTAATGATGTGCAAGGTGGCCTTCAATTCTCACAAAATGTAGGGGCAAAACACTCATGTTATTCATTAGTAGAGAAAATGCTCTAATTTATGATTGCAGGAGGGGTACCTTCTATATTTCTCTAGAAATGAGTGTAGTTGAATAAGAATAGAAAGGATAGTGTAAGAAATGAATGCATTCAAAGAACTTAGGAGTAGCACTAATAGATAATAAGATGAGGGAAAGTAGACTTAGATGGTTTGGTCATATGCAATGGAGGCCAAGTACTGCGCTGGTTAGGAGTGAGTTGGTACTAGTTGGAAATTCTCTAAAAGGGCAAGAGGAAGGCCCAAAAAGATGTGGGTGGACATGCCATAGAGTGGAATGGCGGAATAGGATTCATATAGCCGACCCCAATTAATTGGGATGAAGTTTAGATGATGGTAATGATAATTAACTCAAGTTAAAAGCACATCCATTAATTGGAACTTGCTACAAAAACAAGCTTCAATGTCAGGGTTCCATGAAATTACTAATACAACTCTACAAGAGCTAACCCAGTAGAAGAACCTTTTCTTTCTGTTACTCTAGTACTGTTTCGGTGAGGAATCACTTAATTAAAAATGACTTGTTTGATTTTCATGCAGGTGGTTATGGGACTCTTGAAGAGCTACTTGAAGTGATAACTTGGTCTCAACTAGGCATACATGACAAGCCGGTAATGCTCATTTCTGCACTTTTAATCCCTAGATTAACCAAGAGTACGCTTCTATAAACAAAATCCACCTAGAGCGTCAACATACGCGGCGTCTCTAATTGACGGCCTGGTTGGTTAAGGCCCCAGATTGAGAACCCAACCTAATGGGGACCGCACCATGACCATGTGCATTTTGCAGAACTGGAGCCCACTTGGCACATCCTGCAAAATTGTGACCTGGACCCAATATTGCCCCCTTCTCATATGAGGTAGTGTCTGTACTATGTCGCCCCTATTCGCAGAATACACCCCAACCTTGGCATCACCCTCTTATTTGGGTAGTGGGCACACTACCATCTGCATTTGGCAGAAATTCCCAACAGGCCCTTCTTGCATAGTGTTATGAGAGCTATGGTAGTTGGGCAAATTGTAGATTAGGGATAAAAAGACCCCCTCATCCTATTTCATTAAGGGGAACAAAATACAAGTGATCTGGTGTCCTGAGGGAGCACCAAAAATGGCTTAAAAGTTATAAAATAAAAAAGTAAAAAATAAACTAAAAAAACAGCTCTCATAGCACGCAGCTTAATGACTATGAAGTCGGGGAACAAGTACCAGTCCCTCAACTTAGTATGCGCATGTTACAAGGAGTTGTCTCTATTTATCTGCAAAGTGGGGTGGAAATCCTTTAATTTTCCAAGTATATGTTAGAACTTGGACCCATGACAAAGTTAAAAAGGGTTTTGCTAATGTCCCCACCTTAATGAGGATGTTAGCAACATCCCCAAACCTTTTAAATGGCACATGGGATGCCTAATGTCAATCAGAATCATTCATTCTTTCATCAGACTAGGAGCAAGCTATAGTGCAAGAATTACGAAGATCAGATGATCCTAACCCTTGGTATGGGTCCAATATGTTACAACCGTCTATTGTTTGCGAGCCATAAATCACATGGATAGAATCATTAAATCAAAATGTTTTCTTCAGAATCTTAAGAAATACAAAGTGGGATCTATACTAGATGATTGGACCTATTTTGCCTCTCCGGCCGATCTTGACCGTCCATTTTAATGCTATTGATCAGCTTAGGATCATCCAATTGGCTTTCTTCTTGTTGTATGAATTGTGAACGGTTCGGATCAACAGTAGGTCAGCTCCTGTTAGCAAAACCCTTACTTAAATAGGTACTGTTACTGAATACTGAACCTTGCAGGTGGGATTGTTGAATGTGGATGGATACTACAATTCCTTGTTGTCTTTCATTGACAAAGCTGTAGAGGAAGGGTTCATTAGCCCGAGTGCCCGGCATATCATTGTCTCTGCCCCAACTGCAAAGGAATTAGTGAAGAAATTAGAGGTAACCTTTCTAATAGTTCTATCAAACTTATACATTGTCTATGTCGATGATTCATCAGATTCCTTGCAAAAATGTAGTATGTTGATACTGATATATGAGCCCACGGGTTTAGAACTTTCTCGAAGATCATTTCTCTAACCTCATGGGAATAAAGAACGGCAATGCAGCATTCTTACTATGATATTAAGTTATTGCTTAAAGCAAACTTCTTATAGCTTCCGATTCATGAGTTACAATTGCAATTCATGAGTTACAATTGCAAATCTGATCTCCGCTTCTTCAGTAGTGATATAATCTAGAAAAAAAAGAAAAAAAGAAAAGGAAAGTCTAAATGATTTATTCCAAGAGAGCATTGGACTAGTGATTCTGGGTGGGGGGGAGAATGTTGCTGCATGGGTTACACCCAGAGAGTGAAATATAGAAGGTGACGTAGGATGCCCTAATTATGATGCATGCTCACGAACACATATGATTCAGCAGAAATAAAAGACAATAATAATATAAAATCTAGCATCAATCATCATAAATTAAGAAAACCATAAAGAGGCATGCAATGGAGCGGGCCATTGTCACAACCACGAAGTGTGGAATTCAATTATAGCTTAGGTTGGATCCGGCGAGGGATGAGACCTCTCGATCTTGCATGGTCACACCCAAACGATCAATGGGAATTACTAACCGAAATATCAAAGGATTTTCGGACGAGGGATTTGAAAATTCTAAAGAACTAGGGTTTGGAGTTCTCGGAATTTTGGTTATGAGAAGTAAGTCAAATAGGAATTAGAATGAAGAGAGAAGAAGATAGATTACCTGGAAGAAGCTTGAAGGGGCACAAGAAGAAAAGAGAAGAAGAAGATCAAGGAAGAAGATGAATTTTCATGAGAGAGAGAGAGAGAGAGAGAGAGAGAGAGGAGAGAGACAACCAAAGAAGCTTTATTCATTAATCAAAAACTAATTTCGTTTTTAGAGCTTAGCCCTCTTAAATAACCAATAAGAAAACAGGAAAATACCAAAATACCCTAAAAACTAAGCAAAAACAGAATAAAAAAAATAACTTGCGCGGAATGTCAGGCGCTCGGTCGGGCGCCCGATCGGTCACCCGAAGTAGGCCGAAAATGTCCAGTGAGTTTCGGGCGCTAAACAAGTAATGTTCGGGCGCCCGATCAGGCGCCCGAAAACAGTGAAAACTATCCAACAGGTCTTCTTCCTCCTACACACGTGTCCTCCCAATGTAGGGCCTTCTATGTGTCAAACCACGTGTAGGGTCTTTTATGCTCCTCATTAGTCGCCTAACCACAAGAAAGATGCTTGTGGTATGCGCTTACTTTGCTGATAGACTTTAAATGGTCTTGTGTCCGCATCAGAAGGGTTTTGACTATGGCCAACCCATCCCCACTTTTTCAGGTTGTGGCCTACTCAAGCTTTAGATTTGCCCATTTTTGCGCTGACAGCCTAACACGTGCTGGCTCAACAGATGTACAGTGTGGATGTTGCGTAGTAATGACAGTGGACCCTACATTCTTTGTTGCATAGTCCCCTCATACCATGATCACGCACAGGGTACATGTAAAGAGGCAGAGAAATGGGAAAGGGCTACTAAAGAGCAAATAGACAAAATCTTCCTAGTTGAAGAACTAGCCAAGCAAAAAAACCCACCTATGAATACCCCTTCCCCAACTAATCGGAGGGCCAAAAATGTCCAAACACTGCTCGGGTTATACATAATAGGGTGAAAGATTTTCATTTTAGCTCATTCGATGCACTGCAAAGCAATTCAAGAAAACATTCTGCACCAGTAAACAGTTGGGTCTCAAAGCGTTGACGACCTTCACCGGAAATCAAGCCAGTCCACTTATTAGGTAGGCCACAAATGTACGTTTCACGTGTACCATTATTTTCGTACATGTGACCCTCTCAATAGGGTTAACCCCAATAATTTTTGCATGGTGGGGCCCACCTAATACAGAGCTCATACGATCCACAAACTTGCCTGGTTGGGAGGTACAGGTGCTTGTGGGCTTAGAAAAGCTTGGAACCACACATGTTCTTGTCGGATTATCTACTGAGAAGGGAATATATTTTCTCGTATTCTGAATCATGACTTCATGAAACAAAACAACGGTAAACTGGGTTGATTATTATTTCTATATAAGACTGTATAAATAAAAAATATATCTGCTTCCTGCTCTGTTCGTCCTGCATATGGACTAGCAATCTTCCCCAATTCGAAGCTTGGAGATTGCAATTTTCTATTATCTGTTTCACTGTACCATGAACTTTGTATGATTTTGATACTTGCCCTGTGTGATCTTTCTTTAAAATCCAAAATCCTATATTTCCTTGTATCCAATTCATGAATGCTTTATGAGAGTAAAATGATCGCCTGTGTGAATGATTTGGATACTTGCCCTGTTTGATCTTTCTTTAAAATCCAAAATCCTATATTTCCTTGTATCCAATTCATGAATGCGTTATGGGAGTAAAATGATCGCATGCAGCTGATAGATGTAGATATGCAAGCTTTTTTTCTTTTTCTTTTTTGTATGTATGTGTATGTGTATGTATTCGTCTTTGTTAGAGCTTGGATGTGCACATTTTGTTTTATGCATGTGGTAGGGGTATGGCACGTGCAACGCACGTGGAGGGAGAAAAATTGAGAGAGATTAAGGGAAAGGTTGGGGTACATGTAGAGAAGAATTTCGATAGTGGACAATCCACACCGACGTGTTCTGGTATTGTGGCCTACTTGAGCTTTAGATTTGCCTTATTTTTTAGATGGCATACTAATATAAGCCGGCTCAACAGATGTATGGTGCGGATGTAAAATAGGCATCACTTTAAGCCCTATGGATCATTTGTAGCACAATCCCCTTATAATGTTCTTTGGTGGGGCTACGTGTGAAGAGAATGGAGCGGGCTACTCTCATGCAACTAACTGTGGGGGTAAAAATGTCCACGCCTTCTTCCGTTGTATATAGTAGAAATAGAAATATTTATATTCCAAGACCTAGATTTAGTGGGGGAACCAAGGAAGACCGTGGTTGGTTTTGTCAGAGATAGGGCCCTTGGTACTCTGCCGAACAATTGCTAACCCTATTTAGGCATCACAATGGCATGTGGCCCAATCAAATTCTAGTAATTCCCAATTGAATCGGCCTTCAATATGTAAACCCTTAGAAAGCATTTTACATGTACTGGCCATCCATTGAGAGATGCATATCTACACATGCAACATAGTTCTGTCACACACGTGTATATGCACGTACGAGTTGTACAAAGACATAATTGATGGTAACAAAGACTTTTTTGCCCTTTGTTTACAGGAGTATTTCCCGCGCCATGAAATAGTGGCTTCAAAGCTGAGCTGGGAGATGGAACAGCTGGGGTATTCTCCGAAATGTGATATATCTAGGTAGGTGGGGAGGGAAGTTTTGAGGACATGAATGGCACTTGGGTAAAAGGACAAGGGCCAAAATGCGAAGACCAAAAATTTCCACTGAGAGGGTGGTAGGGAATTCTTTTTGTAAAGTACAACACGCCTTAAATATATAAAGCTTTTCCTTTCTTAACTTTCTTTTTTTTTTTAAGTAATAATTTTCACATATTAATGATCCAAACCGTCCATCAAAAGCTTAATGCTCCAAAACACATTCTCCTAAAATTTCATGGGAATTGGATTTATAGGTGGGCCATGACAGGCCGCAGTTCTCAAACTCACCGGAGCTGAATAGTTAGGAAGCGGATTGCGTAGGAGCTCGGATTAGGTACTGCCCGAGCCTGTCCTTAGCTCCGGACAGGCTCGACGTGGGAGTTACGTGTCACATTTGTATGGGTGGAGAGCACATTGTCAGAAAAGACCTGCCATGTTAGGGGGCGCGGATTTCCTGCGAAAGCCATGCGCAGGAACCACGGTGGGGCCACAGTGATGTTTTTCTATAAATCCACCCCGTCCATCCGTTTTAGGAGATCATTTTAGGTCATGAAGACAAAAGTGAACCGGATCCAAGACTCAAGTGGGCCCCACTAAAGGAAAAGGTGGGTAGGTAAATTACTACCGTTGAAACCTCCCTGGGGTTCACAGTGATGTTTATATGACATCCATACCGTTCATGACGTCACTACTACTGGGATGAACTGGAAAAACAAATATTAGTCATGATTCGAAGCTCCTGTGGCTCCACAAATATTTCAACTGTGGACGTTCAAATCTCACGTTTTCGGCCCACTTGAGTCTTGGATCCATTTAATTTTTGTTTCCATATACTAAAATGAGCTCCCAAAACGGATGGATGGTGTGGATTTGTCAACAAACATCACTGTGCGCCCACCTTGGTTCAGCGCAGGAAATTCCTACGCAAGGCTTAGGGGGGGCACGGATTTCCATGTTAGGAAGCGTGACACAAGCATGTCATGTCTGCTCTCCCCTATCCTGATATCAGAACAGGTTCGGATAAGTAGCCCTGATCTCATGTCTGCTCTCCCCTATCCTGATATCAGAACAGGTTCGGATAAGTAGCCCTGATCTTATTGCCTACTGAGTAAATTGTGGGCCCCATTGTGATTTATGTATTTTATCCACTCCGTTCATACATTTTAAAAGATAATTTTAGAAGTTGAGCCCAAAAATGAAACATACCTAAGTCTCAAGTGGATCACACCACAGGAAATAGTGTGAAGTGAACACCCACAGTTGAAAAATTCTTGGGCCTACAAAAGTTTTGGTTCAAGTTAATATTTTTGTTTTCCCTTTGCCCAGGTCTTCTTTGTGGTATTAAGAACAGTTTGGATGACAAGTAAAGATCACTGTAGGCCTTAGGATGGTTTCAACGGTAAAATCATCATTCTCACTTTTTCCTATAGTATGGTCCCCTTGAGCTTTAGATATGCCAAAAAATTTTGCCCAACACCTACAATAGGCTCGAAAAATGGCTGGACGGAGTGGATAAACCACATACATTCAAGGTGGACCCAACTGAGTTTACTCTGTACGATAATAGTGTACGGAGTGCAGGAAGTCTCGCAGGGGAACTAAGGTGGGCTTACAGTGATGATTTTTGATAAATCCACCCTGTCCATCCATTTTGGGAACTCATTTTAGGACTTGGGAACAAAAATGAACCGGATACTAGACTCAAGTGGGCCTCACTAAAGGAAAAGGTGTATGGGGAAATTACTACCATTGAAACCTCCATGGGGTCCACAGTGATGTTTAGATGACATCCATACCGTTCATAACGTCACTACTACTGGGATGAACTGGAAAAACAAATATTATCCTGTGGCTCCACAAATATTTCAACTGTGGACGTTCAATCCTCACGTTTTCGGCCCACTTGAGTCTCGTATCCAGTTCATTTTTGTTCTCATGTCCTAAAATGAGCTCCCAAAACGGATGGACAGGGTGGATTTATCAAAACCCATCACTGTGGGCCCCACCTTGGTTCCCAGCGCAGGAACTTCCTGCGCAAGGATTTCGCAGGAAATCCGCGCCCGTACGCATTCCGATTTCGTATAGTTAGGGCCTGTTTGGATTCCATTCATGAAAAGGAGGTTTCTAAAAAAACGAGGGTTCAAGCCTGCATATTCGGTCTGCTCGCAGAAACCAATCGAATTGGTTTTTGCTGAGTCAGCTTTTGGCACTTATTTTCTCGAGCGAAGAGATGAAACATTGGTTTTTAAAGTGCATCCAAAATTCCAAATGCAGAATATAAATCACTGTTTGGATCAAAGCAGCATTTGGGCCTCAATTACACCCTAACTGGCCCTTAACAAGGTGTGGGTGACTGGCCGGGGAACTAGAAGGAATGGCAAAATAACAATGGCAACCAAACAGGCCCTTAGGAATACACAAACTGAAGGAAACAAAAATGGGAAAGGCACCTTGGAATTGAATTCACAAAATCCTTTTTTAAGATAGTGTCACACACCCGCATTCCCCAACGGGTGGATTAAGGGCTGGGAACAAAATATTAAAAATATTTATTAGAAATTTCTAAATAACTCTAGAATATTAAAATATGGGTCAAAATAAATTAATTTAAACTTTTAAGCATTTATTTCATTAAAAATGTGATACTAATTTTGTGATAAAATCATGAGGCAGAGATTTTGAAAATTTGCCATACGAATAATTTTTTTTTTCTTTTTTTATGAATTCTCTACCATTATCATCATAATCTCGGCTATATATGTCAAGAAGGTTACATGTGGAAGCGCATGGTTAGGTGATCTGGGCTACTGGTAGGAATGTCAATGGGCTGGGCTCGGCTCCAAAAATCAGAATTTTGAATAGGCCCAGCCCTGGACAGTTCAAAATCTGGGCCAAGACCTACCCCAGGCCCCACTGGTTGGCAGCCCCTATTGGTGTGACTATTACACAAATGCACCAACTTAGCACACAATGGGAGATCTAGGCAATTCATTAGTTGAGCTTTACTGTATGTGTGTGTGTGTTTTGCCTCATTCATTAATGTCTCTAAGGGCCCGTTTGGCACCATGGCTTTGATAAGAAGTGGATTTCATAAAAATCCATGAGAATTCAAAAATGCATTTTTAGCTCATTTTCAATTCCTCTAAAAAATGTGGGATTTGATTAGAAATCCTCCCCAATGTGGGACCAACATGATGTGTCCCTGACTGTGGGACCCAACGTGATGTATATTTGCCATCCAAATTGTTGATAAGGTCACAAAGACCTAGACGAAGGGACCACACAAATATCAATTTAATCGAAAACTTTTGTGCATCATAAAAGGTCACTCTCCACTTTTTCTTGTTTTATGGTCCGCCTAAGATGTAAATCTGCTTTATTTTTTGGATCCTGGTATAAAATGATCTGTAAAAATGGATGGACGGCATGAATTTAAAAATCGATGGATGGTGGGATCAAAATCCAAAGTATAGGTGGGCATACAGTGTGATTAAAATCCACACCGTCTATTCCCTCTTATCTGACTTCTCTCCAAATCCATGGCTACCAAACAGAAAATTTGGAATTAATAAGAATTGGAATTGATGAGAATTCATATCATGGAATCCACTTCCCATCACTTACTCTCAAATCCATGTTGTCAAACAAGCCCTAATATGTGAGAAATGGTAATGAAAGAAAGGAAGGAGGGAGAAGAAGAGAAGCACCATAGGAAAAAGTAGGAGGAGAGAGTAAGGAGAGATCTGTCACCCAGATGTTTGACATCCAGAAACGCTGGACTCAGATACTACACCTGAGGGCGCAACTCAGAATTTCTAAGCATTCCTCCACAATCTTATAAAAATAGAAACATATAGCATTCCACTAGAGTTTAAATAAGGAAAAATACTATCAAATATTCATTTCAAATTAAAGATTTCTCCAATCCAATCACCAAGTTCATTATAAAACTTCAACCTAAATTTATTGTAAATAGAAGTTCAACCTAAACTTATATAAAAGTTTAATATTTAAGAAATCAATCCAGTTCTCAATTTCTCTGATAATGGCCCAATCTTAAAAGTCATCAACCATAAATTTGAGTGAGCAAAAAGCCCAGTGAGTATATATACCTACACAAGTTTTCAAAGATAAAATGTGTGCAACAAATCACATAAAATTAAGATCATTGGAAATTGTGTTCATGAGATAAATTATTGAATCCAAAACATTTCTACACATGAAAAATGATGCAATGTAGAAATGATAACCACAATAATCAATACGATTGATTCTTTGAATACTAAGGACCAATTTACATCGATTGGCCAACACTCTCCCAATAACCTACCCGTCCTGCATAGATGACCTTTTGCGTTCCAACATGCTTATCCACTCGGCCTCTACTCAACAAATGACCGATTTAAACCACCCGACCAGTTCACCCACCCCGCCTCCACTTAATAGTATTCTAAATGGTATCCATTTGGCTTCTAAAACTTTCAACCCAAGGGTCTTGATCACCCTACGTGTCTAAGTTTTAGGAACTTCCAGTCTAGGGAACTCAATCGCCTCACCTATTTTTCTAGTGTTCCAATCTAGCTCATAATCCTCGTGAGTTAATTCTATTTAAATTATCGTTTCCCAAACATTTCACACTTTAAACTCGTTTTGAGTCGTCAAAAATAAAAATCAGTATTATGATCTTTCAAACGGTATAATCATTTGCTACTAAAGAAATCATGTGTATGTAAGAATATGAGACAACATAGGTAATAGGAAAAACAATATACTCTAGGTATCAAAGTTCTTATGCTATTTTTATGCACAATCGTACGGTCCAAATTGCACTATTTTTTCCTATGTGTAGGATTATATTTACATCGATTTTGTGTAGAAAATTGTGATTGGATTCACATTAATTTTTTGTATAAGTGTACGACCAAATTTGGACAGATTTTTGTACACTATCAAATGGTTGAATTTGAAACATTTTGAACACAAATCAATGCCTAGAACTGTACAGAATTTGCATGCTAAAAAATGGACAGATTTGTACCCACTTTGTACATGAATCAATGGCTAGATTTGAATGGTTTTGCACACATTCAATGGACAGATTCACAAGTTTTTATGCAACAGATTACTGGACAGATTTGCTTAAATCTGTACATGAAATTAAGGGATAGATCTGCTCAAATTTGTACACATGATTAATAGACAGTGGTTAGAATTGGGCAAATTTATACATCTAATCAGTGGTCTGATTTGGACAATTTGATCAGTTTTGAATGCCCAAACGAAGGTCAGAATTGGACATATTTGGACATTCAATCAGTGGTCTGATTTGGACATATTTGGACGTCAAATCAGTGGTCTGATTTGGACAATTTGGATGCCCAGCTAATGGTCTGAAATGAGCATATTTGGGCATCCAATCATAGGCCTGATTTGGACATATTAGGACGCCCAATCAAGGGTTTATTTTGGATGCCCATTCCTGTGCAATTTTCACATAAATCAAGCCATACAAGTCTGTCCGATTTTCACATAATCAGATGGTGCAAATTGTCCACATTCTTAGAGCATAACAACAACCAAAATATTCCATCTTTTAGGTATAAAATGACGGCAACTTAATCAGATTCGTGTGCCAACATTGGCCTACTTTATACCCAACCCAATTGCCTATTTTAATCAGATTTTAACAATAAAAATAATGCAAACAAAAGAAGAAGAATTAAAAATAAAAGTAAGTGTAGGAGTGTACCATGGTGCTCTCTCTCTCTCTCCCCATGGGCGTGAAAGGGGGTGGTTTAATTTAATTATAGTGGGAGAGGGAGAAGTAGATTGGGGGAGGAATAATTATGGGAGTGTGTGGTGCTATACTTGCTAAAGAGAGGAAATTTGGAGAATATATTAAAAGGGTGAGATGGATGACATGAGGAGTTTAAGGAAGAGTGAGAGAGAAGATTGAGGGGAGACATGTGGAGTAATTGAGTGAGTGTGTGTTTGTGTTGGGGGGGGGGGGGGGGGGGGGGGGGGGGGTATGTGGGGTTATGTGTGGTGCAAATGTGAGAGTACATGTAGTGTAAGTGTAGCATACATTTGTGTGGTGTACATGTGAGAGTACATTTAATGTATACATGGTACACGTGTGATAACATGGGTGTAAATTGATAAATATGGATCGATGGATGGTTAGATTGATGGATGGATAGTTCGATGGATGATATTGAGTTGAACACATTGTTAATCTAGCTTTGTATGGTTTAATTGCTTGATTAAGATGTATCTTAGGTACTAGTTAGACACATCTATACACAAGCTGTATTTTCACTAAGTATAGTGGACTTGAGCATATATGATCCACTCTCATATAGTCTACTTAGGCCGCATAGATTTAGTGCTTGATTAGTTTAATCATTTGATTATCTATACATGCTTAGGCTAGGTTATCTTTATGTTTATCATATGCTAGCCTTGTAATTGGACCCACTTAAGCTTGGAAACTAAGTGTTCTTGCTTAATTAGTTTAGAATTGTTAATTAGTTTAATTAAGGCAAGAGGTTTTAAAAAGGATTTTAAACGGTCCTAATCCCCCCCCGGACTTAGTCATAGTTCTACAAGCTCCGCTCTAAGCTTACGCATGCTTAGCATCTCAAGTGCTATCTAAAAGACACAATTTCAAGATTGTGATTGTGCGCAGCTTTTATATTTACACATTGTGTGTTTACTTTTCAGTATTATATGTAAGAGAAATAACTTAGTAAAATTATTGTGATCGTCTTTAATGGTACTCATATTGTGATGCTCATATTTCAAAAAAAAAAATATTTAGACCTTAAAATCCTCTTTGTGGGATCCCAGGATCGAAACCTGACGTGTAGAGCTAGGATTCGAGATTAGGGTACTACGGAGGCTGCCAACTCTGGATTCGGGTTACGGCAAATGGACACCGAAAATCGAATTTGGGGCATGACAACGCAACTCGTTCTTAGTGTCAATACTCAAATTTTCATCATCCTTGGTCATCCCTTCCTAGCCACATCAAACGCAATAATTAATTGTATGAATGATCTTGTGCAAATGTCCTTTGGAAATATGACGTTTGAGCTAAATATTTTCAATTTGTGCAAAAAAACCACAGGATAAAGATGAGGAGATCGACAAGATTAATTTTGATCGATTCATTCATGAAAACACAAGTCCCTCTTAACATTGTACTCTAATCACTTGGAAGCATGCTTGGCCCACTCCCCTGACATTGATGATGACATGATATGGGAAATGGATGTCATTTTAGACTCTATGACGGTACTTGACACTAGCAGGTGGAAGGCACCATTTGAACCATTGCCCTTAACCGACAACAAGCCCCTTCCGTTTAATATTAAGGCACAGAAGCTCGACCTAAAACCATTGCTTAGGGATCTGAAATACGTTTATTTATATCGAGATGAGACATATCCGGTGGTGATTTCTTCCCACTTGGATGAGGAACAAGAGAATAGATTGATCACTACTCTTAGAGAGCATAAGAATGTCATCGGATGGTCAATTGCGGATATCTAAGACATATATCCCCTCATTTTTACTCATCATATACACCTTGAGGAGAATGCGAAACATCAAGGCAACCACAAAGACGCCTCAATCCAAACACGAAGGAGGTGGTTAAGGTCAATATGTTAAAATTATTGGATGTGGGCATCATCTACCCAATATCTAATAGCCAGTGGGCAAGTCCAACTCAGGTCATGCTTAAGAAATTTGGGCTTACCATCGCAGCCAATGCCGACAATAAACTCATGCCAATTAGAGTCATTACCGGTTGGAGAATGTGCATTGACTACCAGAAGCTAAACACGGTCACGAGGAAGGACCACTTCCCTCTACCTTTTGTTGAACAAATCTTAGAGAGGTTAATGGGTCGTTCTTATTTTTGCTTTCTTGATGGTTATTCAGGGTGCAACCAAATAGATATTGCCCTTAATGATCAAGAGAAAACAACATTCACATGTCCTTTTGGCACATTCGCCTACTGGAGGATGCCGTTTGGATTGTGTAATGCCCCCGCCACTTTTCAGCGTTGTATGTTGAGTATTTTCTCTAACATGATAGGGGAGTTTCTCGAAGTCTTCATGTATGATTTCTCTGTCTTTGGTTGTGATTTTGATGAGTGCCTTGGGCACTTGAAAACTGTTTTGCAGATGTGTGAAGAAAAGAACCTAGTGCTGAATTGGGAGAAATGTCACTTCATGGTTTAAAAGGGAATACTCCTTGGTCACATTATTTCATCCAATGGAATTGAGGTGGATAAAGCTAAAATTGACCTTATCTCTAACCTTTCACCACCTAAGAGCATACGAGATGTGCGGTCCTTTTTAGGACACATCAGATTCTATAAAAGGTTTATGAAAGACTCTAGTATCATCTCTCGTCCTTTATGCAACCTCCTCCAAAAAGAAATCTCATTCGAGTGAATTGAGGAATGTCAAATGCCTTTATTCAATTAAAAGTTATATTGACATGTTCTCTTATAATGCACCCACCTGATTTGAGCATTTCTTTTGAGATCATGTGCGATGCTAGTGTCTACACAATTGGAGTGGTTCTAGGCCAAAGAAAAGAGAAAAAAGTCATACGTCATCTACTATGCAAGTAGAACTTTAAATGCTGCCCAAACAAATTACACCACTACAAAAAAAGAACTCTTAATCGTGGTATTTGCTTTGGACAAATTTAGGTCCTACTTAATAAGATCCAAGATCATTATATTCACCGACCATACAGCACTAAAGTACTTTCTTTCTAAGAATGATATTAAGCCCCTCTTGCTAAAATGGATCATTCTACTCCAAGAGTTTGATCTAGAAATAAAAGATAAAAATGGAGTAAAAAATGTAGTGGCTGACCATCTCTCTAGAGTTCTCACCGATTCTATTGAGACAGCACCGATCAATGACATGTTCCTTGACAAACAACTTTTTAAAGTCTCCCAATTGCCATGATATGCGGACATTGCTAATTATCTTGCTATAGATATAATTCCAACACATTGGTCAAAGCAAGATAAGGATAAATTCTTCACCGAAGTGAGAAAATTCTTTTAGAATGATCCGTACTTGTTCAAGTACTGTCCCGACCAAATCATAAGGAGATGTGTGCCGGATCACGAACAACATAGTGTCATCTCTTTTTGTCACTCTCAAGCGTATGGTGGCCACTTTTTAACTAAGAAGACCACCGTCAAAATTTTGCAATGTGGGTTTTATTGGCCCACCATGTGCAAAGATGCATATGAATTTTGTAAGGCTTGTGAGCCATGTCAGAAATTGAGAGGAATATCTAGTCAGAATATGATGCCACTTAATCCAATTTTAATTGTCGAAATCTTTAATTGATGAGGCATCGATTTCATGGGACCATTTGTTGAGCTCTGAATTGTGCATATTCTAACCCCAATTCATCACACATTATGCATGGTTTACATATTTAAAGACTAATCTAATACATATGTAGACACCCCACCTTTGGCTACAACGTTGGTAGAGATAGCTGAATGAATAGAGAACCGTACCCCCAAATCCCATGTCCAAATCCAGCCAAACTCACCCTTGTAAGCCCCAATCCATAGCCCAGCTCAAGCCTGAACCCAGTCAACTCACCCCTAAACATCAGCCCGAAAAACCCCCCATAAGAAAAATCAGTCAAAAAATCCCAAAAAAAAAGTCAAACTTGATGAGTCAGCCCGCTGAGTCAAATCAACGAGTCAAATCACCGTGTCAACCCATCTTCCAAACCCAATCAACTCACCTAGTTCCGAACCACAACTTCAGAGCAGGTCCGGACTCCGAACCTTGTGCTTTTCTGCTTCAGGTTCGGAGGCCATACGCTCCGAAGCCGGAGCAGCGCGACCGTACGGGCAGCCCTCAGGGTGCCGTCCAAAACTATTTACAGCAGCTGCCACTCTCTGCTGCTATAAATACCCCCGCCCCTTCTCATTCACGGCATCCCTAAAGCCCCAGTGAAATCCATTAATTCTGAGTCCATCTCCCCCTTTTAATCCATTCCTCCACCAAGGAGAGCTCGAGTGAGAAGAGCTTAACCCTAGTCCAGCCCAGCCTGACCCTGGTCTAAGTCTCCTAAGCCACCCAAGTCTTGATCTAGCCACTCGAAGCAGACCCTTGCGACACCTTCGTCCATCCAACTACTCTTTTACCAACATCATCTCATTCGCATCTAGCGTAAGTGCAACATCTACTTTTCTTCCAACCCCCCTGCTTATCATTGCACTACAAGCACTTTGATTATTCAAATACACAGCATGCATCCCGCATAAAGCACTTGTCAGTTCGAGCGTATGCTTTGGGCTTGCCTGTTAATGAAACCTGCCCATCGGAAACTCTTACTGTTCAGACCTGCATTCATGCATCATATCATTCATGAGAATGTACGAGGATTAAATCAGACTTTCAAGTAGTAGTTCGATTCTGTGAAGTAGAGACCGTACTTCAGTACAGGCAGTGTGGGGTGATTAACCTCTTCCCACTCTGTAACCGTGATACCTTACCTTGAATCTCTGGCCGCGGATCAAAAGGAGTCATTTTAGAGGAAGGAATCTTCGGATTCCCTTCTCTAACATTTCTATGGGGTCTAGCCGACTGTAGATTCGAAGTAACTGGCTAGTGGCGACTCTGGTCTTATACAAGCTCATCCAACATATCCAGCTTGACACGACAACCGAGAAATAGCCCTCGAGAACGAGGACAAGCCAGTAGCACAAATGGCGATTCACGCGCACGCACCATCTTCTTTCGAAAGGAAGGGAGAATCCGAGAGCACGGAGAGGCGAGCGTTCACAGAATGGTGACTCCGCTGGGGATATGCTAGTCCCACTAGTCGTGATCCAACTTGAAAAACAGAATCTTCCTTATGCTTGATAGTCATTAGTCCTCATATAATCTCATTTGCATAGTATTCTACCCAAAAATAAAAAAAATAAAAAAATCCCAAAACCCAAAAAAAGAGTAGAGTATATTCCTCACCATTGCTCCTCCTCGAGCTCAACGTCTTCGGAAACAACTTCCCTTCCGCAGCATAATCCGCACTCGGGCCCAGCAAGCCATGTCCTGACCGCGAAGAGGAAACTCACCTCTTCCCCACCCTCGAGATGGCTGAAGTGCAATCCTCCAGCGCAACAACCAATTGAAAATACGTCAATCATGCAAGAATTGGCACAAGGAATGAGAGCAATGCAAGAAATGCTCTTGCAATTCATGCAAGCACAAGCTACCGACAGCCAACAATCAAGTCGGCCCAATTCAGCAATCTCAGCAGCCATGCCGGATCCCTCCGGCCTCCAGTTCAAATCAAGCACAACCATCGAAGTCTGCCCAAGACTACCGACAACAGCCATCTCAGCCCTTCACTATGGGGCATCCTCCTCAATACCTTCCCACAACGACAAGGCCGTCTCAGAGCATGCCCGTCGCAGGGACTTCCAGTCAGCCTCTAGTCAATCTTACAAGCAACGATCTCAGTAGATTCCAGCATGTCCCCGCCGATGGGACCCCTTTCCTTTCTCAACATGTCCCCGCCGATGGGACCTTTACTCAATTTCAGCACATCCCCGCCGATGGGATTTCAATTCAATTTCCAGCAGCAGAGAAAGCACTGGCAGATGCCCACAATGGGGGTCAGTGTCAAGCCCACATCAATCAGCGGACAATGGCGAATACTCAATAAGGGGGTCACTTCCCAGCATCTCAGCCTCCTACAAACAAGAGCACTTTTCAATTCCAACACATCCCCGCCGATGGGATTCTAGTTAATTTTCAGCAATCTTCAATTCAGCAAACTCCTAGTTAATTTCCAGCAATCTTCAATTCAGCAAACTCCAGTTAATTTCCAGTAAGTCTCAGTTCAACCTTCATTACAGTCTCCAGTTCAGTTACAGTCATTTCAAGCACAAGTTTGTCAGAATTCAGTTCAATCATCGAATCAATTTCAGCAACCCGTGGTTGCTTTCCAGCAAGCTCATAGGGTTGAAGACATCGACTACTATGTCAAAGAAGAACGTGCCTTACTCTGAGAGGCACCAGTTGTTCGAACAGATCATGCAGGACTGGACGAGTTGCGGGAGCAGTTTCCAGATCTTGCAAAATCAGCTTCAGCGACAGCAAGGAATCGATCTGCCTTCAACCAAGTTCAGAGTACTTGTGTCCTTTTCCAAATGCTCAGATACCTCAAAACGTTAAGGTACCAAAATTCAAAAGACGCGATGGCAGCGGTTGTGCCACAGCACATCTCAAGGCTTTCTGTGGAGAGCTGAGTGCAATCTCAGGAAATGAAGGGGCCCTTATTCGCTTGTTCCTAAAAATCTCTGAAGGGCGATGCCCTAGATTGGTATACATCATTGGACTGTCATTGCATCAGGACTTGGGAACAACTTTCCCAGTCTTTCGTCGACAAATTCGCGTACAATCTCAACATGGCACCTAGGAGAACCGATCTCTCGGCTCTCAGGCAAAGGAGTAATGAAACACTATCAGCTTATGTGGGACGTTGGCGAGCTATGGCAGCCAGAATGCGGACACCTATCGACAACGAAGAACAAATCTCCATGATTGTTCATTCAACACATCTGGCATATCTGAATATCTCATCTCGCATCCATATGCGAATTTCTCACAGTGAATCCGTGCTGGAGAGCAAGTCGAAGCAGGAATCCACGAAGGGACAATCTCCCCCTAGCCTCATCAAGCCACTCCAATTAAAGAAACAGAGTTGAAGGAAGACCTATTAGATACGAGAATGGAAACCGCATCGGTTCCCCTCCTCTCCCGACAGAGGTAAACAACATCATTGCCACTGCTCAGGGCAACCAATATACTCCACCACAGGGACGTCAACAGTATCAGCAGAATCAGGCTCAACATCAACCTCAAAGGTATCAGCCACAACCGAATCCTCAACCACAGCCACCTCGACAGCAGCAACGATTCAGGGGGAACGACCAATACTCATATCAGAATAGGCAAAATTACAGGGAGCTCAGGAAATTCACTCCTCTCACTCAGCCACTCAATTAGGTTGGTGCAAAAGCAGTTACTCACTCTAATGGCACCCGGGCCTCCTCCGAATCCTCTGCCTCCGAACTACCGAGAAAATGAGTATTGTGCCTACCATTAAGGGCGTGGTCACACCACTGAGCAATGCATGACTCTGAAGAATGCCATACAAGATCTGATTGATGACCCCAAGATCGTCATCTTGATCCCCGAAATTCCTCCACCAGCTCCTACCAACATCCTTCAGAATCCTTTGCCTCAGCATTCGACGGACCCCAGTTCGTCTCATGGCCCTGCTGTCAACAGCATAGAAGAAGAAGAACGTCTCGATCACTTCTTCTCCCCTATCCAGTCCATTCATGCTTACACTTATGAGCCAACAAGTTCTCCTTCGATCTTGCAAGGGGCAAACCCCTTTCCTCCTTCAGTCTCCGAGCCGTTAGTAGGAGCACCTCTATATGATGCACTAGTTGTTCAAGGGCTTATCCCCTTGTAAGGGGCACCTTACAGCCATTCATGTTGGGAGCCAATCATCCTAGAAGGAGAACAATCATACATCGAGCCCGTATATGAACCTGTCATTCTACAAGGGGCAATTTCAGCTCAGGAACAATCTAATCCGCAAAAGAGGGTTTATACTTACCAGCAGCAAGAACCCATTGTCTTGGAAGGGGCTCCTCTAATCAAGCCAGTCATATTGCAAGGGGCAAGTCCCATAGGCGTGTCAATCACACTACGACAGCTGGGACGAACAGAGAAACCCCCTGCCATATCAAGAGGGCCAGTATTCATTCCATGGGAACCTCCTACTCCAGGAGCAGTCAAGCTAGGATCGCGTATGTGATCTATGAAGACAAGTCTCGATATTATCCCTTTAGCATAGGCAACAATGTAGTCCTCAAGGCAAAAGCTCCATACGAGGAAGATCTGGTACCCACACCAGTGTTATTGTAAGAACCAGTGGTCCTAGAAAGCAGAGGGAAATTATAAAGAGGTCCTGTGGCACTATCCAGAATGTGCAGAAGTAGTAGGAAACATGAATCCCAATGGGCGTTGCATCCGGAGAGATAATCAGAATAGAGGAAATCCCAAAGGCGCTCTCTCAGGCCTCGGCAATAAAAACGAAGCCGCATATGATGTGGCAACTCAGCTCAAGTTAATCCCTGCTCAAATCTCAGTATGGAAGCTACTCTGCACATCTCGCATACACCGAGAAATATTTGCCAAAACCCTTAGCGATGCCCATGTCTCCTCCGATACAGCACCTGAAATGATAGCATTGGTGATCGGACAGCTCCTGGCTCCGTGCGCCATCACCTTTACTGATAATGAATTGCCGCCAGATGGGCGGGACCATAGGCGATCCCTCAATATAGCCTTACGATACAAAGACCTCTGTGTCCCGCTAGTCCTTATTGATAAAGGCTCAAGCTTAAATGTTTGCCCGCTCAAGACTACAGAACGCTTGGGAATCAGTCCCTCTTCATTTCGACCCAGTACCATATACGTCAGAGCATTCGACAACACCCGACGATCAGTGGAAGGGGAGGGCGACATAGATGTACAGATAGGTCCAGAAATCTCCACCATCACATTTCAAATCCTGGATATATCAGACTATTTCAACATGTTGCTTGGACGACCTTGGCTGCATAAGGTTAGAGCTGTGCCATCAACTTTGCATCAACGGGTGAAGTACATCTATGAAAATCAAGTAATCTCTATCCATGCAGAGAAGGAGCTCATCATTCCTTCCAATGCTGCTGCCACTGAACCAGATATCCCTCTCATCGACATCCAACACTCTGAAGAAGACGTCCCGTTTCATAGTTTCGAATTCGAGACTGTGAACGCTATCGCCAATCCAGAACCGATAAGTGTGGATCGTGTCTTTCCACCAGCAGAACGTCTGAGCCTCAAGTATCATATGAAGGATCATTTCAAGTTCAGAAAGATGCCACTGGTATATAATCAACACCAATGGGGACTCGGGTACAAGGCAATCTCCATGGACAAAAGAAGGAAGAAATTTCGATGCTCACCCATCCAATTCATCAGACCAGGAGAACCTTACAGAGATCCAAGAAGAAATCAACCGACTACATTACACAAAGGTCTCCCGATGAGCCTAGCTCGGGCCATATGGCCCCCCATTCGATGGGACTGGATTCTCGAACCATCTAAGCCTCCGAAAGAAGGAGAGGATGAAGACAAAGAAGAAAGTCAAATACAACAGCTTCAGGACCAGGGTACTCTGATACCTGCTCCCAACCAGAGGCACAACCTGCCCACTTCAATTCCAGCCAGCCAAGGGCACAACTTACCCATCTCAGCATCAATCAACAAGGGGTACGACCCGCCAATCTTTGCAGAATTAACATCATTAACCATCAGCCAGGGGCAAAAGCAACCCATCCATTGGACCAAGAAAAGGAAATGGCTAGCCCTGGATTGGTCCAATGTCCAGATTCCGAACTCGTGTCTCGCTGTGGAACCAGATGAACTACAATGCGAGGTAAGTGATCCAAGAGGGACTGAGTATGACTCAGATCTCGAACCCAACCAGCGAGAAATCATGGTCATTGGGCCAAACTGTGATTCTTCGCCCAAATCATCAACCCCCACCTCTTCAGGGGAAGGAGTGTGGGGTCCTGAATGGTCATCTGTTCCCCTAACTTCTAAATCAGCCAGAGAGTCATCTGAGGGCTCTGGCTTCCAAAAAATGCCTGTTTAAGCAGCGAGCGGAACTTTGAGACAAGCTGGATCAATCATGGTCTGCAATGCCCGCTTGTTCAAGGTCCCATGAATTTCAAAAATTTTAAAAAAAATAAAAAACTTTCAAAAGTAAAAAAACATCTAGCATTTCAATTCCAGAAAATTCTCAAAAACCAAAAAATGTTTATTTTCCTGCATTCAATAATGTGCTAAGTTTGTCTAAAGAGTCGCATGAGTTTGAAGTCGAATCATATGATTTTGACATCGAATTAAACTTCGAGCTCATGGGTTTGGACGAAGCTCGGGATGGGAAAGATGATGACCCGGCTCCCGAACTAGAAGATCTCCTCAAAAAGTTCAAATCTAAAGCCAATGTTGTAGCCGATGATTTCGAGATAGTAAACTAGGGGACACCTAAGATCCCTAGGGAAGTACGCATTGGAAAATCGTTGCCACTAGAGATGAAGCAAAGAATGATAGAGTTCCTAGCTCCAAAATTGTCCAACTTCACGTTCTCATATGAAGACATGCCAGGGCTCGATGAAGAGCTCATTGTACACCATCTGCCAACCAAGCCGGATATGAAGCCAGTGAAGCAGAAACTTTGAAGAATGAAGCCAGAATGGACTCTGAAAGTTCGAGATGAAGTCATCAAGCAATACAATGCGGGATTCCTAGTAGTCTCCAACTACCCTGAATGGCTCGCCAATATCGTACCAGTTCCAAAGAAGGATGGCAAGGTTCGAATGTGCATCGACTTTCGAGATCTCAACAAAGCCAGTCCCTCGACTTTCGAGATCTCAACATATCGACACTCTGGTAGACAACACTGCAGGGTACAAGATCTTCTCATTTATGGACGGGTTCCCAGGTTACAATCAGATCAAGATGGCCGTCGAAGATCGCGAGAAAACATCGTTTATCACTCCCTGGGGAACCTTCTGATACAGGGTAATGCCGTTCGGCCTGAAGAACGCAGGAGCAACATATCAGCGAGCAATGACAGCATTATTCCATAACATGATGAACAAAGAGCTCGAAGTATATGTGGATGATATGATCGTCAAATCACGCACAGTCGAAGGACACTTTGAAGATCTGAAGAAGTTATTCAGCAGATTAGAAAAGTACAAGCTCCGTCTCAACCCTCAGAAATGTGTCTTCGGTGCAATGAGAGGCAAGCTCCTTGGCTTTATGGTGAGCGAGGATGGCATCAGGGTCGACGAAAATAAAACCAGAGTAATCATCGAGATGCCCCCTCCTACAACAGAGAAAGAAATCCGTGGCTTCCTCGGCAGAATTCAATACATCAGTCGCTTCATCGCACAGCTCACACCTATCTGTGAACCCATATTCAAGCTCCTTCGGAAGAATGTTCCAAAGGAATGGAATGATGATTGCCAAGTCGCCTTCGACCGCATCAAGAAATATCTCATGAATCCTCCAGTTCTGGTGCCGACCACTCCCGGACAACCACTATTGTTATACATCTCGGTAGCAGCAGAAGCCATTGGCTGTGTTCTCGGCCAGCACAACGAGACAGGGAAGAAGGAACAAGCAATATACTATTTGAACCGAAAGTTCACCGACTACGAGACCAGGTATTCCCTAATCGAGAAGACTTACCTCGCCCTAGTCTGGGCAACTTAGCGACTCCGTCAATACATGATTGCTTTCCCTATTCTCCTCCTCGCTCACATGGATCCGCTCAAATACCTATTCAAGAAACCAGCACTCACTGGAAGGATAACTAAATGGCAGCTACTCCTGTCTGAATTCGACATCACCTATGTCACTCAGAAGGCAATCAAGGGGCAGGCCCTCGCCGATCATCTTGCTGCTCACTCTCTCCTGGATTATCAATTGCTCAAGACTTTCTTCCCTGATGAAAATCTCTTGCTTATCGAAGGTGAAGAAAAGAAGAAGGAACATGAGTGGATGTTATTCTTCGACGGCGCAGCAAATTCTAAAGGGAGTGGTATCGGAGCAATCATCTACTCTCTAGACGATGTCCCTATTCCTATCTGAAGGCGCATAGCATTCGAGTGCACCAATAACATGGCAGAGTATGAAGCATGCATCGTTGGACTAAGGGAAGCCATAATCTTAGGCGTCAAGAAGCTACAAGTATTTGTAGACTCACAGCTTATCATCAATCAGACCAATGGCGAATGGAAAACCAAGGACGAGAAGTTGATACCATATCATGTGTACCTCAAAAATCTGATCGAAGAATTCAAAGAAATGACCTTCTCATACATGCCCAGGGCCAAGAATCAGTTTGCAGATGCTCTCGCTACACTTGCATCAATGCTCGAGATCCCGAAAGGAGGTTCAGAATGGGAGTTCACAGTCGAAACTCAAGATGAACTTGCTTCTACCTGTAAATAGAAGAAGCCGAAGCTGCCCCTGACAAACCTTAGTATGCTGACATCAAGCAATATCTCGAAACCTAAGACTATCCGAAGGCAGCAACAGCAACAGATCGCCGTATCATCCAGCGTTTGGCCGGCCAGTTCACCATCAGTGGCGAAGTTCTTTACAAGCGATCCTATAATCACATCCTTCTTCGATGCGTCGATGAAACAGAAGCTGTAAAGATCATGAAAGAAATACACGAAGGAATCTGTGGCCCACACATGAACGGGCACATGATCGCAAAGAAGATTCTGCAACTCGGCTACTATTAGCTCACCATGGAAACAGACTGCTGCCAGCACGTCAGAAAATGCTTCAAGTGCCAGGAGCATGCGAATCAAATTCATACCCCCTCATCAGAACTATACAACCTGACAACTCCCTGGCCCTTCTCCATGTGGGGACTCGACATCATTGGGAAGATTAGTCCCAAAGCATCAAACGATCATGAGTATATACTTGTCGCAGTCGACTACTTCACCAAGTGAGTAGAAGCAGCCTCCTACACCACTATTGCAGCATCCCAGGTGATCAAA
The DNA here is from genome assembly GCA_003013855.2 of Liriodendron chinense. Lineage (NCBI taxonomy): Eukaryota > Viridiplantae > Streptophyta > Magnoliopsida > Magnoliales > Magnoliaceae > Liriodendron > Liriodendron chinense. Next base: position 3,372,584 of record ML058445.1, on the reverse strand, counting down.
TTCATGAAGAACAACATCATATGCCGGTATGGAATCCCTAATGCTATCATCACAGATAATGGGACCCCATTCGTCAACAAGAAGATGGATGACTTCCTCAGCAAGTTCAAAATTCAACGACATTGATTGAGCCCTTACCATCCTTAGATGAATGGTGGGGTAGAAGCCGCAAACAAGACAATCGTCAGGATACTCGAGAAGATGGTCGTGACTTATCAAGATTGATCAGATATGCTCTCATACGCACTTTGGGCCTATCGAACGTCTGTACGGTCTGCTACAGGCGTTACTCCTTTCGAGCTTACTTATGGAATGAAAGCAGTTCTACCAGTCGAGGTGGAAATACCGTCACTACGGGTGTTGCTTGAAAGCAGAATTAAAGAAGGAGAATGGCAACATGCCAGATTCGATCAGTTACAACTAGCAGATGAGAAGCGCATGCGTGCGCTGAGTCATTCTTAGTGTTATCAGAAAAGGATCGCTCGGGCTTACAACAAGAGAGTTCGAAAAAGAAGTTTCAATGTGGGCGACATAGTCATGAAGAAGATTCTACCGTCGCACCTTCTGGATCCCAGAGGAAAGTTCAAACCCTCGTGGGACGGACCGCTGATCATCAGAGAAGTACTTCCTGGAGGGGCCCTCAGACTCACCAGCATGAGAGGGGTGGATCTTCCTGAGCCAATCAATGCCGACAAAGTGAAGATCTTTCACGGGTAAGTCATTCTGACCTTATCAAGAGTTACATTAATAGAATTGAAAGCAAGATGTCAAAGCTAAAACCTCTGAGAAGACATACGTCCACCAATAACTATTTCAAATAAGGGATTCAAAAGAAAAAAGAGAAAAAAAAGAAGAAGAAGAAGGAATACAAAAAAAAGGGGGAAGTTAAAACAGGGTACCTGAGAAAAATCAACCCGAGAAGAAACACAGTCACCCATCCATCCACCTCAGAAAGGTTTATGGCTAAGACCAACAGCTCTATCATCGTAACTTAGGATAAGGGCCGAAAGACTGCCATCGGCTAGCAATGATGGATTTTCGACCTCCAGCCTCCACAGTTATCCAAAAAGAAAAAAAATGTGCGCCTAAACAAAGAGGGCAGAGCGAAAACCCGAAAGGGCGTCCGAGTAAAAACAGTGGGCATACAGCGAACTTGGTGAAAACCCGAAAGGGTGCCAAGGGTAAAAACAGCATAGTTACCAAGGGGCAAGCAAGATCAAATACCCGAAACATGGTGAAAATCCGAAAGGGCACCACAGGCAAAAATGACGGGAATAGGCCGATTGTGGTGAAAACTCAAAAGAGCGCTGCAGGAAAAAATGGCTCGAATAGAAAAAGAAAAATTAAAAGTGCAAGTACCAAGAAATCAGACTGCCCAGATCAGTTCAAGCAGTTACAGTTCAAGAACAAGAAGAAGTATAGTTGGGAACAAAGAACTCTACAAACTCTGACAATCTCAGGAAGTAATAGTTTCCATTGCCTACATCTCTAGGGAACCAAAAGGATCATATAAGTCAATCTCGAGACATCAGTCAAAGCATTGGCCGGGCCTCAGTTCTGATTCCTATGTCCCGGCACAAAATTCAGACACACTCACAAGGCAACTCATGGCACAATAAGTGCTCAAAAAGTTTTCTCTTTTCATTAAATGCATCATGTTTCTTTTACATATATCATTCATCTTTTTCAAAAAATGCATCATCACTAGTCATGTACTATGCAAAAAGGGACCTACAGACGGCCGGCACAGCCCTAAAAAGCAAACCATCAATCTATGCCCTCCCCCTCGGCCACGTCAGGTAAGTCCTCTGACTCATAATGAAATAGCCTCGCTCTCAACCTGCTCACCTCCATACGCAGGTAATGCACCTCATCTCGCTCAAGGCTGCGGATCGCTGTCTCCTCATCAGACAACCTTTGATCGGCAGCCAATCTCCTCGACATCATCTCACAATGATACCAAAGTGCAGAGTTCTCAGACAGCAAGTGGCCATGAGTGGCGAAGAGGAAACCAGGATCGATGAATGGGCGCTCCTCAAAGGGTTCATATGAACCAGATGAAGGCCAGCATCCCCAAGAATATCCTGTTCATCCTCATCGGAGGTCTGGTGCCAGCAAGGAATGCGTCGGTATAGAGATTGCTCAGCAACCCAGTGCTGATATGGGGCAGTCGCTATTGGAAAAGTCTGCAGCTCAAAACCAAGCAAATCAGCAGTCAAGTGACTCGCCCAGGATCCATCGATCCGAGTCTTAAAGTCAGATGATCGGGCTGGAAGTGCTCGAAGCCTGTGTTCGCTCGCCTCAAGTGCAAGGTTGCGATGTAGTAATAAAACTCAGTAAGACCGAGGTCGATCCACAGGGAATTGGAAAACAAGTTCCAAACTATTCCAGCAACTCAGTTTGCAATAGATAAGAGATTCAATTGAAATAATTATGCTAAAACAGTAACTTAATGAAAAACAATAATTTAAGGTACTAAGGCATTCAAGGATCTACTTGTAGTAATCCGATGTCAATCCAATCAATCCAAGCAAGATACACAACTAGATTTGAAGTCCTATCTCTCATCTAGTTGGAAAATAAAGCATTAAACACATTCAATCCCACTCAAGTTGAACTTCCAAGTTCTAGTCCCATTCAACACATGTAGAATTCGAAATCATAGCCTTCAAAGTAACAGCCATGCCTATGGACTATGGCATGCTCAAGGATTACTATAATTTGAATCTGAACAAGCACAATATGATAATCTCAGAGAATTGCAAGGAATCCATGTCTGGAGCACATGAACTCTCATAAAACATCCAAAACTATCAATTTTAAGAACTAGAATATGCAAAAATCCAAACTTGAAGTAAAATTACTTGAACTAACTGAATCAAACATGAAATTAGCTACAAGCTTCACCTCTCAGCCTTAGCTGAGAGATTCTAGCCAAGCATTGTCATACTACACTAGAACTCATAAAAGAAAACATAAAAACTAGAAAAACTGAAGTTTGGAGGGTTGCAGACACTCCACGACGGCTTCCTTCCTCTCCCACGACGTCCCTTAGCTTTTATGATACCCTAGGAAGAGCCCCTAGGTGTCCTTTTATAGTGGGAAAGCTCTGCTGCGTCGGAAACTTCCAGAAATTGCGTAAGGATATGCAGTGCATAGAGACATTCGAAATCCGGATTTGGAAAGGCTTCTGTCTTACCCAGAGCCGACCGGTCATGACCGATCGGACTGGTCTGGCCGACCGGTCTTGACCGGTCTGGCTGCGTATGTCGAACGTCCAGAGAGCATAGGGAGGATCTGGCCTGTTGGCCGACCGGTCTTAACTGGTCGGACCATCTTAGTTTAAACATCCAGGGAGTTCAGCAGGGTCACCAACCTGTTGGCCTACCGGTCACGACCGGTCGGACCAACTGGTCCTTTTGTCCAGTGATCTTCACAGGGGCTGGCAGGTCAACTGACCGGTCTAGACCGGTCGGCCCTTGACCATTTTCTTCTTTTTCTTCTTTTGTTTCTTCTCTTTCCTCCTTCATTCTTCTTCCTTCTTTGGTCCACCTTGGGCCTTCATTCAAAAGGGTCCTAATGTATTCTTTTTGACCTCCAATTGGGTGAAGTCGCTCTCATCCCTACAATCACAAAACATGCATTAAATGGGCCTTTTAATCATAAAAACCATGCCTATAATGTGATGTAACGGGCTATGCAATGTATAAATTGGAGGTTCAACAGCCTGATACCCGTGAAAGCAAAAGGAGGAACATCCTGCTCATACCCAAACTGCCATAGGAACCAGATAGGGTGATAAGAAAAGTAATATCGAAAGCCTACTAGTATCAGAGTAAGGCGGTGCGCATCACAAAGTACTGGAAGAAGTGAAAGCCAAGATGACTCCCAACGAACATTCCAGTCACGCAGCTCAGTAAACATCCTGCGATACAAGAGCTCACTCATCCTAGCTATATGCGGAAGAAGCTTTATGATGTGTCGCATGAGGTCAGAGCCATGAATGTCGGGAAATGATGTAGGAGCAGTCAGCGAAAGACGCTCCCATAGCCAGATCTGATCATAAAAAGATAAAGAGGTTCAGCTAAAGCAAAGTAATTCCCAAAAGAAAAGAGAAGAAAAGTGCAGAAAGATACCTGGAGAAATGCACAACAGCTACGAAGGACACTGGTATGGCCTAGGGTACAGTCAATCAGCCCATTAAACAGCTCAGCCATGACGAGAGAAATGATCCCCTTCCGTCGAGTAGCTCGGCTTATCACCTCAAAGAGCAGAGGAGTCTGAGATCTACGTCATCCCGAGAATAACACCTCAGCTATCAAACAGAACATCAGTGCATTTCGAGAAAGTAAGGACCCCGCCACACTCCGAGGGCCCAAGAAAAGATCATACAGCAAGTCCAAGGAGAAAACCACAGCATCCTGGCTGGCAGCTGCAGGCTGAATGAGGTATGGGATTCCAAACCAGTTCTGCGGTGTGGCAGTCTTCGGCAAAGTCTTCAGCGAAAAATACTGAGCATAATCCCAAGGAAGACCGGTCAAACGCGCAAGCTCCTCCAAAGAAGGTCCCATCTCCATGTCATTGAATGCAAACAAGTTCAATGAGGGGACCCAGTCAATCGGTGCAGCTCCGAGCATCCTCCAATCAATATCAACTCTAGCCATGTGGTCAAACCGCCGAAGCCATAGGACTCCAAATCTCGAATCTCATAAGCCGACAAGCTATCAAGCCAAGCAAGCAGTCTTGGTGAGCAAGAAGGACGAGGAAGCAACTGACAAGTCCTCACAGGAATCCCCTCCAGAACAAAGGCCCAGGAATTGATGAGCTGTCGAAAGATCAACTAGCGAAGGAGAAGGAAAAGCCGGAACCTCTGTAAACTCAATAGCCCCTGACCTATCCCCAGTAGCAGCTATGTCGATATAGTCGCGTCGTTGTCTGAAACAGTCACGACTTTAGCTACACAAGAAGACTCGCCTGCCTCGTGAACCGAATGTGTAAACGGTCGGCAATCAGGAGAAGGATGGTACTCTCCATTAAAAGGGCTATCAGCGAAAATCACACCGCACATCGCGGCATCCTGATCAATCTGACCGCTGAAAAATGCATCTGAACTGTCAAGAAAGGCACCGGCAACCCCGATCGAAGAATCTACGATCAGATCTGGACCTGCAGTCCTCTCCAACATGAAGTCATGAATCCAACCATCACCCTGTCCAATCAAAGAGATCGTCGGGACATCCACACCATCCATCGTCAGGAGGACATTATCAATGATCACATCAAGTCCACTCAAGCAAGTGTGCACATCTCGGCCATCATCAAGAGCATCCAAGCCATCAAAGGTATCATCTGAACCATCCATACCATTCAGACATGAGATCAGCCCATCTATGTCCATCGTGACCCCATCATCACCATCTATCACATCATCCATGCGGCCCACACTCAAAGGAGGGATAGCCTCACCTATGGCCCATCTTCCCATCTCATCCATACCATCCAAAATTTCATCCTCCAATGACCTATTCAAATCTGAAATTCCAGCCATCCCACCATTAATGGAATCATTAAAAGCTCCATTAACCATCAAGCTCAAGTCTTCATCAATGCCCCCTCTTAAAGCCCCATCTACCCCATCCATTAAAAGCATCTCCCCTCCATCAAAGCTCACCTAAAAATCTGGAGTATGGGACCCACCATGGACAGCCCCCACATCCCCTAGATCTCCACCATCCATTGCTTGGGGAAGGACAAAGTAAGAAGAAGACAAAAAGAAAAGAAAAGTGAAGACAAAAGAAGGATTCATGGTTGGATCGAAACCTCGTGTGCACAGAATCGAGGAGACAGCAATAGAGGGGCAGTGACGAATGTCCGAAAAGGTTTGGGCGGCCCCCTATGGGCCGCCTGTACGGACGAATTTTCTCTCTCTTTGCGGGATTGGCCTATCCGTCTTTTGGTAGGTGAGACTGCCAGTCCATGTAAGAAGTTGGCACCCTGAGGGCCGCCCAAGGCTCCAATCAGCTCCAGATTTTGTTTGAAGCTGATATGAATCGTCTGAAAGATACCCTACCTGTCTAATCATGAAAAACTGCGGCCAAAATGGGTCCGATCAAGTCAAAGAGCAGGAAAATTGGTCAAGAGTGGTCCACAAGCAATCTGAGCCATACAAAGGCTAGATCGTCATGATCTAAGCCGTGGAAAACTTGCATAGCTCCTCCGATAGCCAGATCAATAGTTTAATTGCCAAGAAACAAGGCCAGAGTCCAAGATCTTATCACCAAGAGGGCCCCCAGGGCCAAATCAAGCGATCTGAACTGTTCAAGTCATCATCCATGCAGTTAAGAAGTCTCATCTTCCACAAAGCATTAAAGAATGAGTCGAAAATCAAAGCATCCAAGCATCATCAAGGAATTTGAGACAAATTGGGGTTATATATTCATTCAAAAGATCTTGATACAGAAGAAAGAAAAAAGAAAAAAAGGCCTTAAAATGACAAGAGAGCCATACATCAACGAGCTGGATACATCCTTCAGAAGCAGGCTACAAATCACCAACATAATCATCATCATCCCTTCTCTCATCCCGCTCCCGACAATGAAGATCCATCAGAGGAGCTGTCACTGATCCTCCAGCGTACCTGCGACGACCCCCTAGAACATAGAGTGAAGGAAGCAGAGGTCCCTATCCGTACAGCAAATACCCCCTGGAACAAGAGCATCGGCCATATCATCAGTCGGAATCTGAGCAGCCGGAGGAGGTGCGGAACAAGGAACCCGAGCCACACTAGTGATCTGTCGGAGCAGCCTCTCACCCAGGTACCATTGAGACGATTCGGCATCGGAGAGCATGATTCGAAGACACAAAGAATCATATGCTTCTACACGCTGAGGGGTATAGTAAAGAGAAAAGTTGGCGTACGGCATCCGAGCAAACTACAACAAATGAGTTCATCACAATCAGCCCCAGAGCAGCACGACGGATAAGGAAAATAAGATACTTACGTCCTCGACGGTCAGTCTGTCTATGTCAGCGTGCCAATTATCCCCAGACACTCGAGAATTCCGTTGACGGTTTTGCTGATGCCAGTGCATGAAGCGGTACAAAGATGGCTCAACACCATCTCATATCCTCAACTAGAGATGAGCAAAATGATCATAAAAGTAGGTCTGGGCAAGGGCAGACATAATGATCAGATGGAGAAAGAAGACAAATGTCTCCAGGGAAGGTTAAAAAGAATACATCCACGAATGGCCAGAAACCTGTGTAGGACCGGCTACTCCGAGAGGTCTTATCTAAACCTTGGAAGATACGAGTCAAGATAGCCCCGTTCCAATTATACAAATGATGAAGATCCTCAACCAAGCGAAGAAATCTAGGGTCGACCCTTTCGTTCGCATGACAAAAAAGGAATGACCCAAAGGCGTAAGTAATCATGGCATGTGCTTTGTGAAGGGCCTCCAGCTCGGTAGTAGGGATGACAGCAGCAAAGGTATTGTAAAACCATCGCAGTTTCACTTGGTGGCTCTGGAATTCATTCTCAGGTAGGATGGCTCGCACAAGCCGTATCCAATCAGTGGAAGTAATGGGAGCAAGAGACCCGGCGTGGGGAACAACTGCCCTATGGAATGCAAAGCCAATCTGCACATATATATCCAGGGGAGTTATTCCCCATTCCCCACATGGAAGTTGAAAGGTGTGGGGTCTCATCCCTCCAACTCTCACAGAGAGCCGCAAGCAGTATGCGGTTGGCATTATTGTTGTGAAAGTGTAATGAGAGAAGGCCTGCAAAAGGAGTATCGGCCAGAACACGTTCGAGCATAGGCTACGGCTGTTTCACCCAATCATCCCAAAGATCCCAAGTACCTCGGCCCTTTATGGAGGGAAGAGGTTGGTGCTCCTTAGCGAAAGAACACATATGGGTCCCTCGACGAACAATGAAGGCGAGATCGTCTTCATTGACCGCCCTTCGCCCCCTCGTACCGTCCGCCATAATCATACAAGCTCGACCAGGTAAGTCCCCATCTTTTACCCGTTAAGATCCAAATCAAATCATTATCTAGGAAACCCATGGATTCGGACTTACATTCAAATGCAAAAATCCAATGTCCAACTCCATGTGTCACCTAGGGTATGTATTGGGCCCATTAAAGGAAGCAAGGCCCACCTTAGAGAAGGTTGCATGCAATGCCTTAGGTAAGGAAAGTCCACCATCTGAGAACACATTTTGGACAACAAATGCACCAAGTGCCATGAGATCAAAAAGGGATAAGAATCTAACTTCACACGAGAAATCCCTCTTCAAAGTCCATGTGTGACCAAGGCTTGGTTCACTCTTCATACCAAGGCCATGATCCTTATTAAAGATGTTCCCATCTTTTTACACATATACATGGACAACTGGGGGATAGGAAGGAAATGGGTCCCCAAGAGTAACTCAAGTGCCCCACCTCAATGGATTGAAAGGAGCACATAGCCCACTTGAAGAAACATAAGAACCCATTCATGGGTTAACCATGGGCAACCTATGTGCATCATCTTGATAAATGCTTTGACTATGAGAGTACAACATGGTGGTCTACCCACAAACACATGAATCAAAGAAGCTAATGGTAAAAATTGATGCACATAGCCCACATGAAGAACCAAAGTTGGAAATGTCCATGCAAGGACAAGTTTGGGCAACTTATGTGCACCAATTTCTTTACCAAAAAGGGGACCATTTGAGCACAAGAAGGCATGGCTTGATGAGTCACCCAACCATCATGAAAATGGCTAAGAATGGTGTACATAGCCCACTTGAAAATCAAAATCCAAAAGGCCCCAAAGCATGGGACAAAATTGGGCAATTTATGGGTATCATTCTTTCCCACAAATTGAAAGAAAAATCACTCATCCTTGAGAATGATGGTGGATGACCCACCAAGCACCCAAAGAGAAGTTCAAGGAGCTATGGTTACATGGATAGCTCACTTGAAGAAGGATCATCCATTTGAGGTTGGGAACATTAAAGAAAGCTCTTGAGAACCACTATCCTACAACATGAAAAAACCATTTGAACTTAGTGAGATTGTTGAAACAACTCACTCATGGGACTTGTGGATGATCAAGTAACCCAAGTCCTCCATCCATCCAAAGAAAAGGCATGAAGGGAAAGAATCCTACATGCACAAAGTGTAGTGGTGCACACATAACTAAAAGAAATTCACAAGTTTCAATGAGGGCCCAAAAGCCCATCTATATGGAAAATTTTCAAGGAGCCCACCACATTTTGTGCATAAGGATGTACATCATAATCAAGAAATGGTGGAAGATTTGGGCCCTTTGTCCATAGAGGCCCAACTAAGAAATCTAGCCCACTTGAGATCCAAGTGAAGAATGGACTAGTCACTGATAAGTACCTAATATTGTATAATTAACCCTGGTTGTTAAGGGCATTATCATTGTTTTTCCGGTTAATTATCCCTCATTGGGCGATTTTTCAATGTTCAGGTGATCAGGAGAGGTTGGGCAAGAACTGGGCCAATCTGGACGCTTTAAGGCCCAAAAGAAATCAAGATCGACGGTTGGACCATATTGTACGGTTCAGATTGAGTGAAGATGGTCCGAAAGATCACATCACAAGCACACGTTTAGAGATCTAGGTTGTGCATGTCTAGATGGTTGTGATTGGGCAATCACACTATAATGGATAGTCAGGATTGAACGTAGACTCATGACACCATCCATCAAGTGTGATCAGCACACGTGTGCAAGCAAAAGCTGCACCAAGGGCAGTCCGTCCATGCCACACGTCCAATAGCTGGACATCTTTCATCTCAACCTTCCATTTCATGTCCAGATGTGGTGGATCACATCATCACCATCCATTCCAGCTGCAATAGATGGCCATCCAACGTTCATCTGGGCCTCTCCACCAACCATCAATCATCATCTCAACCCTCACCATCAGCTCAACACACGTGCTGATCATGCAGGCCCACCTCCATCTTCAGCACACGTGTGCAACATCTCGGTCCACCTGCCTTCAGCTCCAGCTTCAACGGTCAGCAAGTGGACCCCACCAATCTGCTTCATCAAACGTCCAGCAGTGGACGTCCAACCAGTAGTCCAACCAGCAGCTTTGATGGACCCCACCTTCATCTGACATACAGTGCACACCGTCCATCACTAGCCCACCTTGCACGTCAGCAACACCTCCCTGACCAACCATTTCCAGCTCCATCAACGCCCAGCAGAGAGTCCAGCAATTGACGTTTTCCGTTCTGAAACTCCAGTGGACCCCACACGAGCTCCAGCAGGGAGATCACCCTTCCATCACGTCCATCTGCATCAACGCTGGAGATCTCCAGCACCGTCCATGAGCAAGGCAGCCATGGGACTTCATCCACTGTCCAAGATGCTGGACTGTTTCCAGCCGTTCATCAGATTTTCATCAACCAGCTTCACATCCACCGTCCATCAAGATGGGCCCATCCCAATCATCCAATGGTTCAGCCAGCAGCCCCACTGATCACACGCCCTTCATCCAGTCCAGCTCGTGGACGTCCCTGCTGTAGCACGTGCCGGCCATGGATCCAGCAGATCTCCATCCATGTGTGTCCAAGCAACTGCAAACACGTCCACTAGATGGACTGATCTCCACCTTCAGCAGTCCAAACAATGGACGTTCCAGCCGTTCATCAGCATCCCCACACGTGCAGCAGTAATGCTGCAGCTTCACCATCCATCCAGATTGCATCATCCAGTGGACCGTCCACTCCTGGCATTCCTTCATCAACCATCCATCCATCCAACAGATTGCAACCGTCCACAGCAGTCCAGCTGATCATTGCAACCGTCCAGCTGATGAAAGCAATCACGGCCAGCAACGCTGTGGACTCCACTACTTCAAGACCAGATGCAACTCCTCCTCCATCAACCGTCCACCTGCTATAGCATTACTGCTTCTCAGCCATCTAAGGCCATCACACATGCTGACTTCCAGCGTCAACAGCCGTCCATCAAGATGGCCCCATGCACAACGTCCAGCAACTGGAGAAGCTCCATCACATGGCTGCAAGAGAGAAGCTCTCTCTCTCTCTCTCTCTCTCTCTCTCTCTCTCTCTCTCTCTCCCCACACATGTGTAAGGCATGGAATGTAACCTCATCATCCAAGCCTCACTCCAAGCCCAAACCTAAAAGAAAAGTTTGCTTTAGGCTTGGAGTGACACCTAGGATTGGAGTACTTTTCTTGCCACATGTCACTCCAAGCTTAACTCCAAGCCCAAACCTAAAAGCAAAGTTTGCTTTGGGCACTCCAAGCCTAACTCCATTCCCAAACCTAAAGAAACTTTTGGTGTGCCACCTAGGCTTGGGAGCTCCTCATGAGGCTATAAAAGAAGCTCCTCTCCCTCTCATTCTCATCATCCTTCAAATCCCATCCAAGAGTTCTCTCTTCTTTAGTTTTCTTTCTTTCTTTTGTAGTGTAGAGTAGTTTTCTCTTTTGTAGAGAATTTAGTCTTCCATTGTAGCATGGTTGGCTAAACCTCTAGCTAAGGCTAGGGGTGAAGCCTTTGAAGAAATTTACAAGATATGGTTCTTTTGGTTCAACATTGGTGTGTGAATGTTGGAGTTTTCTTTGGTTGATTGGTTCGGTTATCCACCTCGGCGGACGCTATTGTTGTGCAAACCCCTTGATCCATCGTCGACTCCGGGCACGTTGGATGCTTGGGATCCCTTGCACACCAATTAGCTAGTTCATGATCGATAAAGTCCCTTGATCCATCGTCGACTCCGGGCACGTTGGATGCTTTGGATTCCCTACGGTCATCGAGCTAGTGCAGGTAATGTCATCGATCTGTAAAATCCCTTGATCCATTGTAGACTCCGGGCACATTGGATGCTTTGGATTCCCTGCGATCGATAGACGAGATCTTAACGGTTGGATCGGTCAATCAAAGCCTCCTATCTTGTAAGTATGTATTTGATCATATGAATTGTGATCTTATCGGTTGACTTGTTGGCAAAGTTGTTGATCTGTACAATTCCTTGATCCATTGTCGACTCCGGGCACAGTGAATGCTTGGAATTCCTTGCGATCAACTAACGAGTGCTTCATGGTCAAATCAATCGGTTCAGATCACCATCTTTTATGAAATATGCAAATGGTTTAACTGTTTTATCTTCCGGTTGGAATGAATCTTTATTCAATTCCAGTTGAGTTATAGTCGGACCAACGAATCGAATCTTGTGAATGAATCAAAGGTGGATCCCTGATGCCTTAGCCCCTTTTCTATTTTTGTCTTTCACCACACACAACTTGCTCCACTCTCGTGGATAAACCAGATTTCATCTCACTCACCTAAACTAATTCCTCTAAGTGTTCTTAACCCCAATCCTTGTGGATCGACCTCGGTCTTACCGAGTATTTTACTACTTCGCTACCTGCACTTGGGTGTGCAATCTTCGGATTGTAGCAAGTTTTTGGCGCCGTTGCCGGGGATTTGGCATCAGTTTAAGAATATTTTTGGAATTGGTTTATGTATATATATTGTCAATAGTATACTAACTTCTTTTATTTGGTTGCTCTCAGGAATTACTCATAGCCAAGTGTTCTTCTTTTCGGGTAACCTCTTTCCTCATCTCCTTATTTAGTGTTTATGCGTAAGTGGACTCGTGATCACACAAGACGTCTTCTAAGCGACGAAATTTTGGTTGAAGGTCTATCCAATCACTGTGTTAGAAACTTCCTGATACTTGTGAATTAACCATAAACATGGCCGAGAATGAAAATGAATATGATCAAGATGAGAATGAAGTACACAATGAGCCACCATTTAGGAGTTTACGTGATTACTTGCAACCTGCAAGAACAAGTACTCCTTCTTGTTTGGTTTTTCTGGTGAATGCGGGCAACATTGATTTTAAACCTGGAGTGATACAGTTACTTCCTAAATTTCATGGACTCGACACTGAAAGTCCCTATTTACATTTGAGGGAATTTGATGAAGTAATCGCTACTTTGCATTACGACAACATTTCTGATGACTTGGTTAGGTTAAAACTATTTCCTTTTTCTTTGAAGGAGAAAGCCAAGTTTTGGTTGCACTCCTTAAGGCCCAGAACCATAGGGACATGGCAAGAGATGACTAAGGAATTTCTAAAAAAGTTTTTCCCTATTCATAAGACCAACACCCTGAAACGAGATATAATGAATTTCTCCCAAAAGGAGAATGAAACTTTTTTTCAGTGTTGGGAACGTTTCAAGGAACTCTTACTTGCCTGCCCACCTCATGGCTACGAAAAATGGCGCTTGATTAGCTTCTTCTATAATGGATTGAGCCCAGTCATGCGCCAATTCGTAGAAATGATGTGTAATGGGGAGTTTATGAGCAAAGGTTCTGATGAGGCTATGGAATACTTTGACTTCTTAGCAGAAAATTCCCAATCTTGGGACACATCTGACAAACCCGCTAAGACCAAGCCTGGGCCCAATGAAAAAAGAGATATTTATCTTTTAACCGAGGATGACGATGTCAAGGCAAAGATAGCAAGGCTCACACGTAAAATAGAAGCCATGAAATTAAGGAAGGTCAGCGCTATTAAAACCAGGGAGACTGAAAGTGTTTGTGACATTTGTAAGAGCGATGCACACATTACTAAGGGTTGTCCTACAATCCCAGCTCTTCAAGAAGTGTTGCACGAACAAGCCAATGCCATGAATACTTATCAAAGACCTTTTAATGCCCCAGTGTCAAACACGTATAATCCTAATTGGCGGAACGATCCCAACTTCAGTTGGAGAAATGGACCGACTGCCAATGATGGGAATAATCCTCAAGTGCCTTCCACTAGCACTCCTTATATGCCCCCACAGAGGAAGACTCAGGAGGATACCGTGCAAAATCAAATCAATCAGAGCATCATGCAAACCCTCCAAGAGCTTAAAACTTCGATGGAAAGATTCGAATCTCACCTAATTGGACTCGAATCATGCCAGAATGTTAGGGAACGAGGGACCTTTCCGGCCCAACCTCAACCTAACCCGAGGGGACAGTATGAGGTGAATGATTCGGGTTCTTCCAACCCTCATGTTGAGCATGCTAAGTCTGTCACCACCCTAAGAAGTGGTAAGGTGATTGAAAAAGATATTCCTAGGACAGTTGATAAACCTAAGAATCATCTAAGAGTGATGACAGATCTAGTGATGATCAACCTGAGAAGGAGACAAAGCATGTTTTCAAACCAGTGGTCCCGTTTCCCCAACGCCTACTCTCATCTAAAGCAATGGTTAAAGCTCAAGATGTCTTGGAAGTTTTTAAACAAGTGAAAATCAACATACTCTTGTTGGATGCAATCAAGCAGATACCTTCATATGCCAAGTTTCTGAAAGATCTTTGTACTATTAAGCGCAAGCTCAATGTACAAAAGAAAGCCTTTTTTACTGAACAGGTCAGTGCTATCATTAACCAGAACTCTCCCCCAAAATACAAAGATCCAGGTAGTCCTACTATTACTTGCATAATAGGGAACTTCCGGGTCGAACAAGCACTTCTTGACTTAGGGGCGAGTGTCAATCTTATACCCTTCTCGGTGTACGAACAACTGGGACTCGGTGAATTGAAACCCACCAGAACCACCTTGCAACTTGCCGATCGATCTGTACGGATACCGAGAGGAGTAGTGGAAGATGTGTTGGTACAAGTCGACAAATTCTACTTCCCAGTAGACTTCATCGTCTTGGATACCCAACCTATAACAAATGTTAGCACCCAGATACCTGTTATTCTTGGCCGACCATTCCTGGCAACTTCCAATGCTGTGATCAACTGCAGGAATGGGGTCGTGAAGTTTTCATTTGGCAATATGAAGTTAGAGCTAAATGTTTTCAACATGTGTAAACAACAAGGGAATGATGATGAGATCCATGAGGCCAACCTGATCGATACCCTCATGGAAGAAGAATTCCTTCTAACCTCTCTGTCCGGACCCTTAGAAGCATGTCTAGCCCACTTCGCTAATTCTGATGATGAGACAATTTTGGAAGTGGTGAATGGATTGTTAGAATCCACCCTTGTGCATGATACAAACCAGTGGAGGCCCCATTTTGAAAAACTCTCTCTAAATGATTCACGACCTCTACCATCAAGAATTGAAGCACTAAAGCTTGACCTGAAGCCATTACCTTTGGAACTGAAATATACATACTTGGGTCAAGGCAATACTTTTCCTGTGGTTATTTCATCTCACCTTGATAAAGACCAAGAGGACAAATTGATCAATGTTCTCAAGGAACACAAGGATGCCATAGGTTGGACAATTGCTGACATCAAGGGAATTGATCCCCTGATTTGTACCCATAGGATACACCTCGAGGAAAATGCTAAACCCTCTAGACAACCACAAAGGAGATTGAATCCAAACATGACTGAAGTGGTTAGAGCCGAGGTCCTCAAGCTATTGGATGTGGGTATCATCTACCCTATTTCAGATAGCCAATGGGTAAGTCCAACCCAAGTGGTACCAAAAAAATCTGGAGTTACCATAGTTGCGAATGCAGACAATGAGTTGGTACCAACTAGAGTCACTACTGGTTGGAGAATGGGTATCGACTATAGGAAACTGAATACTGTTACTAGGAAGGACCACTTTCCTTTACCATTCATTGATCAAATGTTAGAAAGGTTAGCTGGTCACTCCTATTACTGTTTCCTAGATGGGTACTCTGGATACAACCAAATAGAGATTGCCCTAGAAGATCAAGAGAAAACCACATTCACTTGTCCATTTGGCACCTTTGCGTACAAGAGGATGCCTTTCGGACTGTGTAATGCTCCTGCCACTTTTCAGAGATGCATGCTCAGCATTTTCTCTGACATGGTTGGACATTTCTTGGAAGTCTTCATGGACGACTTCTCGGTATTTGGTTGTTCCTTTGATGAATGTTTGAACCATTTACAATTGGTCTTGACAAGGTGTGAAGAAAAGAATCTTGTTTTGAATTGGGAAAAGTGTCATTTTATGGTTCAAAAGGGAATTGTTCTTGGACATAACATTTCGTCCAACGGAATAGAAGTAGACAAGGTAAAGATCGACTTAATTGCCAACCTACCAGCCCCCATAAGTGTACGAAACATTCGTTCTTTTTTGGGTCATGCAGGATTCTATAGGAGATTTATAAAGGACTTCAGTCATATCTCTCGTCCATTATGCAATCTCCTGCAAAAGGATGCTCCATTTGAGTGGACCAATGACTGCCAAGAAGCTTTCACCAAGCTTAAAGGCATGTTGACCAGCACACCAATAATGCAACCACCTGATTGGACTATAACTTTTGAAATCATGTGTGACGCAAGTGACTACGCTGTTGGGGCAGTTTTGGGGCAAAGAAAAGACAAGAAGCCCTATGTTATATACTACGCAAGTAGAACCTTGAATAGTGCGCAAGTAAACTACTCTACTACGGAAAAGGAACTCCTTGCCGTAGTCTTTGCACTTGACAAGTTCCGGTCCTACTTTATTGGGTCCAAAATTGTGATTTTTACTGATCATGCGGCTCTCAAGTATCTTCTTTCTAAGAAAGATGCTAAGCCTCGCTTGCTCAGGTGGATCCTTTTGCTCCAAGAATTCGACCTTGAGATCCGAGACAAAAGGGGAGTAGAAAACGTAGTGGCTGATCACTTGTCTCGCCTAGTACTCTCTGATTCCGTAGAGACAACACCGATAAAGGACACTTTCCCTGATGAACAGCTGTTTGAAGTCTCTTGCCAACCTTGGTTTGCTGACATTGTTAACTATCTTGCTGTAGGAAGAATTCCGAGTCATTGGACCCCACAAGATAAAAGGAAATTTTTCACAGAGGTACGCAGCTTTTTCTGGGATGATCCGTATTTGTTCAAATACTGCCCAGATCAAATCATAAGGAGGTGTGTTCCAGATAATGAACAAACCAGTGTCATCTCCTTTTGCCATTCTTATGCATGTGGTGGTCATTTCTCTTCTAAGAAAACCGCTGCCAAGATTCTTCAGTGCGGTTTCTATTGGCCTTCAATATTCAAGGACACCCATGTTTTTTGCAAAGCATGTGACCATTGTCAGAAGTTGGGAGGAATCTCCCGTAGAAATATGATGCCTTTAAATCCGATATTGATCATCGAAGTTTTCGACTGTTGGGGTATCGATTTCATGGGACCATTCCCTTCCTCATTTGGATATTTATATATCCTATTGGCTGTCGATTATGTCTCCAAATGGGTTGAGGCAATCCCGTGTAGAACCAATGATCACAAAACGGTCCTACGGTTTCTAAAAGAGAATATTCTATCAAGATTTGGGACACCTCGAGCCATTATCAGTGATGGGGGTACACACTTCTGTAACAGACCTTTTGAGGCTTTGATGAAGAGATATGGTATCACACACAAGGTGAATACGCCCTATCACCCACAAACAAGTGGTCAAGCAGAAGTTTCCAACAGGGAAATCAAACACATCTTGGAAAAAACTGTGAATCCAGACCGCAAGGATTGGTCTCTAAGACTAACCGATGCGTTGTGGGCTTACCGTACAGCATACAAAACCCCGATTGGAATGTCTCCCTATAGACTTGTCTATGGGAAAGCTTGCCATCTGCCTGTGGAGTTGGAGCATAAAGCCTATTGGGCTATAAAGAAATTCAATTTCAATCTTGACAAGGCCAGCTCGCTTCGCAAACTCCAGCTGAACGAGTTGGAGGAAATCCGGAATGAGGCTTATGATAATGCTAGAATATACAAGGAACGAACGAAGGCATTCCATGACAGGAATATCCTTCGAAGATCTTTCGAACCATCTCAGAAAGTTCTCTTGTACAATTCTAGGCTATATCTGTTTCCAGGAAAGCTGAAATCTCGATGGACCGGCCCTTTTGTAGTCAAAATTGTTTACCCTCATGGGGCTGTTGAGATTGAGAACCCCAAAAATGGAAATGTGTTTAAAGTGAACGGGCAGCGTTTGAAGCCCTTTCTTGAGGAATTTGCCCCAGAGGAGGAATCCACCCCTCTGGAAGATCCTGTTTATCAGGATTGATCTCCTAGTCTGACGGAGATCCCCTTTTGTATACTAGTAGGTTAGTTTGTTTCTTGTATTTTGTTTTGGCAACTCGAAAAATTCCAGCGCTTACAAGTATTCATCCTCTCAGGTACTCTTTACCCTCTATTCTTTACCATTTTGCTCTCATGTTGCAATTGTCTATGCATTCATTTTTCAACATTGAGGACAATGTTACATTTAGGTTGGGGGGTGTGGAATTTCTGTAAAAAAATCTTTCCAGTTGTCCATCTCTTTGCTATTTTAGGTCGAAAAAAAAGAAAAAAAAATAATGGTTTTATTGGAAACATCCTGTTCGTGTTGAACGCACCGTGATAGAGGACCTTAGTTGGAAATTGCTGTTGAAACCGACAGATATTCCCTGTTCCCAGAAATCATGAAGGGGATTAAGGCAGCTGGGAGGTGAAGCACACTCTCATGGTATTATGAGCAGCGTAAGACCCCAAACTGAATTGATCATGGGAAATGTGAGGATGTGGCTCATCTTGTGGCCGAAGGAGTTTGTCGGATGATACGTGGTCTATGTGCATTGCACAAAAGGAACAGGAAATTTTGTGGTTGTATTGTCTATAAATTATTATTTCTTTAGCCTTAAAAAAATTATAGGGATTTATGTGATTTATGTGATTTTGAAATAATTTGAATAATAGAATGAAAAGGCATTTAGTGATGACAATGTTAAAGCTTAGAGTTTAGTCGCTTCAGTAAATTTCAAAATTGAGTTCTTTCCATTAATTTTCTATTAGAAAATGATAAACATTGATTGAGTCATGAATTTTCACAAGTTCAAATCTAGCTTACATTGCCAGGATTTGAGTTTGATACTATAATGTTGACTTGATAATTGTTGAGAGTGATAGACACCAAGCATGGAGATCCTTGTCTACCTTGGTTCAAAAAAAAAAGTGAAAAAAAAAAGAATATTCATAGTAATTTGGGGCAAGGATTTTCATCCATTGTCGTTACCATTACAAAACATTACCATAGTACGAAGTGAGCCTTTTGGAGTCTTCGGCTATCGGTTATTGATTGAAAAAAAAAAAAAAAAATCAAAAGCTGGAAAATGTTGAAAAAAAAAATATATAGTAGCAAGGTTCGGAATCAGTGACTTGGTTGATCTGACCATTCTCTTCAATCATCAGTGTTAACATGAAAGTAGAAGACTGAACCCCTAGTTGTGTCAAGGCTAGACTTCACAGTGCACCATGGAACTCAATGTTTAGAATGCTTCTATTGAATGACTAATACTTTGAACTCAATTAAGTTGTTTACTAAGTGACTAGAATCTATATTCTCAAAACTGTATGCCTTGGAAACTCTACTGTTTAGATAACTTGAAGGATCACATAAATACATTGAACCTTTTCTTCTCTTTATTTTTGTTTTACTAGGAAATAAGAGAAGTCTCGAGATCGTTTTCATTGGTGAAAACTGTCCAGGATAAAATTGCTTGCATTATTTTGAAAAATCCTTAGATTATTTTCGCATGTTTTGCTCGGGACTAGCAAAATGCTGGTTGGGGGGTGTGATAAGTACCTAATATTGTATGATTAACCCTGGTTGTTAAGGGCATTATCATTGTTTTTCCGGTTAATTATCCCTCATTGGGCGATTTTTCAATGTTCAGGTGATCAGGAGAGGTTGGGCAAGAACTGGGCCAATCTGGACGCTTTAAGGCCCAAAAGAAATCAAGATCGACGGTTGGACCATATTGTACGGTTCAGATTGAGTGAAGATGGTCCGAAAGACCACATCACAAGCACACGTTTAGAGATCTAGGTTGTGCATGTCTAGATGGTTGTGATTGGGCAATCACACTATAATGGATAGTCAGGATTGAACGTAGAATCATGACACCATCCATCAAGTGTGATCAGCACACGTGTGCAAGCAAAAGCTGCACCAAGGGCAGTCCGTCCATGCCACACGTCCAATAGCTGGACATCTTTCATCTCAACCTTCCATTTCATGTCCAGATGTGGTGGATCACATCATCACCATCCATTCCAGCTGCAATAGATGGCCATCCAACGTTCATCTGGGCCTCTCCACCAACCATCAATCATCATCTCAACCCTCACCATCAGCTCAGCACACGTGCTAATCATGCAGGCCCACCTCCATCTTCAGCACACGTGTGCAACATCTCGGTCCACCTGCCTTCAGCTCCAGCTTCAACGGTCAGCAAGTGGACCCCACCAATCTGCTTCATCAAACGTCCAGCAGTGGACGTCCAACCAGTAGTCCAACCAGCAGCTTTGATGGACCCCACCTTCATCTGACATACAGTGCACACCGTCCATCACTAGCCCACCTTGCACGTCAGCAACACCTCCCTGACCAACCATTTCCAGCTCCATCAACGCCCAGCAGAGAGTCCAGCAATTGACGTTTTCCGTTCTGAAACTCCAGTGGACCCCACACGAGCTCCAGCAGGGAGATCACCCTTCCATCACGTCCATCTGCATCAACGCTGGAGATCTCCAGCACCGTCCATGAGCAAGGCAGCCATGGGACTTCATCCACTGTCCAAGATGCTGGACTGTTTCCAGCCGTTCATCAAATTTTCATCAACCAGCTTCACATCCACCGTCCATCAAGATGGGCCCATCCCAATCATCCAATGGTTCAGCCAGCAGCCCCACTGATCACACGCCCTTCATCCAGTCCAGCTCGTGGACGTCCCTGCTGTAGCACGTGCCGGCCATGGATCCAGCAGATCTCCATCCATGTGTGTCCAAGCAACTGCAAACACGTCCACTAGATGGACTGATCTCCACCTTCAGCAGTCCAAACAATGGACGTTCCAGCCGTTCATCAGCATCCCCACACGTGCAGCAGTAATGCTGCAGCTTCACCGTCCATCCAGATTGCATCATCCAGTGGACCGTCCACTCCTGGCATTCCTTCATCAACCATCCATCCATCCAACAGATTGCAACCGTCCACAGCAGTCCAGCTGATCATTGCAACCGTCCAGCTGATGAAAGCAATCACGGCCAGCAACGCTGTGGACTCCACTACTTCAAGACCAGCTGCAACTCCTCCTCCATCAACCGTCCACCTGCTATAGCATTACTGCTTCTCAGCCATCTAAGGCCATCACACATGCTGACTTCCAGCGTCAACAGCCGTCCATCAAGATGGCCCCATGCACAACGTCCAGCAACTGGAGAAGCTCCATCACATGGCTGCAAGAGAGAAGCTCTCTCTCTCTCTCTCTCTCTCTCTCTCTCTCTCTCTCTCTCTCTCTCTCTCTCTCTCCCTCTCTCCCCACACATGTGTAAGGCATGGAATGCCACCTCATCATCCAAGCCTCACTCCAAGCCCAAACCTAAAAGAAAAGTTTGCTTTAGGCTTGGAGTGACACCTAGGATTGGAGTACTTTTCTTGCCACATGTCACTCCAAGCTTAACTCCAAGCCCAAACCTAAAAGCAAAGTTTGCTTTGGGCACTCCAAGCCTAACTCCTCCCAAACCTAAAGAAACTTTTGGTGTGCCACCTAGGCTTGGGAGCTCCTCATGAGGCTATAAAAGAAGCTCCTCTCCCTCTCATTCTCATCATCCTTCAAATCCCATCCAAGAGTTCTCTCTTCTTTAGTTTTCTTTCTTTCTTTTGTAGTGTAGAGTAGTTTTTTCTTTTGTAGAGAATTTAGTCTTCCATTGTAGCATGGTTGGCTAAACCTCTAGCTAAGGCTAGGGGTGAAGCCTTTGAAGAAATTTGCAAGATATGGTTCTTTTGGTTCAACATTGGTGTGTGAATGTTGGAGTTTTCTTTGGTTGATTGGTTCGGTTATCCACCTCGGTGGACGCTATTGTTGTGCAAACCCCTTGATCCATCGTCGACTCCGGGTACGTTGGATGCTTGGGATCCCTTGCACACCAATTAGCTAGTTCATGATCGATAAAGTCCTTTGATCCATCGTCGACTCCGGGCACGTTGGATGCTTTGGATTCCCTACGGTCATCGAGCTAGTGCAGGTAAAGTCATCGATCTGTAAAATCCCTTGATCCATTGTAGACTCCGGGCACATTGGATGCTTTGGATTCCCTGCGATCGATAGACGAGATCTTAACGGTTGGATCGGTCAATCAAAGCCTCCTATCTTGTAAGTATGCATTTGATCGTATGAATTGTGATCTTATCGGTTGACTTGTTGGCAAAGTTGTTGATCTGTACAATTCCTTGATCCATTGTCGACTCCGGGCACAGTGAATGCTTGGAATTCCCTGCGATCAACTAACGAGTGCTTCATGGTCAAATCAATCGGTTCAGATCACCATCTTTTATGAAATATGCAAATGGTTTAACTGTTTTATCTTCCGGTTGGAATGAATCTTTATTCAATTCCAGTTGAGTTATAGTCGGACCAACGAATCGAATCTTGTGAATGAATCAAAGGTGGATCCCTGATGCCTTAGCCCCTTTTCTATTTTTGTCTTTCACCACACACAACTTGCTCCACTCTCGTGGATAAACCAGATTTCATCTCACTCACCTAAACTAATTCCTCTAAGTGTTCTTAACCCCAATCCCTGTGGATCGACCTCGGTCTTACCGAGTATTTTACTACTTCGCTACCTGCACTTGGGTGTGCAATCTTCGGATTGTAGCAGTCACTTTTGTCCATACACATGTAAAGAAAGATGGGGCCATCCAAAGTGAGCATTATGAGCCCAAAGCTTGAGGTGGGCCCTACCAATCTCTTTGGCCCAAACCTTGAAAAGAAGATGGAAAAGAAAAGAAAGAACTAAGGAAAATAGAGCATGAGGGAGCCCAAAATGAAGTATCGGGCCCATCAAATACACAAAGAGCCATGACTTCACTTGAAGCCCATTTAATACACATAAAAAGGGGCCCAACTCTCATAAGAAAAGATAGGATATTTTACCATGCACACTTGATAGACATGGCAAAATTACCCTTTACATATACATGAAGGGAGTATGAAAGAAGGAAAGAAAAATGAAATGGAAGCTTGCAATGTTCCTCTCCATGTATCACCTTGAGAAGAGATTAGAGATGTAGAAAAAGCCAAAAGGCTTGGGCCCACCTTGACTCCTTTGGAATATCTACATGAAGAAAAGAAAAGGAACATGAGAAGAGACAATGAAGAAGAAAACAATGAAATGAAAGAAAAGGAGTGGTCCATACCTTCACCACTCACCAAAACGGGGACCACCTTGCTGCCCCAAAGTTTCACTAAGGCCTCACCACTTGAAAAGAACAAAAAACCACCAAAAGGAAGAAAAATTTGAAGAAAGAGAGAGTGTAGGAAAGAAGAGAGAGATTGCACGTTGGAAGGGCCAAGGGTGCCCCATGTTATATAGAAAAGGAGAGGGCACCCTATTGTCCAGCCCACTGGAAAAACTAGTGGGCAGAAGAGGCTTGGACGGCACCCAGGGGGCCGTTTGTCCTCCCACTTGGTTGAAACGACTTCTCACCCTCTCTCCTTAGGAAAAACTCCCCCTTGGGAAGAGTTATTGCAAGTGAATCTTGTACCTCCATGTAAGAATGAAGTGATGGAAGAGAAGAAGGAGAAAAAGAAAAAGGAATCTCACCAAAATCTCATTTTGTGAGAAATTGGGGAAAAATTAGCTTGATGATGTGGAAAAAGCTCCATGAGATTTTCAAGAAAAACAAAGAGAATTGACTTGGTCAAACAGTGATCTCCACCATCCAAAGTCATGGCCCGATGATCTGAATCATTCTCAGAAAAACCCCGGGAATTTCCAACCTTGATCTCTACCAGCCTCCCATCCCCAGTGGTCCGAAGACCTTAAACTACGTCGGGATCAAGATCCCGAGGGATTTTTAATAAAACAGGCATCGATTTCAAACATCAAAATCAAAATCAATGACTCAGAACATCTTTCAAAATCACAAAAAAATATATTACCAGTCTCGCTCCCAAGTTTTGATCCGAAGACCTTAAACTACATCAGGATCAAGATCCTGAGGGATTTCTAATAAAAACCGGCATCGGTCTTGATTGTTCGAATCAAGATCCGACGACTCCGGACATTTTCTAAAAAAATGTGTTGCCCTATTCTGTACAAAGTTTTGGTCCGAAGACCTTAAACTACGTCGGGTACAAGATCCCGAGGGATTTTCAATAAAAATCGGCATCGGTCTTGATCATTCGAATCAAGATCCGATAACTCCGGACATTTTTCTAAAAATAAAAAAAAATGTGTATTTCCAGCATCACTTATACAAAGTTAGGGTCCGAAGACCTTAAACTGCGTCGGGACCAAAATCCTGAGAGATTTCCAATAAAAACCAGTGTTAATCTTGATCGCTCAAATTGGGATTTAACAGCATGGAACATTTCAAAAAATCACAAAAAGAATGTATTTTCAGCTTGTACAAAGTTTTGGTCCGAAGACCTTAAACTACACTGGGATTAATTTCTCGGGGGACTTTTCTTGCTTTCAACCAAAAACCGGCATCAACCTCGACCGCTCAGATCAAGGTTCGGTAACTCCGATCATTTTAAAAATACCAAAAAGATTTAAAGCTTTCCATAAAAACCAGTATCAACCTCGATCGCTCGAGTTGAAGTCTAGAACTTTTTCTAAACAAAAAAAAAATTCACCATCAATTTTTAACTGCACAAATCTATCCGCAGAGGTCCGAAGACCTAAAACTACACTGTGATTAATTTCTTGGGGGCTTTCTTTCCCCAACCTGTCCCGGACATGGCTGACACTTGATCGTACAGGTGTCCAAAATCTTCTAAACAGGTAAGGGTTGAGGCGGGAAGAACCCTATGATCCTGTTCGTTTTGAACGCAACGTGATAGACTACCTTGATTTGGAAGTCGCTGTTGAATCTGGCGGATGTTCCCTGTTCCTAAAACTCTTGAAGGGGATTAAGGATGTTTGGAGGTGAAGCACACCCTCATGAAATTGTGAGCAACATAAGACCCCAAACTGGATTAACAAAGGGATATGTGAGGATGTGGCTCATTTTGTCACCGAAGGAGTCCGTCAGATGATACGTGGTCTATGTGCATTGCACATGAGGAACATACAACTTTGTGGGTGTGTTGACTGAAAACCCTCGAAATCCCCTCATCCGAAGATGTAAAACTACGGCATTTAACTGTGTGAGATTCTTCTTGTTCGCTGACGTAAAATGGATCGGGTGCCTTACCAGCAGTAGAAGCTGGAAATGGATGAAAGTTCCATACTTTTCCCTGCATTTCAGAAAAATCAGAAAATACCAAAACATTGCAAAATCATCTTTCAAAAATCACAAAATATTTCCCTTGCTTTCAATAAATACCATCTTTACTCGGACTAAATATTTTCAAAATCAAAAAAATATTTCCTTTGTTTTCAATAACCAATCTCCATCCAAACTACTCGGGTAAAGATTAGAACCACATATTTGCAAAAATCACAAAAATTGTCACTATCCCCAGCACATCAATTTACAAAAATCATAAAAAATTGTCACTATCCCCACCACAGCACTTCAGGAGTCCCGAACTCCGATCACTCACTTCACAGTTTGGGATGACGGATCTGATCGCCCGCAAATTGGAATCTTGACCAACACTGGCGACCAAGCACTGTCTCAATCCCATCCATTTTCAGAAGAACATCTTGAAGTCTGATAACCTCCTTCATCCCCATTAGCAAAGAAACAGCATCTTGGGATGATGGACCTGATCGACCACGGGTCGGGATCTTGACCAACCCGCTGACTAAACATCCGCATCGAAAAAAAAATCCCTAGAGGAGTAGAACCCCGCGAGCAATAAACTCAAAGTTCTCTGCATCTCCAGCAAAAGAAAAATCATCAAACTGAAAGAGAATGAGCTAAACCATGCATCCATCATCAAATATGCATCTCCATGCATCCCTATGCATCGTATCAATCATTATGTTTATCTGCTTTCAAAATAAAAGTCGGTTAGCCAAAGATCCCACGGGCATCCCTAGTGGAGGCATGTGCAAGCCAGATTTCTTTTTCGAAAAGACAAAAAAAATATTACATATATTTCTATTTACAAATAAAAACCCCACGGAGTATCACTCTCCAGAGTGGGTATCTTTTCAAAAATCCAAAAACATTTTCCCAGTAGAGCGTTCAGCCTCCAAAACACCAAGAGATCTTTCATATCTCTGGATAGAAGCCGACGCGAAAATCAAATAAGATCCGAGGTCTCGCGGTTTCCCCGGAGATCATCAGATCCAATGCACTCAAAGTACGGTCGAACTGAACTCCAGTGTCAGTGCGGTCGTACCATATGCCAAGATACGTAAAGATGAAAGCCAAAAGTCTCGGTCAAAGAAACCATCTGAACGGTGGAAACGATGAATTGTAACCCAAGTATCAAAATCAGCAGACTGGGTTGAAAAAAATTCACCCGCACATACCTAGGCGTGGATGCCTGAAGTACCTTGACTGATTCCAAGTCGGCGTAGTGATCTCCCGTAAAACTACATGGACGTAGGGCAGCTAACCACTTTGACAGTCAAGCGAAAAAAGTACTCCTGGAGTGATCTGGGAAAGCATCGAACAATCAATCTCCGGGTCAATAACCTCATAAGACTATGATGGACGCAGAGGCTCTACTGTACCTTTCCGATGTCAGTACCGATCAGGAACGGAAGGGTTGCGATTAGGTACCCAGGTCGTAACGCATGCAGGGACAATCGCAACGTTTTCTCCAAACTCCCGCGGTATGTGTGAGTTATCAATTTTCAGACAATCAACTGACTCAGATGCAAAGGCAAACAAAGATTTCAGACCACGATCTATGAATGACCGGGTCAGAAGTGGGGTGTCCACTCGCTTTAACATTCGGTTACACGCAACCTCTGCCAAAGAGGGGCATCTGTAGACACCACACCTTCGGTTACAATGTTGGTAGAGATAGCTGAATGAATGGAGAACCGTACCCCCAAATTCCATGTCCAAATCCAGCCAAACTCACCCTTGTAAGCCCCAATCCATAGCCCAGCTCAAGCCTGAACCCAGTCAACTCACCCCTAAACATCAGCCCGAAAAACCCCCCATAAGAAAAATCAGTCAAAAATCCCAAAAAAAAAGTCAAACTTGGTGAATCAACCCGCTGAGTCAAATCACCGAGTCAACTCGCTGAGTCAAATCACCGAGTCAACTCACCGTGTCAACCCATCTTCCAAACCCAGTCAACTCACCTAGTTCCGAACCACAGCTTCGGAGCAAGTTCGGACTCCGAACCTCGTGCTTTTCTGCTTCAGGTTCTGAGGCCGTACGCTCCGATGCCGAAGCAGTGCAACCCTACAGGTGGCCCTCAGGGGGCCGTCCAAAATTATTTAAGACAGCTGCCACTCTCCGCTGCTATAAATACCCCCGCCCCTTCTCATTCACAGCATCCCTGAAGCCCCAGAGAAATCCCATTAGTTCCGAGTCCATCTCCCCATTTTAGTCCATTCCTCCACCAAGGAGAGCCTGAGTGAGAAGAGCCTAGCCCTAGTCCAGCCCAGTCTGACCCTGGTCTAAGTCTCCCAAGCCACCCAAGTCTTGATCTAGCCACTCGAAGAAAACCCTTGCGACACCTCCGTCCATCCAACTACTCTTTTACCAGCATCATCTCATTCGCATCTAGTATAAGTGCAACATCTACTTTTCTTCCAACCCCCCTGCTTATCATGTCACTACAAGCACTTTGATTATTCAAATACACAGCATGCATCCCGCATAAAGCACCTGTCAGTTCGAGCGTATGCTCTGGTCTTGCCTGTTAATGAAAACCTGCCCATCAGAAACTCTTACTGTTCATACCTGCATTCATGCATCATATCATTCATGAGAATGTACGAGGATTAAATCCGACTTTCAAGTATTAGTTCGATTCTGTGAAGTAGAGACCGTACTTCGGTACGGGCAATGTAGGGTGCTTAACATCTTCCCACCCTGTAACCATATCCCTTACCTCGAATCTCTGGCCGTGAATCAAAAGGAGTCATTTTAGAGGAAGGAATCTTCGGATTCCTTTCTCTAACATTTCTACGGGGTCTAGCCGACTGTAGATTCGAAGTAACTGGCTACCGGCAACTCTGGTCTTATACAAACTCATCCAACATATCCAGCTTGACACGACAACCGATAAAAAGTCCTCGAGAACGGGCAAGCCAGTGGCACAAACGCCGATTCGCGCGTACGCACCATCTTCTTCCGAAAGGAAGGGAGAATCCGGGTGCGCGGAGAGGCGAGCGTCCACAACATGTTTTTGTGTTTGTAGGAATGAAGGAAAGACTTCACCAATATGATGCCAAAAGAGTCACTTTACATGCATTAAAAATCAATATAATAAGTGCCAAGAGGTAGAAGATAGAAGCAAGAAAGATGGGGAAGAAGAAAGAAAAAAGTGTAGAAAAAATGTACTGTCGACCGGTCAGTTGACCGATATACCATGGCCACCGATCAGTCGACAGACCGGTCGGAAATTCATTTGGAGGAAGCAATTTTCGTTGAACTCGCTGGACATAAAACGTCCACCTTCGACCGATCGGCTGAAAGCTCAAACAAGTTGACAGACCGGTCGGCAATTCAATGTTGAAGTGCTAACCTTGCTGAACAGTTTTTAGACTTGTCGCTACAGTGCATCAACCGGTCGACAGACCACTTGCTATAGTAAAAAATCAGAAAACTTCTTCTTCAAGCTCCGATTTTTCTTGTGCAACTGCATAACCTTTTGCGCGATTCTAGAACTTTATAAGGCGGTGGAGCTTCCAATCTATAAAAGGACACCTAAGGACTTGTCTAAAATCACCATAGAAGGCTAAGAAGTTCGTTGTGGAGCATTCACAACTCCTCTAACTAGGGTTTTTAATGATTTTTTCTATGCTTTTATAGTAGTTTTCTTTTGAGTTTTAGTTTAACCTATTAATGGTTGACTAAACCTCTTAGCTAGGGCTAAGAGGTGAAGCTTATATTTGTTTGCAATATTCAATTCGAATTAGTTCAAGTACTTTTTGGTTTAATAAAGAACACTTCTAATTCTAATTTGAAATAAAGCTAGTATTTTTAGTTTAATCTTCTATCTCTTATGATTTTGCTTACATGGGATGATTTATTTACTGAGATTGATCAATGGGGCGTTGTTGATAGGATTTTGGGTTGTAAAGATCTTAAATCCATCATAATATGTTGAATGCTAAGAAATCTTACAAATTAAGTTTCCTAAGTGCTTATCTAGAACTAAGCTAGAAGTTCTTATCTTTGGGATTGATCTGAGATAGATGTTTATGTATTGATGTTGGTTTAATAAAAGTTCAATTTACGCTTCTAAATCAAATATAGTGACAAACCTTGAGGAAGAATCATGAATGAAATCTCAATTGTTTTGTGAAGGATTGGGCTATGTGATTGGATACGCCTCATGCCTTAGTTGTTATGAGAAACCTGTTGAGCCACGAATTATACATGTTCTAACCCCAATTCATAACATAATGGTATAGTTTAAGTTGTTAAAAGTTAAGGACTTATGTTTGCTTTTGTGTTTGTAGGTAAAAGAGAGAGAGGTCATGTATTTAATGCTAATTTGGAGGATTTGGAGTGATTAAAAGACCAAGCTTTGATGAGCCAAAGAAGAGAAGAAAAATCTTGAAGAAATCATGTTAAAAGTCCTGAATGTTCCTGAAAAAGCAAAGTGCGAAGCTGCAGGTCCAGAAAAGTAAAATGCAGAAAGTTTAAAAATAGCCCTGAATTGCTGCTAGACAGAATCCCAATCAATCGTAGTCCCATCGGAATTAGCTTTGATCCATCGGAGTCATATCGGAGTCCCATCAGAAAAATAAATTTTTCCATAAGTCTTTGGACAGATTTTCGATCAATCGGAGGAATTACGATCAATCGAAAAGGGATGCTCCGATCCATCGAAAATAAGTACGATCAATCAGAACTGTCTACGCAAGTGCGAAATTCTTACGCAAATTCTCGAAGTTTCCAAGTCGGTGCAGGATTTCTCTTAAAAAGGCCACCTCCACTCTCTTCCTAAAGCATCTAGCAATGTGGGGAGCAAAGGATTCAAGACCCAAGAGGCTTCCTAACCTTCTACAACTAGTTTTCTTCTTCTTATAGTTTTTGTTCTAGTTTGTTTTTATGCTTTTCTTTAGTTAACCTCTTAGCTAGATCTAAGAGGTGGAGCTTATAATTTTCTTAGATGGTTTAATTCGTTTTTAAGGTTTCAAGTTTGAATTTATTGTTGAATAATGGTTTTACTTAAGTTTGAATAAAGTTCTAAGTAGTTTTTCTTAATCTTATGATGGCTCATGGATGTTTGGGAGAATTATCCTAATTTTTAGTTGTTTTGCAAAGTTCTAGACCTGTACGCTCCGAGGAATCGGATTCAAGACGCTGTAGACTTGGATCTTTATATGAGAACTTCAAACCAAAAGTTCTATCTTTTCTAGAATGTAGAATATGTGTTGCTTATTTATATGATTTGAATCAAGTTCAAATAATGATATTAGTTAAGCCTAGTGAGAGGGTTTGATGTTTATCATAGTTGTGATCTTAATCTATTGGAACTAGGATTGACCTATGCAATTGAGTATGCTCAAGTTCTAACTTGAATTGAGGGAGTCATGTCGATGAACAACACATGTGACAGATTATTTTGATAATATAACTGCTCTATAATCCAGCTAGATAGGATTTGATTTCGATTCTAGTTGAGTACTTGCTAAACCTATACGAATTATACATTAAGGAGAGCTATAAGTGGATCCTTAATGCTCTAGTTATCCCTTATTATCAGATTTTTCCATTTCATGTTTAAAACTGATTTCATAAATCCCTCTTAAGATTCTAGTTATTAGGATAGTTTGAATTGTTTACCTCCTTCCCTGTGAATTGACCTCGGTCTTACCGAGATTATTACTACATCGCAACCCTACACTTGGGGAAGCAAACAAGTTTTTGGTGCCGTTGCCGGGGAAAAGGTTAAACGATTCTAGTAGCTATAAAGTAGTCTTAATTAGTTAGGATTTTCAGTTTTCTAGGTATAAGTTTTCTATAAAAAAAATTAGGATCTAACATTTTTTTTTATTTTTTTATTATTTTATAGGACATTGTTGCTGACATAATTCTCACCTACTGAGGAATTACAAGATTTGGGTAACATCTCCCCATCTCCCTTCTTCTGATTTGTTTTCTTAGGATAGGTTAGGTTTCGACCCTTTTTTTTATTTCATCATGCATAATTGGACGAATGGTGCGTACAAGTACCTTTTGGAGGATGAGACATTGGATTGTGGGACCCAAACTCATTATGATTGTAATCCCTCCAAGTATGAGTATTTTTCTAAGATTCAATCAAACTCCACTACCCCCAACGTAGAACGCTGCGTTATTACTATGATACATATGATGAGACATGGTGTAAGACGATGGGGGAGTACCAGAATGAAGCAAAATCGAACAATGGTCAGTTGGGTAAAACACTACGTGATTACCAGATTGAAAATAACATGAGTGTTCCACCGAATTTGACAGGAGGTAGGAGTAAGAAAAAGGACAGGGGGAGTAATTACCAACCAGTAAAAACATTACGTGATCATTTGTATGGTTATGCCTATCAACCATCTTATCAATCTTCGTCATATAACAAGTATGATCTTCATCAGGAGAGTCATCACACCTCTAGTCCAAATGAAGAACCAATCATGGTCATCGACAATCATTCTAAAACATCTTCCTCTTATGATAACATGTACATACAAATCCTTGAGGACTTAGAGAAAGAGTACGAGTATAAGCAATCGATTCTAAACCACTTGTCATCTCTTGAAGACATTGAGGCCGAAATTGGGATCACCGATTCAATCCACAACAATAGGGAGGATGAGGCTATCCAAGCCCAAGCTTCTCTGGATTTAATTACTAAACTACTTGAGGATATTGATCTCGGTGACCCCAATATCATCATCGATTATGGTGAATCAACTATCTCTTTTAGATATCCTGATTTTAATGATGAAAACATTTCAATGATGATTGACGAACCCGAGGAATCCATAAAATCTGAAAGTGATAGTGAGATTGCCTACAGTGAGGGTTCGGTGGATGATTATGAGCCCAAGATTCCTTCTTCCCAAGGGCAGAATGTTTATGAATCTTCGAAAGATATTCTTGCCAAAGAGCTTGCTGAGGTTATTATTTTTGAGTCACTCCGCCAACTCGACATGTTTAATTTTCATGTGGTGAATGAAACTACCTTGAGTGAAAATTCAGATTCTTTGGACGAATGCTTGGCTCACCTTGAAAATTCAAAAGACCCCATTATTCAAGAGATTGTTAAAGCCTTGTATACTTCCAACTTAGTTTCCCATACTAGTTGTGAGGAACCTAGTTTGGAAGAATTCCACTCTATAGAGTACGAATCCCTCACCATAGAAACTGAATTTTTGCACTCACTTAGGGAAGACGAAGAGCCTTCATCCGATTATCTCGACTTCCTAAAGGAATACTTGGCCTACTCAAATGATCTTGATGATGAGATGATTAAGGAGTTGGATAGTTTGTTAGACACGGTGTTAGTGCCTAAAGAACACTATACCACTGATTTATACTCTTTACCATTGTTTGTGGAAGCACTGTGCAATTCTGAAAAGCCGAGGGGACAACCCTAACCGATGAATACTTGATGAACGTCTCTCTACCATCATGGGTTCTTCAGCCCATTAAAAATTCTGATTAGGAGGACCCATTTTTAATCAATCACAACCTGGTCCAAAATCCGAGGAGATATCTTTTTGTTGCTCTTATCTTCTCGCATCATGCATGCGGTATATATAAATATTTGACTTCAATAAAGTCCAATATGACCCATGTATACTGTCAAGCAGGACTTTGGATGGTCCTCATGAGAAACTTATTGAAATTCATGAAGATTCTATTCAAATTTGATCATGTAGTCGATCAGACTACTTAAAGGTAGATAGGTAGGTTAGGATTTATTTTTCTACATTTAGGATTGAATAAGTCTCATCGAGACAATGGAAGATGCTAGAGTTGATCAACTTGCTTCAGGTACTCTTGTTCTCACTCTCCTTTGTTTTATGTCATTGCTCTCATATCTTGCATATTACATATCTTGTTACATTAAGAACAATGTAAGATTTTGGTTGGGGGTGAGATTCCTTAGATGAATCTAGCTAATTTTTATGACGTTTCGAGTAATTATGCAGAAAATTTTTATTTTTTTAATTCAAAACTCTTTTGAAAAACTTCATTTCTATGCACTTAGGATGTTATAAGTATAAAAGAAAGAAAGATTAAATGATTAATTTTGAAATCATTGAATTACTTGTAATATGATAGTTTTCTATATGAATTTCCCTATTTATATGATTGATAGAAAGTTTGAACACTTTTTAGTCTAGCTCGCATTACACGATTCTTATGGTTTGAATGAATTATGTAGATTTCTAAATTGGCTAGACTGAGATTTAAAGTGTTGAGGAACCAAGCCAGGGAACTTTGTCCATCCTTGTTCATGAGAAAATAAGAAAAAAGAACAAAAATATGAATTTTAAAAAAAATCATATCTAATATGTATGAAAAAGAAAAAAAAAAGAAAGAAAGAAAGAAAGTATAGTTATTATTGAATATTTGTTGATAAATTCTGAAAATGGCTACCTATTACCAACTAGGGGAAGGTCTACCCATAACCTAAGCTAGAAATGGGAAGTAGTGTGAAAGCCGTCGAAGGAACGGTAAGGCAAATTCTTGTCATAATTTGTTGTTGATCTGTACACTCTTAGATCTTTAGTTTCGTTGATCTATGAAGAATGTAATCCTAAAATTTCATGAGATGAACATTCACTATGCACGCTAGACCGTACTTGTTTGGGTTTTTCTATTTATCAATCAAACAGCGGGGATTTTATGTGAAACACTCATTATGTTTAAGGAGTTTAAGATTTCAATTTCTATCACTAATTTTCTCTGAATCTTGTACTTATATGTCTTGGAGTTTATAGAAGCATCATTTTCGAGAGAAGGTTGGGTTTTTTAATATTGGATTTATTTTCACGCATATTTTGGTTGGGACTAGCAAAATGCTGGTTGGGGGGTGTGTTGAGCCACGAATTATATATGTTCTAACCTCAATTCATAACATAATAATATAGTTTAAGTTGTTAAAAGTTAAGGACTTATGCTTACTTTTGTGTTTATAGGTAAAAAAGAGAGAAGTCATGGATTTAATGCTAATTTAGAGGATTTGGAGTGATTAGAAGACCAATCTTTGATGAGCCAAAGAAGAAAAGAAAAACCTTGTAGAAATCATGTTAAAAGTCCTGAATTGTCCTGAAAAAGAGCTGCAGGGCTAGAAAAGTAAAATGCAGAAAGTTCAAAAAATAACCCTGAGTTGCTGCTGGACAGAATTCCAATCAATCGGAGTCTCATCAGAATTAGCTCCAATCCATCGGAGTCATATCAAAGTCCCATTGAAAAAACAGATTTTTTCATAAGTCTCTGGACAGAATTTCGATCAATTGGAAATGGCTGATCCATCGGAGATAAGCCTGATCAATCGGAATTGTCTATGCAGGTGCAAAATTTTTACGTGGATTCTCAAAGTTTCCAAGTCGGTGCGGGATTTCTCTTATAAAAGGCCACATACACTCTCTTCCTAAGGCATCTAGCAATGTGGGGAGTAAAGGATTCAAGACTTAAGAGGCTTCCTAGCCTTCTAAAACTAGTTTTCTTCTTCTTCTAGTTCTAGTTCTAGTTTATTTTTATGATTTTCTATAGTTAACCTCTTAGGTAAAGCTAAGAGGTGAAGCTTATAGTGTTCTTAGATGGTTTAATTCATTTTTGAGGTTTCAAGTTTGAATTTATTGTTGAACAATGGTTTTGCTTAAGTTTGAATAAAGTTCTAAATAGTTTTTCTTAATCTTATGATGACTCATGGATTTTTGGGATAATTATCTTAGTTCTTAGTTATGTTGCAAAGTTCTAGACCTGTACGCTCCGAGGAATCGATTCAAGACGCTCTAGACTTGGATCTTTATGTGGAAACTTCAAACCAAAAGTTCTATCTTTTCTAGAATCTGAAATATGTGTTGCTTGTTTATATGATTTGAATCAAGTTCAAATTATGATATTAGTTAAGCCTAATGACAGGGTTTGATGTTTATCATAGTTGTGATCTTAATCTATTGAAACTAAGATTGACCTATGCAATTGAGTATGCTCAAGTCCTAACTTGAATTGAGGGAGTCATGTCGATGAACAACACATGCGATAGATTGTTTTGATAATATAACCGCTCTATAATCCGGCTAGATAGGATTTGATTTCAATTCTAATTAAATAATTACGAAACCTATACGAATTATACATCAAGGAGGGCTATAAGTGGATCCTTGATGCTCTAGTTATCCCTTATTATTAGATTTTTTTTATTGCATGTTTAAAATTGATTTCATAAATCCCTCTTAAAATTCTAGTTAGTAGGATAGTTTGAATTGTTTACCTCCTTCCCTGTGGTCGACCTCGGTCTTACCAAGATTATTACTACATCGCAACCCTCCACTTGGGGAAGCGAACAAAACCCATATCAGTGGATGATCCATTTGTGTTAGATATGTTACGATGATTTAGTTACTCTATATTCCGATTGGATAGGGATAGAACTCCGATTCTATTTGAGTTATTAGATTGTATGGTTTAAATTGGCATTGTGAACGATTATAAATGGATCATTGGCGCTCTAGTATTTTATTTCCCTGATTTAGTTCTAAAGTAGATAATTTTATGTTCTTAAATTTCACCCATCAATACAAATCCAAATTTAGTACATCCTAGTTACGTAGTTTAGAATTGTTATGACAATCCTTGAGGATTGACCTCGGTCTTACCGAGAATTATTACTACATCGCAGCCTTGCACTTGAGGTGACCGAACACCATTCTCCCATTCTTTTAGAAATTTGTATATTTTACTCGTCGTGGATTATGTTTCCAAATGGGTTGAAGCAATACCGTGTCGGAACAATGACCGTAAAACGGTTATTCGGTTCTTAAAAGAAAATATTCTTTCCCGGCTTATAACACCTCAAGCCATTGTAAGTGATGAAGGGTCACACTTCTGTAATAGACCAGTCGAAGCATTAATGAAGAAATATGGTATTACACATAAAGTGAGCACCCCTTATCACCCACAAACAAGAGGACAAGTCGAGATATCCAACAAAAAAATCAAACATATATTGGAAAAAATGGTAAACTCGAATTGCAAGGATTGGTTGCTCAGAGTAATCGATACACTCTAGGCTTACCGTGCAGCTTTCAAGACTCACATTAGAATGTCGCCTTATAGACTCGTCTATAGGAACACTTGTCACTTGCTCGTGGAGTTGGAACATAAGACATACTGGGCGATTAAGAGAATAAATTTCGATTCTGACAAAGCAAGCTTGCTACGCAAGCTTCAATTGAATGAACTTGCAAAAATCCGGAACGAGGCTTGTGAGAACTCGAGAATTTATAAGCACATGAAAAAGGTGTTCAACGACAAGAATATCTTTCGTAAAACTTTCACAATAAATCTAAATGTTCTTTTGTACAATTCTTGAATTGCATTTATTTCTGAGAAAATTAAGATCTCAATGGACTGGTCCCTTCATTGTTAAAATTGTTTATCCATATGGGACCGTCAGCGGTTAAAGGAATGACAACATCTTTAAAGTGAACGGTCAACGTTTAAAGCCATTCTTTGAGAATTTTCAAAGAATATGTCTATACCTCTAAAAGATTCTATGTATCAGTATATTTGATCTCCTAGTCTGACAGAGGTATAGAGTGGTTAGAATATGTTTGCTTTTGTTTTTGCTTTTGTTTTTGTTATTGGAGTTTATAAGAACGATTTCGAATCCTCTAGGTACTCTCTTTCTCACTCTCATTTGTTTTGTCATTGCTCTTATGTTGTTATATATTGCATATGTTTCATACATTGGGGACAATATAAGCTTTCAGTTGAGGGGTGAGATTCCTATGAGTCCACTAGTATTTTATAATATTTTGAGAAAAAGTTTTGAATTTTTTTTCAATTTTCTGTCATTAAAACTCTTTTGGAAAGTTAGATTTCTTAAAAATTGAGTCCATGAGAATTTGAGATGATAAAATATGAAGTGATTTGATTTTGAGAAACTTAAAATTCCTTTGAGTTAATAGTTTTCTACGTGAGTTCCCCTCTTTATATGGCTTATAGAAAATTTGAACATTATGGGAATCTAGTCCACATTACACATCTCTCATTTGTAAGGAATAGAGAGGATATTTAGATTGATTAGATTATGATCTAAAGTATTGAGGAACCAAGCCGGGGAGTATTGTCCATCGCATTCAAAAGAATATAAAACAAATTAAAATATGGATTTTTAAAAAGCCTGTCTAGAATCTTTGATATATGAGAGAGAGAAAAAAATGGAATTAAAAATCAATGAAAAAGAATATCGAAAAGGGCTACCTATCACCAACTAGGGGAGGGCTAACCACCCAAGCTGGCAATGAGAAGTAGTGTGAAAGTCGTCAATAGAACGTTAAGGCAAAATCTTGTCATAGGGTTGTTGTCATCTGTGCACTTTTGAGATTGAAATCTAGTTGATCCGTGAAAAAAATGGGTAATCTTGAAATATGATGAGAAATTACTAAGCACACTAGATCAAGACTGTTTGAATGGATTCTATTTGTCAATTAATCAGTGGGGACTTTATTTAAAAACTTGTTATGGCAGTGGAAGATTAAGATTTCAGAATCTATCAATAAATGTTTTTTAATCTCTATATCACATGACTTGTGTCGTAAAGAAGTAATTTTTTAAAAGAGAGTTGAGGTTAGGAAATTGAATCATTCTCACGCATGTTTTGCTCAGGAGTAGCAAAATTCTGGTTAAGGGGTGTGTTGAGCTCTGAATTGTGCATATTTTAACCCCAATTCATCACACATTATGCATGGTTTACATTGTAAAAGACGCATCTTATATGTGTATTTGTGTGTGTAGGAAAGAGAGAGAAACATCATGATTTCAATGCTAATAGGACTGCTTTGAAGCACCTTGAAGATCAATAGAAGAAGAACCAAGAGGTGAAGAAAAGAGAGAAGGCAAATTGTAAAGAGACAGTCTCCATGACCGTTCAACCGACCGGTCATCCGCAGCCTAAGACCGATCGCCTGGCCGGTCGAATTTCAAAAGCTACGAGACTTTACTTGCTGGACTGTT
Organism: Liriodendron chinense; assembly: GCA_003013855.2. NCBI lineage: Eukaryota > Viridiplantae > Streptophyta > Magnoliopsida > Magnoliales > Magnoliaceae > Liriodendron > Liriodendron chinense. The sequence goes on along the minus strand of ML058445.1, from coordinate 3,334,283 downwards.
TTGACCTCCCAAGATCAGTCACCCGACCGGTCGTTGAGCATCCAGGATCGGTCGCATGACCGATCGAATTAGGAAGATGGAAGGCCAATTTTGTCCTAACCTTGCTAGACTATTTCAGAGCATCTACGACCGGACCGGTCGGCCAGGCACTCCGGATTTTAGAATTCTATTTTGTTTGTTATTGTTTGAGCCATGACTGGTTGGCCATCGACTCGACTACGTAAGTGCTGCGCAAAATCTTGAAGATTCCAAGGAGGTGCTCGAATTTCTCTATAAAAGGACACCTCCATAAGCTTCCCAAAGCATCTAAGAAGAGTTCTAAAAGTGTTAGAGGTGGATATGATCGAAGTGGGGCTTCTACAACTCTGGTTTTTAGGGTTTTTCTAGTTCTAGTTTATGTTCTTCATAGTTTTTCTTTTATTTTCTAGTACAATCATGTCTCCGATTGGTTAGACGCTAAGAGGTGAAGCTTATAGCTATTCCTAATGCTTTGATTCAATTTTAGCTTTTTATTTTTGGATTTAATGTTAAACATGGTTTATTAAAAGTTTAAATAAAGTTTTAAGTTTTAGTTTTTCTTTGATCTCTTGATAGGTCTGGTTTCACGTGATGCTTAGAGGATCTAAACTTAGATTCTTATTTGTTTTGCAAGATCTAGACCTATATAATTCAAGGAACTGAATTCCCTGCGCTCTAAAGCTTAGATTTTAATGTAGGAACTAATTTAAACCAAAGTTCTAATCTTTTGTAGAATTCTGAGATAGCTGTTTGTTTATTGTTATTGATCTGATTGAAGTTCAAATCATGGTGTTAATCAAATATAGTGACAGGATCCGAGGAATACCATAATTGTGATCTTACCACGTTGGATAGAGGATTAGCCTATACAATAGAGTCCGCCCAATGCCTGAACTTTTTCGAGGGAATCATATCAATGGACAAGCATCTGTTTTAGACTGTTTTGATGAATTAACCGCTCCATATTCTAGCTGTATAGGATTGGATTTCGATTCCAGTTGTGTAGTTGAGAAACCTAATTGAATTATTCATTGAGGAAAGTTATAAGTGGACCCTTGGCATTCTAGTGCCTTTAGATTATTGATTTCATCTTCTTACTTTACTGTTTAAAGCCATTCGTACAATTCATATTTTCAGATTTAGTCTCTCTTAACTTGATCTTAGTTTAAATTATTTTGAAAAGTTTTGTGAATACTTATATAATTCCTGAGGATGATCTCGGTCTCACTGAGTTATTATTACATCACAACCTTGCACCTGGGGTTGGTGAACAGCTAACACTTGATCATACGGGTGTCTAGAGCCTCTTTATAGCTTATTGATAATCAAACACGTTCCTATTGAATGCACCATGATAAATGACGTTGATTGGAAGTCGCAGTTGAAATCAACGAATGTTCTCTATTCCTAGAAGTCAGAAGGGGATTAAGGCAACTAGGAGGTGAAGCGCACCCTTATGGTATTATAAGGATGTGGACCATCTTATGGCTGAAGGAGTCCGTCGGATGATACATGGTCTATGTGCATCGAAGATATAAACCCTCAATCATCTTGTCTGAAGATGTAAAACTACGACACTTGATTGTGTGTGTTCATCTTGCTCGCTGATGTAAAATGGATTGAGTGCCTTATCAGCGGTAGAAGTTAAAGGTGGATGGAAATTCCACATTTTTTCAGAGGAGGCTTAACCGTACAATTAGAAGACCAATCCAATCCCTCTAAATCAGGATCTTGACCAAAATCAACGGTTAGATCACCGTAATAAAATATCGACTGGGCCACCCTTCACCTTTCATCCCCAACGGAAAGGCAATCACATGTTGGGACAATAGGATTGAGATCTTAACCAATGCCGCCAACTAAATCATCACCCTAAAACCAATTCCTGGTGGAGTAAAAACCCTAAAAAAGGTAATAAAATGAAAAATCACATGCATCACCGACAGAGACGGCCCCAATCGTAACTATTGAATTGCAAACTAGCTAACCGTACTCATGCATCCATCGCATCAAGTCCATCTATTTATATGTTTTCAATAAAAATCAAGCTTCAAAGCTCCACGGGCATCTCTAGTGGAGGCACACGAAGTTGGGCCTTTCTCTATGAAAAACCCCATTTGTAATAAAACCCCATAGAGTATCACTCCCTAGAGTGAGTTTTTTTCTAAAAACATCTAAAACATTTTACTGGTAAGCGCTCAGCTTCTGAGGCACTAAAAGGTCTTCCATACCTCTCGGTGGGAGCCGACGCAAAATCAAATAAAATATGACGTCTCGCGATTTCCCCAGAGACTGTCAGATTTGAATGCACACCAAAGTATGAACAATCTGAACCCAAGTGTCAGTACAGTCGTACCAAATGCTAATGTAAGGGCTAACAATAAGCCTAAACCTAGTTAGAGGAAACCATAAAAATGGTGAAAACGATGAAATGAAACCCAAGTGTTGAAACCAACAGACTGCATGGAAAGAGGTCACCTGCACATGCTTAGGCATGGATGAATACGTACCTTGATCGAGTCCAAGTCGACACAGTGGATCTCCCGTAAGGCCACAAAAAGCGCAGGGAAACTAACCACTTTTACGATCAAGCAAAACAAGTACTCTTGGGGTGATCCGAGAAGCAATGGACAATCCAATTCGGGTCAATAACCTCGTAAGACCGCTCTACCGTTGGGGTTTTTTTGTACTCTTCCAATGTTAGTACCGATTAGGAGTGAAAAGGCTGTGATTGGTGGCCCATATTGCAACCAGTGCAGGGGAAATCGCAACGTTTTCCCTAAACCCTCATGACACGTGTAAGTTATGTATTTCCAGACAATCATCTGACACAGACACAAAGGCAAGCAACAAATCCAAACCACATTCAAAACTGACTAAGGAGGGTGGGGTGTCCACTTGTTTTGGCATTGGCTTACACCCAACCTCTGCCAAAGAGAGGCATCCGTAGACACCCCACCATAGGCCAATAAGTTGATCAAGATTGGACGATTTAGATGGATGATCGTAACCATGAACCCAGTCATAAACCTATCCTAATCCAAACCCTAATCCAATCTTAAACCTTACCAAAAGCTCTAAGCCTAGCTTAAACCCTTAACCAAGTCAAGCCATTGAACCGAGTCATAACCCGAACTTAACCAAAACCTCTAAAACCCTAGAATCCAAAAACCCTAGGAGTCCCAAAACCTGACTCGCAGAGTCAGCTCACCAAGTCATGTTGAGTTGACTTGTTGGTCACAAACCCAGCCAACCCACCTAGTTAAGCTAGAGCCTAAGCCTACCCAAAACTAAGTCCAAAGCCAACCCAAAGGCCCATCGAAGGTCCGTAGGAGAGATAACAAACGAACCAGGCAAGAGTCAAAGCTCCCACACGTGCTAGAGGCACCCTGCCAAAGCAAGGAGTGTAAGGTGGCTTGGGCGGCGGGTCACCTGTCGTTTGCCATATGGCACACCTTGCCCTTCGGTAGAGCACCTTCTAGGCGTGTGAGGTTCGGCTTTTTCACCTCCCATACGAGTGGCATTGCGAAAAGTTTCCTCTGCTCCTCCTTCGAGCCATAAGCCACCCTTTTACCAAGCCATCTAACCACCCAAATTACACCACTTGACAATCTTAAATCTCAGCCATTGCACCATATTTTACCCCTAGACTTCCAAAGGAATTAGTAGAAAACCAGGCTTGAGGGCTATTTATAGCCCCCTCCCTTTCCCATTTCAACACCAATAATAATCCCTTCTCATCCCCAACACACCCACAAGTCCCTTCAAGCCTCTCCCCTTAGCTTAGTTTCCACCCCTCCACCAAGGAGAGGAAAAGAGTAGGAAGGAAGAGAGCCTAGGTCTAGCCTAGTCTAGTCTAAGTCTAGCATAGTCTAGCCCGGTCCTTAGCCTTTTGAGCAACCCAAGTTCCAACCTGATCCAATCAATCTAATCCTTGCACACAACTGTCCATCCAACCATCCAATACTCGAATTAACTTCATCAATCTAGCATTAGCATTGTGCAATATTTATTCCCTTCTCAACCTCCCCTGCTCAGTTTATTGTATCAAATCCATCATATCATTGACTTGGACGTATGCTCTGTGGTCTGCCGATTTAATCAGATCTTGCCCATCAGAAACCCAATCATTTGGTTTATATATTATCATCGCACTATATGTATCACACCAACACCTAGCACCCAAATAGTTTAAGCATATGCTCTGTGGCCTGCCGACCTGATCGAATCTTGCCCATCAGAAACTTTAACTGGTTGGATACACATTTTATAATTATCCTACATATGCCTGCATCATTTTACTTTTAGTGTGCAAGAACTAGCCATAACCTTCAAAAATTAGCTTAATCATACAAAGTAGAGTTCGTACATTTGTACGGGTGAAGTTGGTACCTAACACCTTCCCTCTTTGTAACCGTAGTCCCGTACTCAAAATCTTTAGCTGTAGATCAATGAGTCATTTTAGGATTGAGGATCTTCAGATATACTCTTTCCTAATATTTCTATAGGGTCTAGCTAACTATAGAAGCGAAATAATTAGCTAGTGGCAACTCAATCAAATATCATATTATTAAATCCCCATTCCAACATACCACCCTCAAATAAACAAAAAAAAAAAAAACCCTCGAAGCACCGAGGCGGAAGCGCCTGTTCAGAGGTCACGTTTAGCCAACATCCACATTACCAAACATACTTAATTGTTGAATAAGTCGAAACCATGATAAGCTGCTTGAGGCAAAAGTAACTTATGATAAGGGGCAGTTTGGATACCACCAGAAGTAGAAAAAGCAACTTATTCAAGATAAGTAAGTTTAGTTTATGATCATTTAAAAGTTATTTGAGAAAACTTTTTTATTTAAAGTTACTTAATCACATCAGTTTAATAAGTAAAAATTAAGATAAGCTACTTGAGGGGGGGTCTGTATCCTTGCTTTGGTGGTAGACTCTCAAGAGTTTCAACATGAGGTCTGAGGTTCAAGTACTCATAGGTGGTGAAATCCCGTTGCGGGGTGAGTGTGGGGTGTGTGGGGGGGTGCATGTTGTTGAGCTCTTAATTGTGCATATTCTAACCCCAATTCATCACTCATTATGCAAGGTTTTCATGATTTAAAGACTAATCTAATGCATGATTTTATGATTGTAGGAATGAGAGGGGCTCCGCCCAATTGAAGACTAAAAAGATCTCTTTAAGAGCCTTGGATGAAGACCCAAGGTGGGCCGAAGAAAGAGGGAAGCAAGAGAGAAGAAAAGAATAAGGAAATGAAGAAGAAAAGGGCAAGACCGGTCATGACCGGTCGGCCATCTCCCCCTAACCCTGCTGAACTCTCTGGACGATTAAACCAGTTGGTCCGACCGGTCTTGACCGGTCAGCCAACAGATCTGATAACCCCCTATGCAAGCTAGACTGATGGGATAAGAAATCCGACCCGTCGTGACCGGTTGGCCAGCCCAGTCCAACCGGTGTGAAGACAGTGTACTTTCCAATTTCGGCTCCGATTTTCTCTGCGCAGTGTGTATCCTTACGCAATTTCTAGATGATTCCGACGCAGCAGAACCTCCCCACTATAAAAGGACACCTAGGGATCGTTCCTAGGGCATCTTAGAAGGGATTGAATACGGTGGAAGACTGTGGAAGTTGATTTCGGAGTTCTACAACTCCTCCTAGTTTGCTTTCTAGTTTTATGCTTTGTTTAGTTGTTTTCATGTTTCCTTGGATCATGAATGGATAAACGTCTTAGCTAGGGCTAAGAGATGAAGCTTGTAGTGAATCTAAAATGTTTCAATTCGTTTGATTTGGTTTTAAGTTGGATTTCTATTGAAGAACAATGGTTTGAAGTTTAATTCAAGTACTAAGTATTTTTTCTTAGTCTTTTGATGACTCATGGATGTTTGGAAGAATTGCTTGAGTTCTTAATTGTTGTGAACTGGTCTAGACCTGTATGATCTGAGGAATTGGAATACGCTCTAGATCTATGACCTTCATGTGGAAACTTTTTACCAAAAGTCTATTTTTCTGGAAATTCTGAAGTATGTGAGACTATGTATGTGATTTGAATCAAGTTCAAATCATAATCTAGTTTTGTCTTGTGACAGGATTTAATGATGGTTATGATTGTGATCTTAGCCTATTGGAATCGGGACTGACCTATGCAATTGAGTATGCTCGTCCTAGCTTGCATTGAGTGAATCATATACATGGATCATACCTATGTCAGGATGATTGTTTTAACCGCTCTATCATCCGACTAGATAGAACTTAATTTCGATTCTAGTTAAGAAAGTGAGAAACCACAGCGAATTGAGCATCAAGGATTGCTACAAGTGGATCCTTGAACTCCTAGTGCTTTTTATTAATTGATTACCCTCAGTTTAATTCAACATTACTATTTACATCAAATTTGTTTGTTAGCTCTTTAGTAGAACTATTGAAAGTGTTTTGTGGATTCCTACATAAGTCCCTGTGGATCGACCTCGGTCTTACCAAGATTATTACTACATCGCAACCCTATACTTGGGGAAGCGAACACATGTGTAAAAAAAGAAAAGAAAAAAAGGGAAAGTATCTTTAACTCACATCCAAACACCCCCTAAAAGACCCAACAGCTTTAAAAACAGGGCTTTGGTAGAGTTTTTTTTATGGGATTTTGGTTGGGCTCGGTGGAAAGAATTGCCCATATTAGTAAATGGAAAGGGCTCAGGAAGGGGTCATGCTCGGACACGAATTCTGGCCCCTTGAATGAAGTCAAGCTCCACCCTGACCCCACAGGAAGCCCAGCCCATTCCTCCTCTCTCTTAGCATCCTCCGTTAGAAGGTTGGGATAAGGTCAACTGGCACGACCACTTTTGAGGTGGGTTCCAACCAAGCTAAATAGGTAGCAGGTGAAGCTCAGGCTAGAAATGTCACCCATTTGAAGTAGATGGATCAGGTTGGGTTGGACCCTGCCTGATAAGGCTGTTAATGGGTTGGGCCAAGTAAATTTTTTAAATAGGCCCTGCGCATCAAGCCCAACCCAAATAGTTCAAAAGTTAGGCAGAAGCCAACCCAGGCCCAACCCATTAACAGCCCTACTACCCGGCCAAACCCAACTGGACCCAACCATATCGAGAATCAATGGGTTGGCCTGGATGATATAACCCAACCTAAAAGCTCAATAATAGTAATTATTATTATTATTATTATAAAATAAAGAAGAAAATTATAGATGAATTTTTTTATGCATGCATGAACTGACGAGGCTAGATTGTGCAAAGCTATATTCCATTCTTAAACCTGAGTTGGATCATAGGCAGGTTTCGTTGGATCACCCAAGCATGATCGGTCCAGTCAAGCTCGTGAATTTTAAAGTGGGTCTAGTCAGGTCACAGGTAATGGACCATGAGTGTGCGTTTTGGCTAGAATATTTGGCATGTCCACTAAATGGTTTGGGCTTGGCTAACCCTCAACTGCCTAAAACTTGACCCATTGCGCATCTAGGGCTGTCATTAGGTCAGAAGTCTATCAAAGCCTGGGCTCCTGATGAAGGCCGAGCACTGCCCAGGATTATTTTTTTTTTAGTTAGTACACACACCCACAATGTTAATCACCCTCCAATGTTAGCCACCCCCCACGTTGGTCTATTTGTTAATGCTGAAAATTTTAACTTACTGCAGATTCTAAAAACGTTCTGCATTTATTGTTGTTTGTTAGCACCGAATGTGGAAAGCGCTCCATGATTTTTTGCCGAATTTTTTCGGTAATGGAGGTCTAGTTTCATGGTGAATCCAGAATGCGCTCCGCGACTCTTTTAAAAAAAATCCAAAATTTCCCACCGCCGTGAGAGAGATTTTCTCCTTTGCGTAATATATAACCCAATTTTAACGTGAGGCACTTCTTTGAGCCCACCATGATTTATGTGTTAGATCCAGGCTATCCATCAATTTTCTATATAGTTCTAAAGCATGATCCCAAAAAATAAGCCATGTTGAATGCTCAGGTTAACCCCATCATAAGAAACAATGGGAATAGAAGACTACCATTAAAACCTTTCTGGGGTCCATTGTAAAGTTCATTTGCTATCTAACCTATTCATAAGGTCACAAAAACTGGGATGAAGGGAAAACAATAAAATCAGCTTGATCAGAGTCTTCTGTGGCCCTAAGAAGTTTTCAATGGTAGGCACCCAATTTTCACTATTTCGTATAGTGTGGCCTACTTGAGCCTTAGATATGCCTTATTTTTTTGTTTTGTTCCCTAAAATGATATGGAAAACTTGATGGAAGGTATGGATAAAACATATACATCACGGTAGGTCCCACAGAGCCCTTTAACACTACCCTTGTTAACACTATTGTGTGCCTCTAGCTAGATTCGGGGTATTGCTCAATCCCAGACGCCTACAGTGTGAGCAGCGAGATTCCTACTGAAGTTATGTCATCAATTTTTGTGAGCCCCACCATGATCTGTGTGTTTGTGGACACTCGTCTTTCCGCGCTCCCGACCTCCCTTTCGAAAAAGGGGGTGTGCGCGCGAATCGTCGTTGCGCCACTGGCTTGCCTCATTTTCGAGGGCTTTTTCGGTTGTCGTGTTAAATTGGATATGTTTGGATGAGTTCGTATAAGACCAGAGTCACCACTAGCCAGTTACTTTGAATCTACAGTCGGCTAGACCCTATAGAAACGTTAGAGAAGGGAATCCGAAGATTCCTTCCTCTAAAATGACTCCTTTTGATCTGCGACTAGAGATTCGAGGTAAAGGATCACGGTTACAGGGTGGCAAGATGACTGGACCAAGGCTAGGCTCTTCTCACTCAAGCTCTCCTTGGTGGAGGAATGGGCTAAAGGGATGGAGATGGATTCGGAACTCTCTGGCTGAAGAGATGGGAAGTAGATTTTTCTGGATGATCAGGGGATGTTGTGAATGAGAAGAACGGGGGTATTTATAGCTGCGAGCAGTGGCAGCTCTCGTAAATAAGCTTGAGCGTCACCTTAGGGACCGCCCGTACGAACTCGCTGCTCCAGCTTCGGAGCGTACGACCCCCGAAGCTGAAGCAGAAAATTCTGAGGTTCGAGGTTCGGAGCTACTCTGAAGTTGTGGCGCGAAACCAGGTGAGTTGACTGGGTTTGAAAAGATGGGTTTTGACACGGCGAGTCGACTGGGTGCATGGGCTGGACTGACTCAGTGAGTTTACTCGGTGATTTGACTCAGCGAGTTAACTCACCAATTTGACGTTTTTGGAATTTTTTTACTGGTTTTTCTTATGGGGGATTTTTTAGGCTGATGTTTAGGGGTGAGTTGACTGGGTTCAGGCTTGAGCTGGGCTATGGATTGGGGCTTACAAGGGTGAGTTTGGCTGGGTTTTGGACATGGGATTTGGGGGTATGGTCATCCATTCATTCAGCTATCTCTACCAACATTGTAGCCGAAGGTGGGGTGTCTACAGATGCCCCTCTTTGGCAGAGGTTGCGTGCAACCGAATGTCAAAGCGAGTGGACACCCCACTTCTGACCCGGTTGTTTATAGATCGTGGTCTAAAATATTTGTTTGCCTTTGTATCTGAGTCAGTTGATTGTCTGGAAATTGATAACTTACACATATCGCGGGAGTTTGGAAAAAACGTTATGATTGTCCCTGCATGAGCTGCAACCTGGGTACCCAATCGCAACCCTTCCATTCCCGATCGGTACTAACATCGGAAAGGTACAGTAGAGCCTCTGCGTCCGTCATAGTCTTACGAGGTTACCAACCCTGTGATTGATTGTTCGTTGCTTTCCCAGAGCACTCCAGGAATACTTGTTTCGCTTGACTGTTAAAGTAGTTAGCTGCCTTGCTTCCATATAGTCTTATGGGAGATCCACTACACTGACTTGGACTTAGTCAAGGTACTTCAGGCATCCACAACTAGGTATGTGTGGGTGAGATTTTTCCACCCAATCTGCTGGTCTTGATACTTGGGTTATAATTCATCGTTTCCACCGTTTAGACGGTTTCTTTGACCGAGCCTTTTGGCTTTCATCTTTTCGTATCTTGGCATTTGGTATGGCTGCATTAGATCTTATTTGACCGTACTTTGAGTGCATTGGATCCGATGGTCTCCGGGAAAACCACGAGACATCGGATCTTATTTGATTTTTACGTCGGATCCTACCCAGAGATATGGAAGATCTTTCAGTGTTTTGGAGGCCGAACGCTCTATTGGGAAAATATTTTTTAGATTTTGAAAAGATACCCACTCTGGGGAGTGATACTCCGTGGGGTTTTTATTTGTAAATAAGAATATATATAATATTTTTTATCTTTTTGAAAAGGAAATCTGACTTGCACGCGCCTCCACTAGGGATGTCTGTGGGGTCTTTGGCTAACCGACTTTTATTTTGAAAGCAGGTAAACATGATAATTGATGCGATGGATGCTGATGCATGGGGATGCATATTTGATGATGGATGCATGGTTTGGCTCATCCTCTTTTTCGTTCAATGATTTTGCTTTCGCTGGGGATGCGAAGAACTTTGAGCTTGTTGCTTGCAGTGTTGTGCTTCCCTAGAGATTTTCTTTTCAATGCAGATGTTTGGTCAGCGGGTTGGTCAAGATCCCGACCCGCGGTCGATCAGGTCCATCGTCCCAAGATGTTGTTTCTTTGCTGATGGGGATGGATGAAGGAGGTTGTCAGTTGTAACCTCAAGATGTTCTTCTGGGTGATGGGTGTGATTGGGATGGCATTTGGTTGCCAGTTTTATTCAAGATTCCAATTTACGGGCAATCGGATCCGTCATCCCAAACTGTGAAGTGAGTGAGCGGAGTTCGAGACTCCTGAAATGCTGTGCTGGGGATAGTGACAATTTTTGTGATTTTTTACAAATATTTAGTCTAAATCTTTACCTGAGTAGTCAGGATGGAGATCGATTATTGAAAACAAAGGAAATATTTTTGTGATTTTAAAAATATTTAGTCCGAGTAGAGATCGGTGTTTATTGAAAACGAGGGAAGTATTTTGTAATTTTTGAAAGATGATTTTGCAATGTTTTGGTATTTTTCTGAAATGCAGGGAAAGGTATGGAATTTTCATCTATTTCCAGCTTCTACTGCTGGTAAGGCACCCGATCCATTTTATGTCAGCGAGCAAGACGAATCTTACATAGTTAAGTGTTGTAGTTTTACATCTTCGAATGAGGGGATTTTTAGGGTTTTCAGTCAACACACTCACAAAGTTGCCTGTTCCTCATGTGCAATGCACATAGACCACCTATCATCCGACGAACTCCTTCGACCACAAAATGAGCCACATCCTCACATTTCCCTTTGTCAATCTAGTTTGGGGTCTTATGCTACTCACAATTCCGTGAGGGTGCGCTTCACCTCCCAACTGCCTTAATCCCCTTCATGAGTTTTAGGAATAGGGAACATCCGTCAAATTCAACAGTGACTTCCAAATCAAGGTTGTCTATCACAGTGCGTTCAACATGAAAAGGATCGCGGGGTTCTGCCCGCCTCAGCCCTTACCTATTTAGAAGATTTCGAACACCCGTACAATCAAGTGTCAGCCATGTCCAAAACAATTTGGGAAAGAAAGCCCCCGAGAAGTTAATCCCAGTGTAGTTTTAGGTCTTCGGACCGCTGGGGATAGATTTGCGCAGTTAAAATTGTTGGTGAATTTTTTTATTTTGAGAAAGTTTCAGACTTCAACTCGAGTGATCGAGATTGATACTGATTTTTATGGAAAGGTTAAAATCTTTTTGGTATTTTTGACATGATCCTGGTTATCGAACCTTGACTCGAAGGGCCGAGATTGATGCCAGCTTTTTGTTGGAAACAGAAAAGTCCCTCGAGAAATTAATCTCAGTGTAGTTTAAGGTCTTCGAACCCAAAATTATGTACATGCTGAAAATACGTTCTTTTTGTGATTTTTTAAAAAGATTCGGATTATCGAACCTTGATCCGAGTGGTCGAGGTCGATACCGGTTTTTTGTCGAAAGTAGGAAAAGTCACCCGAGAAATTAATCCCAGTGTAGTTTAAGGTCTTCGGACCGAAAATTATGTACATGCAAACACGACATTTTTTTTTGTTTTTCAAAAGATCCAGTCTATTTGACCCCTTCCTTGATCGGTTGAGATCAAATGACGGACACATTTTTTTTGAGATTTTTTCAAAATGATCGAGGTCATCAGCTCTTGGCCCTAGCGGTTGGGATCGATGCCGGTTTTTATTGAAAATCCCTCAGGATCTTGATCCCGACGCAGTTTAAGGTCTTCGAACCATAACTTTAAGAGGTAGGCAGAGATCCGCGTTAAAAATTCTTAGTGTTTACTGAAAATGATTCAGATCATCCGGCCATGACTTTGGATGGTTGAGATCAATGCTTGACCAAGTCAATTCTTTTTTCTTTTTCCAAAAAATCTCATGGAGCTTTTTCCACATCATCAAGCTAATTTCTCCCCAATTTCTCACAAGATGAGATTTTGGTGAGATTCCTTTCTCTTTTTCTCATCCTTCTCTTCCATCACTTCATTCTTACATGGAGGTACAAGATTCACTTGCAACTACTCTTCCCAAGGGGAAGTTCTTCCCAAGGAGAGAGGGTGAGGGGTCGTTTCAACTTAATGGGAGGACGGGCGGCCCCGAGGTGCCACCCAAGCCTCCTCTGCCCACTGATTTTTCCAATGGGCTGGGTAATGGGGTGCCCTCTCCTTTTCTATATAACATGGGGCACCCTTGGCACTTCCAACGTACAATCTCTCTCTCTTCTTTCTCACACTCTCTCTTTCTTCAAGTTTTTTCTTTCTTTTAGTGGCCCTTTTGCTTTTTCAAGTGGTGAGGCCTTAGTGGAGTTTTGGGACAGCAAGGTAGTCCCCCTTTGGTGAGTAGTGAAGGTATGGACCACTCCCTTTCTTTTATTTCATTGTTTTCCTTTTTCATTTTCTCTTCTCATGTTCTCTTTCTTTTCTTCATGTAGATACTTCAAGAGAGTCAAGGTGGGCCCAAGCTTTTTGGCCTTTTCTACTTTTCCAATCTCTTCTCAAGGTGGTGCATGGAGAGAGACATTGCAAGCTCTATTTCATCTTTCTTTTCCTCTTTCATACTCCCTTCATATGTATGTAAAGGGTAATTTTGCCATGTCCATCAAGTGTGCATGGTAAAATATCCTATTTTCTCACATGGGAGTTGGGCCCCTTTTTATGTGTATTAAATGGGCTCAAAGTGAAGTCATGGCTCTTGGTATATTTGATGGGCCCAATACTTCATTTTGGGCTCCCTCATGCTCTCTTTTCCTTTTCTTATTTTTCTTAGAGCTTTCTTTTCTTTTTCACCTTCTTTTCAAGGTTTGGGCCCATGAGATTGGTAGGGCCCACCTCAAATTTTAGGCTCATAATGCTCACTTTGGATGGCCACATCTTTCTTTACATGTGTATGGACAAAAGTTACTAGCCCATTCTTCACTTGGATCTCAAGTGGGCTAAATTTTATAGTTGGGCCTTTATGGACAAGTGGCCCAAATCTTCCACCATCTCTTGATTATGATGTATATCCTTACACACAAAGTGTGGTGGGCTCTTTGGAATTCCTCCACATAGATGGGCTTTTGGGCCCTCATCGCCGTTTGTGCGCTTTGTTTGGTTGTCGTGTTAAGCTGGATGTGTTAAATGAGTTTATATAAGACCAGAGTCGCCACTAGCCAGTTACTTCGAATCTACAGTCGGCTAGACCCCGTAGAAACGTTAGAGAAGGGGATCCGAAGATTCCTTCCTCTAAAATGACTCCTTTTGATCTGCAGCCAGAGATTCAAGGTAAGGAATCACAGTTACAGGGTGGGAAGAGGTTAAGCACCCCACACACTGCCCGTACCGAAGTACGGTCTCTACTTCACAGAATCGAACTAATACTTGAAAGTCTGTTTTAATCCTCGTACATTCTCATAGATGACATGATGCATGAATGCAGGTCTGAACAGTAAGAGTTTCTGATGGGCAGGTTCCAACAACGGGCAAGCCCAGAGCGTACGCTCGAACTGACAGGTGCTTAATGTAAGACGTATGCAGTGTGCTTGAATGATCAAGGTGTTTTATGGTGAAGCATGAATGCAGGTCTGAACAGTAAGAGTTTCTGATGGGCAGGTTCCAACAACGGGCAAGCCCAGAGCATACGCTCGAACTGGCAGGTGCTTAATTTAAGACATATGCAGTGTGCTTGAAGAATCAAGGTGCTTGCAGTGAAGCAGGGGGGTTGGAAGAAAAGTAAATGTTGCACTTATGCTAGATGCAAATGAGATGATGCTGGAAAAGAGTAGCTGGATGGACGGAGGTGTCGCAAGGGTTGGCTTCGAGTGGCTGGATCAAGACTTGGATGGCTTGGGAGGCTTGGACCAGTGGTCAGGCTGGGATGGACCAGGGCTAGGCTCTCCTCACTCGGGCTCTCCTTGGTGGAAAAATGGGCTAAGGGGTGGAGAAGGACTCGGACCTCACCCGGACTGGCTGGACTTGAAGGGATGCTGAAATGAGAAGGGGAGGGGGGTATTTATAGCGGCGAGGAGTAGCATTTTTCGTAATTAATTTTGGGCGGCCTGCTATGGGCCGCCCGTACGGCCGTTCCTCGATTTCCAGCGAGGTACGGTCGCACCCTTGGGGCTGCTATTTGACTCGCTGGGTCGACTCAGTGAGTTGACTCAGCGGGTTGACTCGGTGATTTGACTCGACGGGTTGACTCGGTGTTTTGACTCGACGGGTTGACTCAGCGAGTTGACTCAGTGGGTTAACTCAGCGGGTTGACTCAGTGAGTTTGACTTTTTTGGGATTTTTTGACTGGCTTTTCTTATGGGGGGTTTTTCAGGGTGATGTTTAGGACTGGGTTGACTGGGTTCAGGCTTGAACTGGGCTATGGAATGGGGCTTACAAGGGTGAGTTTGACTGAGTTTGGACTTGGGATTTGGGGGTATGGTCCTCCATTCATCCAGCTATCTCTACCAACAGTGTAGCCGAAGGTGGGGTGTCTACAGATGCCCCTCTTTGGCAGAGGTTGCATGCAACCGAATGCCAAAGCGAGTGGACACCCCACTTCTGACCCGGTCATTCATGGATCATGTTCTGAAATCTTTGCTTGCCTTCGCATCTGTGCCAGTTGATCGTTTGGAGATC
The DNA here is from genome assembly GCA_003013855.2 of Liriodendron chinense. NCBI lineage: Eukaryota > Viridiplantae > Streptophyta > Magnoliopsida > Magnoliales > Magnoliaceae > Liriodendron > Liriodendron chinense. The sequence continues at coordinate 3,319,162 of ML058445.1, read as the reverse complement.
GATCACTCGCACATACCGCGGGAGTTTGGAGAAAACGTTGCGATTGTCCCTGCAGTTTGCTGCAACCTGGGTACCCAATCGCAACCCTTCCATTCCCGATCGGTACTAACATCGGAAAGGTACAGCAGAGCCTCTGCGTCGCCATTCTTACGAGGTTACTGACCCTGTGATTGATTGTATGTTCGATGTTCTCCCAGATCACTCCAGGAGTACTTGTTTCGCTTGACTGTCAAAGTGGTTAGACGCCCTGCGTTCGATAGTCTTACAGGATTCTACTACGCCGACTTGGACTCAGTCAAGGTACTTCAGGCATCCACGCCTAGGTATGTGTGGGTGGGCTTTTTCCACCCGATCTGCTAGTTTCGATGCTTGGTTTGCAATCCATTCTTTCCTCGATTGTGGTCTGGAATCTTTGTTGTCCTTTGTATCTGAGTCAGTTGATTGTCTGGAAATTGATAACTCGCACATACCGCGGGAGTTTGGAGAAAACGTTGCGACTGTCCCTGCAATTTGCTCCAACCTGGGTACCCAATCGCAACCCTTCCATTCCCGATCGGTACTAACATCGGAAAGGTACAGCAGAGCCTCTGCGTCGCCAGTCTTACGAGGTTGCTGACCCTGAGACTGTTTGTGTGATGTTTGATGTTTTCCCAGATCACTCCAGGAGTACTTGTTTCGCTTGACTGTCAAAGTGGTTAGACGCCCTGCGTCCGATAGTCTTACGGGATTCTACTACGCCGACTTGGACTCAGTCAAGATACTTCAGGCATCCACGCCTAGGTATGTGCGGGTGAACTCTTTCCACCCCATCTGCTGATTTTGATACTTGGGTTACAATTCATCGTTTTCACCTGTTCAAATGGTTTCTGTGACCGAGCCTTTTGGCTTTCATCTTTTGTATCTTGGCATGTGGTACGACCGCACTGACACTGGAGTTCAGTTCGACCGCACTTTGAGTGCATTGGATCCGATGGTCTCCGGGGAAACCGCGAGACATCGAATCTTATTTGATTTTTGCGTTGGCTCCTACCCAGAGATATGGAAGATCTCCCGACGTGTTGGAGGCAGAACGCTCTACTAAGAAAATATTTTTTTTTTGGTTTTTTTGAAAAGATACCCACTCTGGGGAGTGATACTCCGTGGGGTTTTTATTTGCAAATAGAAATATATATTTTTTTTTTATCTTTTTGAAATGAAAATCTGGTTTACATGTGCCTCCACTAGGAATGCCTATGGGGTCTTTGGCTAACCGACTTTTATTTTGAAAGCAGGTAAACATGATGATTGATGCGATGGATGCTGATACATGGAGATGCATGATGAATACATGGCTTTAGCTCATTCTCTTTCAGTTTGATGATTTTGCTTTTGCTGGAGATGCAGAGAATTTTGAGCTTATTGCTTCCAGGGTTGTGCTCCCCTGGGGTTTTTTCTTTTTGATACGGAGGTTTGGACAGCGGGTTGGTCAAGATCCTGACCCGTGGTCGACCAGGTCCATCGTCCCAAGATGCTGTTTCTTTGCTGATGAGAATGTACGAGGATGCTATTCGACTTTAAGATGTTCTTCTGGGCATACGTGTGATTGAGATAGTGTTCGGTTGCCCGTTTTGGTCAAGATTCCAATTTGCGGGCAATTGGATCCGTCATCCCATACTGTGAAGTGAGCGGAGTTCAAGAGTCCTGAAGTGTAGTGCTGGGGATACTGACAATTTTTGTGATTTTTTGAAATATGTGGGTCCGAATCTTTACCTGAGTGGTCAAGATAGAGATCGGTTTATTGAAAACAAAGGAGATATTTTTGTGATTTTTTAAAAAATTTCTTGAAAGCAAGGAAATCATTTTTTGAGATTTTTGCAAATATTTTGATTGAAAGCAAGGAAATATTTTTGTGATTTTTGAAAATATTTTGCAATGTTTTGTATTTTGGTGATTTTTATGAAATGCAGGGAAAAGTATGGAATTTTCATCCACTTCCAGCTTCTACTGCTGGTAAGGTACCCGATCCATTTTACGTCAGCGAGCAAGACGAGTCTCACACAGTTAAGTGCCGTAGTTTTCCATCTTCGGATGAGGAGATTTTGAGGGTTTTCAGTCAACACACCCACAAAGTTGCCTGTTCCTCATGTGCAATGCACATAGACCACGTATCGTCTTACGGACTCCTTCGGCCACAAAATGGGCCACATCCTCACATTTCCCTTAGTCAATCCAGTTTGGGGCCTTACGTTGCTCACAATTCCGTGAGGGTGCGCTCCACCTCCCAACAGCCTTAATCCCCTTCATGAGTTTTAGGAACAGGGAACATCCGTCAGATTCAACAGCGACTTCCAAATCAAGGTTGTCTATCACGGTGCGTTCAACACGAACAGGGTTGCGGAGTTCTGCCCGCCTCAGTCCTTACCTGTTTAAAAAATTTCAGACACTCGTACAATCAAGTGTCAGCCATGCCTGGAACAGGTTAGGAAAGAAAGCCCCCGAGAAGTTAATCCCAGTGTAGTTTTAGGTCTTCGGACCGCTGGAGATAAATTCGTGCAGTTGAAATTTTTGGTGAATCATTTTTTTTTTGTGTTGTTTTTTTTTTTTTTTGGAAAAGGTTCCAGACTTCAGCTCGAATGATCGAGATTGATGCTGGTTTTTGTGGAAAGCTTTAAAATATTTTTGGTATTTTTGAAATGTTCCGGGTTATCAGATCCTGGCTCGAATGGCTGGGATCGATGCCGGTTTTTGTTAAAAGCGAGAAAGGTCCCCCGAGAAACTAATTCCAGTGTAGTTTAAGGTCTTCGGATCGTAAATATGTACATGCTGAAAATACATTCTTGTTTGTGATTTTTCGAAAATTATTCCAGGTCATAAAATCTCAATTTTGAACGGTCAAGATTGACACTGGTTTTTATTGGAAATCTCTCGGGATTTTATTCCCGACGTAGTTTAAGGTCTTCGGACCAGAAACCGTACAAAAGGGGGCAAATACATTTTTTTTTTTATTTTTGGAAAATGTCCGGTGTCAGCGGATCTTGATCAAGACCGATACCGGCTTTTATTGAAAATCCCTCGGGATATTGATCCCGACGTAGTTTAAGGTCTTCGGACCCAAAACTATGTACACGACAGGGAAAACCTATTTTTTGTTCTTCTTTTTTGTAAAATGTTCGGTGTCAGCGGATCTTGATTCGATCCAGACTAATGCCGGTTTTTATTAAAAGTCTCTCGGGATCTTGATCCCGACGTAGTTTAAGGTCTTCGGACGCACAAACTTTAAAAGAGGGGCTGGTGATATATTTTTTATTTTTCGAAATGATCCAGATCATCCGATGTTGGTCTTAAAGACTGGGATCGATGCTGATTTTTATTAAAATCCCTCGGGATGTTGATCCCAACGTAGTTTAAGGTCTTCGGACCCAAAATATGTACAGAAGGGCAGCAATCAGGTTGGAGACTACGGGAATTCTTCATGGAATGGTTCGGATCATCAGGTCATACCCCTGGATGGTTGAGATCACTGTTTGACCAAGTCAATCTTTTTCTTTCTTTTCCTTGAAAATTCCATGGAACTTTTCCACATCATCAAGTCAATTTCTCACCAATTTCTCTCATGGTGAGATTTTGGTGAGATCTCTTCCTTTTTCTCACCATTCTCTTCCATCACTTCATTCTTACATGGAGGTACAAGATTCACTTGCAACCACCCTTCCCAAGGAGGAGTTCTTCCCAAGGAGAGGGGGAGAGAGGTCGTTTCATATAGGTAGGGGCTAGGACGGCCTCCTATGGGCCGCCCGGACGGTCTCTGGCCCCTGGTCTCTTCAGTGGGCTGGGTAAAAGGGTGCCCTCCCCTTTTCTATATAACATGGGGTACCCTTGCCCCCTCCATCGTGCAATTTCTCTCTTTTCTCTCTCATACTCTCTCTTTTTTCAAGTTTTCTCTCTCTTCTTTGGTGGTCCTTTGCTTCTCTCAAGTGGTGGCCCTTGGTGTATTTGATGGGCCCAATGCTTCATTTTGGGCTCCCTCATGCTTTCTTGTTCTTATCATTTCTTTTGGAGCTTTCTTTTTCTTTTCCATCTTCTTTCCAAGACTTGGGCCCATGGGCATGGTAAGGCCCATCTCAAGTTTTGGGCTCATGGGGCTCACTTTGGGTGACCCCATCTTTCTTCACATATGTATGGACCAAGATGACTAGCCCATTCTTCATTTGGATCTCAAGTGGGCTAGATTTTCTAATTGGGCCTTTATGGACAAGTGGCTCAAGTCTTCCACTATCTCTTGATTATGATGTACATCCTTGTACAAGGTGTAGTGGGCTCCTTGGAGTTTTTCATGTGGATGGGCTTTTGGGCCTTCATTGAAACTTGGGCACTTCTTTGAACCATGTGTGCCCCACTACACTTTGTTCATGTAGGATTTTTCTTTTCATGCTTTTTCTCTTTTGATGGATGGAGGACTTGAGTTACTTGGTCATCTACAAGTCCCATGAGTGAGTTGTTCCATCAATCTCACTAAGTTCAAATGGTTTTTCCTTGTGGTAGGGATGTGGTTCTCAAGAGTTTCCCCTTAATGTTATCAACCTCAAATGGATGATCCTCAAGTGAGCTATCCATACAACTATGGCTCCTTGATCTTTTCTTTGGGGGCTTGGTGGGTCATCCACCATCATTCTCAAGTATGAGTAATTTCTTCTTCAATTTGTGAGAAAGAATGATACCCATAAGTTGCCCATTTTTGTCCCATGCTTAGGGACATTTTGGATTTTGATCTTCAAGTGGGCTATGTGTATCATTCTTATCCATTTTCATGATGGTTGGGTGACTCATCAAGCCATGCCGTCTTGTGCTCAATTGTTCTTCCTTTTTAGTAAAGAAATTGATGCACATAAGTTGCCCAAACTTACCCTTTCATGGGCATTTTCAACTTGGTTCCTCATGTGGGCTATGTGCATCAAAAAAATTTTATCATTGGCCTCTTTGATCCATATGTTTGTGGGTAGATCGCCATGTTGTATTCATGGTCAATACCTTCCTCAAGATGAGGCACATAAGGTTGCCCATGGTTAACCCATGAATGGGTCCTCATATTCTTCAAAGTGGGCTATGTGCTTTCTTCAATCCATTGAGATGAGGCATTTGGGTTGCTCTTGGGGGCCCACTTCCTTTCTATCCCCCACTTGTCCATGCACATGTGTAAAAAGATGGAAACATCTTAAGTGAGAATCATGGCCTTGGCATAAAAGTGGATCAATCTTTTGGCCACATATGGACTTTGAAGAGGGGCTTCATGTGAATTAAGATCCTTTGTTGATCTCATGGCACTTGAGTGCATTTGTTGTCCAAAATGTGTCCTTGGATGATAGACTTTTCTTGCCTAAGGCATGCCATGCCACCTTCTTTAAGGTGGGCCTTACTTTTTCCAATGGGCCCAACACATATCCTAAGTGACACATGGAGTTGTACTTTAGATTTTGCATTTGAATGTGAGTCCAATCCCATGGGTTTCTTGGATGATAATTTGGATTTTAATGGGTAATGGATAGGGACTTACCTTGCCAGGCTTGTAGGATTCAATGGCGGATGGTACCAGAGGTCACCGAGTGATTGATGAAGATGATCCTGCCTTCATCGTCCGCCGAGGGGACCACATGTGTTCCTTAGCTATGGAGCATCAACCTCTTCCTGCTATCAAGGGTCGAGGTACCAGGGATCGCTAGGACAACTGGGTGAAGGATCCACAGCCCTTGCTAGAACGAGTACTGGATGGTACTCCTTTTGCTGGCCTCCTCACCTTACGTTTTCGTAACAACGATGCTAACCGCATGATACTCGCGGCCCTTTGCGAGAGGTGGCGGGACGAGACCCACACCTTCCAGCTCCCTTGTGGTGAATGGGGAATAACCCCCTTGGACATTTATATGCAAGTAGGCTTTCCGTTTCATGGAACAGTTGTTCCTCAAGGCAGCTCTCTGGTTCCCCTCACTTCCACTGATTAGCTATGGCTCGTCGGTGATGTCCCACCTGAGGGTGAATTCCAAGGCCACCAAGTAAAGATGCGATGGTTCTACAACACTTTTGCCTTCGTCATCCCCACCACCGAGCGAGAGGCCCTCCATAAAGCACGGGCCATGATCACTTATGCCTTCGGGTCCTTCCTTTTTTGCCATACGAATGAGAGGGTTGATCCCAAATTTCTTCATTTAGTCGAGGATCTTCATCATCCCTATAACTGGAATGGGGCTATCTTGACCCATATCTTTCAAGGTCTGGACAAGACCTGTCGGCATAGCCGGTCCTTCACAGGCTTCTGGCCTGTCGTTGAGGTATCTCTTCTTTCACCTTTCTTGAAGGGCTTTCGCCTTCTTTCTTTCTCTGATCAGTAGATGTGTCTTTTGCCCAGACCTGCTTTTATGACCATTTTCCCCATCTCGCGCCGAGGATGCGAGACGATGTTGAACCCTCTCTGTATCGCCACATGTACTGGCACCAGCAAAACCGTCAGCGAAACGCCCGAGTTTCTGGGGATAATTGGCGCGCTGACATAGACGGGTTGACCGTTGAGGACGTAAGTATCTTGCTTTCCCTACCCTTCGTGCCGTACTGTAACTGATCGTGGTGACCTTGTTTGCTGCAGCTCGCTCGAATGCCGTATGCCAGTTTCCCTCTCTATCATACCCCCCAGCGTGTGGAGGCATACGATGCTTCATGTCTCCGTATCATGCTTTCCGATGCTGAATCTTTTCAGTGGTATCTAGGTGAGAGGTTGCTTCGACAGGTCACCGGGGTGGCTCGGGTCCCTTGTTCTGCACCTCCCCCAGCTGCTCGGATGCCAGTTGATGAGAGAGTTGAGGCTCTCGTGGGCCAGCCCGGATTTCATTTCACGATCCCGGATCGTGACTATGATGAATGGTATTTGTTGTTCGGCCAGGGGCCCCTGCTTCCTTCGCTTTATGTTCCAGGTGGCCGTCGCAGATATGCTGGAGGCTCGGTGACTGCTCCTTTGATGGATCTTTATCGTCGGGAGCGGGACGAGAGGAGGGATGATGATGACTATGTTGGCGACTTGTAGCTTACTTTTGTATTCCGCTTTGTATGGCCTTGTTCTTTTTGTTTTCATCTTCTTTTGTATCAAGCTTTTTGAATGAATATACGGTTCTTGACTTGTCTCAAATTCCTTGATGATGTCTGGATGCTTTGACCTTTGACTTGTTCCTTAATGATTTGCTGAAGATGAGGCTTTTTAACTGCATGGCTGATGACTTGAACGGTTTAGATTGCTTGATTGGGCCCACTTGATGATTAGATCTTGGATTCTGGCCCTTCTTTTGATGATTGAACCTTTGATCTTGCTGCTCCATGACTTGTGTAAGCTTTCCAATGGTTTGGATCCTGATGATTTAGCCCTTGAATGGTTCAGATCGCTAGATTTGTCCTTGTGGGCCCACTTGAGACCTTGGCTTTACTTTGGGGCACCTCTTTTGATGATTTGTGAGGCTAAGAAGGCTTCTCATGGTGTGGATGATGGCTTGAACGTCTCAGATTGCTTGACTTAGCTTTGTGGGCCCACTTGATGATTAGATCTTGGATTCTGGCCCTTCTTTTGATGATCAAACCTTTGATCTTGTTGTTTGATGGCTCATGTAGGTCCTTCAATGGTTTAGATCATGATGATCTAGTCTTTGAATGACTTGGATTGCTTGTGGCCCCCACTTGATCACCTTTCCTTCTTTTTGACTTGATCAGCCATGTTCTGACTACATTGCTTCGTGATTGGACTGGTGGGGCACCTTTTATATGGTCTTGATCAGCCTCAGTCGAAATCTGGAGTGGACCGGACCCTTGAGCGGCCCATGGAGTGCCATCTGCTGACGTGGACTGTCAGCCTCACCTACCAAGAACCTTGGAGCCAATCCCGCGGAGAGAGGGGAACCGCGTCCGTACGGGCGGCCCAGAGCAGGCCGCCCAAGGCTCGCCTCTTGAGCGGCCTGGGCTGGCTCGAGCTCGGACATTCCCTGCTGTCCTTTTCTCTTGTCTCCACACTCTCTGCACTGGATCATTCGATTCCAGCCATGAATCTCTCTTTTGTCTCCCCTTTTCTTCTCTTTTTGTCTTTTTCTTTCTTGGTCTTTTGTTGGGCAGCCATTGATGATGGCTTGGGGGCCATTGTGGGAGAGGTTGGTGGGTCCCACACTTCAGCACTTGATGAAGGCTTTAAAGATGATGAGGTGCCTTTGATTGATGGTGGAGATGGAGCATTAAATGGGGGTATTGATGATGAATTAAGCTTGGTGGTTGGTGGAGCTTTGAATGGCTCCATTAATGGTAGGATGGCTGGAATTTCATATTTGAATGGGCCCTTCATTATGGGAGAAATGGATAGTATGGATGGGATGGGGAGATGGGACATAGGTGAGGCTATGCTTCCCTTGAGTGTGGGCCACATGGATGATGTGATGGATGGTGGTGATGGGACCATGATGGACATAGATGGGCTGATCTCATGCTTGGATGGGATGGATGGCTCAGATGATACCTTTGACGGTTTGGATGCTCTTGATGAGGACCGGGATGTGCGGTACACTTGTTTGGGTGGACTTGATGTGATCATTGATGATGTCCCCTTGATGATGGATGGTGTGGATGCCTCGATGATCCCTTTGATCGGCAGGATGATGACTGGATTCATGATTTCCTGTTGGAGAGGGCCGCAGGTCCAGATCTGACCGTTGATTCTTCGATCGGGGTTGCCGGGACCCTTTTTGATGGTTCAGATGCATTTTTCGATGGTCAGATTAGCCAAGATGCCACGATGTGTGGTGTGATCTTTACTGGTAGCCCTTTTGATGGGGAGCATCGTCCTTCTGCTGATCGTCGGTCTTTTGCGCACTCTGTTCATGAGGTGGGCGAGTCTTCCCATGAGGCTGAGATTATGACAGCTTCGGATAGTGATGTGACTATATCAGACATAGTCGTTACTAAGGGTAGGTCAGGGGCTGTCGAGTCTGCAGAGGTTCCAGCTTTTCCTTCTCCTTCGCCCGTTGACCTTCCGATCCTCGATGAGTCATCATTGATTTCTGGGCCTTTTGTTCTGGAGGGGGTACCAGTGAGGACTTGTCAACTGCTTCCTCGTCCTTCTTGCTCGCCACGACTACTTGCTTGGCTTGACAGCTTGTCAGCTTATGAGATTCGGGAGTTAGAGTCCTATGGCTTTGGCAGTCTGGTTCATATGGCTAGAGTTGATATTGATTGGAGGATGCTCGAAGCTGCATTGATTGATTGGGTCCCTTCGTTGAATTTGTTTGTGTTCAACGATATGGAGATGGGGCCTTCTTTGGAGGAGCTTGCAAGCTTGACAGGCCTACCCTCGGATTATACTCAGTATTTCTCGCCTAAGACATCGCCAAAGACTGCTACACCGCAGAACTGGTTCGGGATTTCTTATATTGTTCATCCTGCAGCTGCCGGCCAGGATGCTGTAGTGTTCTCCTTGGACTTACTGTATGATCTTTTTTCGGGTCCTTGGGGTGTGGCCGGTTCTACCTTTGCTCGGAACGCACTGATGTTCTGCTTGATTGCTGAGGTGCTGTTCTCGGGATGGCGCAGGTCCCAGACTCCTCTGCTTTTTGAGGTGATGAGCCGAGCTATCCGTCGGCAGGGGATCATTTCTCTTACCTTGGCCGAGCTGTTCAATGGGCTGACTGACTGCGCCCTGGGCCGCACTCGTGTCCTTCGCGGCTGTTGTGCCTTTCTTCAGGTATCTTTTCTGCACCTTTTCCTTCTTGCTTTGTTAGGGATTGCTTTGCTCTAGCTGAACTTCTTTTCTTTTCTTTTTTTGTGATCAGGTCTGGCTATGGGAGCGTCTTTCTTTGACCGTTCCTGTATCTTTTCCTGACACTCGTTGCCCAGACCTTATGCGACACATTATTGAGTTTCTTCCTCATACAGCTAGGATGAGCGAGCCCTTGTATCGCAGGATGTTTGCTGAACTTCGTGACTGGAACGTTCGTTGGGAGTCATCTTGGCTTTCACTTCCTCCAGTACTTTGCGATGCACACCGCCATCCTCTGATGTTAGTAGGCTTTCGATCCTACTTTTCTTACCATCCCATCCGGTTCCTGCGGCAGTTTGGGTATGAGCAGGATGTTCCTCCTTTCGCTTTCACGGGTATCGGGCGTCGAGTACTTCCCTCTAGATCCTTTGACTTCAGGACCCGGATTGATTGTTCTTGGGCGAGCTACTTGACTGCTGATTTGCTGGGTTTTGAGCTGCTGACTTTTCCGATGGCGACCGCCCCATATCAGTACTGGGTTGCTGGGCAGTCTTTGTATCGACGTATCCCTTGCTGGCACCAGACTGCTGATGAGGATGAGCAGGATATCCTTGGAGATGCTGGCTCTTCATCTGGTTCATATGAACCCTTTGAGGAACGCCCGTTTATCGATCCTTGCTTCCTTTTGGCCACTCATGGCCATCTGCTGTCTGAGATCTCTGCACTTCGGTATCATTGTGAGATGATGTCGAGGAGATTGGCTGCCGATCAGAGATTGTCTGATGAGGAGACAGCGATCCATACCCTTGAGCGCGATGAGGCGCATTACCTGCGTATGGAGGTGAGCAGGTTGAGAGCGAGACTATCTTTTTATGAGTCAGAGGACTTACCTGATGTGGCCGAGGAGGAGGGTAGAGATTGATTGTGTTGGCCACCTGCACATTCCTTTTTTGCATATATGATTGATGATGATGCATTTTTTTGTATTTTTTTAAAAAGATGATATGATATGTGTAAAAGAAATATGATGCATTTAATTAAAAAAAGAAAACTGTTTGAAAATCTACTGTGCCATGAGTTGTCTTGTGAGTGTGTGTCTGGATTTTGTGTCGGGATATAGGAATCAGAACTGGGGCTCGGCCAATGCTTTGACCGATGTCTCGAGATTTGACTTGCTTGATCCTTTGGTTCCCTAGAGGTGTAGGCAATGGAAATTGTTGCTTCTTGAGATTGTCAGAATTTGTAGAGTTCTTCACTCCTGACTGTACTTCCTCTCGTTCTTGCACTTTCACTGCTTGAACCAATCTGGATCGTCTGACTTCTTGGTACCTGCACTTTTAATTTTTTTTCTTTTTCTTTTTGAGCCATTTTTGCCTGCAGTGCTCTTTCGAGTTTTCACCACAGCCGGCTTTTCCTGTCATTTTTTCCCGTGGCGCCCTTTCGGGTTTTCACCACGTCCCGGGTGTTTGATCTTGCCTGCCCCTTGGCAGCTATGCTGTTTTTACCCTCGGCGCCCTTTCGGGTTTTCACCAAGTCCGTTTTATGCCCACTGTTTTTACTCGGAGCGCCCTTTCAGGTTTTCACTCCGCCCTCTTTGTTTAGGCACACATTTTCTTTTTCTTTTTTTTTCTTTTTTTTTCTTTCTAGATCTCTGGATTACTGCGGCGGCTAGAGGTCGGGAATCCGTCGTTGCCGGCCGATGGCAGTCTTTCAGCCCTTATCCTGAGTTACGATAATAGAGCTGTCGGTCTTTGCTAAAGACCCCTCTGAGATGAATGGATGGATGACTGTGTTTCTTCTTGGACTGATTTTTTTTCTTGGGTGCCTTGCTTTGGCTTCCCTTTTTCTCTCTCTTTTCTTCTTTTTTTTTCTTTTCTATTCTTTTTCTCTCTCTTTTTTTTGTCTTTTCCTTTTGAATCCCCCCCTTTTTTTGTATTTTCCTCCTTTTGAATCCCCTTATTTGAAACACTTGTTGGTGGACGGAAATGATTTCTCAGAGGTCTTAGCTTTGACCTCTTGACTTCAGCTCTATTAAAGTAACTCTTGATAAGGTCAGAATAACTTACCCGTGAAAGATCTTCACGTTGTCGGCGTTGGTTGGCTCAGGAAGATCCACCCCTCTCATGCTGGTGAGTCTGAGGGCGCCTCCGGGAAGTACTTCTCTGATGATCAGTGGCCCGTCCCACGAGGGTTTGAACTTTCCTCTGGGATCCGGAAGGTGCGACAGTAGAATCTTCTTCATGACCATGTCGCCTACCTTGAAACTTCTTTTTCGGACTCTCTTGTTGTAAGCCCAAGCGATCCTTTTTTTATAGCACTGTGAATGACTTAGTGTACGCATGCGCTTTTCATCTGCTAGCTGCAACTGATCGAACCTGGCCCGTTGCCATTCTCCTTCTTCGATTCCGCTTTCGAGTAACACTCGTAGTGATGGTATTTCCACCTCGACTGGCAAAACTGCCTCCATTCCATAGGTAAGCTCGAAAGGAGTAACGCCCGTAGCAGACCGTACAGACGTTCGATAAGCCCAAAGTGCATATGGGAGCATATCTGACCAATCTCGATATGTCACGACCATCTTCTCGAGTATCCTGACGATTGTCTTGTTTGCGGCTTCTACCCCACCATTCATCTGGGGACGGTAGGGGCTTGATTGATGACGTTGGATCTTAAACTTGCTGAGGAAGTCATCCATCTTCTTGTTGACGAACGGGGTCCCATTATCTGTGATGATGGCATTAGGGATTCCATACCGGCATATGATGTTGTTCTTCATGAATTTGATCACCTGAGATGCTGCAATTGTGGTGTAGGAGGCTGCCTCTACCCACTTGGTGAAGTAATCGACTGCCACAAGTATGTACTCATGACCGTTTGATGCTTTGGGACTGATCTTGCCGATGATGTCGAGTCCCCACATGGAGAAGGGCCAGGGGGTGGTCAGGTTGTATAACTCTGATGATGGGGCATGGATTTGATTCGCATGCTCCTAACACTTGAAACATTTTCTGACGTGCTGGCAGCAATCTGTCTCCATGGTGAGCCAATAGTAGCCGAGTCGTAGAATCTTCTTTGCCATCATGTGCCCATTCATGTGTGGGCCACAGATTCCTTCGTGTATTTCTTCCATGATCTTTGCAGCTTCTGTTTCATCGACGCATCGAAGGAGGATGTGATTATAGGATCGCTTGTAAAGAACTTCGCCACTGATGGTGAATTGGCCGGCCAAACGCTGGATGGTTCGGCGATCTGTTGCTGTTGCTGACTCTGGATACTCCTGGGTTTCGAGATATTGCTTGATGTCAGCATACCAGGGTTTGTCAGGGACAGCTTCGGCTTCTTCTATTTGCAGGCAAAAAGCAGGTTCATCTTGAACTTCGACTGTGAGCTCCCATTCTGAAGCTCCTTTTGGTATCTCGAGCATTGATGCCAGTGTGGCGAGAGCATCTGCAAACTGGTTCTTGGCTCTGTGCATGTATGAGAAGGTGATTTCCTTGAATTCTTCGATCAGATTGTCAAGATACACATGATATGGTATCAACTTCTCGTCTTTGGTCTTCCATTCGCCATTGGTCTGATTGATGATAAGCTGTGAGTCTCCAAACACTCGTAGCTTCTTGACGCCCAAGATTATGGCTTCCCTTAAGCCAGCGATGCATGCTTCATACTCTGTCATGTTGTCGGTGCACTCGAATGCTATGCGCCTTGAGATAGGAATAGGGACATCATCTGGAGAGTAGAGGATTGCTCCAATACCGCTCCCTTTAGAATTTGCTGCGCCGTCGAAGAATAACGTCCACTCATCTTTTTTCTTCTTTTCTTCCTCTTCAATGAGCAAGAGATCTTCATCAGGGAAGAATGTCTTGAGCGGTTGATAATCCAGGAGGGAGTGGGCGGCAAGATGATCGGCGAGGGCCTATCCCTTGATTGTCTTCTGAGTGACATAGGTGATGTCGAACTCAGACAGGAGTAGCTGCCATTTAGCTATCCTTCCAGTGAGTGCCGGCTTCTCGAACAGGTACTTGAGCGGATCCATGTGAGCGAGGAGGAGAATAGGGAATGCAATCATGTATTGACGGAGTCGCTGAGTTGCCCAGACTAGGGCCAGGCAAGTCTTCTCGATCGGGGAATACCTGGTCTCATAATCGGTGAACTTTCGACTCAAATAGTATATTGCTTGTTCCTTCTTCCCGGTCTCGTCGTGCTGGCCGAGGACACAGCCAATGGCTTCTGCTGCTACCGAGATGTATAACAATAAGGGTCGTCCGGGGGCGGGCAGCACTAGGACTGGAGGATTCATGAGATATCTCTTGATGCGATCGAAGGCAACTTGGCAATCATCATTCCATTCTTTTGGAACATTCTTCCGGAGGAGCTTGAAAATGGGTTCACAAATAGGTGTGAGCTGTGCGATGAAGCGACTGATGTATTGAATTCTGCCGAGGAAGCCACGCATTTCTTTCTCTGTTCTAGGAGGTGGCATCTCGATGATTGCTCTGGTTTTGGTCTCGTCGACCCTGATGCCGTCCTTGCTCACCATAAAGCCGAGGAGTTTGCCTCCCATTGCACCGAAGATACATTTCTGTGGGTTGAGGCGGAGCTTGTACTTCTCTAATCTGTTGAATAGCTTCTTCAGATCTTCAAAGTGTCCTTCAATTGTGCGAGATTTGACGATCATGTCGTCCATATATACTTCAAGCTCTTTGTTCATCATGTCATGGAATAATGCTGTCATTGCTCGCTGATATGTTGCTCCTGCGTTCTTCAATCCGAACGGCATTACCCTGTAACAGAAGGTTCCCCAGGGAGTGATGAACGATGTCTTCTCGCGATCTTCGACGGCCATCTTGATCTGATTGTAACCTAAGAACCCGTCTATAAATGAGAAGATCTTGTATCCAGCAGTGTTGTCGACCAGAGTGTCAATGTGTGGCAAAGGGAAGTCGTCTTTAGGACTGGCCTTGTTAAGATCTCGGAAGTCGATGCACATTCGAACCTTGCCGTCCTTCTTTGGTACTGGTACGATGTTGGCGAGCCATTCAGGGTAGTTAGAGACTACCAAGAATCCCGCGTTGTATTGTTTGATGACTTCATCTCGGACTTTCAGAGCCCATTCTGGCTTCATTCTTCGAAGTTTCTGCTTTACTGGCTTCATATCTGCCTTGGTTGGCAGATGATGTACAACGAGCTCTTCATCGAGCCCCGGCATGTCTTCATATGAGAACGCGAAGTTGGACAATCTTGGAGCTAGGAACTCTATCATTTTCTGTTTCATCTCAGGTGGCAATGATTTTCCAATGCCTACTTCCCTAGGGGTCTCAGGTGTCCCCAAGTTTACTATCTCAAAATCATCGGCTACAACATTGGCTTTAGATTCGAACTTTTTGAGGAGATCCTCTAGTTCGGAAGCCGGATCATCCTCTTCCTCATCCCGAGCTTCGTCCAGACCCATGAGCTCGAAGTCTAATTCGATGTCAAAGTCATATGATTCGACTTCAAACTCATGTGACTCTTTAGATGAACTTGGCACATTATTGAATGCAGGAAAAGAAATGTTTTTTGGTTTTTGAGATTTTTCTGAAATTGAAATGCTAGATGTTTTTGGCTTTTGAAAGTTTTTTATTTTCTTGAATTTTCGAAATTCGTGGGACTTTGAACAAGCAGGCATTGTAGACCATGATTGAACCCAACTTGTTCCAAAGTTTCGGTCACTACTTAAACAGGCGTTTTTTTTTGGAAGCCAGAGCCCTCAGATGGCTCTTTGGCTGATTCAAGAGTTAGGGGAACAGATGACCATTCAGGACCCCACACTTCCTCCCCTGAAGAGGTGGGGGTTGATGATTTGGGCGAAGAATCATGGTCTGGCCCAATGACCATGATTTCTTGCTGGTCGGGTTTGAGATTTGAGTCGTACTCAGTCCCTCCCGGATCACTTACCTCGCATTGCAGTTCGTCTGGTTCCACGGCTAGACACAAGTTTGGAATCTAGACTTCAGACCAATCTAGGGTTGGCCACTTCCCTTTCTTGGTCCAATGGATGGGCTGCTTCTGCCCCTGGCTGGTGATTGTTGATGTTGATTCTGCAGAGATGGGCAAGTCGTGCCCCTTACTGATTGATGTTGAGATAGGCAAGTTGTGCCCCTGACTGGGAGCAGGTGTCAGAGTAACCTGATCCTGAAGCTGCTGTATTTGACTTCCTTCTTCATCTCCTTCTTCTTCTGGAGGCTTAGATGGTTCGAGAATTTGATCCCATCGAATGGGGGGCCATGTGGCCCAAACTAGGCTCATCGGGAGGCCTTTGTGTAGTGCAGTCGGTTGATTCCCTCATGGATCTTTGCAAGGTTCTCCTGGCTTGACGAACTGGATGGGTGAGCACCGAAATTTCTTCCTCCTTTTGTCCATGAAGGTTGCGCTGTATCCGAGTCCCCATTTGCGTTGGTTATATACCAGCGGTACCTTTCTGGACTTGAAGTGATTCTTCATTTGCTATTTGAGGCTCAGACGCTCTGCCGGTGAAAAGACACGGTCCACCCTTATCGGTTCTGGATTAGCGATAGAGTTCACAGTCTCGAATTCGAAACTGTGAAACGGGATGTCTTCCTCAGAGTGCTGGATATCGATGACCGGGATGTCTGGTTCAGTGGCAGCAGCATTGGAAGGAATGATGAGCTCCTTCTCTGCATGGATAGAGATCACTTGACTTCCACAGATATACTTCACTCGTTGATGCAGGGTTGATGGCACAGCTCCAACCTTGTGCAGCCACGGTCGTCCGAGCAACATGTTGAAAGAGGCTGATATATCCAGGATTTAGAATGTGATGGTAGAGATTTCTGGACTTATCTGTACCTCTATGTCGACCTCCCCTTCCACTGATCGGTGGGTGTTGTCAAATGCTCTGACGCATATGGTGCTGGGTCGAAATGAAGAAGGGCTGATTCCCAGACGTTCCGCGGTCTTGAGTGGGCAGACGTTTAAGCTTGAGCCATTATCGATAAGGACCAGTGGGACGCAGAGGTCTTTATATCGTAAGGCTATGTTGAGGGATCGCCCATGATCTCGTCCTTCTGGTGGCAACTCATTATCTGTGAAGGTGATGGCGCGCGGAGCCAGGAGTTGTCCAATCATCAAAGCTATCATTTCTGGTGCCGTATCAGAGGAGACGTGAGCATCGTTCAAGGTCTTGGCAAACATTTCTCGGTGTATGCGAGATGTGCAGAGTAGCTCCCATACTAAGATTTGAGCAGGGATTGACTTGAGCTGAGTCGCCACATCGTATGCGGCTTCATTTTTGTTGCCGAGGCCTGAGAGAGTGCCTTTAGGATCTCCTCTGTTCTGATTATCTCTTCGGATGCAATGCCCATTGGGATTCATATTCCCTACTTCCGCACATTCTGGATAATGCCATGGGACCTCTTTATAATTTTCCTCCCTTTTGCCTTCTAGGACCACCGGTTCTTGCAACGGTGTTGGTGTGAGTACCAGATCTTCCTCGTATGGAGCTTTTACCTTGAGGACTACATTGTTGCCTGTGCTGAAGGGGTAATATCGAGGCTTGTCTTCATAGATCACATAGGGGCGCGGTCCTGGTTTGACCGTTCCTGGAGCAGGAGGCTCCCATGGAATGAATACTGGTCCTCTTGATATGGCAGGGGGTTTCTCTGTTCGTCCCAGCTGCCGTAGAGTGATTGACACGCCTCCGGGATTTGCCCCTTGCAATATGACCGGCTCAACTGGAGGAGCTCCTTCCAAGACAATGGGCTCTTGCTGCTGATGAGTATAATCCTTCCCTCGTGGATTGGATTGTTCTTGAATTGGGGTTGCCCCATGTAAGATGACAGGTTCGTATGTGGGCTCGACGTATGATTGTGCTCCTTCTAGGATGACTGGTTCCCAACATGAGGGGCCGTAAGATGCCCCTTGCACAACTGGCACATCGTATGGAAGTGTTCCTTCGAGTACTACTGGCTCGAGGACTGGAGGAGGAAAGGGACTTGCCCCTTGCAGGATCGGAGGAGGACTTGTCGGCCCATAAGTGTAAGCATGAATGGACTGGATAGGGGAGAAGAAGCGATCGAGATGGTCCCCTTCTTCTATACTATTGACTGCAGGGCCACGAGACGAACTGGGGTCCGTCGGATGTTGAGGCAGAGGATTCTGAAGGATGTTGGTGGAAGCTGCTGGAGAAGTTCCAGGGACTGAGATGACGATCTTGCGGTCATCAATTAGGTCTTGTATAGCATTCTTCAAAGTATAGCATCGATCAGTGGCATGGCCACGTCCTTGATGGTAGGCACAGTACTCATTTTCTCGGTAGTTTGGTAGCAGAGGATGAGGCGGATGCCGAGGTGCCATTAGAGTAAGTAACTGCTTCTGCACCAGCATAGCCATGACTTGACTAAGTGGTTGAGAGAGGGGAGTAAATTTCCTGAACTCCCTGTAATTTTGCCTATTTTGATATGAGTATTGACCGTTTCCTCTGAACTGCTGCTGTTGTCGAGGTGGTTATGGCTGAGGATTCGGTTGTGGCTGATACCGCTGAGGCTGATGCTGAACTTGATTCTGCTGATACTGTTGACGTCCCTGTGGGGGAGCATGTTGATTTCCTTGAGCAGTGGTGTTGATGTTGTTTACCTCTGTTGGGCGGGGAGGAGAACCACTGCGGTTTCCATTCCCGTGCCCGATAGGTCTTCCTTCCACTCTGTTCCTTTTGATTGGAGTGGCTTGATGAGGCCATGGGGAGATTGTCCCGGCACGGATTCCTGCTTCGACTTGCTCTCCAGCACGGATCAATTGTGAGAAATTCGCATATGGATGCGAGATGAGATATCCGGATATGCCTGGATATGTTGAATGAACAATCATGGAGATTTGTTCTTCGTCGTCGATAGGTGTTCGCAT
Source organism: Liriodendron chinense (assembly GCA_003013855.2). NCBI lineage: Eukaryota > Viridiplantae > Streptophyta > Magnoliopsida > Magnoliales > Magnoliaceae > Liriodendron > Liriodendron chinense. The sequence goes on along the minus strand of ML058445.1, from coordinate 3,300,513 downwards.
TCTGGCTGCCATAGCTCGCCAACGTCCCACATAAGCTGATAGTGTTTCATCACTCCTTTGTCTGAGAGCCGCAAGGTCGGCTCTTCTGGGTGCCATGTTGAGATTGTACGCGAATCTGTCGACGAAAGCCTGGGAAAGTTGTTCCCAAGTCCGGATGCGATGACAATCCAATGAGGTGTACCAATCTAGGGCATCGCCCTTCAAAGATTTTTGGAACAAACGAATGAGGGCCCCTTCATTTCCTGAGATTGCACTCAGTTCTCCACAGAAGGCCTTGAGATGTGCCGTGGGACAACCGCTGCCATCGTATCTTTTGAATTTTGGTACCTCAAAGTTTTGAGGTACTTGAGCATCTGGGAAAGGACACAAGTCCCTGAACTTGGTCGAAGGTAAGTCGATTCCTTGCTGTCGCTGAAGCTGATTTTGCAAGATCTGGAACTGCTCCCGCAACTCGTCCAGTCCTGAGTGATCTATTCGAGCGACTGGTGCCTCCTGGAGTAAGGCACGTTCTTCTTCGGCATAGTGGTCGATGTCTTCGACCCTATGGGCTTGCTGAAAAGCAACCGCGGGTTGCTGAAATTGGTTTGATGACTGAACTGGATTCTGATGAACTTGTACTTGAAATGATGGTAACTGAACTGGAGACTGTGCTGAAGGAACTTGCTGGAAATTAACTGGAGATTGCTGAATTGAAGATTGCTGGAAATTAACTGGATTTTGCGGAATTGAAGATTGCTGAAAATTAACTGGATTTTGCTGAATTGAAGATTGCTGGAAATTAACTGGAATCCCATCGGCGGGGATGTGCTAGAATTGAAAAGTGCTCCTGTTTGCAGGAGGCTGAGATGCTGGGAAGTGACCCCCTTGTTGGGTATTCGCCACTGTCTGCTGATTGATGTGGGCTTGACACTGACCCCCATTGTGGGCATTCGCCAGTGCTGTCCCTGTTGCTGGAAATTGAATTGAAATCCCATCGGCGGGGATGTGCTGAAATTGAAAAGGTGTCCCATCGGCGGGGACGTGCTGAGATCTACTAAGACTGTTGTTTGTAAGATTGACTGGAAGCTGACTGGAAGTCCCTGCGACTGGGATGCTCTGAGATGGCCCTGTTGGTGCAGGAAGGTATTGAGAAGGATGCCCCATAGCAAAGGGCTGAGACGGCTGCTGTCGGTAGTCTTGGGCAGACTCCGATGGTTGTGCTTGATTTGAACTGGAGGCCGGAGGGATCCGGCATGGTTGCTGAGACTGCTGAACTGGGCCAACCTGATTGTTGGCTGTTGCGGTGGCTTGTGCTTGCATGAATTGCAAGAGCATTTCTTGCATTACTCTCATTCCTTGTGCCAATTCTTGTATGATTGGCGTATTATCAATTGGTTGTTGCGCTGGAGGTTGCGCTTCGGTCATCTCTAGAGCAGGGAGGAGATGAGTTTCTTCTTCGTGGTCGGACATGGCTTGCTGAGCCCGAGTGCGGATTATGCTGCGGAAGGGAAGCTGTCTCCGAACACGTTGAGCCCGAGGAGGCGCAATGGTGAGGACTATACTCTACTCTTTTTGGGTTTTGGGATTTTCTATTTTTTTTTGTTTTGGGATCTTCTATTATTTTTTTTTAATTTTTTTTGGGTAGAATGCTATGCAGATGAGATTGTATGAGGATTAGTGACTTTCAAGTACGGGAAGGATTCTGTTTTTCAAGTCGGATCACAACTAGTGGGACTAGCTATTCCCCAGTGGAGTCGCCATTCTGTGGACCCTCACCGTTTTCCGCGCTCCCACACGACGACGTTCTCGTCCCTTCCCCTTTCGGGAAAAGAAGGAGAGGATGATGCGTGAGTGCGAAATCACCGTTTGTGCCACTGGCTTGCCTCGTTCTCGAGGGCTTTGTTTGGTTGTCGTGTTAAGCTGGATGTGTTAAATGAGTTTATATAAGACCAGAGTCGCCACTAGCCAGTTACTTCGAATCTACAGTCGGCTAGACCCCGTAGAAACGTTAGAGAAGGGGATCCGAAGATTCCTTCCTCTAAAATGACTCCTTTTGATCTGCAGCCAGAGATTCAAGGTAAGGGATCACGGTTACAGGGTGGGAAGAGGTTAAGCACCCCACACACTGCCCGTACCGAAGTACGGTCTCTACTTCACAGAATCGAACTAATACTTGAAAGTCTGTTTTAATCCTCGTACATTCTCATAGATGACATGATGCATGAATGCGGGTCTGAACAGTAAGAGTTTCTGATGGGCAGGTTCCAACAACGGGCAAGCCCAGAGCGTACGCTCGAACTGACAGGTGCTTAATGTAAGACGTATGCAGTGTGCTTGAATGATCAAGGTGTTTTATGGTGAAGCATGAATGCAGGTCTGAACAGTAAGAGTTTCTGATGGGCAGGTTCCAACAACGGGCAAGCCCAGAGCATACGCTCGAACTGGCAGGTGCTTAATTTAAGACATATGCAGTGTGCTTGAAGAATCAAGGTGCTTGCAGTGAAGCAGGGGGGTTGGAAGAAAAGTAAATGTTGCACTTATGCTAGATGCAAATGAGATGATGCTGGAAAAGAGTAGCTGGATGGACGGAGGTGTCGCAAGGGTTGGCTTCGAGTGGCTGGATCAAGACTTGGATGGCTTGGGAGGCTTGGACCAGTGGTCAGGCTGGGATGGACCAGGGCTAGGCTCTCCTCACTCGGGCTCTCCTTGGTGGAAAAATGGGCTAAGGGGTGGAGAAGGACTCGGACCTCACCCGGACTGGCTGGACTTGAAGGGATGCTGAAATGAGAAGGGGAGGGGGGTATTTATAGCGGCGAGGAGTGGCATTTTTTGTAATTAATTTTGGGCGGCCTGCTATGGGCCGCCCGTACGGCCGTTCCTCGATTTCCAGCGAGGTACGGTCGCACCCTCGGGGCTGCTGTTTGACTTGCTGGGTCGACTCAGTGAGTTAACTCAGCGGGTTGACTCTGTGATTTGACTCGACGGGTTGACTCGACGGGTTGACTCGGTGTTTTGACTCGACGGGTTGACTCAGCGAGTTGACTCAGTGGGTTAACTCAGCGGGTTGACTCAGTGAGTTTGACTTTTTTGGGATTTTTTGACTGGCTTTTCTTATGGGGGGTTTTTCAGGGTGATGTTTAGGACTGGGTTGACTGGGTTCAGGCTTGAACTGGGCTATGGAATGGGGCTTACAAGGGTGAGTTTGGCTGAGTTTGGACTTGGGATTTGGGGGTATGGTCCTCCATTCATCCAGCTATCTCTACCAACAGTGTAGCCGAAGGTGGGGTGTCTACATTTGGATAGATGGAGGACTTGGGTTACTTGATCATTTACAAGTCCCATAAGTGAGTTGTTTCAACAATCTCACTAAGTTCAAATGGTTTTCTCATGTTGTCGGAAAGTGGTTCTCAAGAGTTTCCTTTAATGCTCCCAACCTCAAATGGATGACCCTTCTTCAAGTGAGATAGCCTACCTTCTTGTGCTCAAATGGTCTTCTTTTTTGTAAAGAAAGTGGTGCGCATAAGTTGCCCAAACTTGTCCTTGCATGGACATTTCTAACTTTGATTCTTTATGTGGGCTATGCGCATCAGTTTTTTACCCTTGGCTTCTTTGACTCATCTGTTGGTGGGTAGACCACCATATTGTATTCTCATAGTTAAAACATTTATCAAGATGATGCACATAGGTTGCCCATGATTGACCCATGAATGGGTTCTTATGTTTCTTCAAGTGGGCTATATGCTCCTTTCAATCCATTGAGGAGGGGCATTTGAGTTGCTCTTAGGGACCAATTTCCTTCCTATTCCCCATTTGTCCATGTACATGTGTAAAAAGATGGAAACATTTTAAATGAGGCTCACCACTTTTATATGGAAAGTGAACCAAACTTTGGTCACACGTGGACTTTGAAAAGGGATTTTTCATATGAAGCTTGATTCTTATCCCACTTCTCATGGCACTTGAGTGTATTTGTTGTCCAAAATGTGTCCTTGGATGGTGGATTTTCCTCACCTAAGGCATGGCATGCAACCCTCTTTAAGGTGGGCCTTGCTTTCTTCAATGGGCCCAACACATATCCTAGGCAACACGTGGAGTTGGACATTGGATTTTTGCATTTGAATGTAAGTCCAAATTCATGGGTTTCCTGGATAATGATTTGGATTTTAACGGGTAAAGAATAGGAACTTACCTTGCCAAGCTTGTAGGATTTAATGGCGGACGGCACGAGGGGGCGAAGAGCGGTTAATGAGGATGACCCGGCCTTCATTGTTCGCCGCAGGGACCATATGTATTCTCTAGCCAAGTAGCACCAACCTCTTCCCTCCATAAAAGGTCGAGGTACGCGAGACCTCTGGGATAACTGGGTGGAACAACCGCAGCCGATGCTTGAATGCGTTCTGGCCGACACTCCTTTTACAAGCCTTCTTACGTTACGTTTCCACAACAATAATGCCAACCGCATGCTACTTACAGCCCTTTGTGAGAGGTGGAGGGACGAGACCCACACCTTTCAACTTCCCTGTGGCGAATGGGGGATAATTCCTTCGGATATATGTGTGTGTGTGTGTGTGTGTGTGTGTGTGTGTGTGTGTGTGTGTGTGTGTGTGCAAATAGGTTTTCCATTCCATGGGGCAATTGTTCCCCATGCGGGCTCTCTTGCTCCTATTACCCTTAATGACTAGATACGGCTTGTGGGAGTCATCCCACCCAAGAGCGAGTTTCAAAGTAACCAAGTGAAACTGTGGTGGTTTCACAACACCTTCGTTGTTGTCATCCCTTCATAAAGTACGGGCTATAATCGCTTACGCCTTCTGGTCATTCCTTTTCTGTCATGCGAATGAGAGGGTCGATCCTAAATTTCTTCGCTTGACTGAGGATCTTCACCATTCATATAATTGGAATGGGGTTATCTTGACTCGCATCTACCAGGGCTTGGATAAGACCTCTCGGAGTAGCAAGTCTTTTACAGATTTTTGGCCTGTCGTGGAGGTATTCTCTTTAACCTTCCCTGGAAATGTTTGTCTTCTTTCTTCATCTGATCATTGTGTTTGCCCTTGTCCAGACCTGTTTCTATGATCATTTTGCTTACTTGTCGCCGAGGATACGGGATGATGTTAAACCATCCTTGTATCGCTTTATGCATTGGCATCAGCAAAACCGTCAGCAAAATTCTCGAGTGTCTGAGGATAATTGGCGTGTCGACATAGATGGATTGACTACCGAGGACGTAAGTATCTTGTTTTCCTTATCCGTCGTGCTACTCTGCGACTGACTATGGTGATTTCCTTTCTTGTAGTTTGCTCGGATGCCATATGCCAGCTTTCCCCTTTACTATACTCCTCAACGCATGGAAGCGCATGATTCTTTGTGTCCCTGAATCATGCTCTCTAATGCTGAATTATTTCAATGGTACCTGGGCAAGAGATTACTCCGACAGATCACCGGCGTGGTCCGGGTTCCTTGTTCTGCACCCCCTCCGGCTGCTCAGATTCCGACTGATGTTATGGCCGATGCTCTCGAGGGTCAGCCTGGATTTCACTTTACAATCCCGGATTGTGACTATGATGAGTGGTATCTGTTGTATGGATAGGGACCTCTTCTTCCTTCACTATATGTTCCAGGGGGTCGCCGCAGGTATGCTGGAGGATCAGTGATAGCTCCTCTGATGGACCTTCATTGTCGGGAGTGGGATGAGAGGAGGGATGATGATGATTATGTTGGTAATCTGTAGTCTACTTTTCTGAGGATGCATTCAGCTTGTCGATGTATGGCCTACTTATCATTTTGAGGCCCCCTTTTTTGCTTTTCTTCTGTATCAAAATCTTCTGAATGAAATACAACCCCCATTTTGCCTCAAATTCTTGATGATGCTTGGATGCTTTGATTTTTTACTCATTCTTTGATGCTTGTCGAAGATGGGGTTCTCAACTGCATGGATAATGACTTAAACGGTTCATATTGCTTGATTTGGCCATGTGGGCCCTTTCCAGACTTCAGCTTCGCTTTGGAGCACCTATCCTTGATGTTTTGTGGGGCTAAGAAGGCTTTTCATGATGTGGATGATGATTTGAGCGGTTCGGATTGCTCTTTTTAGCTATGTGGGCCCACTTGATGATCAGATCTTGGACTCTAGCCTTCTTTCTTGACGATCAAACCCTTGATGTTGCTATTTTATGACTCACATAAGTTCTTTCATGGTTTGGATCATGATGATCTAGCCTTTGAATGGCTCATATTGCTTGTATGCCCCTCTTGATCAACTTTTCTTTTCTTTGGCTCGGTCAAACCCATTTTGGTCGTAGGTCTTCATAATTGGATAGGTGGGGCACCTTTTAGGTGGTTGGATCAGATTCGGTTAAAATTCGGAGTCGATTGGAGCTTTGGTGGCCCTCAAGGTGCCAACTGCTGACGTGGACGGACAGTCTCACCTACCAGAGGCTGTGGGGTGTTGAACCTCCAATTTATACATTTGCCAACCCATTACATCACATTATATGCATGGTTTTCATGTTTAAAAGGCCCATCTAATGCATGTTTTGCGATTGTAGGAATGAGAGTGAACTTCACCCAACTGGAGACCAAAAGACCATGTTTAGGAGCCTTTGATGAAGGTCCAAGGTGGACCAAAGAAAGAAGAAAGCAAAGAGAGAGGAAGGAGAGAAGAAAAGAAAGAACAAAAACTGCAAAAACTGGGTCCGACCGATCAAGACCGGTCGGCCAAGAAGACCCGACCGGTCTAGACCGGTCGGCTGCACCCCCTGGACACCTGCCAGACAGGTCTAGACCGGTCAAGACCGGTCGGCCATGCAATTTTGCACTTCCAGATTTCAGGCAGCAAGCTATTCCCGTTTTGAGATTTTCAGAACAGTTTTCTGAAGCCATCTTGATGATATTTGGAAATCCAACACATCTATGTCGAAGAGGAGCTCGACGCCGAAATAACCCAAGTGGTTTCATGTCGATCGGAGCTACGGATTGATCGTGGTGGCCAAAACAATACGAACTGTCCAGAAAGTTCCAGATTTCGTTGTTCCACTCTGGGCCGGTCCAGGTGACCCATCATTGATGATATGAAGAATCTACTTGACCATCTTTTAGACCACATCCATATATAAATAACCACAAAGTTTCAGATCAAAGGATGTGGTGGTTTGATCGTACCGGTTGAAGAAAGATGGACCATCCAGAAAGATCCAACTGCGCAGAGTTTATAAAAGCCCTAAGTATTCTAATTTTGGGACCACATTCGGGGATTGTTTTGGACAATCTAATCCATCTATCATGTAGAGGAGGAAGTGTTCTACCAATGTTCAAAATTTGGGATCAATCCGACATCTGTACACTTCGGAGCGTTGAAAGCAAGATGACTGGTTCTGAAGGTACCTGAAGTGCGCGATTTTGAGAGGCGGTCGGTGATATGATTAGTGGGCCCATTCAGAGGATAATCTTGGAAATCTAAATCATCTATGAGGAAGATCACATTACAAGGAAGCTACAAATCAAATTTGAAGGCAATCCGACCATTGGTTAAGCCGTACCAAGCGAAACAAATTCTGCTATGTTGCTGTACTATTGCTGCACTATAAAAGGAGGTGCTCTCTTCTATTCCAAATCAAGCAAGGACGTGGGGAGCAAGGAGTTCAAGTCCCAGGAGGCTACCTAGCCTCCTCCAGCTAGTTTTTCTTCCTTTTCTTAGTTCTAGTTCTAGTTTTAATATGCTTTTCCTTAGCTAACCTCTTAGCTAGAGCTAGAGGTGAAATTTGTAGTTGGTTTCAATGCTTTAATTCTTTTATTTCAAGTACCCTTTTCTTAATTTTGGATTTTGAAGTTCTAGTTTGAATAAAGTTTGGTTTTTTAGAAGTTTTGTGAGAGTTTGTGTGCTCCGGACATGAGTTCCTTGCAATTCTCTGAGATTACCATGATTGGGTTGTTTGAATTCAAATTGTAGTAACCCTTGAGCATGCCATAATCCATAGGCATGGCTGTTACTCCGAAGGCTACAAGTTCAAGTTCTATGTGCTTCATTAGAACTAGAAATTTGATTTCCAGATTTAAGTGGGACTGTTTGTGCTTGAATGTTATATCTTCCAATTAGATGAGAGATAGGACTTTGATTCTAATTGTGTTGTACTTGGATGAATGGATTGGCATTGGACTACTACAAGTGGATCCTTGATGCTCTAGTTCTTCTTATTTTCAGATTTTCTTATTCATGTGAAAAACTACTTCCTTGAACTTCTTAGATTCTAGTTATTAGAGTACTTGGAATTGTTTACCTCTTTCCCTGTAGATCGACCTCGGTCTTACCGAGATTTATTACTACATCGCAGCCTTACACTTGAGGCGAGTGAACATGGGGCTAATCCCGCAGAGAGAGAGGGAGATCGTCCGTACGGGCAGCCCTTAGGGGGCCGCCCAAACCTCTCTTCATGTGCGGTCTGGGTTGACTCTAGTTCAGACATTCTCATCTACTCACTGCTCCTGTCCCTATATTCCTTGTACTCCCAAGTTCGATTCCAGCTATGAATCTCTCCCCTTGTCTCATCTTTCCTTCTCTTTTAGTCTTTTCCTTGCTTTGTCCTCTCTCAAGTAATGGACGGTGGAGATTAAAGGGCTGTGGGGATTGTTCCTGATGGGTCCCATACTTCAGATTTTCAAATGGGCTTTAATGGAGGAGAGATACCTTTAATGGATGGAGTAGATGGAGGTTTAAATGGGGCCATTAATGGGGGTTTAAGAGTGGTGGTTGATGAAGCTTTTAATGGCTCCATTAATGGTGGGATGGCTAAAACTCTGATTTGAATGGGGCATTGACTATGGGAGGATTGGATGCGGAGATGGGCCACAGGTGAGGCTATGTGCCCTTTGAGTGTGGGCCGCATGGATGATGCGATCGATGGTGATGATGGGGTCATGATGGACATAGATGGGCTGATCTCATATTTAGACGGTATGGATGGTTCAGATGATACCTTTGACGGCTTGAATGCTCTCGATGACGATCGAGATGTGCGGTACACTTGCTTGGGTGGACTTGATGTGATCATTGACGATGTCCCCTTGATGATTGACGGTGTGGATGTCTCGATGATCCCTTTAACTGGACAGAGTGATGGTTAGATTCCTGACTTTATGTTCGAGAGGACTGCAGGTCCATATCTGACCGTAGATTCTTCGATCGAGGTCGCCGAGGCCCTTCTTGACGGCTCAGATGCAATTTTCAGCGGTCAGATTGGTTAGGATGCCACGATGTGCGGCGTGATCTTTGCTAATAGCTTCTTGATGAAGAGTCGTACCCGATCTTCTCCTGATTGTCGACCCTTTACGCATTCGGTTCATGAGGTGGGGTGAGTGTTCTCATGCTGCTAAGGTCGTGATAATTTCTGATAGCAGATGCGACTATATCAGACACAGTCGCTACTGGGGATATGTTAGGGGCTGTCGAGTTCGCAGGGGTCCCAGCTTTCCTTCTCCTTCGCTCGTTGATCTTCCAATCCTTGATGAGCTGTCATCGATTCCTGGGCCTTTTTGTTCTGGAGGGGATACCTATGAGGACTTGCAGTTGCTTCCTCGTCCTTCTTGTTCGCCACGACTGCTTGCTTGGCTTGACAAATTGTCAGCCACGAGAGTTGGAATCTTATGGCTTTGGGGGTCTGATCCATATGGCTAGGGTTGACATGGATTGGAGGATGCTCGAGGCTGCACTAATTGACTTGGGTCCCTTCGTTGAACTTATTTGCGTTCAACGACATGGAGATGGCTGGAAGAAACCTCCTCGAGCGTGAGAATTGTCCAGAAGGGACCCTAATACGAGTCATAAAGAGCGGCTTCTGAAACGGCTTCTAGCAGTAAGGCGTTTTGACCAAACCCTAAGGCATAGAATAAGTCGGACGTCGACGGCCAGTCCTACGACACCAGAAGAGAAATCTGAGTGACATACTAGAAAAGATCCCAGGAGCCTCACACCGTCCCAGAGATGAAAGAGCCTTACGCGATTACAAGACAGGCCATCGACTTCACGATAAGAGGGCTACCGCGTTTAGAGTCTGGGGAAACGATAAGCTTCATTACTTAGCTCAACAAGCTGCCGTCCCCTAGTAAAGAGAATAGGACCGACTGGACAAATTACCCGATTGACTCACACGGGATCCCGGGTAGGGCACAGGAAGCGCTGACGATACGTAAAGGGGTTCATAGAAAAAACATAAAAGAAAAAGAAAAGAACAGAAAATCCTCGAGGAAACGAAATTGACTTAGACCGATGTCCTCGCAGAAAGCAACTGACAAGGATATAGGTAAGGGTCATGAGCAGCGGGATTAGAGTACGTTGTATAGTACCTCAAAGAAGGTGTATGCCGATCCTACTCGCTCGGGAACATAGCATCCTACAAACGACTCAACGCATTGACCTTAAAAGCAACCCTAAGTAGAACCGAAAGTGAAGGAGGTCATGAAACACAATGAGTAACAACTCGAGATTAACACGTATAAGATTGGGGTTGCCACTCAGTTAGGTTATGGCTATGCTGGTGCAAAAGCAGTTACTCACTCTAATGGCACTCGGACCTCCTCTAAATCCTCTGCCTCCGAACTACCAAGAAAATGAGTATTGTGCCTACCATTAAGGGCGTGGTCACACCACTGAGTGATGCATGACTCTGAAGAATGCCATACAAGATCTGATTGATGACCCCAAGATCGTCATCTTTATCCCCGGAATTCCTCCACCAGCTCCGACCAACATCCTTCAGAATCCTTTGCCTCAGCATTCGACGGACCCCAGTTCGTCTCATGGCCCTGCTGTCAACAGCATAGAAGAAGAAGAACGTCTCGATCACTTCTTCTCCCCTATCCAGTCCATTCATGCTTACACTTATGAGCCAACAAGTTCTCCTCCGATCTTGCAAGGGGCAAACCCCTTTCCTCCTTCAGTCTCCGAGCCGTTAGTAGGAGCACCTCTATATGATGCACTAGTTGTTCAAGGGCTTATCCCCTTGTAAGGGGCACCTTACAGCCATTCATGTTGGGAACCAATCATCCTAGAAGGAGAACAATCATACATCGAGCCCGTATATGAACCTGTCATTCTACAAGGGGCAATTTCAGCTCAGGAACAATCTAATCCGCAAAAGAGGGTTTATACTTACCAGCAGCAAGAACCCATTGTCTTGGAAGGGGCTCCTCTAATCAAGCCAGTCATATTGCAAGGGGCAAGTCCCATAGGCGTGTCAATCACACTACGACAGCTGGGACGAACAGAGAAACCCCCTGCCATATCAAGAGGGCCAGTATTCATTCCATGGGAACCTCCTACTCCAGGAGCAGTCAAGCTAGGATCGCGACCTTATGTGATCTATGAAGACAAGTCTCGATATTATCCCTTTAGCATAGGCAACAATGTAGTCCTCAAGGCAAAAGCTCCATACGAGGAAGATCTGGTACCCACACCAGTATTATTGCAAGAACCAGTGGTCCTAGAAAGCAGAGGGAAATTATAAAGAGGTCCTGTGGCACTATCCAGAATGTGCAGAAGTAGTAGGAAACATGAATCCCAATGGGCGTTGCATCCGGAGAGATAATCAGAATAGAGGAATCCCAAAGGCGCTCTCTCAGGCCTTCGGCAATAAAAACGAAGCCGCATATGATGTGGCAACTCAGCTCAAGTTAATCCCTGCTCAAATCTCAGTATGGAAGCTACTCTGCACATCTCGCATACACCGAGAAATATTTGCCAAAACCCTTAGCGATGCCCATGTCTCCTCCGATACAGCACCTGAAATGATAGCACTGGTGATCGGACAGCTCCTGGCTCCGCGCGCCATCACCTTCACTGATAATTAATTACCGCCAGAAGGGCGGGACCATAGGTGATCCCTCAATATAGCCTTACGATACAAAGACCTCTGTGTCCCGCTAGTCCTTATCGATAAAAGCTCAATCTTAAATGTTTGCCCGCTCAAGACTGCAGAACGCTTGGGAATCAGTCCCTCTTCATTTCGACCCAGTACCATATACGTCAGAGCATTCGACAACACCCGACGATCAGTGGAAGAGGAGGGCGACATAGATGTACAGATAGGTCCAGAAATCTCCACCATCACAATTCAAATCCTGGATATATCAGACTCTTTCAACATGTTGCTTGGACGACCTTGGCTGCATAAGGTTAGAGCTGTGCCATCAACTTTGCTTCAACGGGTGAAGTACATCTATGGAAATCAAGTAATCTCTATCCATGCAAAGAAGGAGCTCATCATTCCTTCCAATGCTGCTGCCACTGAACCAGATATCCCTCTCATCGACATCCAACACTCTGAAGAAGACGTCCCGTTTCATAGTTTCGAATTCGAGACTGTGAACGCTATCGCCAATCCAGAACCGATAAGTGTGGATCGTGTCTTTCCACCAGCAGAACGTCTGAGCCTCGAGTATCATATGAAGGATCATTTCAAGTTCAGAAAGATGCCACTGGTATATAATCAACACAAATGGGGACTCGGGTACAGGGCAATCTCCATGGACAAAAGAAGGAAGAAATTTCGATGCTCACCCATCCAATTCATCAGACCAGGAGAACCTTTGCAGAGATCCAAGAAGAAATCAACCGACTACATTACACAAAGGTCTCCCGATGAGCCTAGCTCGGGCCATATGGCCCCCCCTTCGATGGGACTGGATTCTCGAACCATCTAAGCCTCCGAAAGAAGGAGAGGATGAAGACAAAGAAGAAAGTCAAATACAACAGCTTCAGGACCAGGGTACTCTGATACCTGCTCCCAACCAGAGGCACAACCTGCCCACTTCAATTCCAGCCAGCCAAGGGCACAACTTACCCATCTCAGCATCAATCAACAAGGGGCATGACCCGCCAGTCTTTGCAGAATTAACATCATCAACCATCAGCCAGGGGCAAAAGCAACCCATCCATTGGACCAAGAAAGGGAAATGGCTAGCCCTGGATTGGTCCGATGTCCAGATTCCGAACTCGTGTCTCACTGTGGAACCAGATGAACTACAATGCGAGGTAAGTGATCCAGGAGGGACTGAGTATGACTAAAATCTCGAACCCAACCAGCGAGAAATCATGATCATTGGGCCAAACTATGATTCTTCGCCCAAATCATCAACCCCCACCTCTTCAGGGGAAGGAGTGTGGGGTCCTGAATGGTCATCTGTTCCCCTAACTTTTAAATCAGCCAGAGAGTCATCTGAGGGCTCTGGCTTCCAAAAAAATGCCTGTTTAAGCAGCAAGCGGAACTTTGAGACAAGCTGGATCAATCAAGGTCTGCAATGCCCGCTTGTTCAAGGTCCCATGAATTTCAAAAATCCAAAAAAAAATAAAAAAACTTTCAAAAGTAAAAAACATCTAGCATTTCAATTCCAAAAAATTCTCAACAACCAAAAAACGTTTCTTTTCCTGCATTCAATAATGTGCTGAGTTTGTCTAAAGAGTCGCACGAGTTTGAAGTCGAATCATATGATTTTGACATCGAATTAAACTTCGAGCTCATGGGTTTGGACGAAGCTCGGGATGGGGAAGATGATGACCCGGCTCCCGAACTAGAAGATCTCCTCAAAAAGTTCAAATCTAAAGCCAATGTTGTAGCTGATGGTTTCGAGATAGTAAACTAGGGGACACCTAAGATCCCTAGGGAAGTACGCATTGGAAAATTGTTGCCACTAGCGATGAAGCAAAGAATGATAGAGTTCCTAGCTCCAAAATTGTCCAACTTTGCGTTCTCATATGAAGACATGCCAGGGCTCGATGAAGAGCTCATTGTACACCATCTGCCAACCAAGCCGGATATGAAGCCAGTGAAGCAGAAACTTCGAAGAATGAAGCCAGAATGGACTCTGAAAGTTCGAGATGAAGTCATCAAGCAATACAATGCGGGATTCTTGGTAGTCTCCAACTACCCTGAATGGCTCGCCAATATCGTACCAGTTCCAAAGAAGGAAGGCAAGGTTCGAATGTGCATCGACTTTCGAGATCTCAACAAAGCCAGTCCTAAAGATGACTTCCCTTTGCCGCATATCGACACTCTGGTAGACAACACTGCAGGGTACAAGATCTTCTCATTTATGGACAGGTTCTCAGGTTACAATCAGATCAAGATGGCCGTCGAAGATCGCGAGAAAACATCGTTTATCACTCCCTGGGGAACCTTCTGTTACAGGGTAATGCCGTTCGATCTGAAGAACGCAGGAGCAACATATCAGCGAGCAATGATAGCATTATTCCACGACATGATGAACAAAGAGCTTGAAGTATATGTGGATGATATGATCGTCAAATCTCGCACAGTCGAAGGACACTTTGAAGATCTGAAGAAGTTATTCAGCAGATTAGAAAAGTACAAGCTCCGTCTCAACCCTCATAAATGTGTCTTCGGTGCAATGAGAGGCAAGCTCCTTGGCTTTATGGTGAGCGAGGATGGCATCAGGGTCGACGAAAATAAAACCAGAACAATCATCGAGATGCCCCCTCCTACAACAGAGAAAGAAATCTGTGGCTTCCTCGGCAGAATTCAATACATCAGTCGCTTCATCGCACAGCTCACACCTATCTGTGAACCCATATTCAAGCTCCTTTGGAAGAATGTTCCAAAGGAATGGAATGATGATTGCCAAGTCGCCTTCGACCGCATCAAGAAATATCTCATGAATCCTCCATTTTTAGTGCCGACCACTCCCGGACGACCACTATTGTTATACATCTCGGTAGCAGCAGAAGCCATTGGCTGTGTTCTCGGCCAGCACAACGAGACAGGAAAGAAGGAACAAGCAATATACTATTTGAACTGAAAGTTCACCGACTACGAGACCAGGTATTCCCTAATCGAGAAGAGTTGCCTCGCCCTAGTCTGGGCAACTTAGCGACTCCGTCAATACATGATTGCGTTCCCTATTCTCCTCCTCGCTCACATGGATCCGCTCAAATACCTGTTCAAGAAACCAGCACTCACTGGAAGGATAACTAAATGGCAGCTACTCCTGTCTGAATTCGACATCACCTATGTCACTCAGAAGGCAATCAAGGGGCAGGCCCTCACCGATCATCTTGCTGCTCACTCTCTCCTGGATTATCAATTGCTCAAGACTTTCTTCCCTGATGAAAATCTCTTGCTTATCGAAGGTGAAGAAAAGAAGAAGGAACATAAGTGGATGTTATTCTTCGACGGCGCAGCAAATTCTAAAGGGAGTGGTATCGGAGCAATCATCTACTCTCTAGATGATGTCCCTATTCCTATCTGAAGGCGCATAGCATTCGAGTGCACCAATAACATGGCAGAGTATGAAGCATGCATCGTTGGACTAAGGGAAGCCATAATCTTAGGCATCAAGAAGCTACAAGTATTTGTAGACTCACAGCTTATCATCAATCAGACCAATGGCGAATGGAAAACCAAGGACGAGAAGTTGATACCATATCATGTGTACCTCGAAAATCTGATCGAAGAATTCAAAGAAATCACCTTCTCATACATGCCCAGGGCCAAGAATCAGTTTGCAGATGCTCTCACTACACTTGCATCAATGCTCGAGATCCCGAAAGGAGCTTCAGAATGGGAGCTCACAGTCAAAACTCAAGATGAACTTGCTTTCTACCTGCAAATAGAAGAAGCCGAAGCTGCCCCTGACAAACCTTAGTATGCTGACATCAAGCAATATCTCGAAACCCAAGACTATCCGAAGGCAGCAACAGCAACAGATCGCCGTACCATCCAGCGTTTGGCCGGCCAGTTCACCATCAGTGGCGAAGTTCTTTACAAGCGATCCTATAATCACATCCTTCTTCGATGCGTCGATGAAACAGAAGCTGCAAAGATCATGAAAGAAATACACGAAGGAATCTGTGGCCCACACATGAACGGGCACATGATCGCAAAGAAGATTCTGCAACTCGGCTACTATTAGCTCACCATGGAAACAGACTGCTGCCAGCACGTCAGAAAATGCTTCAAGTGTCAGGAGCATGCGAATCAAATTCATACCCCCTCATCAGAACTATACAACCTGACAACTCCCTAGCCCTTCTCCATGTGGGGACTCGACGTCATTGGGAAGATTAGTCCCAAAGCATCAAACGGTCATGAGTATATACTTGTGGCAGTCGACTACTTCACCAAGTGAGTAAAAGCAGCCTCCTACACCATGATTGCAGCATCCCAGGTGATCAAATTCATGAAGAACAACATCATATGCCGGTATGGAATCCCTAATGCTATCATCACAGATAATGGGACCCCATTCGTCAACAAGAAGATGGATGACTTCCTCAGCAAGTTCAAAATTTAACGACATTGATCGAGCCCTTACCATCCTTAGATGAATGGTGGGGTAGAAGCCACAAACAAGACAATCGTCAGGATACTCGAGAAGATGGTCGTGACTTATCAAGATTGATCAGATATGCTCTCATACGCACTTTGGGCCTATCGAACGTCTGTACGGTCTGCTACAGGCGTTACTCCTTTCGAGCTTACTTATGGAATGAAAGCAGTTCTACCAGTCGATGTGGAAATACCGTCACTACGGGTGTTACTGGAAAGCAGAATTAAAGAAGGAGAATGGCAACATGCCAGATTCGATCAGTTACAACTAGCGGATGAGCAGCGCATGCGTGCGCTGAATCATTCTTAGTGTTATCAGAAAAGGATCGCTCGGGCTTACAACAAGAGAGTCTGAAAAAGAAGTTTCAATGTGGGCGACATAGTCATGAAGAAGATTCTACCGTCGCACCTTCTGGATCCCAGAGGAAAGTTCAAACCCTCGTGGGACGGACCGCTGATCATCAGAGAAGTACTTCCTGGAGGGGCCCTCAGACTCACCAGCATGAGAGGGGTGGATCTTCCTGAGCCAATCAATGCCGACAAAGTGAAGATCTTTCACGGGTAAGTCATTCTGACCTTATCAAGAGTTACATTAATAGAGTTGAAAGCAAGATGTCAAAGCTAAAACCTCTGAGAAGACATACGTCCACCAATAACTGTTTCAAATAAGGGATTCAAAAGAAAAAAGAGAAAAAAAAAGAAGAAGAAGGAATACAAAAAAAGGGGGGGGGGGGGGGGGGGGGGGGGGGGGGGAAGTCAAAACAGGGTACCTGAGAAAAATCAACCCGAGAAGAAACACAGTCACCCATCCATCCACCTTAGAAAGGTTTATGGCTAAGACCAACAGCTCTATCATCGTAACTTAGGATAAGGGCCGAAAGACTGTCATCGGCTAGCAATGATGGATTTCCGACCTCCAACCTCCACAGTTATCCAAAAGGAAAAAAAGAAAAAAATGTGCGCCTAAACAAAGAGGGTAGAGCGAAAACCCGAAAGGGCGTCCGAGTAAAAACAGTGGGCATACAGCGAACTTGGTGAAAACCCGAAAGGGTGCCGAGGGTAAAAACAGCATAGTTACCAAGGGGCAAGCAAGATCAAATACTCGGGACATGGTGAAAATCCGAAAGGGCACCACAGGCAAAAATGACGGGAATAGGCCGATTGTGGTGAAAACTCGAAAGAGCGCTGCAGGAAAAAATGGCTCGAATAGAAAAAGAAAAATTAAAAGTGCAAGTACCAAGAAATCAGACTGTCTAGATCAGTTCAAGCAGTTACAGTTCAAGAACAAGAAGAAGTATAGTTGGGAATAAAGAACTCTACAAACTCTGACAATCTCAGGAAGTAATAGTTTCCATTGCCTACATCTCTAGGGAACCAAAAGGATCATATAAGTCAATCTCGAGACATCAGTCAAAGCATTGGCCGGGCCTCAGTTCTGATTCCTATGTCCTGGCACAAAATCCAGACACACTCACAAGGCAACTCATGGCACAATAAGTGCTCAAAAAGTTTTATCTTTTCATTAAATGCATCATGTTTCTTTTACATATATCATTCATCTTTTTCAAAAAATGCATCATCACCAATCATGTACTATGCAAAAAGGGACCTACAGACGGCCGGCACAGCCCTAAAAAGCAAACCATCAATCTATGCCCTCCCCCTCGGCCACGTCAGGTAAGTCCTCTGACTCATAATGAAATAGCCTCGCTCTCAACCTGCTCACCTCCATACGCAGGTAATGCACCTCATCTCGCTCAAGGCTGCGGATCGCTGTCTCCTCATCATTTGATCGGCAGCCAATCTCCTCGACATCATCTCACAATGATACCGAAGTGCAGAGATCTCAGACAACAAGTGGCCATGAGTGGCGAAGAGGAAACCAGGATCGATGAATGGGCGCTCCTCAAAGGGTTCATATGAACCAGATGAAGAGCCAGCATCCCCAAGAATATCCTACTCATCCTCATCGGAGGTCTAGTGCCAGCAAGGAATGCGTCGGTATAGAGATTGCTCAGCAACCCAGTGCTGATATGGGGCAATCGCCATTGGAAAAGTCTGCAGCTCAAAACCAACAAATCAGCAGTCAAGTGACTCGCCCAGGATCCATCGATCCTAGTCCTAAAGTCAGATGATCGGGCTGGAAGTGCTCGAAGCCCGTGTTCGCTCGCCTCAAGTGCAAGGTTGCAATGTAGTAATAAAACTCAGTAAGACCGAGGTCGATCCACAGGGAATTGGAAAATAAGTTCCAAACTATTCCAGCAACTCAGTTTGCAATAGATAAGAGATTCAATTGAAATAATTATGCTAAAACAGTAACTTAATGAAAAATAATAATTTAAGGTACTAAGGCATTCAAGGATCTACTTGTAGTAATCCCATGTCAATCCAATCAATCCAAGCAAGATACACAACTAGATTTGAAGTCCAATCTCTCATCTAGTTGGAAAATAAAGCATTAAACACATTCAATCCCACTCAAGTTGAACTTCCAAGTTCTAATCCCATTCAACACATGTAGAATTCGAAATCATAGCCTTCGAAGTAACAGTCATGCCTATGGACTATGGCCTGCTCAAGGATTACTATAATTCGAATCTGAACAAGCACAATATGATAATCTCAGAGAATTGCAAGGAATCCATGTCTGGAGCACATGAACTCTCATAAAACATCCAAAACTATCAATTTTAAGAACAAGAATATGCAAAAATCCAAACTTGAAGTAAAATTACTTGAACTAACTGAATCAAACATGAAATTAGCTACAAGCTTCACCTCTCAGCCTTAGCTGAGAGATTCTAGCCGAGCATTGTCATACTACACTAGAACTCATAAAAGAAAACATAAAAACTAGAAAAATCGAAGTTTGGAGGGTTGCAGACACTCCACGACGGCTTCCTTCCTCTCCCACGACGTCCCTTAGCTTTTATGATACCCTAGGAAGAGCCCCTAGGTGTCCTTTTATAGTGGGAAAGCTCTGCTGCGTCGGAAACTTCCAGAAATTGCGTAAGGATACGCAGTGCGTAGAGACACTCGAAATCTGGATTTGGAAAGGCATCTGTCTTACGCAGAGCCGACCGGTCGTGACCGGTCGGACTGGTCTGGCCAACCGGTCTTGACCGGTCTGGCTGCGTATGTCGAATGTCCAGAGAGCATAGGGAGGATCTGGCCTGTTGGCCGACCGGTCTTGACCGATCGGACCATCTTAGTTTAAACATCCAGGGAGTTCAGCAGGGTCACCAACCTGTTGGCCGACCGGTCACGACCGTTCGGACCAACTGGTCCTTTTGTCCAATGATCTTCACAGGGGCTGGCAGGTCAACTGACCGGTCTGGACCGGTCGGCCCTTGACCATTTTCTTCTTTTTCTTCTTTTGTTTCTTCTCTTTCCTCCTTCATTCTTCTTCCTTCTTTGGTCCACCTTGGGCCTTCATTCAAAAGGGTCCTAATGTATTCTTTTTTACCTCCAATTGGGTGAAGTCGCTCTCATCCCTACAATCACAAAACATGCATTAAATGGGCCTTTTAATTATAAAAACCATGCCTATAATGTGATGTAACGAGCTATGCAATGTATAAATTGGAGGTTCAACAGCCCGATACCCGTGAAAGCAAAAGGAGGAACATCCTGCTCATACCCAAACTACCATAGGAACCAGATAGGGTGATAAGAAAAGTAATATCGAAAGCCTACTAGCATCAGAGGAAGGCGGTGGGCATCACAAAGTACTGGAAGAAGTGAAAGCCAAGATGACTCCCAACGAACATTCTAGTCACGCAGCTCAGTAAACATCCTGCGATACAAGAGCTCACTCATCCTAGATGTATGCGGAAGAAGCTCCATGATGTGTCGCATGAGGTCAGAGCCATGAACGCTGGGAAATGATGCAGGAGCAGTCAGCGAAAGACGCTCCCATAGCCAGATCTGATCATAAGAAGATAAAGAGGTTCAGCTAAAGCAAAGTAATTCCCAAAAGAAAAGAGAAGAAAAGTGCAGAAAGATACCTGGAGAAATGCACAACAGCTACGAAGGACACGGGTACGGCCTAAGGCACAGTCAATCAGCCCATTAAACAGCTCAGCCATGACGAGAGAAATGATCCCCTGCCGTCGAGTAGCTCGGCTCATCACCTCAAAGAGCAGAGGAGTCTGAGATCTACGTCATCCCGAGAATAGCACCTCAGCTATCAAACAGAACATCAGTGCATTTCGAGAAAGTAAGGACCCCGCCACACTCCGAGGGCCCAAGAAAAGATCATACAGCAAGTCCAAGGAGAAAACCACAGCATCCTGGCTGGCAGCTATAGGCTGAATGAGGTATGGGATCCCAAACTAGTTCTGTGGTGTGGCAGTCTTCGGCAAAGTCTTCAGCGAAAAATACTGAGCATAATCCCAAGGAAGACCGGTCAAACGCGCAAGCTCCTCCAAAGAAGGTCCCATCTCCATGTCATTGAATGCAAACAAGTTCAACGAGGGGACCCAGTCAATCGGTGCAGCTCTGAGCATCCTCCAATCAATATCAACTCTAGCCATGTGGTCAAACCGCCGAAGCCATAGGACTCCAAATCTCGAATCTCATAAGCCGACAAGCTATCAAGCCAAGCAAGCAGTCATGGTGAGCAAGAAGGACGAGGAAGCAACTGACAAGTCCTCACAGGAATCCCCTCCAGAACAAAGGCCCAGGAATCGATGAGCTGTCGAAAGATCAACTAGCGAAGGAGAAAGAAAAGCCGGAACCTCTGTAACCTCAATAGCCCCTGACCTATCCCCAGTAGCAGCTATGTCGATATAGTCGCGTCGTTGTCTGAAACAGTCACGACTTTAGCTACACGAGAAGACTCGCCTGCCTCGTGAACCGAATGTGTAAACGGTCGGCAATCAGGAGAAGGATGGTACTCTCCATTAAAAGGGCTATCAGCGAAAATCACACCGCACATCGCGGCATCCTGATCAATCTGACCGCTGAAAAATGCATCTGAACTGTCAAGAAAGGCACCGGCAACCCCAATCGAAGAATCTACGATCAGATCTGGACCTGCAGTCCTCTCCAACATGAAGTCATGAATCCAACCATCACCCTGTCCAATTAAAGAGATCGTCGGGACATCCACACCATCCATCGTCAAGAGAACATCATCAATGATCACATCAAGTCCACTCAAGCAAGTGTGCACATCTCGGCCATCATCAAGAGCATCCAAGCCATCAAAGGTATCATCTGAACCATCCATACCATTCAAACATGAGATCAGCCCATCTATGTCCATCGTGACCCCATCATCACCATCGATCACATCATCCATGCGGCCCACACTCAAAGGAGGGATAGCCTCACCTATGGCCCATCTTCCCATCTCATCCATACCATCCAAAATTTCATCCTCCAATGACCTATTCAAATCTGAAATTCCAGCCATCCCACCATTAATGGAATCATTAAAAGCTCCATTAACCATCAAGCTCAAGTCTTCATCAATGCCCCCTCTTAAAGCCCCATCTACCACATCCATTAAAAGCATCTCCCCTCCATCAAAGCTCACCTAAAAATCTGGAGTATGGGACCCACCATGGACAGCCCCCACATCCCCTAGATCTCCACCATCCATTGCTTGGGGAAGGACAAAGTAAGAAGAAGACAAAAAGAAAAGAAAAGTGAAGACAAAAGAAGGATTCATGGTTGGATCGAAACCTCGTGTGCACAGAATCGAGGAGACAGCAACAGAGGGGCAGTGACGAATGTCCGAAAAGGTCTGGGCGGACCCCTATGGGCCGTCTGTACGGACGAATTTTCTCTCTCTTCGCGAGATTGGCCTATCCGTCTTTTGGTAGGTGGGACTGCCAGTCCATGTAAGAAGTTGGCACCCAGAGGGCCGCCTAAGGCTCCAATCAGCTCCAGATTTTGTTTGAAGATGATCTGAATCGTCTGAAAGATACCCTACCTGTCTAATCATGAAAAACTGCGGCCAAAATGGGTCCGATCAAGTCAAAGAGTAGGAAAATTGGTCAAGAGTGGTCCACAAGCAATCTGAGCCATACAAAGGCTAGATCGTCATGATCCAAGCCGTGGAAAACTTGCATAGCTCCTCCGATAGCCAGATCAATAGTTTGATTGCCAAGAAAGAAGGCCAGAGTCCAAGATCTTATCACTAAGAGGGCCCCCAGGGCCAAATCAAGCGATCTGAACTGTTCAAGTCATCATCCATGCAGTTAAGAAGTCTCATCTTCCATAAAGCATTAAAGAATGAGTCGAAAATCAAAGCATCCAAGCATCATCAAGGAATTTGAGACAAATTGGGGTTATATATTCATTCAAAAGATCTTGATACAGAAGAAAGAAAAAAGAAAAAAGGCCTTAAAATGACAAGAGAGCCATACATCAACGAGCTGGATACATCCTTCAGAAGCAGGCTACAAATCACCAACATAATCATCATCATCCCTTCTCTCATCCCGCTCCCGACAATGAAGATCCATCAGAGGAGCTGTCACTGATCCTCCAGCGTACCTGCGACGACCCCCTAGAACATAGAGTGAAGGAAGTAGAGGTACCTGTCCGTACAGCAAATACCCCCTGGAACAAGAGCATCGGCCATATCATTAGTCAGAATCTGAGCAGCCGGAGAAGGTGCGGAACAAGGAACCCGAGCCACACCAGTGATCTGTCAGAGCAGCCTCTCACCCAGGTACCATTGAAACGATTCGGCATCAGAGAGCATGATCCGAAGACACAAAGAATCATATGCTTCTACACGCTGAGGGGTATAGTAAAGAGAAAAGTTGGCGTACGGCATCCGAGCAAACTACAATAAATGAGTTCATCACAATCAGCCCCAGAGCAGCACGACGGATAAGGAAAATAAGATACTTACGTCCTCGACGGTCAGTCCGTCTATGTCAGCGCGCCAATTATCCCCAGATCCTCGAGAATTCCGTTGACGATTTTGCTGATGCCAGTGTATGAAGCGGTACAAAGATGGCTCAACACCATCTCGTATCCTCAGCTAGAGATGAGCAAAATGATCATAAAAGCAGGTCTGGGCAAGGGCAGACATAATGATCAGATGGAGAAAGAAGACAAATGTCTCAAGGAAAGTTAAAAAGAATACATCCACGAATGGCCAGAAACCTGTGTAGGACCGGCTACTACCGAGAGGTCTTATCTAAACCTTGGAAGATACGAGTCAAGATAGCCCCGTTCCAATTATACAAATGATGAAGATCCTCAACCAAGTGAAGAAATCTAGGGTCGACCCTTTCGTTCGCATGACAAAAAAGGAACGACCCAAAGGCGTAAGTAATCATGGCCTGTGCTTTGTGAAGGGCCTCCAGCTCGGTAGTAGGGATGACAGCAGTGAAGGTATTGTAAAACCATTGCAGTTTCACTTGGTGGCTCTGGAATTCATTCTCAGGTAGGACGGCTCGCACAAGCCGTATCCAATCAGTGGAAGTAATGGGAGCAAGAGACCCGGCGTGGGGAACAACTGCCCCATGGAATGGAAAGCCAATCTGCACATATATATCCAGGGGAGTTATTCCCCATTCCCCACATGGAAGTTGAAAGGTGTGGGGTCTCATCCCTCCACCTCTCACAGAGAGCCGCAAGCAGTATGCGGTTGGCATTATTGTTGTGAAAGTGTAATGAGAGAAGGCCTGCGAAAGGAGTATCGGCCAGAACATGTTCGAGCATAGGCTGCGGCTGTTTCACCCAATCATCCCAAAGATCCCGAGTACCTCGGCCCTTTATGGAGGGAAGAGGTTGGTGCTCCTTAGCTAAAGAACACATATGGGTCCCTCGACGAACAATGAAGGCGAGATCATCTTCATTGACCGCCCTTCGCCCCCTTGTACCGTCCGCCATAATCCTACAAGCTCGACCAGGTAAGTCCCCATCTTTTACCCGTTAAGATCCAAATCAAATCATTATCTAGGAAACCCATGGATTCGGACTTACATTCAAATGCAAAAATCCAATGTCCAACTCCATGTGTCACCTAGGGTATGTATTGGGCCCATTAAAGGAAGCAAGGCCCACCTTAGAGAAGGTTGCATGCAATGCCTTAGGTAAGGAAAGTCCACCATCCGAGAACACATTTTGGACAACAAATGCTCCAAGTGCCATGAGATCAAAAAGGGATAAGAATCTAACTTCACACGAGAAATCCCTCTTCAAAGTCCATGTGTGACCAAGGCTTGGTTCACTCTTCATACCAAGGCCATGATCCTTATTAAAGATGTTCCCATCTTTTTACACATATACATGGACAACTGGGGGATAGGAAGGAAATGGGTCCCCAAGAGTAACTCAAGTGCCCCACCTTAATGGATTGAAAGGAGCACATAGCCCACTTGAAGAAACATAAGAACCCATTCATGGGTTAACCATGGGCAACCTATGTGTATCATCTTGATAAATGCTTTGACTATGAGAGTACAACATGGTGGTCTACCCACAAACACATGAATCAAAGAAGCTAATGGTAAAAATTGATGCACATAGCCCACATGAAGAACCAAAGTTGGAAATGTCCATGCAAGGACAAGTTTGGGCAACTTATGTGCACCAATTTCTTTACCAAAAAGGGGACCATTTTAGCACAAGAGGGCATGGCTTGATGAGTCACCCAACCATCATGAAAATGGCTAAGAATGGATTACATAGCCCACTTGAAAATCAAAATCCAAAAGGCCTCAAAGCATGGGACAAAATTGGGCAATTTATGGGTATCATTCTTTCCCACAAATTGAAAGAAAAATCACTCATCCTTGAGAATGATGGTGGATGACCCACCAAGCACCCAAAGAGAAGTTCAAGGAGCTATGGTTACATGGATAGCTCACTTGAAGAAGGATCATCCATTTGAGGTTGGGAACATTAAAGAAAGCTCTTGAGAACCACTATCCTACAACATGAAAAAACCATTTGAACTTAGTGAGATTGTTGAAACAACTCACTCATGGGACTTGTGGATGATCAAGTAACCCAAGTCCTCCATCCATCCAAAGAAAAGGCATGAAGGGAAAGAATCCTACATGCACAAAGTGTAGTGGTGCACACATAACTAAAATAAATTCACAAGTTTCAATGAGGGCCCAAAAGCCCATCTATATGGAAAAATTTCAAGGAGCCCACCACATTTTGTGCATAAGGATGTACATCATAATCAAGAAACGGTGGAAGATTTGGGCCCTTTGTCCATAGAGGCCCAACTAAGAAATCTAGCCCACTTGAGATCCAAGTGAAGAATGGACTAGTCACTTTTGTCCATACACATGTAAAGAAAGATGGGGCCATCCAAAGTGAGCATTATGAGCCCAAAGCTTGAGGTGGGCCCTACCAATCTCATGGGCCCAAACCTTGAAAAGAAGATGGAAAAGAAAAGAAAGAACTAAGGAAAATAGAGCATGAGGGAGCCCAAAATGAAGTATCGGGCCCATCAAATACACAAAGAGCCATAACTTCACTTGAAGCCCATTTAATACACATAAAAAGGGGCCCAACTCCCATAAGAAAAGATAGGATATTTTACCATGCACACTTGATAGACATGGCAAAATTACCCTTTACATATACATGAAGGGAGTATGAAAGAAGGAAAGAAAAATGAAATGGAAGCTTGCAATGTTCCTCTCCATGCATCACCTTGAGAAGAGATTAGAAATGTAGAAAAAGCCAAAAGGCTTGGGCCCACCTTGACTCCTTTGGAATATCTACATGAAGAAAAGAAAAAGAACATGAGAAGAGACAATGAAGAAGAAAACAATGAAATGAAAGAAAAGGAGTGGTCCATACCTTCACCACTCACCAAAACGGGGACCACCTTGCTGCCCCAAAGCTTCACTAAGGCCTCACCACTTGAAAAGAACAAAAAACCACCAAAAGGAAGAAAAATTTGAAGAAAGAGAGAGTGTAGGAAAGAAGAGAGAGAGATTGCACGTTGGAAGGGCCAAGGGTGCCCCATGTTATATAGAAAAGGAGAGGGCACCCTATTGTCCAGCCCACTGGAAAAACCAGTGGGCAGAAGAGGCTTGGACGGCACCCAGGGGGCCGTCCGTCCTCCCACTTGGTTGAAACGACTTCTCACCCTCTCTCCTTAGGAAAAACTCCCCCTTGGGAAGAGTTATTGCAAGTGAATCTTGTACCTCCATGTAAGAATGAAGTGATGGAAGAGAAGAAGGAGAAAAAGAAAAAGGAATCTCACCAAAATCTCATTTTGTGAGAAATTGGGGAAAAATTAGCTTGATGATGTGGAAAAAGCTCCATGAGATTTTCAAGAAAAACAAAGAGAATTGACTTGGTCAAACAGTGATCTCCACCATCCAAAGTCATGGCCCGATGATCTGAATCATTCTCAGAAAAACCCCAGGAATTTCCAACCTTGATCTCTACCAGCCTCCCATCCCCAGTGGTCCGAAGACCTTAAACTACGTCGGGATCAAGATCCCGAGGGATTTTTAATAAAACAGGCATTGATTTCAAACATCAAAATCAAAATCGATGACTCAGAACATCTTTCAAAATCACAAAAAAATATATTACCAGTCTCGCTCCCAAGTTTTGATCCGAAGACCTTAAACTACATCAGGATCAAGATCCTGAGGGATTTCTAATAAAAACCGGCATCGGTCTTGATTGTTCGAATCAAGATCCGACGACTCCAGACATTTTCTAAAAAAATGTGTTGCCCTATTCTGTACAAAGTTTTGGTCCGAAGACCTTAAACTACGTCGGGATCAAGATCCCGAGGGATTTCCAATAAAAATCGGCATCGGTCTTGATCATTCGAATCAAGATCCGACAACTCCGGACATTTTTCTAAAAACAAAAAAAATGTGTATTTCCAGCATCACTTATACAAAGTTAGGGTCCGAAGACCTTAAACTGCGTCGGGACCAAAATCCTGAGAGATTTCCAATAAAAACCAGTGTTAATCTTGATCGCTCAAATTGGGATTTAACAGCATGGAACATTTCGAAAAATCACAAAAAGAATATATTTTCAGCTTGTACAAAGTTTTGGTCCGAAGACCTTAAACTACACCGGGATTAATTTCTCGGGGGACTTTTCCTGCTTTCAACCAAAAACCGGCATCAACCTCGACCGCTCAGATCAAGGTTCGGTAACTCGGATCATTTTAAAAATACCAAAAAGATTTAAAGCTTTCCATAAAAACCAGTATCAACCTCGATCGCTCGAGTTGAAGTCTGGAACTTTTTTTAAACAAAAAAAAAATTCACCATCAATTTTTAACTGCACAAATCTATCCCCAGAGGTCCGAAGACCTAAAAATACACTATGATTAATTTCTTGGGGGCTTTCTTTCCCCAACCTGTCCCGGACATGGCTGACACTTGATCGTACGGGTGTCCGAAATCTTCTAAACAGGTAAGGGCTGAGGCGGGCAAAACCCTGTGATCCTGTTCATTTTGAACGCAACGTGATAGACTACCTTGATTTGGAAGTCGCTGTTGAATCTGGCGGATGTTCCCTGTTCCTAAAACTCATGAAGGGGATTAAGGATGTTTGGAGGTGAAGCACACCCTCATGGAATTGTGAGCAACATAAGACCCCAAACTGGATTAACAAAGGGATATGTGAGGATGTGGCTCATTTTGTCACCGAAGGAGTCCGTCAGATGATACGTGGTCTATGTGTATTGCACATGAGGAGCAGACAACTTTGTGGGTGTGTTGACTGAAAACCCTCGAAATCCCCTCATCTGAAGATGTAAAACTACGGCACTTAACTGTGTGAGATTCGTCTTGTTCGCTGACGTAAAATGGATCGGGTGCCTTACCAGCAGTAGAAGCTGGAAATGGATGAAAGTTTCATACTTTTCCCTGCATTTCAGAAAAATCAGAAAATACCAAAACATTGCAAAATCATCTTTCAAAAATCACAAAATATTTCCCTTGCTTTCAATAAATACCGATCTTTACTCGGACCAAATATTTTCAAAATCACAAAAATATTTCCTTTGTTTTCACTAACCAATCTCCATCCTGACTACTCGGGTAAAGATTAGAACCACATATTTGCAAAAATCACAAAAATTGTCACTATCCCCAGCACATCAATTTGCAAAAATCATAAAAAATTGTCACTATCCCCACCACAGCACTTCAGGAGTCCCGAACTCCGATCACTCACTTCACAGTTTGGGATGACGGATCCGATCGCCCGCAAATTGGAATCTTGACCAACACTGGCGACCAAGCACTTTCTCAATCCCATCCATTCCCAGAAGAACATCTTGAAGTCTGATAACCTCCTTTATTGCCATTAGCAAAGAAACAGCATCTTGGGATGATGGACCTGATCGACCACGAGTCGGGATCTTGACCAACCTACTGACTAAACATCCGCATCGGAAAAAAAAATCCCTAGACGAGTAGAACCCCGCGAGCAATAAGCTCAAAGTTCTCTGCATCTCCAGCAAAAGCAAAATCATCAAATTGAAAGAGAATGAGTTAAACCATGCATCCATCATCAAATATGCATCTCCATGCATCCCTATGCATCATATCAATCATTATGTTTATCTGCTTTCAAAATAAAAGTCGGTTAGCCAAAGATCCCACGGGCATCCCTAGTGGAGGCGTGTGCAAGCCAGATTTCTTTTTCGAAAAGATAAAAAAAAAATATTACATATATTTCTATTTAAAAATAAAAACCCCACGGAGTATCACTCCCCAGAGTGGGTATCTTTTCAAAAATTCAAAAACGTTTTCCCAGTAGAGCGTTCAGCCTCCAAAACACCAAGAGATCTTTCATATCTCTGGATAGGAGCCGACGCAAAAATCAAATAAGATCTGAGGTCTTACGGTTTCCCCGGAGATCATCGGATCCAATGCACTCAAAGTACGGTCGAACTGAACTCCAGTGTCAGTGCGGTTGTACCATATGCCAAGATACGAAAAGATGAAAGCCAAAAGTCTCGGTCAAAGAAACCATCTGATCGGTGGAAACGATGAATTGTAACCCAAGTATCAAAATCAGCAAATTGGGTGAAAAAAATTCACCTGCACATACCTAGGAGTGGATGCCTGAAGTACATTGACTGATTCCAAGTCGGTGTAGTGATCTCCCGTAAGACTACATGGACGTAGGGCAGCTAACCACTTTGACAGTCAAGCGAAACAAGTACTCCTGGAGTGATCCGGGAAAGCATCGAATAATCAATCTCCGGGTCAATAACCTCGTAAGACTATGATGGACGCAGAGGCTCTACTGTACCTTTCCGATGTCAGTATCGATTAGGAACGGAAAGGTTGCGATTAGGTACCCAGGTCGTAACGCATGCAGGGACAATCGCAACATTTTCTCCAAACTCCCGCGGTATGTGTGAGTTATCAATTTTCAGACAAACAACTGACTCAGATGCAAAGGCAAGCAAAGATTTCAGACCACGATCTATGAATGACCGGGTCAGAAGTGGGGTGTCCACTCGCTTTAACATTCGGTTACACGCAACCTCTGCCAAAGAGGGGCA
Source organism: Liriodendron chinense (assembly GCA_003013855.2). Lineage (NCBI taxonomy): Eukaryota > Viridiplantae > Streptophyta > Magnoliopsida > Magnoliales > Magnoliaceae > Liriodendron > Liriodendron chinense. Next base: position 3,270,708 of record ML058445.1, on the reverse strand, counting down.
TCTATAGACACCACACCTTCGGCTACAATGTTGGTAGAGATAGCTGAATGAATGGAGAACTGTACCCCCAAATTCCATGTCTAAATCCAGCCAAACTCACCCTTGTAAGCCCCAATCCATAGCCCAGCTCAAGCCTGAACCCAGTCAACTCACCCCTAAACATCAGCCCGAAAAACCCCCCATAAGAAAAATCAGTCAAAAATCCCAAAAAAAAAGTCAAACTTGGTGAATCAACCTGCTGAGTCAAATCACCGAGTCAACTCGCTGAGTCAAATCACCGAGTCAACTCACCGTGTCAACCTATCTTCCAAACCCAGTCAACTCACCTAGTTCCGAACCACAGCTTCTGAGCAGGTTCAGACTCCGAACCTCGTGCTTTTCTGCTTCAGGTTCTGAGGCCGTACGCTCCAATGCCGAAGCAGTGCAACCCTACGGGTGGCCCTCAGGGCGCCGTTCAAAATTATTTACGACAGATGCCACTCTCCGCTACTATAAATACCCCCGCCCCTTCTCATTCACAGCATCCCTGAAGCCCTAGTGAAATCCCATTAGTTCCGAGTCCATCTCCCCATTTTACTCCATTCCTCCACCAAGGAGAGCCTGAGTGAGAAGAGCCTAGCCCTAGTCCAGCCCAGTCTGACCCTGGTCTAAGTCTCCCAAGCCACCCAAGTCTTAATCTAGCCACTCGAAGCAAACCCTTGCGACACCTCCGTCCATCCAACTACTCTTTTACCAGCATCATCTCATTCGCATCTAGCATAAGTGTAACATCTACTTTTCTTCCAACCCCCCTGCTTATCATGTCACTACAAGCACTTTGATTATTCAAATACACAGCATGCATCCCGCATAAAGCACCTGTCAGTTCGAGCGTATGCTCTGGTCTTGCCTGTTAATGAAAACCTGCCCATCAGAAACTCTTACTGTTCAGACCTGCATTCATGCATCATATCATTCATGAGAATGTACGAGGATTAAATCAGACTTTCAAGTATTAGTTCGATTCTGTGAAGTAGAGACCGTACTTCGGTACGGGCAATGTAGGGTGCTTAACATCTTCCCACCCTGTAACCATATCCCTTACCTCGAATCTCTGGCCGTGGATCAAAAGGAGTCATTTTAGAGGAAGGAATCTTCGGATTCCTTTCTCTAACATTTCTACGGGGTCTAGCCGACTGTAGATTCAAAGTAACTGGCTACTGGCGACTCTGGTCTTATACAAACTCATCCAACATATCCAGCTTGACACAACAACCGATAAAAAGTCCTCGAGAACGGGCAAGCCAGTGGCACAAACGGCGATTCGCGCGTACGCACCATCTTCTTCCGAAAGAAAGGGAGAATCCGGGAGCGCGGAGAGGCGAGCGTCCACAACATGTTTTTGTGTTTGTAGGAATGAAGGAAAGACTTCACCAATATGATGCCAAAAGAGTCACTTTACATGCATTAAAAATCAATATAATAAGTGCCAAGAGGTAGAAGATAGAAGCAAGAAAGATGGGGAAGAAGAAAGAAAAAAGTGTAGAAAAAATGTACTGTCCACCGGTCAGTTGACCGGTATACCATGGCCACCGATCAGTCGACAGACCGGTCGAAAATTCATTTGGAGGAAGCAATTTTCGTTGAACTCGCTGGACATAAAACGTCCACCTTCGACCGATCGGCTGAAAGCTCAAACAGGTTGACAGACTGGTCGGCAATTCAATGTTGAAGTGCTAACCTTGCTAAACAGTTTTTAGACTTGTCGCTACAGTGCATCAACCGGTCGACAGACCACTTGCTATAGTAAAAAATCAGAAAACTTCTTCTTCAAGCTCCGATTTTTTCTGTGCAACTGCATAACCTTTTGCGCGATTCTGGAACTTTATAAGGCGGTGGAGCTTCCAATCTATAAAAGGACACCTAAGGACTTGTCTAAACTCACCATAGAAGGCTGAGAAGTTCGTTGTGGAGCATTTACAACTCCTCTAACTAGGGTTTTTAATGATTTTTTCTATGCTTTTATAGTAGTTTTCTTTTGAGTTTTAGTTTAACCTATTAATGGTTGAATAAACCTCTTAGCTAGGGCTAAGAGGTGAAGCTTATATTTGTTTGCAATATTCAATTCGAATTAGTTCAAGTACTTTTTGGTTTAATAAAGAACACTTCTAATTCTAATTTGAAATAAAGCTAGTATTTTTAGTTTAATCTTCTATCTCTTATGATTTTGCTTACATGGGATGTTTTAATTTACTGAGATTGATCAATGGGGTGTTGTTGATAGAATTTTGGGTTGTAAAGATCTTAAATCCATCATAATATGTTGAATGCTAAGAAATCTTACAAATTAAGTTTCCTAAGTGCTTATCTAGAACTAAGCTAGACGTTCTTATCTTTGGGATTGATCTGAGATAGATGTTTATGTATTGATGTTGGTTTAATAAAAGTTCAATTTATGCTTCTAAATCAATTATAGTGACAAACCTTGAGGAAGAATCATGAATGAAATCTCAATTGTTTTGTGAAGGATTCGGCTATGTGATTGGATACACCTCATGCCTTAGTTGTTATGAGAAACCTGTTGAGCCACGAATTATACATGTTCTAACCCCAATTCATAACATAATGGTATAGTTTAAGTTGTTAAAAGTTAAGGACTTATGTTTGCTTTTGTGTTTGTAGGTAAAAGAGAGAGAGGTCATATATTTAATGCTAATTTTGAGGATTTGGAGTGATTAAAAGACCAAGCTTTGATGAGCCAAAGAAGAGAAGAAAAACCTTGAAGAAATCATGTTAAAAGTCCTGAATGTTCCTGAAAAAGCAAAGTGCGAAGCTGCAGGTCCAGAAAAGTAAAATGCAGAAAGTTTAAAAATAGCCCTGAATTGCTGCTAGACAGAATCCCAATCAATCGTAGTCCCATCGAAATTAGCTTTGATCCATTGGAGTCATATCGGAGTCCCATCAGAAAAATAAATTTTTCCATAAGTCTTTGGACAGATTTCCGATCAATCGGAGGAATTACGATCAATCGAAAAGGGATGCTCCGATCCATCGAAAATAAGTACGATCAATCAGAACTGTCTACGCAAGTGCGAAATTCTTACGCAAATTCTCGAAGTTTCCAAGTCGGTGCAGGATTTCTCTTAAAAAGGCCATCTCCACTCTCTTCCTAAAGCATCTAGCAATGTGGGGAGCAAAGGATTCAAGACCCAAGAGGCTTCCTAACCTTCTACAACTAGTTTTCTTCTTCTTATAGTTTTAGTTCTAGTTTGTTTTTATGCTTTTCTTTAGTTAACCTCTTAGCTAGATCTAAGAGGTGGAGCTTATAATTTTCTTAGATGGTTTAATTTGTTTTTGAGGTTTCAAGTTTGAATTTATTGTTGAATAATGGTTTTACTTAAGTTTGAATAAAGTTCTAAGTAGTTTTTCTTAATCTTATGATGGCTCATGGATGTTTGGGAGAATTATCTTAATTTTTAGTTGTTTTGCAAAGTTCTAGACCTGTACGCTCCGAGGAATCGGATTCAAGACGCGGTAGACTTGGATCTTTATATGAGAACTTCAAACCAAAAGTTCTATCTTTTCTAGAATGTAGAATATGTGTTGCTTATTTATATGATTTGAATCAAGTTCAAATAATGATATTAGTTAAGCCTAGTGAGAGGGTTTGATGTTTATCATAGTTGTGATCTTAATCTATTGGAACTAGGATTGACCTATGCAATTGAGTATGCTCAAGTTCTAACTTGAATTGAGGGAGTCATGTCGATGAACAACACATGTGACAGATTATTTTGATAATATAACCGCTCTATAATCCAGCTAGATAGGATTTGATTTCGATTCTAGTTAAGTAGTTGCTAAACCTATACGAATTATACATTAAGGAGAGCTATGAGTGGATCCTTGATGCTCTAGTTATCCCTTATTATCAGATTTTTCCATTTCATGTTTAAAACTGATTTCATAAATCCCTCTTAAGATTCTAGTTATTAGGATAGTTTGAATTGTTTACCTCCTTCCCTGTGAATTGATCTCGGTCTTACCGAGATTATTACTACATCGCAACCCTACACTTGGAGAAGCAAACAAGTTTTTGGTGTCGTTGCCGGGGAAATGGTTAAACGATTCTAGTAGCTATAAAGTAGTCTTAATTAGTTAGGATTTTCAGTTTTCTAGGTATAAGTTTTCTATAAAAAAAAATTAGGATCTAACAATTTTTTTATTTTTTTATTATTTTATAGGACATTGTTGCTGACATAATTCTCACCTACTGAGGAATTACAAGATTTGGGTAACATCTCCCCATCTCCCTTCTTCTGATTTGTTTTCTTAGGATAGGTTAGGTTTCGACCCTTTTTTTTATTTCATCATGCATAACTGGACGAATTGTGCGTACAAGTACCTTTTGGAGGATGAGACATTGGATTGTGGGACCCAAACTCATTATGATTGTAATCCCTTCAAGTATGAGTATTTTTCTAAGATTCAATCAAACTCCACTACCCCCAACGTAGAACGCTGCGTTATTACTATCATACATATGATGAGACATGGCGTAAGACGATGGGGGAGTACCAGAATGAAGCAAAATCGAACAATGGTCAGTCGGGTAAAACACTACGTGATTACCAGATTGAAAATAACATGAGTGTTCCACCAAATTTGACAGGAGGTAGGAGTAAGAAAAAGGACAGGGGGAGTAATTACCAATCAGTAAAAACATTACATGATCATTTGTATGGTTATGCCTATCAACCATCTTATCAATCTTCGTCATATAACAAGTATGATCTTCATCAGGAGAGTCATCACACCTCTAGTCCAAATGAAGAACCAATCATGGTCATCGACAATCATTCTAAAACGTCTTCCTCTTATGATAACATGTACATACAAATCCTTGAGGACTTAGAGAAAGAGTACGAGTATGAGCAATCGATTCTAAACCACTTGTCATCTCTTGAAGACATTGAGGCCGAAATTGGGATCACCGATTCAATCCACAACAATAGGGAGGATGAGGTTATCTAAGCCCAACCTTCTCTGGATTTAATTACTAAAGTACTTGAGGATATTGATCTCGGTGACCCCAATATCATCATCGATTATGGTAAATCAACTATCTCTTTTAGATATCCTGATTTTAATGATGAAGACATTTCAATGACGATTGACGAACCCAAGGAATCCATAAAATCTGAAAGTGATAGTGAGATTGCCTACAGTGAGGGTTCGGTGGATGATTATGAGCCCAAGATTCCTTCTTCCCAAGGGCAGAATGTTTATGAATCTCCGGAAGATATTCTTGCCAGAGAGCTTGCTGAGGTTATTATTTTTTAGTCACTCCGCCAACTCGACATGTTTTATTTTAATGTAGTGAATGAAACTACCTTGAGTGAAAATTCAGATTCTTTGGACGAATGCTTGGCTCACCTTGAAAATTCAAAAGACCCCATTATTCAAGAGATTGTTAAAGCCTTGTATACTTCCAACTTAGTTTCCCATACTAGTTGTGAGGAACCTAGTTTGGAAGAATTCCACTCTATAGAGTGCGAATCCCTCACCATAGAAACTGAATTTTTGCACTCACTTAGGGAAGACGAAGAGCCTTCATCCGATTATCTCGACTTCCTAAAGGAATACTTGGCCTACTCAAATGATCTTGATGATGAGATGATTAAGGAGTTGGATAGTTTGTTAGACACGGTGTTAGTGCCTAAAGAACACCATACCACTGATTTATACTCTTTACCATTGTTTGTGGAAGCACTGTGCAATTCTGAAAAGCCGAGGGGACAACCCTAACCGATGAATACTTGATGAACGTCTCTCTACCATCATGGGTTCTTCAGCCCATTAAAAATTCTGATTAGGAGGACCCATTTTTAATCAATCACAACCTGGTCCAAAATTCGAGGAGATATCTTTTTGTTGCTCTTATCTTCTCGCATCATGCATGCGGTATATATAAATATTGGACTTCAATAAAGTCCAATATGACCCATGTATACTGTCAAGCAGGACTTTGGATGGTCCTCATGAGAAACTTATTGAAATTCATGAAGATTCTACTCAAATTTGATCATGTAGTCGATCGGACTAATTAAAGGTAGATAGGTAGGTTAGGATTTATTTTTCTACATTTAGGATTGAATAAGTCTCATCGAGACAATGGAAGATGCTAGAATTGATCAACTTGCTTCAGGTACTCTCGTTGTCACTCTCCTTTGTTTTATGTCATTGCTCTCATATCTTGCATATTACATATCTTGTTACATTAAGGACAATGTAAGATTTTGGTTGGGGGTGAGATTCCTTAGATGAATCTAGCTAGTTTTTATGACGTTTCGAGTAATTATGCAGAAAATTTTTATTTTTTTAATTCAAAACTCTTTTGAAAAACTTCATTTCTATGCACTTGGGATGTTATAAGTATAAAAGAAAGAAAGATTAAATGATTAATTTTGAAATCATTGAATTACTTGTAATATGATAGTATTTTATATGAATTCCCCTATTTATATGATTGATAGAAAGTTTGAACACTTTTGAGTCTAGCTCACATTACACGATTCTTATGGTTTGAATGAATTATGTAGATTTCTAAATTGGCTAGACTGAGATTTAAAGTGTTGAGGAACCAAGCCAGGGAACTTTGTCCATTATTGTTCATGAGAAAATAAGAGAAAAGAACAAAAATATGAATTTTAAAAAAAATCCTATCTAATATGTATGAAAAAGAAAAAAAAAAGAAAGAAAGAAAATATAGTTATTATTGAATATTTGTTGATAAATTCTGAAAAGGGCTACCTATTACCAACTAGGGGAAGGTCTACCCATAACCGAAGCTAGAAATGGGAAGTAGTGTGAAAGCCGTCGAAGGAACGGTAAGGCAAATTCTTGTCATAGGCTTGTTGTTGATCTGTACACTCTTAGATCTTTAGTTTCGTTGATCTATGAAGAATGTAATCCTAAAATTTCATGAGATGAACATTCATTATGCACGCTAGACCGTACTTGTTTGGGTTTTTCTATTTATCAATCAAACAGTGGGGATTCTATGTGAAACACTCATTATGTTTAAGGAGTTTAAGATTTCAATTTCTATCACTAATTTTCTCTGAATCTTGTACTTATATGTCTTGGAGTTTATAGAAGCATCGTTTTCGAGAGAAGGTTGGGTTTTTTAATATTGGCTTTATTTTCACGCATATTTTAGTTGGGACTAGCAAAATGCTGGTTGGGGGGTGTGTTGAGCCACGAATTATATATGTTCTAACCTCAATTCATAACGTAATAATATAGTTTAAGTAGTTAAAAGTTAAGGACTTATGATTGCTTTTGTGTTTGTAGGTAAAAGAGAGAGAAGTCATGGATTTAATGCTAATTTAGAGGATTTGGAGTGATTAGAAGACCAATCTTTGATGAGCCAAAGAAGAAAAGAAAAACCTTGTAGAAATCATGTTAAAAGTCCTGAATTGTCCTGAAAAAGGAAAGTGCAGAGCTGCAGGGCTAGAAAAGTAAAATGCAGAAAGTTCAAAAATAACCCTGAGTTGCTGCTGGACAGAATTCCGATCAATCGGAGTCTCATCGGAATTAGCTCCAATCCATCGGAGTCATATCGAAGTCCCATTGAAAAAACAGATTTTTTCATAAGTCTCTGGACAGATTTTCGATCAATTGGAAATGGGTGCTCTGATCCATCGGAGATAAGCCTGATCAATCGGAATTGTCTATGCAGGTGCAAAATTTTTACGTGGATTCTCAAAGTTTCCAAGTCGGTGCGGGATTTCTCTTATAAAAGGCCACATACACTCTCTTCCTAAGGCATCTAGCAATGTGGGGAGTAAAGGATTCAAGACCTAAGAGGCTTCCTAGCCTTCTAAAACTAGTTTTCTTCTTCTTCTAGTTCTAGTTCTAGTTTGTTTTTATGATTTTCTATAGTTAACCTCTTAGCTAAAGCTAAGAGGTGAAGCTTATAGTGTTCTTAGATGGTTTAATTCATTTTTGAGGTTTCAAGTTTGATTTTATTGTTGAACAATGGTTTTGCTTAAGTTTGAATAAAGTTCTAAATAGTTTTTCTTAATCTTATGATGACTTATGGATGTTTGGGATAATTATCTTAGTTCTTAGTTATGTTGCAAAGTTCTAGACCTGTACTCTCCGAGGAATCAATTCAAGACGCTCTAGACTTGGATCTTTATGTGGGAACTTCAAACCAAAAGTTCTATCTTTTCTAGAATCTGAAATATGTGTTGCTTGTTTATATGATTTGAATCAAGTTCAAATTATGATATTAGTTAAGCCTAATGACAGGGTTTGATGTTTATCATAGTTGTGATCTTAATCTATTGAAACTAGGATTGACCTATGCAATTGAGTATGCTGAAGTCCTAACTTGAATTGAGGGAGTCATGTCGATGAACAACACATGCGATAGATTGTTTTGATAATATAACCGCTCTATAATCCGGCTAGATAGGATTTGATTTTAATTCTAATTAAACAATTGCGAAACCTATACGAATTATACATCAAGGAGGGCTATAAGTGGATCCTTGATGCTCTAGTTATCCCTTATTATTAGATTTTTTTTATTACATGTTTAAAATTGATTTCATAAATCCCTCTTAAGATTCTAATTAGTAAGATAGTTTGAATTGTTTACCTCCTTCCCTGTGGTCGACCTCGGTCTTACCAAGATTATTACTACATCGCAACCCTCCACTTGAGGAAGCGAACAAAACCCATATCAGTGGATGATCCATTTGTGTTAGATATGTTACGATGATTTAGTTACTCTATATTCTGATTGGATAGGGATAGAACTCCGATTCTATTTTGAGTTATTAGATTGTATGGTTTAAATTGGTATTGTGAACGATTATAAGTGGATCATTGGCGCTCTAGTATTTTATTTTCCTGATTTAGTTCTAAAGTAGATAATTTTATGTTCTTAAATTTCACCCATCAATATAAATCCAAATTTAGTACATCCTAGTTACGTAGTTTAGAATTGTTATGACAATCCTTGAGGATTGACCTCGGTCTTACCGAGAATTATTACTACATCGCAGCCTTGCACTTGAGGTGACCGAACACCATTCTCCCATTCTTTTAGAAATTTGTATATTTTACTCGTCGTGGATTATGTTTCCAAATGGGTTGAAGCAATACCGTGTCGGAACAATGACCGTAAAACGGTTATTCGGTTCTGTAGACACCCCACCTTCGGCTACACTGTTGGTAGAGATAGCTGGTTGAACGGAGGACCATACCCCCAAATCCCAAGTCCAAACTCAGCCAAACTCACCCTTGTAAGCCCCATTCCATAGCCCAGTTCAAGCCTGAACCCAGTCAACCCAGTCCTAAACACCACCCAGAAAAACCCCCCATAAAAAAGGCCAGTCAAAAAATCCCAAAAAAGTCAAACTCACTGAGTCAACTCGCTGAGTTAACTCGCTGAGTTAACCCGCTGAGTCAACCCGTCGAGTCAACCCGTCGAGTCAAAACACCGAGTCAACCCGTCGAGTCAACCCGTCGAGTCAAACCACCGAGTCGACCCGCTGAGTCAACTCACTGAGTCGACCAGCGAGTCCAACAGCAGCCCCGAGGGAACGGCCGTACTCGCTGGAAACCGAGGAGCGGCCGTACGGGCGGCCCATGGCAGGCCGCCCGGACAAAATTACGACTTCTGCCACTCTCCGCTGCTATAAATACCCCCCTCCCCTTCTCATTTCAACAAGCCATTCGAGACCACTCAGCCAGAGAGAGCCCGTCCGTCTGAGTCACCCCCCTTCATCCTTTAGCCCATTCCTTCACCAAGGAGAGCCCGAGTGAGGAGAGTCTAGCCCTGGTCCAGCCCAGCCTGACCACTGGTCCAAGCCTCCCAAGCCACCCAAGTCTTGATCCAGCCACTCGAAGCCAACCCTTGCGACACCTCCGTCCATCCAGCTACTCTTTTTCCAGCATCATCTCATTCGCATCTAGCATAAGTGCAACATTTACTTTTCTTCCAACCCCCCTGCTTCACTACTAGCACCTTGATCCGTCAAGTACACATGCATATGTCTTTATATTAAGCACCTGTCAGTTCGAGCGTATGCTCTGGGCTTGCCCGTTGTTGGAACCTGCCCATCAGAAACTCTTACCGTTCAGACCTGCATTCATGCTTCACCATAAAACACCTTGATCATTCAAGCACACTGCATACGTCTTACATTAAGCACCTGTCAGTTCGAGCGTACGCTCTGGGCTTGCCCGTTGTTGGAACCTGCCCATCAGAAACTCTTACTGTTCAGACCCGCATTCATGCATCATATCATCCATGAGAATATACGAGGATTAAACTAGACTTTCAAGTATCCGATCGATTCTGTGAAGTAGAGACCGTACTTCGGTACGGGCAGTGTGTGGGGTGCTTAACCTCTTCCCACCCTGTAACCGTGATCCCTTACCTTGAATCTCTGGCCGCAGATCAACAGGAGTCATTTTAGAGGAAGGAATCTTCGGATTCCCTTCTCTAACGTTTCTACGGGGTCTAGCCGACTGTAGATTCGAAGTAACTGGCTAGTGGCGACTCTGGTCTTATATAAATTCATTTAAGCACATCCAGCTCAATACGACAACCAAACGAAGCCCTCGAGAACGAGGCAAGCCAGTGGCACAAGCGGCGATTTCGCACTCACGCATCCTCATCTCCTTCTTTTCCGAAAGGAAAGGGGAAGGGAGAAGAACGTCGTGTGGGAGCGCGGAAAAATCGGCGAGGGTCCACAGAATGGCGACTCCACTGGGGATGAATTAGTCCCACTAGTCGTGATCCGACTCGAAAAACAGAATCATTCCCGTACTTGAAAGTCACTAATCCTCATACAATCTCATCTGCATAGCATTCTACCCAAAACCCAAAACAAACAAAAAATAGAAAACCCCAAAACCAAAAAAAATAGAAAATCCCAAAACCCAAAAAGAGTAGAGTACAGTCCTCACCATTGCGCCTCCTCGGGCTCAACGTACGCGGAGACAACTTCCCTTCCGCAGCATAATCCGCACTCGGGCTCAGCAAGCCATGTCCGACCACGAAGAAGAAACTCATCACTTCCCAGCTCTTGAAATGACCGAAGCGCAACCTCCAGCGCAACAGCCCGTTGACAATACGCCAATCATACAAGAATTGGCACAAGGAATGAGAGCAATGCAAGAAATGCTCTTGCAATTCATGCAAGCACAAACCACCGCAGCAGCCAACGATCAGGTTGGCCCAGTTCAGCAATTTCAACAACCATGCCGGATCCCTCCGGCCTCCAGTTCAAATCAAGCACAACCAGCGGAGTCTACCCAAGACTACCGACAACAGCCATCTCAGCCCTTCGCTATGGGGCATCCTTCTCAATACCTTCCTGCAACAAGGGGACCATCTGAGAGCATCCCAATCGCAGGGACTTCCAGTCAGCTTCCAGTCAATCTTGCAAACAACAATCTCAGTAGATCTCAGCATGTCCCTGCCGATGGGACACCTTTTCAATTTCAGCACATCCCCGCCGATGGGATTTCAATTCAATTTCCAGCAACAGGGACAGCACTGGCGAATGCCCACAACGGGGGTCAGTGTCAAGCCCACATCAATCAGCGGACAGTGGCGAATACCCAACAAGGGGGTCACTTCCCAGCATCTCAGCCTCCTGCAAACAGGAGCACTTTTCAATTCCAGCACATCCCTGCCGATGGGATTCCAGTTAATTTCCAGCAATCTTCAATTCAGCAAAATCCAGTTAATTTCCAGCAATCTTCAATTCAGCAAAATCCAGTTAATTTCCAGCAAGTTCCAGTTCAACCTTCAGTACAGTCTCCAGTTCAGTTACCATCATTTCAAGCTCAAGTTCATCAGAATCCAGTTCAATCATCAAACCAATTTCAGCAACCCGCGGTTGCTTTTCAGCAAGCCCATAGGGTCGAAGACATCGACCACTATGCCGAAGAAGAACGTGCCTTACTCCAAGAGGCACCAGTCGCTCGAACAGATCACTCAGGACTGGACGAGTTGCGGGAGCAGTTCCAGATCTTGCAAAATCAGCTTCAGCGACAGCAAGGAATCGACTTACCTTCGACCAAGTTCAGAGACTTGTGTCCTTTCCCAGATGCTCGGGTACCTCAAAACTTTGAGGTTCCAAAGTTCAAAAGATACGACGGCAGCGGTTGTCCCACAGCACATCTCAAGGCCTTCTGTGGAGAGCTGAGTGCAATCTCAGGAAATGAAGGGGCCCTCATTCGATTGTTCCAAAAATCTCTGAAGGGCGATGCCCTAGATTGGTACACTTCATTGGACTGCCACCGCATCAGAACATGGGAACAGCTCTCCCAGGCTTTCGTCGACAGATTCGCATATAATCTCAACATGGCACCCAGAAGAGCCGACCTCGCAGCACTCAGGCAAAGGAGTGATGAAACACTATCAGCTTATGTGGGACGTTGGCGAGCTATGGCAGCCAGAATGCGGACACCCATCGACGATGAAGAACAAATCTCCATGATTGTTCATTCAACATACCCAGGCATATCCGGGTATCTCATCTCGCATCCATATGCGAATTTCTCACAATTGATCCGTGCTGGAGAGCAAGTTGAAGCAGGAATCCGGGCCGGGACGATCTCCCCATGGCCTCATCAAGCCACTCCAGTCAAGAGGAACAGAGTGGAAGGAAGACCTATCGGGCACGGGAATGGAAACCGCAATGGTTCTCCTCCCCGCCCAACAGAGGTAAACAACATCAACACCGCTGCTCAAGGAAATCAACGTGCTCCCCCACAAGGACGTCAACAGTATCAGCAGAATCAAGTTCAGCATCAGCCTCAGCGATATCAGCCACAACCGAATCCTCAGCCACAGCCACCTCGACAACAGCAGCAGTTCAGGGGAAATGGCCAATACTCATACCAGAACAGGCAGAATTACAGGGAGTTCAGGAAGTTCACTCCACTCAGTCAACCACTTAGTCAAATCATGACTACGCTGGTACAAAAGCAGTTACTCACTCTGATGACACCTAGGCCTCCGCCTCATCCTCTGCCTCCAAACTACCGAGAAAATGAGTACTATGCCTACCATCAAGGACGTGGCCATGCCACTGATCGATGCTATACTTTGAAGAATGCCATACAAGACCTGATTGATGACCGCAAGATCGTCATCTCGGTCCCTGGAACTTCTCCAGCAGCTTCCACCAACATCCTTCAGAATCCTCTGCCTCAGCATCCAACGGACCCCAGTTCGTCTCGTGGCCCTGCCGTCAATAGTATAGAAGAAGGGGACCATATCGATCGCTTCTTCTCCCCTATTCAGTCCATTCATGCCTACACCTATGAGCCAACAAATCCTCCTCCAGTCTTGCAAAGGGCAAGTCCCTTTCTTCCTTCAATCTCCGAGCCAGTAGTGCTTGAAGGAGCACCTCCATACGATATACCAGTTGTTCAAGGGGCACGTTACAACCATTCAAGATGGGAACCAGTCGTCCTGAAAGGAGCACAATCATACATTGAGCCCACATACGAACCTGTCATCTTGCAAGGGGCAACTCCAGAACAATCCAATCCGCAATGGAAGGATTACACTCATCAGCAGCAAGAGCCCGTTGTCTTGGAAGGATCTCTTCCAGTCAAGCCTGTCATATTGCAAGGGGCAAGTCCCGGAGGCGTATCAATCACGCTACGGCAGCTCGGACGAATAGAGAAACCTCCTGCCATATCAAGAGGACCAGTATTCATTCCATGGGAGCCTCCTGCCCCAGGAACAGTCAAGCCAGGACCACGACCTTATGTGGTCTATGAAGACAAGCCTCGATACTACCCCTTCAGCACAGGCAACAATGTAGTTCTCAAGGCAAAAGCTCTATACGAGGAAGATCTGGTACCCACACCAGCACCGTTGCAAGAACCAGTGGTCCTAGAAGGCAAAAGGGAGGAAAACTACAAAGAGGTTCCATGGCACTATCCAGAATGTGCGGAAGTGGGAAACATGAATCCCAACGGGCGTTGCATCCGAAGAGATAATCAGAATAGAGGAGATACCAAAGGCGCTCTCTCAGGCCTCGGCAACAAAAATGAAGCCGCATACGATGTGGCAACTCAGCTCAAGTCAATCCCTGCACAAATCTCAGTATGGGAGCTACTCTGCACATCTCGCATACACCGAGAAATGTTTGCCAAGACCTTGAATGATGCTCATGTCTCCTCCGATACGGCACCAGAGATGATTGCATTGATGATTGGACAGCTACTGGCTCCGCGCGCCATCACCTTCACCGATAATGAGTTGCCACCAGAGGGACGAGATCATGGGCGATCCCTCAACATAGCCTTACGATACAAAGACCTCTGTGTTCCGCTGGTCCTTATCGATAATGGCTCAAGCTTAAATGTCTACCCACTCAAGACCGCGGAACGCCTGGGAATCAGTCCTTCTTCATTCCGACCCAGCACCATATGCGTCAGAGCATTTGACAACACCCGCCGATCAGTGGAAGGGGAGGTCGACATAGAGGTACAGATAGGTCCAGAAGTTTCTACCATCACATTCCAAATCCTGGATATATCAGCCTCTTTCAACATGCTGCTCGGACGACCGTGGCTGCACAAGGTTGGAGCTGTGCCATCAACCTTACATCAACGGGTGAAGTACATCTGTGGAAATCAAGTGATCTCTATCCACGCAGAGAAGGAGCTCATCATTCCTTCCAATGCTGCTGCCACTGAACCAGACATCCCGGTCATCGATATCCAACACTCTAAAGAAGACATCCCATTTCATAGTTTCGAATTTGAGACTGTGAACTCTATCGCCAATCCAGAACCAACAAGGGTGGACCGTGTCTTCTCACCGGCATAGCGTCTGAGTCTCAAATACCGAATAAAGAATCACTTCAAGTCCAGAAAGGTATCACTAGTATATAACCAACGAAAATGGGGACTCGAATATAGGGCAACCTTCATGGACAAGAGAAGGAAGAAATTTCGGTGCTCACCCATCCAGTTCGTCAAGCCGGGAGAACCTTGCAAAGATCCAGGAGGGAATCAACCGACTGCACTACACAAAGGCCTCCCGATGAGCCTAGTTTGGGCCACGTGGCCCCCCATTCGATGGGATCAGATTCTCGAACCATCTAAGCCTCCAGAAGAAGAAGAAAAGGATGAAGACGAAAAAGGAAGTCAAATACAGCAGCTTCAGGACCAGGTTACTCTGACACCTGCTCCCAACCAGGGGCACAACCTGCCCACTTCAATCAGCCAGGGGCACAACCTGCCCACTTCAAACAGCCAGGGGCACAACCTGCCCACTTCAATCAACCAGGGGCACAACCTGCCCACTTCAAACAGCCAGGGGCACAACCTGCCCACTTCAATCAACCAGGGGCACAACCTGCCCACTTCAATCAGCCAGGGGCACAACCTGCCCACTTCAATCAACCAGGGGCACAACCTGCCCACTTCAATCAGCCAGGGGCACAACTTGCCCACTTCTCTCAACTAGGGGCACAACCTGCCCACTTCAATCAGCAAGGGGCACAACTCGCCCATCTCAGCACCAATTAGCAAGGGGCACGACTTACCCATCTCTGCAAAGTCAACATCATCAATCATCAGCCAGGGGCAGAAGCAGCCCATCCATTGGACCAAGAAAGGGAAGTGGCCAGCCCTAGATTGGTCTGATGTCCAGATTCCAAGCTCATGTCTAGTTGCGGAACCAGACGAACTGCAATGCGAGGTAATTGACCCGGGAGGGACTGAGTACGGCTCAGATCTCGAACCCGACCAGCATGAAATCATGGTCATTGGTCCAGACCGTGATTCTTTGCCCAAATCATCAACCCCCACCTCTTCAGGGGAGGAAGTGTGGGGTCCTGAATGGTCATCTGTTCCCCTCACTTTTGAATCAGCCAAAGAGCCATCTGAGGGCTCTGGCTTCCAAAAAAAAACGCCTGTTTAGGCAGCGACCGGAACTTTGGAACAAGTTGGGATCAATCATGGTCTGCAATGCCCGCTTGTTCAAAGTCCCGCGAATTTCGAAAAGCCAAAAAAATCAAAAACTTTCAAAAACCAAAAACATCTAGTATTTCCATTTCAGAAAAATCTCAAAAATCAAAAAATATTTCTTTCCCTGCATTCAATAGTGTGCCAAGTTCGTCTAAAGAGTCGCATGAGTTTGAAGTCGAATCATATGATTTCGACATCGAATTAGACTTTGAGCTCATGGGTCTGGACGAAGCTCGGGACGAGGAAGATGATGATCCGGCTCCCGAACTAGAGGATCTCCTCAAAAAGTTCGAATCCAAAGCCAATGTTGTAGCCAATGATTTCGAGATAGTAAACTTGGGGACACCTGAGATCCCTAGGGAAGTACGCATTGGAAAATCGTTGCCACCTGAGATGAAACAGAAAATGATAGAGTTCCTAGCTCCAAGATTGTCCAACTTTGCGTTCTCATATGAAGACATGCCGGGGCTCGATGAAGAGCTTGTTGTACACCATCTGCCAACCAAGGCAGATATGAAGCCAGTGAAGCAAAAACTTCGAAGAATGAAGCCAGAATGGGCTCTGAAAGTCCGAGATGAAGTCATCAAACAATACAACGCGGGATTCTTGGTAGTCTCCAACTACCCTGAATGGCTCGCCAACATCGTGCCAGTACCAAAGAAGGACGGCAAGGTTCGAATGTGCATCGACTTCCGAGATCTCAACAAAGCCAGTCCAAAAGATGACTTCCCTTTGCCACATATCGACACTCTGGTCGACAACACTGCTGGATACAAGATCTTCTCATTCATGGACGGGTTCTCAGGTTACAATCAGATCAAGATGGCCGTCGAAGATCGCGAGAAGACATCGTTCATCACTCCCTGGGGAACCTTCTGTTACAGGGTAATGCCGTTCGGTCTGAAGAACGCAGGAGCAACATATCAGCGAGCAATGACAGCATTATTCCACGACATGATGAACAAAGAACTTGAAGTATATGTGGACGACATGATCGTCAAATCTCGCACAATTGAAGGACACTTTGAAGATCTGAAGAAGTTATTCAACAGATTAGAAAAGTACAAGCTCCGCCTCAACCCTCAGAAATGTGTCTTCGGTGCAATGGGAGGTAAGCTCCTCGGCTTTATGGTGAGCGAGGATGGTATCAGGGTCGACGAGACCAAAACCAGAGCAATCATCGAGATGCCCCCTCCTAGAACAGAGAAAGAAATTCGTGGCTTCCTCGGCAGAATTCAATACATCAGTCGCTTCATCGCACAGCTCACACCTATCTGTGAGCCAATATTCAAGCTCCTTCGGAAGAACGTCCCAAAAGAATGGAATGATGATTGCCAAGTCGCCTTCGACCGCATCAAGAAATATCTCATGAATCCTCCAGTCCTAGTGCCTCCCACTCCTGGACGACCACTATTGTTATACATCTCGGTAGCAGTAGAAGCCATAGGCTGTGTCCTCGGTCAGCACGACGAGACCAGGAAGAAGGAACAAGCAATATATTATTTGAGCCGAAAGTTCACCGACTACGAGACCAGGTATTCCCCGATCGAGAAGACTTGCCTCGCCCTAGTCTGGGCAACTCAGCGACTCCGTCAATACATGATTGCATTCCCTATTCTCCTTCTCGCTCACATGGATCCGCTCAAGTACCTGTTCGAGAAACCGGCACTCACTGGAAGGATAGCTAAATGGCAGCTACTCCTGTCTGAGTTCGACATCACCTATGTCACTCAAAAGGCAATCAAGGGACAGGCCCTCGCCGATCATCTTGCGGCTCACTCTCTCCTGGACTATCAGCCGCTCAAGACATTCTTCCCTGATGAAGATCTCTTGCTCATTGAAGAGGAAGAAAAGAAGAAAAAAGATGAATGGACGTTATTCTTCGACGGCGCAGCAAATTCTAAAGGGAGAGGTATTGGAGCAATCCTCTACTCTCCAGATGATGTCCCTATTCCTATCTCGAGGCGCATCGCATTTGAGTGTACCAACAACATGGCAGAGTATGAAGCATGCATCGCTGGCTTAAGGGAAGCCATAATCTTGGGCGTCAAGAAGCTACGAGTATTTGGAGACTCACAGCTTATCATCAATCAAACCAATGGCGAATGGAAGACCAAGGATGAGAAGTTGATACCATATCATGTGTATCTTGACAATCTGCTCGAAGAATTCAAGGAAATCACCTTCTCATACATGCCTAGAGCCAAGAACCAGTTTGCAGATGCTCTCGCCACACTTGCATCAATGCTCGAGGTCCCAAAAGGAGCTTTAGAATGGGAGCTCACAGTCGAAATTCAAGAAGAACCTGCTTTTTGCCTGCAAATAGAAGAAGCCGAAGTTGTCCCTGACAAACCCTGGTATGCCGACATCAAGCAATATCTCGAAACCCAGGAATATCCAGAATCAGCAACAGCAATAGATCGCCGAACCATCCAACGTTTGGCCGGCCAGTTCACCATCAGTGGCGAAGTTCTCTACAAGCGATCCTATAATCACATCCTCCTCCGATGCGTCGATGAAACAGAAGCTGCAAAGATCATGAAAGAAATACACGAAGGAATCTGTGGCCCACACATGAATGGGCACATGATGGCAAAGAAGATTCTACGACTCGGCTACTACTGGCTCACCATGGAGACAGACTGTTGCCAGCACGTCAGAAAATGCTGCAAGTGTCAAGAGCATGCGAATCAAATCCATGCCCCATCATCAGAGTTATACAACCTGACCACCCCCTGGCCCTTCTCCATGTGGGGACTCGACATCATCGGCAAGATCAGTCCCAAAGCATCAAATGGTCACGAGTACATACTTGTGGCAGTCGACTACTTCACCAAGTGGGTAGAGGCAGCCTCCTACACCACGATTGCAGCATCTCAAGTGATCAAATTCATGAAGAACAACATCATATGCCGATATGGAATCCCTAATGCCATCATCACAGATAATGGGACCCCGTTCGTCAACAAGAAGATGGATGACTTCCTCAGCAAGTTCAAGATCCAACGTCATCGATCAAGCCCCTACCGTCCCCAGATGAATGGTGGGGTAGAAGCCGCAAACAAGACAATCGTCAGGATACTCGAGAAGATGGTCGTGACATATCGAGATTGGTCAGATATGCTCCCATATGCACTTTGGGCCTATCGAACGTCTGTACGGTCTGCTACGGGCGTTACTCCTTTCGAGCTTACTTACGGAATGGAAGCAGTCCTACCAGTCGAGGTGGAAATACCATCACTTCGGGTGTTATTAGAAAGCGGAATTGAAGAAGGAGAATGGCAACGGGCCAGATTCGATCAGTTGCAGCTAGCAGATGAAAAACGCATGCGTGCACTAAGTCATTCACAGTGCTATCAGAAAAGGATCGCTCGGGCTTACAACAAGAGAGTCCGAAAAAGGAGTTTCAAGGTAGGCGACATGGTCATGAAGAAGATTCTACCGTCGCACCTTCCGGACCCCAGAGGAAAGTTCAAACCCTCGTGGGACGGGCCGCTGATCATCAGAGAAGTACTTCCCGGAGGCGCCCTCAGACTCACCAGCATGAGAGGGGTGGATCTTCCTGAGCCAACCAACGCCGACAACGTGAAAATCTTTCACGGGTAAGTTATTCTGACCTTATCAAGAGTTACTTTAATAGAGCTGAAGTCAAGAGGTCGAAGCTAAGACCTCTGAGAAATCATCCCGTCCACCAACAAGTCTTTCAAATAAGGGGATTCCAAAAGAGAAAAATACAAAAAAAAGGGGGGGGATTCAAAAAGAAAAGACAAAAAAAAGAGAGAAAAAGAATACAGAAGAAAAAGAAAAAAAAAAGAGAAAAGAGAAAGAAAAAGGGAAGCCAAAGCAAGGCACCCGAGGAAAAAATCAACCCAAAAAGAAACACAGTCATCCATCCATTCATCTCGGAGGAGTCTTTAGCAAAGACCGACAGCTCTATCATCGTAACTTAGGATAAGGGCTGAAAGACTGCCATCGGCCGGCAACGACGGATTCCCGACCTCTAGCCGCCGCAGTTATCCAGAGATCCAGAAAGAAAAGAAAAAAAAAAGAGAGAAAAGAAAAAGAAAAAGAAAAAGAAAGGTGTGCCTAAACAAAGAGGGCGGAGTGAAAACCCGAAAGGGCGCTCCGAGTAAAAACAATGGGCATACAGCGGACTTGGTGAAAACCTGAAAGGGCGCCAAGGGTAAAAACAGCACAGCTGTCAAGGGGCAGGCAAGACCAAATACCCGGGACGTGGTGAAAACCTGAAAGGGCCCCACGGGCAAAAATGACGGGAAAAAGCCGGCTGTGGTGAAAACTCGAAAGAGCGCTGCAGGCAAAAATGGCTCAAATGAAAAAAAAAAAAAAAAAAGAAAAAAATAAAAGTGCAGGTACCAAGAAAGCAGACGGTCCAGATCAGTTCAAGCGGTTACAGTTCAAGAACAAGAAGAAGCGCAGTCAGGAGCGAAGAACTCTACAGACTCTGACAATCTCAGGAAACGAGAGTTCCCGTTGCCTACATCTCTAGGGAACCAAAGGATCAAGCAAGTCAAATCTCGAGATATCGGTCAAATCATTGACCGAGCCCCAGTTCTGATTCCTATATCCCGACACAAAATCCAGACACACTCACAAGACAACTCATGGCACAGTAGATTTTCAAACACTTTTTTCTCTTTTCAATTAAATGCATTATATTTCTCTTACACATATCATCTTTTTCAAAAATACAAAAAAATGCATCATCATCAATCATATATGCAAAAACCAGTGTGCAGGTGGCCAACACAATCAATCTCTACCCTCCTCCTCGGCCACATCAGGTGAGTCCTCTGACTCATAAAAAGATAGTCTCGCTCTCAACCTGCTCACTTCCATACGCAGGTAATGCGCCTCATCGCGCTCAATGGTACGGATCGCTGTCTCCTCATCAGACAACCTCCGATCGGCAGCCAATCTCCTCGACATCATCTCGCAATGATACCGAAGTGCAGAAATCTCAGACAGCAGATGGCCATGAGTGGCCAAAAGGAAGCCAGGATCGACAAAAGGGAGCTCCTCAAAAGGTTCATATGAACCAGATGAAGAGCCAGCATCCCCAAGAATATCCTGCTCATCCTCATCAGCAGTCTGGTGCCAACAAGGGATACGTCGATACAAAGACTGCTCAGCAGCCCAGTACTGATATGGGGCGGTCGCCATCGGAAAAGTCCGCAGCTCAAATCCCAACAAATCAGCTGTCAAATAACTCGCCCAAGAACAATCAATCCGGGTCCTGAAGTCAGAGGATCTAGGTGGAAGTGCCCGACGCCCGATACCCGTGAAAGCGAAATGAGGAACATCCTGCTCATACCCAAACTGCCGCAGGAACCGAATGGGATGGTAAGAAAAGTAGGATCGAAAGCCTACCAACATCAGAGGATGGCGGTGTGCATCGCAAAGCACTGGAGGAAGTGAAAGCCAAGATGACTCCCAACGAACGTTCCAGTCACGAAGTTCAGCGAACATCCTGCGATACAGGGGCTCGCTCATCCTGGCTGTATGAGGAAGGAACTCGATGATATAACGCATAATGTCAGAGCCCGGGATGCCAGGAAGAGGTACAGGAACGGTCAGAGAAAGACGCTCCCATAGCCATACCTGATCACAGAAAGTAAAAGAAGTTCAGCTAAAGCAAAACAATTCCTACCAAAGCAAGAAGAAAAAAGGTGCAGAAAAGATACCTGAAGGAAAGCACAACAGCCGCGAAGGACACGAGTGCGGCCCAGGGCACAGTCGGTCAGCCCATCAAGTAGCTCGGCCAAGATGAGAGAAATGATCCCTTGCCGACGGACAGCTCGGCTCATCACCTCAAAAAGCAAAGGAGTCTGGGACCTGCGCCATCCCGAGAACAGCACCTCAGCAATCAAGCAAAACATCAGTGCGTTCCGAGCAAAGGTAGAACCAGCCGTACTCTGGGGACCCGAAAAAAGATCATACAGCAGGTCCAAAGAGAACACTACAGCATCCTGGCCACTAGCTGCAGGCCGAACAAGATAGGGGATCCCAAACCAGTTCTGCGGTGTAGCAGTCTTCGGCGATGTCTTCGGCGAAAAGTACTGAGTATAATCCAAGGGTAAGCCTGTCAAGCGTGCAAGCTCCTCCAAAGAAGGCCCCATCTCCATATCATTGAACGCAAACAAGTTCAACGAAGGGACCCAGTCAATCAAGGCAGCTCCGAGCATCCTCCAGTCAATGTCAACTCTAGCCATATGAATCAGACTGCCAAAGCCATAAGACTCCAAATCTCGAATCTCATAAGCTGACAAGCTGTCAAGCCAAGCAAGCAGTCGTGGCGAGCAAGAAGAACGAGGAAGCAGCTGACAAGTCCTCACCGGTATCCCCTCCAGCACAAAAGGCCCAGAAATCGAGGACAACTCATCGAAGATCGGAAGGTCAACAGGCGAAGGAGAAGGAAAAGCTGGAACCTCTGCAGACTCGACAGCCCCTGACCTGTCCCCAGTAACGGCTATGTCTGATATAGCCGCATCACTGTCGGAAACTGTCACAACCTCAGCCGCATGAGAAGACTCGCCCACCTCGTGAACAGAGTGCGCAAAGGGCCGATGACCAAAGGAAGGACAATGCTCTCCATCAAAAGGACTATCAGTGAAGATCACACCGCACATCGTGACATCCTGGCTAATCTGACCGTCAAAGAATACATCTGAACCATCCAAAAGGGTCTCGGTTACCCCGATCGAAGAATCAACTGCCAGATCCGGACCTGCGGCCCTCTCCAGTAGGAGATCATGAATCCAATCATCATCCTGACCGATCAAAGGGATCATCGAGGCATCCACACCGTCCATCATCAGGGGGACATCATCAATGATCACATCAAGTCCACCCAAGCAAGTATACCGCACATCTCGGCCCTCATCCAGAGCATCCAAACCGTCAAAGGTACCATCTGAGCCATTCATACCATCCAGACATGAGATCAGCCCATCTATGTCCCTCATAGTCCCATCATCACCGTCCATCACATCATCCATGGGACCCACACTCAAGGGATGCATAGCCTCACCTATGTCCCATCCCATCATCTCATCCATACCATCCATTCCTCCCATAATGAGGGCCCCATTCAAATCTGAAAATCCAGCCATCCCACCATTAATGGACCCATTCAAAGCTCCACCAACCACCAAGCTTAAGTCTTCATCAATGCCCCCTCTTAATGCCCCATCTACCCCATCCATTAAAGGCATCTCCCCATTATCAAAGCTCAGTTGAAGATCTGAAGTGTGGGACCCACCTTGAACAGCCCCCACAGCCCATAAATCCCCACCATCCATGGCCCAAGAAAGCACAAGGCAAGATGAGGACAAGATGATGATGAAAGAGGAGACAAATAGAAGATTCATTGTTGGAATCGAACCTGAACGTACACAGCAGGTGGGGACAGCAGCAACAGGGACCAGAGAATGTCCGAGCACGAGCCAGCCCAGGCCGCTCAAGAGACGAGCTCTGGGCGGCCTGCCCTGGGCCGCCCGTACGGACGCGGTTCCTCTCTCTCCGCGGGATTGGCTCCAAGGTTCTTGGTAGGTGAGACTGACAGTCCACGTCAGCAGATGGCACTCCATGGGCCGCCCAAGGCTCCGGTCCACTCCAGATTTCGATTGAGGCTGATCAAGATCATATACAAGGTGCCCCACCAGTCCAATCATGAAGTAATGCGGCCAGAACATGGCTGATCAAGTCAAAGAGAAGGAAATGTGATCAAGTGGGGGCCACAAGCAATCCAAGTCATTCAAAGACTAGATCATCATGATCTGAACCATGGAAGAGCTCGCATGGGTCATCAAATAGCAAGGCCAAGGGTTTGATCATCAAAAGAAGGGTCAGAATCCAAGATCTAACCATCAAGTGGGCTCACAAAGTCAAGACAAGCGATCTGAGCCATACAAGCCATCATCCACACCATGAGAAGCCTTCTTAGCCTCACAAATCATCAAAAGAGGTGCCCCAAAGTAAAGCCAAGGTCGCAAGTGGGCCCACAGGGCCGAATCTATCAATCTGAACCATTCAAGGGCTAAATCATCAGGATCCAAACCATTGGAAAGCTTACACAAGTCAGGAAGCAGCAAGATCAAAGGCATGATCATCAAGAGAGAAGGCCGGAATCCAAGATCCGATCATCAAATGGCCCGCAGGGCCAAATCAAGCAATTCGGACCACTCAAATCACAGTCAGCCCCGTCAGAAGCCAAAAAAAGCAAGGTAAGTATGCCCAACCCCATCAACGTGGTCCGAAGACCTTAAACTACGTCGGGATCAACATCCCGAGAGATTTTCAATAAAAGCCGGCGTCGGTCTTGTTTGTTCACATCAAGATCAATGACTCCGGACATTTTCAAAAATCATAAAAATATATTACTAGCCCCGCTTTTAAAGTTGTGGTCCGAAGACCTTAAACTACGTCGGGATCAAGATCCCGAGGGATTGTCAATAAAACCGGCATCAGTCTTCTTCAAGATCTGGTGGCTCCGGACATTTTCAGAAAACCAAAAAAATATATACATCACTTGCACAGTTTCATGGTCCGAAGACCTTAAACTACGTCGGGATCAAGATCCCGAGGGATTTTTAATAAAAATGGGTATCGATCTCGACCATCAAAATCAGAATCGATGACCCAGAATTTTTTTCCAAAAAAAGAAAACAAAAAAATGTCTTTCCTCTTTTAAAGTTTTGGGTCCGAAGACCTTAAACTACGTCGGGATCAACGTCCCGAGAGATTTTTAATAAAAACCAACATCGATCCCAGCCTTTCAGGCCAAGATCTGATGATCTGGATCATTTCGAAAAAAATAAAAAAATGTGTTTGCCCCCCCCTTTTACTAAGTCTAGGTCCGAAGACCTTAAACTACGTCGGGATCGACATCCCGAGAGATTTTCAATAAAAGCCGGCGTCGGTCTTGTTTGCTCAAGATCAATGACTCCGGACATTTTCAAAAATCATAAAAATATATTACCAGCCCCGCTTTTAAAGTTTTGGTCCGAAGACCTTAAACTACGTCGAGATCCACATCTTACCAGCAGTAGAAGCTGGAAGTGGATGAAAATTCCACATCTTTTCCCTGCATTTCAGAAAAATCACAAAATACAAAAAACATTGCAAAATCACCTCTTCAAAAATCACAAAAATATTTCCCTTGCTTTCAAAGAAAATATTGTCAAAAATCACAAAAATATTTCCATCGCTTTCAAATCAAATATCTGCAAAAATCACAAAAATATTTCCCTTGCTTTCAATCAAAATATTTCAAAAATCACAAAAATATTTCCTGTGTTTTCAATAACCAATCTCTATCCTGATCGCTCAGGTAAAGATTCGGACCACATATCTACAAAAAAATCACAAAAATTAGCATCCCCAGCACTACAATTCAGGAGTCTTGAACTCCGCTCACTTCACAGTATGGGATGACGGATCCAGTCGCCCGCAAATTGGAATCTTGACCAAAAACGGGCAACCAAACACCATCTCAATCACATGTATGCCCAGAAGCATCTTGAAGTCGGATGATATCCTCGTACATTCTCATTAGCAAAGAAACAGCATCTTGGGACGATGGACCTGATCGACCACGAGTCGGGATCTTGACCAACCCGCTGTCCAAACCTCCGTATCAAAAAGAAAAATCCCCAAGGGAGTACAACCCTGCAAGCAATAAGCTCAAAGTTCTCTGCACCCACAGCAAAAGCAAAATCATCAAACGAGAAGAGAATGAGCCAAGCCATGCATTCATCATGCATCTCCATGCATCAGCATCCATCGCATCAATCATCATGTTTACCTGCTTTCAAAATAAAAGTCGGTTAGCTAAAGACCCCACAGGCATCCCTAGTGGAGGCACATGCGAACCAGATTTTCATTTCAAAAAGACAAAAAAATATTTCTATTTGCAAATAAAAACCCCACGGAGTATCACTCCCCAGAGTGGGTATCTTTTCAAAAATCCAAAAATATTTTCTCAGTAGAGCGTTCTGCCTCCAACACACCAGGAGATCTTCCATATTTCTGGGTAGGAGCCAACGCAAAAATCAAATAAGATCCAATGTCTCGCGGTTTCCCCGGAGATCATCGGATCCAATGCACTCAAAGTACGGTCGAACTGAACTCCAGTGTCAGTGCGGTCGTACCACATGCCAAGATACGAAAAGATGAAAAGCCAAAAGGCTCGGTCAAAGAAACCATTTGAACAGGTGGAAACGATGAATTGTAACCCAAGTATCAAAATCAGCAGATTGGGTGGAAAGAGTTCACCCGCACATACCTAGGCGTGGATGCCTGAAGTACCTTGACTGAGTCCAAGTCGGCGTAGTAGAATCCCGTAAGACTATCGGACGCAGGTCGTCTAACCACTTTGACAGTCAAGCGAAACAAGTACTCCTGGAGTGATCTGGGAAAACATCAAACATCACACAATCAGTCTCAGGGTCAGCATCCTCGTAAGACTAACGGACGCAGAGGCTCTGCTGTACCTTTCCGATGTTAGTACCGATCGGGAATGGAAGGGTTGCGATTGGGTACCCAGGTTGCAGCAAACTGCAGGGACAATCGCAACGTTTTCTCCAAACTCTCGCGGTATGTGCGAGTTATCAATTTCCAGACAATCAACTGACTCAGATACAAAGGACAACAAAGATTCCAGACCACAATCAAGGAAAGAATGAATTGCAAACCAAGCATCAAAACCAGCAGATCGGGTGGAAAAGCCCACCCGCACATACCTAGGCGTGGATGCCTGAAGTACCTTGACTGAGTCCAAGTCGGCGTAGTAGAATCCCGTAAGACTATCGGACGCAGGGCGTCTAACCACTTTGACAGTCAAGCGAAACAAGTACTCCTGGAGTGATCTGGGAAAACATCACACAATCAGTCTTAGGGTCAGCATCCTCGTAAGACTAACGGACGCAGAGGCTCTGCTGTACCTTTCCGATGTTAGTACCGATCGGGAATGGAAGGGTTGCGATTGGGTACCCAGGTTGCAGCAAACTGCAGGGACAATCGCAACGTTTTCTCCAAACTCCCGTGGTATGTGCAAGTGAGCGATCTCCAAACGATCAACTGGCACAGATGCAAAGGCAAGCAATGATTTCAGACCATGATCCATGAATGACCGGGTCAGAAGTGGGGTGTCCACTCACTTTGGCATTCGGTTGCACGCAACCTCTGCCAAAGAGGGGCATCTGTAGACACCCCACCTTCGGCTACACTGTTGGTAGAGATAGCTGGTTGAACGGAGGACCATACCCCCAAATCCCAAGTCCAAACTCAGCCAAACTCACCCTTGTAAGCCCCATTCCATAGCCCAGTTTAAGCCTGAACCCAGTCAACCCAGTCCTAAACACCACCCAGAAAAACCCCCCATAAAAAAGGCCAGTCAAAAAATCCCAAAAAAGTCAAACTCACTGAGTCAACTCGCTGAGTTAACCCGCTGAGTCAACCCGTCGAGTCAAAACACCGAGTCAACCCGTCGAGTCAACCCGTCGAGTCAAACCACCGAGTCGACCCGCTGAGTCAACTCACTGAGTCGACCAGCGAGTCCAATAGCAGCCCCGAGGGAACGGCCATACTCGCTGGAAACCGAGGAGCGGCCGTACGGGCGGCCCATGGCAGGCCGCCCGGACAAAATTACGACTTCTGCCACTCTCCGCTGCTATAAATACTCCCCTCCCCTTCTCATTTCAACAAGCCATTCGAGACCACTCAGCCAGAGAGAGCCCGTCCGTCTGAGTCACCCCCCTTCATCCTTTAGCCCATTCCTTCACCAAGGAGAGCCCGAGTGAGGAGAGTCTAGCCCTGGTCCAGCCCAGCCTGACCACTGGTCCAAGCCTCCCAAGCCACCCAAGTCTTGATCCAGCCACTCGAAGCCAACCCTTGCGACACCTCCGTCCATCCAGCTACTCTTTTTCCAGCATCATCTCATTCGCATCTAGCATAAGTGCAACATTTACTTTTCTTCCAACCCCCCTGCTTCACTACTAGCACCTTGATCCGTCAAGTACACATGCATATGTCTTTATATTAAGCACCTGTCAGTTCGAGCGTATGCTCTGGGCTTGCCCGTTGTTGGAACCTGCCCATCAGAAACTCTTACTGTTCAGACCTGCATTCATGCTTCACCATAAAACACCTTGATCATTCAAGCACACTGCATACGTCTTACATTAAGCACCTGTCAGTTCGAGCGTACGCTCTGGGCTTGCCCGTTGTTGGAACCTGCCCATCAGAAACTCTTACTGTTCAGACCCGCATTCATGCATCATATCATCCATGAGAATATACGAGGATTAAACTAGACTTTCAAGTATCCGATCGATTCTGTGAAGTAGAGACCGTACTTCGGTACGGGCAGTGTGTGGGGTGCTTAACCTCTTCCCACCCTGTAACCGTGATCCCTTACCTTGAATCTCTGGCCGCAGATCAACAGGAGTCATTTTAGAGGAAGGAATCTTCGGATTCCCTTCTCTAACGTTTCTACGGGGTCTAGCCGACTGTAGATTCGAAGTAACTGGCTAGTGGCGACTCTGGTCTTATATAAATTCATTTAAGCACATCCAGCTCCATACGACAACCAAACGAAGCCCTCGAGAACGAGGCAAGCCAGTGGCACAAGCGGCGATTTCGCACTCACGCATCCTCATCTCCTTCTTTTCCGAAAGGAAAGGGGAAGGGAGAAGAACGTCGTGTGGGAGCGCGGAAAAATCGGCGAGGGTCCACAGGTTCTTAAAAGAAAATATTCTTTCCCGGCTTATAACGCCTCAAGCCATTGTAAGTGATGAAGGGTCACACTTCTGTAATAGACCAGTCGAAGCATTAATGAAGAAATATGGTATTACACATAAAGTGAGCACCCCTTATCACCCACAAACAAGAGGACAAGTCGAGATATCCAACAAAAAAATCAAACATATATTGGAAAAAATGGTAAACTCGAATTGCAAGGATTGGTTGCTCAGAGTAATCGATACACTCTAGGCTTACCGTGCAGCTTTCAAGACTCACATTAGAATGTCGCCTTATAGACTCGTCTATGGGAACACTTGTCACTTGCTCGTGGAGTTGGAACATAAGACATACTGGGCGATTAAGAGAATAAATTTCGATTCTGACAAAGCGAGCTTGCTACGCAAGCTTCAATTGAATGAACTTGCAAAAATTCGGAACGAGGCTTGTGAGAACTCTAGAATTTATAAGCACATGAAAAAGGTGTTCTACGACAAGAATATCTTTCGTAAAACTTTCACAATAAATCTAAATGTTCTTTTGTACAATTCTTGAATTGTATTTATTTCTGAGAAAATTAAGATCTCAATGGACTGGTCCCTTCATT
Organism: Liriodendron chinense; assembly: GCA_003013855.2. Classification (NCBI taxonomy): domain Eukaryota; kingdom Viridiplantae; phylum Streptophyta; class Magnoliopsida; order Magnoliales; family Magnoliaceae; genus Liriodendron; species Liriodendron chinense. Next base: position 3,241,334 of record ML058445.1, on the reverse strand, counting down.
GTTAAAATTGTTTATCCATATGGGACCGTCAGCGGTTAAAGGAATGATAACATCTTTAAAGTGAACGGTCAACGTTTAAAGCCATTCTTTGAGAATTTTCAGAGAATATGTCTATACCTCTAAAAGATTCTATGTATTAGTATATTTGATCTCCTAGTCTGACAGAGGTATAGAGTGGTTAGAATATGTTTGTTTTTGTTTTTGCTTTTGTTTTTGTTATTGGAGTTTATAAGAACGATTTCGAATCCTCCAGGTACTCTCTTTCTCACTCTCATTTGTTTTGTCATTGCTCTTATGTTGTTATATATTGCATATGTTTCATACATTGGGGACAATATAAGCTTTCAGTTGAGGGGTGAGATTCCTATGAGTCCACTAGTATTTTATAATATTTTGAGAAAAAGTTTTGAATTTTTTTTCAATTTTCTGTCATTGAAACTCTTTTGGAAAGTTAGATTTCTTAAAAATTGAGTCCATGAGAATTTGAGATGATAAAATATGAAGTGATTTGATTTTGAGAAACTTAAAATTCCTTTGAGTTAATAGTTTTCTACGTGAGTTCCCCTCTTTATATGGCTGATAGAAAATTTGAACATTATGGGAATCTAGTCCACATTACACATCTCTCATTTGTAAGGATTAGAGAGGATATTTAGATTGATTAGATTATGATCTAAAGTATTGAGGAACCAAGCCGGGGAGTATTGTCCATCGCATTCAAAAGAATATAAAACAAATTAAAATATGAATTTTTAAAAAGCCTGTCTAGAATCTTTGATATATGAGAGAGAGAGAAAAAAAAATGGAATTAAAAATCAATGAAAAAGAATATCGAAAAGGGCTACCTATCACCAACCAGGGGAGGGCTGACCACCCAAGCTGGCAATGAGAAGTAGTGTGAAAGTCGTCAATAGAACGTTAAGGCAAAATCTTGTCATAGGCTTGTTGTCATCTGTGCACTTTTGAGATTGAAATCTAGTTGATCCGTGAAAAAAATGGATAATCTTGAAATATGATGAGAAATTACTAAGCACACTAGATCAAGACTGTTTGAATGGATTCTATTTGTCAATTAATCAGTGGGGACTCTATTTAAAAACTTGTTATGGCAGTGGAAGATTAAGATTTCAGAATCTATCAATAAATGTTTTTTAATCTCTATATCACATGACTTGTGTCGTAAAGAAGTAATTTTTTAAAAGAGAGTTGAGGTTAGGAAATTGAATCATTCTCACGCATGTTTTGCTCAGGAGTAGCAAAATTCTGGTTAAGGGGTGTGTTGAGCTCTGAATTGTGCATATTTTAACCCCAATTCATCACACATTATGCATGGTTTACATTGTAAAAGACGCATCTTATATGTGTATTTGTGTGTGTAGGAAAGAGAGAGAAACATCATGATTTCAATGCTAATAGGACTGCTTTGAAGCACCTTGAAGATCAATAGAAGAAGAACCAAGAGGTGAAGAAAAGAGAGAAGGCAAATTGTAAAGAGACAGTCTCCACGACCATTCAACCGACCGGTCATCCGCAGCCTAAGACCGATCGCCTGGCCGGTCGAATTTCAAAAGCTAGGAGACTTTACTTGCTGGACTGGTTTGACCTCCCAAGATCGGTCACCCGACCGGTCATTGAGCATCCAGGATCGGTCGCATGACCGATCAAATTAGGAAGATGGAAGGCCAATTTTGTCCTAACCTTGCTAGACTATTTCAGAGCATCTACGACCGGTCACCCGACCGGTCGGCCAGGCACTCCGGATTTTAGAATTCTATTTTGTTTGTTATTGTTTGAGCCATGACTGGTTGGCCATCGACTCGACTATGTAAGTGCTGCGCAAAATCTTGAAGATTCCAAGGAGGTGCTCGAATTTCTCTATAAAAGGACACCTCCATAAGTTTCCCAAAGCATCTAAGAAGAGTTCTAAAAGTGTTAGAGGTGGATATGATCGAAGTGAGGCTTCTACAACTCTGGTTTTTAGGGTTTTTCTAGTTCTAGTTTATGTTCTTCATAGTTTTTCTTTTATTTTCTAGTACAATCATGTCTCCGATTGGTTAGACGCTAAGAGGTGAAGCTTATAGCTATTCCTAATGCTTTAATTCAATTTTAGCTTTTTATTTTTTGGATTTAATGTTAAACATGGTTTATTAAAAGTTTAAATAAAGTTTTAAGTTTTAGTTTTTCTTTGATCTCTTGATAGGTCTGGTTTCATGTGATGCTTAGAGGATCTAAACTTAGATTCTTATTTGTTTTGCAAGATCTAGACCTATATAATTCAAGGAACTGAATTCCCTGAGCTCTAAAGCTTAGATTTTAATGTAGGAACTAATTTAAACCAAAGTTCTAATCTTTTGTAGAATTCTGAGATAGCTGTTTGTTTATTGTTATTGATCTGATTGAAGTTCAAATCATGGTGTTAATCAAATATAGTGACAGGATCCGAGGAATACCATAATTGTGATCTTACCACGTTGGATAGAGGATTGGCCTGTACAATAGAGTCCGCCCAATGCCTGAACTTTTTCGAGGGAATCATATCAATGGACAAGCATCTGTTTTAGACTGTTTTGATGTATTAACCGCTCCATATTCTAGCTGTATAGGATTGGATTTCGATTCCAGTTGTGTAGTTGAGAAACCTAATTGAATTATTCATTGAGGAAAGTTATAAGTGGACCCTTGGCATTCTAGTGCCTTTAGATTATTGATTTCATCTTCTTACTTTACTGTTTAAAGCCATTCGTACAATTCATATTTTCAAATTTAGTCTCTCTTAACTTGATCTTAGTTTAAATTATTTTGAAAAGTTTTGTGAATACTTATATAATCCCTGAGGATGATCTCGGTCTCACTGAGTTATTATTACATCACAACCTTGCACCTGGGGTTGGCGAACAGCTAACACTTGATCATACGGGTGTCTAGAGCCTCTTTATAGCTTATTGATAATCAAACATGTTCCTATTGAATGCACCATGATAAATGACGTTGATTGGAAGTCGCTGTTGAAATCAACGAATGTTCTCTATTCCTAGAAGTCAGAAGGGGATTAAGGCAACAAGGAGGTGAAGCGCACCCTTATGGTATTATAAGGATGTGGACCATCTTATGGCTGAAGGAGTCCGTCGGATGATACATGGTCTATGTGCATCGAAGATATAAACCCTCAATCATCTTGTCTGAAGATGTAAAACTACGACACTTAATTGTGTGTGTTCATCTTGCTCGCTGATGTAAAATGGATTGAGTGCCTTATCAGCGATAGAAGTTAAAGGTGGATGGAAATTCCACATTTTTTCAGAGGAGGCTTAACCGTACAATTAGAAGACCAATCCAATCCCTCTAAATCAGGATCTTGACCAAAATCAACGGTTAGATCACCGTAATAAAATATCGACTGGGCCACCCTTCACCTTTCATCTCCAACGGAAAGGCAATCACATGTTGGGACGATAGACCTGATCAACCATAGATTGAGATCTTAACCAATGCCGCCAACTAAATCATCACCCTAAAACCAATTCCTGGTGGAGTAAAAACCCTAAAAAAGGTAATAAAATAAAAAATCACATGCATCACCGACAGAGACGGCCCCAATCGTAACTATTAAATTGCAAACTAGCTAACCGTACTCATGCATCCATCGCATCAAGTCCATCTATTTATATGTTTTCAATAAAAATCAAGCTTCAAAGCTCCACGGGCATCTCTAATGGAGGCACACGAAGTTGGGCCTTTCTCTATGAAAAACCCCATTTGTAATAAAACCCCATAGAGTATCACTCCCTAGAGTGAGTTTTTTTCTAAAAGTATCTAAAACATTTTACTGGTAAGCGCTCAGCTTCTGAGGCACTAAAAGGTCTTCCATACCTCTCGGTGGGAGCCGACGCAAAATCAAATAAAATATGATGTCTCGCGATTTCCCCAGAGACTATCAGATTTGAATGCACACCAAAGTATGAACAATCTGAACCCAAGTGTCAGTACAGTCGTACCAAATGCTAATGTAAGGGCTAACAATAAGCCTAAACCTAGTTAGAGGAAACCATAAAAATGGTGAAAACGATGAAATGAAACCCAAGTGTTGAAACCAACAGACTGCATGGAAAGAGGTCACCTGCACATGCTTAGGCATGGATGAATACGTACCTTAATCGAGTCCAAGTCGACACAGTGGATCTCCCGTAAGGCCACAAAAAGTGCAAGGAAACTAACCACTTTTACGATCAAGCAAAACAAGTACTCTTGGGGTGATCCGAGAAGCAATGGACAATCCAATTCAGGTCAATAACCTCGTAAGACCGCTCTAGCGTTGGGGTTTTGTTGTACTCTTCCAATGTTAGTACCGATTAGGAGTGAAAAGGCTGTGATTGGTGGCCCATATTGCAACCAGTGCAGGGGCAATCGCAATGTTTTCCCTAAACCCTCATGACACGTGTAAGTTATCTATTTCCAGACAATCATCTGACACAGACACAAAGGCAAGCAACAAATCCAAACCACATTCAAAACTGACTAAGGAGGGTGGGGTGTCCACTTGTTTTGGCATTGGCTTGCACCCAACCTCTGCCAAAGAGGGGCATCCGTAGACACCCCACCATAGGCCAATAAGTTGATCAAGATTGGACGATTTAGATGGATGATCGTAACCATGAACCCAGTCATAAACCTATCCTAATCCAAACCTTAATCCCAAACCCTAATCCAATCTTAAACCTTGAACCAAAAGCTCTAAGCCTAACTTAAACCCTTAACCAAGTCAAGCCATTGAACCGAGTCATAACCCGAACTTAACCAAAACCTCTAAAACCCTAGAATCCAAAAACCCTAGGAGTCCCAAAACCTGACTCGCAGAGTCAGCTCACCAAGTCATGTTGAGTTGACTTGTTGGTCACAAACCCAGCCAACCCACCTAGTTAAGCTAGAGCCTAAGCCTACCCAAAACTAAGTCCAAAGCCAACCCAAAGGCCCATCGAAGGTCCGTAGGAGAGATAACAAACGAACCAAGCAAGAGTCGAAGCTCCCACACGTGCTAGAGGCACCCTGCCAAAGCAAGGAGTGTAAGGTGGCTTGGGCGGCGGGTCACCTGTCGTTTGCCATATGGCACACCTTGCCCTTCGGTAGAGCACCTTCCAGGCGTGTGAGGTTCGGCTTTTTCACCTCCCATACGAGTGGCATTGCGAAAAGTCTCTTCTGCTCCTCCTTCGAGCCATAAGCCACCCTTTTACCAAGCCATCTAACCACCCAAATTACACCACTTGACAATCTTAAATATCAGCCATTGCACCATATTTTACCCCTAGACTTCCAAAGGAATTAGTAGAAAACCAGGCTTAGGGGTTATTTATAGCCCCCTCCCTTTCCCATTTTAACACCAATAATAATCCCTTCTCATCCCCAACACACCCACAAGTCCCTTCAAGCCTCTCCCCTTAGCTTAGTTTCCACCCCTCCACCAAGGAGAGGAAAAGAGTAGGAAGGAAGAGAGCCTAGGTCTAGCCTAGTCTAGTCTAAGTCTAGCATAGTCTAGCCCGGTCCTTAGCCTTTTGAGCAACCCAAGTTCCAACCTGATCCAATCAATCTAATCCTTGCACACAACTGTCCATCCAACCATCCAGTACTCGAATTAACTTCATCAATCTAGCATTAGCATTGTGCAATATTTATTCCCTTCTCAACCTCCCCTGCTCAGTTTATTGTATCAAATCCATCATATCATTGACTTGGACGTATGCTCTGTGGTCTGCCGATTTAATCAGATCTTGCCCATCAGAAACCCAATCATTTGGTTTATATATTATCATCGCACTATATGTATCACACCAACACCTAGCACCCAAATAGTTTAAGCATATGCTCTGTGGCCTGCCGACCTGATCGAATCTTGCCCATCAGAAACTTTAACTGGTTGGATACACATTTTATAATTATCCTACATATGCCTGCATCATTTTACTTTTAGTGTGCAAGAACTAGCCATAACCTTCAGAAATTAGCTTAATCATACGAAGTAGAGTTTGTACATTTGTACGGGTAAAGTTGGTACCTAACACCTTCCCTCTTTGTAACCGTAGTCCCGTACTTAAAATCTTTAGCTGTAGATTAATGAGTCATTTTAGGATTGAGGATCTTCGGATATACTCTTTCCTAATATTTCTATAGGGTCTAGCTAACTATAGAAGCGAAATAATTAGCTAGTGGCAACTCAATCAAATATCATATTATTAAATCCCCATTCCAACATACCACCCTTAAATAAACAAAAAAAAAAAACCCTCGAAGCACCGAGGCGGAAGCCCCTGTTCAGAGGTCACGTTTAGCTAACATCCACATTACCAACATACTTAATTGTTGAATAAGTCGAAACCATGATAAGCTGCTTGAGGCAAAAGTAACTTATGATAAGGGCCAGTTTGGATACCACCAGAAGTAGAAAAAGCAACTTATTCAAGATAAGTAAGTTTAGTTTATGATCATTGAAAAGTTATTTAAGAAAACTTTTTTATTTAAAGTTACTTAATCACATCAGTTTAATAAGTAAAAATTAAGATAAGCTACTTGAGGGGGGTCCGTATCCTTGCTTCGGTGGTAGACTCTCAAGAGTTTCAACATGAGGTCTGAGGTTCAAGTACTCATAGGTGGTGAAATCCCGTTGCGGGGTGAGTGTGGGGTGTGTGTGGGGTGCATGTTGTTGAGCTCTTAATTGTGCATATTCTAACCCCAATTCATCACTCATTATGCAAGGTTTTCATGATTTAAAGACTAATCTAATGCATGATTTTATGATTGTAGGAATGAGAGGGACTCCGCCCAATTGAAGACTAAAAAGATCTCTTTAAGAGCCTTAGATGAAGACTCAAGGTGGGCCGAAGAAAGAGGGAAGCGAGAGAGAAGAAAAGAATAAGGAAATGAAGAAGAAAAGAGCAAGACTGGTCGTGACCGATCGGCCATCTCCCCCTAACCCTGCTGAACTCTCTGGACGATTAAACCAGTTGGTCCAACAGGTCTGATAACCCCCTATGCACGCTAGACTGATGGGATAAGCAGTCCGACCCGTCGTGACCGGTTGGCCAGCCCAGTCCGACCGGTCTAGACCGGTTGGCCATGTGAAGACAGTGTACTTTCCAATTCTGGCTCCGATTTTCTCTACGCAGTGTGTATCCTTACGCAATTTCTAGATGATTCCGACACAGCAGAACCTCCCCACTATAAAAGGACACCTAGGGATCGTTCATAGGGCATCTTAGAAGGGATTGAATACGGTGGAAGACTGTGGAAGTTGATTTCGGAGTTCTACAACTCCTCCTAGTTTGCTTTCTAGTTTTATGCTTTGTTTAGTTGTTTTCATGTTTCCTTGGATCATGAATGGATAAACGTCTTAGCTAGGGCTAAGAGATGAAGCTTGTAGTGAATTTAAAATGTTTCAATTCGTTTGATTTGGTTTTAAGTTGGATTTCTATTGAAGAACAATGGTTTGAAGTTTAATTCAAGTACTAAGTAGTTTTTCTTAGTCTTATGATGACTCATGGATGTTTGGAAGAATTGCTTGAGTTCTTAATTGTTGTGAACTGGTCTAAACCTGTATGATCTGAGGAATTGGAATACGCTCTAGATCTATGACCTTCATGTGGGAACTTCTTACCAAAAGTCTATTTTTCTGGAAATTCTGAAGTATGTGAGACTATGTATGTGATTTGAATCAAGTTCAAATCATAATCTAGTTTTGTCTTGTGACGGGATTTAATGATGGTTATGATTGTGATCTTAGCCTATTGGAATTGGGACTGACCTATGCAATTGAGTATGCTCGTCCTAGCTTGCATTGAGTGAATCATATACATGGATCATACCTATGTCAGGATGATTGTTTTAACCGCTCTATCATCCGACTAGATAGAACTTAATTTCGATTCTAGTTAAGAAAGTGAGAAACCACAGCGAATTGAGCATCAAGGATTGCTACAAGTGGATCCTTGAACTCCTAGTGCTTTTTATTAATTGATTACCCTCAGTTTAATTCAACATTACTATTTACATCAAATTTGTTTGTTAGCTCTTTAGTAGAACTATTGAAAGTGTTTTGTGGATTCCTACATAAGTCCCTGTGGATCGACCTCGATCTTACCAAGATTATTACTACATCGCAACCCTACACTTGGGGAAGCGAACACATGTGTAAAAAAAGAAAAGAAAAAAAGGAAAAGTATCTTTAACTCACATCCAAACACCCCCTAAAAGACCCAACAGCTTTAAAAACAGGGCTTTGGTAGAGTTTTTTTTATGGGATTTTGGTTGGGCTCGGTGGAAAGAATTGCCCATATTAGTAAATGGAAAGGGCTCAGGAAGGGGTCATGCTCGGACACGAATTCTGGCCCCTTGAATGAAGTCAAGCTCCACCCTGACCCCACAAGAAGCCCAGCCCATTCCTCCTCTCTCTTAGCATCCTCCGTTAGAAGGTTGGGATAAGGTCAACTGGCACGACCACTTTTGAGGTGCGTTCCAACCAAGCTAAATAGGTAGCAGGTGAAGCTCGGGGTAGAAATGTCACCCATTTGAAGTAGATGGATCAGGTTGGGTTGGACCCTGCCTGATAAGGCTGTTAATGGGTTGGGCCAAGTAAATTTTTTAAATAGGCCCTGCGCATCAAGCCCAGCCCAAATAGTTCAAAAGTTAGGCAGAAGCCAACCCAGGCCCAACCCATTAACAGCCCTACTACCCGGCCAAACCCAACTGGACCCAACCATATCGAGAATCAATGGGTTGGGCTGGATGATATAACCCAACCTAAAAGCTCAATAATAGTAATTATTATTATTATTATTATAAAATAAAGAAGAAAATTATAGATGAATTTTTTTATGCATGCATGAACTGACGAGGCTAGATTGTGCAAAGCTATATTCCATTCTTAAACCTGAGTTGGATCATAGGCAGGTTTCGTTGGATCACCCAAGCATGATCGGTCCAGTCAAGCTCGTGAATTTTAAAGTGGGTCTAGTCAGGTCACAGGTATTGGACCATGAGTGTGCGTTTTGGCTAGAATATTTGGCATGTCCACTAAATGGTTTGGGCTTGGCTAACCCTCAACTGCCTAAAACTTGACCCATTGCGCATCTAGGGCTGTCATTAGGTCAGAAGTCTATCAAAGCCTGGGCTCCTGATGAAGGCCGAGCACTGCCCAGGATTATTTTTTTTTAGTTAGTACACACACCCACAATGTTAATCACCCTCCAATGTTAGCCACCCCCCACGTTGGTCTATTTGTTAATGCTGAAAATTTTAACTTACTGCAGAATCTAAAAACGTTCTGCATTTATTGTTGTTTGTTAACACCGAATGTGGAAAGCGCTCCATGATTTTTTGCCGAATTTTTTTGGTAATGGAGGTCTAGTTTCATGGTGAATCCAGAATGCGCTCCGCGACTCTTTTAAAAAAAATCCAAAATTTCCCACCGCCGTGAGAGAGATTTTCTCCTTTGCGTAATATATAACCCAATTTTAACGTGAGGCACTTCTTTGAGCCCACCATGATTTATGTGTTAGATCCAGGCTATCCATCAATTTTCTATATAGTTCTAAAGCATGATCCCAAAAAATAAGCCATGTTGAATGCTCAGGTTAACCCCATCATAAGAAACAATGGGAATAGAAGACTACCATTAAAACCTTTCTGGGGTCCACTGTAAAGTTCATTTGCTATCTAACCTATTCATAAGGTCACAAAAACTAGGATGAAGGGAAAACAATAAAATCAGCTTGATCAGAGTCTTCTGTGGCCCTAAGAAGTTTTCAATGTTAGGCACCCAATTTTCACTATTTCGTATAGTGTGGCCTACTTGAGCCTTAGATATGCCTTATTTTTTTGTTTTGTTCCCTAAAATGATATGGAAAACTTGATGGAAGGTATGGATAAAACATATACATCACGGTAGGTCCCACAGAGCCCTTTAACACTACCCTTGTTAACACTATTGTGTGCCTCTAGCTAGATTCGGGGTATTGCTCAATCCCAGACGCCTACAGTGTGAGCAGCGAGATTCCTACTGAAGTTATGTCATCAATTTTTTTGAGCCCCACCATGATCTGTGTGTTTGTGGACACTCGTCTTTCCGCGCTCCCGACCTCCCTTTCGAAAAAGGGGGTGTGCGCGCGAATCGTCGTTGCGCCACTGGCTTGCCTCGTTCTCGAGGGCTTTTTCGGTTGTCGTGTTAAATTGGATATGTTTGGATGAGTTCGTATAAGACCAGAGTCACCACTAGCCAGTTACTTTGAATCTACAGTCGGCTAGACCCTATAGAAACGTTAGAGAAGGGAATCCGAAGATTCCTTCCTCTAAAATGACTCCTTTTGATCTGCGACTAGAGATTCGAGGTAAAGGATCACGGTTACAGGGTGGCAAGATGACTGGACCAAGGCTAGGCTCTTCTCACTCAGGCTCTCCTTGGTGGAGGAATGGGCTAAAGGGATGGAGATGGATTCGGAACTCTCTGGCTGAAGAGATGGGAAGTGGATTTTTCTGGATGATCAGGGGATGTTGTGAATGAGAAGAACGGGGGTATTTATAGCTGCGAGCAGTGGCAGCTCTCGTAAATAAGCTTGAGCGTCACCTTAGGGACCGCCCGTACGAACTCGCTGCTCCAGCTTCGGAGCGTACGACCCCCGAAGCTGAAGCAGAAAATTCTGAGGTTCGAGGTTCGGAGCTACTCCGAAGTTGTGGCCCGAAACCAGGTGAGTTGACTGGGTTTGAAAAGATGGGTTTTGACACGGCGAGTCGACTGGGTGCATGGGCTGGACTGACTCAGTGAGTTTACTCGGTGATTTGACTCAGCGAGTTAACTCACCAATTTGACGTTTTTGGAATTTTTTTACTGGTTTTTCTTATGGGGGATTTTTTAGGCTGATGTTTAGGGGTGAGTTGACTGGGTTCAGGCTTGAGCTGGGCTATGGATTGGGGCTTACAAGGGTGAGTCTGGCTGGGTTTGGACATGGGATTTGGGGGTATGGTCATCCATTCATTCAGCTATCTCTACCAACATTGTAGCCGAAGGTGGGGTGTCTACAGATGCCCCTCTTTGGCAGAGGTTGCGTGCAACCGAATGTTAAAGCGAGTGGACACCCCACTTCTGACCCGGTTGTTTATAGATCGTGGTCTAAAATATTTGTTTGCCTTTGTATCTGAGTCAGTTGATTGTCTGGAAATTGATAACTTACACATATCGCGGGAGTTTGGAAAAAACGTTGTGATTGTCCCTGCATGAGCTGCAACCTGGGTACCCAATCGCAACCCTTCCATTCCCGATCGGTACTAACATCGGAAAGGTACAGTAGAGCCTCTGCGTCCGTCATAGTCTTACGAGGTTACCAACCCTGTGATTGATTGTTCGTTGCTTTCCCAGAGCACTCCAGGAATACTTGTTTCGCTTGACTGTTAAAGTAGTTAGCTGCCTTGCTTCCATATAGTCTTATGGGAGATCCACTACACTGACTTGGACTTAGTCAAGGTACTTCAGGCATCCACAACTAGGTATGTGTGGGTGAGATTTTTCCACCCAATCTGCTGGTCTTGATACTTGGGTTATAATTCATCGTTTCCACCGTTTAGACGGTTTCTTTGACCGAGCCTTTTGGCTTTCATCTTTTCGTATCTTGGCATTTGGTATGGCTGCATTAGATCTTATTTGACCGTACTTTGAGTGCATTGGATCCGATGATCTCCGGGAAAACCACGAGACATCGAATCTTATTTGATTTTTACGTCGGATCCTACCCAGAGATATGGAAGATCTTTCAGTGTTTTGGAGGCCGAACGCTCTATTGGGAAAATATTTTTTAGATTTTGAAAAGATACCCACTCTGGGGAGTGATACTCCGTGGGGTTTTTATTTGTAAATAAGAATATATATAATATTTTTTATCTTTTTGAAAAGGAAATCTGACTTGCACGCGCCTCCACTAGGGATGTCTGTGGGGTCTTTGGCTAACCGACTTTTATTTTGAAAGCAGGTAAACATGATAATTGATGCGATGGATGCTGATGCATGGGATGCATATTTGATGATGGATGCATGGTTTGGCTCATCCTCTTTTTCGTTCAATGATTTTGCTTTCGCTGGGGATGCGAAGAACTTTGAGCTTGTTGCTTGCAGTGTTGTGCTTCCCTAGAGATTTTCTTTTCAATGCAGATGTTTGGTCAGCGGGTTGGTCAAGATCCCGACCCGCGGTCGATCAGGTCCATCGTCCCAAGATGTTGTTTCTTTGCTGATGGGGATGGATGAAGGAGGTTGTCAGTTGTAACCTCAAGATGTTCTTCTGGGTGATGGGTGTGATTGGGATGGCATTTGGTTGCCAGTTTTATTCAAGATTCCAATTTACGGGCAATCGGATCCGTCATCCCAAACTGTGAAGTGAGTGAGCGGAGTTTGAGACTCCTGAAATGCTGTGCTGGGGATAGTGACAATTTTTGTGATTTTTTACAAATATTTAGTCTAAATCTTTACCTGAGTAGTCAGGATGGAGATCGATTATTGAAAACAAAGGAAATATTTTTGTGATTTTAAAAATATTTAGTCCGAGTAGAGATCGGTGTTTATTGAAAACGAGGGAAGTATTTTGTAATTTTTGAAAGATGATTTTGCAATGTTTTGGTATTTTTCTGAAATGCAGGGAAAGGTATGGAATTTTCATCTATTTCCAGCTTCTACTGCTGGTAAGGCACCCGATCCATTTTATGTCAGCGAGCAAGACGAATCTTACACAGTTAAGTGTTGTAGTTTTACATCTTCGAATGAGGGGATTTTTAGGGTTTTCAGTCAACACACTCACAAAGTTGCCTGTTCCTCATGTGCAATGCACATAGACCACCTATCATCCGACGAACTCCTTCGACCACAAAATGAGCCACATCCTCACATTTCCCTTTGTCAATCTAGTTTGGGGTCTTATGCTACTCACAATTCCGTGAGGGTGCGCTTCACCTCCCAACTGCCTTAATCCCCTTCATGAGTTTTAGGAATAGGGAACATCCGTCAAATTCAACAGTGACTTCCAAATCAAGGTTGTCTATCACGGTGCGTTCAACACGAAAAGGATCGCGGGGTTCTGCCCGCCTCAGCCCTTACCTATTTAGAAGATTTCGAACACCCGTACAATCAAGTGTCAGCCATGTCCAAAACAATTTGGGAAAGAAAGCCCCCGAGAAGTTAATCCCAGTGTAGTTTTAGGTCTTCGGACCGCTGGGGATAGATTTGCGCAGTTAAAATTGTTGGTGAATTTTTTTATTTTGAGAAAGTTTCAGACTTCAACTCGAGTGATCGAGATTGATACTGATTTTTATGGAAAGGTTAAAATCTTTTTGGTATTTTTGACATGATCCTGGTTATCGAACCTTGACTCGAAGGGCCGAGATTGATGCCAGCTTTTTGTTGGAAACAGAAAAGTCCCTCGAGAAATTAATCTCAGTGTAGTTTAAGGTCTTCGAACCCAAAATTATGTACATGCTGAAAATACGTTCTTTTTGTGATTTTTTAAAAAGATTCGAATTATCGAACCTTGATCCGAGTGGTCGAGGTCGATACCGGTTTTTTGTCGGAAGTAGGAAAAGTCACCCGAGAAATTAATCCCAGTGTAGTTTAAGGTCTTCGGACCGAAAATTATGTACATGCAAACACGACATTTTTTTTTGTTTTTCAAAAGATCCAGTCTATTTGACCCCTTCCTTGATTGGTTGAGATCAAATGACGGACACATTTTTTTTTAGATTTTTTCAAAATGATCGAGGTCATCAGCTCTTGGCCCGAGCGGTTGGGATCGATGCCGGTTTTTATTGAAAATCCCTCGGGATCTTGATCCCGATGCAGTTTAAGGTCTTCGAACCATAACTTTAAGAGGTAGGCAGAGATCCGCGTTAGAAATTCTTAGTGTGTACTGAAAATGATTCAGATCATCCGGCCATGACTTTGGATGGTTGAGATCAATGCTTGACCAAGTCAATTCTTTTTTCTTTTTCCAAAAAATCTCATGGAGCTTTTTCCACATCATCAAGCTAATTTCTCCCCAATTTCTCACAAGATGAGATTTTGGTGAGATTCCTTTCTCTTTTTCTCATCCTTCTCTTCCATCACTTCATTCTTACATGGAGGTACAAGATTCACTTGCAACTACTCTTCCCAAGGGGAAGTTCTTCCCAAGGAGAGAGGGTAAGGGGTCGTTTCAACTTAATGGGAGGACGGGCGGCCCCGAGGTGCCACCCAAGCCTCCTCTGCCCACTGATTTTTCCAATGGGCTGGGTAATGGGGTGCCCTCTCCTTTTCTATATAACATGGGGCACCCTTGGCACTTCCAACGTACAATCTCTCTCTCTTCTTTCTCACACTCTCTCTTTCTTCAAGTTTTTTCTTTCTTTTAGTGGCCCTTTTGCTTTTTCAAGTGGTGAGGCCTTAGTGGAGTTTTGGGACAGCAAGGTAGTCCCCCTTTGGTGAGTAGTGAAGGTATGGACCACTCCCTTTCTTTTATTTCATTGTTTTCCTTTTTCATTTTCTCTTCTCATGTTCTCTTTCTTTTCTTCATGTAGATACTTCAAGAGAGTCAAGGTGGGCCCAAGCTTTTTGGTCTTTTCTACTTTTCCAATCTCTTCTCAAGGTGGTGCATGGAGAGAGACATTGCAAGCTCTATTTCATCTTTCTTTTCCTCTTTCATACTCCCTTCATATGTATGTAAAGGGTAATTTTGCCATGTCCATCAAGTGTGCATGGTAAAATATCCTATTTTCTCACATGGGAGTTGGGCCCCTTTTTATGTGTATTAAATGGGCTCAAAGTGAAGTCATGGCTCTTAGTGTATTTGATGGGCCCAATACTTCATTTTGGGCTCCCTCATGCTCTCTTTTCCTTTTCATATTTTTCTTAGAGCTTTCTTTTCTTTTTCACCTTCTTTTCAAGGTTTGGGCCCATGAGATTGGTAGGGCCCACCTCAAATTTTAGGCTCATAATGCTCACTTTGGATGGCCACATCTTTCTTTACATGTGTATGGACAAAAGTTACTAGCCCATTCTTCACTTGGATCTCAAGTGGGCTAAATTTTATAGTTGGGCCTTTATGGACAAGTGGCCCAAATCTTCCACCATCTCTTGATTATGATGTATATCCTTACACACAAAGTGTGGTGGGCTCTTTGGAATTCCTCCACATAGATGGGCTTTTGGGCCCTCATTGAAACTTGTGAATTTCTTTTAGTTATGTGTGCACCACTACACGTGTATGTAAGATTCTTTCCCTTCATGCCTTTTCTTTGGTGTGGACCCTCGCTGTTTTCCGCGCTCCCACACGACGACGTTCTCGTCCCTTCCCCTTTCGGGAAAAGAAGGAGAGGATGATGCGTGAGTGCGAAATCGCCGTTTGTGCCACTGGCTTGCCTCGTTCTCGAGGGCTTTGTTTGGTTGTCGTGTTAAGCTGGATGTGTTAAATGAGTTTATATAAGACCAGAGTCGCCACTAGCCAGTTACTTCGAATCTACAGTCGGCTAGACCCCGTAGAAACGTTAGAGAAGGGGATCCGAAGATTCCTTCCTCTAAAATGACTCCTTTTGATCTGCAGCCAGAGATTCAAGGTAAGGAATCACAGTTACAGGGTGGGAAGAGGTTAAGCACCCCACACACTGCCCGTACCGAAGTACGGTCTCTACTTCACAGAATCGAACTAATACTTGAAAGTCTGTTTTAATCCTCGTACATTCTCATAGATGACATGATGCATGAATGCAGGTCTGAACAGTAAGAGTTTCTGATGGGCAGGTTCCAACAACGGGCAAGCCCAGAGCGTACGCTCGAACTGACAGGTGCTTAATGTAAGACGTATGCAGTGTGCTTGAATGATCAAGGTGTTTTATGGTGAAGCATGAATGCAGGTCTGAACAGTAAGAGTTTCTGATGGGCAGGTTCCAACAACGGGCAAGCCCAGAGCATACGTTCGAACTGGCAGGTGCTTAATTTAAGACATATGCAGTGTGCTTGAAGAATCAAGGTGCTTGCAGTGAAGCAGGGGGGTTGGAAGAAAAGTAAATGTTGCACTTATGCTAGATGTAAATGAGATGATGCTGGAAAAGAGTAGCTGGATGGACGGAGGTGTCGCAAGGGTTGGCTTCGAGTGGCTGGATCAAGACTTGGATGGCTTAGGAGGCTTGGACCAGTGGTCAGGCTGGGCTGGACCAGGGCTAGGCTCTCCTCACTCGGGCTCTCCTTGGTGGAAAAATGGGCTAAGGGGTGGAGAAGGACTCGGACCTCACCCGAACTGGCTGGACTTGAAGGGATGCTGAAATGAGAAGGGGATGGGGTATTTATAGCGGCGAGGAGTGGCATTTTTCGTAATTAATTTTGGGCGGCCTGCTATGGGCCGCCCGTACGGCCGTTCCTCAATTTTCAGCGAGGTACGGTCGCACCCTCGGGGATGCTGTTTGACTCGCTGGGTCGACTCAGTGAGTTGACTCAGCGGGTTGACTCGGTGATTTGACTCGACGGGTTGACTCGGTGTTTTGACTCGACGGGTTGACTCAGCGAGTTGACTCAGTGGGTTAACTCAGCGGGTTGACTCAGTGAGTTTGACTTTTTTGGAATTTTTTGACTGGCTTTTCTTATGGGGGGTTTTTCAGGGTGATGTTTAGGACTGGGTTGACTGGGTTCAGGCTTGAACTGGGCTATGGAATGGGGCTTACAAGGGTGAGTTTGACTGAGTTTGGACTTGGGATTTGGGGGTATGGTCCTCCATTCATCCAGCTATCTCTACCAACAGTGTAGCCGAAGGTGGGGTGTCTACAGATGCCTCTCTTTGGCAGAGGTTGCGTGCAACCGAATGCCAAAGCGAGTGGACACCCCACTTCTGACCCGGTCATTCATGGATCATGTTCTGAAATCTTTGCTTGCCTTCGCATCTGTGCCAGTTGATCGTTTGGAGATCGATCACTCGCACATACCGCGGGAGTTTGGAGAAAACGTTGCGATTGTCCCTGCAGTTTGCTGCAACCTGGGTACCCAATCGCAACCCTTCCATGAGGTGGGCAAGTCTTCCCATGCGGCTGAGATTATGACAGCTTCGGATAGTGATGTGACTATATCAGACATAGTCGTTACTAAGGGTAGGTTAGGGGCTGTCGAGTCTGCAGAGGTTCCAGCTTTTCCTTCTCCTTCGCCCGTTGACCTTCCGATCCTCGATGAGTCATCATTGATTTCTGGGCCTTTTGTTCTGGAGGGGGTACCAGTGAGGACTTGTCAACTGCTTCCTCGTCCTTCTTGCTCGCCACGACTACTTGCTTGGCTTGACAGCTTGTCAGCTTATGAGATTCGGGAGTTAGAGTCCTATGGCTTTGGCAGTCTGGTTCATATGGCTAGAGTTGATATTGATTGGAGGATGCTCGAAGCTGCATTGATTGATTGGGTCCCTTCGTTGAATTTGTTTGTGTTCAACGATATGGAGATGGGGCCTTCTTTGGAGGAGCTTGCACGCTTGACAGGCCTACCCTCGGATTATACTCAGTATTTCTCGCCTAAAACATCGCCAAAGACTGCTACACCGCAGAACTGGTTCGAGATTTCTTATATTGTTCATCCTGCAGCTGCCGGCCAGGATGCTGTAGTGTTCTCCTTGGACTTATTGTATGATCTTTTTTCGGGTCCTTGGGGTGTGGCCGGTTCTACCTTTGCTCGGAACGCACTGATGTTCTGCTTGATTGCTGAGGTGCTGTTCTCGGGATGGCGCAGGTCCCAGACTCCTCTGCTTTTTGAGGTGATGAGCCGAGCTATCCGTCGGCAGGGGATCATTTCTCTTACCTTGGCCGAGCTGTTCAATGGGCTGACTGACTGCGCCCTGGGCCGCACTCGTGTCCTTCGCGGCTGTTGTGCCTTTCTTCAGGTATCTTTTCTGCACCTTTTCCTTCTTGCTTTGTTAGGGATTGCTTTGCTCTAGCTGAACTTCTTTTCTTTTCTTTTTTTTGTGATCAGGTCTGGCTATGGGAGCGTCTTTCTTTGACCGTTCCTGTATCTTTTCCTGACACTCGTTGCCCAGACCTTATGCGACACATCATTGAGTTTCTTCCTCATACAGCTAGGATGAGCGAGCCCTTGTATCGCAGGATGTTTGCTGAACTTCGTGACTGGAACGTTCGTTGGGAGTCATCTTGGCTTTCACTTCCTCCAGTGCTTTGCGATGCACACCGCCATCCTCTGATGTTGGTAGGCTTTCGATCCTACTTTTCTTACCATCCCATCCGGTTCCTGCGGCAGTTTGGGTATGAGTAGGATGTTCCTCCTTTCGCTTTCACGGGTATCGGGCGTCGAGTACTTCCCTCTAGATCCTCTGACTTCAGGACCCGGATTGATTGTTCTTGGGCGAGCTACTTGACTGCTGATTTGCTGGGTTTTGAGCTGCTGACTTTTTCGATGGCGACCGCCCCATATCAGTACTGGGTTGCTGGGCAGTCTTTGTATCGACGTATCCCTTGCTGGCACCAGACTGCTGATGAGGATGAGCAGGATATCCTTGGAGATGCTGGCTCTTCATCTGGTTCATATGAACCCTTTGAGGAACGCCCGTTTATCGATCCTTGCTTCCTTTTGGCCACTCATGGCCATCTGCTGTCTGAGATCTCTGCACTTCGATATCATTGTGAGATGATGTCGAGGAGATTGGCTGCCGATCAGAGATTGTCTGATGAGGAGACAGCGATCCATACCCTTGAGCGCGATGAGGCGCATTACCTGCGTATGGAGGTGAGCAGGTTGAGAGCGAGACTATCTTTTTATGAGTCAGAGGACTTACCTGATGTGGCCGAGGAGGAGGGTAGAGATTGATTGTGTTGGCCACCTGCACATTCCTTTTTTGCATATATGATTGATGATGATGCATTTTTTTGTATTTTTTGAAAAAGATGATATGATATGTGTAAAAGAAATATGATGCATTTAATTAAAAAAAGAAAAGTGTTTGAAAATCTACTGTGCCATGAGTTGTCTTGTGAGTGTGTGTCTGGATTTTGTGTCGGGATATAGGAATCAGAACTGGGGCTCGGCCAATGCTTTGACCGATGTCTCGAGATTTGACTTGCTTGATCCTTTGGTTCCCTAGAGGTGTAGGCAATGGAAATTGTTGCTTCTTGAGATTGTTAGAATTTGTAGAGTTCTTCACTCCTGACTGTACTTCCTCTCGTTCTTGCACTTTCACTGCTTGAACCGATCTGGATCGTCTGACTTCTTGCTACCTGCACTTTTAATTTTTTTTCTTTTTCTTTTTGAGCCATTTTTGCCTGCAGTGCTCTTTCGAGTTTTCACCACAGCCGGCTTTTCCTGTCATTTTTTCCCGTGGCGCCCTTTCGGGTTTTCACCACGTCCCGGGTGTTTGATCTTGCCTGCCCCTTGGCAGCTATGCTGTTTTTACCCTCGGCGCCCTTTCGGGTTTTCACCAAGTCCGCTGTATGCCCACTGTTTTTACTCAGAGCGCCCTTTCAGGTTTTCACTCCGCCCTCTTTGTTTAGGCACACATTTTCTTTTTCTTTTTTTTTTGTTTTTTTTCTTTCTGGATCTCTGGATAACTGCGGCGGCTAAAGGTCGGGAATCCGTCGTTGCCGGCCGATGGCAGTCTTTCAGCCCTTATCCTGAGTTACGATAATAGAGCTGTCGGTCTTTGCTAAAGACCCCTCTGAGATGAATGGATGGATGACTGTGTTTCTTCTTGGACTGATTTTTTTTCTTGGGTGCCTTGCTTTGGCTTCCCTTTTTCTTTCTCTTTTCTTCTTTTTTTTTTCTTTTGTATTCTTTTTCTCTCTCTTTTTTTTGTCTTTTCCTTTTGAATCCCCCCCTTTTTTTGTATTTTCCTCCTTTTCAATCCCCTTATTTGAAACACTTGTTGGTGGACGGAAATGATTTCTCAGAGGTCTTAGCTTTGACCTCTTGACTTCAGCTCTATTAAAGTAACTCTTGATAAGGTCAGAATAACTTACCCGTGAAAGATCTTCACGTTGTCGGCGTTGGTTGGCTCAGGAAGATCCACCCCTCTCATGCTAGTGAGTCTGAGGGCGCCTCCGGGAAGTACTTCTCTGATGATCAGTGGCCCGTCCCACGAGGGTTTGAACTTTCCTCTGGGATCCGGAAGGTGCGACGGTAGAATCTTCTTCATGACCATGTCGCCTACCTTGAAACTTCTTTTTCGGACTCTCTTGTTGTAAGCCTGAGCGATCCTTTTTTGATAGCACTGTGAATGACTTAGTGTACGCATGCGCTTTTCATCTGCTAGCTGCAACTGATCGAACTTGGCCCGTTGTCATTCTCCTTCTTCGATTCCGCTTTCGAGTAACACTCGTAGTGATGGTATTTCCACCTCGACTGGCAAAACTGCCTCCATTCCATAGGTAAGCTCGAAAGGAGTAACGCCCGTAGCAGACCGTACAGACGTTCGATAGGCCCAAAGTGCATATGGGAGCATATCTGACCAATCTCGATATGTCACGACCATCTTCTCGAGTATCCTGACGATTGTCTTGTTTGCGGCTTCTACCCCACCATTCATCTGGGGACGGTAGGGGCTTGATCGATGACGTTGGATCTTGAACTTGCTGAGGAAGTCATCCATCTTCTTGTTGACGAACGGGGTCCCATTATCTGTGATGATGGCATTAGGGATTCCATACCGGCATATGATGTTGTTCTTCATGAATTTGATCACCTGAGATGCTGCAATTGTGGTGTAGGAGGCTGCCTCTACCCACTTGGTGAAGTAATTGACTGCCACAAGTATGTACTCATGACCGTTTGATGCTTTGGGACTGATCTTGCCGATGATGTCGAGTCCCCACATGGAGAAGGGCCAGGGGGTGGTCAGGTTGTATAACTCTGATAATGGGGCATGGATTTGATTCGCATGCTCCTAACACTTGAAACATTTTCTGACGTGCTGGCAGCAATCTGTCTCCATGGTGAGCCAATAGTAGCCGAGTCGTAGAATCTTCTTTGCCATCATATGCCCATTCATGTGTGGGCCACAGATTCCTTCGTGTATTTCTTCCATGATCTTTGCAGCTTCTGTTTCATCGACGCATCGAAGGAGGATGTGATTATAGGATCGCTTGTAAAGAACTTCACCACTGATGGTGAATTGGCCGGCCAAACGCTGGATGGTTCGGCGATCTGTTGCTGTTGCTGACTCTGGATACTCCTGGGTTTCGAGATATTGCTTGATGTCGGCATACCAGGGTTTGTCAGGGACAGCTTCGGCTTCTTCTATTTGCAGGCAAAAAGCAGGTTCATCTTGAACTTCGACTGTGAGCTCCCATTCTGAAGCTCCTTTTGGTATCTCGAGCATTGATGCCAGTGTGGCGAGAGCATCTGCAAACTGGTTCTTGGCTCTATGCATGTATGAGAAGGTGATTTCCTTGAATTCTTCGATCAGATTGTCAAGATACACATGATATGGTATCAACTTCTCGTCTTTGGTCTTCCATTCGCCATTGGTCTGATTGATGATAAGCTGTGAGTCTCCAAACACTCGTAGCTTCTTGACCCCCAAGATTATGGCTTCCCTTAAGCCAGCGATGCATGCTTCATACTCTGCCATGTTGTTGGTGCACTCGAATGCTATGCGCCTTGAGATAGGAATAGGGACATCATCTGGAGAGTAGAGGATTGCTCCAATACCGCTCCCTTTAGAATTTGCTGCGCCGTCGAAGAATAACGTCCACTCATCTTTTTTCTTCTTTTCTTCCTCTTCAATGAGCAAGAGATCTTCATCAGGGAAGAATGTCTTGAGCGGTTGATAATCCAGGAGGGAGTGGGCGGCAAGATGATCGGCGAGGGCCTATCCCTTGATTGTCTTCTGAGTGACATAGGTGATGTCGAACTCAGACAGGAGTAGCTGCCATTTAGCTATCCTTCCAGTGAGTGCCGGCTTCTCGAACAGGTACTGGAGCGGATCCATGTGAGCAAGGAGGAGAATAGGGAATGCAATCATGTATTGACGGAGTCGCTGAGTTGCCCAGACTAGGGCGAGACAAGTCTTCTCGATCGGGGAATACCTGGTCTCATAATCGGTGAACTTTTGACTCAAATAGTATATTGCTTGTTCCTTCTTCCCGGTCTCGTCGTGCTGGCCGAGGACACAGCCAATGGCTTCTGCTGCTACCGAGATGTATAACAATAAGGGTCGTCCGGGGGCGGGCGGCACTAGGACTGGAGGATTCATGAGATATCTCTTGATGCGATCGAAGGCAACTTGGCAATCATCATTCCATTCTTTTGGAACATTCTTCCGGAGGAGCTTGAAAATGGGTTCACAAATAGGTGTGAGCTGTGCGATGAAGCGACTGATGTATTGAATTCTGCCGAGGAAGCCACGCATTTCTTTCTCTGTTCTAGGAGGTGGCATCTCGATGATTGCTCTGGTTTTGGTCTCGTCGACCCTGATGCCGTCCTTGCTCACCATAAAGCCGAGGAGTTTGCCTCCCATTGCACCGAAGATACATTTCTGTGGGTTGAGGCGGAGCTTGTACTTCTCTAATCTGTTGAATAGCTTCTTCAGATCTTCAAAGTGTCCTTCAATTGTGCGAGATTTGACGATCATGTCGTCCATATATACTTCAAGCTCTTTGTTCATCATGTCATGGAATAATGCTGTCATTGCTCACTGATATGTTGCTCCTGCGTTCTTCAATCCGAACGGCATTACCCTGTAACAGAAGGTTCCCTAGGGAGTGATGAACGATGTCTTCTCGCGATCTTCGACGGCCATCTTGATCTGATTGTAACCTGAGAACCCGTCTATAAATGAGAAGATCTTGTATCCAGCAGTGTTGTCGACCAGAGTGTCAATGTGTGGCAAAGGGAAGTCGTCTTTAGGACTGGCCTTGTTGAGATCTCGGAAGTCGATGCACATTCGAACCTTGCCGTCCTTCTTTGGTACTGGTACGATGTTGGCGAGCCATTCAGGGTAGTTAGAGACTACCAAGAATCCCGCGTTGTATTGTTTGATGACTTCATCTCGGACTTTCAGAGCCCATTCTGGCTTCATTCTTTGAAGTTTCTGCTTTACTGGCTTCATATCTGCCTTGGTTGGCAGATGATGTACAACGAGCTCTTCATCGAGCCCCGGCATGTCTTCATATGAGAACGCGAAGTTGGACAATCTTGGAGCTAGGAACTCTATCATTTTCTGTTTCATCTCAGGTGGCAATGATTTTCCAATGCCTACTTCCCTAGGGGTCTCAGGTGTCCCCAAGTTTACTATCTCAAAATCATCGGCTTCAACATTGGCTTTAGATTCAAACTTTTTGAGGAGATCCTCTAGTTCGGAAGCCGGATCATCATCTTCCTCATCCCGAGCTTCGTCCAGACCCATGAGCTCGAAGTCTAATTCGATGTCAAAGTCATATGATTTGACTTCAAACTCATGTGACTCTTTAGATGAACTTGGCACACTATTGAATGCAGGAAAAGAAATGTTTTTTGGTTTTTGAGATTTTTCTGAAATTGAAATGCTAGATGTTTTTGGCTTTTGAAAGTTTTTTATTTTCTTAAATTTTTGAAATTCGTGGGACTTTGAACAAGCAGGCATTGTAGACCATGATTGAACCCAACTTGTTCCAAAGTTCCGGTCACTGCTTAAACAGGCGTTTTTTTTTTGAAGCCAGAGCCCTCAGATGGCTCTTTGGCTGATTCAAGAGTTAGGGGAACAGATGACCATTCAGGACCCCACACTTCCTCCTCTGAAGAGGTGGGGGTTGATGATTTGGGCGAAGAATCATGGTCTGGCCCAATGACCATGATTTCTTGCTGGTCGGGTTCGAGATCTGAGTCGTACTCAGTCCCTCCCGGATCACTTACCTCGCATTGCAGTTCGTCTGGTTCCACGGCTAGACACAAGTTTGGAATCTGGACTTCAGACCAATCTAGGGCTGGCCACTTCCCTTTCTTGGTCCAATGGATGGGCTGCTTCTGCCCCTGGCTGGTGATTGTTGATGTTGATTCTGCAGAGATGGGCAAGTCGTGCCCCTTACTGATTGATGTTGAGATAGGCAAGTTGTGCCCCTGACTGGGAGCAGGTGTCAGAGTAACCTGATCCTGAAGCTGCTGTATTTGACTTCCTTCTTCATCTCCTTCTTCTTCTGGAGGCTTAGATGGTTCGAGAATTTGATCCCATCGAATGGGGGGCCATGTGGCCCAAACTAGGCTCATCGGGAGGCCTTTATGTAGTGCAGTCGGTTGATTCCCTCATGGATCTTTGCAAGGTTCTCCTGGCTTGACGAACTGGATGGGCGAGCACCGAAATTTCTTCCTCCTTTTGTCCATGAAGGTTGCGCTGTATCCGAGTCCCCATTTGCGTTGGTTATATACCAGCGGTACCTTTCTGGACTTGAAGCGATTCTTCATTTGGTATTTGAGGCTCAGACGCTCTGCCGGTGAAAAGACACAGTCCACCCTTATCGGTTCTGGATTAGCGATAGAGTTCACAGTCTCGAATTCGAAACTGTGAAACGGGATGTCTTCCTCAGAGTGCTGGATATCGATGACCGGGATGTCTGGTTCAGTGGCAGCAGCATTGGAAGGAATGATGAGCTCCTTCTCTGCATGGATAGAGATCACTTGACTTCCACAGATATACTTCACTCGTTGATGCAGGGTTGATGGCACAGCTCCAACCTTGTGCAGCCACGGTCGTCCGAGCAACATGTTGAAAGAGGCTGATATATCCAGGATTTGGAATGTGATGGTAGAGATTTCTGGACCTATCTGTACCTCTATGTCGACCTCCCCTTCCACTGATCGGTGGGTGTTGTCAATGCTCTGACGCATATGGTGCTGGGTCGAAATGAAGAAGGGCTGATTCCCAGACGTTCCGCGGTCTTGAGTGGGCAGACGTTTAAGCTTGAGCCATTATCGATAAGGACCAGTGGGACGCAGAGGTCTTTATATCGTAAGGCTATGTTGAGGGATCACCCATGATCTCGTCCTTCTGGTGGCAACTCATTATCTGTGAAGGTGATGGCGCGCGGAGCCAGGAGTTGTCCAATCATCAAAACTATCATTTCTGGTGCCGTATCAGAGGAGACGTGAGCATCGTTCAAGGTCTTGGAAAACATTTCTCGGTGTATGCGAGATGTGCAGAGTAGCTCCCATACTGAGATTTGAGCAGGGATTGACTTGAGCTGAGTCGCCACATCGTATGCGGCTTCATTTTTGTTGCCGAGGCCTGAGAGAGTGCCTTTAGGATCTCCTCTGTTCTGATTATCTCTTCGGATGCAATGCCCATTGGGATTCATATTCCCTACTTCCGCACATTCTGGATAATGTCATGGGACCTCTTTATAATTTTCCTCCCTTTTGCCTTCTAGGACCACCGGTTCTTGCAACGGTGTTGGTGTGGGTACCAGATCTTCCTCGTATGGAGCTTTTGCCTTGAGGACTACATTGTTGCCTGTGCTGAAGGGGTAATATCGAGGCTTGTCTTCATAGATCACATAGGGGCGCGGTCCTGGTTTGACCGTTCCTGGAGCAGGAGGCTCCCATGGAATGAATACTGGTCCTCTTGATATGGCAGGGGGTTTCTCTGTTCGTCCCAGCTGCCGTAGAGTGATTGACACGCCTCCGGGATTTGCCCCTTGCAATATGACCGGCTCAACTGGAGGAGCTCCTTCCAAGACAATGGGCTCTTGCTGCTGATGAGTATAATCCTTCCCTCGTGGATTGGATTGTTCTTGAATTGGGGTTGCCCCATGTAAGATGACAGGTTCGTATGTGGGCTCGACGTATGATTGTGCTCCTTCTAGGACGACTGGTTCCCAACATGAGGGGCCGTAAGATGCCCC
The DNA here is from genome assembly GCA_003013855.2 of Liriodendron chinense. Lineage (NCBI taxonomy): Eukaryota > Viridiplantae > Streptophyta > Magnoliopsida > Magnoliales > Magnoliaceae > Liriodendron > Liriodendron chinense. The sequence goes on along the minus strand of ML058445.1, from coordinate 3,215,501 downwards.
TTGCACAACTGGCACATCGTATGGAAGTGCTCCTTCGAGTACTACTGGCTCGAGGACTGGAGGAGGAAAGGGACTTGCCCCTTGCAGGATCGGAGGAGGACTTGTCGGCCCATAAGTGTAAGCATGAATGGACTGGATAGGGGAGAAGAAGCGATCAAGATGGTCCCCTTCTTCTATACTATTGACTGCAGGGCCACGAGACGAACTGGGGTCCGTCGGATGTTGAGGCAGAGGATTCTGAAGGATGTTGGTGGAAGCTGCTGGAGAAGTTCCAGGGACTGAGATGACGATCTTGCGGTCATCAATTAGGTCTTGTATAGCATTCTTCAAAGTATAGCATCGATCAGTGGCATGGCCACGTCCTTGATGGTAGGCACAGTACTCATTTTCTCGGTAGTTTAGTAGCAGAGGATGAGGCGGAGGCCGAGGTGCCATTAGAGTAAGTAACTGCTTCTGCACCAGCGTAGCCATGACTTGACTAAGTGGTTGAGAGAGGGGAGTAAATTTCCTGAACTCCCTGTAATTTTGCCTATTTTGATGAGTATTGACCGTTTCCTCTGAACTGCTGTTGTTGTCGAGGTGGTTATGGCTGAGGATTCGGTTGTGGCTGATACCGCTGAGGCTAATGCTGAACTTGATTCTGCTGATACTGTTGACGACCCTGTGGGGGAGCATGTTGATTTCCTTGAGCAGTGGTGTTGATGTTGTTTACCTCTGTTGGGCGGGGAGGAGAACCACTGCGGTTTCCATTCCCGTGTCTTCCTTCCACTCTGTTCCTTTTGATTGGAGTGGCTTGATGAGGCCATGGGGAGATTGTCCCGGCACGGATTCCTGCTTCGACTTGCTCTCCAACACGGATCAATTGTGAGAAATTCGCATATGGATGCGAGATGAGATATCCGGATATGCCTGGATATGTTGAATGAACAATCATGGAGATTTGTTCTTCGTCGTCGATAGGTGTTCGCATTCTGGCTGCCATAGCTCGCCAACGTCCCACATAAGCTGATAGTGTTTCATCACTCCTTTGTCTGAGAGCCGCAAGGTCGGCTCTTCTGGGTGCCATGTTGAGATTGTACCCGAATCTGTCGACGAAAGCCTGGGAAAGTTGTTCCCAAGTCCGGATGCGATGACAATCCAATGAGGTGTACCAATCTAGGGCATCGCCCTTCAAAGATTTTTGGAACAAACGAATGAGGGCCCCTTCATTTCCTGAGATTGCACTCAGTTCTCCACAGAAGGCCTTGAGATGTGCCGTGGGACAACCGCTGCCATCGTATCTTTTGAATTTTGGTACCTCAAAGTTTTGAGGTACTTGAGCATCTGGGAAAGGACACAAGTCCCTGAACTTGGTCGAAGGTAAGTCGATTCCTTGCTGTCGCTGAAGCTGATTTTGCAAGATCTGGAACTGCTCCCGCAACTCGTGCAGTCCTGAGTGATCTATTCGAGCGACTGGTGCCTCCTGGAGTAAGGCACGTTCTTCTTCGGCATAGTGGTCGATGTCTTCGACCCTATGGGCTTGCTGAAAAGTAACCGCGGGTTGCTGAAATTGGTTTGATGACTGAACTGGATTTTGATGAACTTGTACTTGAAATGATGGTAACTGAACTGGAGACTGTGCTGAAGGAACTTGCTGGAAATTAACTGGAGATTGCTGAATTGAAGATTGCTGAAAATTAACTGGATTTTGCGATGAATTGAATACTGATTGCTGATGAATGCTGAAATTAACTGGAATCCCATCGGCGGGGATGTGCTGGAATTGAAAAGTGCTCCTGTTTGCAGGAGGCTGAGATGCTGGGAAGTGACCCCCTTGTTGGGTATTCGCCACTGTCTGCTGATTGATGTGGGCTTGACACTGACCCCCATTATGGGCATTCGCCAGTGCTGTCCCTGTTGCTGGAAATTGAATTGAAATCCCATCGGCGGGGATGTGCTGAAATTGAAAAGGTGTCCCATCGGCGGGGACGTGCTGAGATCTACTAAGACTGTTGTTTGTAAGATTGACTGGAAGCTGACTGGAAGTCTCTGCGACTGGGATGCTCTGAGATGGCCCTGTTGTTGCAGGAAGGTATTGAGAAGGATGCCCCATAGCAAAGGGCTGAGACGGCTGCTGTCGGTAGTCTTGGGCAGACTCCGATGGTTGTGCTTGATTTGAACTGGAGGCCGGAGGGATCCGGCATGGTTGCTGAGACTGCTGAACTGGGCCAACCTGATTGTTGGCTGTTGCGGTGGCTTGTGCTTGCATGAATTGCAAGAGCATTTCTTGCATTACTCTCATTCCTTGTGCCAATTCTTGTATGATTGGCGTATTATCAATTGGCTGTTGCGCTGGAGGTTGCGCTTCGGTCATCTCCAGAGCAGGGAGGAGATGAGTTTCTTCTTCGTGGTCGGACATGGCTTGCTGAGCCCGAGTGCGGATTATGCTGCGGAAGGGAAGCTGTCTCCGAACACGTTGAGCCCGAGGAGGCGCAATGGTGAGGACTATACTCTACTCTTTTTGGGTTTTGGGATTTTCTATTTTTTTTTGTTTTGGGATCTTCTATTATTATTTTTTTTTTTTTTGGATAGAATGCTATGCAGATGAGATTGTATGAGGATTAGTGACTTTCAAGTACGGGAAGGATTCTGTTTTTCAAGTCGGATCACAACTAGTGGGACTAGCTATTCCCCAGTGGAGTCGCCATTCTGTGGACCCTCACCGTTTTTCGCGCTCCCACACGACGACGTTCTCGTCCCTTCCCCTTTCGGGAAAAGAAGGAGAGGATGATGCGTGAGTGCGAAATCGCCGTTTGTGCCACTGGCTTGCCTCGTTCTCGAGGGCTTTGTTTGGTTGTCGTGTTAAGCTGGATGTGTTAAATGAGTTTATATAAGACCAGAGTCGCCACTAGCCAGTTACTTCGAATCTACAGTCGGCTAGACCCCGTAAAAACGTTAGAGAAGGGGATCCGAAGATTCCTTCCTCTAAAATGACTCCTTTTGATCTGCAGCCAGAGATTCAAGGTAAGGGATCACGGTTACAGGGTGGGAAGAGGTTAAGCACCCCACACACTGCCCGTACCGAAGTACGGTCTCTACTTCACAGAATCGAACTAATACTTGAAAGTCTGTTTTAATCCTCGTACATTCTCATAGATGACATGATGCATGAATGCGGGTCTGAACAGTAAGAGTTTCTGATGGGCAGGTTCCAACAACGGGCAAGCCCAGAGCGTACGCTCGAACTGACAGGTGCTTAATGTAAGACGTATGCAGTGTGCTTGAATGATCAAGGTGTTTTATGGTGAAGCATGAATGCAGGTCTGAACAGTAAGAGTTTCTGATGGGCAGGTTCCAACAACGGGCAAGCCCAGAGCATACGCTCGAACTGGCAGGTGCTTAATTTAAGACATATGCAGTGTGCTTGAAGAATCAAGGTGCTTGCAGTGAAGCAGGGGGGTTGGAAGAAAAGTAGATGTTGCACTTATGCTAGATGCAAATGAGATGATGCTGAAAAAGAGTAGCTGGATGGACGGAGGTGTCGCAAGGGTTGGCTTCGAGTGGCTGGATCAATACTTGGATGGCTTGGGAGGCTTGGACCAGTGGTCAGGCTGGGCTGGACCAGGGCTAGGCTCTCCTCACTCGGGCTCTCCTTGGTGGAAAAATGGGCTAAGGGGTGGAGAAGGACTCGGACCTCACCCGGACTGGCTGGACTTGAAGGGATGCTGAAATGAGAAGGGGAGGGGGGTATTTATAGCGGCGAGGAGTGGCATTTTTCGTAATTAATTTTGGGCGGCCTGCTATGGGCCGCCCGTACGGCCGTTCCTCGATTTTCAGCGAGGTACGGTCGCACCCTCGGGGCTGCTGTTTGACTCGCTGGGTCGACTCAGCGGGTTGACTCTGTGATTTGACTCGACGGGTTGACTCGGTGTTTTGACTCGACGGGTTGACTCAGCGAGTTGACTCAGTGGGTTAACTCAGCGGGTTGACTCAGTGAGTTTGACTTTTTTGGGATTTTTTGACTGGCTTTTCTTATGGGGGGTTTTTCAGGGTGATGTTTAGGACTGGGTTGACTGGGTTCAGGCTTGAACTGGGCTATGGAATGGGGCTTACAAGGGTGAGTTTGGCTGAGTTTGGACTTGGGATTTGGGGGTATGGTCCTCCATTCATCTAGCTATCTCTACCAACAGTGTAGCTGAAGGTGGGGTGTCTACATTTGGATAGATGGAGGACTTGGGTTACTTGATCATTTACAAGTCCCATAAGTGAGTTGTTTCAACAATCTCACTAAGTTCAAATGGTTTTCTCATGTTGTCGGAAAGTGGTTCTCAAGAGTTTCCTTTAATGCTCCCAACCTCAAATGGATGACCCTTCTTCAAGTGAGATAGCCTACCTTCTTGTGCTCAAATGGTCTTCTTTTTTGTAAAGAAAGTGGTGCGCATAAGTTGCCCAAACTTGTCCTTGCATGGACATTTCTAACTTTGATTCTTTATGTGGGCTATGCGCATCAGTTTTTTACCCTTGGCTTCTTTGACTCATCTGTTGGTGGGTAGACCACCATATTGTATTCTCATAGTTAAAACATTTATCAAGATGATGCACATAGGTTGCCCATGATTGACCCATGAATGGGTTCTTATGTTTCTTCAAGTGGGCTATATGCTCCTTTCAATCCATTGAGGAGGGGCATTTGAGTTGCTCTTGGGGACCAATTTCCTTCCTATTCCCCATTTGTCCATGTACATGTGTAAAAAGATGGAAACATTTTAAATGAGGCTCACCACTTTTATATGGAAAGTGAACCAAACTTTGGTCACACGTGGACTTTGAAAAGGGATTTTTCATATGAAGCTTGATTCTTATCCCACTTCTCATGGCACTTGAGTGTATTTGTTGTCCAAAATGTGTCCTTGGATGGTGGATTTTCCTCACCTAAGGCATGGCATGCAACCCTCTTTAAGGTGGGCCTTGCTTTCTTCAATGGGCCCAACACATATCCTAGGCAACACGTGGAGTTGGACATTGGATTTTTGCATTTGAATGTAAGTCCAAATTCATGGGTTTCCTGGATAATGATTTGGATTTTAACGGGTAAAGAATAGGAACTTACCTTGCCAAGCTTGTAGGATTTAATGGCGGACGGCACGAGGGGGCGAAGAGCGGTTAATGAGGATGACCCGGCCTTCATTGTTCGCCGCAGGGACCATACGTATTCTCTAGCCAAGGAGCACCAACCTCTTCCCTCCATAAAAGGTCGAGGTACACGAGACCTCTGGGATAACTGGGTGGAACAACCGCAGCCGATGCTTGAATGCGTTCTGGCCAACACTCCTTTTACAAGCCTTCTTACGTTACGTTTCCACAACAATAATGCCAACCGCATGCTACTTACAACCCTTTGTGAGAGGTGGAGGGACGAGACCCACACCTTTCAACTTCCCTGTAGCGAATGGGGGATAATTCCTTCGGATGTGTGTGTGTGTGTGTGTGTGTGTGTGTGTGCAAATAGGTTTTCCATTCCATGGGGCAATTGTTCCCCATGCGAGCTCTCTTGCTCCTATTACCCTTAATGACTAGATACGGCTTGTGGGAGTCATCCCACCCAAGATGAAACTGTGGTGGTTTCACAACACCTTCGTTGTTGTCATCCCTTCATAAAGTACGGGCTATAATCGCTTACGCCTTCGGGTCATTCCTTTTCTGTCATGCGAATGAGAGGGTCGATCCTAAATTTCTTCGCTTGACTGAGGATCTTCACCATTCATATAATTGGAATGGGGCTATCTTGACTCGCATCTACCAGGGCTTGGATAAGACCTCTCGGAGTAGCAAGTCTTTTACAGATTTTTGGCCTGTCGTGGAGGTATTCTCTTTAACCTTCCCTGGAAATGTTTGTCTTCTTTCTTCATCTGATCATTGTGTTTGCCCTTGTCCAGACCTGTTTCTATGATCATTTTGCTTACTTGTCGCCGAGGATATGGGATGATGTTAAACCATCCTTGTATCGCTTTATGCATTGGCATCAGCAAAACCGTCAGCAAAATTCTCGAGTGTCTGAGGATAATTGGCGTGTCGACATAGATGGATTGACTACCGAGGACGTAAGTATCTTGTTTTCCTTATCCGTCGTGCTACTCTGCGACTGACTATGGTGATTTCCTTTCTTGTAGTTTGCTCAGATGCCATATGCCAGCTTTCCCCTTTACTATACTCCTCAACGCATGGAAGCGCATGATTCTTTGTGTCCCTGAATCATGCTCTCTAATGCTGAATTATTTCAATGGTACCTGGGCAAGAGATTACTCCGACAGATCACCGGCGTGGCCCGGGTTCCTTGTTCTGCACCCCCTCCGGCTGCTCAGATTCCGGCTGATGTTATGGCCGATGCTCTCGAGGGTCAGCCTGGATTTCACTTTACAATCCCGGATTGTGACTATGATGAGTGGTATCTGTTGTATGGATAGGGACCTCTTCTTCCTTCACTATATGTTCCAGGGGGTCGCCGCAGGTATGCTGGAGGATCAGTGACAGCTCCTCTGATGGACCTTCATTGTCGGGAGTGGGATGAGAGGAGGGATGATGATGATTATGTTGGTAATCTGTAGTCTGCTTTTCTGAGGATGCATTCAGCTTGTCGATGTATGGCCTACTTATCATTTTGAGGCCCCCTTTTTTGCTTTTCTTCTGTATCAAAATCTTCTGAATGAAATACAACCCCCGTTTTGCCTCAAATTCTTGATGATGCTTGGATGCTTTGATTTTTTACTCATTCTTTGATGCTTTGTCGAAGATGGGGTTCTCAACTGCATGGATAATGACTTAAACGGTTCATATTGCTTGATTTGGCCATGTGGGCCCTTTCCAGACTTCAGCTTCGCTTTGGAGCACCTATCCTTGATGTTTTGTGGGGCTAAGAAGGCTTTTCATGATGTGGATGATGATTTGAGCGGTTCGGATTGCTCTTTTTAGCTATGTGGGCCCACTTGATGATCAGATCTTGGACTCTAGCCTTCTTTCCTGACGATCAAACCCTTGATGTTGCTATTTTATGACTCACATAAGTTCTTTCATGGTTTGGATCATGATGATCTAACCTTTGAATGGCTCATATTGCTTGTATGCCCCTCTTGATCAACTTTTCTTTTCTTTGGCTCGGTCAAACCCATTTTGGTCGTAGGTCTTCATAATTGGATAGGTGGAGCACCTTTTAGGTGGTTGGATCAAATTCGGTTAAAATTCGGAGTCGATTGGAGCTTTAGTGGCCCTCAAGGTGCCAACTGCTGACGTGGACTGACAGTCTCACCTACCAGAGGCTGTGGGGTGTTGAACCTCCAATTTATACATTTGCCAACCCATTACATCACATTATATGCATGGTTTTCATGTTTAAAAGGCCCATCTAATGCATGTTTTGTGATTGTAGGAATGAGAGTGAACTTCACCCAACTGGAGACCAAAAGACCATGTTTAGGAGCCTTTGATGAAGGTCCAAGGTGGACCAAAGAAAGAAGAAAGCAAAGAGAGAGGAAGGAGAGAAGAAAAGAAAGAACAAAAACTGCAAAAACTGGGTCCGACCGATCAAGACCGGTTGGCCAAGAAGACCCGACCGGTCTAGACCGGTCGGCTGCACCCCCTGGACACCTGCCAGACAGGTCTAGACCGGTCAAGACCCGTCGGCCATGCAATTTTGCACTTCCAGATTTCAGGCAGCAAGCTATTCCCGTTTTGAGATTTTCAGAACAGTTTTCTGAAGCCATCTTGATGATATTTGGAAATCTAACACATCTATGTCGAAGAGGAGCTCGACGCCGAAATAACCCAAGTGGTTTCGTGTCGATCGGAGCTACGGATTGATCGTGGTGGCCAAAACAATACGAACTGTCCAGAAAGTTCCAGATTTCGCTGTTCCACTCTGGGCCGGTCCAGGTGACCCATCATTGATGATATGAAGAATCTACTTTGACCATCTTTTAGACCACATCCATATATGAATAACCACAAAAGTTTTAGATCAAAAGGATGTGTGGTTTGATCGTACCGGTTGAAGAAAGATGGACCATCCAGAAAGATCCAACTGCGCAGAGTTTATAAAAGCCCTAAGTATTCTAATTTTGGGACCACATTCGGGGATTTTTTTCGACAATCTAATCCATCTATCATGTAGAGGAGGAAGTGTTCTACCAATGTTCAAAATTTGGGATCAATCCGACATCTGTACACTTCGGAGCGTTGAAAGCAAGATGACTGGTTCTGAAGGTACCTGAAGTGCGCGATTTTGAGAGGCGGTCGGTGATATGATTAGTGGGCCCATTCAGAGGATAATCTTGGAAATCTAAATCATCTATGAGGAAGATCACATTACAAGGAAGCTACAAATCAAATTTGAAGGCAATTCGACCATTGGTTAAGCTGTACCAAGCGAAACAAATTCTGCTATGTTGCTGTACTATTGCTGCACTATAAAAGGAGGTGCTCTCTTCTATTCCAAATCAAGCAAGGACGTGGGGAGCAAGGAGTTCAAGTCCCAGGAGGCTACCTAGCCTCCTCCAGCTAGTTTTTCTTCCTTTTCTTAGTTCTAGTTCTAGTTTTAATATGCTTTTCCTTAGCTAACCTCTTAGCTAGAGCTAGAGGTGAAATTTGTAGTTGGTTTCAATGCTTTAATTCTTTTATTTCAAGTACCCTTTTCTTAATTTTGGATTTTGAAGTTCTAGTTTGAATAAAGTTTGGTTTTTTAGAAGTTTTGTGAGAGTTTGTGTGCTCCGGACATGAGTTCCTTGCAATTCTCTGAGATTACCATGATTGGGTTGTTTGAATTCGAATTGTAGTAACCCTTGAGCATGCCATAGTCCATAGGCATGGCTGTTACTCCGAAGGCTACAAGTTCAAGTTCTATGTGCTTCATTAGAACTAGAAATTTGATTTCCAGATTTAAGTGGGACTGTTTGTGCTTGAATGTTATATCTTCCAATTAGATGAGAGATAGGACTTTGATTCTAATTGTGTTGTACTTGGATGAATGGATTGGCATTGGACTACTACAAGTGGATCCTTGATGCTCTAGTTCTTCTTATTTTCAGATTTTCTTATTTCATGTGAAAAACTACTTCCTTGAACTTCTTAGATTCTAGTTATTAGAGTACTTGGAATTGTTTACCTCTTTCCCTGTAGATCGACCTCGGTCTTACCGAGATTTATTACTACATCGCAGCCTTACACTTGAGGCGAGTGAACATGGGGCTAATCCGGCGGAGAGAGAGGGAGATCGTCCGTACGGGCAGCCCTTAGGGGGCCGCCCAAACCTCTCTTCATGTGCGGTCTGGGTTGACTCTAGTTCGGACATTCTCATCTACTCACTGCTCCTGTCCCTATATTCCTTGTACTCCCAAGTTCGATTCCAGCTATGAATCTCTCCCTTGTCTCATCTTTCCTTCTCTTTTAGTCTTTTCCTTGCTTTGTCCTCTCTCAAGTAATGGACGGTGGAGATTAAAGGGCTGTGGGGATTGTTCCTGATGGGTCCCATACTTCAGATTTTCAAATGGGCTTTAATGGAGGAGAGATACCTTTAATGGATGGAGTAGATGGAGGTTTAAATGGGGCCATTAATGGGGGTTTAAGAGTGGTGGTTGATGAAGCTTTTAATGGCTCCATTAATGGTGGGATGGCTAAAAACTCTGATTTGAATGGGGCATTGACTATGGGAGGATTGGATGCGGAGATGGGCCACAGGTGAGGCTATGTGCCCTTTGAGTGTGGGCCGCATGGATGATGCGATCGATGGTGATGATGGGGTCATGATGGACATAGATGGGCTGATCTCATATTTAGACGGTATGGATGGTTCAGATGATACCTTTGACGGCTTGAATGCTCTTGATGACGATCGAGATGTGCGGTACACTTGCTTGGGTGGACTTGATGTGATCATTGACGATGTCCCCTTGATGATTGACGGTGTGGATGTCTCGATGATCCCTTTAACTGGACAGAGTGATGGTTAGATTCCTGACTTTATGTTCGAGAGGACTGCAGGTCCATATCTGACCGTAGATTCTTCGATCGAGGTCGCCGAGGCCCTTCTTGACGGCTCAGATGCAATTTTCAGCGGTCAGATTGGTCAGGATGCCACGATGTGCGGCGTGATCTTTGCTAATAGCCTTCTTAATGAAGAGTACCTGATCTTCTCCTGATTGTCGACCCTTTACGCATTCGGTTCATGAGGTGGGTGAGTGTTCTCATGCTGCTAAGGTCGTGATAATTTCTGATAGCGATGCGACTATATCAGACACAGTCGCTACTGGGGATATGTTAGGGGCTGTCGAGTTCGCAGGGGTCCCAGCTTTCCTTCTCCTTCGCTCGTTGATCTTTCAATCCTTGATGAGCTGTCATCGATTCCTGGGCCTTTTTGTTCTGGAGGGGATACCTATGAGGACTTGCCAGTTGCTTCCTCGTCCTTCTTGTTCGCCACGACTGCTTGCTTGGCTTGACAAATTGTCAGCCACGAGAGTTGGAATCTTATGGCTTTGGGGGTCTGATCCATATGGCTAGGGTTGACATTGATTGGAGGATGCTCGAGGCTGCACTAATTGACTGGGTCCCTTCGTTGAACTTATTTGCGTTCAACGACATGGAGATGGGACCTTCTTTGGAGGAGCTCGCACTCTTAACAGGTCTTCCCTGGGATTATGCTCAGTATTTCTCGCCGAAGACTTTGCCGAAGATCGTCATTCCGCAAAACTGGTTTGGGATTCCGTATCTTATTCAGCCTGCAGCTGCCGGTCAGGATGCTGTGGTCTTCTCTTTAGACTCACTGTATGATCTTTTCTAGGGTCCTCGGAGTGTGGCAGGGTCTCTACTTTCTCGGAATGCGCTAATGTTCTGTCCGGTAGCTGAAGTGCTATTCTCGAGATGGCGCAAATCTCAGACCCCTTTGCTATTCGAAGTAATGAATCGAGTTGTTCGACGGCAGGGGATCATTTCTCTTATCCTGGCTGACCTATTTAATGGGCTAACTGAGTGTGCCCTAGGGCCCATCCCGTGTCCTTCGCGACTGCTATGCATTTCCCCAAGTATCTTTTTTGTATTTTCTTTTTCTTTTCTTAGTCTTTTAGGAGCTCCTTTGCTTTAACTGAATCTGGCTACAGGAGCGTCTTTCGTTGACTGTTCCTATATCCATTCCCAGTACTCGTCGCCCTAATCTCATGCAACATATCATGGAGTTTCTTCCACATACGGCTAGGATGAGCGAGCCCTTGTATCGTAGGATGTTTGCTGAGTTGCGTAACTGGAATTTTCGTTGGGATTCATCTTGGCTTTCACTTCCTCCAGTACTTTGTGATACTCATTGTTGAGCTCTTAATTGTGCATATTCTAACCCCAATTCATTACTCATTATGCATGGATTTTATGTTTAAAGACTATTCTAATGCACGGTTTTGTGATTGCAGGAATGAGAGAGAATTCACTCGATTAACAGCTAAAAGAAGTACATTTAAGAACCTTGGATGAAGACCCAAGGTGGGCCAAAGAATCATGAAGAAAGAAGGAAAGAAAAGAAAGAAGAAATAATGCAGAAAATGGGGTCCGACCGGTCAAGACCGGTCGGCCAACAATTCTATCTTCTACAGAGGCTGCTGGAGCAAGGCCAACCTTGTCCGACCAGTCTTGACCGGTCGGCCAGCCCTGTCCGACCGGTCTAGACCGGTCTTGACCGGTCGGCCATGCAAATTTCATATTTCAGATTGCAGACAGCAGGCCATTCCCATTTCTGGTATTTCAGACCAGTTTTCTAGGCCCATATTAATGATATTTGGAAATCCAACACATCCATGTCGAAGAGGAGCTCGATGCCGAACTAACCCAAGTGGTTTCGTGTCGATCGGAGCTACGGATTGATCGTGGTGGCCAAAACAATACGAACAGTCCAGAAAGTTCCAGATTCTGCCTACTCCACTCTGGGCCGGTCCAGGTGGCCCATCATTGATGATATGAAGAATCTACTTTGACCATCTTTTAGAACACATCTATATATGAATAACCACAAAGTTTCAGATCAAAAGGATGTGTGGTTTGATCGTACCGGTTGAAGAAAGATGGACCATCCAGAAAGATTCAACTGTGCAGAGTTTATAAAAGCCCTAAGTGTTCTAATTTTCGGACCACATTCTGGGATTGTTTTCGACAATCTAATCCATCTATCATGTAGAGGAGGAAGGTTTCTACCAATTTTCAAAATTTGGGATCAATCCGACATCTGTACACTTCGGAGCGTTGAAAGCAAGATGACTGGTTCTGAAGGTACCCGAAGTGCGCGATTTTGAGAGGCGGTCGGTGATATGATTGGTGGGCCCATTCAGAGGATAATCTTGAAAATCTAAATCATCTATGAGGAAGATCACATTACAAGGAAGCTACAAATCAAATTTGAAGGCAATCCGACCATTGGTTAAGCCGTACCAAGCGAAACAAATTCTGCTATGTTGCTGTACTATTGTTGCACTATAAAAGGAGGTGCTCTCTTCTATTCCAAAGCAACCAAGGACGTGGGGAGCAAGGAGTTCAAGTCATAGGAGGCTTCCTAGCCTCCTCCAGCTAGTTTTTCTTCCCTTTATTAGTTCTAGTTTTATTTTTAATATGCTTTTCATTAGCTAATCTCTTAGCTAGAGCTAAGAGGTGAACCTTATAGTTTTCTTAGATTGTTTAATTCGTTTTATTGGTTTTAAAGTTGGATTTCATGTTTATGAACAATGGTTTGAAGTTAATACAAGTTCCAAGTAGTTTTTCTTAGTCTTATGATGACTCGTGGATGTTTGGGAGAATTGCTTGAGTTCTTAATGGTTGTGTGCTAGTCTAGACCTGTATGATCCGAGGAATTGGAGTACGCTCTAGTACTATGATCTTCATGTGGGAACTTCCTACCAAAGTTTTACTTTTCTGGAATTCTGAACTATGTGAGACTGTGTATGTGATTTGAATCAAGTTCAAATCATAATCTAGTTTTGTCTTGTGATAGGATTTAATGATGGTTATGATTGTGATCTTAGCCTATTGGAATTGGGATTGACCACTATGCAATTGAGTATGCTCGTCCTAGCTTGCATTGAGTGAATCATATACATGAATCATACATATATCAGGTTGATTGTTTTAACCGCTCTATCATCCGACTAGATAGAACTTAATTTCGATTCTAGTTGAGAAAGTGTGAAACCATAGCGAATTATGCATCTAAGGAGAGTTATAAGTGGATCCTTGATGCTCTAGTTATCTTTTCATTATCAGATTTTCTATTTTATGTTCAAAACCAATTTCACAACCCTCTTAAGATTCTAGTTATTAGGATAGTTTGAATTGTTTACTTCCTTCCCTGTGGATCGACCTCGGTCTTACCGAGATTATTACTACATCGCAACCCTACACTTGGGGAAGCGAACAAGTTTTTGGCGCCGCTGCCGGGGAAGAGGTTAAACAGTTCTAATTGTTCTAGTAGCTATAGAGTAGTTTTAGTTAGGTAGGATTTTTTATTTTTATAGAAGTAGATTTTTTTATTTTTTTTCTAGATTACTAACATTTTTTTTGTTTGATTTTATAGGACATTGTTGCTGACATAGCTCTCACCTTCACGGGTAACATCTCTCCATCTCCGTTTCTTCTTTTTGTTTTTCTTCCTAGATTAGGGATTATTTCAACTTCTTATAATTCCATTATGAATGATTGAACGGGTAGATTATCTAAATACCTTTTGGAAGATGAGAGGATGAACCAAATAAAAAATCATTATGATTGAAACCATTACAAGCATGAATATTTTTCTAAGACTCAATCTTCTTCTAATACTCCCCCACGTAAGACAATGGGAGAGTATCGGAAAGAGATGAATAATGTTCCACCGGCTAAGACAATGTATGATCACTTGTATGGCTACACATATCAACAACCATCTAAAAGCCCAACATATGACATGCATAATCCAAATTGGTGGGAGCATCAAAATTTCAACTTGGAAGAGGAGCCAACCATGGATGCCAACAATTATCCTCAAGAGTTTCTTTCTCATGAGCCGCAACCGACACGAACTCTTGAGGATATGCTGCGAGAGTTTATGGAAATAACTGAGCAATGTATACAAAACCTCTCGCCATCTCAAAATCCTGAACCCGACATTGGGAACACGAATCAATCCCCAACATAGAGGAGGATGTGGCTATCCAAGCCCAACCCTCTTCCGATTTGATGACTAAACTTTTAGAGGATGTAGATCTCAGTGATCCCACCATTACCATCGATTATGGTGAATCAACTATCTCTTTTAGCTATTCCGATTTGAATGATGAAGAGATTTCAAGGACGGTTGACGAACCCGAGGAATCTACAAAATCTGAAAGTGATAGTTTGATTGCCTACAATGAGGGTTTGAAGGATGATTGTGAGTCCATGATTTCTTCTTCCAAAGGGCTGAATGTTTTTTAGTCACCGGAAGATATTCTTGCTAGAGAGATGGCCGAAGTCGATATTTTTTAGTCCTTCCACCAACAACACATGCCGGATTCTATTATGGAAGAACTCCCTTGGGTTGAAAATTCTGTTTCTTTGGATGATGGGGTGGCACAATCTGAAATTTCAAAAGATCAACCAATGCTAGATGATGTGCTTACCACTGAATCTGAAAATTTTTCTTTGGAAAACCTCCCCTCTATAGAGGAGGAATTCCTTACCCTTGAAACAGAATTTCCTCAATCACTTAGGGAGAATGAGAACCCTTTATCCCACTCTCTCGATTTCCTAGAGGAATGTATGACCCACCCCTATGATTTGGATGATGAGATGATTATGGAGTTGGATAGTTTGTTAGACACGGTGTCGGTGCCTGAAGAACACCATTCCACTGATTTACACTCTTTACCATTATTTGTGGAAACAACGTACAATTCTGAATTTGTGAAGGAGACAACCTAAACTAAAGAATACTTAATGAATGTCCCTCCACCATTATGGGTTCTTCAACCCATTGAAAATTCTGATTGGGAGGACCCGTTTTTAATCAATTACAACCCGATTCAGAACTTCAGGAGATATCTTTTTGCTGCTCTTATCTCCTCCTTACATGCGTGTGGTGCACACTATGATTGGACCTTCATGAAGAAATGCACCCAGGTATACATTCGAGCAGGACTTTGGATGGTCCTCATGAGAAACCTATTGAAATTCATGAAGATCCTGCTCAAATTTGATCATGTAGTCGATCGGACTAATTAAAGGTAGGTAGGTAGGTTAGGATTTCTTTATGCATTTATGATTGAATAAGTCTCATTGAGACAATGGAAGATGCTAGAATTGATCTACTTGCTACCTCAGGTACTATCGTTCTCACTCTCCTTTGTTTTATGTCATTGCTCTCATGTCATGCATATTGCATATCTTATTACATTGAGTACAATGTAAGATTTTGGTTGGGGGTGAGATTCCTTAGATGAATCTACTAGCTTTTGTGACATTTCGAGCAATTATGTAGAAATTTTTTTATTTTTCTAAAATTCAAAACTCTTTTGGAAAACTTTGTTTCTATGCATTCAAGATGATACGAGTATAAGAAGAGGAGATACGGAGTGAGTGATGTTTCAAGCTTTGAACTTCTTTTAATATAATAGTTTTATATGTGAATTCCCCTATTTATGTAAGTGATAGAAAATTTGAACACTTTTACACCTAGTTCACATTACACGATTTTCATAGGTTGAAAGGATTATGTGATTTGTGGATTAGCTAGACTTAGATTTAAGGTGTTGAGGAACCAAGCCGGGGTACTTTGTCCATCCTTGTCCATGGGAAAATAACGAAAGATATGGATTTCTAAAAATCCTATCTAATGTAAAAGAAAAAGGAAAAGGAAGGATGAAATTGGGAATGATGGAAAAATGGTGGAAAATTCCGAAAAGGGCTACCTATTACCAACCGGGGGATGGTCTACCCGTAACCAAAGCCGGAAATGGAAAGTAGTGTGAAAGCCGTCGGAAGGACGGTAAGATAAATTCCTGTCATAGGCTTGTTGTTGCTCTGTGCACCTTGAAATCCATAGTTTAGTTGATCTATGAAGAAGATAAGCCCAGAAACTCATGAGATGAACTTTCACTATGCACACTAGGTTGAATTTGTTTAATTTTTTCTATTCATCAATCAATCAGCGAGAATTTCATATGGACACTTATTATGTTTTAAGAGTTTAAGGTTTCAACTTCTATCACCTAATTTTTCTGACTTTTACACTTGTGTGTCTTGTGATGTATAGAAGTATAGTTTCTGAAGGAGAGTTGGTTTTTGGAGAATTGAACTTGTTTCACGCATGTTTTGCTCGGGACTAGCAAAATGCTGGTTGGGGGGTGTGTTGAGCTCTTAATTGTGCATATTCTAACCCCAATTCATTACTCATTATGCATGGATTTTATGTTTAAAGACTATTCTAATGCATGGTTTTGTGATTGCAGGAATGAGAGAGAATTCACTCGATTAATAGCTAAAAGAAGTACATTTAAGAACCTTGGATGAAGACCCAAGGTGGGCCAAAGAATCATGAAGAAAGAAGGAAAGAAAAGAAAGAAGAAATAATGCAGAAAATGGGGTTCGACCGATCAAGACCGGTCGGCCAACAATTCTATCTTCTACAGAGGCTGCTGGAGCAAGGCCAGCCTTGTGCTACAACCCGAAGATTGCACACCTAAGTGCAGGTAGCGAAGTAGTAAAATACTCGGTAAGACCGAGGTCAATCCACAGGGATTGGGGTTAAGAACACTTAGAGGAATTAGTTTAGGTGAGTGAGATGAAATCTGATTTATCCACGAGAGTGGAGCAAGTTGTGTGTGGTGAAAGACAAAAATAGAAAAGGGGGCTAAGGCATCAGGGATCCACCTTTAATTCATTCACAAGATTTGATTCATTGGTCCAACTATAACTCAACTAGAATTGAATAAAGATTCATTCCAACCGGAAGATAAAACAGTTAAACCATTTGCATATTTCATAAAAGATGGTGATCTGAACCGATTGATTTGACCATGAAGCACTCGTTAGTTGATCGCAGGGAATTCCAAGCATCCACTATGCCCAGAGTCGACAATGAATCAAAGAATTGTACAGATCAACAACTTTGCCAACAAGTCAACCGATAAGATCACAATTCATACGATCAAATGCATACTTACAAGATAGGAGGCTTTGATTGACCGATCCAACCGTTAAGATCTTGTCTATCGATCACAGGGAATCCAAAGCATCCAATGTGCTCGGAGTCTACAATGGATCAAGGGATTTTACAGATCGATGACTTTACCTGCACTAGCTCGATGACCGTAAGGAATCCAAAGCATCCAACGTGCCCGGAGTCGACAATAGATCAAGGGACTTTATCGATCATGAACTAGCTAATTGGTGTGCAAGGGATCCCAAGCATCCAACGTGCCCGGAGTCGACGATGGATCAAGGGGCTTGCACAACAATAGCATCCGCCGAGGTAGATAACCAAACCAATCAACCAAAGAGAACTCCAACATTTACACCACACAATGTTGAACCAAAAGAACCATAGCTTGCAAATTTCTTCAAAGGCTTCACCCCTAGCCTTAGCTAGAGGTTTAGCCATCCATGCTACAATGGAAGACTAAAACTTACTAAGAAAGAAAATTCTACTACTACTCTATACTACAAATGAATGAAAGAAAGAAAACTAAAGGAGAGAAGAGAGGAGTTGTAGAGAATAGGATGATGAGAATGAGAGGGAGAGGAGCTTCTTTTATAGCCTCATGAGAAGCTCCCAAGCCTAGGTGGCACTCCAAAAGTTTCTTTAGGTTTGGGAATGGAGTTAGGCTTGGAGTGCCCAAAGCAAACTTTTCTTTTAGGTTCGGGCTTGGAGTTAGGCTTGAATGGACATGTGGCAAGAAAAGTACTCCAAGCCTAGGTGGCACTCCAAACCTAAAGCAAACTTTTCTTTTAGGTTTGGGCTTGGAGTGAGGCTTGGATGATGAGGTGGCATTCCAAGCCTTACACATGTGTTGGGAAAGAAGAGAGAGAGAGAGAGAGAGAGAGAGAGAGAGAGAGCTTCTCTCTTGTAGCCATGGTGGAGTTGCAGCACTGCTGCCGCTGGATGTTTGGATCTGAATGGGGTCCACTGTTTGGACGCTGGGGAGATTTGGACAACTGTCCATTGCTGGACGTTGTGCCTGGTCGTGGGCTAATTGTGGGTCCACCTTGCTGGATAATCTTCAGGACGAGCTGGGATGAAGTTGCTGCAGAAGGATGCTAGATGAAGGAGATGATTTCCACTGCTGCAGCTGCTTGGACGGCTAGGATGATCAGCTGGTTGGATGGACGGCTGGAAGGATGGAGTTGCGGCACTGCTACTGCACGTGCAGGCTGTTGGTGAGGACGGCTGCTGACCGTCCATCCTCTGAATTGGGA
This sequence comes from Liriodendron chinense, assembly GCA_003013855.2. Lineage (NCBI taxonomy): Eukaryota > Viridiplantae > Streptophyta > Magnoliopsida > Magnoliales > Magnoliaceae > Liriodendron > Liriodendron chinense. Next base: position 3,197,078 of record ML058445.1, on the reverse strand, counting down.
CGTCAGATGAAGTGCAGATGCTAGGCTGCAGTGATGGACGTCCCAGCTACTAGTCCCCTTGATGAACGGCTGTTGTAGCTGGTGGACGTGATGATGTATTGGCCGTTGATCAGCTGTCCATGAAGATGGGTGAGTGTTGTTGAGCTGCTGGAAAGTGAAGGGCTGGAGGACGACGCTGCTGTAGCTTGGCACGTGAGAAGCCTTTGGACTGGTGTACGTCCACTGGCCGGTCAGATGATGGTTTGGACGGTGGTGGTTCTGCTGCACGTGTGAACTGTGGGGTCCACTGGATGATGGACGCTGTTGGATGATTTGGATGTTGTTTGCTGTACTTGTGAAGGTGGGGACTTCTCTGCTGGACAGTAGATTGCATGCTGATCCATCAGCACGTTTGATGGATGGATGGCTGTGCTGATGAACAGTGATTGAGGTGGGTCTGCCCTCAATGGACGGCCAGATTTTTAGGCTGCTGTGGGGTGCCATCTGCTGCATGTGTGAGAGGGAGATGGAGCGGTCCACCTGCTGGATGTTAAAGATGGAGTTGCAGCACTGCTGCTGCACGTGTGAAGCTGCTTAGCCGTTCAAATGCAGCACATGTGTGCTGATGATGGATGGCTGCTGTGATGGACGTGGGCTCCACATTGATGGATGCTGGTGCTGGAATCTGGACCGTCCAGCTGATCCGATGTGTGATGATGATGGGCTGATGTGCTGCATACATTCCTGATTGGGACGTCCAGCCCTTGGCTGTACGTGTGGGATGGGATGGACGGTGGATGTTTCAACACCTGGTCATGTTTGGATGGTGCAGATGAAGAGCTTTTGTGTGCAAGCTCTGTTGGGCATCCAACAAATGGACAGTGGATTTCCCTCTGCTGGCCGTTGCTGCATGAAGTTACTGCACGTGCAACAGGTGGGGCGCTTGATGGACGCTGGTCTCTTCATCATCCAACTTTCATGGATGGATGGCCTGCTCTGCATGTGCTGCACGTGTGGGCTGGAAGACGTCCATCTTCGTTGGACGGTGGAGATCATGCTGGCCGATGATGGAGATGAAGGAAGGCTGGATGTACAATGGACGGACGTTCATTGATGGTTGGTCTGGATCTGGATATCCATTGGACAGTAACTGGACAGATGGAGGACAATGGTTGCTGGACGAATATGAGCATCGAGACGTCCATTGTTGGACTATCTGCTGGATAATGGATTGGATGGTCCTGACGTTGCACATGTGTTGTGGACGGTCCAGATGATCCAGCTGATCACACATGAGCGAGTGGAGCCGACTGAGCTGCAGTTCCTTGGCTTGTCGTTTGATGCATGGCGGACCCCACATGTGGACATCCAATGTTGACCGTTCAAACTCGTGTGATCTCCATATCACTATCATCAAACATGCACATCCTAAACTTCCAATGAGCAGTTGTGGTGCGGTCCACCATAGAATATGGTCCACAATTTGATCTTTATGGTTTAGTTTCCTTCAAGACTACCGCACACTTGATCTTGATCACTTTTAGGTCCTAAAACACCCTGATTAGCTCGGATCTTGTCCAATCTCTCTTGAACACCTGAAGACAGAAAATTAACCTAATGAGGGATAATTAACCAGAAAAACAATGATATTACTCTTAACAACCAGGGTTAATTATATAATATTAGGTACTCATCACCTTGTCCGACCGGTCTTGACCGGTCGGCCATGCAAATTTCAGATTTCAGATTGCAGACAGCAGGCCATTCCCATTTCTAGTTTTTTAGACCAGTTTTCTAGGCCCATCTTAATGATATTTGGAAATCCAACACATCCATATCGAAGAGGAGCTCGACACCGAACTAACCCAAGTGGTTTTGTGTCGATCGAAGCTACGGATTGATCGTGGTGGCCAAAACAATACGAACGGTCCAGAAAGTTCCAGATTCTGCCTACTCCACTCTGGGCCGGTCCAGGTGGCCCATCATTGATGATATGAAGAATCTACTTTGACCATCTTTTAGACCACATCCATATATGAATAACCACAAAGTTTCAGATCAAAAGGATGTGTGGTTTGATCGTACCGGTTGAAGAAAGATGGACCATCCAGAAAGATTCAACTGTGCAGAGTTTATAAAAGCCCTAAGTGTTCTAATTTTCGGACCACATTTTGGGATTGTTTTCGACAATCTAATCCGTCTATCATGTAGAGGAGGAAGGTTTCTACCAATTTTCAAAATTTGGGATCAATCCGACATCTGTACACTCCGGAGCGTTGAAAGCAAGATGACTGGTTCTGAAGGTACCCGAAGTGCCCAATTTTGAGAGGCGGTCGGTGATATGATTGGTGGGCCCATTCAGAGGATAATCTTGAAAATCTAAATCATCTATGAGGAATATCACATTACAAGGAAGCTACAAATCAAATTTGAAGGCAATCCGACCATTGGTTAAACCGTACCAAGCGAAACAAATTCTGCTATGTTGCTGTACTATTGTTGCACTATAAAAGGAGGTGCTCTCTTCTATTCCAAAGCAACCAAGGACGTGGGGAGCAAGGAGTTCAAGTCATAGGATGCTTCCTAGCCTCCTCCAGCTAGTTTTTCTTCCCTTTCTTAGTTCTAGTTTTATTTTTAATATGCTTTTCATTAGCTAATCTCTTAGCTAGAGCTAAGAGGTGAACCTTATAGTTTTCTTAGATTGTTTAATTCGTTTTATTGGTTTTAAAGTTGGATTTCATGTTTATGAACAATGGTTTGAAGTTAATACAAGTTCCAAGTAGTTTTTCTTAGTCTTATGATGACTCGTGGATGTTTGGGAGAATTGCTTGAGTTCTTAATGGTTGTGTGCTAGTCTAGACCTGTATGATCCGAGGAATTGGAGTACGCTCTAGTACTATGATCTTCATGTGGGAACTTCCTACCAAAGTTCTACTTTTCTGGAATTCTAAACTATGTGAGACTGTGTATGTGATTTGAATCAAGTTCAAATCATAATCTAGTTTTGTCTTGTGACAGGATTTAATGATGGTTATGATTGTGATCTTAGCCTATTGGAATTGGGATTGACCTATGCAATTGAGTATGCTCGTCCTAGCTTGCATTGAGTGAATCATATACATGAATCATACATATGTCAGGTTGATTGTTTTAACCGCTCTATCATCCGACTAGATAGAACTTAATTTCGATTCTAGTTGAGAAAGTGTGAAACCATAGCGAATTATGCATCTAAGGAGAGCTATAAGTGGATCCTTGATGCTCTAGTTATCTTTTCATTATCAGATTTTCTATTTTATGTTCAAAACCAATTTCACAACCCTCTTAAGATTCTAGTTATTAGGATAGTTTGAATTGTTTACTTCCTTCCCTGTGGATCGACCTCGGTCTTACCGAGATTATTACTACATCGCAACCCTACACTTGGGGAAGCGAACACTCATCGCCTTCCTCTGGTACTGGTAGGCTTTTGCTCTTACTTTTCTTATCACCCTATCCGGTTCCTGCGGCAGTTCAGGTATGAGCAAGATGTTCCTCCTTTTGTTTTCTCAGGTATCGGGCGTCGAGCACTTCTAGCCAAGTCATCTGACTTTAGGACTCGAATTGATGGGTCCTAGGTGAGTCACCTGACTGCTGATTTGCTTGGTTTTGAGCTGCGGACTTTTTCGATGGCGACTACCCCATACTAACATTAGGTTGCTGAGCAGTCTCTGTACTGGCTCATTCCTTGCTGGCACCTGACCGCTGATGAGGATGAGCAGGATATTCTTGGGGATGCTGGTTCTTCATCTGGTTCATATGAGCCCTTTGAGGAGAGCCCATTTATCGATCCCGGCTTCCTCTTGGCCACTCATGGCCACTTGTTGTCTGAGATTTCTGCACTCCGGTATCATTGTGAGATGATGTCGAGGAGATTGGCAGCTGATCAGAGGTTGTCTGATGAGGAGACGGTGATCCGTAGCCTTGAGCGAGATGAGGTGCATTACCTGCGCATGGAGGTGAGCAGGTTGAGAGCGAGGCTATTTCATTATGAGTCAGAGGACTTACCTAACGTGGCTGAGGAGGAGGGCAGAGATTGATTTTTTGGTTTTTAGGACTGTGCTGGCCGTCTGTACGTCTCTTTTTGCATAGTACATGACCAGTGATGATGCCCATTTTTTTTAAAGAAATGGTATGATATATGTAAAGAAATACGATACATTAATGGAAAGAAAAAACTTTTTTGAGAACTTATTATGCCATAAGTTGTCTTGTGAGTGTGTGTCTGGATTTTGTGCCGGGACATAGGAATCAAAACTGAGGCTTGGCTAATGCTTTGACCAATGTCTCGAGATTGACTTGTGTGAGATCCATTTGGTTCCCTAGAGGTGTAGGTAATGGAAACTATTACTTCCTGAGAGTTTTGTTAGAGTTTGTAGAGTTCTTTGTCCCCGACTGTACTTCTTTTTGTTCTTAAATTGTAACTACTTGAGTTGATCTGGACCGTCTGGTTTCTTAGTACTTACACTTTTTTATTTTTTTATTCTTTTTCATTTTTTATTCGAGTTATTTTTACCTACAGCGCTATTTCGAGTTTTCACCACAACCAGGCTTTTCCCATCATTTTTGCCCGTGGCGCCCTTTCGGGTTTTCACCACATTCCAGGCATTTGATCTTACCTGCCCCTTGGCAGCTGTGTTGTTTTTACCCTCGGCGCCCTTTCAGGTTTTCACCAAATCCGCTGTATGCTCATTGTTTTCACTCGGAGTACCCTTTCGAATTTTCATTCCGCCCTCTTTGTTTAGGCACACATTTTCTTTTTTCTTTTTTCTTTTTTTGGATAACTACGACGGCTAGAAGTCGGGAATCTGTCGTTGCCGGCTGATGACAGCCTTTCAGCCATTATCCTGAGTTACGATGATAAAGCTGTCAGTCTTAGCTATAGACCCTTCTGAGATGGATGGATAGGTGACTGTGTTTCCTTTTGGGTTGATCTTTCTCGAGTGTTTTGTTTTTGTCTTTTCTTTCTTTCTTGTTCTTTTCTTTGTATCCTTTTTCTTTCTTTTTTGTCCTTTTCTTCTCTCTTTTTTTCTTTTGAATCCCTTTATTTGAAACACTTGTTGGTGGACAGAAATGATTTCTCAAAAGTTTTAGCTTCAACCTTTTGACTTCAGCTCTACTAATGTAACTCTTGATAAGGTCAAAATGACTTACCCGTGAAAGATCTTCACTTTGTCGGTGTCGATTGGCTTAGGAAGATCCACCTCTCTTATGCTAGTGAGTCTGAGGGCGCCTCCAGGAAGTACTTCTCTGATGATCAGCGGTCCATCCCATGAGGGTTTGAACTTTCTTCTGGGATCTGGAAGGTGCGATGGTAGGATCTTCTTCGTGACCATGTCGCCCACCTTGAAACTTCTTTTTCGGACTCTCTTGTTATAGGCCCTAGCTATCCTTTTCTGATAACACTGGGAATGACTTAGCGCACGCATGTGCTTCTCATATGCTAGCTGTAACTGATCAAATTTGGCCCATTGCCATTCTCCTTCTTCAATTTCGCTTTCCAGTAACACCCGTATTGACGGTATTTCCACCTCGACTGGTAGAACTGCTTCTATTCCATAAGTAAGCTCGAAAGGAGTAATGCCTGTAGCAGACCGTACAGACGTTCGATAGGCCCAAAGTGCATATGGGAGCATATCTAACCAAACTTGATAAGTCACGACCATCTTCTCGAGTATCCTAACAATTGTCTTGTTTGCGGCTTCTACCCCACCATTCATCTAAGGACGGTAAGGGCTCGATCGATGATATTAAATCCTAAACTTGCTGAGGAAGTCATCCATCTTCTTGTTGATGAACAGGGTTCATTATCTGTGATGATAGCATTAGGGATTCCATACCGGCATATAATGTTGTTCTTCATGAATTTGATCACCTGGAATGCTGCAATTGTGGTGTAGGAGGCTGCTTCTACCCACTTGGTGAAGTAATCGACTGCCACAAGTATATACTCATAACCGTTTGATGCTTTGGGACTAATCTTCCCAATGATGTCGAGTCCCCACATAGAGAAGGGTCAAGGAGTTGTCAGGTTGTATAGTTCTGAGGAGGAGGCATGAATTTGATTCACATGCTCCTGACACTTGAAGCATTTTCTGACGTGGTGGCAGCAGTCTGTCTCCATGGTGAGCCAATAGCAACCGAGTCATAGAATCTTCTTTGCCATCATGTGCTTATTCATGTGTGGGCCACAGATTCCTTTGTGCATTTCTTTCATAATCTTTGCAGCTTCTGTTTCGTCGACGCATCAAAGGAAGACTTAATTATAGGATCGCTTGTAAAGAACTTCGCCACTGATGGCGAACTGGCCGGCTAAACGCTGGATGGTTTGGCGATCTGTTGCTGTAGCCACCTCCGGATATTCCTGGGTTTCGAGATATTGCTTGATGTCGGCATACCAGGGTTCGTCAGAGGCAGCTTCGACTTCTTTTATTTGTAGGCAGAAAGCAGGTTCATCTTGAGTTTCGACTGTGAGCTCCCATTCTGAAGCTCCTTTCGGGATCTCGACCATTGATGCAAGTATAGCGAGAGCATCTGCAAACTGATTCTTGGCCCTAGGCATGTATGAGAAGGTTATTTCTTTAAATTCTGCGATCAAATTTTCAAGGTACACATAATATGGCATCAACTTCTCGTCCTTGGTTTTCCATTCGCCACCGGTCTGATTAATGACGAGCTGTGAGTCTCCAAATACTCGTAGCTTTTTTATGCCCAAGATTATGGCTTTCCTTAGACCAGCGATGCATGCTTCATACTCTGCCATGTTGTTGGTGCACTCGAATGCTATGCGCCTTAAGATAGGAATAGGGACATCGTCTAGAGAGTAGAGGATTGCTTTGATACCACTTCCTTTAAAATATGTTGCGCCGTCGAAGAATAACGTCCACTCATCTTTCTTCTTATTTTCTTCACCTTCAATGAGCAAGAGATCTTCATCAGGGAAGAATGTCTCGAGCGGTTGATAATCTAGGAGAGAGTGAGTGACAAGATGATCGGCGAGGGTCTGCCCTTGATTGCCTTTTGAGTAACAAAGGTGATTTCAAATTCAGACAGGAGTAGATGCCATTTAGCTATCCTTCCAGTGAGTGCTGGTTTCTCGAACAAGTATTTGAGCGGATCCATGTGAGTGAGGAGGAGAATAGGGAACACAATCATGTATTGATGGAGTCGCTGAGTTGCCCAGACTAGGGCGAGGCAAGTCTTCTCGATCAGGGAATACCTGGTCTCGTAGTCAGTGAACTTTCGGCTCAAATAGTAGATTGCTTATTCCTTCTTCTCGGTTTCGTTGCGTTGGTCGAGAACACAGTCAATGGCTTCTACTGTTATCGAGATATATAACAATAGTGGTCGTCCGAGAGTGGGCGGCACTAGAATTGGAGGATTCATGAGATACTTCTTGATGCAGTCGAAGGCGACTTGGCAATCGTCATTCCATTCTTTTGGAACTTTCTTTCGAATGAGCTTGAATATGGGTTCACGGATAAGTGTAAGCTGTGCGATGAAGCGACTGATGTATTAAATTCTACCGAGGAAATCACGAATTTCTTTCTCTGTTCTAGGAGAGGGCATCTCAATGATTGCTCTGGTTTTAGTTTTGTCGACCCTGATGCCATCCTCACTCACCATAAAGCCAAGGATTTTGCCTCCCGTTGCACCTAAAACACATTTCTGAGGGTTGAGACGGAGCTTGTATTTTTTTAATCTGTTGAATAACTTCTTCAGATCTTTAAAGTGTCCTTTAATTGTGCGAGATTTGACGATTATATCATCCACATATACTTCAAGCTCTTTGTTCATCATATCATGGAATAATGATGTCATTGCCCTCTGATATGTTGCTCCTGCGTTCTTCAAACTAAACGACATTACCCTGTAGCAGAAGGTTCCCCATGGAGTGATAAACGATGTCTTCTCGCAATCTTCGATGACCATCTTGATTTGATTGTAACCTGAGAATCCGTCCATGAATGAGAAGATCTTGTACCCTGCAGTGTTGTCGACCAGAGTGTCGATATGTGGCAAAGGTAAGTCATCTTTAGGATTGGCTTTGTTGAGATCTCGGAAGTCGATGCACATTCGAACCTTGCCATCCTTCTTCGGTACTGGTACGATGTTGGCAAGCCATTCAGGGTAGTTGGAGACTACCAAGAATCCCGCATTGTACTGCTTGATGACTTCATCTCGAACTTTCAGAGCCCATTCTGGCTTCATTCTTCGAAGTTTCTGCTTCACTGGCTTCATATCTGGCTTTGTTGGCAGATGATATATAATGAGCCCTTGATTGAGCCCTGGTATGTCTTCATATGAGAACGCAAAGTTAGACAATCTTGGAGCTAAGAACTATCATTCTCCGCTTCATCTCTGGTGGCAGCAATTTTTCAAATCATACTTCCCTAAGGATCCCGGGTGTCCCCAAGTTTACTACCTCAAAATCATCAGCTACAACATTGGCTTTAAATTTGAACTTTTTGAGGAGATCCTCTAGTTCAGGAGCCGGGTCATCATCTTCCTCATCCCGAGCTTTGTCCAGATCCATGAGCTCGAAGTCTAATTCGATGTCAAAATCATAGATTCGACGTCAAAGTCATATGATTCGACGTCAAAATCATATGATTCGACTTCAAACTCATGCGACTCTTTAGACGAACTTGGCACATTATTGTATGTAGGAAAAGAAATGTTTTTTAGTTTTTTAGAATTCCTTAAAGGTGTTTGATCCATACTCCCCAAACTTTCACAATGCTCTTGGTAATTTCGGACTCGTCTATGGACTGACAATGGTCCAACTAAACCACCTTCAGATTGGAGACGATTTGAGTGGTTACGTTCCCAACGAGAAATAAACCACTCAACAAAAACTACACTAGTCCTAAATCCTAGAAATCTGAAATTAATCTGAAAATAGAAAATCTGTAAAAAGTTAAGTTAAAAAGGTATCACCTGATGCGCTTTTAACTAGAGAAGAAATCCTACAAAACAAAACAATTTGTTAGTTCTAGAAAAAATAAGAAAACCTATCTACTTCTACTTCTACAGCCACTAAAACAATTTGAAAACCATTATCTAAAATCCCCGGCAACGGCGCCAAAAACTTGTTCGCTCGCCTCAAGTGTAAGGCTGCGATGTAGTAATAAATCTCAGTAAGACCGAGGTCGATCCACAGGGAATTAGAAACAACTTTCAAACTACTCCAGCAACTCAGTTTTACAAGAAATAGGATTCAATTGAGTAATTAAATTAAAACAGAAACTTAACGGAAAATCAGTAATTTAAGGTACTAAGGCATTCAAGGATCCACTTGTAGTAATCCCATGTCAATTCAATCAATCCAAGTATAGAGCACAACTAGATTTGAAGTCCTATCTCTCATCTAGTTGGAAAATAAGCATTCAAGCACATTCAATACCATCCAAACTGAACTTCCAAGTTCTAGTCCCATTCAACACATGTAGGATTCAAAATCATAGCCTTCGGAGTAACAGCCATGCCTATGGACTATGGCTTGCTCAAGGGTTACCATAATTCGAACCTAAACAAACACAATATGATAATCTCAGAGAATTGCAAGGAATCCATGTCCAGAGCACATGAACTCTCATAAAACATCTCAAACTACCAACTTAAGAACTAAAATATGAAAAATCCAAACTTGAATTAAAAAGTACTTGATTAACTTGAATCAAACATGAAATTAGCAACAAGCTTCACCTCTCAGCCTTAGTTGAGAGATTCTAGCCGAGCATTGTCATACTACAACTAGAACTCATAATAGAAAGCATAAAAACTAGAAAAACTGAAAATTGGAGGGTTGCAGATGCTCCACGACAACTTCCTCTCTCTAGAACCACGTCCCTTAGCTTCTATCATCATCTAGGAAGAGCCCCTAGGTGTCCTTTTATAGTGGGAAAGCCTCCTTACGTCAGAAACATCCAGAAATTGCGTAAGGTTACGCACTTGCGCAGCAAATTTCGGAACCGGAATTAGAAATTCCTGATTTTTCTGCGTAGCCGACCGGTCGGACTGGCCTGGCCGACCAGTCACGACCGGTCGGACCTACCTGTCTAACAGTCTAAGGAGTGCAGTAGGAGAATGGCCTGCTGGCCAACCGGTCAAGACCGGTCGGACTGGGTTGGCCGACCGGTCACGACCGGTCGGACCAGCTTATGGTCCTGTTCCAGCGAGTTTCCAGAGAGATGGCCGACCGGTCGGACCAACTGGTCCTTCCAATGGTTTCCACAGGTATGGCCGACCAGTCGGACGACCGGTTGGACATGCTTTTCTTCTTCTTTTTCTTCTTTTCTTCATTCTCTTTTCTCCCTCTTTCTTCTTCCTTCTTTGGTCCATCTTAGACCTTCCTTCAAAGGTTCTAAATGGCCCCTTTTTGGTCTCCAATTGAGTGAAGTCCGCTCTCATCCCTACAATCACAAAACATGCGTTAGATGGGCCTTTTAATCATGAAAACCATGCATACAATGTCATGTAGTGGGCAATGCAACGTATAAATTGGAGGTTCAACAGCGTTCCGCAGTCTTGAGCGGGCAGACATTTAAGCTTGAGCCATTATCGATAAGGACCAGCGGGATACAAAGGTCTTTATATCGTAAGGCTATATTGAGGGATCACCCATGGTCGCACCCTTCTGGTGGTAACTCATTATCAGTGACGGTGATGGCGTGCGGAGCCAGGAGCTGTTCGATCATCAATGCTATCATTTTAGGTGTTGTATCAGAGGAGACATGGGCATCGCTCAGGGTTTTAACGAACATTTCTGGGTGTATGCGAGATGTGAAGAGTAGCTCCTATACCAAGATTTGGGCAGGGATGGACTTAAGCTGAGTCGCCACATTATATGTAGCTTCGTTTTTATTGTCGAGACCTGAGAGAGCGCTTTTGGGATCTCCTTTGTTCTGATTATCTCTTCAGATGCAACGCCTATTGGGATTCATGTTTCCTACCTCTTCACATTCTGGATAGTGTCACAGGACTTCTTTATAATTTTTCTCTCCTTTGCTTTTTAGGACCACTAGTTCTTGCAACGATGCTGGTGTGGGTACCAGATCTTCCTCATAAGGAGCTTTTGCCTTGAAGACTACATTGTTGCCTGTGCTGAAGGGATAATATCGAGGTTTGTTTTCATAGATCACATAAGGTTGTGGTCCTGGCTTGACTGTTCCTGAAGCAGGAGGTTCCCATGGAGTGAACACTGGTTCTCTTGATATGGCAAGGGGTTTCTCCGTTCGGCCAAGCTGTTGTAGTGTAATTGACACGCCTCCGGGATGTCTTTGTGGCTTGGGGATAGAACTTGCCCCTTGCAATGTGACTGGCTTGACTGGAGGAGCCCATTCCAAGACAATGGGTTCTTGCTGCTGATAAGTATAATCCCTCCATTGCGGATTGGATTGTTCCTGAGCTGTAATTGCCCCTTGCAAAATGTTGAGCTCTTAATTGTGCATATTCTAACCCCAATTCATCACTCATTATGCATGCTTTTCATGATTTAAAAACTAATCTAATGCATGGATTTGTGATTGTAGGAATGAGAGGAAGACTTCACTAATTCATAGTCAAAAGAGTCACTTTGTATGCATTGGAGATTAACATAATAAGTGACAAAAGGTGGAGGAAAGAAGAAGAAAGAAAGAGAAGAAAATATGCAAGACCTGTCCCAAGACCTGTCCCAAGACCGGTCGCCAAACAGGTCTACACTGCTAGACCGGTCGCCAGACCGGTCCCCCGACCGATCGCCAAACAGGTCGAGAGGTGTCCAGAAACACCAAACTCACTGGACTATTTTCGAGGTTTTGAGACCGGTCGTGTGACCGGTCGTTCATGAGCTTAGACTGATCGTGCAACCGGTCGTCAGTGTAACAGAGCTTATCCGTGAAGCTCCGATTTTCTCTGCGCAATTGCGTGATTTCTTGCGCAATCCGGAATCTTCCGCTCCAACTTATAAAAGGCCACCTCCACTCTCTTCCTAGGGCATCTAGTAACGTGGGGAGCAAAGGATTCAAGACCTAGGAGGCTTCCTAGCCTCCTACAACTAGTTTTCTTCTTCTTCTAGTTCTAGTTCTAGTTTTTTTTTTAATATGTTTTTCATTAGCTAATCTCTTAGCTAGAGCTAAAAGGTGAACCTTATAGTTCTCTTAGATTGTTTAATTCGTTTTATTGGTTTCAAGTTGGATTTCATGTTTAAGAACAATGGTTTGAAGTTTAATTCAAGTACTAAGTAGTTTTTCTTAGTCTTATGATGACTCATAGATGTTTGCTTCAGTTCTTAATTGTTGTGAACTAGTCTAGACCTGTATGATCTAAGGAATTGGAGTACGCTCTAATACTATGATCTTCATGTGGGAACTTCTTACCAAAAGTCTACTTTTATGGAAATTCTGAAGTATATGGACTGTGTATGTGATTTGAATAAGTTCAAATCATAATCTAGTTTTGTCTTGTGACAGGATTTAATGATGGTTATGATTGTGATCTTAGCCTATTGGAATCGGGACTGACCTATGCAATTGAGTATGCTCGTCCTAGCTTGCATTGAGTGAATCATATACATTGATCTTACATTTGGAATATTGTTTGGTTTAACTGCTCTATTATCCAACTAGATAGAACTTAATTTCGATTCTAGTTGAAAAAGTGAGAAACCATAGCGAATTATGCATCTAAGGAGAGCTATAAGTGGATCCTTGATGCTCTAGTTATCTTTTCATTATCAGATTTTCCATTTTATGTTTAAAACAAGTTTCACAAACCTCTTTGATTCTAGTTATTAGGATAGTTGGAATTGTTTACCTCCTTCCCTGTGGATCGAACTCGGTCTTACCGAGATTATTACTACATTGCAACCCTACACTTGGGGAAGCGAACAAGTTTTTGGCGCCGTTGCCAGGGGAAGAGGTTAAACGGTTCTAATTGTTCTAGTAGCTATAGAGTAGTCTTAGTTAGGTAGGATTTTCAGTTTTTCTAGAAGTAGTTTTCTATTTTTTTTTTCTAGAATTCTAACAATTTTCTGTTTTTGGGTTTTGTTGGAACTTAGTTGCTGACATAGTTCTCACTTCCACGGGTAACATCCCCCCATCTCCCTTTCTTCTTTTTTGTTTTTCTTCCAGGGTAGTTCCAACTCTTTAAAATCTCATTATGGCTGATTGGAAGTGTGGTGCTTATGCATACCTTTTAGAAGATGAGAGATCAGACGATGGAATCAAAACTCTTTATGATTGGAACCATTATAAGCATATGTATTTTTCTGAGATTCAATCAACCTCCACTACCCCCCAACGTAAGACACTACATGATTACTGGGTTGAAAATAACAAGAGCATTCCACCAAGTTTAACAGGAGGTAGAAATAAGAAAAAGGACTGGGGGAGTAATGACCAATCAGTAAAGACATTGCGTGATCACTTGTATGGTTATGCCTATTAACCATCTTATCATTCTTCGTCATATAACACATATGGTCTTCATCGAGAGAGTCCTCACACCTCTAGTCCAATGGAAGATGAGCCAACCATGGATGCCAACAATTATCCTCAAGAGTTTCTTTCTCATGATCCACAACCAACACGAACTCTTGAGGATACACTGCGAGAGTTTATGAAAATAACTGAGCAATGTATACAAAACCTCTCGCCATCTCAAAATCCTGAAACTGACATTGAGAATACCGAATCAATCCCCAACATAGAGGAAGATGTGGCTATCCAAGCCCAACCCTCTTCCGATTTAATGACTAAACTTTTAGGGGATGTAGATCTCAGTGATCCCACCATTACCATCGATTATGGTGAATCAACTATCTCTTTTAGCTATTCCGATTTGAATGATGAAGAGATTTCAAGGATAGTTAACGAACCCGAGGAATCTACAAAATCTGAAAGTGATAGTTTGATTGCCTACAATGAGGGTTTGAAGGATGATTGTGAGTCCATGATTTCTTCTTCCAAAGGGCCGAATGTTTTTGAGTCACCGGAAGATATTCTTGCTAGAGAGATGGCCGAAGTCGATATTTTTTAGTCCTTCCACCAACAACACATGCCAGATTCTATTGTGGAAGAACTCCCTTGGGTTGAAAATTCTGTTTCTTTGGATGACGGGGTGACACAATCTGAAATTTCAAAAGATCTACCAATGCTAGATGATGTGCTTACCACTGAATCTAAAAAATTTCCTTTGGAAGACCTCCCCTCTATGGAGGAGGAATTCCTTACCCTTGAAACAGAATTTCCTCAATCACTTAGGGATAACGAGGACCCTTCATCCGACTCTCTCAATTTCCTAGAGGAATGCATGACCCACCCCTATGATCTGGATGATGGGATGATTAAGGAGTTGGATAGTTTGTTAGACATGGTGTCGGTGCCTGAAGAACACCATTCCACTAATTTACACTCTTCACCATTATTTGTGGAAGCACCATGCAATTTTGAAATTGTGGAGGAGACAACCCAAACTGAAAAATACTTAATGAATGTCTCACCACCATCATGGGTTCTTCAACCCATTGAAAATTCTGATTGGGAGGACCCGTTTTTAATCAATTACAACCCAATTCAGAACTTGAGGAGATATCTTTTTGCTGCTCTTATCTCCTCCTTACATGCGTGGTGTGCACACTATGATTGGACCTTCATGAAGAAACGCACCTAGGTATACATTCGAGCAGGACTTTGGATGGTCCTCATGAGAAACCTATTAAAATTCATGAAGATCCTGCTCAAATTTGATCATGTAGTCGATCGGACTAATTAAAGGTAGGTAGGTAGGTTAGGATTTCTTTATGCATTTAGGATTGAATAAGTCTCATTGAGACAATGGAAGATGCTAGAATTGATCTACTTGCTACCTCAGGTACTCTCGTTCTCACTCTCCTTCGTTTTATGTCATTGCTCTCATGTCATGCATATTGCATATCTTATTACATTGAGGATAATGTAAGATTTTGGTTGGGGTGTGAGATTCCTTAGATGAATCTACCAGCTTTTGTGACATTTCGAGCAATTATGTAGAAAAATTTTTATTTTTCTAAAATTCAAAACTCTTATAGAAAACTTTGTTTCTATGCATTCAAGATGATACGAGTATAAGAAGAGGAGATACGAAGTGAGTGATGTTGCAAGCTTTGAACTTCTCTTAATATAATGGTTTTATATGTGAATTCCTCTATTTATGTGAGTGATAGAAAATTTGAACACTTTTACACCTAGTTCACATTACACGATTTTCATGGGTTGAAAGAATTATGTGATTTGTGGATTAGCTAGACTTTGATTTAAGGTGTTGAGAAACCAAGCCGGGGTACTTTGTTTATCCTTGTCAATGGGAAAATAACGAAAGATATGGATTTCTAAAAATTCTATCTAATTTAAAAGAAAAAGGAAAAGGAAGGATGAAATTGGGAATGATGGAAATTTCAAAAAGGGCTACCTATTACCAACCGAGGGATGGTCTACCCGTAACCAAAGCCGAAAATAGGACGTAGTTTGAAAACCATCGGAAGGACGGTAAAGCAAATTCCTGTCATTAGCTTGGTGTTGCTCTATACACCTTGAAATCCATAGTTTAGTTGATCTATGAAGAAGATAAGCCTAAAAACTCATGAGATGAACTTTCACTATGCACACTAGGTTGAATTTGTTCTAGTTCTTCTATTCATCAATCAATCAGCGAGAATTTTATATGGACACTTATTATGTTTTGAGAGTTTAAGGTTTCAACTTCTATCACCTAATTTTTCTGAATTTTACACTTGTATGTCTCGGAATGGATAGAAGCATAGTTTCTGAAGGAGAGTTGGTTTTTGGAGAATTGAACTTGTTTCACGCATGTTTTGCTCGGGACTAGCAAAATGCTGGTTGGGGGTGTGTTGAGCTCTTAATTTTACATATTCTAACCCTAATTCATCACTCATTATGCATGCTTTTCATGATTTAAAGACTAATCTAATGCATGGATTTGTCATTGTAGGAATGAGAGGAAGACTTCACTAATTCATAGTTAAAAGAGTCACTTATATGCATTGGAGATTAACATAATAGGTGACAAAAGGTGGAGGAAAGAAGAAGAAAGAAAGAGAAGAAAATATGCAAGACCTGTCCCAAGACCTGTCTCAAGACCTGTCCCAAGACCTGTCCCAAGACCGGTCGCCAGACAAATCTACACTGCTAGACCGGTTGCCAAACCGGTCCCCTGACCGGTCGCCAAACAGGTCGAGAGGTGTCCAGAAACACCAAACTCACTGGACTATTTTCGAGGTTTTGAGACCGGTCATGTGACCGGTCGTTCATGAGCTTAGACCGGTCGTGCGACTGGTCCTCAGCGTAACAGAGCTTGTCCGTGAAGCTCCGATTTTCTCTGCGCAATTGCGCAATTTCTTGCGTAATCCGGAATCTTCCGCTCCAACTTATAAAAGGCCACCTCCACTCTCTTCCTAGGGCATCTAGCAACGTGGTGAGCAAAGGATTCAAGACCTAGGAGGCTTCCGAGCCTCCTACAACTAGTTTTCTTTTTCTTCTAGTTCTAGTTCTAGTTTTGTTTTTAATATGTTTTTCATTAGCTAATCTCTTAGCTAGAGCTAAGAGGTGAACCTTATAGTTCTCTTAGATTGTTTAATTCGTTTTATTGGTTTCAAGTTGGATTTCATGTTTAAGAACAATGGTTTGAAGTTTAATTCAAGTACTAAGTAGTTTTTCTTAGTCTTATGATGACTCATGGATGTTTGGAAGAATTGCTTCAGTTCTTAATTGTTGTGAACTAGTCTAGACCTGTATGATCTGAGGAATTGGAGTACGCTCTAATACTATGATCTTCATGTGGGAACTTCTTACCAAAAGTCTACTTTTATGGAAATTCTGAAGTAAATGGACTGTGTATGTGATTTGAATAAGTTCAAATCATAATCTAGTTTTGTCTTGTGACAGGATTTAATGATTGTTATGATTGTGATCTTAGCCTATTGGAATTGGAATTGTGATCTATTTTATGTTTAAAACCAGTTTCACAAACCTCTTTGATTCTAGTTATTAAGATAGTTGGAATTGTTTACCGCCTTCCCTGTGGATCGACCTCGGTCTTACCGAGATTATTACTACATCGCAACCCTACACTTGGGGAAGCGAACACAAAACAACAGGTTCGTATGCGGGCTCAATGTATGACCGTATTCCTTCCAGGATGACTGGCTCCCAACATGAATGACTGTAAGGTGCCCCTTGCAGGGGGACAAGCCCTTGAACAACTGGTGCATCATATGGAGGTGCTCCTTCGAGTACTAATGGCTCAGAGACTGAAGGAGGCAAGGGGTTTGCCCCTTGCAAGATCGGAGGAGAATTTGTTGGCCCATAAGTGTAAGCATGAATGGATTGGATAGAGGAAAAGAAGTGATGAAGATGCTCTCCTTCTTCTTGCTGTTGATGGCAGGGCCATGAGACGAATTGGGGTCCGTCGGATGCTGAGGCAGAGGATTCTGAAGGATGTTGGTAGGAGCTACTGGAGGAGTTTCAGGGACCGAGATGGCGATCTTGCGGTCGTCAATCAGATTTTGTATGGCATTCTTCGGAGTAATGCATCGATCAGTGGTGTGGCCACGCCCTTGATGGTAGGCACAATATTCATCTTCTCGGTAATTCAGAGGCAAAGGATTTGGAGGAGGCATGGGTGCCATTAGAGTGAGTAACTGCTTTTATACCAGCATAGCCATGACTTGACTGAGTGGCTGAGTGAGAGGAGTGAATTTTCTGAACTCCCTGTAATTCTGCATATTCTAATATGAGTATTGGCCGTCCCCCCCGAACTGCTGATGTTGTCAGGGTGGTTGTGGCTGTGGTTGAGGATTTGGTTGCGATAGGGGTGGCTGTGATTGATACCTCCGAGGTTGATGCTGAGCCTGATTATGCTGATACGGTTGACGTCCTTGTGGGGGAGTATATTAGTTGCCCTGAGCAGTGGCGATGATGTTGTTTACCTCTGTCGGACGAGGAGGAGAACCGTTGCAGTTTCCATTCCCATATCCAATAGGTCTTCCTTCCACTCTGTTTCGTTTAACTGGAGTGGCCTGATGAGGCCACGGGGAGATTGTCTCTGCGCGGATTCCTGCTTCGACTTGCTCTTCAGCACAGATCAACTGTGAGAAATTCGCATATGGATGCGAGATGAGATATCCAGATATGCCAGGACATGTTGAATGAACAATCATGGAGATTTGTTCTTCGTCGTCGATAGGTGTCCGCATTCTGGTTGCCATAGCTTGCTAACGTCCCACATAAGCTAATAACATTTTGTCACTCCTTTGCCAGAGAGCCGCGAGGTTGGCTCTCCTGGGTGCCATGTTGAGATTGTATGTGAATCTGTCGACGAAAGCCTGGGAGAGTTGCTCTCAAGTCCTGATGCGATGGCAATCCAATGATGTGTACCAATCTAGGGCATCGCCCTTCAGAGATTTTTAGAACAAGAGAATGAGGGCTCCTTCATTTCCTGAGATTGCACTCAGCTCTCCACAAAAAGCCTTAAGATGTGCTGTGGGACAACCGCTGCCGTCGTATCTTTTAAATTTTGGTACCTCAAAGTTTTGAGGTATCCGAGCATCTGAAAAATGACATAAATCTCTGAACTTGGTCGAAGGTCGATCGATTCCCTGCTGTCGCTGAAGTTGATTTTGCAAGATCTGGAACTGCTTCCGCAACTCGTCCAGTCCTACATGATCTACTCGAATGATTGGTGCCTCTCGAAGTAAGGCACGTTCTTCTTCAGCATAGTGGTCGATGTCTTCGACCCTATGGGCTTGCTGAAAGGCAACCGTGGGTTGCTAAATTGATTCGATGATTGAATTGGATTCTGACGAACTTGTGCTTGAAATGACTGTAATCGAGCTGGAGACTGTACTGAAGGTTAAACTGGAACTTGCTGGAAATTAACTGAAGATTGCTGGACCAAAGATTGCTGGAAATTAACTGGAGCTTGCTGAATTGAGGATTGCTGGAAATTAATTGGAATCCCATCGGCGGGGATGTGTTGAAATTGAAAAGTGCTCCTGTTTATAGGAAGCTGAGATGCTAGGAAGTGACCCCCTTGTTGGGTATTCGCCACTATCTGCTGATTGATGTGGGCTTGACACTGACCCCATTGTGGGCATTAGCCAGTGCTGTCCCTACTGCTGGAAATTGAATTAAAATCCCATCGGCGAGGATGTGCTGAAATTGAGTAAGGGTCCCATCACCGGGGATATGCTGAGAAAGGAAAGGGGTCCCATCAGCGGGGACGTGTTGGAATCTACTGAGATTGTTACTTGCAAGATTGACTGGAAGTTCCTGCGATGAGAATGCTCTAAGACGGTCTTGTCATCGCAGGAAGGTATTAAGGAGGATGCCCATAGCGAAGGACTGAGATGGCTGTTGTCAGTAGTCTTGGGCAAACTCCAGTGGTTGTACTTGATTCGAACTAGAGACCGGAGGGACCCGGCATGGCTACTGAGATTGCTGAACTGGGCCAACTTGATTATTGACTGCTGCGGTAGCTTGTGCTTGCATGAATTGCAAAAGCATTTCTTGCATTGCTCTCATTCCTTGTGCCAATTCTTGTATGATTGGCGTATTTTTGATTGGTTGTTGCGATAAAGGTTGCGCTTCGGCCATGTCGAGGGCAGGGAAGAGATGAGCTTCCTCTTCGTGGTCGGACATGGCTTGCTGAGCTCGAGTGTGGATTATGTTGCGAAAGGGAAGTTGTTTCCGAAGACGTTGAGCCCGAGGAGGCACAATGGTGAGGAAAGAATATGCTCTACTCTTTTTTTTTCTTTGGGTTTTGGGATTTTCTATTTTTTTTATGGAATGTTATGCAGATGAGATTGTATGAAGACTAATGACTTTCAAGTATGGGAGGGATTCCGTTTTTCAAGTTGGATCACAACTAGTGGGACTAGCATATCCCTAGTGGAGTCACCGTTCTGTGGACGCTCGGCTTTCCGTACTCCCGACCCTCCCTTTCGAAAAAACGGGGTGTGTGCGTGAATTGCCTTTGTGCCACTGGCTCGCCTCATTCTCGAG
The DNA here is from genome assembly GCA_003013855.2 of Liriodendron chinense. Taxonomy (NCBI): domain Eukaryota; kingdom Viridiplantae; phylum Streptophyta; class Magnoliopsida; order Magnoliales; family Magnoliaceae; genus Liriodendron; species Liriodendron chinense. Next base: position 3,177,018 of record ML058445.1, on the reverse strand, counting down.
GGCCTTTTCGGTTGTCGTGTTAAATTGGATATGTTTGGGTGAGTTCGTATAAGACCAGAGTCGCCACTAGCCAGTTACTTTGAATCTACAGTCGGCTAGACCCTGTAGAAACGTTAGAGAAGGGAATCAAAAGATTCATTCCTTTAAAATGACTCCTTTTGATCTGTGGCTAGAGATTCGAGGTAAGGGATCACGGTTACAGGGTGGGAAGATGTTAAGCACCCCACTCTGTTCGTACCGAAGTACGGTCTCTACTTCACATAATCGAACGAATGCTTGAAAGTTTGATTTAATCCTCGTACACTCTCATGAATGATATGATGCATGAATGTAGGTCCAGTAAGAGTTTCTGATGGGCATGTTTCCATTAACAGGCAAGCCCAGAGCATACGCTCTAATTGACAGGTGCCTTATGCGGAATGCATGTTGTGTATTTAAATAATCAAAGTGTTTGCAGTGATATGATAAGCAGGGGGGTTGGAAGAATAGTAAATGTTGCACTTATACTAGATGCGAATGAGATGATGCTAATGAAAGAGTAGCTGGATGGAAGGAGTTGTCGCAAGGGTCTACTTCGAGTGGCTAGATCAAGACTTGGGTAGCTTAGGAGACTTAGACCAGGGTCAGGCTGGGCTGGACCAAGGCTAGGCTCTTCTCACTCGGGCTCTCCTTGGTGGAGGAATGAGCTGAAGGGATGGAGATGGACTCGAAACTCTCTGGCTGAAGAGAGGGGAAGTGGATTTTTCTGGATGATCAGGAGATGCTGTGAATGAGAGGGAACGGGGGTATTTATAGCTGCGAGTAGTGGCGGCTCTCGTAAATAAGCTTAGGCGGCACCCTGGGGGCCGCCCGTACGGACTCGCTACTCCAGCTTTGGAGAGTACGACCCCCGAACTTGAAGCAGAAAAGTTTGAAGTTTGAGGTTCGAAGGTACTCCGAAGCTGTAGACCGGAACCAGGTGAGTTGACTGGGTTTGAAAAGATGGGTTTTGACACGGCGAGCCGATTGGGTGCATGGGCTGAACTGACTTAGTGAGTTGACTCGGTGATTTAACTCAGTAGGTTGACTCACCAAGTTTGACTTTTGGGGATTTTTTACTGGTTTTTCTTATGAGGCGTTTTTCAGGCTGATGTTTAGAGGTGAGTTGACTGGGTTCAGGCTTGAGCTGGGCTATGGATTGGGGCTTACAAGGGTGAGTTTGGCTGAGTTTGGACATAGGATTTGGGGGTATGGTCCTCCATTCATTCAGCTATCTCTACTAACATTGTAGTCGAAGGTGGGGTGTCTACAGTGTTGTATCCACACCTTCCATCTATTTTGAGAGATCATTTTAGGGCACGAGAGAAAGAATGAGGCAGATCTAAAGCTCAAGTGGATCCCACCACAAAAAACAGTGGGGACAATGACTCCCACCATTAAAACCTTCATAGGTCCCACCATATGTTTTTTTGAGATCCAACCTATTCATAAGTTTACACATACATGGAAGAAGAGAAAACACAAATACCAGCTTGATCAAAAACTTCTATGGCTCTTAAGAAGTTTTCAATGGTAGGGTTTAATCCCCATTATTTTCTGTGGTGGGGTCCACTTGAGCTTTGGATCTCACTCATTCTTTGGCTCATGCTCTAAAATGATCTCTCTGAATGGATGGATGATGTGGATATAACACATAAATCATGATGGGGTCTACAGAACTGGTGACATCACTTCATTAGCAAATCTCGCTACTTAGGCGTCACTAGCGGGAGCGGATTAGGTGAGACCCTGGATCCACTGAGGTGGGTGGGACCTCTGACCATGGGGCTTATAGTGATGTATGTGCCTTAAATCCACACCGTCCAACCATTTTGAAAGCTCATTTTAGGGTATGATCCCATAAATGAAGTTGGCTTAAATCTTAGGTGGACCACACCATAAGAAAGCATTGTGATTGAATCATCGCCATTAAAAACTTCATGGACTCAACCAGAATGTTTATTTTCCATCCAACCTGTTGATAAGGTACAAACACCTAGATGAAGAGACCACACAGATATCATCTTGATCCAAATCGCAAATGAACCATAGTACATGTGCTTGACCATTAATGGGCCATGAAAGTTGTGGGCCAAATGAGATTTGGATCATCCTCATTTTTAGGGTCATTCCCTAAAATGGTTTGGAAAAAAATGGATGGACAACGTGGATAAAACACAGATATTATGATGGGGGCCACACAACACTGTCCAATGGCTGGGCCTACTGGCATAATCAATACACAATTCGGATACACTGAGGTGGGTGGAGGCAAATGTGTCACATAAACATTTTAAACATTTAAGACCTTAGTTAACAAACATGTTACTCTAGATTACTACTCTTCTGTCTTCAGATTCAGACTTCAAATTTAGATTTTGCGTTCAGACTTCGGACTTCAGATCTAACAAACAGGCCAGTCTACCACTGTCCCAGAGGTGTGGGTCTACCCGGGAATCAAACGAGCTTAATTTTTAGGCCCAAAGCCCACCACCAGGCCTAATATTCCAGCTCAGGCTCGAAGTGGGACCAGCGAGCCTGGTCCATTCAGAGCGTCGACCAACCATATCCTTGAGGAGAGCCGATTAGGTAATAGCCCATATGGGGTTACCGTGGGGCCTACTTTGATGTATGTATTATGTATTCACGTCGTATGTCCGTCTTCCTAGATCATCCTCCGACTTACTCTTAATTTTCTTATGTTTGTGAGAGAACTTAAGAGCGATGCTTTTCTTTCTAGAGGGGGCCTTAAAGCCTAGTTCAAAAGTTTGTAGAGAACCTATGAGTTCTTCAACTTTCATGGTATTTAGATCTCTACATTCTTCTATGGTGGTAACTTTAGAAGAGAACCGTTCCGGAAGAGATCTCAGAATTTTCCTACATAGTCTATTTTCCGGAATAAGATCCCCTAAGCCCCACATATCATTTGTGATCTTGTTCAGTTTGGTATAGAATTCAGTAAATGTTTTATGCTCCTCCATAGTAATGTTTTCAAATAGAGTAGAGAGGCGCTGAAGTTTAGAGTTTTTAACAACATTTGTACCTTCATGGGTAACTTCAAGAATATCCCATGCCTGTTTATTGGTTGTGCAGTTTTGAATCCGACCAAATTCATCTTTAGATACTGAACAAAAAAATGGCATTCAGGCCTTTGGCATTATGGATACGTTGAGATTTATCATGATTAGTCCACATTGCCTTATCTTTTGGCCTGAGAACATCCGGTTCACCTTCCTTATGAATAATGTCCATTGGGGGTACATATCCAATATCAACCATATCCCTCACATCCGAATCAATAGATTCCAAGACGATGCGCATTCGGGCTTTCCAATATGGATAGTTTGACCCATCAAAGAAAGGAGGCTTAGTGACGGATGAAGAGTCCTCTCTAGACATATTTTCAAGTTTCTCTTAGGATCCACCTCTAGGCAATTAAGCCCTTAAAGAGGAACCGGCTCTGATACCAATTGAAAGTACGTCGGGTAGTCTAACACGACACCCACATATGTGCAGAAGCTTAAAGAGCAACTAGAATTATGGCTAAACCTATAGAGGGGGTGATTAGGACCTTTTCAAAATCTTTTCGCCTACTAACATATTTTATCAAATAAAACAAAGTAAGCAATAACACTTCGGCTTCCAAGCCTAAGTGGGTCTAATCACAAGACTAGCATATGGTTAATCAATAAGCAATCCTAGTCTAAAACATGCATAGGTAAATAAATGATTCAACTAATCAAGATCCTAACCTATGCAACTTATGTAGACTTATGAGAATGGATCAAAGAACTTAAGTCTACACAACTAGTGAAAGTACATCTTGTGTGTGGATGAGTCTAATAAGTGCCTAGCATACATTCCTATCAAGCATTCATAATAAGACAATTAAACTAACAATGCTAAGATATAAATGTGCTCAAGAACAATCACAAACATAAGGATGTATAGTGGTTCGACTACTTGTCTACTCCACTCCCGGTTCAAGTACTCAACCCCTTTGAGCACACCGGCATTTACTATCGGAGGTTTTAAATGAGGTTCACCTCTCAACCTTTACACGGAGGGTTTACCGGTTCACCTCTCAACCATAACCGGAGTTTTAGACATAGGCTAACTCTCAACCCAACGCATGTTTACTCCCGTGTCGGAGGCTCCCCCTTGGAGACTTAGTTTAGGCCCGGCTAACGGGCCAATGAACGGCTAACGTCCCTAGGTCGAGTTTGACAAACAAACTCTAAATGGACTCTCAAAAAGGACAACCTTACTTGTCGGATGAGCCCCTTGTTTAGCACCGGTTTGGGTTGCTTGATCTCCGCTCTCTCCTGCTTCAATCAGCTTCCCTTACTCCCACAATCGTGTTGCCGTTGCGTCGCCAATGCCTCAGCCACACTTGATCAAACACCTTGCATGTGATGCCTTTGAGATGCCCGAGGTGCTAGGAGGGTAGGTTTGAGAGCTCTACAACTTAGTGGGAATGGGTTACCTAGAGTCTCTCTCCTACAATGATCTCATCTTAGAGTTTTGGACAAAAATGTGCCAATCAAGAAAACTCCAAACTCTAGAGATCAAGAGGGGATGAAGGTCATCTTCTTCATGAGCTTGGAATGCTCTAATCTTGTGTTAAAGCACAAGGAAGATGCCTTGCATAGGTTGGGAATGAGCCTCAAATGGTCTCCAATAATGGTGGCTTCACTCCTCTCGAAATTCCCCTACCAATGCCCAAAAATCGAGCTCCATATATAAGAAAGGTGAGCTTCAACGGTTATAAAACGGGCAGAAAACGGCTCTGCCGACCTGTCCTGACTGGTCCCGACCGGTCGGTCAAAGAGCCAAGCAAGACAGAAAGGCTGTTGTCTTAAGGGAAAAGCTGCCCGACCGGTCTTGACCGGTCGGACCAGCCCAGCCGACCGGTCCGACCTCCTGCCTGCACAAACCAGCAACTTGCTGTTGAAACTGGACCTACGTCCGACCGGTCTTGACCGGTCGGTCCAGTCCATCCGACCGGTCACGATCGGTCGGTCCACCTGTAACCTGTAAACACAGCAGCTTGCTGTTTGGTCTGGCCAACCGGTCTTGACCGGTCGGACAGGCCTGGTTCAGCTCAGTATTTTGCTGAACATTGTACATTCCAACCCACTCTCTTTAGGCCATGTTTTGGGTGATGTTCAGGGACACCTAGGGCCAATCTATGATGACTAATGGTTTCCTAATGTGGTCAAGGTGATCAAAGAAGCAAAAGGGTTGGGTTATGGTCAAGGTTAAGCCACCAAGGCATCACTTTTACCTGAATCTTCTTCCTTGATGCGGTGGGGCCACTTGAGTCTTCGGTTTTCGTCTTCATTAGGCTCAACCGACAGTAGACACACTGACGTAAGTGATTGACAAACAAGGTGCACTAGTATGCCACAGAAAAGTGCACTAACAGAAAAGTGGGCTAAAGAGGGGAGGACTCGGAACGACCGAATTGCACTCGGGCTTGAGGGCTTGTGAAATGAGAAGGGGAGGGGGGTATTTATAGCAATGGAGAGTGGCAGAACCCGTAATTATTTTTGGGCGGCACCTAGGGGGCTGCCCGTACGGTCAATTTGCTTCGGGTTCGGAGTGTACGACCTCCGAATCTGAAGCAGCATTTTCATAGCTTTGGGGTTCGAGCTTGCTCCGAGGCTGCGGTTTGGAACTCGGTGAGTTGATTGGGTTTAAGAGATGGGTTGACACGGTGAGTTGACTCGATGGGTTGACTCAGCTGGTTGAATCGGTGATTTGATTTAGCGGGCTGACTCGCCGAGTTTGACTGGTTTTTCTTATGGGGGTTTTTTGGGCTGATGTTTAGGGGTGAGTTGACTGGGTTCAGGCTTGAGTTGGGCTATGGATTGGGGCTGACAAGGGTGAGTTTGGCTGAGTTTGGACATGGGATTTGGGGGTACGGTTCTCCATTCATTCAGCTACCTCTACCAACATTGTAGCCGAAGGTGGGGTGTCTATAGATGCCCCTCTTTGGCAGAGGTTGCATGCAACCGAATGCCAAAGTGAGTGGACACCCCACTTCTGACACAGTCATTCATAGATCATGGTCTGAAATCTTTGCTTGCCTTTGCATCTGCGTCAGTTGATCGTCTGAAAATTGATCACTCGCACATACCGCGGGAGTTTGGAGAAAAAGTTGCGATTGTCCCTGCAATGCACTGCAACCTGGGTACCCAATCGCAACCCTTCCATTCCCGATCGGTACTAACATCAGAAATGTACAGCAAAGTCTCTGCGTCATAGTCTTACGAGGTTACTGACCCTGAGATTGATTGGTCAATACTTTCTCAGATCACTCAAGGAGTACTTGTTTCGCTTGACTGTCAAAGTGGTTAGCTACCCTGCGTTATGTAGTCTTACAGGAGTCCACTACGCCGACTTGTAATCAGTCAAGGTACTTCAGGCATCCACTCCTAGGTATGTGCGGGTGAACTCTTTTCACCCGATCTGCTGGTTTTGATGCTTGGTTTACAATTCATTCTTTCCTAGATTATGGTCTGGAATCCTTGTTTTCCTTTGTATCTGTGGACCCTCGCCGATTTTCCCGCGCTCCCACACGACGTCGTTCTCCCTTTCCTTTCGGAAGAAGAAGAAGAAGAAGAGGTGCGTGAGTGCGAAATCGCCGTTTGTGCCACTGGCTTGCCTCGTTCTCGAGGGCTTCGTTTAGTTGTCGTATTGAGCTGGATATGTTTAAATGAGTTTATATAAGACCAGAGTCGCCACTAGCCAGTTACTTCGAATCTACAGTCGGCTAGACCCCGTAGAAACGTTAGAGAAGAGAATCCGAAGATTCCTTCCTCTAAAATGACTCCTGTTGATCTGCGGTCAGAGATTCAAGGTAAGGGATCATGGTTACAGGGTGGGAAGAGGCTAGGCACCCCACACACTGCCCGTACCGAAGTACGGTCTCTACTTCACAGAATCGATCGAATACTTGAAAGTCTAGTTTAATCCTCGAATATTCTCATGGATGACATGATGCATGAATGCGGGTCTGAACAGTAAGAGTTTCTAATGGGCAGGTTCCAACAACGGGCAAGCCCAGAGCATACGCTCGAACTGACAGGTGCTTAATATAAAGACATATGCATGTGTGCTTGAGTAATCAAGGTGTTTTATGGTGAAGCATGAATGCAGGTCTGAACAATAAGAGTTTCTGATGGGCAGGTTCCAACAACGGGCAAGCCCAGAGCATACGCTCGAACTGACAGGTGCTTTATGCGAGATGCATGCGGTGTGTTTGAATAATCAAAGTGTTTGCAGTGAAGCAGGGGGGTTGGAAGAAAAGTAAATGTTGCACTTATGCTAGATGCAAATGAGATGATGCTGGAAAAGAGTAGCTGGGTGGACGGAGGTGTCGCAAGGGTTGGCTTCGAGTGGTTGGATCAAGACTTGGATGACTTGGGAGGCTTGGACCAGTGGTCAGGCTGGGCTGGACCAGGGTTAGACTCTCCTCACTCGGGCTCTCCTTGGTGGAAAAATGGGCTAAAGGGTGGAGAGATGGACTCAGAGCTCTCGGGCTGAAATGGATTCGAATGGCTTCTTAAAATGAAAAGGGGAGGGGGGTATTTATAGCAGCGGACAATGGCAGATTGCGTAATTTTGTCCGGGCGGCCTGCCATGGGCCGCCCGTACGGCCGCTCCTCGGTTTCCAGCGAGTACGGCCGTTCCCTCGGGGCTGCTGTTGGACTCGCTGGTCGACTCAGTGAGTTGACTCAGCGGGTCGACTCGGTGGTTTGACTCGACGGGTTGACTCGACGGGTTGACTCGGTGTTTTGACTCGACGGGTTGACTCGACGGGTTGACTCAGCGGGTTAACTCAGTGAGTTGACTCAGTGAGTTTGACTTTTTTTTTGGGATTTTTTTACTGGTCTTTTTTATGGGGGGTTTTTCAGGGTGGTGTTTAGGACTGGGTTGACTGGGTTAAGGCTTGAACTGGGCTATGGAATGGGGCTTACAAGGGTGAGTCTGGCTGAGTTTGGACTTGGGATTTGGGGGTATGGTCCTCCATTCATCCAGCTATCTCTACCAACAGTGTAGCCGAAGGTGGGGTGTCTACAGATGCCCCTCTTTGGCAGAGGTTGCATGCAACCGAATGCCAAAGCGAGTGGACACCCCACTTCTGACCCGGTCATTCATAGATCATGGTCTGAAATCTTTGCTTGCTTTTGCATCTGTGCCAGTTGATCGTTTGGAGATCGCTCACTTGCACATACCGCGGGAGTTTGGAGAAAACGTTGCGATTGTCCCTGCAGTTTGCTGCAACCTGGGTACCCAATCGCAACCCTCCCATTCCCGATCGGTACTAACATCGGAAAGGTACAGCAGAGCCTCTGCGTCGATAGTCTTACGAGGTTACTGACCCTGTGATTGATTGTATGTTTGATGTTTTCCCAGATCACTCCAGGAGTACTTGTTTCGCTTGACTGTCAAAGTGGTTAGACGCCCTGCGTCCGATAGTCTTACGGGATTCTACTACGCCGACTTGGACTCAGTCAAGGTACTTCAGGCATCCACGCCTAGGTATGTGCGGGTGGGCTTTTTCCACCCGATCTGCTGGTTTCGATGCTTGGTTTGCAATTCATTCTTTCCTTGATTGTGGTCTGGAGTCTTTGTTGTCCTTTGTATCTGAGTCAGTTGATTGTCTGGAAATTGATAACTCGCACATACCGCGAGAGTTTGGAGAAAACGTTGCGATTGTCCCTGCAGTTTGCTGCAACCTGGGTACCCAATCGCAACCCTTCCATTCCCGATCGGTACTAACACTGGAAAGGTACAGCAGAGCCTCTGCGTCGACAGTCTTACGAGGATGCTGACCCTGAGACTGATTGTGTGATGTTTGATGTTTTCCCAGATCACTCCAGGAGTACTTGTTTCGCTTGACTGTCAAAGTGGTTAGACGCCCTGCGTCCGATAGTCTTACGGGATTCTACTACGCCGACTTGGACTCAGTCAAGGTACTTCAGGCATCCACGCCTAGGTATGTGCGGGTGAACTCTTTCCACCCAATCTGCTGATTTTGATACTTGGGTTACAATTCATCGTTTCCACCTGTTCAAATGGTTTCTTTGACCGAGCCTTTTGGCTTTCATCTTTTTGTATCTTGGCATGTGGTACGACCGCACTGACACTGGAGTTCAGTTCGATCGTACTTTGAGTGCATTGGATCCGATGGTCTCCGGGGAAACCGCGAGACATCGGATCTTATTTGATTTTTGCGTCGGCTCCTACCCAGAGATATGGAAGATCTCCCAGCGTGTTGGAGGCAGAACGCTCTACTGGAAAAATATTTTTGGATTTTTGAAAAGATACCCACTCTGGGGAGTGATACTCCGTGGGTTTTTTATTTGCAAATAGAAATATTTTTTTGTCTTTTTGAAATGGAAATTTGGTTTGCACGTGCCTCCACTAGGGATGCCTGTGGGGTCTTTGGCTAACCGGCTTTTATTTTGAAAGCAGGTAAACATGATGATTGATGCGATGGATGCTGATGCATGGAGATGCATGATGAATGCATGGCTTGGCTCATTCTCTTCTCGTTTGATGATTTTGCTTTTGCTGGAGATGCAGAGAATTTTGAGCTTATTGCTTGCAGGGTTGTACTCCCTTGGGGATTTTTCTTTTTGATACGGAGGTTTGGACAGCGGGTTGGTCAAGATCCCGACCCGTGGTCGATCAGGTCCATCGTCCCAAGATGCTGTTTCTTTGCTAATGAGAATGTACGAGGATATCATTCGACTTCAAGATATTCTTCTGGGCATTCATGTGATTGAGATGGTGTTTGGTTGCCCGTTTTGGTCAAGATTCCAATTTGCGGGCGATTGGATCCGTCATCCCATACTGTGAAGTGAGCGGAGTTCAAGACTCCTGAATTGTAGTGCTGGGGATGCTAATTTTTGTGATTTTTGTAAATATGTGGTCCGAATCTTTACCTGGGAGGGTAGAAATTGGTTTATTGAAAACACAGTAAATATTTTTGTATTTTTGAGGATATTTTCTTTGAAAGCAAGAGAAATATTTTTGTGATTTTTGAAAATATTTTGATTGAAAGCAAGGGAAATATTTTTGTGGTTTTTGAAAATATTTTGATTTGAAAGCGATGGAAATATTTTTTGTGATTTTTGACAATATTCTGATTGAAAGCAAGGGAAATATTTTTGTGATTTTTGCAGATATCTGATTTGAAAGCGATGGAAATATTTTTTGTGATTTTTGACAATATTCTGATTGAAAGCAAGGGAAATATTTTTGTGATTTTTGAAGAGGTGATTTTGCAATGTTTTTGTATTTTGTGATTTTTCTGAAATGCAGGGAAAAGATGTGGAATTTCCATCCACTTCCAGCTTTTACTGCTGGTAAGGCACCCGATCCATTTTACGTCAGCGAGCAAGACGGGTCTCACACAGTTAAGTGCCGTAGTTTTACATCTTCGGATGAGGGGATTTTGAGGGTTTTCAGTCAACACACCCACAAAGTTGCCTGTTCCTCATGTGCAATGCACATAGACCACGTATCGTTCGACGGACTCCTTCGGCCACAAAATGAGCCACATCCTCACATTTCCCTTAGTCAATCCAGCTTGGGGTCTTACGTTGCTCACAATTCCGTGAGGGTGAGCTCCACCTCCCAACAGCCTTAATCCCCTTCATGAGTTCTAGGAACAGGGAACATCCGTCAGCTTCAACAGCGACTTCCAAATCAAGGTTGTCTATCACGGTGCGTTCAACACGAACAGGATTGCGGAGTTCTGCCCGCCACAGCCCTTACCTGTTTAAGAGATTCCAGACACCCGTACGATCAAGTGTCAGCCATGCCTGGAACAGGTTAGGAAAGAAAGCCCCCGAGAAGTTAATCCCAGTGTAGTTTTAGGTCTTCGGACCGCTGGGGATAAATTGGTGGGTTGAAACTGGTGGTGAAAACTTTTTGTTTTATATTGTATATATATATATATATATTTTTTTTTTGAAAAGGTTCCAGATTTCAACTCGGGTGATCAAGGTTGATACTGGTTTTTATGGAAAGCTTTAAGATATTTTTGGTATTTTTGAAATGATCCGGGTTATCGAACCACGATCCCCACGGTCGAGGCCGATGCCGGTTTTTAGTTGAAAGCGAGAAAGGTCCCCCGAGAAATTAATCCCAGTGTAGTTTAAGGTCTTCGGACCATGAAACTGCACAAAAGAGGGGCAAACATGTTTTTTTGTTTTTGGAAAAATGTCCGGTGTCAGCGGATGGACAATCCAGACTGATGCCGGTTTTTATTGAAAATCTCTCGGGATGTCGATCCCGACGTAGTTTAAGGTCTTCGGACCAAAACTTTAAAAGCGGGGCTGGTAATATATTTTTATGATTTTTGAAAATGTCCGGAGTCATTGATCCTGATGTGAGCAAACAAGACCGACGCCGGCTTTTATTGAAAATCTCTCGGGATGTTGATCCCGACGTAGTTTAAGGTCTTCGGACCCAGACTTAGTAAAAGGGGGGGCAAACACATTTTTTGTTTTTTCGAAATGATCCAGATCATCAGATCTTGGCCTGAAAGGCTGGGATCGATGTTGGTTTTTATTAAAAATCTCTCGGGACGTTGATCCCGACGTAGTTTAAGGTCTTTGGACCCAAAACATGTACAAATAAGTGTTGGAAATGCATAAATATATTTTTGTGGTTTTCGAAAATACCCGGTGTCGTCGGATCTTGATTCGAGCAATCAAGACCAATACCGGCTTTTATTGAAAATCTCTCGGGATGTGAATCCCGACGTAGTTTAAGGTCTTCGGACCCAAAACATGTACAAATAAGTGTTGGAAATGCATAAATATATTTTTGTGGTTTTTGAAAATACCCGGTGTCGTCGGATCTTGATTCGAGCAATCAAGACCAATACCGGCTTTTATTGAAAATCTCTCGGGATGTGAATCCCGACGTAGTTTAAGGTCTTCGGACCCAGACTTTAAAAGAGGAAAGACATTTTTTTGTTTTCTTTTTTGAAAAATATTCTGGGTCATCGATTCTGATTCTGATGGTCAAGATCGATACCCATTCTTATTAAAAATCCCTCGGGATCTTGATCCCGACGTAGTTTAAGGTCTTCGGACCCAAACACTATATACAAAAGAGCAGCAATCCAGGTTGGAGACTACGGGAATTCTCTTTGGAATGGTTCGGATCATCAGGTCATAGCTTTGGATGGTTGAGATCATTGTTTGACCGAGTCAATCTTTTTCTTTCTTTTCTTGAAAATTCCATGGAACTTTTCCACATCATCATCCCAATTTTTCACCCATTTCTCATGAGATGAGATTTTGGTGAGATTTCTTCCTTTTTCTCACCATTCTCTTCCATCACTTCATTCTTACATGAAGGTACAAGATTCACTTACAACCACCCTTCCCAAGGGGGAGTTCTTCCCAAGGAGAGGGAGAGGGAGGTCGTTTCACCTAGGTAGAGGCTAGGACGGCCTCCCATGGGCCGCCCGCCCGGTCTCTGCCTCCTGGTCTCTTCAGGGGGCTGGGTAAAAGGGTGCCTTCCCCTTTTCTATATAACATGGGACACCCCCCCTTCAAACGTGCAATCTCTCTCTTCTTTCTCTCATACTCTTTCTTTTTTCAAGTTTCCTCTCTCTTTCTTTGGTGGTCCTTTGCTCTTCTCAAGTGGTGGGCCTTAGAGGGGTCTTGGGACAGCAAGGTGGTCCTTCCTTGGTGAGTGGTAAAGGTATGGACCACTTCCTTTCTCTTTCTTGTCCTTTTCCATCTTCATTGTCTCTTCTCATGGTCCTTTTTCTTTTTTCATGTAGCTATCCAAAGAGGTGTGAAGGTGGGCCCAAGTATTCTTGACCTTTTTCTAGATCTCAAGTCTCTTCCAAAGGTGGTGCATGGAGAAGGACATTGCAAGCTCTCCACTTCATCATTTTTTTTCTTTTTTCACACTCCCTCCATGTGCATGTAAAGAGTAACTTTGCCATGTCATCAAGTGTGCATGGCAAAATACTCTATCTTTTTCATAGGAGTTGGGCCTCTTCTCATGTGTATCAAATGGGCTCAAAGTGAAGTCATGGCCCTTGGTGTATTTGATGGGCCCAATGCTTCATTTTGGGCTCCCTCTTACTTTCTTTCTCTTGTCATTTTTTTTTTTTGAGCTTTCTATTTCTTTTCCCTTTTCTTTTTCAAAATTTGGGCCCATGGGCATGGTAGGGCCCATCTCAAGTTTTGGGCTCATGGGGCTCACTTTAGGTGACCCCATCTTTTTTTCATATATGTATGGACCAAGATGACTAGCCCATTCTTCATTTTGGATCTCAAGTGGGCTAGTTTTCCTAGTTGGGCCTTTATGGACAAGTGGCCCAACTCTTCCATATGATGTACCTCCTTGTACAAAGTGTAGTGGGCTCCTTGAAGTTTTTCATGTGGATGGGCTTTTGGGCCTTCATTGAAACTTGGGCACTTCTTTGAACCATGTGTGCCCCACTACGCTTTGTCCATGTGGATTTTTTATTTTCATGCTCTTTTCTTTAATGGATGGAGGACTTGAGCTACTTGACCATCTACAAGTCCCATGAGTGAGTTGTTCCCACAATCTCACTAAGTTCAAATGGTTTTCTTTGTGGTAGGATTGTGGTTCTCAAGAGTTTCCCTTAGATGTTATCAACCTCAAATGGATGATTCTCAAGTGAGCTATCCATACAACCATGGGTCCTTGATCTTTTCTTTGGGGACTTGGTGGGTCATCCACTATCATTCTCAAGTATGAGTGATTTTTCTTTCCATTTGTGGGAAAGAATGATACCCATAGGTTGCCCATTTTTGTCCCATGCCTTGGGACATTTTGGATTTTGATATTCAAGTGGGCTATGTGTAACATTCTTATCCATTTTCATGATGGTTGGGTGACTCATCAAGCCATGCTCTTTTGTGCTCAAATGGTCTCCTTTTTTGGTGAACAAGTTGGTGCATATAAGTTGCCCAAACTTGCCTTTTCATGGGCATTTTCAACCTTGATTCTTCATATGGGCTATGTGCATCAACTTTCTACCCCTAGCTTCTTTGATTCATATGTTTGTGGGTAGACCTCCTTGTTGCATTTTCGTGGTCAAAATTTTCATCAAGATGAGGCACATAAGGTTGCCCATGGTTAACCCATGAATGGGTCCTCATGTTCTTCAAGTGGGCTATGTGCTCTCTCCAATCCATTGAGATGAGGCATTTGGGTTGCTCTTAGGGGCCTGTTTCCTTTCTATTCCCCACTTGTCCATGCACATGTGTAAAAAGATGGAAACATCTTAAGTGAGAGCCATGGCCTTGGCATAAAAAATGGACCAATCCTTGGCCACATATGGACTTTGAAAAGGGATTTCTCATGTGAAGTAGGATTCTTGTTCTTTGTTGATCTCATGGCACTTGAGTGCATTTGTTGTCCAAAATGTGTCCTTGGATAATGGACTTTTCTTACCTAAGGCATGCCATGCCACCTTCTTTAAGGTGGGCCTTACTTTTTCCAATGGGCCCAACACATATCCTAAGCGACACATGGAGTTGGACTTTAGATTTTGCATTTGAATGCGAGTCCAATCCCATGGGTTTCTTGGATGAGAATTTGGATTTTAATGGGTAAAGGATAGGGACTTACCTTGCCAAGCTTGTAGGATTCCATGGCGGATGGTACCAGGGGCCACCAAGTGGTTGACGAGGATGATCCTGCTTTCATTGTCCGCCGAGGGGACCACATGTGTTCCCTAGCTATGGAGCATCAACCTCTTCCTGCTATCAAGGGTCGAGGTACCAGGGATCGCTGGGACAATTGGATGAAAGAGCCACAGCCCTTGCTTGAGCGAGTACTAGATGGTACTCCTTTTGCTGGCCTCCTCACCCTACGCTTCCATAATAACGACGCCAACCGCATGATGCTTGCGGCCCTTTGTGAGAGGTGGCGGGATGAGACCCACACCTTCCAGCTCCCTTGTGGAGAATGGGGAATAACCCCCTTGGATATTTACATGCAGATAGGCTTCCCGTTTCATGGGGCAATTGTCCCTCAAGTTAGCTCTCTAGCTCCCCTCTCTTCCACTGATTGGCTGCGGCTTGTCGGTGACGTCCCTCCTGAGGGTGAATTCCAAGGCCAACAAGTGAAGATGCGATGGTTTTACAACAATTTTGCTTCCGTCGTCCCTACCACCGAGCGAGAGGCCCTCCACAAAGCGCGGGCCATGATCACCTATGCTTTTGGATCCTTTCTTTTTTGCCATGCGAATGAGAGAGTTGATCCTAAATTTCTTCGCTTAGTCGAGGATCTTCATCACCCCTATAATTGGAATGGGGCCATCCTGACCCGTCTCTTTCAAGGTCTGGACAAGACCTGTCGGCATAGCCGGTCCTTCACAGGCTTCTGGCCTGTCGTTGAGGTACCTCTTCTTTCATCCTCCTTGGAGCCATTTGCCTCCTTTCTCTCTCTGATCATTAAATGTACTTTCATCCAGACTTGCTTTTATGACCCTCTCAGTATCGCCACATGTACTGGCATCAACAGAATCGTCAGCGGAACTCCCGAGTTCCCGGGGACAATTGGCGTGCTGATATAGATGGGCTAACCGT
This sequence comes from Liriodendron chinense, assembly GCA_003013855.2. Classification (NCBI taxonomy): domain Eukaryota; kingdom Viridiplantae; phylum Streptophyta; class Magnoliopsida; order Magnoliales; family Magnoliaceae; genus Liriodendron; species Liriodendron chinense. The sequence continues at coordinate 3,161,389 of ML058445.1, read as the reverse complement.
TGAGGACGTAAGTATCTTGCTTGTCTTTGTCCTTGTGCTGTACTTGTAACTGATCGTGGTAACCTCTTCTGCTGCAGTTTGCCCGGATGCCGTACGCTAGTTTCCCTCTTTACTACACACCCCAGCGCGTGGAGGCATACGATGCTTCATGTCTCCGCATTATGCTTTCTGACGCTGAGTCCTTCCAATGGTACTTGGGAGAGAGATTGCTTCGGCAAGTCACTGGGGTGGCTCGGGTCCCCTGTTCTGCACCTCCTCCAGCTGCTCGGATGCCAGCTGATGAGAGAGTTGAGGCTCTGGTGGGCCAGCCTGGCTTCCGTTTCACGATCCCGGATCGTGATTATGACGAGTGGTATCTGCTATTTGGCCAGGGGCCTTTGCTTCCTTCGCTTTATGTTCCAGGTGGCCGTCGCAGGTATGCTGGAGGTTCAGTGACTGCTCCTTTGATGGATCTTTATCGTCGGGAGCGGGACGCGAGGAGGGGCGATGATGATTATGTCGGTGACTTGTAGCTGGCTCTGCTTTATATGGCCTTGTATTTTTATTTTTGTCTCCTTTTGTATCAAGCTCTTTTAGATGAATATACAGGCTTTAATTTCTCCCAAATCCCTTGGTGATGTCTGTATGCTTTGACTCTTGACTCATTCCTTCATGATTTGTGATTTCTCAACTGCATGGACAATGACTTGAACGGTTTAGATTGCTTGTTTAGGCCCTGCGGGGCCCACTTGAGACCTTAGCTTTACTTTGGGGCACCTCTTTTGATGATTTGTGAGGCTAGGAATGCTTCTCATGGTGTGGATGATGGCTTGAACGTCTCTGATCGCTTGATTTGGCTTTGTGGGCCCACTTGATGATTAGATCTTGGATTCTGGCCCTTCTTGTGATGATCAGACCTTTGATCTTGCTGTTTGACGGCTCATATAGGTTCTTCAATGGTTTAGACCATGATGATCTAGTCTTTGAATGGCTTGGATTGCTTGTGGCCCCCACTTGATCACTTTCCCCCTTCTTTGGCTTGATCAGCCATATTCCGGCCATATTGCTTCGTGATTGGACCAGTGGGGCACCTTTTGTATGATCTTGATCATCTTCAGTTGAAATTTGGAGTGGACCGGAGCCTTGGGCGGCCCACGGAGCGCCATCTGCTGACGTGGACTGTCAGCCTCACCTACCAAGAACCCTGGAGCCAATCCCGCGGAGAGAGGGAATCTGTGTCCGTACGGGCGGCCCAGGGCAGGCCGCCCAGAGCTCGCCTCTTGAGCGGCCTGGTCTGGCTCTGGTTCGGACATCCTCTGCTGTCTGTTGCTGCTGTCCCCACATTCCCTGTACTGGACCATTCGATTCCAGCCATGAATCTTCTTGTCCCCTTGTCTTTTCTCTTCATCTTGTCTTCTTCTCATTTTGTCCTTTCTTGGGCAATGGATGGTGGAGATTTGGGGGCTGTGGGGGCTGTCCAAGGTGGGTCCCACACTTCAGATTTTCAATTGAGCTTTGATAATGGGGAGATGTCTTTAATGGATGGGGGAGATGGGGCATTAAATGGAAGCATTGATGAGGGGCTAGGGATGGTGGTTGGTGGAGCTTTGAATGGCTCCATTAATGGTGGGATGGCTGGATTTTCAGATTTGAATGGGACCTTCATCATGGGAGGAATGGATGGTATAGATGGGATGATGGGATGGGACATAGGTGAGGCTATGCATCCCTTGAGTGTGGGTCCCATGGATGACGTGATGGACGGTGATGATGGGACTATGAGGGACATAGATGGGCTGATCTCATGTCTGGATGGTATGGATGGCTCAGATGGTACCTTTGACGGTTTGGATGCTCTGGATGAGGGCCGAGATGTGCGGCACACTTGTTTGGGTGGACTTGATGTGATCATTGAGGATGTCCCCTTGATGATGGACGGTGTAGACGCCTCGATGATCCCTTTGATCGGCCAGGATGATGACTGGATCCATGATTTTCTGTTGGAGGGGGCCGCAGGTCCAGATCTGACCGTTGATTCTTTGATCGGGGTTGCCGGGACCCCTTTGGATGGTTCAGATGTATTCTTTGACGGTCAGGTTGGTCAGGATGCCACGATGTGCGGTGTGATCTTCACTGATGGCTCTTTTGGTTGGGAGCATTGTCCTTCTTTTGGTCATCGGCCCTTTGCGCACTCTGTTCACGAGGTGGGCGAGTCTTCTCATGCGGCTGAGGTTGTGACAGTTTCCGACAGTGATGCGGCTATATCAGACATAGCCGTTACTGGGGACAGGTCAGGGGCTGTCGAGTCTGCAGAGGTTCTAGCTTTTCCTTCTCCTTCGCCTGTTGACCTTCCGATCTTCGATGAGTTGTCCTCGATTTTTGGGCCTTTTGTGCTGGAGGGGATACCGGTGAGGACTTGTCAGCTGCTTCCTCGTTCTTCCTGCTCGCCACGACTGCTTGCTTGGCTTGACAGCTTGTCAGTTTATGAGATTCGAGATTTGGAGTCCTATGGCTTTGGCAGTCTGATTCATATGGCTAGAGTTGACATTGACTGGAGGATGCTCGGAGCTGCCTTGATTGACTGGGTCCCTTCGTTGAACTTGTTTGCGTTCAACGATATGGAGATGGGGCCTTCTTTGGAGGAGCTTGCACGCTTGACAGGCTTACCCTTGGATTATACTCAGTACTTCTCGCCGAAGACATCGCCGAAGACTGCTACACCGCAGAACTGGTTTGGGATCCCTTATCTTGTTCGACCTGCAGCTAGTGGCCAGGATGCTGTAGTGTTCTCTTTGGACTTGCTGTATGATCTTTTTTCGGGTCCTCAGAGTACGGCCGGTTCCACCTTTGCTCGGAACGCACTGATGTTCTGTTTGATTGCTGAGGTGCTGTTCTCGGGATGGCGCAGGTCCCAGACTCCTTTGCTTTTTGAGGTGATGAGCCGAGCTGTCCGTCGGCAGGGGATCATTTCTCTCATCTTGGCCGAGCTATTCGATGGGCTGACTGACTGCGTCCTGGGTCGCACTCGTGTTCTTCGCGGCTGCTGTGCCTTCCTGCAGGTATTCTTTCTACACCTTTCTTCTTGCTTTGTTGGGGATTGCTTTGCTTTAGCTGAACTTCTTTTCCTTTTTGTGATCAGGTCTGGCTATGGGAGCGTCTTTCTCTGACCGTTCCTGTACCTCTTCCTGGCATTTCTAGCTCTGACATTATGCGTTATATCATCGAGTTCCTTCCTCATACAGCCAGGATGAGCGAGCCCCTGTATCGCAGGATGTTCGCTGAACTTCGTGACTGGAACGTTCGTTGGGAGTCATCTTGGCTTTCACTTCCTCCAGTGCTTTGCGATGCACACCGCCATCCTCTGATGTTGGTAGGCTTTCGATCCTGCTTTTCTTACCATCCCATCCGGTTCCTGCGGCAGTTTGGGTATGAGCAGGATGTTCCTCATTTTGCTTTCACGGGTATCGGGCGTCGAGTACTCCCCTCTAGATCTTCTGACTTCAGGACCCGGATTGATTGTTCCTGGGCGAGTTATTTGACAGCTGATTTGTTGGGATTTGAGCTGCGGACTTTTCCGATGGCGACCGCCCCATATCAGTACTGGGTTGCTGAGCAGTCTTTGTATCGACGTATCCCTTGTTGGCACCAGACTGCTGATGAGGATGAGCAGGATATTCTTGGAGATGCTGGCTCTTCATCTGGTTCATAGGAACCTTTTGAGGAGCGCCCGTTTATCGATCCTGGCTTCCTCTTGGCCACTCATGGTCATCTGATGTCTGAGATCTCTGCACTTCGGTATCATTGTGAGATGATGTCGAGGAGATTGGCTGCCGATCGGAGGTTGTCTGATGAGGAGACAGCGATCCGTACCCTTGAGCGCGATGAGGTGCATTACCTGCGTATGGAGGTGAGCAGGTTGAGAGCGAGACTATCTTCTTATGAGTCAGAGGACTCACCTGATGTGGCCGAGGAGGAGGGTAGAGATTGATTGTGTTGGCCACCTGCACATTCTTTTTTTGCATATATGATTGATGATGATGCATTTTTGTATTTTTGAAAAAGGTGATATGTTATATGTAAAAGAAATATGATGCATTTAATTAAAAAAGAGAGAACTGTTTGAAAATCTACTGTGCCATGAGTTGTCTTGTGAGTGTGTCTGGATTTTGTGTCAGGATATAGGAATCAGAACTGGGGCTCGGTCAATGATTTGACCGATGTCTCGAGATTCGACTTGCTTGATCCTTTGGTTCCCTAGAGATGTAGGCAATGGAAACTCTTGCTTCCTGAGATTGTCAGAGTTTGTAGAGTTCTTTGCTCCTGACTGTACTTCCTCTTGTTCTTGTACTTTTACTGCTTGAACCGATCTGGACTGTCTGATTTCTTGGTACCTGCACTTTTATTTTTTTTCTTTTTTCTTCTTTTTTTTTTTCATTTTGAGCCATTTTTGCCTGCAGTGCTCTTCCGAGTTTTCACCACAGCCGGCTTTTTCCCGTCATTTTTGCCCGTGGCGCTCTTTCGGGTTTTCACCACGTCCCGGGTGTTTGATCTTGCCTGCCCCTTGGCAGCTATGCTGTTTTTACCCTTGGCGCCCTTTCAGGTTTTCACCAAGTCCGCTGTATGCCCACTGTTTTTACTCGGAGCGCCCTTTCGGGTTTTCACTCCGCCCTCTTTGTTTAGGCACACATTTTCTTTTTCTTTTCTCTTTTTTTTTTCTTCTTCTTTATCCTTGGATAACTGCGGCGGCTAGAGGTCGGGAATCCGTCGTTGCCGGCCGATGGCAGTCTTTCAGCCCTTATCCTAAGTTACGATGATAGAGCTGTCGGTCTTTGCTAAAGACTCCTCTGAGATGAATGGATGGATGACTGTGTTTCTTTTTGGGTTGATTTTTTTCCTCGGGTGCCTTGCTTTGGCTTCCCTTTTTCTTTCTCTTTTCTCTTTTTTTTTTCTTTTTCTTCTGTATTCTTTTTCTCTCTTTTTTTTGTCTTTTCTCTTTGAATCCCCCCCCTTTTTTTGTATTTTTCTCTTTTGGAATCCCCTTATTTGAAACACTTGTTGGTGGACGGGATGATTTCTCAGAGGTCTTAGCTTCGACCTCCTGACTTCAGCTCTATTAAAGTAACTCTTGATAAGGTCAGAATGACTTACCCGTGAAAGATCTTCACGTTGTCGGCGTTGGTTGGCTCAGGAAGATCCACCCCTCTCATGCTGGTGAGTCTGAGGGCGCCTCCAGGAAGTACTTCTCTGATGATCAGTGGCCCGTCCCACGAGGGTTTGAACTTTCCTCTGGGATCTGGAAGGTGCGACGGTAGAATCTTCTTCATGACCATGTCGCCTACCTTGAAGCTCCTTTTTCGGACTCTCTTGTTGTAAGCCCGAGCGATCCTTTTCTGATAGCACTGTGAATGACTTAGTGCACGCATGCGTTTTTCATCTGCCAGCTGCAACTGATCGAATCTGGCCCGTTGCCATTCTCCTTCTTCAATTCCGCTTTCGAGTAACACTCGTAGTGATGGTATTTCCACCTCGACTGGTAGGACTGCTTCCATTCCGTAAGTAAGCTCGAAAGGAGTAACGCCCGTAGCAGACCGTACAGACGTTCGATAGGCCCAAAGTGCATATGGGAGCATATCTGACCAATCTCGATAGGTCACGACCATCTTCTCAAGTATCCTGACGATTGTCTTGTTTGCGGCTTCTACCCCACCATTCATCTGGGGACGGTAGGGGCTTGATCGATGACGTTGGATCTTGAATTTGCTGAGGAAGTCATCCATCTTCTTGTTGACGAACGGGGTCCCATTATCTGTGATGATGGCATTAGGGATTCCATACCGGCATATGATGTTGTTCTTCATGAATTTGATCACTTGAGATGCTGCAATCGTGGTGTAGGAGGCTGCCTCTACCCACTTGGTGAAGTAGTCGACTGCCACAAGTATGTACTCATGCCCGTTTGATGCTTTGGGACTGATCTTGCCGATGATGTCGAGTCCCCACATGGAGAAGGGCCAGGGGGTGGTCAGATTGTATAACTCTGATGATGGGGCATGGATTTGATTTGCATGCTCCTGACACTTGAAGCATTTTCTGACGTGCTGGCAACAGTCTGTCCCCATGGTGAGCCAATAGTAGCCGAGTCGTAGAATCTTTTTTGCCATCATGTGCCCATTCATGTGTGGGCCACAGATTCCTTCGTGTATTTCTTTCATGATCTTTGCAGCTTCTGTTTCATCAACGCATCGGAGGAGGATGTGATTATAGGATCGCTTGTAGAGAACTTCGCCACTGATGGTGAACTGGCCGGCCAAACGTTGGATGGTTCGGCGATCTGTTGCTGTTGCTGACTTTGGATACTCCTGGGTTTCGAGATATTGCTTGATGTCGGCATACCAGGGTTTGTCAGGGACAGCTTCGGCTTCTTCTATTTGTAGGCAAAAGGCAGGTTCTTCTTGAATTTCGACTGTGAGCTCCCATTCTGAAGCTCCTTTTGGGATCTCGAGCATTGATGCGAGCGTGGCGAGAGCATCTGCGAACTGGTTCTTGGCTCTGGGCATGTATGAGAAGGTGATTTCCTTGAATTCTTCGATCAGATTGTCCAGATACACATGATATGGTATCAACTTCTCATCCTTGGTCTTCCATTCGCCATTGGTCTGATTGATGATAAGCTGTGAGTCTCCAAATACTCGTAGCTTCTTGACGCCCAAGATTATGGCTTCTCTTAAGCCAGCGATGCATGCTTCATACTCTGCCATGTTGTTGGTGCACTCGAATGCGATGCGCCTCGAGATAGGAATAGGGACATCATCTGGAGAGTAGAGGATTGCTCCAATACCACTCCCTTTAGAGTTTGCTGCGCCGTCGAAGAATAATGTCCATTCATCTTTCTTCTTCTTTTCATCCTCTTCAATGAGCAAGAGATCTTCATCAGGAAAGAACGTCTTGAGCGGCTGATAGTCCAGGAGAGAGTGAGCTGCAAGATGATCGGCGAGGGCCTGTCCCTTGATTGCTTTTTGAGTGACATAGGTGATGTCGAACTCAGACAGGAGTAGCTGCCATTTAGCTATCCTTCCAGTGAGTGCCGGTTTCTCGAACAGGTACTTGAGCGGATCCATGTGAGCGAGAAGGAGAATAGGGAATGCAATCATGTATTGACGGAGTCGCTGAGCTGCCCAGACTAGGGCGAGGCAAGTCTTCTCGATCGGGGAATACCTGGTCTCGTAGTCGGTGAACTTTCGACTCAAATAGTATATTGCTTGTTCCTTCTTCCTGGTCTCGTCGTGTTGGCCGAGGACACAGCCAATGGCTTCTGCTGCTACCGAGATGTATAACAATAGTGGTCGTCCAGGAGTGGGAGGCACTAGGACTGGAGGATTCATGAGATATTTCTTGATGCGGTCGAAGGCGACTTGGCAATCATCATTCCATTCTTTTGGAATGTTTTTTCGGAGGAGCTTGAATATGGGCTCACAGATAGGTGTGAGCTGTGCGATGAAGCGACTGATGTATTGAATTCTGCCGAGGAAGCCACGAATTTCTTTCTCTGTTCTAGGAGGGGGCATCTCGATGATTGCTCTGGTTTTGGTCTCGTCGACCCTGATGCCGTCCTCGCTCACCATAAAACCGAGGAGCTTACCTCCCATTGCACCGAAGACACATTTCTGAGGGTTGAGGAGGAGCTTGTACTTTTCTAATCTGTTGAATAACTTCTTCAGATCTTCAAAGTGTCCTTCAATTGTGCGAGATTTGATGATCATGTCGTCCACATACACTTCAAGTTCTTTGTTCATCATGTCGTGGAATAGTGCTGTCATTGCTCGCTGATATGTTGCTCCTGCGTTCTTCAGACCGAACGGCATTACCCTGTAACAGAAGGTTCCCCAGGGAGTGATGAACGATGTCTTCTCGCGATCTTCGACGGCCATCTTGATCTGATTGTAACCTGAGAACCCGTCCATGAATGAGAAGATCTTGTATCCAGCGGTGTTGTCGACCAGAGTGTCGATATGTGGCAACGGGAAGTCATCTTTTGGACTGGCTTTGTTGAGATCTCGGAAGTCGATGCACATTCGAACCTTGCCGTCCTTCTTTGGTACTGGCACGATGTTGGCGAGCCATTCAGGGTAGTTGGAGACTACCAAGAATCCCGCGTTGTACTGCTTGATGACTTCATCTCGGACTTTCAGAGCCCATTCTGGCTTCATTCTTCGAAGTTTCTGCTTCACTGGCTTCATATCTGCCTTGGTTGGCAGATGGTGTACAACGAGCTCTTCATCGAGCCCCGGCATGTCTTCATATGAGAACGCGAAGTTGGACAATCTCGGAGCTAGGAACTCTATCATTTTCTGTTTCATCTCAGGTGGCAACGATTTTCCAATGCGTACTTCCCTAGGGATCTCAGGCGTCCCCAAGTTTACAATCTCGAAATCATCGGCTACAACATTGGCTTTAGATTCGAACTTTTTGAGGAGATCCTCTAGTTCGGGAGCCGGATCATCATCTTCCTCATCCCAAGCTTCGTCCAGACCCATGAGCTCGAAGTCTAATTCGATGTCAAAGTCATATGATTCGACTTCAAACTCATGTGACTCTTTAGACGAACTTGGCACACTATTGAATGCAGGAAAAGAAATGTTTTTTGGTTTTTGAGATTTTTCTGAAATTGAGATGCTAGATGTTTTTGGTTTTTGAAAGTTTTTTATTTTTTTGGATTTTCGAAATTCACGGGACTTTGAACAAGCGGGCATTATTGACCATGATTGATCCCAACTTGTTCCAAAGTTCCGGTCGCTGCTTAAACAGGCATTTTTTTTGGAAGCCAGAGCCCTCAGATGGCTCTTTGGCTAATTCAAAAGTTAGGGGAACAGATGACCATTCAGGACCCCACACTTCCTCCCCTGAAGAGGTGGGGGTTGATGATTTGGGCGAAGAGTCACGATCTGGCCCAATGACCATGACTTCTTGCTGGTCAGGTTCGAGATCTGAGTCGTACTCCGTCCCTCCCGGATCACTTACCTCGCATTGCAGTTCGTCTGGTTCCACAGTGAGACACAAGTTTGGAACCTGGACATCAGACCAATCTAGGGCTGGCCACTTCCCTTTCTTGGTCCAATGGATGGGCTGCTTCTGCCCCTGGCTGATGATTGATGATGTTGACTTTGCAGAGATGGGCAAGTCGTGCCCCTTGCTAATTGGTGCTGAGATGGGCGAGTTGTGCCCCTTGCTGATTGAAATGGGCAGGTTGTGCCCCTGGTTGAGAGAAGTGGGCAAGTTGTGCCCCTGGTTGAGAGAAGTGGGCAAGTTGTGCCCCTGGTTGGGAGCAGGTGTCAGAGTAACCTGGTCCTGAAGCTGCTGTATTTGACTTCCTTTTTCGTCTTCATCCTTTTCTTCTTCTTCTGGAGGCTTAGATGGTTCGAGAATCTGATCCCATCGAATGGGGGGCCACGTGGCCCAAACTAGGCTCATCGGGAGGCCTTTGTGTAGTGCAGTCGGTTGATTCCCTCCTGGATCCTTGCAAGGTTCTCCTGGCTTGACGAATTGGATGGGTGAGCACCGAAATTTCTTCCTTCTTTTATCCATGAAGGTTGCCTTGTATCCGAGTCCCCATTTGCGCTGGTTATATATCAGTGGTACCTTTCTGGACTTGAAGTGGTTCTTCATTCGGTATTTGAGGCTCAGACGTTCTGCCGGTGAAAGGACACGGTCTACCCTTATCGGTTCTGGATTGGCGATAGAGTTCACAGTCTCGAATTCGAAACTGTGAAACGGGATGTCTTCTTCAGAGTGCAGGATATCGATGACCGGGATGTCTGGTTCAGTGGCAGCAGCATTGGAAGGAATGATGAGCTCCTTCTCTGCATGGATAGAGATCACTTGATTTCCACAGATATACTTCACTCGTTGATGCAGGGTTGATGGCACAGCTCCAACCTTGTGCAGCCACGGTCGTCCAAGCAACATGTTGAAAGAGGCTGATATATCCAAGATTTGGAATGTGATGGTGGAGACTTTCGGACCTATCTGTACCTCTATGTCGACCTCCCCTTCCACTGATCGGCGGGTATTGTCGAATGCTCTGACGCATATGGTGCTGGGTCGGAATGAAGAAGGACTGATTCCCAGACGTTCCGCGGTCTTGAGTGGGCAGACATTTAAGCTTGAGCCATTATTGATAAGGACCAATGGGACGCAGAGGTCTTTGTATCGTAAGGCTATGTTGAGGGATCGCCCATGATCTCGTCCTTCTGGTGGCAACTCATTATCTGTGAAGGTGATGGCGCGCGGAGCCAGGAGTTGTCCAATCATTAAAGCTATCATTTCTGGTGCCGTATCGGAGGAGACGTGAGCATCATTCAAGGTCTTGGCAAACATCTCTCGGTGTATGCGAGATGTGCAGAGTAGCTCCCATACTGAGATTTGAGCAGGGATTGACTTGAGCTGAGTTGCCACATCGTACACGGCTTCATTTTTATTGCCGAGGCCTGAGAGGACGCCTTTGGGATCTCCTCTGTTTTGATTATCTCTTCGGATGCAACGCCCGTTGGGATTCATGTTCCTCACTTCTGCGCATTCTGGATAGTGCCATGGAACCTCTTTGTAGTTTTCCTCCCTTTTGCCTTCTAGGACCACCGGTTCTTGCAACGGTGCTGTTGTGGGTACCAGATCTTCCTCGTATGGAGCTTTTGCCTTGAGGACTACATTGTTGCCTGTGCTGAAGGGGTAATATCGAGGCTTGTCTTCATAGACCACATAAGGTCGTGGTCCTGGCTTGACTGTTCCTGGGGCGGGAGGCTCCCATGGAATGAATACTGGTCCTCTTGATATGGCAGGAGGTTTCTTTGTTCGTCCGAGCTGCCGTAGCGTGATTGATACGCCTCCGGGACTTGCCCCTTGCAATATGACAGGCTTGACTGGAAGAGCTCCTTCCAAGACAACGGGCTCTTGCTGCTGATGAGTGTAATCCTTCCATTGCGGATTGGATTGTTCTGGAGTTGCCCCTTGCAAGATGACAGGTTCGTATGTGGGCTCGATGTATGACTGAGCTCCTTCCAGGACGACTGGTTCCCAGCTTGAATGGTTGTAAGGTGCCCCTTGAACAGCTGGTATATCATATGGAGGTGCTCCTTCAAGCACTACTGGCTCAGAGATTGAAGGAAGAAAGGGACTTGCCCCTTGCAAGACTGGAGGAGGATTTATCGGCTCATAGGTGTAGGCATGAATGGACTGAATAGGGGAGAAGAAGCGATCGAGATGATCCCCTTCTTCTATACTATTGACTGCAGGGCCACGAGATGAACTGGGGTCCGTCGGATGTTGAGGCAGAGGATTCTGAAGGATGTTGGTGGAAGCTGCTGGAGAAGTTCCAGGGACCGAGATGACGATCTTGCGGTCATCAATTAGGTCTTGTATAGCATTTTTCAAAGTATAGCATCGATCAGTGGCGTGGCCACGTCCTTGGTGGTAGGCACAATACTCATTTTCTCGGTAGTTTGGAGGCAGAGGATGAGGCGGAGGCCTAGGTGTCATCAGAGTGAGTAACTGCTTCTGTACCAGCGTAGTCATGATTTGACTAAGTGGTTGACTGAGTGGAGTGAACTTCCTGAACTCCCTGTAATTCTGCCTGCTCTGGTATGAGTATTGGCCATTTCCCCTGAACTGCTGCTGTTGTCGAGGTGGTTGTGGCTGAGGATTCTGTTGTGGCTGATACCGCTGAGGCTGATGCTGAACTTGATTCTGCTGATACTGTTGACGTCCCTGTGGGAGAGCACGTTGATTTCCTTGAGCAGTGGTGTTGATATTGTTTACCTCCGTTGGGCGAGGAGGAGAACCACTACGGTTTCCATTCCCGTGCCCGATAGGTCTTCCTTCCACTCTGTTCCTCTTGACTGTAGTGGCTTGATGAGGCCATGGGGAGATTGTCCCGGCCCGGATTCCTGCTTCGACTTGCTCTCCAGCACGGATCAATTGTGAGAAATTCGCATATGGATGCGAGATGAGATACCCGGATATGCCTGGGTATGTTGAATGAACAATCATGGAGATTTGTTCTTCGTCGTCGATGGGTGTCCGCATTCTGGCTGCCATAGCTCACCAACGTCCCACGTAGGCTGACAGCGTTTCATCATTCCTTTGCCTGAGTGCTGCGAGGTCGGCTCTTCTGGGTGCCATGTTGAGATTGTATGCGAATCTGTCGACGAAAGCCTGGGAGAGCTGCTCCCATGTTCTGATGCGGTGGCAGTCCAATGAAGTGTACCAATCTAGGGCATCGCCTTTCAGAGATTTTTGGAACAAACGAATAAGGGCCCCTTCATTTCCTGCGATTGCACTCAGCTCCCCGCAGAAAGCCTTGAGATGTGCTGTGGGACAACCGCTGCCATCGTATCTCTTGAATTTCGGAACCTCAAAGTTTTGAGGTACCTGAGCATCTGGGAAAGGACACAAGTCTCTGAACTTGGTCGAAGGTAGGTCGATTCCTTGCTGTCGCTGAAGCTGATTTTGCAAGATCTGGAACTGCTCCCGCAACTCGTCCAGTCCTGAATGATCTGTTTGAGCGACTGGTGCCTCCTGGAGTAAGGCACGTTCTTCTTCGGCATAGTGGTCGATGTCTTCGACCCTATGGGCTTGCTGAAAAGCAACCGCAGGTTGCTGAACTTGGTTTGATGATTGAACTGGATTCTGATGAACTTGTGCTTGAAATGATTGTAACTGAACTGGAGACTGTACGGAAGGTTGAACTGGAACTTGCTGGAAATTAACTGGATTTTGCTGAATTGAAGATTGCTGAAAATTAACTGGGATCCCACCGGCGGGGATGTGCTGGAATTGAAAAGTGCTCCTGTTTGCAGGAGGCTAAGATGCTGGGAAGTGACCCCCTTGTTGGGTATTCGCCACTGTCCGCTGATTGATGTGGGCTTGACACTGACCCCCATTGTGGGCATTCGCCAGTGCTGTCCCTGTTGCTGGAAATTGAATTGAAATCCCATCGGCGGGGATGTGCTGAAATTGAAAAGGTGTCCCATCGGCGGGGACATGCTGAGATCTATTGAGATTGTTGTTTGCAAGATTGGCTGGAAGTTGACTAGATGTTCCTGCAACGGAAGTGCTCTGAGATGGCCTTGTCGTTGCAGGAAGATATTGAGAAGGATGTCCCATAGCGAAGGGCTGAGATGGCTGCTGTCGGTAGTCTTGGGCAGACTCCGATGGTTGTGCTTGATTTGAACTGGAGGCCGGGAGGACCCGGCATGGTTGCTGAGATTGCTGAACTGGGCCAAGCTGATTGTTGGCTGCTGCGGTGGCCTGTGCTTGCATGAATTGCAAGAGCATTTCTTGCATTGCTCTCACTCCTTGTGCCAATTCTTGTATGATTGGCGTATTGTCAACGGGCTGTTGCGCTGGAGGTTGCACTTCGGTCATTTCAAGAGCAGGGAAGTGATGAGTTTCTTCTTCGTGGTCGGACATGGCTTGCTGAGCCCGAGTGCGGATTATGCTGCGGAAGGGAAGTTGTCTCCGCGTACGTTGAGCCCGAGGCGGCGCAATGGTGAGGACTGTACTCTACTCTTTTTGGGTTTTGGGATTTTCTATTTTTTTGTTTTGGAATTTTCTATATTTTTTTGTTTGGGTTTGGGTAGAATGCTATGCAGATGAGATTATATGAGGATTAGTGACTTTCAAGTATATGAAGGATTCTGTTTTTCAAGTCGGATCACGACTAGTGGGACTAATTCATCCCCAGCGGAGTCGCCATTCTGTGGACCCTCGCCGATTTTCCCGCGCTCCCACACGACGTCGTTCTCCCTTTCCTTTCGGAAGAAGAAGAAGAAGAGGTGCGTGAGTGCGAAATCGCCGTTTGTGCCACTGGCTTGCCTCGTTCTCGAGGGCTTCGTTTGGTTGTCGTATTGAGCTGGATATGTTTAAATGAGTTTATATAAGACCAGAGTCGCCACTAGCCAGTTACTTCGAATCTACAGTCGGCTAGACCCCGTAGAAACGTTAGAGAAGAGAATCCGAAGATTCCTTCCTCTAAAATGACTCCTGTTGATCTGCGGTCAGAGATTCAAGGTAAGGGATCACGGTTACAGGGTGGGAAGAGGCTAGGCACCCCACACACTGCCCGTACCGAAGTACGGTCTCTACTTCACAGAATCGATCGAATACTTGAAAGTCTAGTTTAATCCTCGAATATTCTCATGGATGACATGATGCATGAATGCGGGTCTGAACAGTAAGAGTTTCTGATGGGCAGGTTCCAACAACGGGCAAGCCCAGAGCATACGCTCGAACTGACAGGTGCTTAATATAAAGACATATGCATGTGTGCTTGAGTAATCAAGGTGTTTTATGGTGAAGCATGAATGCAGGTCTGAACAATAAGAGTTTCTGATGGGCAGGTTCCAACAACGGGCAAGCCCAGAGCATACGCTCGAACTGACAGGTGCTTTATGCGAGATGCATGCGGTGTGTTTGAATAATCAAAGTGTTTGCAGTGAAGCAGGGGGGTTGGAAGAAAAGTAAATGTTGCACTTATGCTAGATGCAAATGAGATGATGCTGGAAAAGAGTAGCTGGGTGGACGGAGGTGTCGCAAGGGTTGGCTTCGAGTGGTTGGATCAAGACTTGGATGACTTGGGAGGCTTGGACCAGTGGTCAGGCTGGGCTGGACCAGGGTTAGACTCTCCTCACTCGGGCTCTCCTTGGTGGAAAAATGGGCTAAAGGGTGGAGAGATGGACTCAGAGCTCTCGGGCTGAAATGGATTCGAATGGCTTCTTGAAATGAAAAGGAGAGGGGGGTATTTATAGCAGCGGACAATGGCAGATTGCGTAATTTTGTCCGGGCGGCCTGCCATGGGCCGCCCGTACGGCCGCTCCTCGGTTTCCAGCGAGTACGGCCGTTCCCTCGGGGCTGCTGTTGGACTCGCTGGTCGACTCAGTGAGTTGACTCAGCGGGTCGACTCGGTGGTTTGACTCGACGGGTTGACTCGACGGGTTGACTCGGTGTTTTGACTCGACGGGTTGACTCGACGGGTTGACTCAGCGGGTTAACTCAGTGAGTTTGACTTTTTTTTGGGATTTTTTGACTGGCCTTTTTTATGGGGGGTTTTTCAGGGTGGTGTTTAGGACTGGGTTGACTGGGTTAAGGCTTGAACTGGGCTATGGAATGGGGCTTACAAGGGTGAGTCTGGCTGAGTTTGGACTTGGGATTTGGGGGTATGGTCCTCCATTCATCCAGCTATCTCTACCAACAGTGTAGCCGAAGGTGGGGTGTCTACAGTATCTGAGTTAGTTGATTGTTTGGAGATTGATAACTCGCACACACCGGGGGAGCTTAGAGAAAACGTTGCGATTGTCCCTGCAATGTGCTGCAATCGCAACCCTTCCATTCCCAATCGGTACTAACATCGGAAAGGTACAGCAGAGCCTCTGTGTCATAGTCTTACAAGGTTACTGGCCCTGAGATTGATTGTGTGATGTTTTCCTGTATCACTCCAGGAGTACTTGTTTCGCTTGACTGTCAAAGTGGTTAGCTACCCTGCGTCATGTAGTCTTATGGGAGTCCACTACGCCGACTTGGAATCAGTCAAGGTACTTCAGGCATCCACGCCTAGGTATGTGCGGGTGAACTCTTTCCACCCAACCTGCTGATTTTGATACTTAGGTTACAATTCATCGTTTCCACCTGTTCAAATGGTTTCTTTGACCGAGCCTTTTGGCTTTCATCTTTTCGTATCTTGGCATGTGGTACGACCACACTGACATTGGAGTTCAGTTCGACCGTACTTTGAGTGCATTGGATCCGATAGTCTCCGGGGAAATCGCGAGACATCGGATCTTATTTTATTTTTGCGTCGGCTCCTACCCAGAGATATGGAAGATCTCTCGGTGTTTTGGAGACCGATCGAAAGATAGGTCGGCCTTAACAAAATCAGTCCAGAGAATTTTTTATTTCTGGAGGGTTTGGCCGGCCGGTCGGTGGCTATAGCCGGCCGGCCGGTCAGGCTGTAAATTGTGACTTTTTCACACTTTTCTTCCTCCATTGCATTGCATCTTTCCTCCATCTCGTATCATTTATTTCTTTAATCTTCAAGGCATACAAAGTGACTCTTTTAACCATGAATTGGTGAAGTCTCCCTCTCATTCCTACAATCACAAATCCATGCATTAGATTAGTCTTTAAATCATGATAACCATGCATAATGAGTGATGAATTGGGGTTAGAATATGCATAATTAAGAGCTCAACACCTATCATCAGTATAGATAATCCTTGCATTGATAAACTAGATTGGTGTGCAAATGCAGAGATTGCCTTCTTCTTGATGACCTCGTCTTCTTCTGATACTTTTGTGCTTTGGTTTCTTAATCCGAGTAGGCCGATATCGCAGTCTTTCTCTATCCACATTCTCTTGAACTCTCATAATTCGGGTCGAGTCTTGATATTCGAGCTGATAGTAGAAGGTTTGACGCTCGGCAGGAAGGAAGACGTAGTTCGATCCGATGGGACATGCATGAGGGAAGTAATTTGTATTGTGATGGTATGAGACCTCCCCATTAGAGCGTTGTATGTTCATGGCTAGGATGGTAGGCTCTCAAAGGTTGGATGCTTCTACCATGGGAAATTGTCCGGGATCGATAATGATGGTGATCACCCTATCTCCGAAGATGTGCTTGACCCTTTGGTGAAGATTTGAAGAGATGGCACCGATTCTTTGAAACCAGGTCCGATCGGAAAGGAGATGGAAAGAAGCTAAGATGTCTAAGACCTGAAGAGTGATGGTTGATGTTTTTGGACCGATCAGAACCTGGACATCAATCTCCCCTTCGACATCCTCGATAGTGGCCACATAATCGAAGTTGGGCCCCAATTCTGCTAGGGCATGTGGCATGCTGTCCAAGGAAGGGTCTTCTTCTTGGAGAATGATGGCTGAAGTAAAAGCTGAATAGACAGGTGCGGCGGGCAAGTTGTGCCCTTGATTGCTTGATGGAGAGATGGGTAGGCTTTGCCCCTGGTAAGCTGGAATGGGCAAGCTGTGCCCCTGACTGACTATTGCTGAGACGGGCAGGTTGTGCCCCTGCTTGATTGATGCTGAGATGGGTAGGATTTGCCCCTGGCTCAAACTAAGCAGACCATGCCCTTGGTTTGCTGATGCTGCGCTAGGGAGATTGTCCCCTTGGTTGGCTGAGATGGGCTGATTGTACCCATGCTTAGAAATAGGCGTGGAGAATGAATCGACTGAAGGTGTCCCTTGCATAATGATGGGCTCTAGGATTAAAATAACTGAGGGTGCCCCTTGCAGGATGAGAGGCTCGAACTCTAAACTAGAGTCGATGGCACGAATAAACTGGAGAGGATGCTCTTCTTGGTTGATGACAGCTGGACAGGCAGGAGGTGCCCCTTGCATTGTGGAGACTGGATCGACTGGAAATGCCCCTGCAGGATGAGGGGTTCTGAAACTGGATTGGTTAGGGGTGCCCCTTGCCAACCTTGATTAGGGAACTGTGAGTTCCATCTTGACTGTTGTTGTTGCTGTGGTTGTTCGTGCTGAGGGAGGAATGGTGCACCTTCGGTAGAGGCGACAAGGTCGTCTTCTTCTATTGGATGGGGGATGAGGACACTTCCGTTATCATTCTCGTATTCAGTAGGCTCTTCTTCCACTGTCGGTTGTACAAGAGAAGCTTGATAAGGCCACTAAGGGGAGATCATCCCAGCCCTTATTCCGGCTTCGACTTGTTCCCCGACGCAGATGAGTTGGGTGAAGTTCGCATATGGATGTGAGACAAGGTATCCAAAGATACTTGGATTTGCCAAGTGGACGATCATGGAGATTTGCTCCTCGTTGTCGATGGGAGTCTTCATTTTAGCGGCCATGTCCCGCCACCGTCCAACGTAAGCTGACAATGTTTCATCACTTCTTTGCCTAAGAGCTGCGAGGTTCGCTCTCCTGGGTGCCATGTTAAGATTGTATGCGAACTTGTTGACGAAAGCCTGAGAGAGCTGCTCCCAAGTCCTGATGCGATGACAGTCCAATGATGTGTACCAGTCTAGGGCATCGTCTTCCAGGGACTTTTGAAACAAACGGATCAACGCTCCGTTATTGCTTGCCACAGCATCTAGCTCACCACAAAATGATTTCAAGTGGTCCATAGGACACCCTGACCCATCATATCTTTTAAATTTTGATACCTGAAAGCCTTGAGGTATCATTGCATCGGGGAATGGACAAAGGTCCCTGAACTTAGTGGATGGAAGATCCACCCCTTGCTGCTTCTGCAACTTTCTCTTCGTCTCTCGCATCTGTTCTCGGAGTTGTTCGATTTCAGAGGGACTAGATGAAGAAGATCTTGCCCCTTGCCAGGACTGAGCTGACCCCCTTTCGTAATAATTGGTATCATTGGTGCTCCTATGATTCCTGCTTGAAGGAGGTTCGGCCTGATAATTACTCTCATTATAGGGACTTTGTTGGACTGGAGCTGAGAAGGGAGACTGCAAAGAAATCTCAGTCACAGGAGAATATTGAAATCGGTTGGAACTCCCATTAGGGAGAGGATGTTGGAATTGGCTCGGAGTTCTGGTTGTGGGATGTGACTGAAAGTGGCTCTCATTTGTAGGAAGATATTGGGAGAAATACCCTGAGGTTGAGGGTTGTTCTGGTTGAAGGCCCCTGTTGGGAGGGTATTGAAAGTCCTGAATGATCCCTAGCGGTTGTGATTGGGATGAACTGGAGGTCAGGAGGGCCTTGGATGGCTGCTAAGATTACTGAACTGGGCCAGCTTGATTGTTGGCTGTTGTGGTAGCTTGTGCTTGCATGAATTGTAAGAGCATTTCTTGCATTGCTCTCATTCCTTGTGCCAATTCTTGCATGATTGGCGTATTCTCAATTGGCTGTTGTGCTGGAGGTTGAGCTTCGGTCATTTCAAGAGCGGGGAAGAGGTGAGTTTCTTCTTCGTGGTCGAACATGGCTTACTGAGCCTGAGTGCGGATTATGCTGCGAAAGGAAAGTTGTTTCCAAACACGTTGAGCCCGATGAGGCGCAATGGTGAGGACTATACTCTACTCTTTTTGGGTTTTAGGATTTTCTATTTTTTTTTTTTTTTGGTTCTGGGTAGAATGCTATGCAGATGATATTGTATGAGGACTAATGACTTTCAAGTATAAGAGGAATTCTGTTTTTCAAGTCGGATCACGACTAATGGGACTAGCATATCCCCAGTAGAGTCGCCATTCTGTGGAAGTTCGCCTTTCCGCGCTCCCGAACGTTCTCCCTTTCCTTTCGGAAAAATAAGAAGAGGTGCGTGTGCGCGAATCGCCGTTTGTGCCACTGGCTTGCCTCGTTCTCGAGGGCTTTGTTCGGTTGTCGTGTTAAACTGGATGTATTTAGATGCGTTTGTATAAGACCAGAGTCGCTACTGGCCAGTTACTTCGAATTTACAGTCGGCTAGACCCCGTAGAAACATTAGAGAAGGGAATCTGAAGATTTCTTTCTCTAAAATGACTCCTTTTGATTTGCGGTCAGAGATTCGAGGTAAGGGATCACAATTACAGGGTGGGAAGAGGTTAAGCACCCTACACACTGCCCGTACCGAAGTACTGGTCTCTACTTCACAGAATCGAACTAATACTTGAAAGTCTGTTTTAATCCTCGTACATTCTCATGAATGACATGATACATTAATGCAGGTTTGAACAGTAAGAGTTTCTGATGGGCAGGTTTCCATTAACAGGCAAGCCCAGAGCATACGCTCAAACTGACAGGTGCTTTATGCGATATGCATGCTGTGTGTTTGTATAATCAAAGTGCTTGTAATGACTGATGTATGAATGCAGGTCTGAACAGTAAGAGTTTCTGATGGGCAGGTTTCCATTCACAAGCAAGCCCAGAGCATACGCTCGAACTGACAGGTGCTTTATGCATGTTGTGTGTTTGAATAATCAAAGTGCTTGTAGTGAAGCAGGGGGGTTGGAAGAAAAGTAAACGTTGCACTTATGCTAGGTGCGAATGAGATGATGCTGGTAAAAGAGTAACTGGATGGACGGAGGTGTCGCAAGGATTGCTTCGAGTGGTTAGATCAAGACTTGGATGGCTTGGGAGACTTGGACCAGGGTCAGGCTGGGCTGGACCAGGGCCAGGCTCTCCTCACTCGGGCTCTCCTTGGTGGAAAAGTGGGCTAAAGAGGGGAGAAGGACTCGGAACGACCGAATTGCACTCGGGCATGAGGGCTTGTGAAATGAGAAGGGGAGGGGGGTATTTATAGCAGCGGGGAGTGGCAGAACCCGTAATTATTTTTGGGCGGCACTCAGGGGGTCGCCCGTACGGTCAATTTGCTTCGGGTTCGGAGTGTATGACCTCCGAATCTGAAGCAGCATTTTCTTAGCTTTAGGATTCAAGCTTGCTCCGAGGCTGCGGTTTGGAACTCGGTGAGTTGACTGGGTTTAAAAGATGGGTTGACACGGTGAGTTGACTCGATGGGTTGACTTAGCTGGTTGACTCGGTGATTTGACTCAGCGAGTTGACTCGCCGAGTTTGACTTTTTTTTTTGGATTTTTTGACTGGTTTTTCTTATGGGGGGTTTTTTGGGTTGATGTTTAGGGGTGAGTTGACTGGGTTCAGGCTTGAGTTGGGCTATGGATTGGGGCTTACAAGGGTGAGTTTGGCTGAGTTTGAACATGGGATTTGGGGATACGGTCCTCCATTCATTCAGCCACCTTTACCAATATTTTAGCCGAAGGTGGGGGGGTGTCTACAAAAACTTTTGTGTCCCATTAATGGTCAATCAACAATGTTTCCTATGGTATGGTACACCCGAATAATTGGATCTGTTTCATTTTTCGCATAATGTTGTAAAATGGTCTCGAAAAATGTATGGACTGTGTACGTACATAATACATTCATCAAAGCGGGTCGTAAACCCACAGCACCCTCCATCCGCGCGGAAGTTCCTGTGGTTGGAAGCTACGTGGGGCCCATAGAGATTTTCGTGACATATCCACTTCGTCCATCAGTTTCTAAACATCATAACAGAACAGAAATAAAAAAATCAGGCGGATGCATAACTCAGATGGGCCATACCACACGGAAAAAGTGAGAACGGAAACGGCCACCATTGAAACCTTCCTGGAGCCCACCATGATGTTTATATAATATCCAAACCGTTCATAGGATGGACGCGGATTGCGTCTGACCTTGGTCGGACCTTTAAGTGTCTGACCAGAACTGTTTGGGGACCACTGTGATGTATCGGTTTATCCAACCCGTCCATCCCTCTTAAAAGATCATGTTAAGATATGAGCCCAAGAACTAGTAAGGTCCAACGCTGTAGTCGACCACACCAAATAGTAAGCTTGGGTTGCATTAAATGCACATTAAATGTATGGATAAAATTCAAGTTGCATTAAATGCAAGAGTCATCTCTGGTGTGGTCCATAACAGTGTTGGATCTGCCTCAGTTTTGGGCCCATCCCTTAACATGATATCAGAAAACGAATGGACGGCGTGGATAAACTGATACATCATGTTGGGCTCTCGCACATATCTGATCGGACGCTTAAAGGTCCGACCAGGGGTCGGACGCAATCCGCGTCCTCATAGGATTATTAACAATAAAATAATATGTAGTAACAAATAACATCCTGATACAAAACTTCTGTGGCCCCACAAAGTCAATCCCCCATGTTACTTGTTCTGTGGCCCACCTGACTTTTGTATCTACCTAAGTTTTTAACTCCTGTCATATTTTGATGTTGAGAAACTGATGGACGGAGTGGATTTATTACGGTCATCTCTGTGGACCCACACAACTTCCGACCACAGGAACTTCCTGTTACTCTGGAAATTCGCATTCTTCATTGCCTCTTTTGAAAACTCCCTTCAACTTCACCCGCAAGAGAAAAATAAAAAACCCTAGTTCCTTATCTTTCTAGATTCTTCCATGCCTTAATCCCTTCATCGAAACCCCATTTTCTTCCAATTCCAACACCAAAACCCTAATTCCTCCAAACACATGCTTTCTCTCTCTTGAAATCCTCACGTCTCTGAAACCCTTGGTCCAGAATTTCAGCTGCTCCCAGTCAGAGGTTCTCTTCCCCCAACGATCGTTTCGATCCTATCAAAGTCATGGTACGCATCATCATCAACCCTTCTTCCACTTTTCTGCAGATTTCCTTTTATTTAAGAAATATTGACCTTTTATACTAGTTGGTTGGTTTCGATGAAGACACCGGTTTTGGGGCTTATAGACCTCATGCGGCTTTGAAATTGAAGCAGCCGGCGGAATTTTTATGAAGATATTCTATCCATTTCTCTCCATTTGTTTATTACATCCAGAAAGAAATACTTTCCCCCCCTTTTTTGAAGATCTATTTTGGTTTATTGGGCACCGTTTGGTAGATGCGTGAAAATGAGTTCATGTCATTTTAGTGAACAGTACTTATATATTGGAGATATTGATCTCTAACACAAAACGAGTTCGTGTTAATTGTAATTATGTATTAGAGATCAAGATCTCTAATACATAATTGCTGCTTTTAAAATCAGATGTATGCCTGTTAGCCTAGCTGGTTGACGCCTTGGCGTTTCAAACAGCAGGTCTCAGGTTCGAGACATACTAACTGCACCAGTGGGTGTGCATTGTGTGACTGACCGTGTGGGTGCATTGCGCAACTGACAGGATGGATGCATTGCATGACTAACAGAATAAAAGTTTCACCTTTCAAAAAAAAAATTATGCACATTTTTAGGCATCTACCAAACAGAGCTCTTTTTTTTTCCTTCTTCTTTTTGAAGAAAGAATGCATTTTTTCCTTTATTAATTGACTTAATGAAGTCACTGATATTCTTGCCTGTGCATTTACGGGTATGCGTGTGCGTGCGGGTTTACGGGTATGCATGTGTGTGCGGGTACATTTTATAGCTAATTGAGTTTAGGAAGTCGTTGATATGCTTGTTAGACTTTCTCCGAGCAATCTTGAGAATTCTTGTTTCAAACAACTGCCAAAACAGAAATAAAGATGACCATGGGCTTGTTGGAAAGTTACCTGTTTAAGCTTAGAAATGAAACCATTTATGTTGTTCCAACGTCATTTGACCTTGAAGTAGGGTGCCACCAAAGTATTGAAACATATTGATTACTTGGGTTTTGTGCCCATTGTAATAGAGAAAGAAACTAATTGATTCGATCCTCACATGGATGTTTTAAGTCCACTTTAACGTACACTTTCTTCTTTTTTCTTGTTACTTTTCCTAACATTGCATTAAGGGCCCGTTTGGATGCATGTGAGTTTTTTAAGTTGTAAGTTACATGTAACTTAGTTACAGGTGAAAGAAAGTTACAAGAAATCCTGTTTGGATGTAAGTTGTAACTTAGTTACAGGTAACTTAGTTTCTGTGTTTGGCTAACCTGTAAGTTAGTTACAGGTAATAAGTTATATATTCACACTTTATCCAAAGCTTGGAGTAGAGAATTATTTAAAAATCAAATTGAGACATAAAGAAATTTAAATAAAAGTATGCCATTTTATTGAGCCCATCTAGATGAATAGTTGGGCAATTTTTTAAGGTTAAACTAATCAATAAGTGGGCTGTAAAAGTGGGCCCACGTTTCTAAATTGCTTGTAATGTTGGAAAAAAAAACTTAAGATAAGCATATCCTACAAAAAATTTCATTTTCTTTCTGATATGTGTTCACAATACTGCAAAAGAAAGAAAAACAAACGAAAGCAAAAACAAACAACTATCAAAGTAAAGTCATCTACCTAGGAACCACGTTCCCTAACCATATATGCCTTTGGTTAGGAGACACACTATGAAGGAATCCATGGATAAGATTCAGTCGATCTGAAAGAAACCTATAAGTCTTATACATCATGTCTTCGTCGATAGTTGTCATGTTCTCCAATTCTTCCCATAATATCGTCGTCATAAGTGCATTATTAGTTGATGATTTGAGGGCGACAAATTTGTCTACTGACCCACAAAGGCTATCAAATCTTTCTATGACAGCTGATCCGATTGTGGCCTTCTTTTTCTTCGATGGCCCTGAAGCTGAGGTTCCTGCACTCCTTTTACTGCTTCATTCGGTTTGTTGAGTTTCAGGTTGTGTCCCATCCCAAAATGCACCATCCACAGGTGCAAATCGTGCATATGATGCAGAGTGAACTGGAGACAATTGGATGTCATCAAAGGGGTGAATTGGCGTAGCATCTTCTTCATCAGGATCACCTGGAGTTCGTGCATAATTCCCTGTGGCAGAATCATCTCCGTACATACACTCAAACTTCTTGAACAACGGGAATGACTTATTTCTAATCTTTTTTATTTTAGGTTTTCAAAATATGAGAACTACAGAATTAAAATAATATTCATAACGTATATTAGAAGAAGTGTATTAAAAATTAATTTACCTTGATTAACTCATTCCACACTGCTGGTTTAGCGGTCACGTATTTTTTTCCCTCGTCCCAGCCAAATCCACTCTTACTTAGTGCAAGCTTGTTTAATGAATATTTGTTCTTCAATAGTTGTAGTCGATACCTACAGTTCTCAATATTCACTTGCACGGAAAAGACTTCTTCCACCTACTTTGCATACTTTATTCATAGTGACTTCTTTAAAAGCATTATCGGCTTTTCTTCCCAATAATGTTTCGTCAACTAGCATGTTATACATACATTCATCTATATAAAAGGTCCAGTTGACTTGTGCCGTTCGGCCGCTATTGCTTGGATTTGAAGGTTGCGCCATGCTTTTTAAAGATACCATATTTGTAAGTTATTTAAGATATATCAATTGCAGGAAAATATGAATTAAAAAACATAACTTGAAATTGCATATATAAAATATTACATTCATTGTCAAAGTCTAAATCAAGCCATGTGCATTAATATTCATAAAACAAAAAATTAAAAAAGACATTTAATTATAATTATCTCCTGGATTATAGTTTGCCCACATATCAGATGCAAGTGCAAGTCTGAAATCTTTCCATCTCTTCTTCTCTCTTCTAACTATTGCAGATTCATTCTCAAGTCCATCTTCATCCTCGTCATCTTGAGCTTCAAGTTCTCCATTATTACCACGATCTGCGTCCACGTCTTCTCCCATATCATCGTCGTTGTTAATGTTATCACACTCAAAATCAGAATCTTGATTATGATTCTCATTAATAATATGATTATGCAAGATACAGCATGCATGAACTATATTCACTTGTGTGCGTATAGGATAGGCTGGGGCAATCTTCAATATAGGAAATCGTGCCTTCAATACTTCTGAATGCACATTCTATGGCATTTCGTAACGAGGAATGACGAAGATTAAACAACTCTTCCTTTGTCCTTGGCTCGCAACCATGTCTGAATTCCTTCAGGTGATATTGAACTCCATGAAATGGTGCTAGGAAATTAGACATATTCGCAAAACCAGCATCAACTAAATAATATTTGCCTACAAGAAACATAAGCTTGAAATTATTTGATCTTCAAGGACGAATGAGCTAATTAATAAGTACTTATAAATTAACTTGAATTAATACCTCTCGGGACAATCAATTTCATGTTTCGGCTTACAACATCTGTTAACATCCGTGAATCCGAGGTTGATCCTTCCCATCCCGCTAATATATATTGGAATTTTAAATCGAAAGAATAGCTTGCTAGCACATTTTGGGAGATAAATTCCTTTCGATTGCGCTACTTAGCTTGCTCCTTCAAACTAACCATGGCTGGGATATGTGTGCCGTCTATGGCTCCAACACAATCCTACGAAAGAGAAATATAACTTATGGAAGAGAAATATAACTTATTTTTCTTACTTTGAAATTAAATTTATAAAATGGAAAATGCATACTTACTAACCTGGAAATAAGAGAAAAACCTGGTATTATTTAATATCTTGGGAGGCAACCCATTCTCGGGCGGTTTTAAAAATTCCAAATGTAGCCCAACGATTGCATTCAGCATCCTATTGAAATGACGACTAATTGTTTCTCCAGAATGGTTGAAATGATGCTGCATAACACGGTTCTTTACGTGATGACTAATTGTATGGAGGAAAATCACTAACTCTTCCTCTAAGGATACACCAAATGTGCCTCGCAGGTGACACTTTTCTTGTATAATATCGCGAAGGCGAAAAAATGCACCTTTATGCATACGCATGTAATTGAAGCATGTTGGCCCCGGTCCATTAATAATCGCATCTGTAGCGTGAGCGTCCGTCCAATCTCGTGATTGTCGCCCCTCGTGCGGTTCTTTTAGCATATTGTTTTTTTCAAGCCAACAAATCATTAGCGCAGTTGACATGGCTACTGCAACCATGATGTTCAGCTCCACGTCGAGATCTAATTCCGACATGTTTTAGGTGTGCTTGGATAGAGATGGATTGGTCCACATATACTTGAGACTGTAAAAGAAATTGGTCCACATCTCACAGACGGGACTCTAACCAGATCAGACCTATGAGATTGTATGAGAAACCATTCACCATTTTTCATATCCATTCTCTTAAAAAATTTAATAGGACAAAAATTAAGGATGCAACTTACAAAAAATAATTACGCGTTATAAGTGCACACCTGCAAATGAGAGTTGATCGACAAAGCACTAGCAGAATTGGGAGAATACTGAATGACCAGGATGTTTTGGATGGGCCTTATTTTTTGTATCATGTCCTAACTGGCGAAAATGATGGATGGAGTGGATGTCACATACACATCACTGTGGGCCCCACACACATTTCTGTGGATGTCCATATCTATTTTTATTGTCTACCATCGCTTTGATGGCTGGTGATAAGATGGAATGGATCATCTAATCCATATTACCATCAGTTGGATGGTAGCAATTGACAAGTCACCCTGCAATGTGCAATATGGAGAGATGGCTCTACCATTTTCTAATTCTCCTAGCCCCAGCGGACCACCTCCCCAGGTGCTATTCTTAAGTAATGAGCTCTTGAAAACTACACTGGGACATGTGAGATCCAGGCCGTTCAACAGGCACGTGGCATATGAAATTTCGAATCTGAACCTTTGGTCAATCCTTTTTAACCACCCATTCCTTCATGGATGTGTGGGCATAATCTGATGAAGGGACTGGTGTAATTTGTAGGCTGCAGCACATGCACAGATTGCACTTGATGAATGGCCTGGGTCTTTTGCACACCTGTCATTCGAGGTGTGATACGGACCTTTTTTTGGATCGTGCATTAGTGACAATTCTCAGCTAACAAACACACTGGATGCTAGCCGTGGAATGGGTTTCCCTCAATTTACTGATTTGCAAACAGGTTGTTGTTACAGTGGGTTTCCCTCAATTTACATTTACATCAATCTAGGCTGTCCAAATGCTGGGACCCACTGTTGATTTGGGCATACCTGAAAATCACATTGATCGGACAATGCTAACCATCCAACTGGTTCCCGTCAAATGATTAGTTAAATAGAAATGGTTAGCAATCCCGATTAATGGGCAAAATCAGACGGTTAAATTATTCCATTTGCTATGACTTGTTGGGCTATGTTCCATTAGCAATGGGCCCCACAATTTGGATACTTGGACAGACATGCCACTGGAAAGTTGAAGCATATCAAAAACTCAAGTGGACCATGCCACTGGAAACAGTGGGAATAATGATTTCCACTGTTGAAACCTTCATAGGCCCCACAGTGATGTTTATTTGTGATCCAA
Source organism: Liriodendron chinense (assembly GCA_003013855.2). Lineage (NCBI taxonomy): Eukaryota > Viridiplantae > Streptophyta > Magnoliopsida > Magnoliales > Magnoliaceae > Liriodendron > Liriodendron chinense. Next base: position 3,133,733 of record ML058445.1, on the reverse strand, counting down.
GCTCTTCATATCTGCTTGGTCCACTTGTGACATGGATGAAGGAAAAACACAAATATTTGCTTGGTCCAAAACCTCTGTGTCCCCCAACGATGGAAATCACAAATATCCCCCAAGAAGTTTTCAACGGTAGACAATGAGTTCACACTTTTCCTGTGGTGTGGTCCACTTTAGCTTTTTATATGCTTCATTTTTTGGGTTACAGCCCTAAAAGTATCTATTAAGATGGATGGGCGGAGTGGATGAAATACGTAAATCACGGTGGGCCCCACAGAGTTTACTCAGTACGCATGCGGAGTTACTACGCAATCCACTTCCGTGACCAGGAAAGGAGAAAGCATAAAAAAAAAAAAAGAAAAGAAAGAAAGAAAGAAGAAAAGGAAAGGTTTTTAGACTCACCTGGAGAGGGAGACGAAGATGCAGAGAGGGATCTGTGAGATTCTGAGAGAGGGATATGGAGACTGAGAGAGACGGAAGGTGTTTTATAGCCTTTGGAATCACCAACCCTCTTCAATAGAGGTAAAGAAGTCACCCACCGGCTGCTTGGGAGCTTCAATGGCATCCTTCAATGGTAGCCTTCAATGCTAGCCGTCAATGGCAGCCTTCAAAGCCAGCTGTCAATGCGCTCGTCCTTCAAATCGTCTGCATGCAAGCAAACGCCTCTTCAATGCAACTGCGAATCTCTCCTACATTTTGAATTCAAAAGAAGGTTGCCGTTGCCTGCAACAAAGTCACTTGTGACTTGAATAACACATATTTTGCCTGTAACTTTTCTTGCTTCTTTACTTGATACAAAGTTACAGGTTATAACTTTGTTACCTGTAACATTTCTCCCATAAACACAAACTATAACAAAGTTACCTGTCTGTAACTTTGTTACATTTTACAGAAGTTACAGGCATCCAAACGGCCCCTAAGGGGATGTTCGATTTTTCAAATCCTCTTGTAAACACCCTTAAGTGGATAGTGCTTATTTACCTTTGTAATTTCAGCAGCATTCCCAATGTGACATTGACAGGCACACCTTTTGAACTCTAAACCCTAGGTCAAAAAGTAAAAACGGTGGGGCCCACCATTATGTATGTGACTTATCCATGCCATTCATCCCTTCTACAAGATCATTTTAGGGCATGAGCCGAAAAATGATGCAAATCCAAAGCTCAAGTGGACCACACCACAACAAACAGCGGGATTTGTTGAAAACGTTTTGGTGGGCCCCTATAAGTTTTGGATTAAGCTGATATTTGTGTTTTCATTTTATCCATGTCTCTATGCCCTTATGAACAGGTTAGATGACAAACAAACATCAATGTGGGCCCTAGAAAGGAAATAATTTTCAACGGTGGATGTCTTTAAGATCACTGTTTCCTGTGCTGTGGTGTACTTGAACTTCAGACTTGCCTCATTTTTTGGCTTATGCCCTAAAATGTTCTGGTAAAGCAAATGGATGGCATGGATAAGTCGCATACACCATAGGTGGGGCCCACAAATTTAATTCAGCCCTTTCTAGGACTGATTTTCAAGTAGGAAATACTCACCGATCTTTGTATCTTGACAAACATTCATAAAAAGTGATAATGATTAATCTCGGTGCATTTACAGAAGCATTTGAAGAAAGAAAGAAAAAAAAAACCTAAACTGGTCAACATAACTATTTTCATGCAATTAGAGATTCACCTTAGGGCTCGTTTGGGGGCTTGTAAATGGAAGTAAATGGGAAATGGATTTGAAGGTAAATGAATTGAGAGTAAATGGCTTTACATAGTTGTGTTTGGATGAGAGTAAATGAAATGCATTTGAAATAAAAATATTTTGTTTGGATGGGAGTAAATGGGAGGAATTGAAATGCATTTGAATTTTTCAATATATTCATAGGAATACATGTGATATCCTAAATCAGCTTTAATATCTCAACTTAGTGATTTTTCAAAAAAAAATATCTCAAATTAGTGTACATATGCAATATTTAATAGAATGATTGTAGTAAGCCCATTGAAATATATACTTTAGCAAAAAATGAGGAAATTTCGAGCCTCGGGTAGGCCACAAACATAAGGATCACAAACAAGCAACTTGCGAATGTTTTTAACCCTCCATTTAGATGGCCATCCTTTGAATGGTTTGGATCATTCTTTTGGTGTGATTTTAGTAATGTAGCCGATATTTGGATTGTTGGGGAGTATCATTAGCGTGATACGTGTATGGTGGACATGTGCATAGTGACACCTTTGTTTACACGTGTGACTTTCCAAAAGAGCTCAAAAAAGCATTTCACCTAGGGCTGAAAGTCGGGCGGGTTGGGTCGGGCTGGTGCTCAACCCTAACCCAATCCACGGTTCCTATACCTCAACCCTAACCCAATCCAACCCAACCTCGGGTTGGAAATTCTCAACCCAAGCCCAATCCAAGCGGGCTCGGTCGGGTTGATCGGGTTGGTCGGGTTGATAAATGCTAATATCTTCGTTATTACATTAGCCTATTATGTTTCAATACACGTCTCATTTTTCGTAGATATGACTTTATTAATTATGTATGTAGTTATTTATTATGAAGAACTTCACTTTTTTCCAAACAAATTAGCTAGGATAACTACTCCTTTAATACTAAAAGTATATCAAATTTCAAACGTTATAAGTTTACTTACTAAAGTAATATAAACCAATAACTTTACTTAAGTATAATAAAATTATAAGTAACGTGTATATAGATCGGGTTCGGGTTCGGGTTCGGGTTGGGTCGGGCGACCCAAGACCTCAACCCAAGCCCGACCCAAGCTTTATCGGGTTGGTGTTTGCATAGCCCAAGCTCGAGATCGGGTTCAATATTTCTTGCCCAAGCCCAACCCAATGTCGGGTCGGTCACAGGTCGGTCGGGTTGAACCCGCCCTAACTTTCAGCCCTAATTTCACCCCATTTACTTTGAAATCCTCTATCGTGGAGAGGATTTCATTTACACACACATTTACTCCCATTTACCTCCATCTACATACATTTACTTCCATCCAAACACACCCAAAATACCATTTACCTCCATTTACACCCAATTCCACCCATTTACATCCAATTCCTCCCATCCAAATGGCCCCTTAATGGAAATAAGTATGGTTCTTCAACTTTTTCTATGCTTTTTTTATGCAGATCCAGGTAATGGATTGACTTCAAGCAATGTCTTATTGGTTTTGCTTCTGTTTCAGTAACTATAAATCTATAACTGAGCTTCTAGCTTGCCTCAGATATTCGATGAACTGGCCAAACCTATCATCCATGACCTGCAACAAAATCATTGAATAAACTAGATCTCCGAGACTGCAAATTTCTACTTAACCATACTATTTGAGACTCCTTCCATATAATGCAATTTCCTTATGCAAGTACATCATATTAATGACAATCATCCCTTAACATTTGGTCATGTATCTTACTTTCTTACTTGTTGTCATGTGGCACAGGCTTCAAAGATTCTTGCCAACTTGATTGTAATGGGCTCTGGAATATTGGCAAGGGCTCTAGTTCAAGCATACCGTCAAGCACTTGCAAGTAAGTTCCTTTGTATTTCACTGCCTGTCTTGTTGGGATAAAGGTTATGAAGGAACATATTTTGATGGCACATGAACATGTGCATGCTTGTATGTGTTCAACATATCATGTCAGATTGAATACAATACCAATGCTATGATCAGTTATTTATTGTCTTATTCTAAAAGGTCTTGCTGTAAAAGCTCTGTAAATGTCAACAGATTCATTGAATTAACATTTTAGAAAAAAGTTTTTTTTTTTTCCTTTTTTTCTTTTCTTCTCCTTTCATATCTTTATATTTGTTTTATGTTATTTAGGTAAGCCAGGCTAGAACCTGAGACTTCAATGTTGAAACATACCCTGTCTACCATTGAGCTACAAGCTTGAACCCAAAAGACTAAAAAGTGTTACCTTTTTAACAAGAAAAATTAATAGAATGCAGCAAATGTTGGAAGTAAGAATCATAAAACTGAATATTAGTAACATGTTATTAATGGGATACTCGTAACGTTATCTGTATCAATATCCTGGACTTTAAGAAATGAGTAGTCATATCTCCATTCTTGTGCGTCTCCATACCAGTATCTGTCTCTGGGTATATTGCTATGTGGTTATTGTAGGAATCAATTTATATAATATCTTGGCTATGAGCTGGCCTTGTGCCAATGCATCTCCTGCTGTTTTGCACATGTGCACATGTATTAGCACACACTCCATGACTTTAGCTTTTTGCATGATAATTGCAGATGCATCAAAAACTGGTGTTGCACAAGAAACAATACAAAATACAGTACACAGAGCAAGTAAAATCATGACCGAACAAGAAGCAAGGCAAATTTTAGGGGTCACTGAGACATCAGCTTGGGAAGAAATCGTGAAGGTTGGTTCCTTTTTTCATTGCTGGTTTAATTTTTCTTTGCACAGTTGTCTATATTTAGACTCCATGAGCAGTTGGATAGTCTTATAGGATCATGTTTTAATGACTGTGAATGCATGCATTCACACAAAAATCTGCTGCTTCGTTTATGTTCCTGCTATTAGGAATATCATTGCTTCATATTCGATTGAGTACGGGTAGAAAGCTAGCTGAATTGAGCTGATTGAAAACCAGGTTGAGCTGATGGGGTTAACTTGATTTTGTTTTTTCCTTCATTAAAACCTGAGAAAAACCCGATTGAGCTCCCAGAAATCCGTCTAATATTTTCCAGATCAGCTGAACTCTTGTGGCTTGTTAAATTTGAATTTTTACAGCTAGATGAACTGCTTGAGTTGGATTCTGGAATTTGAAGCCTGCTAAACATATCCAAGACCTTTTCAATTGGCATTTATGCAGAAATATGATACGCTGTTTGAGAGGAATGCCAAGAATGGGAGTTTTTATCTTCAGTCAAAGGTTCACAAGGCTAAGGAATGTTTAGAAGCTGCGCACCAAGGGAAAGGACAGGGAGCGGGTTGAAAATCTGGTAGGAGTATTTGATTCCTCTCAAACTCAAATATAAATTTTGCTGATTTAGTGTATCTTTGATACTTTTTTATAATTACTATTCATCATCCATGGTGAATAATATATATATATATATATATATATATATATATATATATATATATATATATATATAGTGAGATACAAGGATAAGAAAAAATACTAATTGAAAGAATCAGTTCCAATTGAAAGTTCTTATCTAATTGATGATTTTATGGATCCACTTGCCACTATATACATAAATTCGAATCATTCTTTCTCGAGCCGTACTAACTCTCCAATTTCTTTCGAACTGGCTAATTCCCGTAAATCTAGTTGCATCTTGTCTCTATCCTACCTAAACTTCAATCTCCATCTTTTGTAGTCTCTGTTACCTAGAAAGTAGCTTTAGGTGTTTGCTCTTGGTGGCTTTTCAGTTATTATATGAATGTTGGGCCTGGAAGTTTCATGTGATTGTCACATACGAATCAAACTGCAGCAGAAATTTTATAAGGTAGCTATAATACCAGCCGTGCTTTATGGGAAATGTTGGGTTGTTGAGGAACAACATGCTGATAGGATGAATGTAGTTGAAATAAGGATGCTGAGATGGATGAGTGACAATAGAGGAAGGATAGAATTTGAAATGAATGCATCGAGGGAACATAAGAGTAGCACCGATAGGTAATAAGATGAGGGAAAATAGAGTTATATGGTTTGGCCGTGTTCAAAGGAAACCAAGAACTACATTGATTAGGAGTTATTTGGTTCAAGTTGAAGGCTCTAAAAGGGCAAGGAAAAGGCCGAGAAGGACATGGGTGGAGGCAGTGTTCATAGTATCGGTATCTCGTTACGTTTCACACCCTTGGGATACAGATACATATCGCATATCGCTAGGGATATATCGGTTGTATCGAGTAATGTATTGCACATTTTGGGAAACAAGGGGAAACATTGGGAAATTGATTGAATTTTTCAATGAAACTTCAGGGATTGTTAAAATGGACCTTAACACACACATTTAAATCATAATATGTAAAAAAAAAAGTCCACATAATGGAGTTCCTTTGTAAAAGGATTCTAAGCTATGCGCTGTGTGATTGAACTAATGCAACTGTTGTTTAAATTGATTTCATAAGATATATAAATGTAAGAAGACATTAATGAAAACACAACTAATTCATTGACAAAGTAAAAGAAGCAAGGGGGTTGAGAAATATACCTATGGATGATGCAATTGACTGCTGCCTAGACCCACAGAGAGTTGCGTGGTGGCTTGTAATCATCGTCTCCATCTTGACGGGGTTGAGAATAGAACTGCTGCTCCACAAATCGACAGTATTGTGCTCAGGTCATAGTAGAATGGTTCTAGCTAAGATACTCCTTGACATAACGCTGGCAATGTTGTCCAAATCGTTATCGTATCGTAAATCGTAGTAGGGTTCAATCGTATCGGATCGCAAATCGTGAGATTTTTTACAATTCTTAAAATTTTGAAAAAAAAAATGAAAAATATAAATACATCAGAATTTTCTTTAAAACTCATCTATCTTCCCTTTGCCATCAATGTACACTAAGTAATACCATATTAGAAGGGTCCTTTGAAGGATTCTTATTCCTTTACTTTTTGTCTTCCATGAAATTTTCCTTAAAAAGAAATACAAGGGTCCTTTGATAATTTATGTTCCTTTTACCTTTCTTGAATATTAGAATCATGGTGGAAAAGAGGCCTTCGATATTGTAGACCGATGAAAAAAGATATTTTGATTTCTAAACGTCATTCCATAATACATATAAGTCAGCATGATCATAACCATCCATAAAAACGTTATAGTTAAATCATAAATCAATTTGGTGTTTCGACTGGTTAAGGCGTAAGAAATCATAAAAAAAAAATAAAATCCATGATTTAACGTTGAAGAGACTATACATCATTTAATATCTTATAAAGAACAAATACGAATAATTTACCTTTTCTAAACGATTCTTAAAGCCCCCATCAATTTAAAAAACATAAAATGAAAGGCAAGTAAGCTTAAAATAGAAGAGAGCAAGTATAATTTGAATCGTAAATCGGGATTTGAATTGTAAATCGTAGGATTCAAATTATAGAATCGTAGGATTCGTATAAAAAGGGATTCAAGGTTGGGATTCTAATCGTTTTGCTTAAGATTCGACTAAAATCGTATATCGTAAATCATAAATCATAGGATTTTGACAACACTGAACGCTGGTACTCATCATCTCCTAACTGAACCAGTACACCCATCCGTGGGTACTGTGTAATCGTAACAGTCTAGTAGAATGGAACTCGAGCTCCCCTCCCATATACACTTGTATGGATGCATACAATGATCCCATTGATGGATACACCTCATTGTCGACCGTCCTCAACACGCCATATATGGGCTCGATAATGGCCAACACATTGCGCATGCGTTCCCAAAATGAATGACTCAACATAAGCTCCAAACGCGCAATCCTCTCCTCTAGACGTGGGGGTGGCCTGGGTATCATCCAAATGCAGTTTTGACTATACTAGTTCAACCTAATGCAAGCTACCCTATATGGCTTAGATTTATATGAGGACTCAACAAAATCTAGAAAATGGCTAATTAGACTCAACAAAATATGACCCCTTCGTAAACTCGGTACGCGGGTAAAGCCCCACGATTTCTTTTTTTTTTTTTATTTAAGGAGGAGAAACTAAAAGAAAATCAAACAAAAAATCATTTTTTCTCAAAAATGGGGGACTCTTGTGCGGCTGGACGATATCGTCTAAGTATCGTCGATATTTATACCCACTCCACGATATTTTGCCAATATCTCAGTTGATATCAATGTATCGTGCGATATTTGCGATATCGGCCGATAATATCGTCGATACGCTGGAACCAGTCAATTTTTTTGTGGTTCCAGGGCTGTTTCGTGTTGTTGATCTGCGATATCGATAGTGTCGGCCGATATTATCGATATTGCAAACAATGGGTGGAGGTAGTAAGAAAGGACCTGAGGATCTATGGTTTAACTAAAGATATGGTTTGTGACAGAGTGGAATGGCGAAACAAGATCGTGTAGCTGACTCCAATTAGTTGGGATAAGGCTTAGATGATGATGATGATGATGAGGATGATATTAATGTTGGGCTCTTGAGTAAAAAATCCTAGGCAGGGTAAGCAAGATATGATGTCTAGGTGAATAGATGGTGTCAACAACGAGATCTAGGCACTGCATTTTCAAAGCAAGATGGTTTCAAGCTGGAGGAACAAGCTTTGATGGTTTCTAGCTGCTTCGTGTAATTGTCTGTGGATCAATCAGTCAATAGGAGATTGCTAGTTGAAGAGGAACCAAGATGCAAAGTTGTGAGGGTGCACAGTCATAGACTCATGAAAATTTTCCCTCTCTGCTCAGAGGGAAAGACAACCGTTGAGTTTAAGCAGTGGAAAATAACAAGGAAGCTCACTCAAGGGGCGAGCAGTTCCAAAGAGCAGTAAACTTAAAATGGACAAGCTGTAGGATTGCCTCCCTTACAACAAGACTTGTCATCTTTTTTATTATTGGCTTTTTAAAATTATGTGGCCAAGTTGATGGTGTCAAAAGGCAATACTTTTGCTACCTATTAATTGGGAGGGAAGGGTTTACAAGCCAAAGTAGTTTGTAACATGAAAAGAATCATGGTTGGGAAGGAGAAGGAAGTGGTGTTTACACGGTGAATGAAGAGATTGCTAGCTTGGCTATCTTAGCTTCACTAATCATCACTTTGATGATTGGGAGAAGCTTATATGTGTGATCTAAGCATTGTGATTACAAGGTGGTGGCAACTAAACATGCTTGTCATTGAAGCAAGGCAGTGTATTTTTATTAGAAAAATCCTAAAAAGAGAAAAGAAAAAAATGATTTTATGAGAAAAGTTTGGACTTATCTAAATTTGGAATATGATCTCCAACTATATGGATTGAGGGCAAAATGACCAACATTTCATTTGTTTAATTTTTTTGAAGTAATCGAGTTGAGCATTGTGGTGTTCATTTGTTGCGTGTATTACATCCAACCCATCCAATAGGTGGACCCCCACCATGATGATCATACGACCAAAATATCTAGTCGATCCAATCATATGGTGGGCCATGTCATAGAAAAAATGCACTCCTAGGCCCAATTGGGCTTCACAAGTGTAACTACGCTGAAGTAGCATCGTGTGGGCTAAAATTATTTGTTTCCTTTCCCTATAGTTATCTCATCATCAAAGGTGACTTGAGTGTTGTGCTAAACTACATGGAGTGGAAGTTTCCCTTGGGATGTAGCTAATAGGTTGGAGGAAGCTCTTGATCTGTGTGTGACCAGATGTTTCTCCTTGGTACATGATCCACTAATTGGCTAATTCTCAAGCGGACCTCTTGGTGAAGAAATGAGTTTCATATCCACTTTTTTTTTTCTTTTTTTTCTTTTCATTTTGGATAAGGGTTAATCCTTGCACTGGGCAGCCGGGATCTTCTTTTCTGGCCCATTTTCTTGAGCTTTCATTTTTTTTGCCTCCTTTTGTTGATGCTTGCTATTTGTGTTTTTTTTTAACAAATGAAACTTCACACACACACACACACACACACACATATATAGTACTATGCGCTCGACCTCATGGGAAGTTCCAAGAGGTTGAGTTGTGTGGGCCCCAATGTGATGTGCATCAGACATCCACACCATGCATTTGGTGGTTCCCCTATTGGTTATGGGATATCCCAAAATTCAGATGTATCCAGAACTCAAGTGGGTCATACCGACTAAAACAGTGTAAAATCATGCCTACAACATCTAAAAGCACTTTTTGGGGCCCATTTGAGTTTTGGATACGGTTGAAACTTGGTATGACCTCTTGTTTAACTAGGAAACACACAATGGATGGTCTGGATTTCTCAACAACATCTCAATTGATCCTATAAACGATCATAAAGGTTTCAATGGGTGGATATCCACTCTTAGCTGTTGTCTATGGTGTGGCCCACCCAAGTCATTGATTAGACTTATATTTAGGCTCACGGACCACCACGGAATGGTGCATTTGACTGATGGTGTGGATGCCCATCACACATCACAATGGGGCCCACACTGCTAGACCTCACCTCATGGGAACTTCCCATAAGGTCGAGCGCATAGTACCTTCCCCCACCCCCCCCACACACATAAATGTAGGGACATTTTCACACAGGCTTGAGTGGGGTGGCTCGTGCGAAGCGGGAGCACACTCAGGGTGGGGCGGACCGTGTGAAGTGGGACCCGTGCAAAGTGGGGCGGCTCATGAATGAGGGCTCGACCGAGGCCTAGCCTAGCCTAGCCTGGGTTATGAGATAAAAGGATATTTTATGCTTCCCCCTTCAGCTTTGGAGCTTTTAGTGAGTTGGTCGGATGTCCTGCGTCAAATTGGTATCAGAGCGGGAGGTCTCATGTTCGAAACTCCTCACCGGTAGAGCTGCACAAAAGCCGAGCTTTACAAAGCTTGAGCTTAGCTTGATCAGTGGCCCACTGAGCTTGAGCTTGGCTTGGCTTGAGCATCGAGCTCAAAATAGCCGCTCGAGCTTGGCTTGCTGGTCGAGCCGATCGAGCTTTGTTCGAGCCAAGCCGATCGAGCTCATCGAGCCAAGCCAAGCCAAGCCGAGCTTTGTCTTTTTTTTTTCTTTTTTTTTTTTATATGAGCGTATAACTACAAACTAAAACAATTACAAATATACTAAAAGTTAGTGACTAGTGATTGTATTTAACTACTTGTAGACTACAAAGTCAAAGTACCAACCTTAATATCTTAAAATACTCCATAGGATGAATGCCTATGTCCATAATTCTCATCCCCTTCATCAGATCCATCCGTGCCCGAGTTGGTATCTTCTCCAAGTTGCTCATTAACCTCACCCGAATCAGAAGGTGGGGAGACTTCCATCATGTTCTTGTATAGATTCAGCTAGTTCTTTCAAACTTTTTTTATGAGCTAATCTATACTTAATACCCAATATCTTATAGAACGAGGCGAGTCTGGATACAAACTTCGATGTCTTCTTGCTTCCTGTGCTCGACCCTGCTTCAACGTCATGTTGTCGAGAAGGAGAACATCGTTGATATCTAAACGCATTTGCCTCTTCTTTACTTAACTTCAAGGCAATTTTTATTTGCTCTGCCTCCATAGCCCTCATTCTAGCATCCCTTTCCTCTTCCTTTTCCCTATTGATTCTCTTCACTTTCTCTATTTCAGATTCTTCATTGATTACAATGGGCCTGTCATGGTATATCTTATGGCTAGTTGTATTCGGTCTTGGAGATGCTGTAGAAGACTTCCTATTGGAGTCTATGAGAGCTTGAAATAATTCTTGCACCTCCCGAGATGCTTTGGGACACGGTTTTGCGTCTCCCCCTCGACATGATAAGTGTAGTCTAAGCTGATTTGTTTTGTTTACAAATCTGGCCCCACACAAATTGCATTGAATTTTCATTCTTCCAGAGTCTAGGGAGTGGACTTGGAAACCGTAATCACAGATGTCGGTGGATGGATCATCCGAAGACATTGCTGCACACCTTAGTGTTGTAAGAGAAATATTTTGAATAATAAAAAACAGTAAATTTAAAAATAGAATTACACAAATTTAATGATATGGATGAAAACATTATATGAATGACATATGTTTAGAATTTAGAAGAACAGTAATTCAGTAAATTCAAAAGTCATAATATAATCCATAATATCATCCATGAATCATAATTCACAACCTTTAAACAAAATTGTTCAACATTTTAAAAGATAATATGAAAATTGAAAAGTGAACCTCCTTTAAACAGATGGAGGAATAATCTCTCCTAGACCTTCGACGACATCCTCCTCTTCATCATCAACGTCAAAACTGCTACCGCCCCAAATCGGCCGCAACCAATCTTGTGTACATATGAGTGCTTCAATTGTTTTTTTATGTAGGAGAGCTTCGATGTTTGCTGATAACCCTACTTCTCGTGCTAAATGCTGATTCCGATGCCACTGTTGTAATCGGAATAGATAAGATATCACGTGCCATCATTGACAGGATAGGGTATTTTCCTTCAAGACTTCTTGCCTTCCACTAATCTAACACATCAAAATCTTGGGTCCCGACCTTCACAATAGATTCACTGAGGTATGAATCTATTTCTGACTTGGTGGTATTCTCAGATAATTTTTCTTCCTCATACGCCGATAAAAATTCATCAAACGGATCAGAACCAACTGCACTTGAGCTACAACCAGCTTGAGGTTGTTTAGCTTGATCTGTGTCTTGTCCTTTTGTCATTTTAGCAACATATATGTTGTGCAATTCTACGACCGCTTCACGAACACATGCGATTTCTACTGCTGCTTTTTTAGCCGAATTTTTTTCTTGAACATGAAACTAAGCATCGCAATCTTACCTCGAGGGTCAAGAACAGCGGCCATTGCCATTACCAGATGGCATTCAGTCCAGCACTTGTCAAACTTTTCTTTCATACCTTCAGCCATCGCCTGTAGAAAATCCGGACCTGTGATGGCAAATCTATTTAGGCTTTTTTTAATCTTCTAAAGTGATGGAAGAAATAGATTTGCTGTAGGGTATTTATTTCAGAAAAAATCTTCGTCGATTCATAAAAAACCTTCAAAAAGTTGTGAACTTGCTCTGCTCGTATCCAATCATCTTCTATAGGGCACCGGGTGTGATTTTTCACGCGCCTTGTATTCGGAAAAAGCAATTTTCAACTCCATAGCAGAATCCAACATTTCAAATGTCGAATTCTATCGCGTGCATACATCTAATTTCAATGATTTCTGCGACTTAATATTCAAACGGTGTAGTATCTCATTCCAGATACAAAGTCTAGAGGGCGACCCCCTTATAAATTTAATACTCTCTCTTATATTCTCAATCGTGGAGTCAATTGATTTAAGCCTTCTTGCACAATTATATTTAGAATATGTGCACAACATCGAACCTAGAATATTCTTCCACCAAAGAATAACTTCTCGGTCGTCTTGAATTAATTTCGCAAGTGAAAAATGGCACTATCATTTGCGGATGCATTATCTAATGTTATGGCAGAAATCTTATCATCGATGCCCCATTCCAAAAGGCAATTATAAATGCGGTCTGAAATTGCCCAGCCATTGTGGGGGGGGAGGAAGATGACAGAAGTTTATGATTGACTTACACATCTTCCATTCAACATCTACATAATATGCGGTCAGTGACATGTACACCTTCCTCTAATTCGACGCCGTCTACAAATCTGACGTCAAACTTATATGTGATACCGATTTCAATACTTCTTTTAACTTTGCTTTTTCAACTTCATACATCTTCATACATTCTCTCTTCACCATAATGCGTGACATCTTTTCAACCTTAGGATTAAGGTATCTACATAATTCGTTGAATGACTTGCTCTCGAAGAATCTGAAGGGTTTTTCTTCGACTATAATTAACCAAGCAATCAACTCTTTAACTTTCTCTTTCTTAAATTTATGCGTCGTAATACTTACTTGAGAATCACCTACGGACAGAGAAAATGAGAGCATTTGTTGGCCTCCTTTCGCGGTTCTTGGTCACTTGGGACACTGTGAAAGATGTCTAGCATAATGTGTTGTTGCCTAGCCTTTATGTTTTTTGAACGCTGCCTTACAATGCCTACATATCACTTTCGTTTCACCACCTTTCGTCTCTTCGTCGAAATCATCCCAAATAGCTGATCTTTTCTTTACTTTAATCGTTGATTCAGTCGAAGCAGACCCGACATTTTCATCATCTCCCTCTACATGTAGAGGAGACGTGGCCGACGCACCAATGGTACTTGGTACTTCCTCACTAGTCATCTATAATTAGAAAAATATAAAACAATGTCATTCTAATTTGTATGTGGACATTTCTTAAAGGCTAAAGTCCTAATGTCTCAGGGTCTCTATGGATTTAGTTCCACTTTTTATCCCATTCAGTAATATATCATGTACTGTACTCACACGATTTACATGTGAGTCGAAAATTCGGCAGAATCTCCCCTAATTCTCCAAATATATGCAAAATTATATATTGATTTGGTGCCATCAACCTTATCTGTTATTCACAGACGAGGCATTCAATCAATATAGAACCATATATTCGGAGAATAAATTAGGAGACGTATCGAATTTTCAAGTACATGTAAAACGTGCAAGCAACTTAAGTACATGATATACTATCGAACTGTCCATTGATCTGGACAATTTAAGAGTACATATAGCACAAACATTATTAATCAATAACTATAACGAGAGTTATAGTTTTAGGATAATACAATGTAGTTCTACATGTATTCTTAAACAGGTGGATAAATTGTTAAATTGAATAGGCAACTAAGTTTAAATAGGTAACTAATTAGGCAACAATTCATAACTATTTAAACAATTATAAACAATTCCCAACAAATCATAATCATTTAAACAATAGGAAACAATTCATTACTATTTAAACAAATATAACCAATTCACAATATTTAAACAATTATGAACAATTCATAAATCAGTAAATCACAACTATTTAAACAATTACAAACAATTCATAAATCAATACCCAACCCAACCCACTAACTCAACGCTACACTACCCACTCGACCCACTGACTCAGCCCAACCCTACCCGACCCACTCGACAGTCGACTCAACCCACTGACTCAGCCCAACCCTACCCGACCCACTCGACCCAACCCACTGACTCAGCCCAACCCTACCCGACCCACTCGACCCAACCCACTCAACCCAACCCTACCCGACCCACTCGACCCAACCCACTGACTCAACCCAACCCTACCCGACCCAACCCACTTAGCCCAACCCTACCCGACCCACCGACCCAACCTACCCTACCCAACCCAACCCACTCGAGACTCGACCTAATCCTTACCCAACCCAACCCGACGGCTACCTCAATGAATTCGATGGCCCAACCCAAAAAAACCCTAATACCATTCTCTATTTCAAAAAAAAAAAAAACCTAAATAAGAAAAAAAATTTAAAACGAACCCTACTTGGTTGCTCGCTGCCTCGCTGGGGCAAATGCCGGGTGCAGTATGGTGCGGCCGTGCGGGCCGTGCAAATGCTTGGTTGCTCGGGTGAGGTGCGGCCGTGCGGTCTTCTGACTCGGGTGTTCAGCTGCCCACTGGAGTGGAGGGTGGAGGAAGGAAGCCAGAGAGAGAGAGAGAGAGAGAGAGAGAGAGAGAGAGAGAGAGGTGGGGGGGGGGGGGGGGGGGGGGGGGGTGGAGGAAGGACGGCCGGACTTCGGATGGACAACCAGGCAGGGGGCGCGGTGGGCTGGGAGGTTTTTGTATTTTGGAGAGGGGGAAATGAAAAGAGTGGGGTCGGGTTGGGTTTTAGGGTTTTTAGTTTATATATATATAAACGAGCTCAAGCCAAGTCGAGCTCGAGTCGATTGAGCTAGCTCGGCTCGTGTGCAGCTCTACTCACTGGGGGCTATATATATATATATATATATATATATATATATATATATATATATATATATATATATATATATATATATAAACGAGCTCAAGCCAAGTCGAGCTCGAGTCGATTGAGCTAGCTCGGCTCGTGTGCAGCTCTACTCACTGGGGGCTATATATATATATATATATATATATATATATATATATATATATATATATATATATATATATATATATAAACGAGCTCAAGCTAAGTCGAGCTCGAGTCGATTGAGCTAGCTCGGCTCGTGTGCAGCTCTACTCACTGGGGGCTATATATATATATATATATATATAAACGAGCTCAAGCCAAGTCGAGCTCGAGTCGATTGAGCTAGCTCGGCTCGTGTGCAGCTCTACTCACTGGGGGCGATTAATGCGGGGGCATATTCACACCGGGCTTGAGTGGGGCGGCTCGTGGGAAGCGGGAGCACACTCGGGGTGGGGCAAATTGTGCGAAGCGGCTGCACCGTGCGAAGTGGGGCGGCTCATGAAGGAGGACTCGACTGGGGCCTGACCTAGCCCGGGCTATGAGATAAAATGATATTTTGTGCATCCCTTTCAGCTCTGGAGCTTTTGGTGAGTTGGTCAGATGTCCTGCGTCACGCGCGCGCGCGCACACACACACACACGTATAGTGAAATGCTCACCTGCGCACCTTTGCACGTGTCATGGGCACAAAATCCGAATGGTCTGCGTGATGCGGCACCCCCAGGGCCCAACATTCAGCTTGATCCAAAACTCTGGTGAGAGGCAAATGAAGGGAGGAAATCTAATAGATGAAGGAGGTGTGGGTATTAGAGTGTGGTAATCTATGAATGTGGTTTTGCTAGGGAAGTGGTCGTCAAGGTTTAACAACGATGAGGGGAATTTGTGGAGAGAGGTGATAGCATCCAAATATGGAGTACAGATGGGAGGTGGCAAAGGGAAATTCGATTTATAGAGCATTAGGCATATGGAAGGACATTACTTCGATAGCTCCTTCATTTAAAGAAGGGGTGACTTTCTCATTTGTTGACGGCAATCGTACTTGATTTTGGGAGGATACTTAGTGCGAGGATATACCACTGGAGATTGACTTCTCTTGGCTTGCAAGGTTAGCTCCAACAAAAACATAAGGGCCTGTTTGATAGCCAGCGAAATGAAAGTAAATGAAAGCAAATGGATGGAATGCTAATTATGTCAGTAATTGAGCAGTCCATTTATTTTATGGAAGATTAATTTCGCTTGTTTGATATAGTGACCCGTACAGAAATTCCATCACAGAATATACCATCCACTTGTTTGATATGTTTCTATTGAAATGCATATGAACATGCATTTGTGCTCATATGGTGGTGCCCTAGTCAAAGCCAGTGACTTGCCTGTTTTAGCTGGTGCACTGTATGTTACACAACTACTCTTCATGAGACTGGATCCTCTTTCGGCTACATAAGAGGAAAACCCTGTCTACTGAGTTATCATTGGTCCACATCACACTATATGGCGTCAATGTGATCAGGCTGCACGAGGTTGTGATCGGGTTGCACTGAGGGTGTGTTGTGCTTGCAAACCTATGTGATGACGTGGACTACAAAAAAAAAGGCTGCAAACAGAGATTTTATGTTTGCACCCAATAGAGGATTCTTCCTCAAATCTGTTTGCATACATTCCATCATATAGATCTGATAAACAGGATCCATATACATTTGAGATGTCCATATATGACAACCTATTCCTGCATGAGTGTACAAGAAAAAAAAATACTTGATATGAAGAATGGTCGCATACACTCCATTCAAATAGTTGATTCAGAGCGTATATCAAGTCCACTACAAACACATACCTGTCACCATAAAAACCATGAAAAATCAAAATTGGTCTAATGTACCTTTTAATCTGTTCGAAAATGAGTCAACCTTAAACAGATACTCGTCACCAGAATTTCATTGCAGAATGTTCATAGAACTTGGTCAACATGGCCCACCTGTAAACCTGTTTCAAATTAATAATACCGAAAACATCTACAAATCATGAAAACAGGGTTCCATCATTAATGAAGAATTCATATAGTCCAATACAATCATCCATCATAATATAATCTAACAACTGTCAATTTTAGTAAAAAATAGTCCCCAAACTGTCCAAAACAGCCAAAAGCTAATCCAAACAATCTTCACCAACATAAAGTCCATTCGAGTCACAAACACAAAATAAATGGTGTATACAACACCGTCTAAAGACTCCAAACCTGCAGACTTCAACTGTACCCTGCCATGGAGAAAGGGCCTGAACACAACACATGCCTCCCCTCTATAGGCCATGCACACATATGATCAGCCAAGCTAGGAAAAGGATCATGACAATAATAAGACGAAGTAGGGTCTCCAAATCCCCAACCTTGCCTGCATTTTCCTGCACTACATCCCTACGTAGCTCGTCGATGCCATTTGTTGGCTGAGGATAAGTTGTACGTGGAACACCAACCCTCTTGTCTAAACCATATCGTTGGGGAAGGCCAGGATAGGAGATTCTTTCGGCAATAAATTTGGGATTAGCACACCAATTTCTTCAATCCATGCTACAACTGCGTCTGCGTATTTTGTGTACGTGAAGAGCACCACTGTAACTATGGACTTGTTTTTTTTTGCTTCATCCCAGGTTCTATATATACCTGGCTTCCTTCCAATGGAGACAACGTAATATTTCTCCATTGATAATCTGAATAGGAATAAAAAAAGGGATATTACAAAATTGTCTCGATGAAAAAATCAATTTAGGCTATCAATTACAATACCTGCGAAGAACGCAGTGGATGGACATCTTTTCCTGTGAATATAGATGACCATGCAAACAAGATAATACAGTAAACAACATGATAATATATGATGAGTTATTAATCAAACATGTCCAAAAAAAAATATCGTCTTATAAAGTCAGTAACGTGACATACAATTACAAGTATCCTTCCAGATGCAACATAGAAGATCGATCGCTGAACCAAAGGACCAATTTGATGGTCTCCTTAACTATCGGGCAAAGGCCCAATATATGCTAAGAAACTTGGCACAACATACTATCCTATCCAAAAAAATATATTGTAGTCCAAAAATACACTTGTCCAAAATAATTTGCAAGTCCAAAAGACCAAACAAACCCAAAAAGAGAAACATGCATTTTGATCATACGTGAGCCACACTGTTCATGAGACAACACAACTAACATCATTTCTTACATGGTGTCATCATCATGCCCACGTATGATCTTCTGCAACCACTTTAATTTATAAGCTTCAGGTAGAGTCAGGAAGAAGGAAGCTTTGCTCTCATTAGACAACATGATTTCACCAGCTTTTATGAAATCATTATGGGAGAGTCCAACAATGTTCACCATAGCATCCATAATTCTTGTCATCCTCAACTCAATTGGTGATTGATTGAATGATATTGCCAACTAGTTCATTGCATTTGCCACAAATGACATCCCGTTCTTAAAGGCTTCCTGGTAAGAGACTGTTCGTGATTTCTTATTGGAGTTTGATGAGCTAGGAGTGTTATGGGAACCATGAACGTTTGGGGAGCTTTGGGAGGCATGCTGGGCTGGGGGCTCCGATGTGGGTGGGATTGATCGGCATCACGATCATATGATCAACATATCTCGGGTTCAGTGCTATATCCATGGTCGTCAGAGGATAGCGGGATAGTCTCCTTAAAAAGTTGTGAAGATTTAGTTTGTGACTCATCTCCCTCCCTGTGGCATCTCTGCCCTCTAGGCTGTGATGTATTCCCAGTACCTTGGAAACGACTTGTGGCACGATCCTCGCCAGCAAAGTAGCACAAATCATCGTATTTGTGGATTTACCTCCCACGGAGCTTCCCAACTCTCGGATGTGACTGTGTGTAAGAATGCCCTTATGTAATCTTGGCAGTGCTTTTTTGAGGTGTTTTTACGGGTGTCTTCAATGGTGAATTTGAAGGAGCTGATCTGGTAACGCGCTTGGAAGGCGTCATAGCATCAACAACCTATCCGAAATTAAGTCCAATTTCATTTGGCTGATATTTCAATCCTGACAAATAACATAGATATGGCAAAAAAAATAAAAAATAAAAAAAATCCATACAACAATGCATGCATGCATAAGCATTTACGAATGAGCTACATGAAATAACCATGTGTAACTTAACTTTAAAACTCCCAAAGTAGGCAAGCAAATCAATTTAAAAAGTCATATCGTTTAGGTGGAAGTTTAAAAAGACGAATAGAAAAGTATTAAGTTCTTAGTTACATTTCCCTTAAAAGAAATTTTTTTTTGAGAAATTCATCTGTGTCCTTGCATTTGAATCATTCCACATCTTGGATGCAATTTGATCTCGAAAGGCAGCCCACTCCTCCCTCTGGTGATTGGATACAGTCCCAACCACCCGTGCATCGTCCACTTGATCAAATTGGGATGCAATCACTAATGGGTCCGGTGTTCCTTCTGATCCTAGGTGTATCCACATCTTCAAACTCTGTACCCCCAGTAATCCGAATGTAATTGTGAAGGACAACACATGCAATGACTACCTTCACTTGCATAGGAAACTTATCTTGAGGGGCTGTCTTCAAAATGGGGAAACGAGACTTCAATACACCATAACACTGCTCAATTTCATTACATAACTGAGCATGACGATAATTGAAAAGCTCTTTTTGGTTTGAAGAAGTACAACCGGTTCGGTATTCATTCAAATGATATCGAACACCACGATAGGGCACCATGAAACTTCGTGTATGTGCGTAGGTAGCGTCTACTACATAGTATTTACCTAATACATATAATTTGATTTTATAAGAAACTATTAAAGAATTGTAAATATCAAGTAGGGGATGCAAGGAAGGTGGTGGTGAACGTAAACTTTTACCGTGTGGGACTATCAATGGATCTTCTGGGTGTGACAATGCACATTGTAGGACAGAGGCATTTGACATAGAACCCTCCCATCCAGCCATAACGTATGTGAAGTTCATATCAAATGAGCACACTCCCATTACGTTTTGGGATAAGAAACCCTTACGGTTGCGAAAGGGAGCACTAGCAACTGATGGGACAAATGCGTCCCGTCAATCGCACTGACACAATTCTATATAGATCAGCATGCGATTATTATTAATGTATTGCAATGCATAAAAATCATTACTGTTTCACTGATGAAGATAAAGTTTGATTTAATTACCTCAAAATATGAACTCCAATTAGGATTAGTGGAGATTTCTATAGGTACATCTGGTTCGGGTTGCTTTACAAATTCTGGGTAAAGAGCAATGATTCCTTCCAATACTTTCTTGAAGTACTGACTAACCGTCTCACCAGAACGAATGAAACAATGACCAATTACTCGGTTCCTTACATTACGACCTAATGTGTGGAGGAACATTCCAAGTTGCTCAATTGAAATAGCTCTACCCTCACTGAGTGCATTCCTCTCCCTCAATAAGTCGCACAAACGGAAGGACCCTTTACCCATCCTAAGCTGGTTGAGACAATCAGCGTCGGTAACCCTAATTATGGCATTAATGATTCGACCACGGTTGGCATCACCAAGTCTCCTTGGAGCATGCGTCATGTGAGAGCAGAAGAACTCATCAGCCCCAAATACATATGAGATTGCTGCCAAGGTTGCTGCAAATGCAGCTGCCTTTCTCTTGTCCCATTTCTCATGCACCATAGTGATTCTGAAATATAGGTAGACATGTTTGATTTATAGGGGAATGTCATGCAGATATAATTCCTAGTTTACGTACTATTCTAAGTGTATGTAATCACCCAATTTACCAAGTTACAGTTATCAGGGGAATCTGCATACCAACACATCATAACAGTTGTATGACAAGTATGAAAGCAAAAACAACAGACAGTTCTAATATTAATATTTTCCAGCATGATAGCACCTTGCATGTATAGTTAAAAAGCAGCACAGACATAAATGCATGTGTTCCATTCCCCCCAGATCACCAACCATAGTCTTCTTAGCAAACGGATATCAAAGGTGAAGAATCAAGTGCACCACTTCTTGCTATATATTGCAAAACACATGCAAAGATCATTGATCATCGACGGGAAATCAGTTTTCCACATTAATACATGTATATTATTACCTCTGATTAACAAAGATAGCATTCTCAGCATACATAGGGGCATAGTGATCTCCTCTACCTGCCAAACCATGGAATCGATACCTCTGGAAGGAAGGGTGTGGACCACCCGATGATTAGATCGGCCTTTTTTGGGCATGTGATCATCATGGTTGGGTTCACCTTTTGGATGGTTGGATGTCATACACAAACAACATGGGCCCCACAATGTTCAACTCCACTTGTCAGAAGAAAAAAAAAAGTCGACTAAGCGCATTTTGCTCATTGTGCCTTCGTCCGTACACTTAGAAGATCCTTCTGCAAGCTCAGAAAGGTGAAGGCTTTTTCTCATAAAATCATTTACTTTTCTTCTTCTTCTTCTTTCTGATAAAACTCCCTTGAGGTAAATCAGTTTCAGAGTGACAAGTTTCCTTTTGATGGATAACTTCAAATTTTGTTAGAAGAAAAAAAAAAAAAAAAAAAAAAACAAATAAAACAGCCAAAGAGAAAGATACAAAGTACATCCATCAGTTTGGAATAACAAAATGGAAGTGCCTAGTTGCCTTCAGAAAAAAAAAAT
The DNA here is from genome assembly GCA_003013855.2 of Liriodendron chinense. NCBI lineage: Eukaryota > Viridiplantae > Streptophyta > Magnoliopsida > Magnoliales > Magnoliaceae > Liriodendron > Liriodendron chinense. Next base: position 3,111,593 of record ML058445.1, on the reverse strand, counting down.
AGAGGTAGTGCCTACCACCTTGCCATTCCCATCCTGGAAATCCTAGTCTCTTCTGTAATTGATTCTCATATGGGAAAGTCTAAGAGTTGGATTCCCTGAATATGGTGATTCTTTCTCCTTCCACGAGAATATGTTTGGATTGAAATCATGACTCATTCCCACCCAATTTATGTATTAAAGTAACTGGATTTCTTGTTCCTTGTGGTTATCTGCCAGTGAATCTTAGGAAGATATTCGTCATTTGATAGAATACTGAATATTATTAAGAGAAAGAGCAAAGCACCTTGTAAACACATTGCTGGGATACACGATTGTGATGTATGACCAGATGCATAGAGCTAGGTCTGAGAGTATTCTAAGGTCATATTGGGATGGCATTATAGAATCAAATTGGAATTGGTCTGATAAAGTGGAATAACCAAATCATAGAGCGAAAGTTTCTTAATCAATGGGGTGGTGATTTAGAGTAGAGAAACACCTCCAAGACTCATTCTAGAAAAATATGGCACCATCAACAGAGGATGGAATCTGAGGCCAACATGGAACGCCCCTACAAAAATATGGAAGGGCATTTGGTCTATATGGGGGATTAGTCTAAGAGCTATGGGAAAATCGCTATTCAATGGGCTCAGATTGATGGTGAATCAGGGTGGCGACATTGTGTGGTTTTGGGAGGATGAGGGGATTGGCCATGTCTCTCTAGCAAGTAGATTCCCAGGTTTATACAACTGGTTAGCAGCAGGAATATCACATTCTGTGACTTTATGGACAGATCTGGGGGCAGCAATGTGATCCATAACCCTTAGAAGGAATTCAAAAGAGGAAATGAAAGACCCATCAACAGGTGTTGTGCCTGTTGGAGGAAGCGCAACTCATCCCTGATGAAGAATCCTGAAAAGGGAGCCTTCAGAGTCATTCTCAGCAAGATGTACTTTTTGGTGCCTCCAAGACTCAACATCAGTCCTGTTTGTGGGACGGTTGTGGAAGTTGTGTTCCCCTGAGAGTTGTTGCTTTTGTTTGGTTGGTGGCTCTAAGCAAAGTTCTCACAGTGGACAAGCTTCAGTGTACGGGCATTGCTATCCTAAATAGGTGCGTTGTGTGCAAGGCAAATGGGAAACTGGTAACCATTTGTTCATGCATCGTTCAGTTGCCAACTGTCTGTGGGAAGCAATCTTTCTCATGAAATGGGCCTTGAAGCAGTCCATTGGGGAGGAGTTAGCTAGTAGTGTAGTGGCTCGTATCAGAAGGCTTGTGGTTGTGGAATCTTCTCCCTTTTGCTTGTTATGAAATTTGGAGAGAAGAATAATCAGATATTTGGGGCATTGAAATCTCAGAGGAGGTACTCATAAATAAGACAGAATGCTCTATGTTGGCATAAGCCTCAAATTTCAGCCTCTTCAAGGAGCAGCCAGTGGATATTATGGAGGAATATGTCCAGCTTGACCCCCAGTACTCTCAGGTCAGGTGGACCATCTCCCCAGGTGCGCGGGAGCTCAATTTCAGTGGCATTTCACATCGATTATTGAGGGTGCTGGAAAAGGGGCATTCTAAGAGACTATACAATGCAGTTATTGTTTGTGTTTGCAGGCTCGATCTCCCCTCTTGAGCTCCAGTTCAAGCAGCGTCTATCATTTTGAGAACAGCCATTGACAATCTTCCCACTGCTAGTGACACTCTGATCGCTGTTTTGGGGGGTAGGAGGCTAGAGTCATTGAGTGGTTATCTGAATGGCATTAGGGCCTTGCCCTCTAGATTAAACATCTCGTTTATGCATGCTAGGTGTTTCAATGTTGCTGCTCAATCTTTAATGGTTAACGGTGCAGACCATGTGTGTTTGTATCATGGGGAATCTTTCCCTTCTAATTGAATTTTCAGTTAAAAAAAAAAGGTTTCCTCGGCATTCTGGCTCCAAGTTACACTCTCAAATTGGACCTGAAAGAAACACAATTGCAAGTTGAGGGCTACTTCCTCATCATAAATACTAGTAAACTTCTTTAGTTATCCCCATCTCTTGATTAAGTTCAATGTTTTCAATTGGGAACACCCAACTTCAAATTGATGCCCAAGACATCGAGGTACATATGGCACCAAGAAACATGACTACCAAATTACCTTAACTGGGACAGATTCCTGGCAGAGGAAGCATATGGCACAAGGACATCATGAGGGGCATCATGGTGAAGAGAAGGTGGTCTGTGGTCAGGGTTTTACACCCACTTGTGGGAAGGTTCAACTCTGGAAAGTGATCGAGAAGCTGGAGCCAGGGCTGGCCTGTCAAGAGTGGCTCATAGCTCAGGTCATTGGAACCAGTAGGTTGTGGCTACCTTGGGTATCAGTTGGCAGGCCTTCAGCTCGTAATGTTCTCATCAATTTTGCAATTCAGAGCAATCCACCAACCCTGCCACTTTAACCATAAAGCGGAAGTCAGTAGAGCTGTGGCAATCGGCTGGGGTTGCCAGTCGGGCTCTTCTGGCAAGCCCACCAAGGGCCGAGCCTTGGCTTATATTTGACAACACTTTCTACCGGTCTGAAATGAATCTAGGCCAATTATATCTGCTATGGGCAGTGCTCGGGTCTTTACCTTCAGGTCTGTGGGTTTACATTTCACCACTGAACTTTAAATGGGCAGAGTTTGGGCCGATCTAGGCCTGGCCAGAACCTTAACTGACAGCCCTAGCAGTCATGTAAAAAGGCAAAAGTGAACATGCGATGACGCTCCAGAGCAGAATGGAAGAAAACGTCCATTGCTCAAATTTTCTGGAGCCCAATCACTTTATGGTCATGTTCCTAGTATAGAGGGACCTTAAGCTATGGTATCTGTTCTGTATATTATCAAATGTTTCTTACTATGGTTCTTGACAGTGATGACTCATTTTCATCTCACAGGAACAAAAGGAAGACTATCAACATCTCAAGTCTTTGGTTGCAGTGTTGTTGTTCATGTCCCTTCTCAATTAAGGGACTACCCAACCCCTCAGAGCTCATTTTTGGTATCTTCCTAGGCAATTGGCGTTCTCTGGAACAGAAAGGATATAATTGTTATAATCCTGTCGAAAAGAACATGCAACTTGAATACATGACATCAGGCGGGTGGGACAGAATAACCAAGGCATTACATGATGCAGCTAAATCCTTGATTAGAGATCTACATGGTTTTGGAAATTATATGTTTTGTTTAGAATGAGTATGCTAATAGGATGTGCTACTTTTAGCATTCGACAGTTATATATTGTATCACTCGTGTCTTTTGTGGCTTTTGGCAATGGGAAGTTAATTTGATTACTCAGGCACCTGTAAATTTGGCCATACATTAACTCAAATGAAACCAACTAAATTGTGGAACCACTTTGGCTAAGTCAGATCACAAATCAGATTGCCTGAACAATCATAACCTCTTATTTGCGGAAGCTTGTTCGCGGAAACAGGACCATTGGTTATTTTTCGGTTTTAACCGTCCAATAAAGGTCCACCGATTCAATAGTTGGATAATAAAATGAGAGCAGATTCCAGTCCTCCATAAGCACGGCATCTTACAAGCCTCTATGTCATTCTGAACATGCGGCACAAATGGATGAGATGGAAACTGTCCGTTTGGTTCTCCCAGTACTTAATGGGCCATAGTCTAGGCAATTCCATCCCTTGGTGGCATGCCAATAAACACTAGTAGTAAAAAGATCAACAATGTCTCACTGGTTGATCATACCCGTGGCCTAATTTTTGCTCATTTTGTATGCACCTCTCTCTCTCTCTTGCAGTCGAGTGAGCTTTGGTAGTTAGCACATGGGGTGTGCAGTGTGCATTTGGGGTTGGCATGGTCTGCACTGTGGGAAGCACTTGACCAGTGACAAATGGCTCCCATTAAGGAAAGGACCATTTATCATATGGTTAAGATAGTATAATCAAAGTAAATTTTGGTTAAGAGTTCCATCGAAAGCTGATCCTAGAGGATGTATGGCTCATATCATCATTAACATTGGCTATGTTTGGGGTACACAATGGCCATCTGAGCTGGAACATTCATGTTCTTGATGGTTGTGGAATATGGAGACCGAGTCACGGTTTCATGCTGTGTCACCTTGTGGTTGTTAAAACGATATCCCCAGTGTACGACTCTTTCCTCTCCAACGTGTTCGTTTTGCCTCCACGTTACTCATGATATGATTTCATCCTAGTTCCGGTTGATATCTTCTTTGGTCCACTCTTAAGGAATTATTGAGAAATGAATGGTTCAAACATCATCACTAATGTGCGATTGTTAGCCATTCCTTGGTTATGGTAATACCAATAACTATGGATGGTTCAGATCATTGGACCATCTTAGTATGTGGACCCCAATGGTATAACACTTGCGATTCTAAGCAACCCCTTCTCAATTTACAGCTGTCTTTTGGTTCAATAGGTGCATTTTCTTTTTTGACCTGGGCCATACCTGGTAGAAATGGCATCATCGAATTTAAACGGTCATATTCGCATAAACAGTCATGCTTTTTGGTGGTTGCAATACAACCATCCAAATTATAAATCACTATAAAATCAAGTACTTCGTACGTCATTTTCATTACTCAGATTGTTCACCGTACACCGTACACGTGGCTCCTCTACAATCTAAAATTGACATTTTCCCATTCAATGTGAGTCAGTACGCGATTTTGTCTCTTAGCGTATGTTTATATTCTACGGATTTAGACGGTTAAGATTGCCCAAACAGTATAATTTTCAGGCTATTCAACGTTAAATATATCAAAGGCACGCTTTAGATCTAGTCCACGCATCCATGGTTGTACGGTACCTCCAACGCCTTCAGACGCACTGGACCATCTTCTGTACCGTAACTGTCCTTTCACGTTGAGCAGGTCTCTCAGAGGTTGACATGTCAGACAAGACAAAACACCACCAACAACAACAGCAACAACCACAAAGAAAAAAAAAATATACTTTGGGAACGTGTGAGCGATGATATGCAAGCACTTTAGAAATTTCTTGAAAATTGTTTATTTGGGATACATTAATTCAAATTACGTTTTGCTAATTTATATCTTTTATGAACCAAAAATTAGGTTTTATCTCATCATCTGATTAACGATCCATGTGAATTTATTGGATGTCTGAAAATGAAAATATGCAACTGTTTTATTTCAATAAACAAGTCCCCATGAATCAGCGATTAGGATTGTTTGACCACTATGATTTTAGCTACGTGACTTAAAATTTGAGTTAATACATTCTACTTTTACATTTTCTAAAATTTCCAAATGCCTGTGTATCAAGCCTCATACACTGCCAGAGTATCATATAATTACCGAAATTTCCCATTGGAAGATATTGGCCACCAATCTCTCTCTGCCTCTTCTGGTAAAACGTAGCCATTGTTATATTTCTCATCGTAGCCGTTTATTTGAAAGGCAGGAATTGAAGGGGTTATGGAGGATGGTGGGGTCCAAATTCATCACTGAACCGTGGGCCCCACCTCGAATAAACTTGCTCGTCATAGTCTCCGTCAAAGAAAAAAGAAAAGAAGGGAAGAAGAACGTGCCATTAACGGCGTCAAAGACACAAGATCCCTGTCAAATTAGGCTGGCAATCTGAATTTTCAAAAGAATCATTCTAGAAACTTGTCTAAGCTAGACTTTGACATTATACACAGGTTTTCAGTCATCACAAGTGGGGCCCACGAATAGGAAATGGAGACCATTCGTTTGTTGCTTCCTTCCATGGATGGAAACTAGCCACCGGTCATGGGACCTTCTTCAGCTGAAACTTGTCATTATTTGTATCTCTTTTCTTAACCGTCTATTTGCAGGAGATAAATCTAATGTTCCAGATTCTTCTAAATGAGAGGGTTTTTGAGGTACGGTCCATCTTTGTTATAGCCAACCTGATTAATGGTTTGGATTACAGAATAATGAGGCCCTCTAGGCAGAATTGCTAACGGAATACACTTTATAAACCTTGGGTCGATGATAGTTTACGCCATGCCTCTTTCTTGAGTCCTTCACACGTTAGTTTAAACCGGACGCCGATTGGGTGCTAGTGCTACCCCCGCCTGTCCCTAGCTAGGAACCGACAGGGACTTTGAGGGCCACCGTGATATATGGCCTTCATCCACACCGTCCATCCATTTTTCAATGTCATTTTAGGGTATAAATCCAAAAATGAGGCAGATCCAAGGTCCAAGTGGATCACACTAGAGGAAGCATGGGTGATAATGACAACCACACTTGAAACATTCCTAGGGCTGACCGTGATGGTTAATTGTCATCTAACCTGTTCATAAGTCGCATACACCTGGACGAACGAAAACACAACTATCAGCTCGATCCAAAACTTTCGTGGATCCCAAAAAGTTTTCAACCGTAGAGTTTTAATCTTCACTTTGTGGTCTATTTGAGCGTTGGATCTGCCTTTTTAGTATTGTACCATAAAATAATACGTTAAAATAGATGGACGGTGTGGATAAAGGCCATATATATCTCGGTGACCCCTCAGAACCCCTGTCTGTTCCTCCCTAGGGACGAGCAAGGGTAAACTAGTGCCCAATCCACGTCTATTTAAATAAGCTTGTAACCTTACATAGAAGGTTTTGATTGGTCCAACATGGTATACGTGGCCATAGTCATCATTTTTTTTTATTGTGGCGTGTGGCTCAATCAAATCCCGCTAAATAGCCCATAGTGGTTTCTTCAATATAAACTTAGATTAGGTGGTGAGACTTGATTAAATGATAGGCTGTTGTAGGAGATAGATCCCATCTTGAGTACCTATTGGTAGCAACTTTCAAACATACTCTGCCTGGACTTTATCTGTCTAGCTCGAACTCCTTGTCAATCCAAGCCTATGCCATACCCTTGCCCATGTGTGGTGAATAGATTGATCTTAACTGTTCAGATGGCGCGGACCCTTCTTGGGCTCTTACCATCGCCCAAGCTACTCATACTGCCTGCCACGTAAAATGCCTGGTCGCAAAATCAGGGCCATCCACTTATCAAGTGGGCCAGTTTGCGATAGAAATGACGGTTTACAGGCTTAAATAAACCTGACCAAGGCTTTCTGGTCATCCATGTTCGTTTCCTACATCATGGCCTACCTAATGACTGGAATAGCCTGAGTCGCAGAAATCATGCAACTCTGACAAGTTTCGATGTACAATAAATAATAGAAATAATAATAATTACGGATTCTGTGTTTCATGAAGGTGGATGGACAGCTAAATGCATTGGTAAATCGACAAGATGATGGATATATCTAACAAATTCAAAGAAAATAAAGTCGAAGTTCATGTTTGGCTGCAACTAGAAATGGATCTTGACTTAATTACCTTTAGCTGATATGCACTATCACTGTCAATGTCTCCGCTTGTTTGGTCGGTTTATGAACGGTCGGGCCTCTATAGGCTTAGTATCAGTTTAGGATGAGCTTGATGGTTAGGGCAAGATACTACCACGTAGGGCTGTAAATGGTCGGGTTTAGCCAAAACCAGACCCAAACTTGCCCATTTACTTAATGGATCTAGGTTCAAATTTTAGACCTAGACCCTTTTACTAAATGAGCAGGTTTGAGTCAACCCTGCTAGACCCATTTATAAATGGGTCGGGTCTAATGAGTTTGGGTCTAGATTTGGTATGCAAGCATTTTTCACTAGGTTTAAAATTGGGTTTGGATGGGTCCAGGCCTAGATGGGTCCCTTGGAACATAGACCAAACCCGCCCATTTACTAAATGGGTTTGGGTCAGGTCAGGTCGGGTTGGGTCGGGTCGAGCCTAATAGAAAGGAAATCAGATCCATACCCATTTAGCAACTACTCTTGGACCTAAACCCGTACTGTTTAACAAACTAGTTGGGTCTTGATTGGGTCTAAATAGGTTGGGTCTGGGTACCCCATCAGATCCGCGGACCCATTTACAACCCTACTTTCAAGTGGTATTGCATATGTGAACTATAGTAGGTATTTCAAAAAATTAAATGGAATTTTTTTGTTGAATGAAAGAATTTTGGCCAATTTACAATGTTTTTTTTTTTTATCATAACCGTTGGATGTGGCCTACTCATCATAAGGCCGTTTCCATCATATGAGGCATGCCTCCTCGAACAAGCACATCTCATCATATGTGTCACGTGTTTTGCGGTGCATCTCAATAGTTGAGGCATTTCAGGCTTTACAATGGACATTTTTTCCTCTTTATAAAAAGTGGTTTTTTTTTTTAATTTTATTTTATTGAAAGAGAGAAAAAAACTATCCCTAGCTGGAAAAGGGGAAAAAATAAAAAACGATCTTCATTGATTTCCTTCTTTGGGAATTTGAAGAATTAGTGTGGTGTAGTATTGGAATTTTCTTCAACCTGTGCACACTCAAAAAATTTGATCATTGAGCATTGTATCTTAAGAATAGCATGTTGGGAGCATCTGCACTGGTCGAAATCATCTGGAGGAACTATTTCAAAGAAAGTGACAACATTTACGTGCACCTTGTCCCAATGGTAGTTTGTTTTAGTGATCATCGTTCAATTAGACGTGGAGTCCTAAATCGTTGCTATTGATTTATCTCTTGTGTATGTTTACTTCAATTTCAGCATGGATGGTTTCAATTTTCAATGTTACCAGTTAGCAAGTAGAAGGCAGGTGAAAGAAAAACAATTCCCAATCTCATTTCTAAAATTGATTTTCCTACAATTTAGAGATTTTAAATTTCATGGGCTTATCTCTTTCATGAACTAGTTGCGGGTTTGTCAAGCAATATTAGGCCAGGGTGGAGGAACAGTCACTCACACCATAAAGAGTTTCAATATTGAGGTCCATCAAATAATATTGGGCAAGGGTGAGGGGACACCATGTCAAACAACAGCTTGCTCTAAAAGCTGTGGATAGTGTATCAATGTATGTCAAGAGATGGTGTATCAATGTATATCAAGAGACTTTTAAAAGGTCATGGGTTCTTAGTTCCCAAGCGGTGTGTAAAAAAATAAAATAAAATTAAAAACAAAATTTGCAGTGCTCTTTTTTTAGGTGTCAAGCCAATTTTATTAGGCAGGGAAGGGCTCATGTCCAACTGGTTATATGACTAGTTACAGTCTACTCATTGGATAACCCCAAACCTATTGATTGCATGCGGCATCCAACACTTGTCATTCGTTGGCACCACCATGAGAGTCACCGAGTTGAAATTTCAGCCCCTTCTACTTATGAAGTGGGCCACACCATGGAAACAATATGTAGCCACTGATAAATAAAAATATATAAGTGGTCTTCTTAACGAGTGGATATGGCTGAATTTAGCCCAAGGGGATCCTGAACATGGGGCTAACCTACTGGATGGATTGGATGTTGCACGCACTTGAAAGGTTGAAAGCTATTTGATAGGTGGACTGTAACTTGTAGTCCAACCAGATGGACTTGGACCTCCATCCAAACTAGGGCTGGTCATGAGCTGAGTCAGTTCGAGAAAGGCGATTGACTCTACTAAAAAACACTCGCCTCAACTCTCCTCAACTCAGTAGGACGAGTCAAGCTAAGCTTCATTTAGGAGCTCAAGTTAGAAATCGAGTCAAATTCGAGCACTGGGTCACTCAACTCGACTCGAAACTCGACTAGACTCAACTCATTTCATATAGATATTTGTTAAAAAAATACCTTAATCTTTTTATTTCTTGGTTCTCTCTCTCTCTCTCTCTCTCTCTCTCTCTCTCTCTCCCCACACATTGGGGTCCAAGCTTAGGACATATAAAACCCTCACACATTGGGGAGGTTTCTTAATCCTACTATTTTGTTCAGGTAAGAACATTCCTTGTTGAGCATAGCTGATGGAATGAGTAATTTCAAGTAGAAAACATGGTGGTTGTGTGTTTTACACGTTGCTCAAAATAGGTGCTACAGTGAGACCACACACCATACACATCTACAAAACAAGGGTTATGGTAAGACTAAATATTATATGCAACTATTAATTGCAATTTTATGAGGGATGTGGTGCATCTAATCTCTAAATCAATTGGGCCTCATCATGAAGACGGTCCACACAATAATCAAGGCAATCCATTCATGTGGTGAGCTATGCATGTATAATGTTAATTTATGGTTAAAAAAATGTTACTAGTGGTCTGCATTCAATGCGTGTGTGACCTAGCCAATGAAAAAACCGATTAGAGTTAGGCCATTTAAATGGTGGGGTCTCACCTATAGAAATACTATTCTCTCCTAATATATGTGTGACTTCTTGAACTTAATGTTGTTAGCTTTTAATTTGAATTTTGTAGTAAAAAATATAATAAATTGAGGTGGGAGCGTGCTCAACTCGACTTGAGGTAAGCTCGCCTCGACTCAATCTACTAGCTCGCCTCGAAAGGTTTAGCAAAGAAGGCAAGCTCCAATGATAAGCTCGAGGGTGAGCTAGAGCTCGAGCTCAAACTCGAGGAGAGCATGGATGAGTAAAGCCAAGCTTGACTCACCTCAACTCGACTCGGCTCGATGTACAGCCGTAATCCGAACTACCCAATTTACTTATGAGAATTGTGATTTTTAAGGATGCGAACCCTTCAGGAAATATTTAAGTGAGGATTGTGGCCAATCTAGGCATCAGAAACGCCTGAAATTTCACCAGCAACCATTTTCCTGTGATGGGGATTCGGTGAACGGCTAAGATCTTGATTATGTGGCATAAAATTACGTGTACCAACGGCAGACAACCACTTCATCTCTCCGCTACATTTTTTAAAATGGTGTGGGAATCCCGACAAATGCCATACTGCGTTTTAGGTTTAGTGGCAAATTAAAATGATTGTCGCCCAAACGGACTCAGTCGCGGCTTCGGTGGGATACCTGACTGTGGGGTCGACCGTAATTTATGTATCTTAAATCCACGCTGTCCATCCTTTTTGAAAGCTCATTTTAGGGCATTATCTCAAAAATGAAGCAGATTCAAATCCCAGGTGGATTATACCGCAAGAAACAGTGGTGATTGAATCCCACCATTAAAATTTTCTTGGGGGCTACCGAAATGTTTATTTGCCCTCCAGTTCACAAAGATCTGGGTGCAGGGCCCACACAAATATCAGCTTGATCCAAAACTTTTGTGGCCCATAAGAGATTTTTAATTTTCAATCACCAATGTTTCCTGTGGTATTGTCCAATCGAGATTTTGATCTGCTTCAATTGTGGGATAATGCCCTAAAATGAGTTGTCAAGACAGTTGGACGGCATACATCAATGTGGGCCCCACAATCAGGGATCCCATCCACCAAAGCCGCGCCCAACGGACTCAGATTGAATAGTGTAGTACACAGCACAGATGTTGGTATGGACGTGCGGTGCTGCTGGAAAAGATCTGTGGGCCCCACCATGGTGTCTGTGCATGGGACAAAAAATGAGGCAAATCTAAGGTAGACCACAACATGGGAAAATTTTAGTTATTGAATGTCCACCATTAAAAACTTACTGGGGCCTACAAAAGTTTTGGATAAAAGTTAATATTTGTGTTTTCCCTTCATTCAATCAGGTCTGTGTCACCTAAATAACAGGTTGGAGGTTGGATGGCAAATAGACATTACAGTGGGCTCTAGGAAGCTTTTAATGGTGGGAGTTCAATCACCACAATTTCCTGTGGTGGGGTTTACCTGAGACTTGGGTCGGCCTCATTTTTGGGCCCATGCCTAAAATATGCAGGAAAAATGGATGGATGTCGGTGCAGCAATCAGAGTCCCACCCATACACACCACACAAATGCCTCCAAATAATGAATAGGTCTTCTCATCCCACAATATCTATCAGGTTAATTTGGTCATGTTGGCCTTACTTCCAATTTTTAGAACTGCTACATGAACCAAACATCTGGTGGGCCATTGTGCAAAAATTGTATTAATCCGACGTCATTACTATTGGGCCGAAAGTTGCATCTAATTTGAAACTTTTTTTTATGGAACATTTTAACTAGTAACGTAAAAAACAATAGGAAATTAAAAAAGAAGAGTACGTGTTGGTTTGTGTTGTGTCAAAAATGCCCTCCCCTAAGTTCAACCCGTTAACCAACTGCTAAAAATCTAAAATCCCAACCCCATTGCAAAACGGGCTGTGCTTTCGTGGCAGAAAGATAGGAAAGTGGCTCGATTCAACGGAGATTTTCGAGCATTGGCAAAAAAATGGAGAAAACCGGTGTGAGTGTGAGAGAGAGAGAGAGTCTCTCACCGACTGTCTTAGCTTTTTAGGAATTTTGCAGCGCATCAGAAATAATTATCAAAATACCATCACTAACTGATTTCTAACTTGACTCGTTAAGGTATGGGCCAACCCGTTAGTGACCCCACATGATAAGGCCTGACCCGAAGACTGAATTTTTCATGCGGGTGGGCGGTCATGTGGAATTTTGCCAGGCCTAATCGTAACCGCCAAACAAGACAAAGGTGGACTACTGATCATCTTCATTCAAGTTTTAACCCTCCATTGCATGCATCAGCAGCAAGATAGTTCTGATCCACATGATGTTTAGGATATAGCCCAACCACATTGCAGCCCACCAAATCAACGGCCCAGATACGGCTATTGTAGTTTCGGTCCATATAGGATTCCCTCTGTGTAATCATCATTAAGAATGATTCGCGATTTTATAGTAAAGGAAGCCTAATAACCATAATTATTGCTGAGAGATTCCAGTCTTTTTAGCTTTTTTAAATGGGGGTATTTGATACTCTGGCAGACTATGTACTTGATACACAGGCATTAGGAACTGTACACGTCTCATACATTAACTCAAAATTAAAACAGCTAACTTGTGGAACCCACTGTTGACAATTTAGGCTCCCAAATCCAGAATGTCTGAACCATCCTAACCTCTGATTCGTGGACACTTGTTTGTTGAAATGGAACCGTTGGATTTTTTTTTTTCCATTTTTAACCGTCCAATCAATGTATGGAAATCCTATATTCAAATAATCAAATAAGCGTAAGCTTTGGTTCACGATACATTGAACGCATAATTGACAGTTTAATTTGAATTACTGATCTGCCACGTATGCAATTTGGGAGTAATTTATAGGATGTCCGCGTATTATCCATCACACTCAGCCAGAGTATATAAAGCTTCCTCTTTTGTTTAATCTAATCTTTCACTCGTGGGAGAGGAATAATACGAAATCATGACATGCAACCGCTGCATGTGAGCTTTCATATACAGCCCCACCTTCTCCGCCAAAGTGTCACGAGTGTAGGGAATCCGATCTGTATACAAGGTGGGCCCCACAATATAGATCGCTTGGGGATGGTAATCAGGCGTATTGATATTTTAGGTGGGCCACAATTGTACATAAGAGTCGTATGATCAGAATCTCATTGATTTCATTGTGTCCAACCTGATGAGTAGATCCAACTGGTTTTTCTATTGATCTATGGAGCGATCCACCTTTTCTACGGATCTGATATCTCTACACATGCAACATTTTGACTAAAAATAGAAAGGGATGTATATAAAGTTACGGTGCAGGAGTTGTATGTGATCATTTTAGTAGTGGAAATGGAATACAAGAAGGCGGTAACAAGCTGGCACCACCAAAGCTGAAAGCTCGCCGTCCACGTGGCTTTGTATGTAACCAATCGGACACTTCTGTGCTTCTTTTACGGTTTTATCCTTGCAGCTTCCTCAGGCAGCGAAACTGCCGGCATGGTGTGCATTTTCAAAATGACGTTATTGTCCCTTGTGTCTTAAAGGAATTACTAGGCTCTCCCACAAGTGAAAATTAGAAAAATCTCCACTGGCGTATCCCGACGTAAAATGCTTGCGTACCTGGTACCTCCACTGGGGACGCGGATTGCAGGCATCTCCTGCGTTCGGAATCTAGTTGGGCCCACCGTGATGTTTGTAAGAAATCAAAGCCGTCCAACCGTTTTGTTAGATCAGTTTAGGCGTTGCGACAAAAAATGAACTGGATCCACGACTCAAGTGGATGGACAGTGTGGATGCAACACAGACATCACCATAAGGCCCACAGAAGTTGGTGACGTCACTTCAGTAACCAGATAGCTACTCAACCTGTCAGTAGCTAAATCCGCGTCCGCATCGCACACAGCTCAGATGTTGGGAGTGTGACACAGCTCAGATGTTTGTACTATTGTCGGTGTTGAAAAGGTTCCGTGGGCCTTGTAACACTCCACCTTCAATGAAAATAAACTTATTCTTCAGCTTCAGTTAAGCACCAATCAAAAGCATCCATGCAACTCAGGGCGAGTTCCAAGTGTGGTTATAAGATTAGATCGGTCGTCGCCAGAACAAACAGGTGGCAAGGCGAAAGGTAGAACACTCTATCTCCCAACACTGTTAGAGTATCATACAACTCTGGAATTCAAAAGGTGAGCCAACCTAAAAATGACCCGATAAGGACCGACACACAAATGACCTAGCAAGTAAAAAGGGCCAAGCGAGGACTACTTCTAGGTGAAAATGGCCCACACTAAACCGTTTCTAGATATGGCCCAATCAGAATTCTTGAATCCTGACACGCACTGCTTCTGATTCGTGTCACAGTGCGGTTGAGGTTACACAGAAATTCACCAGAAAACGGCACTGGAAGGGCAGTAGTCAAGATTTCTCACATCTATTTAAGCAACTCGCGGCAAATGAAAAAAAAGAAAAAAAAAAAAAAAGAGGAGAGAGGCAAAGGTTGTGAAAGAATCATATCATCACGGAAGAATGGCTTAACCGAACTCTGAAGTCAGTTCCGATCATGGCGTACTCTTCCCTATTCTAAAGTTGTACGTATCTAAACTTGTCTAGCCATTTACCATCTTTGAAGAATTCTCTCAGTAAGGTTACTCTGTCCTGCTGAAGTACAAACCTTTTGAAGCCGAAAAAAACATTGAAATCAACGAGTAGGGTAGGAATTCAGGGCATCCAACTATCTTTTTTTTTTTTTTTCTTCTTCTGAAAAAGAGTTCTAATTTCTCCATTTCCTTCTCACATATCAAATCAAACCGTACTCACTTTGCACATATCCTAAACATCAGCGACATCTACATACACCCACATTTTCTACTGCATTTACTTTTCTTTACTTCGCCTACCCAAGGTCTCGGAACCCAATGCTGTATGGCTTAACGCAGTATACTCCCTATTATTCTGCATTCTTTTTTTCTTTTTCTTTTTTACTTTTAATTTCACCCACCCAGGGCCTTAGAGCCTAGTATAGTATGGCTTAGCTCGATGACATTAGAAGTTCTTCCAAATTTTCCTAAGAACTATACACTCCCGTAAAGTAGAGACCATGCATCGCATGGGTGAAAAAAGGAGTGTAACCCATTCCTTTTTTGTTACTGAGGCCCTTACCCAGAATCCACGTTGCAGACTCGTGTAGGAGTTACTTGAGTCAGGAAATCTTGCAATTTCTCGTCCTTTATGCGATTCTATGGGTCCTAGCCAGCTGTAGATTCTAAAGTTGTATTTTGACTAGTGGTGACTCTAAGTCAATGATAAAAATACTCTTGCACTAGAGTCAATCCCATGTATAAACCTAACAAGTGTTGGCCAAACTAAAGATGAATTTAGCCAGAGAAAAGCATCAAGTGAGGGTCTTGGCCCCACGTGTTCCACGCAAGGGAGGGCGTTCACAGGCCCACTATAAAGTATGTGTTTTATCCACACAGTTCATCCATTTGACAACTCATGTTTGAGCATGATCCCAAAATGAGGCAATTCAAATCTCTAAGTAGACCACACCATAGGAAATAGTGGTGATTCAACACCTACCATTAAAAATTTCTTAAGGGCTATAAAAAGTTTTGTATGAAGTTGGTATTTATGTTTTCGCTTCATCAAGGTGTGTGACTTTATTAACAAGTTGGATGGAAAATAAACATTATGGTGGGTTCTATGAAGTTTTAGCAGTGTGTGTTCAATCACCACTATTTCTCATAATGTTTTCCACTTGAGATTTAGATCTTCCTCATTGTTGGGCTCATGCTCTAAAATGAGCCGGCAAAATAGGTGAACGGATAAAATATATACATCATGGTAAGAAGCCCATAGAACTTTTTCAGTACCAACAAGTAACAACATGGGTGTTATATGCTACACCATGTAATATGAGTCGAATTATTTGCACTTCAAATGAATGATTAATGGCATATAAATGTCATAATGGCTCTACATAAAATAAAATGGTAGGTGTTCTATCCCAACTATCTTGACTACCCGAATTTTGGGTTTAACGATTGATATATACTGCACAGCATGCCGACAGACCAGGTCGATCCCATGAAAGTTCCACTCACATTGCTTTCGTAGCTCTATAAACATACACATGTTATGGTTGTATGGCAATACAAACTGTCCATATCTCTGACGAATTAGTGGATAAACTAAAATTAAAAATTTTCATGGAGAAGATAACAGTAACTATCAAATTTTCCCTTTAAAATTTGTATCAACCATCTATTCAACAACCATTATTTGAATGCTTAAGATGATCAATGTTATTCTTAATCTATGCTTCATGCACAATAGACCCACAATTTGGATGGTCTTCCCAACTACAGATCGGTGCTAGATGTGCGGATGATGAGTCAACACCATTTCTAAATGGTGTAAACTAATGTAGGAGCCAACCCTCGCTTTGAGCTGTGGAAAAGAGATTGTGGTCCATTGATTAGTTTGTCTTCCAATCAGTATAACTTTAGATGTAAGACTTTTATAAGGTGGGCCCCATGTGATCAATAGTTTAGATGATTTGATTGTTGGATTATTTGGATTGAGCATATCAGTGGGCCCTAAAGTAATTATGATCAATTTAAATACGTAATGGGCGATGTGCTTGGATTGTACTATGTATGCACAATGTTTAAGACATACATGGACTCTTAGAGTGAGAACTTTCAGAGGAAGAGTAGTTGTAATGAGTTAAACTATTTAAGCTTTCGTTATTATAAATGTAGGTTTTGGTCCTTTCACCCACATAGTGCAGAAAACCTAAGTCTCATCGAAGGATTTTCATAAGAATGTGGTGGTATGGAAGATCAATATTCAAGAAAGTTCAAGATATCTTCTCATGGCTTCCCACCCCAGTATACATTTTAGATCAGTTCTCAAATTCTATTAATGATAAATAGATTAATCCATTATTTCACCATTTTAGTTTTACATTTGGTATTAGAGCAATGATCTATATATCTAATTATGGCATGTTTTGGGCGTCATCTGATTAGAATAATAATAGCTTAGGCCAAAATTCATTCGTGGGCTTACATGCAAAAGCCATATGTAAAATGGGTCTCCTCTTCTAATCTAATCGTAATTCCAACTCCAAAAAGAAGAGTGCCTTACCTTGTTCAACAAATATGCTAAAGCCAATACTAGATCATGTCTTGTCTTACTAAAGCATGTCAACCTATTGGGCTTCCCTTCAAGGTTTAAGGAATTCCTAAAGTTTTAGAAACTTTAATCTTGGAGGCTCACATGGCCCTACACAATCCATCCATTATGTTTATCATACATGTATGATATGTTTATATCCAAATTTGATTCCCCATGTATGAATCTAACTGTGTGACCACTTGAGAGTGTGGGGCCCACCCTTAGCTTGTTATGTATGAGGCCCCATGACCTTTAGACCACTGGATTAACATGTGACGCTGGAAAAAAAAAAACATTGCATGCGTTGGCCCATGTGCAGTCCTCATGATGTTAACAACTTATGGGCCAATTTTGCCCTTTTCTTCTTTTTAAATATATAATCCACTCACGTTGTTCAGCTAGTCGAGAGATTTGAAACAAATAGTAACTCATCCAAATTGGAGTTCAGATTGGAAAGTTATTGAACGGACAAGATTGATCATCTATTAAGTGGGCTATATCTCTTGATCTACGAGTCAAAACTGTTGGGAAACTGCAGAAGCACAAAGTAGAATCAAGCGAAATAAACACAATCATACAAAGCAAAACCACACAGAATAATCCGATTTTATGTGGAAAAACCCTTATGGAAAAAAACCACAAACAAAGCGATCACTATAAATACTAGAAGTTACAAGAGATTATCAACCCGAATCTAAAGCCCCCCAAGAGAAAACCCAAGCTCTCTCTCTCTCTCTCTCATAAAATTCTCTCTCTAAACCCTAATCATGTTTAGAAATATATTAAATTTCCTTAATTCTCGATTAAACCCATTTATATAGCTTATAATCGAAAATAGAAATAAAATAGTCAATCATGTAAAATAGAAAAACCGACCCTATCGAACGCCCGACTCGACCTCGTCAGGCCCTCCAAGTCTGCCAAATCTGTCCAAAAAGTTCTGCAAAAAAATTGAAGAGTTTCGGACGCCTGAGCCTTCAAGTTTGGTTGCCTGAACCCATCCAAAATTGTCCAGAGTCTAATCTGCAATATATGGGTACTTTCTGTCGCACGACCACAACGGTTGGTTGCTTGACAGTCCCCTAACTTGTCCAGATTGAAGACTTAATACAACAATCTCCATTGAGGCTTCAATCACCGGTAATCTTCCTTTTACTCCATCCGTGACCTTTACTTCATCATAACTCCATTGCTTCTCATGCACAATGTGTCTTCATTCTGTCTTCGCCGATCTCGGAGAAGTTGCGCAAAACTTGAACTTCTCTACAAGAACTACCTTGGTGAGCATGTCCGCCGGATTCACGCTTGTGTAAATCTTCTCTAGAGTTATATCGCCTTCCTCGAGCACCTTTCGGATAAAACAGTGACGCACATCAATTTGTTTAGTACGTGAGTGATAAATAGAGTTCTTAGTCAAATTAATAGCACTCGAGTTATCACTATTAGCAAGCACGATCTCCTGTTGAAGTCCCTATCATGCCCCTTAACCAAATAACCTCCTTATATTCTTCTATCACCGCCATATACTCCACTTTAGTAGTGGAAAGAGCCACCACCGACTAAAGCTTTGACATCAAACTAATTGTTCAATCCGCTAACATAAATGAGTACCTTGAAGTCGATCTCCTACAATCTACACTGCCTGCATAATCTGAATCAACATACCCAACCAACTTGTCCTTAGACTTTTCAAATGTTAAGACATCGTCCTGCATACCTTAAATGTATCGAAGTAGCCATTTCATAGCCTCCTAGTGTTGCTTGCCAGGGTTAGACATAAATTTGCTAACAACATTGACTTCATGTGAAATATCAGGTCTCGTACAGACCATAGCATACATCAAGTTTTCCACTACACTCGAATAAGGCACATGAGACATATCATGCTTCTCTTCATTTGTTTTGGGACACTGTTCCAAAGAAAGCTTGAAGTGAGCCATGTGGGGAACACCGACCGACTTCGCCTTATCGATCTCAAACTTTACTAATATATTCCCAAGGTATTTAGCCTATGACAATCAAAGCCTACTCATCTTCCTGTTTTGTGTATATCAATGCCGGAAACCCTTTTTATAGCCACTGGATCATTCATCTCGAATGTCTCTGAAAGCTAAGTCTTCAATACATCAATATCAAACATACTATGACTGACGATTAACATGTCATTAACATATAATACCAATATAATGAATTTTTCATCAACCAGTGCCTTGTAATAGACATAGTGATCATATTCACTCCTGGCAAAGCCCTGACTCATCATGAAGGAATCAAATTTCTTGTACCACTACCTAGGTGACTGTTTAAGGCCGTATAATGACCTCCTTAACCTGTAAACTCTGTTCTCTACCCCATATATAGTATAACTTTCTAGTTATGTTATGTAAATCTGCTCATCCAATTCCCCATGCAGCAAATTAATTTTTACATCTATTTGTTCCAGCTTGAAGTCGTTTTGGGCAACCAGAGCCAATATGAACCTGATAGATACTTGCTTCATAACTGACATGAAAATTTCATTGAAGTCCACACCTTCTCGCTGAGCATATCTCTTCGCCACCAACCTTGCCTTGTACCTATCCTATTTCTTCTGAAAAATTCATTTACACCTAATCACTTTTCGACCCACGGGAAGCTCCATTAGCTCCCACGTCTCGTTCTTGTATAGGGAATCCATCTCGTCATGCATTATCACCTTTCACTTTTTGGCGTATATGTCTTCAAGTGCCTCTTGAAAGTAGATGAATCCTCCTCATTCGTAATAAGGGCGAATGCAATGTTCGAGTCATCCTTATACTTCGTTGATAATTTGTGGTCTCTAACCGGATTTCTTCGCACAGGTGGCTGCTCCACTTGATCATGTACCTCTGTCTGCGTCTCAATCTCTGCCCATGTCTCATCTCTAACAATTTGGATGTCAACCTCTGATTTTTTTGGTTCCTTTGGCACATCATTCATCATTTTGGAACAAGGACCCCTCATCAAACCTGACAACATGACTCAAAGTGATCTTCCATGTGATAGGGTCATACAACTTGTAGCCCTTCACACCATCACTATAACCCATAAAAATATCCTTCTTGACCCTTTCGTTTAGCTTATCTCTCTCAACTGATAGTACATAAGAGTAAGGCTCACAACCAAAGACTTGTAAACTCGAGTAGTCAATTAAATGACCACTCTACACTTTCTTTGGGACTTTACAATCTATAGTTATAGAAAGGGATCGATTTATCAGGTAACAAGCCGTATTAACGGCCTTAATTTATAGCTCTTTGCCCAACACATCATTTCTTATCATGCATCGGGCTCTTTCCAAGGGAATCCGATTCATCCACTCTACCACACCATTTTGCTTTGATGTGTGGCGCATTGTGTTGTGTTTGACGATCCCTTCTTCATTACAATACCGATTAAATTCCCTTGAAATGAACTCTCCACTGTTATGAGTTCTCAGGACTTTCACCTTTTCCCTGAGTGATTTTCCATCATTGCATTCCAATGCTTGAAAATGATGAAAACATTGGTGTTAGAACTGAATTTCGACGAGAATGAGAAATTTACGTGTGTTCATTTGATTTATGCATTTTGTTTAGGGTATCGGAGAATTCATAGGCATTCATAAATAACATGGACAAGCACATAAGAGACATGGCGCAAGGAAGACATTTTATTTCAGAGATTCTGAATCCTTTTATATTTCAAGTTGTGGTCTGGCATAAGCCCTTAATTACATCAATAGTTGATAGCCCTTGATTAAAACACAAAAATGAATGTATGCGCACATTAAAGATGAATAAAACAAAGTAATGGAGTATAAATGTAAATAAAGCACACCTAAGTTAAATAATCGGTTGGAACTCAGTTCGATCACTTACTAAGTTATTGGAAGCTAGGCATGTCAACATCACATTACTAAGAATCTTTGAATTTCATTACATAAGTTTGAATTGCATAGAAGTTTACTTTCTACGAGAGGTTTGAAATCGGGAGATTGAGCTTATTTTTTGCATGTTTTGCTTAGGACTAGCAAAATGCTGGCTTGGGGTGTGTTAGGCCTAGAATTGTGTATATTTATCCCCAATTCCATGCTTTAATTACATGAAATAATGTATTTAAAATACTAACTTAAGTATGTTTTCATGATTACAAAGAATTAATAGAGAATGAAGAGGAGGGAGCTTAATTTCATACATTTGAAGATACTTGAAAGTCAAGATAAGGCAGGCCAAAAAGTGAAAGAAAGAAGAAAAATGAAAAAAGAAAGATTGCAAAAGAAATTTCAAAGAAACACTCAAAATTGACCTGTTGACCGACCGATGTCCCAAATTGACCAGCTGAATTAAAGGAGAAAAATTAGATTTTGGGGCTGGACTTGCTGGACAGATTCTGAAGATTTTGACCAGTCGACACCTATGGTCAACCGGCTGACGATGCACATGAAGTTCGAAATTCAGTTATCATCTAGGATAACTGACCTATCGATCGGCCGACGCCCATGGTCGACTGGCCGACATTGGTGCGAAAACTTTACGCAATTTCAAGAGGCAATGATGGATTTTTCTATATAAAGAGGTGTCTCCCAGGCTTTCAGGGGCATCTAGGACGTGAAAGAACGTAGGGTTTTGATGGTGGAGGAGCTCTACTTCAAAATTTTCTCTTTTCTTCTAGTTTCTAGTTTATTTTTCATATTTTTTAAGAGTTTTAGTTTAAAGATGTTAGATATAAACTAATCCTCTTAGCTATGGTTAAGAGGAGAAACTTGTAGTTCAGTTTTTTATGCTCTGATTTACTTAAGATTCAAATTTTGGTTTTAATGTTGAAATTTGATTGATTTAGGTTTGAATAAAGTTCTAGTTTCTAGTTCTACGTTGATTTAGTGATGACTCCGAGCTCATTGGATGCTTAGGAAGGTTGAGATTAATTTGCTTATCTGTTTTGCAAGAGATTGATCTATATAATTTATTGGTTTGGATTCCTTACGATCAATACCTTGGTGCTTTATATGGAAATTAGTTCAATCAAAGTTATCATCTTTATGTGATTTCTGAATTATGATCTAATTGCTTTATTATCCGACTGGATAAGATAGGACCTCGATTCCAGTTGAGTTATTAAATGAATCTAAGTAGATTAAGCATTGAAGATGACTACTAGTGGATCATTGGCGCTCCAGTGTCTTTTTTTTATTAATTAATCTATTTTGAATCCTGTTTTCACAATCACTTTTATTAAAATCAAAATTTTAGTTCTAATTCTTAATCAAATTCTTAATTTTAAATTATTTTGGAAGAATACTTCGCATCTAAATTTCTAAGGAACGATCTCGATCTCACTGAGTTATTACTACATCCCGACCCTATACTTGGGGTTGTGAGCAACTACCTAACTCCATGGTGAAATGATGTATTGAGATTTGATTGTGAGGCGTACCTTGTGAGAAATGAAGCAATTTTTCAAAATTTTTTTAGCATATATGGACATGGTTTGGCTAGTGAGCCCAACACTAGCCGATTAATCAGTGTCAAAGCTCCATGGGCCCCACCATGATGTGTGTGTTTTATCGATGCCATCCATCCATTTTACTAGCTCATTTTATGGCATGAGCAAAAAAATGAGGCAGATCAAAATCTCAGGTGGACCAAACCACATAAAAACAATGTTGATTGAACGTCCACTATTAAAAAACTTCTTAGGGCCCACTGTAACATTTATTTGCCATTCCACCTGTTGACAAGGTCACACAAACCTAGATGAAGGGAAAACAAAAATATCAGCTTGATCTAAAACTTCTATGGCCCCTAAAAAGTTTTTAATGGTAAACATTCAATCCCCATTGTTTCCTATGGTGTGGCCCACCTTAGATTTGGATCTGCCTCATTTTGGGCTTATGCTCTAAACTAAGCTGACAAAGTGGATAAAACACATACATCATGATGGGCCCCCATAGCCTTGACACCAGCTAGCTGGCTGGCCGGTTTTGGGGGTCACTAGCCAAACCATGTCCAGCATATGCTCGGCCCATCCATCACGGATTGGTTACTAGTTGGTGCTTTGTGGGCGCCACCATGATGTATGTGTTTTATCCACACCGTTCATCCATTTTTCATATCATTTTACGACTTGATCTTGGAAAGAGGCAGATCTAAATCTCAGGTGGACCACGCCATAGGAAAACAGTAGTGATTGACCAGTGGGTGTTGTGAGTCAGTTGATGCAGAATCTGAAGAAACCTTGTGACCAAGCGGTTCATCGAATATTGAGATATGTTCGATGCACGGTGAACTATGGCCTCTTGTACAAGGTAGGAGTTTCTCTTGAGTTAGTAGGATTTTTTGTTTACGTAGATTGGGGCGTTTTACTAATAAGCTAAAAAGTGCTTGCTGCATTTCTGCTCAGAAGCTTGTTCAATCGACAAGACAAGTTGGCATTTTGATGAGATAGGGAGCCCAGGAGGAGGATCCATATATCTTTTTTCTTCAAGATCACCATGAAATAATTGAAAGCATTCGTCGACGTCTAACTAATACATAGGCAATTTTCTAGCAGTAGCAACGCCATGGTTGGTTACTAAGCGCTAGTTAAGGCTCTCAATGGGTCGGATCTAGTTGGATCTGGCTCCAAGTCTGAATATCTGTAGATGGATTTGGATCGGATTTGGATCCAACTCAGATCCAAAAGGTGATATCAGTATCCGATCCATTTATAAATAGTTAGATCCATTTCCGATCCAAAATCCATATAACCATTAGATTCGAGTAAGATCTAGGTCTGAATCCACCCCATTACAAATCTAAAAATATATATAATGTAATATATTTAATTTAGTAGCAAAATGATTTCAAATCCCACTATTTACTATGATATGGTCGACCTAAGAGTGTCATGTCTCAATTTTGAGACATGGCCTAAAATAATTTGAAAAGCGGATGGCCAGCATGAATATAACATATACAGTAAGGTGACAATGAGTCAGAACTGGATCAAATTTGAATCGAACTCCGATATGTTTCTGTGAATCCAAATCCGGCCCATTTAAGTAATCAGACCTATTTTAAGATCCAAATCCGGTCCATTTAAATAATCGGACCTATTTTAAGATCCAAATCTGCATTATACGGATTAAGAGCGAATCGGATCTCAAATATGACCTGCTCCATTGAGAGCCCTACTATCCCGACCCGTCCACCATTGAAAACCTCCTAAGGCCCACTATAATGTTTATTTGACATCCAACCTGTTGATTAGGTCATACAAACTTAGATGAAGGAACAAAATAAATATCAGCTTGATCCAGAACTTTTGTGCCCATCAAAAAGTTTTTAATGGTGGGCGTTCAATCAACACTGTTTCATGTGATGTGGTCCACCTAAGATTTGGATCTACCTTTTTTGGGCTCATGCCATAAAATGATATGGAAAAATGGATGGAACGGGTGGATAAAACATATACATTATGGTGGGCCCA
Source organism: Liriodendron chinense (assembly GCA_003013855.2). Classification (NCBI taxonomy): domain Eukaryota; kingdom Viridiplantae; phylum Streptophyta; class Magnoliopsida; order Magnoliales; family Magnoliaceae; genus Liriodendron; species Liriodendron chinense. The sequence continues at coordinate 3,086,806 of ML058445.1, read as the reverse complement.
CAGAGCACTGGCTAGTAGCCTACTAGCAGCATCAGTAATCAATCTGTCTTGGCTCATCTTTGTCATCATACGCCCCACCAATCAAATCTTGAACACCAATTGGCTACTGCCATCATGCATTCGTGTTCTATGGGCCCCACCATATTGTATATGTTTTATCCATGCCATCTATCTATTTTTCAGATCAATTTAGAGCTAAACAAAAAAATGAGGTAGATCTAAATCTCAGGTGGACCACACCATAGGAAAATAGCAGTGATTGAATGCGTGCCATTAAAAACATTCTAGAGTCCACTGTAATGTTTATTTAACATCCAACCTCTTGATTAGGTCATACAAACTTAGATAAAGGGCAAAAAAACTAATATCAGCTCGATCTAAAACTTTTGTGGGACCTGAGAAGTTTTTTATGGTGGGCATTCAGTCAACTCTGATTCCTGTGATATGGTCCACTTGAGATTTTAATCTACCTCATTTTTTGGGTCATGCCATGAAATGATTTGTATAAATCGATGGATGGCATGGATGAAACAAATACATCATGGTGGGGCCCACAGAGCACTGACCAGTAACCACTGGCCCATCAGTATCCAATCCGCGTCCTCAAATCTTGCTGCGTCATTCCACCAGCTGGGTGGGTGGCGGGCTACTTACCACCGAATCCGCATCCCACCGAATCTGCATTGGCATCTAAACTGAGTTGACGTGTTGCCAGTGGCAGTGAGTGTCGCCCAGGTGGGAAAAAAATGATGAGATGGTTAAATAATATGGACCGTCTATGTTATTTATGCCACTTTAAATGATCCAAACTTACGCTTAATAGATGGATCTGAGCATCACTACGTAAAGACTAATATAAATCACTTCGAAGAAAGATTTCAATGGCCGGTATTCAACTTCTAGAATCAAAGGTAAGGCTAATTACTAAAGCACTATTTATTGTAAAATAGTTTATTTACAACACTAACAAAAATATGGACGGTTTAAATCATATGGATCATCTTGTTGAGTGTGGAGAAAACCACACCAGACCATGGTCGGGCGCCCGGACGGTCAAATGACCGGGCGCCCGAAATTCATCCTGTTTTGGCTTCAGTTCGCCGGACTGTTTTGTGAGCAACCGGGAGCCCGACGGTCAAAGTAATCGGGCGCCCGATATTACCCTGAATTTATGTCTTTTGTTGCTGGACATATTTTGTATTGGCCGGGCGCCCGACCCAGTTATGTCTGGGCGTCCGACCGGCCGCGGGCTTAAGACGCGGGTTTCCTATTTGTTGTTCTAATTGCGGGGTTTACTATATAAAGGGGTGTAAACCGGGATTAGGCATGGGGATTAGGGCTTCTATACGTCCAAGGTGAGAAAAAGGCGATAGGATTAGCAAAAGGGCCATCTCTGTGCATGGGAGCATAGGAGAAGGTAAGTGTATTGCTTGTAACTTCGTTTTTTCTTCATAGTGAAGTTTGCACCTGTGGTTTTTACCCTTGTTGGGGTTTTTCCACGTAAATCTCTGTCTTGTGGAATGTTAGTTTGTGTGATTCTTTTCTAATTATTATTTTCTTCCTGTTTATCGTTTGTGGGTGAGACCGGAGATTGGATCTCGGTTCACCGGCGTTGTTGGCGTGCTGCGCAACAACTGGTATCAAAGCTATTGGTTTAGTTCAACTGGGAGCGATGGCGGAAGATGAAAAAACTAGAATTGAGAAGTTTGATGGTTCAAACTTTGCCTTCTGGAAGATGGAGATGGAGGATTATCTGTATCAGAAGGACCTCTACATTCCTCTAGAAGGAAAAGAGAAGAAACCAGAGAAGATGACAGATGATGAATGGGCTTTAATGGATCGGAAGGCTTTAGGAACGATCCGACTCTCTTTGTTTAAGAGCGTCGCCTTCAACATATCCAAAGTAAAGACCACAAAAGAATTAATGCAGGCTTTGGCTACGATGTATGAGAAACCCTCGGCGTCCAACAAGGTTCATCTCATGAAACGGCTTTTCAACATGAAGATGCCAGATGGTGGAGGTGTGGCTGAACATCTAAACGAGTTCAATACAGTCACGAGCCAATTGAAATCCGTTGGCATCTCTTTTGATGACGAGGTCAGGGCCCTATTGATCTTGTCCAGTTTGTCAGACAGTTGGGATGGTTTGGTGATTGCCGTGAGCAATTCTTCAGGATTTACAAAATTGAAATTCGATGATGTGGCCGGTCTAATTCTAAGCGAAGAATCTAGAATGAAGGCATCAGGAACTTCAGGGGATTCAGGAAATGCTCTAAACGTTGAAGGAAGAGGAAGATCTTCAAAAAAAGGAAGCAATAAACATGGGCGTTCTAAATCGAGGAATAAGTCCAAGGGACCGATAGACAAGGACGGGTGTTGGCATTACGGGAAGAAGGGGCACATGAAGCGTGATTGTAGGGCGCTTAAGAAACAAGAAGGAAGCTCTCAAGGTGGGAAGGATTCAGTGAATCTATCTGAGGAGAGTGACACAGAGGCGTTGATCTTGTCTCTTGTTGCGCGGAATGAATCTTGGGTTATAGACTCGGGTGCTTCGTTTCATGCCACTTCATCAAAAGAAGTTCTTCGTGATTATGTGTCAGGTAACTTTGGAAGAATCTACCTGGGTGATGATGAGCCATGCAGTATTGTTGGCAATGGAGACGTTCATTTAAGTCAGAAAGACGGGACGGTCTTGAAGCTGAAGGATGTCAGACATGTACCGAGTTTGAGACGGAATTTGATCTCAGTGGGGCAGTTAGCCGATACCGGATATGTGACGACATTCACGAGCGATGCATGGAAGGTCACAAAAGGTGCCTTGGTTATATCTCGAGGCAAAAAGGAAGGTACCTTATACGTGACTTCTGGATCGTATAGTTCACTCGCAGTCGCATCAACTGGAGTGAATGGGCAGTTATGGCATCAGAGGTTGGGACATATGAGTGAGAAGGGGATGAAAGTGCTATTGTCAAAGGGGAAGCTACCAGGGTTGAAGGCAATCGATCTGGAATTCTGCGAGGATTGCGTGTATGGCAAGCAGAAGAGAGTTAGCTTCAAGCAGACAGGACGCGCTCCAAAGACGCATCTATTGGAGCTTGTACACACTGATGTGTGGGGACCGGCACAGGTATCATCTCTTGGTAGCTCACGTTACTTTATTTCTTTTATTGATGATGCTAGTAGAAAACTGTGGGTTTACTTCTTAAAGCACAATCAGATGTATTCGATGTATTTAAGAAGTTGAAGGTTATGGTAGAAAATGAGACCCGTAAAACTGTGAAGTGTCTCAGATCGGATAATGGGGGAGAATATTGTGATAAGAGGTTTGAGGAATATTGTGCAGCAAATGGAATCAAACATCAGAAAATGATTCCAGGGACATCGCAACAGAACGGTGTGGCTGAGCGCATTAACAGGACCATCCTTGAGCGCGCTAGAAGCATGAGACTATATACAGGGTTGCCGAAGACCTTTTGGGTAGATGCTGTGAATACTGCCGTATATCTCATCAATAGAAGTCCCTCAGCACCATTGGATGATGGGCTACCAGAAGAAACGTGGACTGGGAAAGAGGTGAACCTTGCACATCTCAGAGTATTTGGTTGCACTTCTTATGTTCACATTGATGCAGAGCACAGAAACAAGCTGGATGCGAAGTCCAGGAGGTGCACATTTATAGGCTACGGGCAGAATGATTTTGGCTACAGGTTTTGGGATATTGAGAACCGAAAAATCATCAGAAGCAAGGATGTAGTCTTCAATGAAAAAGTGATGCATAAGGACAGTGTGCAGCAAAAGCAGAACAAGGCCGATGAGAAGGAATTCGTAGAGTTTGAAGAGTTACCGGACACAGGTGTTACAGTGCCACAGGATGAGCATGCACAGGAGCATGATGAGGCAGAGCCGCAGACACCGGTTGTGAGGAGGTCTACTTGGGAGAGGAGACCCAAGGTTCGATACTCACCGTCCTTATATTATCTACTGCTGACAGATAATGGTGAGCCAGAGTGTTTTGAAGAGGCATTACAGTCAGATATGCGGGTTAAGTGGGAGCAAGCCATGGAAGATGAGATGGACTCTCTGGAGTCCAATCGTACGTGGGAGCTAGTCACTCTACCTAAGGGCAATAAAGCTCTTCATAACAAGTGGGTTTACAGACTGAAGGAGGAACACGATGGTTCGAAATGATACAAGGCTAGACTGGTTGTGAAAGGGTTCCAACAAAAGGCAGGTATCGATTTCACAGAGATATTTTCACCTGTGGTGAAGATGTCTACGATTCGCATGGTCTTGAGTATAGTGGTTACAGAGGACTTACATCTAGAGCAGCTAGATGTTAAGACAGCCTTTCTTCATGGAGACCTTGAAGAAGAAATATATATGCATCAGCCGACAGGATACGTGGCACCAGGAAAGGAGAACAAGGTGTATAGACTAAAGAAGAGTCTATATGGTCTGAAGCAGGCCCCGAGGCAGTAGTACAAGAAGTTCGACAGTTTCATGTTGGGAAACGGGTACAGGAGATGTCATGCAGACTACTGTTGTTACTTGAAGAAGTTTGATACGTCGTACATCATCCTTCTTCTGTATGTTGATGATATGCTTGTGGCCGGATCAAGCATGAAGGACATCTCAGATCTCAAAAGACAACTGTCTAAAGAGTTTGCCATGAAGGATTTAGGAGCTGCAAAACAAATCCTAGGCATGAGGATAAAGCATGACAGGAAAAACAAGAAGCTGGTTTTGTCACAGGCAGAGTACATAGCCAAGGTACTTGATCGATTCAGCATGGGAGGTGCTAAGCCGGTTAGCACTCCATTAGCCAACCACTTCAAGCTTTTTAAGGAGCAAGGAGCTAAGACGCAGGAGGAACGGGACTACATGGCTAAAGTCCCTTATGCGTCAGCCATAGGGAGCCTCATGTATGCTATGGTTAGCACGAGGCCAAACATTGCTCAAGCAGTGGGAGTTGTTAGCAGGTACATGAACAACCCCGGGAAGGAACATTGGGAGCTGTGAAGTGGATCCTCAGATACCTGGTAGGTACTATGGATGTAGGGCTGTGTTATGGAGGATCTGAAATTAAGCTACAAGGCTACGTCGACTCAGATTTGGTAGGGGATATCGACAGCAGAAGGATCACTACAGGGTATGTCTTTACCCTGGGTAGTGCTGCAGTCAGTTGGATTTCTCAGTTACAGAAGATAGTATCCATCAGTACAACGGAAGCAGAATATGTTGCAGCTACAGAAGCGTGCAAGGAGATGGTGTGGATGCAATGTTTTATGGAAGAGTTGGGAAAGAAACAAGCAGATTGCAATCTGTACAGTGACAGTTAGAGTGCAATACACTTGGCTAAGAATTCAGTCTTTCATTCAAGGACCAAGCATATTGACATCAGATGTCACTTCATACGTTCGTTACTGGAAGATGGATCGATTGTTTTGGAGAAGATTCATACAAGTGAGAATCCTGCAGATATGTTGACCAAGGCGGTCACACGAGAGAAGCTGAAGCTCTGTTCAGCTTTGGTTGGTCTTCAGACTTGAAGACTGGGAGATGGTGCACTCCGGATGTAGAAGACGAAGGATCATGTGGTGATTGTCTCCAAGTGGGAGATTGTTGAGTGTGGAGAAAACCACACCAGACCATGGTCGGGCGCCCGGACGGTCAAATGACCGGGCGCCCGAAATTCATCCTGTTTTGGCTTCAGTCTGCTGGACTGTTTTGTGAGCAGCCGGGCACCCGACGGTCAAAGTGACCGGGCGCCCGATATTACCATGAATTTATGTCTATTGTTGCTGGACATATTTTGTATTGGCCGGGCGCCCGACCCAGTTATGTCTGGGCGCCCAACCGGCCGCGGGCTTAAGACGCGGGTTTCCTATTTGTTGTTCTAATTGCGGGGTTTACTATATAAAGGGGTGTAAACCGGGATTAGGCATGGGGATTAGGGGCTTCTATACGTCCAAGGTGAGAAAAAGGCGATAGGATTAGCAAAAGGGCCATCTCTGTGCATGGGAGCATAGGAGAAGGTAAGTGTATTGCTTGTAACTTCGTTTTTTCTTCATAGTGAAGTTTGCACCCGTGGTTTTTTACCCTTGTTGGGGTTTTTCCACGTAAATCTCTATCTTGTGGAATGTTGGTTTGTGTGATTCTTTTCTAGTTATTATTTTCTTCCTGTTTATCGTTTGTGGGTGAGACCGAATATTGGATCTCGGTTCACCGGCGTTGTTGGCGTGCTGCGCAACACATCTTAGCATGTGGGCCCATGCTTAGTGTTCGCTTCCCCAAGTGTAGGGTTGCGATGTAGTAATAATCTCGGTAAGACCGAGGTCGATCCACAGAGACTATGTAGGATCTCACAAATTCATCCACAAGTGTCTATTGAAGTCTATTAATCAGATTGTTGTATAAAGTTGATGTGAGTAACAAAAGCTGAATTAAATCGAGAGTAATTAATTATAAGAGGGTACTAGGGTTTCAAGGATCCACTTGTAGTAATCATTGATGTTCAATCCGCTGTGGTTTCTTATTCTCTCAACTAGAATCGACATTCCTGTCCGACTAGTCGGATGATAAAACTGTTAAACCAAATAGTCTGTAATATGTAAGTTCTATGCATAAGATTCACTCAATCTAGGCTGAGCTGAGCATGCTCAATTGCATAGGTCATTCCCCTTTCCTATAGGTCCAGTTCTCCATCATAACCATCCCCAAGTCCTCTCACAAGACAAAGTTAGATTAGGATCTGAACTAGATTCAAATCACCAGCACAGTCCTTACATATTCCAGAAAATCAACTAAAATAGAACTTTGGCCTGAAGTCCCTTTATGAAGAGCTTAGTACTAGAGCGCACTCCGATTCCTCGGATCATACAGGTCTATACCATTGCAAACAAATTAAGAAGATAAGTAATTCATCCAAACATTCATGAATCATCACAAGACTAAGAAAAATTACTTAAAAACTTGTATAAACTTCAAACCTTAGTTCATAATCATGAATTCCAAACTAAAACCACTTAACTACAAATTAAAACATCTTGGATTCACTACAAGCTTCACCACTTAGCCCTAGCTAAGAGGTTTAGCTGCTCATGATCCAAGGAAACATGAAACAACTACAAAAAGCATGAAAACAGAAAAGCAAACCAAAAGGAGTTGTGAAACTCCAATCTTCACTTCCACAGCCTCCAACCTCGCTTGAGCCCTTCTAGGATACCCTAGGAACGATCCCTAGGTGTCCTCTTATAGTCTGGAGGCTCCACAACGTCGGAATAATCGGGAATTTGCGAAACTCTTACGCAGCGCAGAGAAAATCGGGAAGAAATTAGAAGTTTCTAAGTTCATACGCATGGCCGACCGGTCATGACCGGTCGGCCTCAATAGAGAATCATTCCAGCAAGTATGCCCGACCGGTCATGACCGGTCGGGCCTATTCATCCTTGGTCCAGCAAGCATGTCCGACCGGTCATGACCGGTCGGACGCCTTCAGCAATTTTCCCAGCAACAATGACCGACCGGTCATGACTGGTCGGTCCTCTCCAGTAGTGCCCAACATACATGGCTGACCGGTCACTGACCGGTCTGGCTTCCTTGGCCTGACCGGTCACGACCGATCAGCTTCATTTTCTTCTTATTTTCTTCCTTTCTTTCATCTGCTTTCTTCTCTTCTTTAGTTCTTTCTTTCTTTTCTTCTTTGGTCCTCCAACATTCTTCATCAGAATGATCCCAAGTGAGATCTTTATGTCTTCAATTGAGTAGAGTCCACCCTCAATCCTGTAGTCACAAAACATGCATTGAATTAGCTTACAAACCATACAAACCTTGCACAATGAGTGATGAATTGGGGTTAGAATATGCACAATTAAGAGCTCAACACTTAGCAATCCTAAGTCGCCATATGCTGAATCTAAAATAGAAGCGGTGACTTGGTCATTCCAAGAGCTTGGCCCTGCTCGACTTAGCTCGGCCAGCAACCAACCCTTGCTCGATACACAACTTGACTCGACAACGAGCCTAATTATCCTGCTTGACTCGAATTGGTCAGCACATCGAGTGAGTTCAAGTATTTTGGTTTTGAGGAGAGAGAGAGAGAGAGAGAGAGAGAGAGAGAGAGAGAGAGAGAGAGAGAGAGATTAATGCTAGCTGGATTGAAGATTGGAACTCAGACGGGCATTGGCTGGACAAAGAGAGAGGAGAAGGGGGGGCGGTGCTGGTGTAAGCTCGGACAGACGGCTGCTAGTTGGACAGTGGACAGAGAGAGAGGAGAAAGGGGCGGTGATGCTGTGTCAGCTCGGACGGTGGCCGCTGGCTGGACAATGGACAAGAAAAAGGAGAAAGGGGAATGGGTGGGCGAGCATTGGTTTTTTTTTTTTTCTCCATTTTTTGACGTAGGGTTAGGGTTGTAAAGGTAAAAAATGGTATTTATACTCAGTAAAAATGAGTAAAATCGAGTCGAATCAATCTAAGTCGAGTTCGAGCCAAATATCGAGTCGAGTTGAGTCAAGCATGGTCCAGCTTAAAACTCGATTCAAATTTATTCGAGCACTAAAAATTGACTCAACTCGACCCAAACCCAATTTCAAACTGAGTCGAGTTGAGCTTTTCCAAGTCGAGTGGACCGAGTTAATCTTGCAGGCTTTGGAATATCCTCGCCACCCATCTCGTATTTCTTTGTTTTCAATTGAAAGTGGTCCGGGCAGGCCTGGGGTATCTTAGGTTGATCCAAACCCAACCGTTTTTTTTTTTTGTTTTTTGGGTTAGTCACACATCCAAACCCAACCATTGCCACCCTAAACAAATATTATATTAGTCTAAAGACTCGGTGGCCATATGAATGTTTTAACGGCTGTGCGTTCAATCCCCACCATTTCTTACGGCATTCCCTACTTAGGGTTTTGGATCAACGTCATTTTTTGGCCTCATGTCCTAACATGTGGACAGAGTGGATATCATAAAGGCATTACAGTGGGCCCCATATAGCTTGTGCCTCAAAGGAACTTCCTGTGGGCTAAGGGCATTTGCTTTCTGGTGGGGCACACAGCTTAGTAGACAATCCCAACCTTTACAATGTCCTACATAAATGGCCCACATCCAACACAAAAAATTTGCAATATTGGAGCTTGAATGCCTCAATCTAGAGATTCTCGGGGAATAACCCATCAGAGGTGGAAAGCAGCAAAACAATGGGGAAACAGCACAGTTAGAACTTAAGTGGGCCCACCATGATGTTTGTGAGAAATCCACCCGGTCCATCCGGTCTTGCCAGAGGCCAAAGGTGAGGCAGATCCAAAACTCGAGTGGGCCACAGGACAAGAAGCCTTTCTAAGGTCCACCGTGATGCTTATATGCCATCCAAACTGTTCATAAGTTAATTCTTATTGGGATGATCCCCAAAATATTTCAACATTGGGCTTTCAATCACCACTATTTTGTGTAGTGCGGCCCACTTGAGTTTTTGACTTGCCTAATTTCTCATGTCTTAACATGAGCGGGCAAAATGGATGGGGTGGATTTCTCAAAAGCATCACGATGGACCCTACTTAGGGTCTGACTTTGGTTAGGGATTGCCAGTGACTCTTAACCCAGGAAGTTCTATGGCCGAAAGCTAAGTGGTGCGCACAGGGATGTTTGTCACCATCGAATCCAGATTGTCTGCTAGGATTCAACAGGATTTTCCTGTTTGTTGACGCCTGATTGGTCTAGCTTAGCACGTACACATCAGTATTGACTGCATTAAATGCAGCAATGCTGACAATGTCAGTAGTGAGCTGGACCAATCAGATAGTTGGCAAACAGGAAAATCCTGTTGAGACCGAACAGACAATCCAGACTTGTCACCACCTTGTCCATTCATTTTGCAATTTCATTTTAGGATATGGCCCAAAAAAACAGCAATCCAAAACTCAAGTAGACTACATGACATGAAAAAGTGGGGAGGAAAATGCCTATCCAATGAAACCTTCTCTAGTCCACCTTGATGTTTATGTGCCACCCTGATATGAACGTTTATGTCCTCATGAATATTTCAATGGTGGGAGGTGTCCACTCGAGTTTTGAATCTAAGTTTTGAGCTCATGTCCTAACAGAGCTTGCAAAAACCTATGGATGGGATGGATTTTGTCACCAACGTACCATCGTCCCCACTTGCTCTTGTTAGGAGTAGAGGTGTACACGAGCCGAGCCAAGCTGAATCGAGCTTTGCCCAGTTCGGCTTGGTTTGGTTAGCGGGTGACCTAGGCTCGAGCTTGGCTCGGCTTGGTCCTCGAGCCTAGGTGGTGGGCTTAGCTTGGTTTGGACGAGCCTTCGAGCCGAATTCGAGCCTGTTTGAGCCTGTCCGAGCTTCAAGCTTTCGAGCCTGAATTTGAGCCGAGCTTTTGAGCCTACATCAAACTTGCCTTTCGAGCCGACATTTTTCAAGCCTATTTTGAGCTATAACTCACAAATTCAAGATGAGGGAGAGCCGGAGAGGGAGGAGAGAAATTAGAGATGAGGGAGAACCGGAGATGGAGGAGGTGAGGCCGACACCGGACGGAGTCGTTGGTCAGGCTGAGGCTATCGGGCGAGGTCGATTCGGTCGAAGGGGATGATGTTTTGTTTTTGAGATTTTTAGGGGTGGGCAGGCGAGTGCGAAAGGACGCGGGAAGAAAAGAATTAGGGTGAAAGGGCATGAAAAAAATATTTTATTATATTATATAATTAAAAAAAAAATATATATATATATATATATATGTATATTATTTTTAAGTAAAAAATATACCGAGCCTTCTACGAGCCCAAGCCGAATCGAGCTTAGGTCAAGCTTGAGCTTGACTCAAATTTCCAACGAGCCCACATACTCGGTCTGGCTTGGCTTGATCCACCCTCCGAATCGAGCCGAACCGAGCTTTTTCGAGCCGAGCCGAGCAAGCTTTTCGAGCTAGCTCGATTCGTGTACAACTCTAGTCAGGAGGTTGGTGGAGCCATTGTGATGTTTGCACATATGCTCCCCTACCTTAGACACGAGAAAAAGAAATTGAAGGACGTGGATTTATTGCCAAAGCCTTTAGCAAGAATTACTGAGAATCTAGGTAGGGCCCACCATGATGTTTGTGAGAAATCCACGCAGTCCATCTATTTTGTGAGTTCATTTTAGGACATTTAGCTAAAAAACGAGTTGGATCCAAGACTTAACTGGGCCACAATAAAGGAAAAGGCGGGTATGGAAATTCCTACTGTTAAGACCTTCTTAGGTCCACAGTGACATTTTTATACCATCCATAATGTTCATAATGTCATTCTTACTATGATGAATTGAAAACACAAATATTAGCCTGATTGAAAACTTCTATGGCTCCATGAATATTTCAATTGTGGACGCTTCAATCCTCATGCTTTCGGCCCGATTGAGTCTTGGATCTAGCTCATTTTTGGTTGAATGTTTTAAAATGAGCTCACAAAACGGATGGACAAGGTGAATTTCTCACAAGCATCATGATGAGCCCCACCTAGATTCCCCAGCGCAAGAACTCATTATGAAAGCCACGCAAGTAGATCCAAGCTAGCTCGGTTTGCCCGCTCAACTCGGCTCAAACTGGCTTGATTCGAAGGTTTGGTTCGAATCAAGCCGAGCCATTTTTTCAAGCTTGAAATGATTTTAAAGCCGAGCTCGAGCTAACCCAAGCTTGATTCGGCTCGACTCAAAGTTCAGCTCAATCAAAGCTTGATTCAGCTCGAAGTTTGGCTCAATCGAAGTTTGATTCGGCTTGACTCAACTGGCTCAGTTGGAAAAGTATGTTTTTTAGTCCCACATAAGAAATGAACAAAGAAATGAGAGGTGAAACTCTCCATAAAAGTAAGTGGGGGATGTAAATGGGCTTTGTGCTGCCTTTGAACCTTATTTTTAATAGTTTTAGGCCGGTCTTTTGGCCGGGCCTATTAAAAATTTCATTATTTTCAGGCTTAAACTCAGCTCGTATATATCAACCTAGCTCTAAGGCCAAGATAAGCTGAACACAAGCCAGGTGGTCATTGAATGAACCTAGCTCAAACAAACAAAGCTACGTTTGACTCGGCTAGTGTACAACTCTACTTGCAGTAAATCGGTGTCCAAAATTGAAGTAAGATCAAATCTCAAGCGCACCACATCGTCCCAAATTGAAGTACAATGAAATCTCAAGCACACCACACCTCTAGAAATAGTAAGGAATGATCACCCGTGCTTTCAATTCATCCAAGTGGAAATTACCTACCTTATGAACGGCTGAATGGCATAAGGAACGTTATGGTGGACCCTTAAAAGGTTTAAACGGTGGGCATTTTTCTCCCCACTTGTGTTTTGGATCCACTTAATTTTGAGAGCATGTCTTAAAATGAGCTGGCAAAACGAATGGACGGGGTGGATTGGATTTCTCACAAACATTTATGGGGGCCCGAGTATACTGCTTAAAGCCTGGGGTCGAGTACCCATAATTCCAGGGTCATGAACAGTAGAATTCCAAAGAAATACAGGCTGCACAAGGGTATTACGGTAAAACTACGGTCAGAGAGACGGCGAGGGGTATTATGGTAAAAATGAGCTACCGAGATTTTCTAACATAAGCATAGATTATTGCTGTTATTATTACACAAAAGAAATACATTTATGTCCGGTTGCCAGGTGTACCGTCGTCGTCATCGCTCTTTATTTCCTTCCTTCCCTCTCTCTCTCGCTCGCCAGATCTGACGCCTCTTCCCTCTTCCTCAGATCTCTCCCCCCTCCGATTCCGTTTCCAGCTCAGATTCCTCAGATCCTCTCATCTCGATTCCGATCGATTCTCTCATCTCTCTCTTGCAAGGTTTGACCTCAATTTCCTGTTTTTCCCCTTTCTGTTTTAATGATGGTGAAGATGGTATTGGATTAGGGTTTCATCCTTTAATTCTTTCAATTTGGTATTTTCTCCTTCTTGAATATAGAGAATTTTGATTCTTGCATTTTTTAAAAAAATCTTGGTGGAAAATCTTGACGATCTCGGTCTGTTGATTCAGCTGCGGCGGCGTTGGGGGTTTTGATTTTTCTGCCATTTTTAATATTTCTGCCATTTTCCCTTGATGATGGATTTTATTGAAATTAGCTGGTATATCTATGAATCTGGCACTGATAGGGGTTTCGGGAGGAGCTGTGATATGAAATAAGCTGGTTTCTCATCGATTCCGTGGGTTTTTGTTTTCGTTTCTTGTTAAAAGATTCTTTGGGTCGTTTGAAGTCTCCATCAAAATTGCAATTTTTGAATGCATTTTGGAGGTCTCGGTCTGAATTCAGCTGCTCTATCTGCCTCTTTCTTTATTTCTGTTTTTATTTTTGTTATGTGTGTCCTCTCCACGATGGGGATTTATCTGAAATAGCAAACTTTTGTGTTTAGGGTTTAATCTGTTTTTCTTGGGATATCGTGGGATCGTAATCCTGATAGACATGCTTGAAAACCCTAGAAGTGGTGTTCTTCTCCGTTTTACTTGAGAAGATTTTATATTGGGTAATGGCAAGTTTGGGTCAATTTAACTTCCAGTTGATTTTTATGTGATTTTAATCTTGATTCGTTGCTTTATATTATGACAACTGAATTAAGTTATGGTTTTATTTCTTGATGGGATCTCGAATTTAGCAGGCACGACTGGTTTTGTGATGATCAACGAATCAGCCACCTGCTTGTTATTTCAATGTGATTTTTTTTTTTCCAATGAGTTTCTTTAAATATCCAAAATTCCAATGTTACGATATTCGTTTTGATGGAGAAAGTTTTCTTTGAAGACATGGATATGAAGCTTTATGAGGATGTTCTTTTAATTCATGTTTGGGTATGTGATAGATTTTGAATTTCTTATGTTTGCAAGAGATTATAGGGCTTTGGACACTGCTTGTTGTGGTTATTAGGTCCAGATCAATTGCCTTCATCTGATATTGATCTGGGCTTTTAGCAGGCTGTTATCCAGGTTAAACAGTAGAAGGTGATGTATGTTTTTTGTATCTGTATGGTTTTGTTAGTATGAAGATGGTTTCTGTATATCATCTACTCCTGGAGATTTAGATTCACATTTAGTTGGTAGCTGGTACTAACCACTAACCTTATTCTTAAAAAAAATCGGTTTATTTATTATTTATTTGATTTTTTTTCCATAAGGCATTTGCCCACCTTGGGTACATTTCTTTCCTTAGAAAGTCTTTTGCCTGTGTGATTTTGAGAGATCATGCTTTTGTTAGATTCTTGCAAGCAGTTTTCATTTATTTGATGCTTTCTTAAATGTAGATGTCTTCCATTCAGGTGAGGATCTGCAGGTTTCTTTGCTAGAGTTCGTAAAAAGAGTTTCAGGGACTTGCTCTTGAAGAGGACAGTTCATTTCATTTGTTGCGACCATGAAGAAAGTCTTTGATCAGACTGTTAGGGACCTGTAAGAAGTGCTCTTCGATCTTTGTTTACAAATTTAGTGTGTAGTTATCATTGGTTTGCTGATAAAATGTTCTTGAAGTGCTTAGGCCGTTTTAGTACTTACATATTGGAATCAATCGAAACTTGTGGAAAAAGTGGTGATCTGGCCTACACATGCCACAACTTATATTTATCAATTTATGATGCTCTCAAATCTTCAATGAGTCATATCAAACCCAAATACATTTTTAATCTGTTTGTATTCTGCAGTAAGAGAGAGGTGAATAAGAAAGTTCTAAAGGTGCCCGGGATAGAGCAGAAGGTAAACATGTCTGTGCCTAATAAATTTTAAACAACTATTACCATTTTTTTTTACTTCATACATCAGTTTGTCATCTGAATACACTGTTTTAAGGATGGCTATATATGTATTTCGGTTGGCTTGGAAGCTATTAGTAAATCAGTTTTAATCATTCAGCATATGAATAAGTGTAAAGATCGTTTCGTCTCAATTTTCAGGTTCTTGATGCGACCAGCAATGAACCATGGGGTCCACACGGATCACATCTGGCGGATATTGCACAGGCTACAAGAAACTAGTAAGACATCCATTTGCCTCTATTGTTGCTGTCTCTCTTCATTTGCTTTAAATGGTATTTATTTGTTTTGTATCTCTGCAGCAATGAATACCAGATGATCATGTCAGTGCTTTGGAAAAGAATCAATGATACTGGTAAAAATTGGAGGCATGTGTACAAGGTATTTTTTGTAGTCCTCATCCTTTTGAACTGTGGGTCAATGCCATAATTGGCATATTTCCCCCTCTTGATTGATGTCTTCCATGGTCATTTCATAACTGCTTACTATCATTTCATTCTTTCATGTGTCTGACTCATACCTTGTGCATCAATGTTATTTCCTTGGCATCTTTCGTTTCTATTAACGCTGTCTATTTTACTTCAGGCATTGACTATTTTAGAATACCTGGTGGCACATGGGTCTGAGCGTGTCATTGACGAGATAAGGGAACATGCTTACCAGATATCAGTAAGCGCATTATCTTTATGCCATTCAATTACTTCCTACAATGTAGTTTTCTGCAACTTGTGGCTAGCTTGCGGTACGAATTATTTAAATTTCTGAGGTCATGATTGCAGACTCTATCCGATTTCCAATACATTGATTCTAGTGGGAGGGACCAGGGGAGCAACGTCAGAAAGAAATCTCATGCCCTTGTGGTACTTGTGAATGATAAGGAAAGAATACAAGAAGTTAGACAAAAAGCAGTTGCTAACAGGGACAAGTAAGTCTCCAGAACTATATTAGGCATTGGAATTTTTTTCTGTCTTCTTGTTTTTTCTGGTCTCTAATATATATATATATTTTTAAAATGTATAAATAGGTATCGTGGTGCATCATCAACTGGTGGAATGTACAGGCCCAGTTCCTATTCAAGCACAGGTGGCGGATATGACGAGGATCGTTATGGATATAGAGATGATGACCGAAATGGGAATGGGAGAGAGAGAGAATGGGGTAACAGGGATGATGACCGATATGGTAGAGGTGGGGACTCGTATGGTCGGGGTGGAGACCGTTATGGTAGGGATTCTGATGAACGATACGGAAGAGATGGTTACAGAGATGATGATTACAGGGGAAATCGGAGCAACGAGGATGATCATTATGGGTCTAGAAGTAGGAGCTCTGAGAGAGAAAAAGATCGTCCCTATGAGGATGATGATCGTTATTCATCTCGGTAATGCTTTTTCCATATATGTTCTTATGTTTGCCAGCAAAGATTCGTAATGAAGCTAGTAGGCCTCTTTACTGTTAAGTAAGTTGTCTTGGAGTATATTCAATCCTGTGTAAAAATGTTTTGGGTGTTGTACATTTCATTTCGTGAAGTGCCAATTTCCCTTTCTGATCACAGGTCATCACTGCAAGAAATTGCAAATTATGTGGCTTGGTTAAAACATCATAGAAACCAAAGCTCTTGCTAGTGTGTGCGTGCGTGCATGTGTTTTGGGGGAAGTATGGTATCTCAAACTTGATAACAATAGTTGTCTATAACCTTTTGGGTGCAGAAGTGGTGGCGGCAAACCTGATGACCGGTCTCCAGATGAAAGGTGAACTCTCAAGATACTTGGATTCCCAGTACTCAGTTGTTTATAATTTCCTACCTTTTGAGCAGCCCTAGAAGGCCACTCACATATTCTTTGCTTGGATAAGTCTCACAGAAATTTTTTTCCCTAGGCGGCTTGAGCGCAAACTGTCTGAACAGAATGTGGGTGCACTTCCCACTTATGAAGAAGCAACAACTGATGCTCGAAACCATACTCCAGAGGAAAGGTATGACTTTCCATTCCCTGGCCTTCATGGTTCCTTAGGATCATATCTGGTCTTTTCTGACTTCAAGTTCAATTGAAGGGATGGAAGGACTGTGGCAGCAGCACCCAAAGCATCCTCTCCACCCCCTGGAAGCACCATTCAAACTCAGGCCACAACTATGGCTGATGTAGCTGTATCTTCCACCATCAAGGAAGTTGATGCATTTGATGAATTTGATCCACGTGCCTCTGTATCAGGTAAGAAGGTTTTATCCTGTCCGCATTGCTTGCGGATATTGAACTAATCTCAAGGCCATATTTTGGTGGTTTGCATGATTTTGCATCGTAACTAGTCATGGTGGTAGACTTGGTGTGTGCTTGGACTGTGTTGTTGGTACTGGAGTATGCATTGCTTGCTCAAAAAGTGACATATATTGTCTGGTATGAACTTGTATTGGTTAGTCCCTGCCAATACATGTGCATATCAGACAAGAAACCTGGATTCCTCATGGTATCAGCGTGTATGTGCACGTTCATCTGTGAACTACCATACAATTGATGAGATCTTTTTTAGCAATTCCCTTTTCTTTTTACTGATTGCAGTTGTGAATGCTCAATCATCAATTATGACATATTTTCTGACTGCCTTAATGGTTCCTTTGAAAGTGTGATTGCTTACACCCATGTTCACCAAGTTCCTGGTCAGCAAGCCTATTCATGGGACATCCCATTTGGATTTGTTCCACCAGACTCGGAGGCTGATTGAGGATATAGCAGGCTGCTTGGTGATTAGGCAGTATCAATGGTGCGTCCGGATTCCCATCTTATGATTAGTGTAGGTTCTCTGCCTGAAGCTGTAGTTGGGATCTAACCTAATCATGGCTCTTGGTTTGATATTGTGGGTACACATTGTTAACGTCAGATTTTGGTCACAGGTTCCTGCCTCCCAAATACACAATCCTCCCGAAGATGGCCCTCATCCTCACCTGAAAATTAAAGAGAGAAACTAAGGGTGGCCGGCGCTCGGTCGTTAGCCCTTCGATGCCTAAGTTAGCGATAGGCTTGAGAGTAAGATGAAGTGTGAAACGTGAGTTTAGATGTTATGTACCTTTATCACCCGTAGGACCATCTATTAATACGGATCCGAGTGATCCAGCTTGTTACGTAAGCTATTAAGATCTTCCTGATTTCAGGGGATAAGATGCCTATCTTATCAGATTAGACACCTGGCTGATTACGTTCCTTGATGGAAGTCCCCTTTAATTCGGGACTATGAGTAGATATAAACCCAAACAGGCCTATATGGGCTGCTGAGACTATGAGCTGGGGGATTTCCCCACAAACGACTAGAGACCAAGGCTGCTCGGATACGAACGTCGACTGACTGATGAGCAAGCTTCCTCAAATTATGAGATGCGACCATCCCGGCTCGCTGGATGGTGTTTTTATGTTTATCTGTTCGTGACTTACGATACTCGGAGGTGCTCGCGGGTCGTGTATAAGTGAATGCAAAGATATTCGAGATCTGCTGGTTACGAATTCCTTTGACCAAATTTATTCTATAACAGATGCCCCCCAAGTCCTTTGTTTTGAGCAGCTAAGCGAAGGACTTGACTGCGCATGTAACTGCCTAGCTCGTTTTTTGAAGGGGAGAAGCCGTACATGATTGAGTCTTGCATTTAATGAGCGCCAGCTTTTTGGCTGAAAGAAATGAAGCGGCGTTCG
Source organism: Liriodendron chinense (assembly GCA_003013855.2). Classification (NCBI taxonomy): domain Eukaryota; kingdom Viridiplantae; phylum Streptophyta; class Magnoliopsida; order Magnoliales; family Magnoliaceae; genus Liriodendron; species Liriodendron chinense. The sequence continues at coordinate 3,068,364 of ML058445.1, read as the reverse complement.
CCACTTGTCTTCAGAAGTTAATGCTCGTGCCCGTTCGACTGTCGTGCCAAACGAAAGGTTGCCGCGTGTCATTCAAATCTTCGAAGGAATGATTGCACACACACACACACACACACACACACACACACACACACACATATATATATATATATATCCGAACGCCTGCGGAGGATTTCTTTACTTTGAAGTTTCCTGGAGAATTCAAAAACACTCCTTTTTTCTTCCTCTGGCGAGACCTCGTTCTTGAGGTATTTTCCTTCTTTTCTGCTTTCTTTTTTCTAATGGTGAGGGATTCCGACAATGAAGCCGTTCCTTTGGGGGATGAAACTCCGGATTCTTCCTCCTCAAACAACACACGGGTACCCGCGGGGAGGTACTCTGCGTCTAGGTATCCCTCTATAATGATGGAGGAACATTTGAACGATTTATGAGGGAAATACCAGATTCCCAACTTTGTCATTCTCCGATTACCCGGGGAGGGGGAAACTCCGGATTCTCCACCGCCGAGCTGTGTGGCATTGTATAAATATTTTTTTGAACTTGGCGTGCGTCTCCCCCTTCACCCCTTTATCCGAGACATACTCCATATCTATAAGATCGCTCTTGGACAACTCATTGTAAATGGCTGGAGAGTTGTACTGAGCGCTTTTGTCCTTTGGAAACAAGCCGGAAATGGGGACTTAACGGCCGATGAATTTCTGAAGATGTTTCAACTCAAGAAGGCTCCTGCCAGTGAGGGTTGGTATTATCTGTGTTATTGGCACCAGGAGAATTACATTTTGGGGAACCCTTCTTCAAATTATCCTAGGTGGAGGATACTGTGGTTTTATGTCTCTGGCAATTGGGAATCTGAAATGGGTTCCAACCCTAGAGGCCATAACGTCAGTCGCTTCTTTTGTGAAGGTGGGTAAATCTTCACTTCTGTACGAGTACTAGCATGGTCTTACTTCCTTTATTTATTCAGTTTGCTCGCGTTCACAGATATTCCGGCCGGAAAGAAACTCAGCTTGAGAGGAGGAATTAACGAGAAAATTGTTAAGGTCTTCAAGTTGTCAGAGGACGACAGAGATATCAAATTCACCCTCTCGCTCCCATGACTTGCTGCATCCAGCCTCATCTCCCAAGAAGAGGTCATGGTAATAGTAGGTGAGAAAAAGGGGGGTGTTGCCCCGTCTGAAGGGTATTGCCTCGAAGAGGCAGAAGAGGACGGCGGCTGGTCCCTCAAATCCGCTTGAACGAACAAATGAGCTTGCTCACGGCTCACAGCCACGCAACCCTCCCCAGGCTGAAGCTGTCTTGAATACTCCGGTTGTTCCTCCTGAACAACCGGTTATAGATATTATTGATAATTCTCTGATGGGTGACGTGGCGGGACCAAGTCATCCTTCGGATGAGGGGAGTCGCGGGTCCGTTGCTGCTTGCGAGTTAGCTCCTGCCTGGGAGTCGGCTCCTGCTCGTGAGCCATCTTTTGCTCGTGAATCGAGCGCTGCTGAAATGGTTGTGGCTCAACCTTCTGGGGTTGGGACTTTTACCATTTCGGGTCACTTGCACCCTATTCGCAAGTTTCTTTTTGACAATGTTACTCTGCAATCTTTTGGTGCTCTTCTTAAGCCCAGTCTGGAGGATCTCTCTCTAGATGCGGGGATGAGGATGGTCCAAGTATATAAAATACTTCATTGTTTCTTACATTTATTTAAAGAAACTCTTATACCTTTAATGACACCCCTTTTAATTTTTGAGCAGGGTTTGGACCTTACCATACGGACAAGACGCGAAATCATTGCTGCTCGTCGTATTATAGATGAGGCCGAAGAAAATAAGAAGGCCTTGGAGAATGCGATCCAAGGGAGGGATCAAGTAATAAAGGCTCGCGAGACTTTAATTGCTAAGATAAATGAGGAGAAGAAGATCCTCATCGGTAAGATCCAGGCCTTAACCAAGAGATATCAATTGCTGGATCTGAAGTTCGTGAGATTTGCTGAGGTGAAGGAGAAGATTGAGAAAGAGAAAGATATCTTTCGTCAGGATAAGATCTCTTTGGAACAACAGCTCGTAGAGAGCAAGTCGCTACTCAAAGAAGTCAGCGAAAGCTTGGAGAAGGAGAAGGTTGCCCTGGCGGAGCTGAAAGTCGACTCTATTCATTGGGAAAAGGAGTGGGTGGCTTTCATCAAGATGGTGTCCGAAGAAGGCCCCCGTGCGGTTCTGGAGTTTCGGACTTCGCAGCTTTATGAAGATGAACAATACGAATCATAAGACGCTGGTCGCGATTTTGCGATAAAAGTGATGTGGTGAATTTCTCCAGCATTCAATCTGGAGGAATTTGAAAAGGTAGCGGCTATCGTCGCTGCTGAAGGAGCAACTGCTGCTAATGAAGTCACGAAAACTACCGAAGCCGTGGGAGTTCCTGAGACTAACCCAGAGGTTAAGAGTCGTGCGCCTCCTCCAAGCGATGCTCAAGAATGATCTTGATCTTTTCTTTCTCCTTTTCATAGAAAACAATTTAATGTTTTTGTATTTGGATAGTCATATGAACTTAAATAGAAAAGAATCATTTTGACTTCTCTTTTTTAATTCATGGAAATGAATTATGCTCGAATATGTGATTAGTCAACCCATGGAAATGAGTCGGGCTCAATTAGGGAGGTCTTGGTGACCACATCCGCATATAGATAGACTAATCTATCAATTGAGTCTTTGGCTCTGCAGTATGCAGAAGACTTAGTCAAGAGAACGTTTGTATTCTCTTCAGGGCTATTCTGGTCCACAATGGAGTAGCGACCAAGTTATAGGTTTTATAGCTGATCAGCAAGAATGGAAGAAATCGTCTTTATTTAATATGATTCAGTGTTCACTTCATGAATGCTTTATGGAAAATATCGGAGTAAGTGTTCCACGTGCCAAGGGCGACGTAGGGGTCTTCCTCGCATGTCTTCCAGATAATAGGTACTTGGTCGAACGATCTTGATGACTCGATACGGGCCTTCTCAATTAGGATCCAACGACTGAGTGGCTGTTCCGATATTTTGTCTGAGCACCAAGTCACCAAGCTGAAAAGCTCTGGGTTTGATCTTTGAATTGTGGTAACGGGCTATACGCTGTTGGTAGGCCGCTGCTCGAAGTCGAGACGTGTCCCTTCTTTCTTTTAAGAGATTGAGATGAAGTTTTAAGCCTTCTTTATTATTCATTGCCTCATAATGTTCTACTCGATGAGTGGGTACATCGATTTCCACTGGGACAACTGCTTCAGTACCAAATGCTAGGGAGAAAGGTGTTTCTCCCGTCGATGTGCGGGTTGTCGTTCTGTAAGCCCATAAAATTTTTGGTAGAAGTTCTGGCCACATACCTTTACGTTCATCAAGCTTGGTCTTCAGATGGTGCTTGATAATCCTATTAATCGCCTCTACTTGTCCGTTAGCTTGATGATGATATGGGGAAGTTCAAATATTACGTATCTTCCATTTTTCACAAAATTCGGAGAACGCGACATTATCAAACTGTCTTCCGTTGTCAGAAATTATAGTGTGGGGAAGTCCATAACAGCATATGGTATTCCTCTATATGAATTTAGTAGTTTGCTTTTCGGTAATGGTGGCCAGAGGTTCCGCTTTGACCCATTTGGTGAAATAATCGACCGCCACAATTGCGAACCTGTTTTGTCCTTTTCCCATGGGTAGTGGTCCGATTATCTCGACTCCCCATTGAGCGAAAGGCCATGGGCCGTCCATTGGCGTCATTTGTTCAGATGGGAAATGCGGAATTGGAAAATATCGCTGACATTTGTCACATTTCTTTGAAAATTCGATGGCGACTGCCTTTATAGTAGGCCAATAGTACTCTTCTCTCATTGCTTTGTACGCTAAAGACTGTCCTCTGTGATGATTACCACATGTCCCCTGGTGTATTTCATCTAGAACACGTTGTGCTTCTTCTAGATGGAGACACCTTAAATATGGTAAAGTAAAACTCTTTCGTAATAATTTACCATCTTGTAGGATGTACCTGGCAGCACGATAGCGAATTTGTTGAGTTGATTTTTTGTCATCTACGAGCTTTCCGCTTTGGAGGTAAAGGATAATGGGATCCATCCAACATGGAGATAGTTGCATTGTAGAGACTTGTTCTGGAGTGACTTGATCGATGCTTGGGGCAGAGAGGTGCTCGATATGGACAGCTCGTGTCAGGTCGGACTCAGGTGCTGAAGCTAATTTCGCCAAAGAATCTGCGAGCTTATTTTCTTCTCGAGGAATATGAATTATTTCATATTTGTTTAATTTGGCAAGTAAGATTAATACTTGGGATTTGTACGAAGCCATCCTCTCTTCCTTTGCCTCAAATTCGTTGAGCACTTGATTTACAATGAGCCGTGAGTCGCTATGAATAAGCAGGTTCCTTATTGCGAGCATATTTGCTAATTCAAGACCAACTATTAAGGCTTTGTATTCCGCTTCATTATTTGAGGCACGAAAGTCGAAGCGCAAAATATATTTGAATTGTGATCCGTTAGGAGCAATTAGAATTAATCCGGCTCCATTGCCAGAGGAGCAGGATGATCCATCTACTTAGAGCGACCAGGATGCTTGCTCATTTTCGGGCGAGTCATCTTTGGGAGTAGGAGGGATAGCTGTATCAACATGAATAGGAGTCGAATACGTAAATTCGGCAATGAAGTCTGCTATGACTTGGGCCTTTACGGCAGTTCGCGAGTAGAAGGTAATATCGTGTTCGCCAAGTTCGATCGCACATTTAGTTAATCACCCAGATACTTTAGGTTTTTGAAGTACTTGCTTCAATGGATGGTTTGTAGGTACTATTATAGAATGGGCCTGAAAATAAGGCCATAGCTTTTGTGTTGTGACTATCAATGCCAGAGCAAGTTTCTCCATATCTGAGTATTGGGTTTTAGCATCCACCATTGCGCGACTGACATAATAAACAGGCTTTTGCACCTCGGAGTCATCTCTTATTAAGGTGGCACTAACGGTCTTGGAAGATACAGATAAGTAAAGAAAGAGCTGTTCATGTGGAACAGGTTTTGATAAAATGGGAGGCGCACTCATATACTGCTTAAGTTGCTGAAACGCCTCTTCACATTGTTGGGTCCATGCCCAGTTGGATTTTGCAGTTGTATGAAGTAGCTTGAAGAAAGGAAGACATTTATTGGAGGCACGCGAAATAAACCTGTTTAAAGATGCAATTCGCCCAGCCAATCGTTGGACCTCTTTGACGGTGGAGGGAGATTTCGTTTCTATCTAGGCCTTAAATCTTTTCGGGATTTGCTTCGATTCCCCGTTGACCAACCATAAACCCAATAAATTTTCCAGCGGAAACCTCAAAAGCGCACTTCTCTGGGTTCAACTTCATCTGATATCTCCTCATCAGGTCGAAGGCCTCTCGGAGATCTGCAAGATGATCATCGGCCATAACACTTTTTACGAGCATATCATCGACGTACAATTCCATATTCTTGCCAATTTGTGCAGCAAACATTTTGTTGACTAGGCGTTGATAAGTGGCCTCGGCGTTCTTAAGACCGAACAACATCACTTTGTAACAGTATAGACCTCGATCAGTGATAAATGTGGTATTCCCATGATCGGGTAGATCCATCATGATCTGGTTGTAGCCAGAATAGGCATCCATGAAGTTGAGTAGAGCATGTCCTGCTGTTGAATCGACTAATTGGTTGATACGGGGAGTTGGGAAACTATCCTTCGGGCACGCCTTGTTTAGATTGGAATAATCTACGCACATTCTCCACTTGCTGTTCGTCTTGCGGACGAGAACGACATTTGCGACCCACTCTGGATAATCGACCTCTTCGATAAAATCGACGGCTAGTAATTTGTCGACTTCTGTTTTTATAACCATCTGCCTCTCTGCTGTAAATGCTCATCGACGTTGATGAACGGGTTTAAACTTTGGATCAACATTCAGACGATGAACATTAACTTCGGGGTTGATACCTGGCATATCTTTATGCGACCAGGCGAACAAGTCTTGATATTCGACCAAAAAATTGGTCAGGTAGGCTCGGAAGATACGATCCAGAGATGATTCGACATGGACCTTCTTGGAAGGATCATCTTTAGATAACTGAACTTCGACTGTTTCTTCTCCAGGAGCGCCTGCTTGATGTATATCCTCTCTTAGGTCCAGCGTTGTTGCAATTGGAGAGTTTGCTGAATCTCCTGAGATTGTCATAATAGGAGCTGCTTGGACGTTCTTCCGATCTTGTACCGTGATTTCATAACACGCTCGAGCTTCTTTCTGGTTCCCTCGAACTACCCCAACTTCGTTTGGAGTGGGGAACTTAATGCATAAGTAGATGGGATGTAGAGCTGCTCCTATCTTGGTGAGCGACGGTCGGCTTAAGATAGTATTGTATGCAGATTTTCGATCAACCACGAGAAAGTTGATAAAAACAGTGACTTTGGTTGGAGCTTCGTCGAAAGTGACGGGGATGTCGATACTTCCTTCTGGTGTTACCACCTCACCCCTGAAGCCGGCAAGGGGAGTAGAGATTGGTTTGAGCAGGTTTCTAGCAAGAGCCATCTTGTTGAAGGCTTCAAGATAAATGACGTCTGCAGAGCTACTTGTATCCAACATAATACGATAAGTTAAATAATTTGATACCTTTAATGCGACCACGATGGAGTCCTCGTGAGGAAAATGGATTCCTTCAATATCTTCATGAGAGAGAGATTGGTTGGTGGCTTGGATTCGACGAGCTGGATGATTTTTCAACCCAATAAATATGTTGAGGCTTCTGGAACGCCTTTCGAGCATAAGCTTTCCTCGAGGCTTGGGAATCTCCTCCACAAGCTAGACCACCTGCAATGGTCCGAATTTCGCCTGCAGGTTCGGCATCTTCCTGTGAAGGACGATGTTGCGGTGACTTTTTCTTCTGCGCTTGATTCTCACGATGCGTCGGGGCACCAGATTCTTTGGGTGAACGATCTTGTCATGCGACATAATCCCGGAGATGTCCCTTTCGAATGAGAGTTTCTATCTGATCTTTAAGAGATATACAGTCTTGGGTATTATGCCCATGGTCTTTATGGAAGTAGCAGAATTTTCTCGTCTCTTTTTTCCAAATCTGATTTGATCCTTAGAGGCCATTTAACATAAGATTTATGCTTGATCTTCATCAGTACCTTTTCTGGAGACTGATTGAGGGGTGTATAATTTCGAAATTTTCTAGAGTAAGACTTCTTAGGAGAATGATCTCGTCGATCGCGTCGATATTTTCTATCAAATGAAGAGATTTCTTCAGATTTTCGTTTCTTTCCTTTAATGCCATGACGAGCCAAGGCTACTTTTTCAGCATTAATATATTTTTGGGCTTTGGCCTGAAATTCAGTCATGGTTTTAGGGGGATTTTTATCTAGGGCGAATCAGAATATTTCACTTGTAATTCCTGCTATAAGGGCAGTGCGACCTTTGTCTTCTGTATAACCCTCCGTCTAGACTGCTTCTGCCGTAAACCGAACTGTGAATTCTTTAATCGTTTCTCCATGTTGTTACTTCAGATCTGATAGATGTGACGCGTGCTTTTTGGTGCGGATACTTCCCATGAACTGAGAAAGAACAAGATCTGATAATTGAGAAAAAGACTCTATGGATCGAGGCTTTAGACCGCGGAACCAAGTACGCGCCGTGTCCTTTAGAGTTAAGGAAAAAGCCTTGCACATAATTTTCGAGCTATATCCTTCTAGCTCCATGAGAAATCTATACGTCTTCAGATGTTCGAGAGGATCACCGATACCGGTATATGGAACAATGCTGGGCGTTCAATACTTTTTAGGCAAATGGGCCTCCATTATTGATGGATTGATGCGAGAGTGGAGGCCGGGAGGTTGGATTGATATCGTTGTTCAATATCTGCGAAACGATCCTCGATTCTCCTAAGGTTTCCTTCCCAGGGCAAAGTATAACTGGACGTTTCGGCATCAGGTTCTTCAGGTTGGCGTTGCTGAGAGGCACTGGAGCGAATAGATTGCGGCCGTTGAATCAGAATTTGATTGCCGTGAGAGATACTGTTTGGAGGGGGATTTTGCTGAGCTTGAGGTTCACCTGGGGAGTGTCTGGAAGTCGCAGGTGTAGGTTGTAACGGTGGTCCTTCCGGAGCTTGTTGTAGTTGAGGAAAGTGTTGATCAAACCGATTAGAAATGGTTTGAAATCCTGCTTAGAGAGTAAGGAGCGTATCCCCTACAAAGCACATAATATCGTCAAAGCCAACAGATATATCTTGGAATGGATTTTGTGGTATAGAATTAGGTGGGTTGGGCTGCTCTGGAGAAATTCCTGGCGCAGTTTGAGGGAGATTCGGATTTGGCTCAGGAACTTCTACTGGAGGCAGTGTCTGCTTAGATGTGGAAGGATGAGTCGTCTTCTCAGGAGGCATAATGGGAGGTAAGAATTAGTGGTGAGAATGAATCGAATACTCGTTCCTACAGATGGCGCCAATCTGTTAACGTCAGATTCTGGTCACAGGTTCCTTCCTCCGAAATACACAATCCTCCCGAAGATGGCCCTCCTCCTTTCCTAAAAATTAAAGAGAGAAATTAAGGGTGGTGGGCGCTCGACTGTTAGCCCTCCGATGCCTAAGTTAGAGATAGGCTTGAGAGTAAGATGAAGTGTGAAACGTGAGTTTAGATGTTGTGTACCTTTATCACCCATGGGACCATCTATTTATACGGATCCGAGTGATCCAGCTTGTTATGTAAGTTGTTGAGATCTTCTTGATTTCAGGGGATAAGATGCCTATCTTATCAGATTAGACACCTAGCTGATTACGTTCCTTGATGGAAGTCTCCTTTAATTCGGGACTATGAGTAGATATAAACCCAAACAGGCCTATATGGGTTGCGGAGACTATGAGCCGGGGGACATCCCCAGCAAACGACTAGAGACCAAGGCTGCTCGGATACGAACGACGACTGGCTGATGAGCAAGCTTCCTCAAATTATGAGATGCGACCACCTTGGCTCGCTAGATGGTGTTTTTATGTTTATCTGCTCGCGACTTACGATACTCGGAGGCGCTCGCGGGTCGTATGTAAGCGAATGCAAAGACATTCGAGATCTGCTGGTTACGAATTCCTTCGACCAAATTTATTCTACAATAGATTCTCTGCCTGAAGTTGTAGTTAGGATCTAACCTAATCATGGCTCTTGGTTTGATATTGTGGGTACACATGATACTGACACTACGGTTGCTAACACACACCTAGGTAGGGTCTATGTCACACTAAGTCAAATAAAAAATCACTTAGACACCTAGAGGATGTCCTGACCCGTATTCTGTAGTTTTATAGGGATAGATTTAGCATCTAATGGCTACATATGATATTTAGTGCCTTCTATGTAATTTATATGTGTTATGATCTTTTTATGCAAACAATACAATTTGATCGCTACAATAACATGACATGTTATATTCCTATACATTTGTTCCCCAGCTCCCCTCCATACTTGTGCTCGCGTACCCAGGCAAGCTCTGGAAACAGGCATCTCCACCAGCGTTGTTTAATGATTAAAGAGCATTTCTTCGTATTAGTCTCCTTCTCTAATTGTTCTCCATTCTTCTATATCAGCCTCTTGTCGAAGTGTAGTTATTTTTGTTCGAAATGTTTCCTCTCTTTCTAAGAAAGCCAAACACTTGGCAACTGTTGTGGAATTCTCTTGTTAGGTTTTCATCAAGGGTGACATTAGCACTTCCACTTCTGAAACATAGTTGGGAGCCAAATGGTGTACTTGTTAGCTTGCTATAGAGTGACCACTTTTCCGTTTGAAACAAGAGTACTTTAGGTCATTCTTGCTATGTTCAAGACATTGTGCCATGTATATTCACACCATTTATCATGGAACTTCCAAGACCTTTGACATTGACTAAGCAATAAAGTACACTGTGCTCTTCAATAATTAATTTTCTCAATGTAGAGAATTGCTAGTTACTGGAGAGCACTCTTTTTATTTTATTTTATTTTATTTAACATTTTTAAACAGTGGTTCTCTTTTATTTTATTAAAGATTACCTCTTTTAAATAAACTCTTCAAAATTTCACATTTCTCATTTTTTTATGACCAAGACCAAAAGACCAAATCATCATGAACCGAATTTCCTCTTGTAGAGGTTTTGTGATTTTTTTCTGGACATAACAGTTGCGACATGGAATGGAAGTGCTACTTATGTTCTGATCAATGCCTTGAAAGGAATAGTATTTGATTTATTAATCAACAGGTTCATTGACTAGTTTTATTTGAGAGGGATATTCTCCTTCTACGAGGAGTTTCTCTTCATTATCAGTGGCTGTGGGCTTTCATCCCTAGAAAGAATATCTTGGTTACGAAGTTTTCCCCGAGGGAAATATTTATGTGGAATTTCCCTTCAAGTCCCAAAGGGGGTTCCCTAGCTGATTTGATATAGTGTCTAGAGCATTGGAGCAGTTTGAGGCATCTACCCTCTCTTTCCTCACTTTGAGAAGGAGAACTCTGCAGGAGTCTTTTTCCAGATGCAGAGCTGCAAACAGATGCTGGCTATCTTTCGATTAGTATTCAATGAACAGATATTCATTTGTCTTGTGGTGTTTGAGGATTCCCTCTTGGTTTTAAATATAGGATGAAACTGCGTCCAGTCAACTCGGTTCCAGTCTCGAATGATCCAAACTGCCTTTGTCCCAACTCTGCCACTTTTGGTTATTTTCGGCACAGTTCTGTATGAGTTGACTCAGTTTCCTTCCCAAACGAGTTGGGAGTCTGAAACTGAGATTTACAACCATGCATACATGTCCTGTGGGGGCACACATGTTTTTCAATACGCTTTTTAATTCTTCGAAATCTTTTCATGAGTGATAATTTTTGCAGTGGCTCATAGTGGGTAGCGTGTCGTTAACATTGCCTTAGGGTTGATTTTTAGGCTCATGATGGGAATGAAATTCACACTTCTACTTTTGAAAAGAAGAAATTAAAGGGGGGCCTACCTGTCATCCTGACCACCATCACCCGTTATTGATGCTTGATGCTGCTGATGCTTGCATCGTCCAGTGTACTAATGAGATTGTGTTGAGGCGTCCATAGAGTAAAATGACAATTTGTTAGTATGAAAAAGAAAGAAAGAAAAGAAAGAAAGAAAGGAAAAAAGAAGAGGTTTCCCTACTAATGATTGTGTTGAGGCATCTAGAGAGAGTAAAATGACACTTTGTTAGTGTAAAAGAGGCTAGACAAAAAGAGGGATGTTCTTTTGTTGATTCCGAAGGATGGAGAAGAACACTGCCAACCCACCATCAGTTATTGGTCTTGATGCTGCTGATGCACTGTTGTTCTTTTCAACCACCGCAATTGAACAAGGATGTCATGATTTGCAGTTGTCCTTTAAATCTACTAGTGATTGTGTTGAGGCATCTGTAGAGAGTATAATGGCAATGAGAGATGGTAGACTTGGATGTCTTGGAGCAAGATGTAGTATTGTAGATTTGGGTAGTTTAAGGTGACTTCGAATTAGTCGTCAAAGTTTGCTCTGATTTCCTGTCTGTTTGTGATTCTTTTGAAGTGAATATTTAGATGGGCTTCATTTCTGTGGTTTATTTCATCAGTAAATAATGCTTCATTAGAAAAAGAGAGCCTAAGGGCCATTACGAAGCCAAGGCATTGCATAGAAGAACCACCAATGAAAGGATTCAACCCCAGAAATAGTGGAAGAGAAGATTACTAAAACCTCCAACTATGAGCTAACAAGATGTTTAACTCTTTCAATGACAAGGGAGGATGGTTCACTAATAGTATTGAAGGTTCTGTGATTTCTTTCCTTCTAGGTCGCCCAAATTATTGAAGGTTCTGTGATTTCTTTCCTTCCAGGTCGCCCAAATTATAGCCAATAAAGCTATTCCAAAAATTTCTTCCTCCTGACAGGAGGGACCCTGCCTTCAACCTCAAAATGTTTAATGGTTCCGGCATTGACCTCACCACATTTAATGGACCTAAAGACCAGCCTCAAACAATAGAAGCAAAAGAATAATAGATAAGTAAATGATTTACGGTTTTAGCATGTCTTAAACACAAACAGCACCCATTGATTATAATTATATTTCTTGGGTGGAGGATGATCAATCATCAATATTCTTTCACAGCCATCTAGCCCCCAAAATGCAATTACCCTTGGAGGTACCTTCAATTTCCAAATCCAGTCCGTAGGGGTGGAAGACTTACCTACATTTATAGCTTCTGTGGAAGGGATATAACTGATCAGTTCCAAGAAGAATCCCATTGCCACAACAATTTATCCTCCCTTGACTGCTTGATCACCACTAAGGAAACTAAACTCATCAGATCTCAATCTCGAACAAATGTCATGATGGCACTCCAAACAACTTGATTCCCCACAACCTTGTAGTAGTCATTAACTTTAGCTTCCTTGGGGATTGCCAATATATGTAGTTTGCCAAAAGATCAGCAAAGGAAAGAATCCTCACATCAATGATCTTCCTTGTTGCCGATTTGGAAGGCCACTCCTTGAAGCACAATATTTTCCATCGATGCAATCACTTTCCATCATCTTGAGCTTGAGTATTTGGCCGACATAGTGCATCTTCCATAACATTGAATGCTGTACTGAGGCTTCATTTTGGTTGTCGAGGATCAAAATTGCCAAAGGCTAACAAGTCCTTTCCTAGTACTTTATGTTTGCTTTCGGAAATATCCTTTTTTTTTTTTTTTTTGAAAGATACTAATTTATTAGGCTGGTACGGCAAAAAAGAAAAGACTAAAAAGAAAAGAGAGAAAGGAAAAGAATACACAGAAAGGACAAAAGGAAGAAACAACCAAGCCAATTAAGGTACCCACTCCCTTATACATTGATGAACTTCACAAATTACCCCCAAAGGTGAGCTGCTTCTGTTACGGAAATAGGGGGCGTTTTTCTCGCCCCAAAGAGACCAGATGACTGCTAATAGAGCAACTCTCCAGCTAGGAAGTTCTTTTTTTTCCTCGGCCACTAATGTGGAAGGAAAAAAGCTATAGAGTTGGGCATAACCCATGAGAGACCAAAGCTATGCCGGATGTTGCCCCAAACCTTTCTAGCAAAGCGACAGTGAATGAAAATGTGATCCATTAATTCCGCATCCTTGAGACATAAGAGGCAAATGTTTGGGAGCACCATGCCTCTCTTACACAAATTGTCAATAGTTAGGATCTTGTGCTGGCCCGCCAACCAAGCAAAGGCTGTACCTTTGGAGGAGCTCCATTGAATCATATAGCACTGGTGTGACTGCAAGAACATTGGGAATCAGGACTAGAAACAACATAATAGAAGGATTTAACTGTGAACAATCTAGATTTATCCCAACGCCAAACTGGAGAGTTTTCAACCCCCCGAGTTTGTCTGCGGCCCCTAGAGATGAGATAGGAGACCGATCAGCTCCTCAATTTTAGCATCCGAGAGATGTCTCCGACATGGAGGAACCCAAACTCCCCTATTCCCGATGAAGAGAAACACGTAGCAACAAAGTCATTAGGGATCAAACAAAGAGTAGCCAATCTGGGAGGTCCAAATAAAAGGATGACTCTCCACACCAAATAACATCCCAAAATGTAACCCTTTTCCCACTCCCGATGGAAAAACAAAACCCATTATATACCTTGGGTCCCAGCCTAGCAATGGACTTCCAAACATGGGAAGCTCGGTATAAAGAAGCCTCCTTGATATACCACCTCAAAGATGTGGATCCATATTTGCTCAGAATAATAGACCTTCGGAAACTATTTTCCTCCGCCCAAAACCTCCAAATCCATTTACCCATAAGGGCGGAAGTAACATCATCTAACCTTTTGATGCCAGCACCCTATTCCCTGAAAGGTCTACAAATGTCCTTCCAATTTAGCAAGTGAAACTTGCTCGAGGAAGCTCCACCCTGCCACAAAAAATCCCGAAAGAGCTTGTCAATTCTAGTGATGGCTGACATGGGGCATGGGAAAAGGGACATAAACTAGAGGGGAAAGTCGGAGAGGGAGGCCTTGATAAGGGTTAACCTTCCTCCAAGAGATCACAACTTGCTTTTCCATGGAGAAAGCTCTCTCCAACCTCTCAATGACCTTATTCCAAAACTCAGTGGCTGGCTTCCCAATGTAGGAGGTAGGAGGAGAACCTGAACGATGCTTGAAAATCCCTGCCAGACCAGAAACTTTAAGCTGGAGCAAGGTGGATGCTGAACATCTCACTTTTACCCACATTGATCTTAAGCCCTGAAACCACCTCAAAATATGTAAATATTTTCTTGAGGTCATCGACCACAGTACCATCCACACCATAGAAAATGAGAGTATCATCAACGAATTGGAGATGGGAGACACGGAGGGAAATTGGGGACTTTGAACGCTTGGACAGACCAGTGTTTTAAATAGCTACGCTATGTAGCGTGTAGCTTACGCTATGTAGCATAGCTTAGCCTAAACGCTACGTAGCTCATGAAAATAGCTTAAGTTGCATGTAGCCTACACTACATGATTAATTTGGATACACTACACGCTACATAGCTCACATTACGAGTCATTTTTCACTATAACATTAAAATCAATAATGTTTTTAATGATTTGTTACATTTTTCTATTTCAATGAAAATTAGTTAGTCTTTTCAATGCTTTTAGTAAAATAATATAAGAAATAGTTTTAAATAAGTTTTGTTGCTCTTTCTTCACTTTTATATTTAATCACTTTTATCTAGCATGTTATGAAATTTTGTCAAATTTTATTACTAATGATCTAATTTGGTGCAACATAGATTAAAAATCTAAGTAGTGTGTAGCTTACGCTACACGCTATGTAGCTTACGCCTCACGCTTCAGAGGGGTGAAGGCTATGCTACACGCTAATCGCTATTTAAAACACTGGGACAGACCCACAGATTTACCCGGGACCAACATTCGATTTAATGCCTCCGAGATAATGACAAAAAGGAAAGGGGATAGGGAGTCCCCTTGCCGGATGCCTCTTGAAGCCTTGAATAAATAAAAAGAAGAGCCATTTATGAGGACTGAATATCTAGCCAAAGAGACACAAGCCTTAATCCAGCCTCTCCATTTTGGGCCACCCCCTATTTCTCCCAACACATAGTCCAGGAAATACCAGTCAATGTGCTCATAAGCTTTCTATCTAGCTAACAAATTCTCCATTTTTATCAGCCCCATAACAGGAGTCCAAGCTGATGCAGGATGCCCTAATTATGATGCACGTCCATGAACATATATAATCTAGCGGAATAACAAAACAATAATAGTAAAAAAATTCAGCATCTATCGTCATAATCTAAGAGAATCAGAAAAGAAACATGCAATAATGTGGGCCAACATCACAATCACACGGTGTGGGATTCAATTACGGCATGGAATGGATCCAGCGAGGGATAAAACCTCCTGATCTTGCATGGTCATGATCCAATCGTGCAATGGGATTCACTAGCCCGAGGAATCAAAGGATTTCACGGGTTAGGGAATCAAAACTTAAAGATTAGGGTTTGCGATCAAACTCAAGTTGTAAGATTGTAGAGAATGGAGAAAATTAGGTTAAAAGGAAGAGGAAGGAAGAAGAGTACCTTTGAAGAATGTTGGAGGGGAAAGGAAGAAGAAAGAAAAGGAAGATTGGGGAAGAAGGGATGAAGTTTCACAGAGAGAGAGAGAGAGAGAGAGAGAGAGAAGAGGAGGCAGCGAAAAGGCTTTTCATTCAATAATCAATAGTTAATTCGAGTTTAGGGCTTAGCTCTCTTAAATAATCACTAAGAAAGAAGAAAAAGACTAAAATACCCTTTAAACTTAAGTAAAACAGATTAAAAAAACATCTCGAGCGGTGGTCGGGCGGGACTTCGGGCGCCCGATCGGTCGCCTGAAGACGACCAAAAATGTCCAGCAACTAAAACATAGAAATGGATGACTTTTGGGCGCTTGATCGGGCGCTCGATAAATAGTGGTCGGGCGCCCGAAGATAGTGAAAACTGTCCAGTCGGGTCTTCATCATTCTACACACGTGTCTTCCCATTGTGAGGTCTTTTACGTGCCAAATCACATGTGTAGGGCCTTCAATGTTCCTCATGTTGTCACAAATGATTCAAGCCCTTCATCGGGCCAAAGAGATGCATGCGTTGCTCGCCTCCTACACTGATAAACCCTAAAGGGAATGATGTCCGCATCACAAGCATTCGTGAGCGATTAGAGTGCTATCAAGAATTTGCTGGCCAGTTATGAAAGCACTCTGGTAGGGCAATATGACCTTGGGGAGAATACCCCTAAGCCCATGGCTCAAGAGCTTGGCAACAATTTTATAAGGGCTTCCGACTACCTTGATGGGCTTGTAGTCCTTCAGGCTGACAGAACCTTCAATCTTGGGAATGACAGAGCCTTCCGAAACTATCCTGTCTATATATGTTTTTATTTTTGTTATTTTTTTTTTATTTCACTCCATGCCATTCATTATAGCATATTATTTATTTATTTATTTTGTGCGTGTGCGTGTGTGTGTGTGTGTGTGTGTGTGTGTGTGAGAGAGAGAGAGAGAGAGAGAGAGAGAGAGAGAGAGAGATTCATTAATCAGGAGATGCCCTGAGCAATGGAAGTGGCAGAGAACCCATCCTTCGCTAAAACGAACACCGCAAGATCAACAACCCCTTGCTGGGCAAACGAAATGTTTAGTTGCCTTTTTGGCCTGGTAGGCAGATCGCTATCTCAGAGGTTCCGGCTATAGTTGTTGTTCTCCCCTTTTCCTAATAAATTATCGTTATCTTTCAAAAAAAGAAAAAAAAAAGAAGAAAAAAAGATCAACAACCCCTTGCTGGGCAAACAAAATGTTTAGTCCGGCAACCATTGCCCTGATTTCCTGGAACAATAAGGAAAACACACAATGGGAACAGGCCTCCCCTGTGGATCAGCAGACAATATCAAAGCTGAAGCCTTGAATTCTGATTTGGATATTCTGGAACAGATTGTGGACCACTCTAATGACCACTCTCAGGGCCAGCATGTAGTAGGCCCTCTATTAACTAATTTTGTTGTAACTAATAATCTTTAACATTAAATCTTATGGAGAAAAACCAAGTTGGCTCCATGATTATAATAAAAAGACATTTTCCATGCCTCCATGTCATTTTGAAAATGGGTGCGTATGGATGAGATCTAAACCATCAATTTGGTATTTCCAATATTGAGTGGCCATGGTAAAAAAAAAACAAATGTTTTGGATAGCCCCTTAATTGGTGGCATACAAATGTGCTAAAAGACAAAAATCAGTGATGGCTCCTATGACGTGAGGAAAGGCCCATCTATTAGGTGCTTAAGATAGTCTAACCAGAGCAAGATTTGTTTTGGTTTCCAATCAGCACATCCCACTGGATGCCTGGTTTGGGCCATCATATACATTTGCCACAAAAATGCTGAGCCTCCATAGACAGGTAATCTGCTCCCATATTAATTCTCTCTAATATCTCCTTGGTATAATATTTTTTTTAGTATTTCAATGTAATATTTGATATTATGTGCACGTATATAAAGATGTATGTTTAACATATCACTGGGTCAAAATATAACACCCATTGTTTTGGAAGCTAGCATATGGTATTAGTATGGGTTTTGTTAAACCATAGGTATTTTGGTCATGAATCACCAACACGATGCATAAAGCCCATTTAAAAATTCACTACCGAAGAATTGTAAAGAAAACATGGAATTAGGGAAAACTTCCAATCCTCAACAGTTAGAAATCTTCCTAATTTTTCATGCTCCAAAAATCTGCCTTTACTGTCGGTTCTACCATTATTCTACCCACTTTATCTTGAACTGGGCCATTTGTGAGCTTGATGAAGATGCAATTGTGAATCATCGCATACTAGTTCAATTGCGGAAGTTGTAAGTAAGAACAGACTTGTGAGCAAGGTCAAACATCATCATTTCAAAATATCTTCATCATCTGTTTTCATGCATTAGTTTAGTGTGTGCATGCTACTAGGCTCACTGCTAATAAAAAAAAGTACAAGAAACTTCAAGTTTTTTTGCACAAAATATTCGATATTGAACCTTTTCTGATAAATAAAAAAAAGGTTCTGATAACTAGTATCTCTGATTATTTTTCTTTCCACATTGTATAGTAGTTGTAGGAGGGTTGCTCCAGCCATATAAAACTACATTCTAGTATCTAGTAATATAGCTTGTTTACACTAGAGATAATTGGTTAGTAAACATGAAATCAAGTTGGTTCCTAAAATTGTTATTTGTTAGTTTTGGAATACTAGTTGTTTACGGCCTTCTTGGATGACGGGAGGTATCACCTGATAAAGTTCCGGGGGATTTTTTTTTTTTTTTTTTTTTTTTTTTGCGGTAAATGGTGTAGGGATGCTCATTGCAAGTGTCCGGTGAGGTTGCTCAGTTGGACTACCAAGGAACAAAGCCATTACAAGGACAGATGGAAAGGTGAGCTGAAAGTTACACTATATGCCTTGTTCAAAGGCAAGTTTTGTATGAACAGTGGGATCTGTGGTTTTCATTGTCCTAGCTAAATCTGGATGAGCGCAGGGTAGATGCTTTGCTTTGGCTTGTTAGTACAAAACAAAATGTATAAAAGATGAGGGTGGCCAGTCATCACGGGCAGACAAGGATTAACAAGTGATTGCCTAACAGGCAGGAACACAGACTAGGACTTGAGGAGGCAAAGTCTTGGGAAAAATGCTCAAAAGGGATATTCGCGGATTACCCTCTCTTCTTATACCAGACCTTGGAAAATGCTCAGGGCAGCAGCAGTTGTAGTGGTTAAGGTAGTGAATACAGCGATGCACCCCTCTATGTGGCAAGGCTACTACCTGATTGAGCCCTGTGATCATTGGACCACCTTGGCGTCTTTGGTGCTGCATGGTCTGTACTGAGTTCGTTCCTCTCTGGGGGTAGCACCCCTGCTCAGTGGAAACCAAGGCCCTTGGCTTGTAGAGATCTGACTCAGCAACTCATCTTCTTGAGCCAGTATCCTCAGGCAACCAGACTGCCTCAAGCATTGATCCCAATGAGTCTCCCCGATTGACAGTCCTTGAGAGAGGCCTAAGACCTGGATCCCCATGGATAATAAGGGTCTACCCTTCTCCCAGACTCGAGGACATTCTGGCCTCAACACTAGTTAATAGAGACCTGCTATACTGGTGGGCAACTGGTTTAGTGCATACCTTTTTATGGTTTGCTACATTTCTTGTAAAATTACAAGTGATGTAGCCTTTTAAAAAAAGAGAAAAAGAAATGAAAATATAGCTTGAACCAACATTTTGGTTGGGTAAATTAGTTCATAGTTCTACAGCAAACTTGCATGTTCTTGTGTGAGTACCAATATTATGTATGGCAAGCAAGATTAGTTCATTGTTTTCGAGGTATCCAATTCTCTTTTTCAGTTATTGTTTTATTAGTTAGGAAAATTTTAGTTAAAGAGAAGCTAAAAAGTACAAAGAGTGTTAGGAGGAAAGCCCTGCCTAAGGTTGCGGCTTTCGCATGGCTTGTTGGGAGGTAAATAATTCTCACCATTCATAATTTAAGGAAGTGGGCTATTGTGCTTCCTAATGTGCGCCTCCTATGTATCTTTGAAATCTGGGGATCACCTCTTCATCCTTTGTCCCTTTTGCTAGGGGTATGTCAGAGGGCATTTTGGAGGCCTTCGAAATCCCTTGGGTTATGCCGGGCTTCATTGAGGTGCTGTTCCCGGCTTGGAATGAAGGCGTTCCTGGTAATCATCTTAAGCAGAGTTGGGGGTTGGCTTTTGCTCGCTGGTCTCTAGTCTCTTTGGGCTGAGATGAACAATGTTTCTGAAATCCTAGTGGGTCCCTTCCAGCAGCCCCCTGTAGGGCCCTTGTTTTCTGCGGGGAGTGGGCTCCCCTGATTATAGGTGGTGGTCCTTGTTTTTTTTATTTATTTTTTGTTTTGGGGGGGGTGTACGCAAGAAAAAGAAAGAAAGAAAGTATAAAGGATGTAGGTGAATGGCTCCCTTTAGGAAGTAAAAAGTGGGATTGAAAAATGCTCCAAGTAGGAGTCGGGGAGTAGAGAGTGCCCTGTCTAGTGAACTATGATGAGGGAGTCACATCAGAATTCTGGGATCAAGCTTGTTTAGACCATATTAACAGTGGCTTTCACCACAAAATGATGATATATTTACTTTCCATGCTACCAAACTTACGCAGTTAATTTATTTTTGGCAAGATTTCTTTTGAATACATCCCTCTTCATCCTCTGCCCCTTTGCTAGTGCTGTTCTGGAGGTCTTCTAAATCCCTTGGATTATGCCAGGCTCCATTGAGGTGCTGTTCCCGGCTTGGCATGAAGGCATTCCCGTTAGTCATATTAAGCAGAGTTGGGTGTTGGCTTTTGCTAGCTGGTCTCTAGTCTCTTTGGGCTGAGAGGAATGATGTTTCTGATATCGTAGTAGGTCCCTTCTGGCAGTCCTCTGTAGTGGCCTTAAGTACTGCAGGGAGTGGGCTCCCTGATTGTAGGGGGCGGTCCTTGGTTTGGGGTGAGCAGTGTCTGTAATTTTTTTTTTTTGCCTTCGGGCCTTCCAATAAAATACTTTATTACCTCTAAAAAAAAAGTATAAAGGATGTAGGTGAATGGCTCCCTTTAGGAAGTAAAAAGTGGGATTGAAAATGATGAGGGAGTCACATCAGAATTCTGGGATCAAGCTTGTTTAGACTATATTAACAGTGGCTGTAACCACAGAATAAGCAATGATGATGATATATTTACTTTTCCATGCTACCAAACTTACGCAGTTAATTTATTTTCGGCAAGATTTCTTTCGAATATATCCTGTCAGAGAGACGCCAAATTGTTAACATTTCCTAGGAAATTTCCATCGGGAAGAGTTAGTGGAGATGAGAGTTGCCAATTTGATCATAGGCAGATATAATAAAACTTGGTAGACAATGATTTTCTACAATGATGATCTGATTTATTATATGCAATGGCTGCTATTTTCAGTAGTTTTGTTGGGCATTTCATGATTCGACAGTAATCTTCAGATTAATGGATTCATCAGAAGTTCTATCTGGACAATGTTTTGTCAGGCAGATGGGAGTATAGGAAACATGCAATTTTGTTGAGGGTTGTTATAGGTTGTTTTTTATTTCCACCTTCGTAAGAAACTAACAGATTGCGTTCTCCTCAATCAGCTGCTGCTCCACCCACTGCAAGTACTGCAGAAGTAGATCTCTTTGGTGCCTTCTCAGATTCAGTTTCTCCAAATGCATTGGCTCTCGTGCCAGTGACATCAGCGACCACGACTCCTGAGCCTGATGCACCTGCAAATTCTGGTTTTGGGACCAACTTTGTGCCACTATCATCTGCATCGACCGTTCTGAACCAGGTATGTTTCACTATCCATTGCTAGCGTTTTTCTTTTCATTTTCCTTTCTGATATCTGTTACAGGCTTTCAACATGGGAATTGGATAGATAAAACAGCACCCATAAATCCAAAACTGTAAAATTGTCCCTGATATCTATTGAAAAGACAAAAACTACCCATTTATGTTTCAGCAATGACTAGATTATTAGCTCTCTAAAAGCTTCCAAGAAAGTAGACAGGTTTTTTCAAATTACAGTACAATTGAATATTTAAAGATGATCATCAAACTAGGGCGCGGATTGGGTAATACCCCCAACAGGACCTAGCTACAGATGGATGGTCTTGGCAGGGGCTCTGTGGGGCTCACCATTATGTATGTTATCCATGCCGTCCATCCATTTTGACAGATCAGTTAGGGCATGAGCCAAAAAAGGAGGCAGATCAAAGGCTTGGGTGGACCACACCACATGCAGTGGTGACAATGATGCCCACTGTTGAAACCTTTCTAGGGCCCACTGTGATGTTTATTTTACATCCTATCTGTTCATAAGGTCAGACAGACATGGATGAAGGGAAAACATAAATATCAGCTTGATCCATAACTTCTGTGGCCCCCAAAAGGTTTTCCACAGTAGGTGTTCCATCCCCACTGCTTCCTGTGGTGTGGTCCACTTGAGCCTTAGATCTACCTCCTTTTTTGGCTCATGTCCTAAAATGATCTGTCAAAATGGACAGACGGTGTGGACAAAACACATACATTAAGGTGGGCCCCACTGAGCCCCTGCCTGGACCGTCCGTCTCTAGCTAGGTCCTGGTGGGGATAGTACCCAAGCCTCGTCCATCAAACTATGGTTTCTTGGTCTCAGAAAAAAGAAATGAGAAAAAAAGCTATAATTTTATGAAATCACCACCTTTTTTTTTCATGATCATGTTGGTCTAATTATGCTCTGTAATAAGCACATGATATGTTTCCCACCTGGGTAATTCCCTGTGATTCTTTTCTTTGCATCTTGGTTATTCTCTGCCATCTGTCAGTCTTTTAAGCTGGACTTGACATTCTCACTTTTTAACCTCAGCCTGCTGAGAATCCCTTTGGGGATCCTCCTTTCAAAGCTATTCCTGTCGAAGACGGTTTCACGGCTCAACCACAGGGTTTTGCATCTACAGCTTCATTCCAGCAGCCTCCTGCAATTCCTGAAAGCCCAGCATCTCTACAACCTGTCTCTAACTTCGAATTTGCTGACACATTTCAAGGAATTACTTATGCTCCTCCCAGCATTGCCAATGCTCAGCTTCCCTCCACAACCTCTGAGTTTCCGCACCAAGTGCTGCCAATGGCACTACCAAGCAGTGATTTTCTGGGCAGCCTCCTCTCACAGTCAGGGCCTGCAGCCACCCCAGTAGCTTCTCAGGCAGCTTTCCCAGCTGCAACTGGACCACAAATGGGCCCTGCAGCCCCCCCAGTAGCTTCTCAGGCAGCTTTCTTAGCTGCAACTGGACCACAAATGGGGCCTGCAGCCACCCCAGTAGCTTCTCAGGCTGCTCTCCCAGCTCCAACCGGACCACAAATGGGGCCTGCAGCAACCTTAGTAGCACTTTTTCCAGATCCAAATGGAGCACCTGCTAAAGCTCAACCCCCGAAGGACAAGTTTGAAACCAAGTCAGCTGTCTGGGCTGACACATTGAGCCGAGGTCTTGTCAATTTGAATATATCAGGATGTAAGTACTTGCAGTTTCTAATTTACATGTTTTTTCCCTATTTATTCCAATGACTTTACTTGTCTCGTATGGAATCATTAAATGTTACCAGACATTTTGTCGTCGATGTTTTTAAGTGGTTGGAAGCTCAAAAATGTAACCTGACTAGATACTCCACCTGGTTTGGTCAATTCAAAGGCTTGGTCGACTTTTCCTATGTTGGGTCTGCAATTGATAAGAAAATATTAGAACAAACAAATACAAGTAAAATAGAGATGTGACATTTTCGCAACTCTAGTAAAACTCACCAACATATTCTAAATCCAAAAAAAGAAAATTTTCAATGTGTTGAAATGATAGGCGATGACGTCTTCTTCAAAACTTTTCTTGCAATAGAAGGATAAAGGAAAGAGGATGTCATGATTAAAGGCTAAATATTAATCATTTCAATCATTCCAGAAAGAAGTCCCAAATCACTCCATAATCTCCTGGGGGAAAAAACAAACCAAGTAATACACATCTCAATTGCTTCTGGTTGATTTTTCTAGTTTTTAAGCTGTTAACTGGATCAAATAACATCTTTTCTTTGCTCCCTAATCTCATAACTTCATATTGTTTTCTTCGTTTGCAGCCAAGATCAATCCATTGGCAGACATTGGGATTGACTTTGACTCCATTAATAGGATGGAAAAGAGAAAGGAGAAGAGCTCTGCAGCTACTGTAACATCTACCATCACAATGGGTAAGGCTATGGGATCTGGTTCTGGCATTGGCCGTGCTGGTGCAACTGGTCTTGCACCTCCCCCAAGCCCCATGATGGGTAATGGCATGGGGGTGGGCATGGGTGGTGGTGCTGGTATGGGAATGGGCATGGGTGGCTATGGAGGAATGAATCGACCCATGGGCATGATGGGAGGAATGAATCAACCCATGGGGATGGGCATGGGCATGGGCATGGGCATGAACATGGGCATGTCTCAGGGAGCACAAATGCGGCCTGCTGCTGGTTTGCCTCCTGGGCCAGGCATGCCTAGTGGATACAACCCGATGATGGGTATGGGTGGTTATACTTCTCAACAACCATATGGAGGATACAGATGAGCTAGATCTGCTGCTGCATTAGAAGGGTAAAAAAAAAAAAAAATTCAGATAGAAGAGTTTTGGTTGCTGGAGGTACGCAAGCATACAACACGCTCCTGTTTTTATCAGAATCCATCTGTTTCATATAGCTGCTGGTTTCATTGCACTATCCTAAGCCCCCAGCGCCCTTTTTTGTTGCTGCTTTTACTAGTTTTTTGGGAGAATTGCCTGTAGGGTGTATATATATATATATATATATATATACACATATGTTTATTCATCTGGCCTAGGTTCAATGTTATTTGGCAACTCTCCTTGTGTTGCGAATCTTAGTGCTGCTGCTGCTGCTGCTGCTGCTGCTTTCTGCTGTTGTGGGAGTTACTACTGTAATGATGATGAGGATGCTGGACGGTTATTGTTTCTTGAGACTATTGAGATTTATTATGGCATGCGTGTTGAAAAAATAAAATTGGATTATTTTTTGTATCTTATCTAGTTGGATAGAGAAACTGATGTTCAGATCTCTGTTTGGTCTATTTCTTCTTTTGCATCTGATAGCTGGCCCATCCATAATGTGGCCACACCAGTGGCCTGGCTTATAGGAGCATTCTGCATTGGTGAAAAACTCAAGCCAGCCACCTTACTTTGGTGGATTGCAGCTTGGGCTGACCAACAATTGCGTGCATCACCTTATGTGGTTGTGTGGTGGATGGTTTTCTACTCAACTGTACCCAATGCATGCACACACGTATACACAAATAATAATAAAAACTAATTCTATTATATGACAGTGTGCAGGTTGCCTCGTGGAAGATGTCTCAAGTATTTGCTGAAGCTTTAATGGTCTTAAGTCTAGCAGCCTGGTGCACCACCAAAATTTGTTTGGTGCCATCAACCCGCATTTAGTTCAGGACCCACGTATTCAACAGGTAGGTGCCATAATTTCCAATTTGGATCTCATCATACCACTGGTTTGAGTTGGAAGGACCCAGTAGTTTTTCAGCATCATTAACCCTTCGGATATGGAATTGTGTTGCATGGGAAATTTCGCATGCATTCAGGAATATATATGCTGTTACAGGGAAACATTAAGAAAACATTGGGACAATGATAGAATTTTTCAACATAACTTTGGTAGATGTTAAAGAACCATCTTGAAACATTTAGAACTCGAAACTATACCAAAAAGAAACCCACTGACAGGGATGCGCTTAAATTGCGTAGGGGTTTAAAGCTATGCTCTTTGACAGAAATGGTGCGATTATATATTGAGAATGGGTTCATATTATTTAAACATCCTACATTCCAAAATAATTAATATCATATAACAAAAATTTGCATTTTCAAAAATTTTAAGCAAGGGTTTTGGTCTTTGTGGGGATTTTAACTGCGTCCCCTAACCTTTCAAATGCCGCCTGGGACACTTAATCATCAACCAGAACGGTTTATTCAATGGTACCATTGGGGGCAAGCCATGTACGGGAATCATGCCTATTAGATGATCCTAACCCTTTAATCAGATGATCTTAACCCTTTGAATGCAACCAATTTGTTAGACAGTCCGTTATTTAAGAGCATGGATCATGGATCGCACAGTTAGAATTATTGAACCAAAGTGCCAGTCTGGAATTATAGGCAATACAAAGTGGGATTTATCAATTAGATGTTTCAAACAAAGAAAGAAAAAAGAAATGGTTGGACCTATCTTTATTTTTGTTAGTCATGCAACGCACCCACCCACCGGTGGGATTAGTGTCTCCTTTGCACTCGAACCTGAGACCAGCTGTTGAAAAGCCTAGGGGTAGCTGGTTGGACCTAACCTGTTTGTCAACCTTAACTGCCGATTTTTCATTATATTGTCAGTCATCCAATTGGCGTGATTTTTGCACCATGGTTGTATGAAAGAGTGGAACTGGTTCCGATTACTGGTGAGGCATCCTACGTATCAATTAGAAGTTTAGGGACATTACCAATATCCCTGCCTTCATGGGTACGGTAGCATAACCCTTTAAATAAATATTGAAATAAAAAATATCTAAAAAAATATATACTAGCATATTTACTGTATCAATCAGTTGCTTATGATGCATTTCGTGAAATATAAATTTAAAATGGTTTTCATTATTTTATATAAAATAAAATTTGATTTTCAAAAGAAAATAGAATGTAGACTGCTATATAGATCAGCCAACAATCATCAACAGACACGTGGGCCAGCCGATTTTGATCGATCAGCATTTAATTCTTAAAATATTTTTCCTTATTTTCAATGGAAAATAAATTTTATTGGAGAAAGTGTCTCCAAATTATAGATCATCTTAACAGTAGTGTCATAATTTTTTGACGCTTTTTTGTAATTTAAATGGATAAAAGCATAACATTTTCGGATTTTCATAAATTCTTTGGTTTTCCTCAAATTCGAAACTATAAGCCAAAATCCATTTTATCTGTAAATCATGCATTGAAATGGATTAATACCTTATTTTAAGTGAATCTATATGAAAGATTTTACTACCAGAAGCAAAAAAATTCTCACTGAATATCGGTTCCGGCTCGTTTTTTGCCCTTAGATGACGATTTCTTAACTTGAAACAATTCCACTGAAGTTCTCTATGCCTTCATATTGTTGATACATATTGCTGAACTTGAAATATTGTAGTAATATTTCGAAATATCATGAGATATTATTAACATGATGTGACATTTTTGGGTATGCTCGGGATTTTTAATTCCCCATCTGTATCTCATATCTGGCACACCCGATAATATTATGTCGGGCCGGTATTATTAATATTTAGAACACTGGAAGAACCAACCTAGCGATGGTGGTCCTGTAAAAAACTAATACTGTGAAATCTAGTGGTTAAACCTTGTTGTGCTCGAAAAGTATAAGATAATTCCTAAGATGGGTGGGTGGGGCTAATAAACAGGATGACTACGATCAAACTGAGGAAATTTTGGCACAAGGGGTATCATTTTGTAATGGCATTGTTCCCCGGTTAGTGTGTCACTGACTACTTTATGGGATAGTGGGCAGATATTACAATTGACTCTTATTCTAATGTATTATCTATGTAAAGGGTTATGTAGAGAGTGAGTGGATCTTTTGGGATATTTTTCAGTGAGAGATATCTTGCACAGTAGAAGAGTGGGAGAGATAACATGCCTTTTTTTTTTTTTCTTTGGTGTTTGTGAAAAAAAAAGGCTCCCAGTTGTTATTCTTTCGACGTAACTACGTGAATCTTTGTGCCTCGTTTTTCTCTCTCTGCTTTTTCTTTTATGGTTGTGCTTCGATATGTATACGTGGCTGTTTTTTTTCAATGCTCTGATCCACAATAAGTGGTACCATTGAAAAATCTGACTAACTAACAGCCGTTTAAAAGCCATACGTGTAGGTGGCTCACTTGATGTTTGGACTGGCCCATTCTTCATTAGGCTGGTGCCTGGGTTGGCCTTGGCCGAACATCATGTCTGCTACAATTCAAGCTCAGGCCAAGCCTACGGTCCCAAAGTTTTATGAGCGCCCAGTTCATGGCCGTACAGGGCTGGGGGGCTAGTTAGAAATGGTCTTAAGAGTTTTTCTTAAATGGCCTTGTCCAATCGCTAGTTCAGATCATCCCAACCGTTTAGTTTATGCACTATCAGACATGGGGCCTATAACTTGGACGGTCTGGATTACTGTACGCGGGCCACATGTACGGTGAATGTGTCAAGAGCTATATTCATTGTCTGGGACGTGGGAGCTATATAATCAGAGCCAAATCCCAGTTTGACTTCTACACCTGAATGCTTTTTCAAAGTCTTGGTAAACGTCAAAGTCAATAAAAACGGTCGGTGTGTCTAGCGTGATTCTTACACGTGTATTGTACTGGTCGAGAGCGGATTAGCTGCTACCGGGCAACTTCTTAGCCGGTGTTACCCTGTGTGGCCCATCTTGATGTATTTTTTATATATCCACGCCGTTAATCTGTTTTTTCATCTCATTTTAGTACGTTATACCAAATCTTAAAAAGATTTAAATCTCAGGTGGACCATACCACTAGAAACAGTGACGAATGATCAGTAAAAGGTTTTTATGGGGCCACAAAAGATTTTTATTAATCTGATATTTATATTTTCCTTTCATCCAGATATTATTGACATTATAAACAGGTTGGATTGCAAATAAACATTACTAAAACCTTATGATTGGCCCTTTGCAATTTTTAATGGTGAGGCACTAATCAACACTTTCCAGTGGTATGGTCCACCTGAGATTCAGATCTGTATGATTTCTTGAAAACCATCTTCAAATGGGCTGGAGAAACGGATGTACAAAATATTACCCATGTGGGCCACAAGGCAGGGGTAACACCCACTAAGCTGTTCCCGGGGTAACACCTAATTTGCTCCCGTACAGGTCCCTCTCAGTTGTCGGGCGGACTTGCCTGGAAAATCTGGTCATTTGCGAAAATGGGGGAGCTGATTAGGTGAGACGCCGGATTCACCTAGGTGGGTGGCACAGTGATGTATGTGTATTTTTTTTTTTTTTTTTAATTTTTATAATTATGGATTAGTTCACACATCCAATGTTAGTACACCGCACCTACCCCTGTTAGTCACATCACAATGTTAGTCACCTTATTATAGGAATGGAATCCAGATCCTCTGTTGAAACTGAGAAGAGAACCTCTGCTTCTGCTGCTCTGACAATTAGAGAAGTGACGAAGCAGGATTTCTCCGCTTGGTTTCAACAGAGAATCCGGACTCATGAGAATGATACCATGACCCCAGTGTTGAAATGAGGCTATCTTCACTCCCACTTGAGCTATGGACTTGTGTGTATGTACGTGTCTTAAATCCATTCGTTCAACCATTTTAAAAGTTCATTTTAAAGTAGTGATCCTAAAAATGAAGTTGACTAAAATCTCAAGTGGACCTCACCAAAGAAACAGTCGTGATTGAATCTTTACCATTAAAAACTTCATGGATTCCATTGGAATATTTATTTGCCTACCAACCAGTAGACGAGGTCACAAACACCTAGCTGAAGAGATCACATGGAGAACATATTTATCCAAAGCTTTTGTAGCCCACTCAAAGCTTTTAATGGTCAATCATTGTTTCTTGTACTATGGCCCATCTTGGATTTGAAACTGCTTCATTTTTGGGATCATGCCTAAAATGAACTTTCAATAAGGATGAATAGCGTGGATGTAGTCACATACATCACAGTGGCCCCACAGTCAAGGTCCCACCCATCTCGTGGATATGGGGTCTCACCTAATCTGCTCCTGAAAATGGGATGCGGACTGCGTCCTGCCGGGACGGATTACCATCCTAGCCAATATGTGGAGGGGGCCACCGTAATGTACTGTTTATCCACTCCGTTCATCCCTTTTCTAAGATCATTTTAAAGCATGGGCCCAAGAATGAGGAAAAGCCAATGCTCTAGTGGACCACACCACATATGACTCTTGCATTAAATGCAACTTACATTTAATGCAACCCAAGCTTACTTGGACCCAGATTGTGTCTGAACCCTGGTCAGACCTTTAAGCATCCGACAAGGGGTCATGTGGGAACTCACCAAGATGTATCGGTTTATCCACGCCATCCATACCTTCTTTAAGACCATATTAGGGTATGAGCTAAAACAATGCAGCAGATCCAACGGTCCAGCGGACCACACCAAATAGTAAGCTTTGGTTGCATTAAATGCGCATTAAATACGCATAGCATTAAATGCCAGTTGCATTAAACGCAAGAGTCATCTCTAGTGGGGTACACTGGACCATTGGATCTGCCTCATTTTTGGGCCTATACCTTAACATGATCTTAAAGAAGAGATGGACGGTATGGATAAACGGATAAATCTCAGTGGGCCCCCAAGCAGATCTAGTCGGACGCTTAAAGGTCTGACCAGTGTCAGACGCAATCCGCGTCCAGCTTACTTAGAGGTGGATTGTGTCCTGCCTGCATCCTACCTTGGTTGGACCTTTAAGCGTCCGAACATATCTTCATGGGAGCCCATCTTGTTGTATATGTTTATCCACGCCGTCCATCCCTTTTCTAAGATCATGTTAAGGCACCGGCTAAAAAATGAGCTAGAACGAATGATCTGGTGAATCATATCAGAGATGACTCTTGCATTTAATGCAACTTGCATTTAGTTGTGCATTTAATGCGTATTTAATGTAACTAAGTTTACTATTTGGTGTGGTCCGCTAGAGCATTGGATTTGCTTCATTTTTGGGTCCATCCCTTAACATGATCTTAGAAAAGGAATGGACGACATGGATAAACAGATATATCAAGGTGGCCTCCTACACAAATCTGGTTGGATGCTTAAAAGTCCGCCTAGGGTTGGATGCAATCCGTGTCTGTCTTGCCCTTGCTTGGACGGATTACTGTCTGGGCAGATTTGTGGAGGGGGCCATCATGATGTATTTGTTTATCCACTATGTCCATCCCTTTTCTAAGATCAGTTTAACGCATGAGCCTAAGAATGAGGCAGATCCAACGCTCAATTAGACCACACCAAATGGTAAGCTTGGGATGCATTAAATGCACAAAGCATTAAATGCAAGAGTCACCTGTGGTGTGGTCACTTAGAGTGTTGGATCTACCTTATTCTTGGGCTCATGCCTTAAACTGATATTAGAAAAGGGATGGATGGAGTAAATAAAATGATACATCCCAGTGACTGGTTGCATTTTAGCTGCGATAAGTCTAATTTAGACCAGGGACACTTGCATTGTTGCTGTCTCAAGATGGCCATTTGTGATCGGTTGATCAAGCGTGGTAACTGATTTCACAGAGCCCAGCAACTGGTCTAATATGTTTAGAGACCAGTTAAATTAGACAAACATGTTGTTGTTTTGTTTAGCCCAATGCGCGACCAGTCGCAAACTACTGTTTGTTCAGGTTTGTTTACAACAGCTTGCACCTCGTTTATTAGCTTAACTTATCATGTTTTTCTAAGTGTTCTAAGGCTAATGATGATGACTAAAGGTTTACCTATTGGGTCAAGTCATCTAGAGGTTGAGTTTTGCTTTAGGTTCAAGGGTTTGGCGTACCAAGGCATCTTATTTACCTGTTTCTTCTTCCTTATGCAGTAGGTCTTCTTGAGTCTCTGGTCTTCATCTTCTTTGGGCTCAACCAACACCTAGACTCACTGACCTATGCAATTGACAAATAAAGTCCACTAGTATGCCACATAAAAGTGTATTAACAATTTTCCCCTTTGTCAATTACGCAACAAAAACCTAACCTAACAAAACAAAAAATTACATGATCAAGAGTACAATAATTTACAATAGAAATACAACTCTAGACATGTTCTACTACTTGCAGCTCCTCTTCTGTTGCTCCCCCATACTTTATCAATCCCTGCAACACAAAGTATAGCAAACTTGTTTTGGTGGGTTTTGATCTTTCGCACCCTTTTTGTCAGTAATTGACAAACCAATCTCTGCCCCTTAATGGTATACCAGTTAAGTAAAGGGAGATAGGGATTACAGTATCTCAGATATAACTATATAAACATGCTAACTAGGAGAATATAAGGGTGCATGAACATTAAAACAGGGAGCATGCATGGAATATGATCAATAAGGAAATATTCTTATCTTAAGCATAAGTGATAATGCATAATTGGTCATTTTAAGATAGACATGAAAGCACAAATGGCAATGGATATGATCATCCAAAATGTTTAAATATAGAATCGGGGATGATCATGCAAAAAAGTCATACATATGATGTTAAAAAATAAACATATGACCAATGCATAAATTATCATATATTAAGTATAAAATTCAGCAAGATTAGGTAATCTAAGCATGATGACAGTTTATCAATTAAGATACAAAAAATTAAACACAAGCTTAACTATCTAGGTGGGCTAATGATATTGAAATCCTCTTATTTGTCCACAAGCACAAAAATGAGGCTAAATCCTTAGATTTATCTGTAGTATCCAGATTCTGGCTACCCTTATTATTTCTACTTTGTTTATCTTAAGGGTAATCTAATTTTCTCAACACCCTCATAAAATACTACAATTGAGGAGGGGTTGGGAACACCTTCTCCTAAAAGGTATAGTGGTTAGGATCCTCTCTTATATTAGGGGGACGAGAGGAAGTGGTGGAGACCATGACAATTCTCACTAGTTTTTGGTCTCTATTACTAGTGGAGTCATTAGATTCAGATTTTGACTCATTCGTGTTATCCCATGTTGCTTTCATAGCATTTTTATATTTTGATTTAGGCTTTTTCGGATAATTCGACATAACATGACCACGATTACCACAGCTATACTATTGGACAATTTGAATTTGGATGATTTTCTTTTGTATTCACCCTTCTTGTCATAGCTTCTCTATCTTTCAAAATTGAGGAATCTCTTATTTTTTTAATTTAATTTCTTTTTTTAATCATCCTGATTGCTATCTTTGGAACATTCACTCTTAGTTTAATTTTACCTATGAGAGTGCCTATGTGAAATCTTCAAGGCAATGTTTTTCTTCTTAGAGGGGGCCTTAAAATATAGTTCATGAGTTTGTAGGGAACCTAAGAATTTTTCTACTTTCATATTTTTAATTTCTCTACATTCTTCTAAGGCAATGGCTTTGGAGCTAAATCCATTTAATAAGAGGGACCTAAGGACTTTTCTACAAATGTACCCATCTAGAACTCTCCTAAGTCACACATGGAGTTATAGATATGGTTCAATCTTGTATAGAACTCTATAAATGTTTCATCCTCACCCATTTTAATGTTTTCAAATTGTGTGGTGAGGAGTTGCAATTTGGAATGCTTGACGGTAGACGTCCCTTTATGTGTGGTCTTTAAGATCTCCCAAGCTGATTTGCTAGTCTCACAATTACATATATGATTGAATTCATCGGGTGAGATAACAGAAAAGATTGCATTGAGACTCTTGTCATTGTAGCCACAAAGACACCTTTTTCGGTCACTCTAGTTATTCATTGGTTTAAATTGGGTGACCACAACTCCATTTCATTCCAACGTTTCCATTGGTGCAGTCCAACCTCATTGAACTAAGTCTCATACTATTGAATAAAGGGACAATAAAAATATTCGTATCCGGGCCTTTGGGGGCCTTTGGAGGGGGGGGGTTGAATAAGACCATTTTAAAATTTGTTTAAAAACTCTTGTCTAATTAAACTAGTTTGGAAATTATAAACTAATTAAACAAAAACACTTAGCTTCCAAGCTAAAGTGGGTCCAATCATAAAGGTTACAAACGATCTAGCAATTAAACAACCTAGCCTAAATACATAGATTATAAATGATACAATAAGATGAGCTTTTAATCAATATGCAATTATCTAGACTACAAAAGATAATTCTAATCTTGCTACTAATCTAGAAGTGAAACTACAACATGTGTATGAGAATTTACCAATCATTCATAGCATACATTTCATTCAAGCATTTATATACTTAACATTTAAACAATAATGCTAAAATAACAATGCGCTCAAATTATTCCCAAACACAAGTATATATAGTGGTTTGACTACTTGTCTATTCCACTCCCGGTTGCCGTTCCCAACCCATGAGAATACCAGATTTCACTATAACGGAGGTTTTAAATAAGGTTTCTCTCTCAACCTTTATATGAAGGTTTTTGCACAAGTTTATCTATCAACTTGAATGAAGGTTTTACAGGATCACATCTCAACCTACACGTATGCACTATGTAGGTGGAACATGTACACACCTATGTTGGTGGCTTCCCTTAAAGACTATGCTTAGACCCAACAAATGAGTCAAGGTTCAACATATGAACCTAAATTTTAGGCTCAACTAATGAGCCAAAGATCCACCAAAGAACCTGATTTGAGTTTGAAACCAAACTCTCACACTCTAACCAACAAATGGAAAGAGTGTAAATGACTCTCAACTTAACACTTACTTGTCGGAGCTCCTTGTTCAGCGTTGCTTTTGTTGCTTGATCTCCGCTATCTTATGCTTCAATCAACTCCCGTTTTCTCCCCTGATCATGTTGCCGATGCTTTGCTAATGCCTCAGCTCCAACGATCAGCTACCTTGCATTCGATGCTTCAAGAGATGCCTAAGGTGTTAGGAGGTGGTGGTGAATTCTCTACAACAAGTATGATTTAGTTTCTTGAGGAATTCAATCTAATTGGATCTCTAGAGAGGTCTAGATTAAGGATATACCTATAATGTAGGTGTCTAAAACATCTAGAGATTAAAAGAGAGCAAGTCCATCTTCATTTGAGCTTTTGAAATCTTCAACTTGTGATTAAACACAAGGAACATGACTTAGAATGGTTAAGATTAGAGCCTAATGATGTAGGCTATGTGGGCAGCTTCTAATGCAGTAAAATCTCTCTTTATAGCCCTTAAGAACCGAGCTCCGTTTATATAGAAAAAAACTTCAATAGTTAGAAAATGACAGCCAACTGCTCTCTAGCGACCGGTCACAAACTCCTGGCGACCGGTCGTAGAGGGTCTACGACTGATCGTATTTGAGTTGTGACAGGTTTAATTTAAGCCATGGACGCTTGTGTTGTTGTTGTCCCAAGATGGTCATTTGCGACTAGTCAACCAGGCGTGGCGACCGGTTGACTGAGCCCAATGACCAATCTAATATGTTTAGAGATCAGTAGAATTAGACAGACATGTTGCTGTCTTGTTTTGCCCTAGGGCGACCGGTCGTGCATGGCTTGCAACCGGTCGCAAACTATTGTTTGTTTATGTTTGTTTACAGCAGCTTACACCTTTTTTATTAGTCTAACTTATTATGTTTTTCTAAGTGTTCTAAGGCCAATAATGGTGACTAAAGGTTTACCTATTGGGTTAAGTCATTTAAATGTTTAGTTTTGGTTTAGGTTCAAGGGTTTGGCTTACAAAGACATCTCATTTACCTGTTTCTTTTTTCTTAATGTAGTAGGTCCTCTTGGGTCTTGGGTCTTCATTTTCTTTGGGCTCAACCAACAACTAGACTCACTGACCTATATAATTGATATATAAGGTGCACTAGTATGCCACAAAAAAGTGCACTAACACCACCATGAGTTCTTCTGGAAATTCACTATGACCATTTGAAATGGGGATTAATTTCAGGACATGACCCTAATAAAGAGGGAAGAAGACATCAATGGTGGACCACATTAGAGAAAATAATTTAGAAATAAAGAGAACCATCATCTCCATTTGGCAGTCACATAGGGTTCAGATAAAGACGAAATCAATACCTTCTGATATCGCAAAATGCGTGAATGGAATGAACAGATCAGATCTCTCATGGAGTGGGCCCAATCATAATTTCGGGATCCCACTCTCTTTTTGAAAGAAGGCTTTTTAACTTTCGAGAACAGTAACCAGCTTACTTTGGAATATGGATATTTTAGTCCAGAGAAATTCAAAAACTGTCATAGGGTTAAAGAAATAATAGTTAACAAAACTGAGGCTAAAACTTTGCAAGGTGTTAAATCTTAAGGCTATTCTCATAAAAACCTCATACTTTTAATGGACCTACCGTTTCACATAAAAGCATATTCGGTTTTAATGGAAGGAACCAGGAAGAATGGGTATTTCCGGCAACTTAGTAATAAAAAAATAAAAAAACGAAAGATGCCCTTCTCCAGATGTTTCAGGCCTATCAGCTTCTAGCTTTGGAGATAAAAATCCAAAGAATCGCAACCGGAAAAGATGGTTGCTATTCTAGGTACTGAGTAAACTCTGTGGAGCCCACCATGAATGTATGTGTTTTATCCAAGCCGGCCGTCTTATTTTCCAGATCATTTTAGGACCTGAGGCCAAAATTTAATCATATCCAAATCTCACGTGGACCACACTATAAGGAAAAAGTTGGGATAATGATGATCCATTGAAACCTTCCTAGGGTCCACAATGATGTTTATAAAACCTCCTCATCAAGTCACAAAGGCATGGATGAAAGGAAAACACAAATACCAGCTCGATCCATAACTTCTGTGGGCGCATAAAAAGTTTTCAACGGTAAACATTTAATTGATCACACTGTTTCCTGTGGTGTGGTCCACTTGAGATTTTGATATTCTTTAATTTTGAGCTCATGCCCTAAACTAAGCTAGTACTGAAAAGTACAAGATAAGACACATCCATTACAGTGGGCACCACAGAGTTTACTCAATACGCAACCTGCTTTGGCGTATTATGCCAACCTCTCTAGTTGCTTGATTGGTCGGAGGCACCACCCATTACTTGTTGAGATCTTATCAACTTATCAGTTTATCAGGTTTAGTCCCTGCCTTGAGTCGATTTGACTTGCCTGTAAACCTGTTGTGTGGGTCACACCGGAGTAGTAGGAAACAGTGTGGACCGTTGGAACCTTCCTGAGGTCCACTAGGGCGAAGGCCATGGTCTGAAGCTCCTGTCACTATCTTACGGAGGTTTCAGTGGGTGGACGTTCTATCACCACAAATTTTTGTGGTGTGGTCCACTTGAATTTTGATTCTGCCTTCTTCAGATGTGACGTCTTAACTTATGTTGGAGCAACCGACAAAATCGTGTTGATATAGCACGGACATAACGGTGGGACCACAGGCAAGTTGCCTACACGTGTCCAGCCCATTTATCATATCCAATCATTATGTAGGCTATGACCGTTCCTTGAAGACATA
This sequence comes from Liriodendron chinense, assembly GCA_003013855.2. Taxonomy (NCBI): domain Eukaryota; kingdom Viridiplantae; phylum Streptophyta; class Magnoliopsida; order Magnoliales; family Magnoliaceae; genus Liriodendron; species Liriodendron chinense. The sequence continues at coordinate 3,031,606 of ML058445.1, read as the reverse complement.
TAACTTTTTGGTGCAGATATATTTTCAAGTACGCAATGGCCCACTTGATGAGTGGACTGAATTCAACGTAACGTGTGGCTGGGATCTCTCATTCTCAGCACGGGGTTGCACGTGTACTGTGAGTTGCGTGTTCAGTCTCTCCTCGCGCAAATCGCATTAGTAGTTCTTACTTTACATGGAACTTGGCAAAAAAATAAAGCCTGTCTCATCAGATGGGGCCACCATTTGAACCAATTAAGTGGAAACCGATGCTCAAACTGAACGCACAAGGCTGGCCCACTTAAGGAATGTATCAACCTGATTTTCAATAAGGAATATCTTCGGTGGGACTTTATATATATATAGAGAGAGAAGAATGCTCACCTACACGAACCATCTTTCTTGGGAACTCGTGACCGAAGTTTTTAGGGCTCATCGCATGTGATGTGTTTCTAAAATCTAAGCCGTCCATGTGATGTAGCACTCCGAAAAACTCCTCGGGACTTAACTTTCAACCTGGTTCACAAATCTGGTAGGTCATGGCAAATGGAAACAATTTCCTCTCTTGATTTGCCTCTTTTTCTTTTCTATGGCCCACCAGATTTCTGAATCAGGTTGAAATTTGGGCCTCATGGGTTTTTCGGAGTGCTACATCATGTGGACGGCTCAAATTTTAAGAACACATCACGTGTGATGATCCGTACAAAATCTCTCACGAGTTACTGTGAGAGATGGCTCGCAGGTGAGCATTCCTCCGTGTGTGTGTATATATATATATATATATATATATATAGGAATGCCACCTGCCCACTTCTCTCATAAAACTCGTGAGCATTTTTTCATTGCTCACCACACATGACGTGAGCTCAAAATTTGAGCCGTCCACGTGATGCATTACCCCAAAAAACCTAAAGGCCCATTTTTCAACTTGTTCCAAAACTTTGGTGGGCCATGAAAGAAGTTATAGGAATGCCCACCTGCCAACTTCTCTCATAAAACTCGTGAGCATTTTTTCATTGCTCACCACACATGACGTGAGCCTAAAATCTGAGCCGTCCACGTGATGCATTACCCCAAAAAACTCGAAGGCCCATTTTTCAACTTGTTCCAAAGCTTTGGTGGGCCATGAAAGAAGGAAACAATTCCTCCCTTGATTTGCCTCTTGCTTTCTACTACGGCCCACCAGAGTTCTGGATCAGGTTGAAAGATGGGTTTTAGGAGCTTTTTAGGGTGCTGAATCACATAAACAACTCAGATTTTGAGCTCACGTCATGTGCAATAAGCCATGAAAAAGTGCTCACCAGTTTCTCGTGATAGAAGCGCCCAGGTGTGTGTGTGTCTATATATATATATATATATATATATATATATATATATAGTGGTAAGGTGAGCAGCCTGCTAGAAGCAATGAGGGTACGGACCATGGATCCTGGCTATGGGGTCCACCATGATGTATGTATTATATTACACTGTTGATATGTTTTGCCAAATTATTTTATGGCATGAGCCCAAAACTGCAGCAGATCTAAATCTCAAGTGGACCACGCCAGTGGTGATTGCACTTTGACCATTAAAAACCTCTTTGGGGCCACCCGAATGTTTATTTACCATCCATCCTGTTGAGAAGGTCACACAAACCTGGACAAGAAGACCACACAAATATCAGCTTGATCCAAATCTTTTGTGGTACACAAAGTTTTGAAATGTCAATCTCCATCGTTTCTTGTGGTGGGTCTACCTGAGAAATGGATCTACTGCATTTTTTTGGCTCATGCCTTAAAATGATGCAGCAAAGAAGCTCTTGGTTGAGTCCCTCGGAACATGTGGCATAAATTCTACCTCTTCGGAAGTGGAGTGGGTCTCCATGCCCGACAAGATGGGCCAACCTGAGGATGCTTTCATCCTAACCCTGTGATGGTTTCGAAACACTTCATTCTTTGAGCATGTTCCGTCTGAAGGAGCTTGAATATGGGATCATGCTCCAAAACAATCTAACAAAGCATTAGAATAACTTGAATATAAGACACGTATGTCATCGCGGTGAGCCCCACAATTTGGGATCCACCAAAGTCACATCCTTGGAACACAAGTTGGGTGTGTCATTTTTATTTTTTGAAAAGATAAGAGTAACTTTATTAATCCAAAAGAGACAATAGCGCAAAAATACAAGCCAAAGGCAGGAAAGAGACCACACCTCGGGCTAAAAACAAAAGAAAAGAAAGGAAAAAAAAACAAAAAAGCTCACATCTTAGATCAATAAAGAACTTGCATTCTGAGCAGAACTAGAGCCAGAGTCCACACCCCAAGCCATGGAATATATAGAAGGCCTACATTAGAGAGCAAAGCTCACCCATGCCAGCATTAGTTGAGCCTAAAATTCAGGTTCATAGTTTGAAATGCTTGTGTGAATGGTCCATCATGCAATAGATAATAAGACGAGAAGAATCAATTACATAGGAAAAGAATTTGTTCAGTGTAACCTATTATGGGAAAAAATGTTTAGATTAGTAATTTTAATTTTTGACGTATTATATACATTGTTCGAAAAATAATAATAGAACTCCACTCAGTTAACCAATGAGTCTTGGGTCCCTACTCATGGCTCAGTGATAGACTCCTGTGAATTTCAATGCTAAGGTCATGGGTTCCACTGCCCATCGTGGTGCGTGTGGGTGTGCGCGTGTGCCCGTGAAAAAAAAAACCCACTGAATCTTGACTCAGAGTAATTGACCCGGTGACCCACCCTAGTCTCGTCGATTTTGACCATGTTGGACTAAAAACCTAATAAACATTAAAAATAGAAAAAAGAATGTTAATAAGAAAGAGGAAAACCTAGTTTTATTATTGAGAGATGCTCACTGAGTTATATTAATGCTCCTAGTTACAGTGGGACACTTAGACATTTCATGTTCTACCATGCAAACATCACAAGATACATGTATTTGTTACGGCCAATCATGTATTCTTTATGATACCAAAGAAGACTTTTGTTAGGGAATCCTAACCATCCCACCATCCACTGGAAAATGGACAGCTATAGAAAATAAGGTCAAATTAAGGATGACTGAAACATTTGATCAACGTGATTTTTCATGATAGCCCATGAAATTTTTTTATGGATTACTTAACATACTGTTCAGATCAATCAACTGGATTGTCTCTGTGAACAGATGCAACTAGGAGCACTATAACTTATAGTGCTCTGAGAGCACTGAGCATTTTTCTCCTTTTTTTTAAGGTGAAAAATAACAACTAGAAATTTAGACAGCACTACATCTTTATTGAAATAAGTAGAGATGTTGGCTGCAACATAATTGTTTGAGAAAATTATATGTTTTTGATGTATGAAGGGTGACCTAATGTGACCATTTTGAGCAAGAGGAGCATTGGGTCTAAAGATCTTGACTATTGACTTGACACGCTCTGATAGAAGGGACCACCACAAGTTATGACGCTGGCAAGTGACCTTCAACCCACAATTTTTACAGCCCCACTCATTAGAGCGTCAAAATCTTCAAGGATCCATACGACTAAAAATGGGCTCGAATTGCCAAAAGTAGCACATCAGAAGACACCTACAGGGTGTTCGGGACCATCTACCGACTTATCACATCAATGTGAAACAACTTAAATGAGTGTAGAATGATCTTAGCCTTCCAACTATTGCAAATTATACTAATTAAATGTAAAATATTGGGCTGCGATTCAACTCGGATATATGGCCATATGTGGAATAAATGACTTGATTTTAGTCATGCATGTGCAAGTATGTAAGTGCTCGGCATGCTAGAGTCGTATTCGACTCGAATCGAACTAAACACCTTATAACCCCAGGTGTCAAGATAGACTAATTAAGACTGAATCTGTGAAGATTGACTGTTAATTCAACTACTAATTAACAGGGTAATTAGGCCCATTTGTGAAGGGGAGGTTAGACCTTCAGGTGGATTCTTTTTGCCTTGAAAACAAGAACTTTTTCTACGTCAGTGATGGCTTGATCACGTTCATTAATAAAAGCAATGCAAAGATAAAGAACAAAAGAAAAAAGGTTGTGTCGATTTCATTAATCTATAAACAAATGCAGTACAATTGATATATAAAATAAAGAGAGCAGAAAAATTACTGACAACGGTTTAAGTTGGTGAAATGGCCATGGCCCTGACGGTCTTCTAAACTTGGATGGTCGCGAGACGGTCGTAAAAAATTTAGACGGTCATGGTGTTTGGTTAGTAGGTCGTGATCGAAGAACCACTAAGTAAGGACGGGATTCGACGATCCGACAACAGGATTGTGGATATTTATCTTAAAATTAAGCCAACTTGCTATAGCGATGCGCTAGTGTAGACACCCCCACCTAGGCTAGTAACTTGATAAAACCCTAAGCCACACTTAAACCCTAACCCTAACCATAAACTATACCTAAACCCTAACCCTAACCATAGACAATACCTAAATGCTAAACCCTACCTAAATATTAGCTATTTTCAAGCTCAAGCCAAGCTTTAGCCACTTCCAAGCCCAAACCAAAACAAAGCCATTTTCAAGCCAAATCCATTTTTGAGCCATTTTTCAATCGAAAGTTATTTTTAGAAATCTTGTAAACATCGTCGAATCCCCGGTAACGACGCAAAAAACTTTTTCGCTCGCCTCAAGTGTAAGGTTGCGATGTAGTAATAATTCGGTAGAGACCGAGATCGTCCTCAGGGATCAACCAGGAATTCACAAAACCTCTTCAAACAACTCTAATTGAAATCGAATCAAAGTGAACTAAATCTGAAATTTGAATATGGGTGTGTAAACTGTAAACTTAAAGGATGAATTTAATAATCTAAAAGAAACACTAGAGCACCGAGGATCCACTTATAGCTATCCTTAATGCATATTCGTATATGTTTCTTAATTACACAATTAGAATTGGAATTCAATCCTATTTAGCCGGAATATGGAGCGGTTATAACACCAAAACAATCCAACATATGTGTTGTTCATCAACATGACGCCCTCAATTCAAGTTAGGCATTGGGCACACTTAATTGCATAGGCCAATCCTATTTCCAATAAGTTAAGATCACAACTATAATAAACGTCAAATCCTGTCACTAGATTCAACTAATATCATAATCTGAACTTGATTCAAATCACAATGATGTTCAACACATATCTCAGAATTTCAAAAGATAAAGCTTTGGTTTGAAGTTCTTACATAAAGATCCAAGTTCTAGAGCATATTGAATTCGATTCCTCGAAGCATATAGGTTTAGATCTTGTAAAACAATTAAGAATCTAAGCTTAATTCTTCTAAACATCACATGAGTCATCAAGAGATTAAAGAAAAATCAACTTAAAACTTCATTCAAACATAAACAAACCATTATTCAACATAAAAATCCAAACTTGAAACGTTAAAAATGAATTAAAACATCTAAGATAACTATAAGATTCACCTCTTAGCTCTAGCTAAGAGGTCTAGCCAACCATGCTAGAATAAAACAGAAAAACTAAACAAAACATGAAAACTAGAGAAATCCTAAGTAGATGGAGTTGTAGAACTCTAATTTCATGATTCACCACCTCCCACTGCTATAGAACTCTTCTAAGATACCTTAGGAACGAAGTGTAGGTGTCCTTTTATAGCATTCGAATTTTGAGCTCTACCGATGAAGAAGATTCAAGAATTTATGCAGAGCTTTCGCAATGAGCAGCAAAAATTGGAACTCCAAACTAGAAATTGTTGTTTTTGTAAGTGGACCGGTCATGACCATAACCAGTTGGACCGACTCGGGTTTAGTCCAGCGTCTTCAGAGGAGAGCAGTAGTGTGGACAACATGTGGCTGACCGGTTATGACCAATCCGACCATAATTTCTGCATTTTTTCTTTCTTTCTTTTCTTCTCTTCTCTCTTTGCTTCTTCTCTCCTCTATTGGCTCATCTTCTATCATCTTCAATGCACTCTAAAGTGATCTCTTAATCATCAAATAGGTGAAGTCTCTCTCTCATTCCTACAATCACAAAAGCATGCATTAGATACATCTTTAAACATAAAATTCATGCAATATGAGTAATGAAATGGGGTTAGAATATGCACAATTCATAGCTCAACAGAAGTCAGAAGTCTACATGGATGGAAGAATGCAAATATTTATTTTAAGAGCTCAAAAGATACCTCGGGTCTTCACCCTTGTTATCCAAGCCAGCAGTAGGAGAAGAGTTGCTGCTTTATCTAGCTGTCTCGCCATCAGTGGTAAGCTCTTGGCTCTAGTGTGGGACGACAAGGGAATTTAACGACCAATTTATTATGTCAGCAAAGCCTTGCTCGACATAGAAACCAGATACCCATGTATCGAGAAGCTGGCTTTAGCCCTGGTCACCTTGTCTAGGCGTCTAAGGTTCTACTTTCAAACATCCGATAGCGGTGTTAACAGATCCACCACTGCGTCAAGTTCTCCAAAAACCAGAGACGTCTGGCCGACTCATGAAATGGGCTATCGAGCTCGGGGAGTTAGATATTTAGTATCGACCACGCATTGCTATCAAGGGGCAGGCCGTGGCCGACTTCATTGCTAAGTTCACCGGTTCATCAGACGCTTGAAGTTCTTCAGACGCTCAAGGTTCAACAGACGTCTAACCTATAGAGGTTGAAGAGAGCTCACCAGGACCAATGTGGTTCCTACATGTCAACGGATCCTCCAACTCCCAAGGAAGCAAAGCAGGTCTCACCCTGACCTCCCCAGATGGGGTGAAAGTTCAGTACACCTTGAGGTTCGGATTTCGAGCCTCGAACAACGAAGCAGAATATGAGGCCCTCCTGGCCGAGCTCCCACTCGCCTCAGCCATAGGGGTTTAGAGGTTGAGGATGCATAACGACTCGCAGCTGGTGGTCGGGCGGGTGACCACTAAATATCAGGCGAAGGGAAAGAAAATGATCACCTACTTAGCTAAGGCTCAAGAGTTCCTCAGACGCTTCGAGCGATGTGAGATTGTCCAAGTCCCGAGGACAAAAAATTTGAATGCAGACTCCTTGGCAAAGCTAGCATCCGCTGTCGACGACGACCTCGCAAAAGCAATCCCTGTCGAGTTTCTTCTTGAGCCGAGCATCGCTTGAGAAGAAGTTAAGGAAGCACTCCCTGTTAACGCCGAGCAAACCTGGATGGACCCAATCATCAGAAGATAAGAAGGAAGCTCGGAGGCTCCACTATAGGTCAACTCGGTATACCATGATTGGGGATATTCTTTACAAGAAGGGTTTCTCGCTCCCATGCTTGCAATGTCTACGTCCAGACAAGGCCGACTATGTCCTCAGAGTGGTTCATCATACTTGTTACGGTAATCACTCTGGAAGCTGAGCACTCGCCTATAAGGTGATTTGGCATGGGTATTACTGGCCGACCATCTAAAGAGACGCCAAAGAACTTGTGAAGACATGTGATAAGTGCCAGCGGTTCGTACTGTTTCCTCATTTGCCGCCAGAAGAGCTGACCCCCATGTTCGACCCTTGGCTGTTCGCGCAATGGGGGGTGGATATCATCGACCCTTTTCCTAAGGGAAAAGGTCAGACAAAATTCGTAATCGTCAGCATTGATTACTTCACCAAATGGGCAGAGGCCAAGCCTTTGACCATAATTATAGAAAAGAAAATGATCAACTTTATTTGGTGATCGATAGTGTGCCAATTTGAAACCCCTCACACCGTTGTCACTGACAATGCATGTCAGTTCAACAATGCCAAGTTTCGAAAATTTTGTCAGGAGCTCGGTATACGAAATGTCTACTCTTCCACTCATCATCCGCAAGACAATGACTAGGTCGAGGTCGTTAATAAGATTATCAAGGGGCATTTGAAGACGAAGTTCGGCCAATGCAAGGGTGCATGAGCCAAGGATCTTCCCAACGGACTTTGGACGTAAAGGACCATAGCTCGGTTGACCATGGGCGAGACACCGTTCTTTCTTGCTTTTGGAGCCAAGATTGTGGTCTTGGTTGACATCGAGATGTCATCTCATCGAATTGGGTACTTCCAATGAGACGACAATGATGGTTAGTTATAGCTAAATCTTGATATATTGGAAGAGGTCGGAGAGAGGTCGCACATATGAGTAGCAGTCTATTAGCAAAGAGTTGTGAGGTACTACCACTCCAGGGTAAAATAGTGGAGATTCAGAGCAGGGGATCTCATCCTCCAAGAAATTTCTAAGGAAACTAAGGAGAAGACATTGGGACCTCTCGGGCTGAATTGGGAGGGTCCTTACAAAGTCATTAGCTCAGTCGGCTAGACACATACTGGTTAGAAGACAAGGAAGGTTGGCCTCTCTCCCAACCATGGAATGCTGAACCCCTCAAGATCTACCATCCGTGAACAGCTCCGCTCGTCTACCTAATGCCTACAAAGGCCAGTGGTCTAGTTTACCCTAAGCACTGTGCATGCAACAACGTCCTTGTAAGTTGGTTTTGAAAGATCAATCAATGCAAGTTTGACTTCTCAATTCATAATGGAATCCGGACCCTCTGTTATCACCTAGATAACAGAGTATCCCGATTTTTCATAATGATATTCACAAAAGATGATTAAACAGGGCTCAAGCGTTTAGTGATGCAAAGGTTTACCCGACCGTAACTATGAAAATGCACCCTAAGTAAGGGTGCCCCGTAGCCCAAGTGGCAGAAGCCTCTAAAGGCTATGCAGACCTCAGAACAGGTCGGATAAGACAACGAGGTCCTCATAGCCGTCCGCCAAATTAACTGAAGTACTTTCATGATCCGAGTAGAAATCTGCTTGGCCTCGGGGGGACACAGAGGTTGCACGTGCTGCAGCTGTTGAAATGGACGGTGGTGATGGAATCCAGCCAGCTGTTGTGGATGGACGATGGCTGCATGTATGAAGAAGATGGGGTCCACCTTGGACGGCTGGGATTTCAGCCGATTGGATGGTTGATGAAACGTACAGTGGAAATGAAACTTCAGTGGACGTCCCAACTGCTGGACGGTGGATGTCCCTGCACGTGTGAGCTTGAGGACGGCTGAGATCGTTGGATGGATGGGTCCAACTTGCTAGACTGCTGTGAGCGTTTGTAGTTGATGGACGTCCTTGCTTCCACGTATGCTGGAGATGACCTCCAGTCATCGGCTTTGCCGGCCGTTAGATGAAGATGCTGGAGATGGAGATCTGGACGATTGAGATGGTGGAGATGAAAATATGGTCGGTTGAGATGCTCCACACGTTAGATGGAATGGTCCGTGAAGATGATCTGCTAGACGGTGGTCCATCTTGGCACGTGGGTTGCTGGAGTTGCTCTGCACGCTGAGATGGTGGGGTCCTTTACTGTTTTCCCCGTGTGAATTGGGACTCCCTGCTTTCTTTCATTGATTGCTGGCCGTGTGATGTGTTGAAGATGGACGACCCCTTTAGACACTCCACGGTGAAAGGTGAGGTCCACCTTTTGCGTCATGGTTGGTCCCACATATGGACGCTCCTATATGCTTCCGATGTGTCTGTAGACACTAATCACAGCCACTAAAACATGCTCAGCTTGGATCGACAAACGAGTGGTCGCGATGCAGTCTTCTTGAGCTACTTCAGTACTCCATCTCCACCATAGAAAACTATAGAAAACTGTCCAGCTTTCTATCTTTACGGCTTTATTTCCTTCAGTGCCACAATCATGCTTGATTTTATTCCTTTTTAGGCCTTTAAACGTCCTGATAAGCTTGGATCATCTCTAGCTTCCATTAAGCTCTTGAACAGCAAAAATTCATATAATGGTGGCTAATTAAGAGAAAAGTGATGAGAATGATCTTATTAACTAGGGTTAATTCTATAAAATTAAGCACTTAACAACGACTCACTAATTAAGCTGCCCGGTGGAAGCGGATTGCGTGGTTTGCAACCTCAATGGTGTGTTGACTTCACAAAGTTTTGTGGCCCCACCATGATGTATGTGTTACATTCGCACTATCCATCCACTTGGCGAGATCATTTTAAGGCATGATCTTGAAAGCCAAGCAGATCCAAAGCTCAAGTGAACCACACCACATAAAGCAGTGGAGTTAATGATGCCCACCATCAAAACTTTTTGAGGTCACCATGATGTTTATTTGCGACCCAACCTGCTCTTAAGGTCATGCCCACGGGGCAGGTTGGCTAGGTAGCAACCCTAACACCGGCCATCCAATTGGTGTCAATGTGTTGTGGGCCCTACCATAATGTATGTGTTTTATTTGTGTTGTTTGTCCATTTTTGCCTGCTTACGTTAGGGCACATGCCAAAAAAAGATGCAGATCTAAATCAAAGGTGGAGCACATCACGGAAACATGAGGGATGGAACGCTTGACATTGAAAACTCTCCGTGGCACAAAAGTCTTGGATCAAGTTGATATTTGTGTTCTCCCTTCATCCAGGTCTTTGTGACTATTGGAATACGTTAGATAACAAATAAATATTAAGAAGCTTTTAATGGTGATATACAGTCAACACTGTTTTCTTGTGGTGTGGGCCAAGTTAGATTTGGCTCTCTCAGCTGGCAAAATAGATGGACCGCATGGATGAAACACATACATCATGGTCGGGCTACACCACTTTGACACCAGTTAACTGGCTAGTGTTGGGGTCAGTAGCCGAACGGATGAGGAGAAAAAAACAAGATCTAAAACTTGTGTTGCCCATCTGTGTTCAATTCTCATTGTTTTATGTGGTGTGGTCCTTGAGCTTTGGATATGCCACATTTTTTGGCTCATACCTTTAAATAATCTCGCCAAATGGATAGACGGTTTGGATATAAGACATATCATAGTGGGCCTACAGAATTTGGTGACGTCAACACACAACCGAGCTGGGTGGGTTGTGGTACACTACGCAATCCGCTTCCCTGCTCCGTATGTTTGCAGAGCGGTAGCCCACCTAATGAGTGGACCTTCCTGGATGTTTTTTAATTTTTTTTATTCATCTGCGGGATGAAGACCTTATGAATGGCCAAATAAACGGCACGCTTGCGTTAAAATAAATAAACTTAGCCATCCAAATCGTGAGCCTGGATTTAGAAAGCTGATAAAGCAGAAATGAATAAAAAATAAATCAACTTTCCTAATGCAACAAGCAGATGTACACTAATCATAGTTCATAGGTCAGGACCGCTCAATCGATTAGATTTTTGGACGGTGTCGTATCTACGGTGGGTCCAGCGAGTTTGACAGTTTGATTTGAGTGACATTATGCCACTCGCACAATTTCTCATTAGATGAACCGGCATTTTCCTATTTCTCTTTAAAGCATATTCCGTTTTAGCGGAAGAAGGGGTATTTTGGGCGGATTTTGTTGGAAGCGGATTCCGTACTGAGTAAAGTACGGAGTAAACTCTGCGGGTCCACCGTGATTTATGTATTTCATCCACTCCGTTCATCCATTTTAACAGATAATTTTATAGCTTTTGACACAAAAATAAGCATATAAAATGCTAAAGTGGACCACAACGCAATAAAATCATGTGGATTAAATCAGTACGATTGAAAAATTCTTTGGTGCCGTGGAAGTTTGGGATCAAGCTGATATTTGTTTCTTTCCCTTCATCAATGTCTGTGTGATCTTGTGAACAGGTTGGATAGGGCTCTCAATGGACTGGATCCGGATCGGATCCAGTTGGATCCAGCTCAAGTATTTCTGTAGGCAGATTTGGATCCAACTCGAATCCAAAAAGTGATATCCATATCCGTTCCATTTATAAATGGTTAGATCCATATCCATATCCGATCCAAAATCCATAGAACCATCGGATTCGGGTCAGATCTATTTAAAATCTGCGCCCATTACAAATTTAAAAGAATATATAATATAATATATTTAATTTAGTAGAAAAATGATATAAATCATACTGTTTACTGTGGTATGGTCGACCTAAAATAATCTGTAATACGGATGGCTAGCATGAATATAATACACAGAAGGTCACAATGAGTCCGATCTTAATCGGATTTGAATCAAACTCAGATATTTTCTTGTCAATTTAAATCCAGTCCGTTTAAGTAATTGGACCTATTCTAAAATCCAAATCCAGTCCATTTAACTAATTGGACCTATTTTAAGATCCAAATCTACATTATACGGATTCAGAGCGAATCGGATCTTGGATTTGACCCGCTCCATTGAGAGCGGTTGGATGACAAATAAACATCACTGCAGGCCTTAGAAACGTTTCAAGTGTGGAAATTATTATGCTCACTGTTTCTTGTGGTATGGTTCACCTAGTTTTGAATATGCTTCAATTTTGGTTTCACTCTTAAATGATCCGGAAAAGTGTATGGATGGTGTAGATAAACTACGTACATTTACAGTGGGCCAACTGCGTTTACTCAGTGAGATAAGAGCGTACTGAGCAACAACTCAGGACGCAAGTCCACCGTGATGTATTAGTTTTATCCACGCCGTTCATCCATTTCGAGGGATCATTTTAGGGTACTGTCCAAAAACAATATTCAGATCCCTAGAAGTTTTGGATCAAGCTTTGTGTTTTCTCTTCATCCATGTGATATTTGTGTTTTCTCTTCATCCATGTGTATATGACCTTGTGAACAGGTTGGATGGAAAGTAAACATGATCGCAGACCTTAAGAAGGTTTCATTGTCACCGTTGCTTTCTATTGTGCGGTCTACTTAGATTCGGATTGCCTCAAATTTTGGGATCATATCCTAAATGGATGGACGAGGGAATAAAACAAAAACATCAGGGTGACCCCACAAAGACCCTTACCTGTACGGGATATATTCGAGGCACGCAATCCGCTTCCAGCTGTTTCCGACCTGTCCCTTTCTGATTGTTGGGATATTTTGTTCAGAGTCCAAAAATATCTAATGAATCATAAAATATCTATAGCCACGTAAAATATCTAAAGAATCATCATACCCGAAGTAGATGGGTTGCCGATGCCTATGCATATGCCTATGCCTATGCCTACGCCTACGGAGACCTCGGATCCACCGAGGTGGGTGGGATCCCTGACTGTGGGGCTCACAGTAATGTATTAAATCCACACCGTCCAACCATTTTGAAAGCTCATTTGAAGGCTTGATCCAAAAAATGAAGCTGACTCAACTATTAGGTGGACCACACCATAGAAACCGTCGTGATTGAATCTCTACCATTAAAAACTTCATGGATTCCACTTGAATGTTTATTTGCCATCCAAACTGTTGATAAGGTCACAAAGACATAGATTAAGAGACCACATAAATATCATCTTGATCCAAAGGTTTTGTAATTTGTGGCCCACAGGAAGTTTTTAATGGTCAATCACCACTATTTCCCGTATTATGGCCCATTAGGGATTTTGATCTGCTTCATTTTTTGGATCATCCCCTTAAAATGAATTTTCAATACGGATAGACGGCGTGGATCCACTCAGCTCGGTGGATCCAGTGTCTCATCTAATCTGCTCCCCTTTGCCTATGCCAACCGCTCTCATCACTTCATTGGTCGAAGGCACTACCCAATCCGCGTCCCATCCGTTATTGAGATCGTTCAAGGCTCACGTGCCGACTCCGCACACGTTTAACATCTTATCCACTTACAAGTCATCAGGTTGGTCCCTCCATTGAGCGGATGCGATCCGCCTGTAACCCCAGTCTGTGAGTGGGCCACACCATTGGAAACAATGTGGACCGTTGAAACCTTCCAGAGGTCCACTGGGACGAAGGACAACAAAAATATTTCAAAATGGTCCAAAACATCTGTCACCATCATAGGAAGGTTTTCAGTGGTGGACGTTCAATCACCACTAATTTCTTTTGTGGTGGGGTCCACTTTAATTTTTATTCTGTCTTCTTTTTTAGCGATGATATCCTAACATAGGTGGCGCGACTGAGAACATCGTGTATATATAAAAACAAACAGAAATCGAGGTGGGCCCACAGGCGAGTAGAGTACTCGTGGCCAGCCTATTTATCATGTCCAGTTATTATGTAAGCTATTAGTGTTCCTTGAATACTTATGACTTCTGGCGCAGATATTTTTTCAAGTAACCAACGGTCCGCTTGATGAGTGGACCGAATGCCACCTAACGTGTGGTTGGGATCTCGCAACTTCATCACGGGTTTGCATGTGTTCTGTGGGTTTAATCTGTCGTAACTTGGCACAAAATTCAAGCCTATCTCGTCATATGGGTCACATCATTTAAATCAATTAGAAACCGATAGTCCAACTGAAACGGGAGCTGATTAGATGAGACCCCGGATCCACCGAGGTGGGTGGGAACCTGACTGTGATATATGTGACTTAATCCACGTGTTCCATCTTTATTGAAAGTTCATTTTAAGGCATAATCCAAAACATGAAGCAGTTCCAAATCCTGGGCATTAGTAGAAGGAAACAGTGGTGATTGACCATTCAAAATGCTCCGTGGGCTATAAAAGTTTTGGATCAAGATGATATTTATGTGGTCTCTTCATCCAGGTGTTTGTGACTTTCTCAAAGCCAGTTAGCCCAGCTAGTAGAGGCCTCTTACGTCTCAACTGCTGGTCTCGGATTTGAAACCCACAAACACATGGTGTGTGCGTTGCATGACTAACTCAAAAAAGACAAAAAAACAAAAAAAGCCTCATAGTCAAGGGTCCCACCCACCTCGGTGGATCCAGGGTCTCACCTAACCCGCTCCCCCAACTGAACATACGAGGGTGGCCCACCTAATGAATTCTTCTGTCTGATTTTCAAGAAAGATGATCTTCATGGTGCGGCTTACTATTTTCTTGCCGCAGCAGCCTGTCAGCAGCAATGATGGTATCGCACCACAGGCTGGATGGTTGTTATTGCAGGGGCACTTTGGTGGATCCCTGACTTTGGGCCCACCATGATGTATTTCACTTACATCCACACCGTCCATCCGTTTTTAAAGATCATTTCAGTTCGTGAGCCAAAACTTGAAGTATATCTGAATCTCATGTGGACCACACCACAGGAAACAGTGGGGATTGCCCATTAAAAACTTCCCGTGGTCCACAAATTTTTTTGTATAAAGCTGATATTTTTGTGGTCTCTTCATCCATTGGATAAAGCTGATATTTGTGTGGTCTCTTCATCTAGTGGATAAAGCTGATATTTGTTTGGTCCCTTCATCTAGGTCTTTGTTACCTTATCATCAGGTTGGTTGGATGGAAAATAAACATTCCGGTGGCCTATAAAAAGTTTCTATTGGTGGGTATTCAATCACCACTGTTTGCTTCATGTAGTGTAGTACACCTAAAATTTGAATCTGCTGAAATTCTTTTGGATCATGCACTAAAATTAGCTGTCCAGATGGTGAATGTATGTGGTTTATCACGCAGTCCATCCATTTTTCCATATCATTTTAAGGGCTGAGAACAAAATTGAAGCGTATCCAAATCTCAAGTGGACCATACCATATGAAACAGTGGGAGGAATGATTTCCACCGTTGAAACTTTTCTAGGGACCACAGTCATATATGTCATATCCACATGGTCCATCCATTTTTTAGATCATTTTATTGCACGAGCCCAAAAGCAGGCAGATACAAACCTCAAACCTTCCTAGAGCCCCACCATTATGTTTAATTGCCATCGTCTGGTTCATTTCAGTTTTAAGCTCATTCTCTTCAATGACCAGCCAACATGGATAGGTGATGACAATATAACACATACATCATTTTCGGGCTAACTGAAGTTTGCAACGTCAACACATACATCATTCATGTCGGTCGTGTGTGACATATTACGCAACCGAGCGCGACTGAGAGCGAATTAGGTGTTACTCGGGGAACAGCTTAGTGGGTGTTATCCCCATAGTGTGTCCCACATGGATGAATTTTGTATATCCACGCCGTTCATCCGTTTCTCCAGCCCAATTGAGGATGTGGTTCCAAAAATGATGCAGATCCAAATCTCAAGTGGACCATACCACTGGAAACAGTGTTGATAGAGTGCCCCACACCATTAAAAATTCCAAAGAGCCCATTGTAAGGTTTTGGTAATGTTTATTTGCCATCTAAGCTGTTGATAATGTCACCAAGATCTGGATGAAGGGAAAATATAAAGATCAACTTGATCCAAAACTTTTGTAACCACAAAAAGTTTTTAATGATTATTCATCACCGTTTCTGATATTTGGATCTTCTTAGGGCTTAGGATCACATACTAAAATGAGATGGAAAAACAGATGGACGGTGTGGATATATAAAAATCAAGATGGACCCCACACGGTTATGGTAACACCCATTAAGCTGTTCCCCATGTTGCAGCTAATTATCCACCCTTACGGGATTTTAAATGCTATAACCCTAGGGTGTGGCTATTTTTACAAAAAGTTAAATTTCTAATGAGGCTCATCTTTTTTGGCCTTTTCACGCGTCGGAAATGCCCCTCAGACCACCGTACGTCCACGAAGAGGAGGAAGCCCCCTTAGGTGTTACAAAGGGGCTCCACCATGGGCCCCACTATGATGCATGTATTACATCCACACCGTCCATCCATTTGGAGAGACCATTCTGGATGATGAGCTAAAGAATAAAGCATATCTAAAGCTCAAGCAGACCTCACTAAAGAAAATAATGGGGATTGATGTCCTATCATTAAAAACTTCTTGGGGTCACAGAAGTTTTCGATCAAGCTGATATTTGTGTTTTCCCGTCTTCCATCTCTGTGTGAACTTATGAGCAGGTTGGATCTCAAATAAACATCATGGTGGGCCTTAGGAAGGTTTCAACAGTCACATCACAATCCCTACTGTTTCCTTTGGTGGGGTCCAATTGAGAATTATATTTGTCTCATTCTTTAGATAATTCCCTAAAATGCTCTCCAAATGGATGGACGGTGTAGATACAACACAGACATCACGATGGGGCCCACAGAAGTTGGTGACGTCACTTTAGTAGGGCGGAAGCCCTCTGACCACCTGCTTCTACGTATGTCCATGAAGAGGCAGAAGCCCTCTTGGGCGTTACAAAGGGGCTCCACTGTGGGCCTCACTGTTAGTGCACTTTTCTGTGGCATACTAGTGCACCTTGTTTGTCAATCACTTACGTCAGTGAGTCTAGTGTCGGTTGAGCTTAATGAAGATGAAGACCGAAGACTTAGATGGCCCCGCTGCATTAAGGAAGAAGAATCAGGTAAAAGTGATGCCTTGGTGCCTTAACCTTGACCAAAACCCAACCCCTTTGCTTCTTTGATGACCTTGACCATGATTAGGAAACCTTTAGTCATCAAAGATTGGCCCTAGGTGTCCAAATAGTGCACCCAAATCGTGGCCAATGCGATGGGTTGTGAGAGAGGAGGGTCAGCGAACATTCAGGCTGAACCCAGGCCTGTCCGACCGGTCACGACCGGTCGGCTGGGTTGGGCCGACCGGTCAAGACCAGTCGGACAGTCCCTGTCCAGAATCCAGTGTGCAGGCCATTGAGGCCCGACCGGTCTTGACCGGTCGGCTGGGCTGGTCCGACCGGTCGCGACCGGTCGGACAGACCCCCAAGTTGGACAGCAACCTCCTTGACTTCACTGGCCTTTGGCCGACCGGTCGGGACCGGCTGGGACCGGTCGGAAGGAGCCATTTTTGCCCGTTTTATGACCGTTGGAGCTCATTTTTCCTATATAAGGAGCTCGGTTTTTGGGCATATGAGAGAGGGTTTTGAGAGCCTATTCCCCACACCTGTTATACATCATATGAGGCCTCAAAGAGGAGGGTTTCAAGTCATATCCCTTGTGTTTTAAACACAAGTGTGGGCATTCAATTGCAATATAGAGATGACTTGATTCCTCTCTCTAATCTAGAGGTGAGACACTATTCCATATAGGCATATCCTTTGTTCAAGACCTCTAGAAGACCCTCTAGGTGAATTTCCTAGTTAGAACAAGCTACGTATCCCATGTAGGAGATTCAACCATCCTCCTATCACCTTGGGCATCTCAAAGGCATCACATGCAAGGTGTTTGATCGAGTGTAGCTGAGGCATTGGCGACGCAACGACGACACGATCGAGGGAGCAAGGGAAGCTGATTGAAGCACGGGAGAGTGGAGATCAAGCAACCCGAACCGGAGCTAAACAAGGGGCTCATCCGACAAGTAAGGTTGTCCTTTTTGAGAGTCCATTTAGAGTTTGTTTGTCAAACTCGATCTAGGGACGTTAGCCGTTCCTTGTCCCGTTTGCCGGGCCTAAACTAAGTCTCCAAGGGGGAGCCTCCGTCACGGGAGTGAACATGATTCGGATTGAGAGTTAGCTTATGTCCAAAACTCCGTTTGGGTTGAGAGTTAGCCCTTTGTCCAAAACTCCGGTCATGGTTGAGAGGTGAACCGGTAAAACCTCCGTGTAAAGGTTGAGAGGTGAACCTCATTTAAAACCTCCGATAGTGAATGCCGGTGTACTCAAAGGTGTTGAGTACTTGAACCGGGAGTGGAGTAGACAAGTAGTTGAACCACTATACATGCTTGTGTTTGTGATTGAATTGAGCAAATTGATATCTTAGCATTGTTAGTTTAATTGTCTAATTATGAATATGTTGAGCTCTTAATTGTGCATATTCTAACCCCAATTCATCACTCATTATGCACGGTTTACATGTTTAAAGGACTATTCTAATGTATCATTTGGGATTGTAGGAACAAGAGGGAGATTTCACAAATTGAAGACTAAATGGAGCTCTTTAAGAGCATTGAAGACCATAGGATGAAGAGAAAAGAAGGACCAAAGAAAGCCAAGGCAAGGAGAGAAGAGAAAAGAAGAAAGAAAGAAAGAAATAAAGGAGAAAGAAGGCTAGACCGGTCGGCTGACCGGTCAGCCAAAGACGCCCGACCGGTCATGACCGGTCGGCTACACACGCTGGAACAAGCTCGGCTTGGTCCGACCGGTCATGACCGGTCGGCCATGTTTGCTAGATCAATGGAAAGTCACTCCGACCGGTCATGACCGGTCGGCTGTGCTCTCTGGACTGTTGCAAGTGAAGTCCGACCGGTCATGACCGGTCGGCCATGCGTAAGAAGCTATTTCTAATTCCGGATTCCGGATTTCTCTGCGCAATTGCGTAGTTTTACGTGAAATCTGGAGTTCTCTTGCGAAAAGGACACCTCCAAGCTATAAAAGGATGTATTCCCTTCATACCAAGGGAGGCTAGGACGTGGGGATTGCTCAGGAGACGGATTCGACTTCGGATTTCTAGTTTTCTTCCTGTTTTAGTTATTTTCTATGTTTTTAGAGGCTTCTAGTTCAACGATGTTAGAGATGAACTAAAACCTCTTAGCTAGGGCTAAGAGGTGAAGCTTTTGATTCGTTTTTGATGGATTAATGCAACCTAGGTTTCCTTTTGTGTTTTAATTGATGAATTTTAGTTCTATATGAGTTTGAATCAAGTACTATGTTGGCTTTTACTTTGATCTCTTGATGACTCCGGGCTCATGTGATTCTTAGTGATCCTAACTTAGTATCTTAGATTTTCGAGCATTGTTTATGCTTGTGTAGTTCATTGATCTACCATCGACTCCGGGCATGGTAGACGCTTTGATTGCCTTGTATGCAATGGCTTGATTTTCATGTGGGAACTCATTCAACTAAAGTTCTTATCTTTTGTATATAATTTGGAAATAGTTGTTTATTGATTGATTTTGATTTAATTAGAGTTCTAATCATGAGTTGTAATCAAGTCTAGTGACAGGATTTGGTGAAAGCTATGATTATGAATCTCAACTAGATTGGAAAGAGGCTTGGCCTATACAATTGAGTATGCCCAAGGCCTGAGCATGGTTGTGGGAATCAAATCAATGAATAAGCACTTGTTTTAGATAATTGTTGATTGAACCGCTCTATATTCCAATCGGATAGAGAAAGGAATTCGATTCCGATTGAGTTATGAGAGACCTAGTTGTGTTGATGCATTGAAACTATCAAAAGTGGATCCTTGGCGCTCTAGTGCCTTTTTAGATTGAAATTACCTTAACAATTCACTGTTGAAACTCAAATCATTGTTTTCCAGCTTTAGTTCTTAATAGGATCTTAATTACTAGTTATTTTAGTTAAATTCTGAGAATACCCATACATAAATCTCTGTGGGAACGATACTCGGTCTTTCCGAATTATTACTACTTCGCAACCCTACACTTGGGGAGTGAACAGAATGCTTGATAGGAATGTATGCTAGGCACTTATTAGGCATCTACACACAAGATGTACCTTCACTAGTTGTGTAGACTTGAGCTCATTGATCCATTCTCATAAGTCTACTTAGGTTGCATAGGTTAGGAGCTTGATTAGTTAAATCTTTGTTTACCTATGCATGCTTTAGACTAGGGTGTTTATTGCTTAATCATATGTTAGTCTTGTGATTGGACCCACTTAGGCTTGGAAGCCGAAGTGTTGTTGCTTACTTAGTTTGATTTGTTGTATTATATAAGTAGGCGAAAAGAATTTCAAAAAAAGGTCCTAATCACCCCCTCCTATAGGTTTAGCCATAATTCTAGTTGCTCTTACGCTTTCGCATATACATACGTGGGTGTCGTGTTAGACTACCGACGTAATTTCAATTGGTATCAGAGTGGGTTGCTCTTCAAGGACGTAACCGTCTAGAGTAAGATCCGGTACCGGAGCACTAGCATCATGTCTAACCAAAAAGGAGAATCTATGTTGCCTCATGTTGAACTATAAGTAAAATGATTAGTTGAGGTCAACAATAACTAGGGTAGGAACTATTGTCATATCCCCTACCGAACATTGCTCTCCAACTTGGAATGAACCTAATGGAGAAAATCTAGGATAGATGAATTCCCTCCCAACAAGCATGTTGGGTCCTATTTATCATACCCAAGGGGGTTGTGATCTAGGTTAGGTGACCTTAGGAGACCATATTGAGCTCTAATAAATATCTGAGGATTAAGCCTCATTTTGAGCATATTGATGAACTTGAGGAATTTAGCCTCTTTGGATCTATAGGAAAATCTGAGGATTTCAGCCTCATGCTTGAACTTATGGGCAAATCAGAGGATTCAAGCCTCATTAGCCCAAATACGGTAGTTTAGCTTTGCTTTAATTTGAATATTTTCTTGCTAGTCTATCATCCGGCTTAGATTAGCTAATCATCTTGAGTTTTATGCTTCATTGAATGCTAATCTTTGCTTAGTATTGGTCTTGATATACCAATAGGGGAGGTTGGTTGATTGGGCTATAAGCCCTTTGTGCTTTTATTGCAAATGTATATCTTTGACCAATTATGCATGATTAACTATGCTTAGATAGTTACATTTTCTTGTTAATCATGTTCCTTAGCTTGCTCCATGTATTTATGATTCATGCACCCTATACTCTCCTTGTTAGCATGTGCTTATAGTTATAATTATGACATTCTATCTACTCTTACCTTAGCTTTATTGATATATCATTAAGGGGGAGAGAATAGTTTGTCAATTGCTAACAAAAAGGGGGAGAAAGATCAAGTCCCACCAAAACTAGTTTGCTATGTTTTGTGATGCAGGGATTGGCAGGTTATGGGGGAGCAAACTGAAGTGGAGCAGCTTAGATTAGGTATGTCAAGAGTCCTGTATTTAATGCTTTATCAATGTAATATCTTGAACATGTATTTTGTTTTGGTAGGTTAGGTTTTTGTAAGTAATTGACAAAGGGGGAGATTGTTAGTGCACTTTTCTATGGCATACTAGTGCACCTTGTTTGTCAATCACTTACGTCAGTGAGTCTAGTGTCGGTTGAGCCTAATGAAGATGAAGACCGAAGACTCAGATGGCCCCGCTGCATCAAGGAAGAAGAATCAGGTAAAAGTGATGCCTTGGTGCCTTAACCTTGACAAAAACCCAACCCCTTTGCTTCTTTGATGACCTTGACCATGATTAGGAAACCTTTAGTCATCAAAGATTGGCCCTAGGTGTCCAAATAGTGCACCCAAACCGTGGCCAATGCGATGGGTTGTGAGAGAGGAGGGTCAGCGAACATTCAGGCTGAACCCAGGCCTGTCCGACCGGTCACGACCGGTCGGCTGGGCTGGGCCGACCGGTCAAGACCGGTCGGACAGTCCCTGTCCAGAATCTAGTGTGCAGGCCATTGAGGGTCGACTGGTCGGCTGGGCTGGTCTGACTGGTCGCGACTGGTCGGACAGACCCCCAAGTTGGACAGCAACCTCCTTGACTTCACTGGCCTTTGGCCGACCGGTCGGACCGGCTGGGACCGGTCGGAAGGAGCCGTTTTTGCCCGTTTTATGACCGTTGGAGCTCATTTTTCCTATATAAGGAGCTCGGTTTTTGGGCATATGAGAGAGGGTTTTGAGAGCCTATTCCCCACACCTGTTATACATCATATGAGGCCTCAAAGAGGAGGGTTTCAAGTCATATCCCTTGTGTTTTAAACACAAGTGTGGGCATTCAATTGCAATCTAGAGATGACTTGTTTCCTCTGTCTAATCTAGAGGTGAGACACTATTCCATATAAGCATATCCTTTGTCTAAGACCTCTAGAAGACCCTCTAGGTGAATTTCCTAGTTAGAACAAGCTACATATCCCATGTAGGAGATTCAACCATCCTCCTATCACCTTGGGCATCTCAAAGGCATCACATGCAAGGTGTTTGATCGAGTGTAGCTGAGGCATTGGCGACGCAACGGCGACACGATCGAGGGAGCAAGGGAAGCTGATTGAAGCATGAGAGAGCGGAGATCAAGCAACCCGAACCGGAGCTAAAAAAGGGGCTCATCCGACAAGTAAGGTTGTCCTTTTTGAGAGTCCATTTAGAGTTTGTTTGTCAAACTCGATCTAGGGACGTTAGCCGTTCCTTGGCCCATTTGCCGGGCCTAAACTAAGTCTCCAAGGGGGAGCCTCCGTCACGAGAGTGAACGTGATTCGGGTTGAGAGTTAGCCTATGTCCAAAACTCCGTTTGGGTTGAGAGTTAGCCCTTTGTCCAAAACTTCGGTCATGGTTGAGAGGTGAATCGGTAAAACCTCCGTGTAAAGGTTGAGAGGTGAACCTCATTTAAAACCTCCGATAGTGAATGCCGGTATACTCAAAGGTGTTGAGTACTTGAACCGGGAGTGGAGTAGACAAGTAGTCGAACCACTATACATGCTTGTGTTTGTGATTGAGTTGAGCACATTGATATCTTAGCATTGTTAGTTTAATTGTCTAATTATGAATGCTTGATAGGAATGTATGTTAGGCACTTATTAGGCATCCACACACAAGATGTACCTTCACTAGTTGTGTAGACTTGAGCTCATTGATCCATTCTCATAAGTCTACTTAGGTTGCATAGGTTAGGAGCTTGATTAGTTAAATCTTTGTTTACCTATGCATGCTTTAAACTAGGGTGTTTATTGCTTAATCATATGCTAGTCTTGTGATTGGACCCACTTAGGCTTGGAAGCCGAAGTGTTGTTGCTTACTTAGTTTGATTTGTTGTATTATATAAGTAGGCGAAAAGAATTTAAAAAAAAGGTCCTAATCACCCCCTCCTATAGGTTTAGCCATAATTCTAGTTGCTCTTACGCTTCCGCATATACATACGTGGGTGTCGTGTTAGACTACCGACGTAATTTCAATTGGTATCAGAGCGGGTTGCTCTTCAATGACGTAACCGTCTAGAGTAAGATCCGGTACCGAAGCACTAGCATCATGTCTAACCAAAAAGGAGAATCTATGAGACAGATTTTTCGAGATCATTTTAAGCCTTTGGCCCAACTTTGAGACAGATTTAGATCGTAGGTGGGTCACATCATAGGGAACGGTTGGGACAATAACGTCCACTATAGATCCCCCTTGAGCACTATGGGTTCTCCTGAGCTTAAGGAAGGCTTCAATGGTAGGTATCATTGCCCTCACTCTTTTATGATTGTGGGGCTTACAAGGCCTTTGAATCAAGCTAATATTTGTGTAGTCCCTTTATACAGGTCTATATGACCATATCAACAGGTTTGGATGACAATTAAAGATCAAAGTGGCCCTGAAAAAGTTTCAACAGTGGACATCCCTATCCCAATTGTTTGCTGTGGTATGGCCCACCTGAAATCTGTTAGTGTACTTTTCTGTGCCATACTAGTGCATCTTATTTGTCAATTATGTAGGTCAGTGAGTCTAGTGTCGGTTGAGCTTAAAGAAGACGAAGACCGAAGACTCAAGCAGACTTGTTCCATCAAGGAAGAACAAATAGGTAAACAAGATGCCTTGGTGAGCCTTGAGCCTTGAACCTTGAACCAAAACCAAAACCAAAACCAAAACCAAAATCAAACCTCTAGATGACCTTGATCCATTAGGCATACTTGTAGTCATCTTATACTGGCCTTAGGTGTCCCAAAAGACCACTAAAAGATGGCCAAAGAGGTTGCCTTTGCTGATGTGAAACACATCTCAATATGGCTAGAAAATTAGGTCTGCCGACTGCTCCCGACGTATGGCCGACCGGTCGTCAGAGCCTTAAATGGGACAGCAAGCAGTCCAAGTCCCAGGCTTTAATTCGACCGGTCTAATGACTGGTCGGCTGGATTTTCCGACAGGTCGTAATCAACCTAGTGAGGATAGCAACAACACCTTCTGTCCAGGCCAAATAGACTGGTCGACCAGCAATATTCGACCAGTCGGCGACTCCTGGTCGACCGATCCCGACTAGTTGGTATAGAGCCATTGTCAACCGTTTTCTATCCATTGAAGCTTTTCTTACAAAATGGTTTGGTTCGATTTTTGGGGTAAAGAAAGAGATTTTAGTGCATTAAAAGCCATCATCATTGCCCATACGATTAGGCTCTAATCCTAAGCATTTCAAGTCATCTTCCTTGTGTTTGATCACAAGATGGAGCATTCAAAGCTCATGTGAAGATGGACTTACTCTTTCTTAATCTTTAGAAGTTTAGGCACCTTGACCATAGGTAGATCCTTCGTTAATACCTCTCTAAAGATCCTATTAGGTAGAATTCCTCTAGGCAACCAACTCCTACAAGTTGTAGAGAATTCATACCACCTCCTATCACCTTGGGCATCTCAAGAGCATCACATGCTAGGCGATTGATCGGTGGAGCTGAAGCATTGGCAACGCAGCGGCAACACGATCGGGGGAGCATTAGGGAGCTGTTTGAAGTACGGGAGAGTAGAGATTAAACAACCTAGGAAGGTGTTGAACAAGGGGCTCATCCAACAAGTAAGTGTCATTGTGAGAGTCCAGTTGCATTCCTTCCTCGTGAAGGATTGAGTGTGAGAGTTTGAATTTACAAACTCGATCAAGTCTCCAAAGGGACCTTCCGGCGGGAGCGAACACTGGGTTCTAGGATTAGAATTGAAGGGTAAGAAGGATCCTTGTCAAACTCCTGGGTTGGATGGAACGTGTAAACATCTTGGTTGAGAGATGAACCAGTAAAATCTCTGTCATAGGTTGGGAGGAACCTTGTCAAACTCTTCGATGGGGTGGAATCAATTTGAAACACCTAGGTTGGGAGGAACCTGATTTAAACTCCATAGTGAATGCCGTTGTGCTCAAGGGATGAGTACTTGAACCGGGAATGGAGTATACCCATAGTCGAACCACCACACATGCTTGTGTTTGTGATGTATTTGAGCACATTGTTAATCTAACTTTGTATGTTTTAATTTCTTAATAATTCATGCTTGATTAGAATGTATGCTAGGCACTAGATATGAACATTTACACACAAGATAAACTTTCACTAAGTAGTGTAGACTTGAGCTCATATGATCCATTCTCGTATAGTCTACATAGGTTGTATAGATTAGGCGCTTGATTTGTTAAATTATTTGATTATCTATGCATGCTTATGCTAGATTGTTTAGTTTCTTATTATATGCTAGACTTGTGATTAGACCCACTTAAGCTTGGAAGCTAAGTGTTCTTACTTAATTAGTTTATAATGGCTAATTAGTTTAATTAGGCAAGAGATTTTTAAAAGGTCCCAATCACCCCCCTCTAAGAGACTTAGTCATAGTTCTACAAGCTTCGCCAAGTTTTCGTGTATGTGTGTAGGGTGTCGTGTTGAACTACTGACACAATTTCAATTGGCATTAGAGCGGGTTGCTCTTTAAGGGTTTAACCATCTAGAGTAAGATCCAATACCGGAGTCATAACACGATGTCTACCCAAAAGAGGAGTAGTTTTGTTACTCGACCACCATATTTTGACGAGTCAAATTATGCGTACTGGAATGCCCAGATGCGTGCATTCTTAATGTCCCTTGATCCAATGATATGAGACATTGTAGAAGAATGATGGACTGCACCAGTGGAAATGGTGGATCGAGATGGAGTTCCAGTTACCCAACTCAAACTTATGAGAAATTGGAGTGACCGAGAGAGGTCTCATTGTGGCTACAATGCCAAGGGTCTTAATGCAATCTTTTCTGTCGTCTCATCTGATGAACTTAATCGTATATGTAATTATAGGACTAACAAATTAGCTTGGGAGATCCTAGAGACCACTCATGAGGGAACGTCTACCGTCAAACGTTCAAAATTACAACTCCTCATTACATAATTTGAAAATATTAAGATGGATGAGGATGAAAATATCATGAATTTCTTTACTAGATTGAACTTAATTTATAACTCCATGTGTGGCTTAAGAGAATGGGTTTTGGATGGAAAAAATTGTAGAACAATTCTTAGATCCCTCCTGGAGAGATTTAGCTCCAAAGTCATTGCCTTAGAAGAGTGTAGAGACATAGATAATATGAAAGTAGAAGAACTCTTAGGTTTCCTACAAACTCATAACTACACTTTAAGGCCTGCTCTAAAAAGAAAAATATTGCTTTGAAGACTTCACGTAGGCACTTACATAGGAAAAAGAAGGTTGAGAGCGAATCTTCGAAAGATAGCGATAATGAGGATGATGAACTAAATAAAAAGTTCAAGAGATATCTTAAACTTAAGAGATGGAGAAGTTATGACAAAAAGGATAAGAATGATGAGAAATTTAAAGAAAAATCATTCAAATCCAAAACCTTTCAATGTTACAACTGTGATGGATATGGTCATATTGCCAATGAATGTCAAGGAAAGCCCAAAAGACGTGGCAAGAAGGCCATGACAGCAACATGAGATGACATAGATTAGTCCAATATGAATTTGCTAACTCCGCTAGTGATGGGAGCAAAAAACCAGTGATAATTCTCATTGCTACCACCATTACCTCTCTTTTCCCCTAATTTAAGAGAGGATTCCAACCATTTTCCCTTCTAATAGAAGGAGTTCCCAACCCCTCACCTCATGTTGCATTTGTTAGTGCACTTTTCTGTGGCATACTAGTGCACCTTGTTTGTCAATCACTTACATCAGTGAGTCTAGTGTCGGTTGAGCCTAATGAAGATGAAAATCGAAGACTCAGATGGCCCCGTTGCATCAAGGAAGAAGAATCAGGTAAAAGTGATGCCTTGGTGCCTTAACTTCGACCAAAACCCAACCCCTAACCTCTTTGATGACCTTGACCATCTTAGGAATACTCTTAGTCATCATAGTGTGGCCCTAGGTGTCCTAAAAGAACACCCAAACCTTGGCCAATATGAGGGGGTTGAAGGATTCATGGGTCATCAAACAACCGAGCTGATCCCAGGCCTGTCCGACTGTTGAACCTCCAATTTATACATTGCATTGCCCAGTACATCACATTATATGCAAGGTTTTCATGCTTAAAAGGCCTATCTAATGCATGTTTTGTTATTTCAGGAATGAGAGTGGAATTCACCCAATTGGAGACTAAAAAGAGCCATTTGAAGCCATTGAATGAAGAAGAAAGAAGGACCAAAGAAAGTAGAAAGAGAGGAGAAGAAAGGAAGAAAGAAGCAAAATGAGAAAAGCAGAAACAGAGGTCAAGACCAGTCGTGCGACCGGTCGTCCATTGCTAGGACCGATCATCCGACCAGTCCGATTATGCACAGAAGAAGAAATTTCACAGAAGGTCTTTGGACCATTCACGACCAGTCGTGCGACCGGTCGTCCGATGCTCAGACCGGTCGTGCGACCGGTCCTTCAATCAAAATTTAAAGACGGATTTTTAGCAAAACTCACTGGACCATTTTCGACGTTTTGCGACTGGTCGTTAGGGAGCTCAGAGCGGTCGTGCGACCGGTCGTTTGCATAATAAAGCTTCTCCGTGAAGCTCCGAGATTTTCTGCGCAGTGCGTAACCTTGCGCAATTTCTGGATGTTTCCGACGCAAGGGGCTTCCACACTATAAAAGGACACCTAGGGACTCTTCCTAGGTCATCATAGAAGCCAAGGAAGGTCGTGGGAGAGGATGGAAGTTATCGTGGAGAGTCAGCAACCCTCCAATTTCTGGTTTTTCTAGTTTTTATGCTTTCTTATTTGAGTTCTAGTTGTAGTATGACAATGCTCGGCTAGAATCTCTCAGCTAAGGCTGAGAGGTGAAGCTTGTAGCTAATTTCATGTTTGATTTAAGTTAATTCAAGTAATTTTCAATTCAAGTTTGGATTTTTATTTATTTTAGTCCCTTAAGTTGGTAGTTTGAGATGTTTTATGAGAGTTCATGTGCTCCGGACATGAATTCTTTGCAATTCTCTGAGATTATCATATGATGCTTGTTTAGATTCGAATTATAGTAATCCTTGAGCAGGCCATAGTCCATAGGCATGGCTGTTACTCCGAAGGCTATGATTTTGAATTCTACATTGATTGAATGGGACTAGAACTTGGAAGTTCAGCTTGATTGGAATTGAATGTGTTTGAATGCTTTATTTTCCAACTAGATGAGAGATAGGACTTCAAATCTAGTTGTGTTCTCTACTTGGATTGATTGGATTGACATGAGATTGCTACAAGTGGATCCTTGAATGCCTTAGTACCTTAAATTACTAGTTTACATTAAGTTACTATTTTAGTTTAATTACTCAATTGAATTCTCATATCTATTGCAAACTAAGTTGCTGGAATAGTTTGAAAGTTGTTTCTAATTCCCTGTGGATCGACCTCAGTCTTACCGAGATTTATTACTACATTGCAGCCTTACACTTGAGGCGAGCGAACACCGAACGGTCAAGACCGGTCGACTAGACTGGTCTGACCGGTGAAGACTGGTAGGCCAGGCTGCCAGACCCACAGCAACTTGCTGTGTTGAAACAGGCAAGGGACCGATCGGTCGTGACCGGTTGGCTGGGCTGGTCCGACCGGTCTTGACCGGTCGGGTAGACCATTCTCCATCACAGCAGCCCCTGTCCACCTGTTTTACTGTGGCCGACCGGTCCAGACCGGTCATGGACCCTTGGCCGACCGGTCGCGACCGGTCGGCACTAGCCGTTTTCTGCCCGTTTTGTATCCGTTGCACACTTTTCTATATAAGGGCTTGGCTTGTTTTGAGGGGTAAGAAGAGGGATTTCGAGAGGAGTGAAGCCACCATTGTTGGAGACCATTTGAGGCTCATTCCCAACCTATGCAAGGCATCTTCCTTGTGCTTTAACACAAGATTGGAGCATTCCAAGCTCATAAAGAAGATGACCTTTATCCCCTCTTAATCTCTAGAGTCTGGAACCTTCTTGATTGACAAATCCTTGTCCAAAACTCTAAAATGAGATTGTTGTAGGAGAGAACCTCTAGGCAACCCATTCCCATCAGTTGTAGAGTTCTCAAACCTATTCTCCTGTCATCTTGGGCATCTCAAAGGCATCACATGCAAGGTGTTTGATTAAATGTGGCTGAGGCATTGGCGACGCAATGGTAACACGATCGTGGGAGCAAAGGAAGCTGATTGAAGCACGGGAGGGTGGAGATCAAGCAACCCAAACCGGCGTTAAACAAGGGGCTCATCCGACAAGTAAGGTTGTCCTTTTTTGAGAGTCCATTTAGAGTTTGTTTGTCAAACTCGATCTAGGGACGTTAGCTGTTCCTTGGCCCGTTAGCCGGGCCTAAACTAAGTCTCCAAAGGGGAGCCTCCGACACGGGAGTGAACGTGCGTCGGGTTGAGAGTTAGCTTATGTCCAAAACTCCGTTTGGGTTGAGAGTTAGCCCTTTGTCCAAAACTCCGGTTATGGTTGAGATGTGAACTAGTAAAACCTTCATGCAAAGGTTGAGAGGTGAACCTCATTTAAAACCTCCGATAGTGAATGCCGGTGTGCTCAAAGGAGTTGAGTACTTGAACCGGGAGTGGAGTAGACCCAAAGTCGAACCACTATACATGCTTGTGTTTGTGATTGTTTTGAGCACATTGATATCTTAGCATTGGAAGTTTAATTGTTTAATTATGAATGCTTGATAGAAATGTATGCTAGGCACTAGATTAGCACATCCACACACAAGATGTACTTTCACTAAGTGTGTAGACTTGAGCTCATTGATCCATTCTCATAAGTCTACATAGTTTGCATAGGTTAGGAGCTTGATTAGTTAAATCATTTATTTACCTATGCATGCTTAGACTAGGATTGTTTATTGCTTACTCATATGCTAGTCTTGTGATTGGACCCACTTAGGCTTGGAAGCCGAAGTGTTCTTGCTTACTTAACTTAATTTGTTGAATTGTGTAAGTAGGTGAAAAGAATTTCAAAAAAGGTCCTAATCACCCCCTCCTATAGGTTTAGCCATAATTCTAGTTGCTCTTTAAGCTTCCGTACATACGTAGGTGTCGTGTTAGACTACCGATGTACTTTCAGCATTTTATGAGGGAGTTGTGGAAATTAGTCACTCTTAGGATGATCAAACTAGAAATAATTAGTAAGGGTCACTAGAATCTGTATACTATAGGTATATCTAAGGATTTCAGCCTCATTTGTGAGCCTAGGGGTATATCAGAGGATTCTTGCCTCATTAGCCCACCTTTGATAGTTTAACCCTGCTTTTATTTAACATATTTGTTGTTAGATTATCACTCTGCTTAGATTAGCATAATCTTACTGAATTTATGCTTAATTGTATGTTAATCTATGCCTTAGTCATTATGCTTTCATGGTTATCCTAAATGACCAATTATGCATGATCAACTATGCATAAATAATTGCATTTTCTTATTGATCATGTTCCATTCATACTCCATGTTTTAATGTTCATGCACCCCATACTCTCCTTAGTTAGCACGTGTTTATTGTTATAACTGTAACATTCTACCTACTCTTACCTTAACCTTAATTAGTATATTATTAAGGGGGAGAGATTACATTGTCCATTGCTGACAAAAAGGGGGAGAGATTACATTGTCAATTGCTGACAAAAAGGGGAAGAAAGATCAAGTCCCACCAAAACAAGTTTGTTATGTTTTAAATGATTGACAGGTTATGTGGGAGAAACTGAAGAGGAGCTGCTTAGTTAGACATATCTCGAGTTATATTTTAATTCAAAATCGATGTAATCGAGTTCATGCAATTTTTGTTCATGGTAGGTTAAGTTTTTGTTCGTAATTGACAAAGGAAAAGATTGTTAGTGCACTTTTCTGTAGCATACTAGTGCACCTTATTTGTCAATTATGTAAGTCAGTGAGTCTAGTGTCGGTTGAGCTTAAAGAAGATGAAGATCGAAGGCTCAAGCGGACCTGCTACATCAAAGAAGAAGAAACAGGTAAGAGAGGTGCTTTGGTGAGCCTTGAACCATGAACCAAAATCAAAACCAAAACCAAAACCTCTAGATGACCTTGACCCATTAGGCATACTTATATTCATCTTAGATTGGCCTTAGGTGTCTCAAAAGACCACCCAAAAGATGGCCGAAGAGGTTGCCCTTATTGTTGTAAAACACATCTCAATATAGTTAGCAAATCAAGTCTGTCGACTGGTCTGGACCTATTGTCGATCGGTCGTCAGAGCCTTAAATAGGACAACAAGCAGTCTGAGTTCTAGGCCTTAATTCAACTGGTCTGACGACTGGTCGGTTGGACTGTCCGACCGGTCATGACCGACCTAGTGAGGACATTAACAACACCTTCTGTCCAGGCCAAACAGATCAGTCAGCCAGCAATATTAGCAATATTCGACCGGTCGGCGACCCCTGGCCGACTGGTTGGTATAGAGCCATTGACATCCGTTGAAGCTTTCCTTATAAAACGGTTTGACTCGATTTTTGGGGTAAAGAGAGAGATTTTAGTGCATTAGAAGCCACCATCATTGCCCATACTATTATGCTCTAATCCTAAGCATTCTAAGTTATCTTCCTTATATTTGATCATAAGATGGAGCATTTAAAGCTTATGTGAAGATGGACTTGCTCTCTCTTGATTTTTAGAAGTTTAGGCACCTTGACCATAGGTAGATCCTTCATCTAAACGTCTCTAACGATCCTATTAGGTGGAATTCCTCTAGGCAACCAACTTTTACTAGTTGTAGAAAATTCACACCACCTCCTATCACCTTGGGCATCTCAGGAGCATCACATGTGAGGTGATTGATTGGTGGAGGTGAAGCATTGACAACGCAGCGATAACACGATCGGGGGAGAATCATGGAGCTGATTGAAACACAGGAGAATGATGATCAAGCAACCCAAGAAGGCACTGAACAATGAGCTCATCCAACAAGTGAGTGTCATTGTGAGAGTTCGGTTGCACTCCTTCCTCGTGGAGGATTGAGTGGTAGAGTTTGAATTTACGAACTCGATCAAGTCTTCAAGGGGAGCCTCCGGCGGGAGCGAACGTTGGTTTCTAGGATTGAACTGAAGGGTAGGGATGATCTTTGTCAAACTCCTAGGTTGGATGGAACCTGTAAACATTCTAGTTGAGAGATGAACCAGTAAAATCTCCATCATAGGTTGTGAGGAATCTTGTCAAACTCCTCGATAGGGTGGAATCGATTTGAAATACCTAGGTTGGGATAAATTTGATTTAAACTCCCTAATGAATGCCGGTGTGCTCAAGAGATGAGTACTTGAACTGGGAGTGGACTAGACCCATAGTCGAACTACTATACATGCTTATGTTTGTGATATATTTGAGCACATTGTTAATCTAGCTTTGTATTTTTTAATTAATTAAGTATTCATGCTTAACTAGAATGTATACTAGGCACTAGATAGACACATTCACACATAAGATGTACTTTCACTAAGTAGTATAGACTTGAGCTCATATGATCCATTCTCATATAGTCTACATTGGTTGCATAGATTAGGTGCTTGATTTGTTAAATCATTTGATTATCTATGCATGCTTAGGCTATGTTGTTTAATTGCTTATTATATATTAGCCTTGTGATTGGACCCACTTAAGCTTGGAAGCTAAGTATTCTTGCTTAATTAGCTTAATTATGCAAGAGGTTTTTAAAATGAATTTTTAAATGGTCCTAATCACCCTCTCATCTAGGACTTAGTCATAGTTCTACAAACTCCACCAAGCTTCCACGTATGAGCGTAGGGTGTCGTGTTAGACTACCGACACAATTTCAAGATCTAGATCTAGCTCAAAATGGTGTGCAAAGCCTAAAATGATTTGGAAAAAATGATGGACGACATGGATGAAACATATACAACATGGTGGGTCCCACGAGTGGACCACCCGTCTATGCCCAAGAGGGCTTCCGCCTCTTCATGGTCATACGCAGGAGCAGGTAGTCAGAGGGGCATTTTTGACTCAAAGGTTTGCAATTTCTCCCGAAAAAGCTAAAAAAGATGAGTCTCATCAGAAATTAGACTTTTAGTAAAAATAGCCACACCTCTGGGCTATTGCAGTAAAAATCCTGCTCTTGACTTGGTTCCCTAACAGTGGGCCACATCGGTGTGTGCGTGTGTGTGTGTGTGTGTGTGTGTGTGTGTGTGTGTGTTTTTCTTAGTTGTATGTCCATTTCATGAGTCCATTTTATTGCATGGGCTCAAAAATGAAGGAGACCCAAATATAAGGGGAACCACACCACAGGAAAGAGTGGTTATTGAACACCCACCATAAAAAAAAAAAACTTCCTAGAAAACTTCCTAGAGCCCACTGTAATGTTTATTTGCCATCCGGTTGATAAGGTCTCGCGAAAACACAATTATCAGCTTGATCCAAAACGTTTTGGCCCACAAATTGTTTTTAATAGTCATTCATCATTGTTTCTTGCGTTGTAGTCCACCTGAGATTTGGATCTGCTTATTTTTGGCCCATGCCATAAAATGATTTGAAAAATGGGATAGACAGCGTAGATAATATAGCGCATACACTGAGGTGGACCCCATGGTCAGGGTCCCAGCCACATTGCTGGTCTGGGGTCGCAGCCTAGTGGCCCTCTTATTGGACGGTGCTTTGTGGCCCATCATGATGTTTGTGTTTTATCCATTCCATCCATCCATTTGACTAGATAATTTTATGGCATGAGCCCAAAATTTTAGGCAGATCCAAATCTCAGGTGTACCACACCACAGGAAAAATTGGTGATTAAATGCTCACCATTAAAAAGTTCTTGGGGCGCAAAACTTTTGGATGAACCTGAGTTTTTTATTTTATCATTCATCCAGATATGTGTGACCCGATCAACAGGTTGGATGGCAAATAAACATTACAGTGGGCCCCAGGAAGTTTTTAATGGTAGGTGGTCAATCTCCCCTGTTTTCCTGTGGTGTGATCCACTTGAAATTTCGATCTGTATTATTTTTGGGTTCCTAGACTAAAATAATGATTCAAAATGGATGGACGGTGTAGATAAAACAATTACATTATGGTGGGGCCAACAGAGCACCATCCACTAGCGACCACGGTGATGATAACGACGTCCACCATTGAAACCTTGCCAGGGCCCACCGTTATGTTTACTCGCTATCCAACCTGTTCATAAAGGTCACATAGACCTTGACGAAAGAAACACAAATATCAGCTCGACCCAAAACTTCTATGAACCCCGTGAAGTTTTCAACGGTCGGCGTTTAATTCCTGCCGTGTGATCCACTTGAACCTTCGATCTACCTCATTTTTAGCTGATATCTTAAAATGACGTGGCAAAATGGATGGACATCTAGGGCCCTTATTACGATGGCTCGTTAACCCACGAGTCTTTAATCGGACTACTTGATCCGGTGACCCATCCTAGTCTCATCAGTTTTGAGAAATCAGAACTCAGTAAACTCTGTTGGGCCACTGTGAATGTCTGTGGTTTATACATGCCGTCCATCCGTTTTTCCATATCATTTTAGGGCTAAACCCAAAATTAAAGCACATCGCTCAAGTAAACTACACCATAGGAAACCATGTGAATAATGATTTCCACCATGGAAACCTTTCTAAGGCCCACACATTGATGTTTATTTGTCATCCAACTCGTTAATAAGATCACAAAGACATGGATAAAGGGAAAAAACAAATATCAGCTTGATCCAAAACTTCTGTGGCCCCCAAGATTTTGTCATAGGTAGAAGTTCAATTCACACGGTTTCTTGTGGTGTGCTCCACTTGAACGTTTTTTATGATTAATTCTTGGGTTATAGCCCTAAAATTACCTTCTAAAATGGATGGACGGGGTGGATATAATACATATCTCACGGTGGACCCCATAGAGTTTATTCAGACGCTTAGCGTATTGAGTTGAGGTGGCAATGGGTCGGGTTGGGTCGGGTTTAGGTCGGGTCAAGTTCAGGTCGGGTCGTTACCACCTCAACCCTAACCCGATCCAAATTGAATTCCGGTTGGATTTTCCCAACCCTTACCCAACCCAAATTAAATCAGGTCGGGTCTGGTTAACCTGCATTTTAATGATCAACTAACTAATTTTTAGATTAAACTATAAGCATAATGGCTTCTTCACAGTAGCTTCTTCTCCCTCTCTCTCTCTCTCTCTCTCTATATATATATATATATATATATATATATATATATATATATATATATATATATATATATATATATATATATATATGCGTGTGTCATGCAGCCGAAAGAAGCCCTTTCTTTGCAACCTGCCATTAAGGTTTTGGAAAGATAGAATTTATAATGGCTTTTTTAAATGCATCGATAGAGAAAAGTGCTTAATACTTCTACACATAAAACTTTTTTGAAATTGACATTTAATATTTCATCCGAACCATCCAATTAATGTCCAACAATTCTATTTTTATTTTTTGACCATTGGATCAGATAAAAAAGACCATTTGGTATTTAATTTTTTAAATAGTTAAATTGTGGACACAATTATTGAAATGGAACCATTTGATGCTTTCGTTTTAACTGTGCAATAAATTCCTATCAACAATCAAATAAATATAACTATTCGTTTTAACTGTGCAATAAATTCCTATCAACAATCAAATAAATATAACCATTAAGATAATTTTATTAATTTATTTTATGGACCATTAGCTACCATTTCAGTTCTCCAATAAATGAGCACCAGAAATAAAAAAATCTCATGATTTTTTAGTTCTACATGTCATAAAATGTGATCATTGGTGTGCACATGTTTATTAAATTGATAGACATGTGGACCGTTCCCAGCAGGGTGTGTGAGAAAAAAAACTATGTATTATTTAACTAATAAGAAAATTAATATGTAATAGTCTACTTAACCCCTATATGATTTGGGTCGGATCAGGTCACCTTTAACCCTAACCCAACCCATAGAAATCTGGGCCGGGTTGGGTCAAGCCAAAAATTGAATTTGGGTCAAATTTTCCAACCCTAAACTATAAAAAACTGGGTCGGGTCTGGTCAAGTTAGCGGTTTGGGTTGAATTTTTTCAAGTCTAGTACTAAGTTAATTACTACGCAATCTGCTTCGCAATTTTGACCAGGTTCGACTAAGAAAGTAATAAAAGTGAAAATAGGGAAAAAGAAAGTTAAAAGAGGAAAACCTAGTTTCATCACTGAGAGATGCTCACTGAGTTTCATTGATCTGATTGTTCATCATTGTACCCTATTTTTGGCCGACTCCTAGAGGACCAATTGGGAGATAACAAGTGAGATTGTACAAGTCAATGAAGCAAACATAGCAAGGTGGACGAGATTGTAGCAAGACTCATGTGTCTAAAAAGTGAACATAAAGAAGCGGCGGACGAGATTGTAGAAAGACTCGTGGTGACACAACTGTTAGTGGAGGATAGCCCCAACAAGTCAAAAGTGAACAAGTGAACGTGACCATGTTAGCAAAATGGTTACAAAGACAGGTGGTGGACGAAGAAGGATTTGGCAGGCTAATCGTGCTGAGTGAAGCTTCAAGAGCCTTAGATGTGTGCGGTAAAGGCTATAAATAGTAAAGGATCAACGACCTAGCAAGAAGTCCAGCACCAATTAAATAAAATCAAATCCAATTTATCTTTCAAGTTATTATGCTCCTTATCATTTTGCTTTACGTTCCTTAGTGTAAATGATAGTTTTATTTTCATTAGCATAATTTTGTTCTTTACATTCCATAGTGTAAGTTGTGAATTTATGTTCCATAATAGTAAATCCATAGTGGTAATCTAGTAGTCGATAATTGTAGCTTAAGTCTATGCTCACATGCTGGACTTATTTCAATGAAGTTCTTTTATTCAAAAAGGTGATTTGCAGCTTGTCCTTCACGGCCGACTGTAAGTGTTTCCTTTTCATATTTTATTATGTATTAATAGTCCTTTTGTATGGAAGGAAGAGGTGTAACCCATCATTAGAGGATGAAGCCCGCCCTTCAAACATCGCCTGATCATTGAAAAACAACTATGTAAGAGGATGAATAGGTGACCGATATGTATAGGTCTGGGTCATATATGACCGATTATGATGTATCTGCCTATCTTAGTGCTTGGGGTCATTGTTGTTCGGTTTGAATCGAGCCCCATCATCGATTCTGGCATGCCCGCACGCATCACTCGCCTGACCAAGGATAGGAAGAGTAACATTTTTGGCATGCCTGGTGGGACCCTACTTTGGTTTATTGACCGGTGTGATATTGTGAAACAAGAATATGAGCAAAAGAAGCAATCGAGTGACTGGGGTTGAACCTGTGACCCATACTCCACCACCTCATGTGGAGGACGTGCCGGTCCAAACAGCCCCTGAGTTAAGTCTAAATAACAACCCATCACTCAGCCCTAGTAATCAGCCAGGGCCATGAGTATCCCAAGCAACATTTTTGGATGAGATAATGGTCGGGCTTAGAGATGTACAAATGAGTGTACAACATGTGTAAGAATAAGGGAGAGCTCAGGTGGATATGATACATACATAGGTTGAGCATCTCCACGTTCAAACTGAGAATCTCAATAGGTGGATGGCCCATCAAACCGAGGCCATGCACCTCTTATTGAATGTCATTACTGAAAGAACATCCAATCCAACACCTTATAATGAAGAGAGTTTTGTTAGTAACGCAGCTCAGCTGCCATCAATGACTCCATTACAACGGAACGTACAACCTACTTCGAACCCAGAGGTACGCAATGTTGTTCTACTGTCTGAGTATAGGTGTGCTGAAAGGGAGGTTAGAAAGTTTATCCCAGATGTGCGGAAGCATGTGAAATTGTGTCTTTTAGATAGCACTTGAGACGTTAAGCGTGCGGAAGCTTAAAGCGTAGCTTGTAGAACTATGGCTAAGTCTTAGAGGAGGGGTGATTAGGACCGTTTAAAAATTCCTTTTAAAACCTCTTGCCTTAATTAAACTAATTAACAATTCTAAATTAATTAAGCAAGAATACTTAGCTTCCAAGCTTAAGTGGGTCCAATCACAAGCATAGCATATGATAAACATAAAGACAACCTAGCCTAAGCATACATAGACAATCAATTGATTAGACTAATCAAGCACCTAATTTATGCAACCTAAGTAGACTATATGAGAGTGAATCATATAAGCTCAAGTCTACTCTACTTAGTGAAAGTACATCTTGTGTGTGGATGTGTCTAACTAGTGTCTAGCATACATCTTAATCAAGCATGAATAATTAAGCAATTAACCCATACAAAGCTAGGTTAACAATGTTTTCAACTCAATCACAAACACAAGTATCTATAATGGTTCGGTCACCCTACTCCACTCCCGGTTCAAGTACTAATCCTTATGAGCACACATGCATTGACTAGGGAGTTTAAATCTGTCTCCTCTTAACCAAGGTGTTTAAATGGTTTTACCCTACTGGAGAGTTTAATAAGGTTCCTCTCAACCTATAATAGAGATTTCAAGGTTCATCTCTTAACCTAGGAGTTTGACAAGGTTACTCTTAACCCTTCGGTTCCAATCCAAGAACCTGGCGTATACTCTCGTCGAATGCTCACCATGTAAACTTGTTCGAGTTTGTAGATCCAAACTCTCACACTCAATCCTCACTGCGGAAGGAGTGCAACTGGGCTCTTAATATGACAATTTACTTATCAGATGAGCCCCTTCTTCAGTGTCACTTTGGGTAGCTTGATCTCCGCTCTCCCGTGCTTCGATCAACTCCCGTTTGCTCCCCCGATCGTGTTGTCGCTGCGTTGCCAATGCTTCAGATCTAATTGATCAACCATCTTGCAAATGATGCCTTTAAGATGCCCAAGGTGATAGGAGGGTAGGTTTGAGAACTCTACAACTAATGGGAATGGGTTGCCTAGAGTTGCTCACTTACAATGATCTCATCTTAGAGCTTTGGATAAGGTTTTGACTATCAAGAAAGATCCAAACTCTAGAGATCAAGAGGGGTTGAAGGTCATCTTCTACATGAGCTTAGAAGCTCCATTCTTGTGTGAAATCACAAGGAAGATGGCTTGCAATGGTTAGAGATTGAGCCTCTAATGATCTCCAACACTGGTGGCTTCAAGCCTCTCAAAATCCCTCCTCTTACTCCTAAAAATGAGCCAAGCCTTTAAATACACAAAGCCCCAACGGCAATAAAATGGCTCTCTCCGACCGATCGGATGGGGTCCTTGATCGGTTGGGCGACCGATCGAATTAAGGCCTGGACAGTAAAAAACTTGCTGTCTCAAATTAACCAGTCGCCGACCGGTCGTATTAAGCCCAGACATGTTTTTTTTCAATGGGAAGCTCGTTGTCCATTTTAGGCCATCTGCCGACCGATCTGGCGATATGTTTAAGGCATGAAAAACTACATTTTGTCAGTTGTGTTTTGCAGCAGTTCATGCAACCTCTTGTTCATTGAATTAGTGATCTTTTGGGACACTTAGGGTCAATCTAAGATGACTAAGGGCATCCTAATGGTCATGGTCATCGAAAGGTTATGGTTTTGGTTAGGTTCAAGGTTAAGGCACACCAAGGCATCTCTTTTGCCCATTTCTTCTTCCTTGATGCAGCTGGATCGTCTTGAGTCTTCGGTCTTCGTCTTCATTAAGTTCAACCGACACTAGATTCACTGACCTAAGTGATTGACAAACAAGGTGCACTAGTATGCCATAGAAAAGTGCACTAATAGCATGGAGGCTGTCATCTAAGACAACATTGATAAAGGTTAGCTGAAATTCCCTGAAAAGGACGAGGAGGATGTTAGTGTACTTTTATATGGCATGCTAGTTCACATTATTTGTCAATCACGTGCGTCCATGTGTTGTAAAGTCGATTAGGCCTTGGCAAGCTGAAGACCGAAGATTCAAGTGGACAAGAAGAAACACGTAAATTAGAGATGCCTTGGTGACCCTAACCCTTGGAACCAAAATAACCTAAACCTCTAGATGACTTTGTTAGAACTAGAAAAATGAACTCCAAAAGGGGCATTTTCCTTGAAATGTGGTGTTTTGTTGCTCTGGGGTTCTGAATAATGGAAACATCATAGACAACACAAGCATTCATAAAAGTACACAAGGAGAGATATCGCAAGGCGAATTTTATTCCAGAGATCCTGAGATCTTGTACATTCCAGGCCGTGATCTGGCACGTGCCCTTAATTACATCGAATGATCGATGACCCTTGATTAAAAGGCAAAAGACTAGTCAGCAGGGACTATGGTCTGAGAGTTTGTGGTAATAGAGACCTGTATTTGTTTTGTTATGGACCGAACCATCTTTGTATTAGTCAGATGTCTATGTCCCATGTTTTGGCCGGAGATCCGGGCTGAGACTATCAGGGTTTATGACTGAGAAGGACGACTCTGGGCCTGCGCCTGTCAATGTATGGATAGGTGACCTCGGGAAGTCCACTCTGCAGTTGTGTATACCTGCGTAGCCCAACCGACGGATGCCGTTTTTAATGGGTAGGGCATCGACTGTTGTGTTATGGCAGTTCATAACAATTGTTTTGTAGTGAATTGAAACTCTTTGATATGGTTTATCGTGATAACCATAGTCCCATTTGTCTAGCTTTCAACTCAAATCGGATCATATCTTTACAGTAAATATAAATGATGACACGTTTGCATAGTTCTGGATGCTGGCGGCGTCTCTTTCGAGAAGTCGTTTCGTTCATCGTGTCGAATCAGATTGAACTTTTAAGATGCACAATTCTGCTCATTTAGAGATCCTGAAATGTCCATTTGACCATTCCATTGCGTCCGGAACGCTCGAAATACCCAAAATAGGCTCAAGTGACACTTGAAAACACTTAAAATTGAGTCCGGTGCACCCGTGAACATGTTCTGGAATTGGCTGATTTTTTTGGGTGCGTGGGACATAATTTATGGGTGCGTGGGACTTCAACGCGCCTTGAAAATACATGTTTGAATTATGTTGATTTTACGGATGCGTGGGGTAATTTTCGGGTGCGTTGGGGTCCAATGCACCCTGAAAATACAAATTCACTTTTTGTTGAATTTTCGGGTGCGTCAAGCTATTTTCGGGTGCGTGGGAGTCCAATGCACCCTGCAAATATAAGTTTGCTTTTTGTTGAATTTTCGGATGCGTCGAGCTATTTTCAGGTGCGTGGGAGTCCAATGCACCCTGAAAATACATATCTGAATTATGTTGAATTTTCAGGTGCGTCAAGCTATTTTCGGGTGCGTGCTCACACTTATGATTTTTTATAATCGGGACCTGCGGTGGTGTTGGTCAGAGTGACCTTCCGGTGGAAGATGCCGGCGATCGGAAAAGAATTCCGGTCACCGGGAAAGTTTTTCGGCTGTCGGAAAGGGATTCCGGCGAGGGTTTCCGGCGACAAATCCCAGATACTCAGGGGATAATAGCTCTCTCTCTCTCTCTCTCTTAATCTGTCCCAATCTGTCTAAATGAACAGTGGGAGGGGTATTTATACCCCAAAATACTGGACAGTGACCAATGAGGGCCTGCCACGTATGGCGCATCCCATAAAGTCTTTGTCGCGCCCCCAAATAGGCACGTGGGAGCTCCGACGCACCCAAAAATGATATTTTGAAAAAGTGCTGATTTTATGGATGCGTCAAGCTATTTTTTGGGTGCGTTAGAGTCCAATGCATCCAAAAAATACCATGCTAGTTTTGGTGATTTTATGGGTGCGTTGGGCTATTTTAGGGTGCGTTGCAGTCCAATGCACCCTGAAATTGCAGTTCCGTATTTTCTGAATTTATGGACGCGTCGAGGGTATTTTTAGGGTGCGTCAAGCCATTTTTTGGATGCGTTAGAGGTAAAATACATCCTGAAACACTTCTTGAATTTTCATGAATTTACGGGTGCGTTGGACTGAATAAATGGGTGCGCTTGACGTACTCGTGTCTTACAAAATTGGGTTTTACGAAACGGAGGGCTTGTGGGGCCCGTTTCTCGGTGAATCGCTATGCACTGCTTATCACAATTCATGAAGAACGTGTCTGCTTGATTCCGGACGGTTTTGATCACGGTGATCCGTAGGGGCCCACCGGAGAAAATGGCTAAGTACTGGATCCTTTGCAAAATTTGGGTATTTGGGTGCGTCGAATAGTGCTTTGTGGGATTTCCTCGAAGCATGTGCCCAATTGATTTGTTTTAGAGGGTATCGACTTTTTGGGACCCCAACAGATGCCCCTCCGGTGCGTTGCGATGGACCTACAACCGTTCATCGCGATGCATCGGATTCCCGGGTCCACACTATAAATAGATAAGATAGCTTGATTTCATTTCATTCTTCGTTTTTCACTGTGCACTTGCTCTGCCTTCGACGCACCCAAATATTCTCCAACGCACCCATTTAATATCGCCAGCGCACCCAAAAAAGGTCCAGCGCACCTTTTTATTTCAAATACTTGGATTTTTGGGGTGCGTCAAGTGTGACGCACCCAAATAATGACTTGGTGGAATTCTTGATTTTAAGGGTGCGTTGCGCTCAACGCACCCAAGTATTCAAACTTGGTTAAATTTTGAAATTTTCAGGGTGCGTTGCGCTCAACGCACCCAAGTACTCAAACTTGGTTAAATTTTGGAATTTTCAGGGTGTGTTGCGCTCAACGCACCCCTCGTCACAAGTTGGGAAACCCTTAGATTTTTAAGGGTGCGTTGGGCATGACGCACCCAAATATCGTACTTAGAAAAAAAATCAGCGAATTTCGAGGTGCGTCAGGCGTGACGCACCCGTATACTGGACTTAGCCAATTTTGGTATTTTGGGGTGCGTTGGAGGTCGACGCACCCAGATATTCAACTTTGCATCTTTTTGCAAATTTTGATTATTTTAGGGGTGTGTTAGGTCTGACGCACACAGTTTTCCGAATTTGGACTTTTTTGCTTCTGAGGGCTCTTTCGTGTGTAAATTTGGCCCAACACTGCCCGTTATATCCACATTTTGGGTGGGCAAAGCTATTCCCGTGGTGAAAGGGATCGTTACTTTAAAGGATATGGGGCCCCGCACTTCCGTCATAAATTTTCATGTGCATTCATTGTTATCCGAAAGCTATGTCGGGTCTCATATACTTTAAATCTTGGGCTATGCCTGACCAAAAATGACATTTTCTGGGAATTATCATGATTAATTTAGGTAGAGTTTAGACGTACCTGCGCATGCCTCCATTGACTTTGGATCTGATGTAAATAATCTTCATATGCTTCCTCTCTTTACTCCTTTTGTCGAATTGCCGCAGTTCTCAAATCGGGTTGTTAGTCTTGTTTTTTTTTTCCAGCAGACAATGGTTGCGACTCGTGCCTTCTCACGCACAGCTCGTGACTGCTTGCAACGACTCTTTGACTCCCTTAATCGTCTGGAAGCTTAGTCATCCCTCCATTTTCAATATGATGAGGTGTCTGAGGCTTTATCCAGGCTCGGTGCGGATTCTCGTCTCATACTACAGGCTATCCGGAATGTTTCACTTATGGCCTCCACTTTTGATGAGCATAGGGAGGCCATTCTTGGTTTTATTGGCGACTCTTCATTTCCAGAAGAACTGGAGC
Source organism: Liriodendron chinense (assembly GCA_003013855.2). Taxonomy (NCBI): domain Eukaryota; kingdom Viridiplantae; phylum Streptophyta; class Magnoliopsida; order Magnoliales; family Magnoliaceae; genus Liriodendron; species Liriodendron chinense. The sequence goes on along the minus strand of ML058445.1, from coordinate 2,987,614 downwards.
TTCTTGAGGCGGCGGAGCCTCCCTTGGCTGATTCTTTCCTGGCCTTATTGAGCCAGCTTAACTCTTTAAAGAGGGAGAAAAGGGCAAAAAGACGATTCCTGGCTTGGGCTGTCCCACTGGCGGAGGCCAAGTTTTCGGATCATCGCGCCAGCATCTGGAGAAGGATCAGAGAGGCCTTGAGGGAATATGACGATCTGGCGATCGATGTCTCCATAGTGAGGAACTGGGCAAATGCTGAACACGTGCACTTCGACCTCGTGCAGCAGTGCATCTCCCATTTAATGGACCTGACTTCTAAGGAAGCGCGAGTCCAAGCGAAGGTGGACGAATTGAAGGCTCGGCTTCTTCCTTTGCTGCAAGACTGAGATCATTTTCTGTCCGCGGGAAGGGGATCTCGCAATTTTGTGTTGTCTTATGACAAACTCTAACTTTAACATTTAAACAATCGATATGACAGTTCGAACATTTTGGGCCTGTCTCAGTTAATGGATGATGATTATGTTGTTTTCTCTTTCTTTTATCCGTCCTTGTTTGTATGTGATGATGATGTCACGGTCGTGAATGCTGTCGTGCTATTTCCTTCTTTGCTAGTTCGAATACATTTTACTATGACCTTGATTCGCTTATTGGTGCTCATGTCGTCTTTGCATACTACTTTGCATCCTCTTGAACTTTGAGAGCGTTGATTTCTTTTGTGCATTTGCTTTGAGCTATATCTAAGCTTTTCATGTGCTGTCGCAGATTGTGATGGCTAGCGACCCTTCTAAGGCTGGTCCTTCAGGTCCTCCATTGACTCCTTCAAAGCGTAAGCGGGCGGCTTCGAGGAACGTTGTTCGCCCGTCCGATCAGAATCCCCAATGGTTTCTGCCCCCGGAAACTTTCAATTTCTATGAACGTATACTAACGTTGCCCAAGGACATGCAAAAGAAGATTCTTTGTGACCGGGTTGTACCACCTCCCCCAGACAGGGGTACACAGGAACAGTGGGACTCCTGGTTTGCTCCTTTGCGGGGCTTCCGAAGCGACGGGACAACAGGTTTCGAAGAGGGCGAGGCGAGTCCGTTGGCCCCCGCCCAATCTGCTAGACGCGGTCGCCCGAAGAGGGCTGGCAAGGGCGCGAAACAAGTATACCTGGAGAAACAGACCAGGTCTAAGTCTGACAAAATGAAGATCGTTTGGTCAACCGTAAAGTTAGTCACTTCTCCTCTTGCCATCCGGAACCCTTATACACGTGGGTATATTAGATCCACTAGAAGTTTCTAGCGGCATCGCTCTCTTCCCAGTATCGAGCCCGCAGATGTGTGCCTCGCAAACTCGTTTTTTAGCGTGGAGACATGGACATCTATTCCTAGGCCTTTTCTCAACTGTTCCCTGTCTGAGAATGGCAGGCGTCAGGCTGTCTTGGACCCAAAGCTTATGATATTTTTAGAGCCGAATCAGGACCCCCATCGGCCTTTCCCAACACATTACTTCGAAACTCTCCGGCAAAGATTTCATCACCTGGGCGATACAGAGATCTGGTTATCGGGCGCCTTCCGGACTCGCGGTCACTTGATCGCTCATCCCGGGTATGAGGCATGGGCGAACCGGATTTTGGAACGCCATAAGGAGACCTTGAAAGCGGTGGGCCTCTTTAAGGCTATTGCAGCCACATCGAGTTACTTCTGCCGCGAACCGTGGGTTTACAAGGGGTTCTTGAACCACTGGTGCTCTATCACCAACACATTTCATCTGCCATATGGAGAAATGAGCATCTCGCTATTGGACTTGAACCGCATAGCTGGTCTCCCGATCCGCGGGAGGATATATGATGAGTGGGTTCCGAGTGATGAAGAGCTGTCTCGGAAGAAAAAGGGGGTGAACGAAGGCTTCTTCTCCCCGGCTTGTTATGAGTTATTTGCGGAGCTTCCGCAATTCTGGGCTTTCAAGGATAAACTTCCCTTCGAAGACTGGCTGGTCTATTTCAGCCATGGCTTAGAGTAAGCACTTGATTGCGAGTTGTATGTCATTGTTTCGCCTTTCTCTCCTCCATTAATACTTTGTCTTCTTCATTGTAGTCTGGATTATGCGGCTTATGACGAAAATCGTGGGGACAAGGCCTTTTTAGAGGATCGAATGAAGGAAAACTTCCCCCGCCCAAACAAGTTATCCCCGACCTGCGAGCTGGCCGGCTTCTTGGCGTACTGGCTGAGTTGTGTGGTCTTGCCGAGCTCGAAGCAGGCCGACAGTGTGAGGGTGTCCTGTTTCGCTGTCTTAGGGGCCTTGGCGAATGGCCACCGTTATGCAATAGCTCCCGCCGTATTATGTTCTCTTTATCGGGCTTTCGGTTATGTTATCAGCAACAAGGACCGGGCTGCCTTCGGCATGAATTCGGCTTACTGTGGATGGCATTTCCTATCCGGATGGCTCAGGGTGTATTTCCCTTGGGTGTATGGTATCGAATCTGGAGATTATATTCAGCGAGGGGTGGTCCCCTTGTACTTTTTTAAAAAACGGAAGATGGTAGGGCAAAATTTGAACACCGTCAGGGAGAGGATTGCAAGATACGACGATATCTACTTTTTCCACTTCTCGGGCACCTGGAGCAAAGATTCCATATTGTGCACAGATGATGAGAGCATAGACCATAACGAACGCTCATTCTTGATAGCCATCCGCCCGTCCTCGCTTCCTCTTCGTGAGGGACTGGAGTTCTGGAGAGAGCCGTACTACCCCAACCGCTTTGCTCGTCAATTTGGATATGATCAAGGAGTACCTGCCACATTGGAGCCGGTGACTCGTGAGCAGCGAGCATATGGCATCGGGCCTATCCATTGGAAATGGATGTGGCGGCAGCTTCTGTTGACTGGGACTAGTTGCTCTTTTGCTATCCCTGGGACGGGGAGTGTCACTGGCGCATCTTTCGGGTGGATGAGATGGTGGGTTCATCAGTATACATTAATTCGGAATGGTCATCATGTTACTGATCCCGTCTTTGTTACGCCTCCAATTGTTAGCCCAGCTCCTGCCGACGGACTGGGGTACGTGGCGGAGCATCTTCATCAGCCTGCTGTACCGGGTACTCTGAGACTAATGACTTCGATGAATGTGGTGATTGATCATGAGAAGCCCGAGCACACCCTGGAAGGTTGGGTTGCTTATGGGGAAAGGAGTATTGTGCAGGCGGGCCCCGAGTTCCCGTCTCTCGGGCCTATCGATGAGGTGCATCAAGGAGGTGATATTCCCAGGGGTAATTATGACCAAAATGATGGGGACGGTGATGATGATAATGGCAGTGGGGGCGGTGACGATGGTGGTGATGATGGTGGAGACGGCGGCGATGATGGTGGTAATGATGGTGGTGACGACGATGGTGATGATGGTGGTAATGATGGTGGTGACGACGATGGTGATGATGGTGGTGATGATGAGATGCCACTTGAGCGAACGGGTCCTCGGGTGAAGACTGCTCATCGTACTTCGATAGTTGATGGAGGGAAGAACATTGCCAAGATGCGTAAGAGGTACGATGAAGAGAGATTACAGAAACAACTTTCTGAGGCCGTTGGTGGTACTCCGCTTGGTGACGCGGGTGTAGTCAGGGAAGAGGGTGAGCTGAGTCTTCAGGAGAATTTGAGCGGCGATCGTCATACTGGAGGAGGCAATGACGATGAACCGATATATGACAAGCTTGTCCCTGAGGCGAATGTTGGAGCAATTTTCATGGACTTGGATGACGAGGCGCCCGATGACACTATTCTTATCTCTGATATCCCCATGGCTGAACCTGCAGAGGACCAGGGTCTTGTTCATGAAACGACGACCACTGCTGCTGTGGAGGTTACACCTCCCCTGACCCTTTCCCGTGTTGAAGATATTGGGGTTGGGGATGTTGATTTAGCTTCTCGGGGCATTCCGGTTTCTGTCGCTGCATCGAGTGTACCTGAACTTACCTCGGAAGCATCTCCGACTGTCGAACCTTCATCAGCTGAGCCTATTGTGGAAGTTGTTCCCATCGCTGGACCGTCATTAGCTGAGCCTATTGGGGAGGCTCCCCGTGGGGTTGAAGTTTTTAGTATAGGAACAAGTGCATCGGAACATGTTGTGAGGACTCCTCCTACTGTCGTACCGTCGTCGATTGAACCTATTGCGGAATCCCTTCCTGTTACCATGCCAACATCTGACACCAACATTCCTGAGGTCGTAGTGCTATCTTCTCCAGAATTACCTGAGCCGTCGACCAAAGGGACTGCTGAACTGCCCCAGTATTGCCTATGCCTACTGCCTCGACTGACGTGCCTGCTGTTGACATTCCTGAAGCCACCGGTATATTACTTGTTTTCAATGTCTCGATTATCTTCTTCCTTACTGATGCCTCTTTGTACTGACTTTACCATTTCTTTTACCAGCGGCCGTCCCTGTTCATGCCTTAGCCCCTGTCGCCTTGCCCGAGGCATTCATTTCTTCTCTCCGAGGGCTGTCAAAGGTGAAGGCGGACCTTTTGAAGAGTCTTCTAATGAACATCACCGCCTCTCTGAAGGATATGGATGAATGGTCCATCTTGGATGAAGGGCTGCAGGCGCTTGAATGCAACGCTGCATGGCTCGGTATTGACGTCTCTTTGATGATCAACCATGTAGTCTTGTTCAGGGAAGGCATGGCACAACTCAGCGAGGCGTGACGCTTTAGAGTCGATCCTTCTGTTGAGGAGAGGTGCTGTCATTTGCAATCCCTCCTGCCAAAACTTGAGCTGTGCGAGGCAGATGTAACCGCGATGAGGCGCGATTGGTAAGATTCTGCCGTTGGGCATCAGGGAGCCACAGATCGGCTGGCAGAGATAGATGATGAGATAGCACGGCTGCAAGCTGAACACTCCATTGTTCATCTTAATCTCTCAAAATTTGGCAATCAAAAGGCTCGTCTGCAATTATCTATCGAAAAGCGCGAGGCCGAACGTAATGCTATACGAAATCAGGTTGAAGAACTGAGAGAGTCCCTTCAAAGCGTCCCCGATCCTGCACAAGTCTTAGCCGCGGCGGAGGCAACACAGAGGGCAACCCAGGAGTCTGCAATTCATTTGCTAGAACAATGTTTAAGAAATTTGAACAGTTAGGCTCTGTAATTGTTTTATTCTGTAATTTTGCGGAGATACGTTGTGACAGTAATGTTGTAATGATATGTATACTATTCACGTGATCGTGCTATGTGTTTTATCTACTTGATATTTCTTTCATTTGCGTTTGGATTCGAATATAACGTAGATTATTTTGGAAGGAATGTCCCCCTGTCAGGACTCAAACCTATATTGATGCGGAATGGGTGTGCCCGAGCCTTGACTTTAAGGTCCGTCTTATCATTCCGATTCTTGATAACTTTGGATGGGGCGGGGTAACGATGCCTGATACGTCTTGGGTTTCAATAACTTTCCTGATGCCTGTGTAAACACAAGGAATAAAGGATTAGTATCTGTAATTGTAAGCATTGATCATCGTATGGTGTCATTTCTCTTGATGTTTGTCTATTACACTTTTCCTCTAACGGGGTGTTTACAAATCACAGCAGTATTCTATGTCAAGTATAATATCTTTTCAAGAATCGGCCATTCACTAACGAGCTGATGCCTTGCCCCTTGCAATCGATCACTCAATATGCTCCATTGGAGTATACTTCATCGACGATGCACACTGGATCCCACTTCGGGTCGAATTTACTTTTCGGGCCTTGAGCTAGCACCGGGCATTTCATCATTAGTACCAGGTCGCCTCTTTTGAATGACCTACCGTGGACTTGTTTGTCGTATGAGGCTGAGATCTGTTTCTGATACATTTCGAGCCTTTGTTGGGCGACCAGTCTCTTTTCATCCAGATCATCTAGCTCGGTCATTCTGATCTCAGCATTGCGTTCGGTTGTCAGGGAATAACGAAGCGTGACCCGTAACAACTCAACCTGTATCTCCATCGGGACCACCACCTCCGTACCGTACACCAACGAGTAGGGTGTAGCTCGCGTGGCTGTGCGGTGTGTGGTTCGATATGCCCACAATGCTTCGGGCAGCCGTCTGTCCCAGTCCTTCTTATTTTCTGCCACTGTCTTTTTCAAAATGTTCACGATAGTCTTATTGAATGCCTCAGCCAACCCATTCGCAGGGGGGTAATAAGGTGATGAATAACAATGCTTGATCTTGAAGTTTGCGCATAGCTTATCAATAGTAGCGTTCTTGAAGGGTGTTCCGTTGTCCGTGGTGATTTTCTCGGGAATACCATGTCGGTATAATATGGCGTGGTGGATGAAACTTTCAACATGTTTTGCCTTCACACTCCTAAGCGCGACTGCCTCGGCCCACTTGGAAAAGTAATCCGTCGCGGCTAAGATGTATTAGTGTCCTTGGGAAGAGGGCGGGCTGATCGCCCCGATCACGTCCATGCCCCAGGCTGCGAAAGGCCAGGACATCACTGACTGATGCAATTCTTCTGGTGGCGAGTGTATGATATCTGCATGGATTTGGCACTGATGACATTTCTTGACAAATTCTATTGCATCTTTCGCCATTGTGGGCCAATAATATCCCATGTGTCGGACACGGTGATGTAGGTTCCTGCCTCCTTGGTGGGCTTCCTTCAATGTGGCGTATGCTTCCTTCTGGTCCAAGCAGCGTAGCAACACTCCCTCATACGAGCGCTTGTAAAGAACGTCATTCCGTAGTATAAACGATCCAACGCGTCTCCTAACCTGTGTGCACGTCTTGAGCTATTCTGGTAAGAACCCATACTTCAAGTAATCGATGAATGGTCTTTTCCAGTCATTATCTTCTGTGATTTCGAAGCAACAGATGGGGTTTACGCTTGCTTCGCCACCACGCAGTACGGCTGTCGGTAGGATCCTCCTTTCTTCGATCGTTACCTGAAGTGGGCTGCCTCTAGGGTTAGCCAGAGCAGCAGCTAGGCTAGCTAATGCATCGGCCTGTACATTTTCCTGTCTCGGTATATGTGAAATGCTGCTGTCACGAAACTGGTCGAACAGTGATTGCGCTTGGCGGCAGAAAGGCGACAACTCAGGTTTGCGGACCTCATATTCTGTCAGTCAACTGTCCGATGACTAGTTTGGAGTCGCCATAGATCTGTATTGCCTTGATTCGCATCTCTAATGTGAGCTGTAGCCCAATGATGAGGGCTTGATACTCTGCTTCGTTATTGGTGCAGGATGGCACGATTGTAAACGAGTAGGGCAACAAATCTCCCTGTGGGCTGATAAATATAACCCCCGCTCCTGCCCCTGTCGACCTGGAGTCTCCGTCAAAGTACATTTGCCATAGCCGTGGTCTTTTGATCATCATAACCTGGTCATCCGGGAGGTCACATTCCATTTCTTCGCTGCTCGGGACTGGATGCGCAGCGAGAAAATCCGCGATCGCTTATCCTTTAATAGCCCGGGCTGGGATGTATGTGATGTCGAATTTGGAGAGGAGAAGGGCCCATTTAGCTAAACGCCCTGACAGCATAGGCCGGTTCATAAGGAACTTGATCGGATCCGCCTTGGATATCAACGTTATTTGGTGCGAGAGGCAGTAATGCCTCATTTTCTTTACAGCAAAAATGAGAGCGAGACATATCTTTTCAATTGCTGAATAGTTGAATTCGGCCCCTACCAGCGTGCGGCTTAAGTAATATAGTGCATTCTCCTTCTCTTCTTCGTTCTTCTGTGCTAGGAGTGCCCCCAGTGAGTTATCACCTACTGCGATGTACAGAATCAGTGGCTTTCCCTTGATTGGGGCGGTAAGGACTGGCGAATTCTCGAGCATCTCTTTTAGAGAGTCGAAGGCTTTCTGACAAGTGTCGTCCCATTCAAACTTAACATCTTTCTTATTGAGGCGGGAGAACGGTTGACAACGACCAGCCAAGTTCGAGATGAATCTCCTCAGATATGCTACGCAGCCTTGAAAACTCTTCAACTGCTTCAGGTTCTTCGGAGGCGGCATTTCTATGATGGCCTTGATCTTTGCGGGATCGATTTCTATGCCCCTGTGTCTGACCACAAAGCCTAGAAATTTGCCAGACGCAACTCCGAACGCGCATTTTAGTGGATTCATACGGAGACTTTTCTTGCGCAACCGTTGGAACACTTGCCTTAGGTGCTCTCTGTGCTGCTCGTGATTGGCCGACCTTACGACTAGATCATCTACATAGCATTTGACGTGTTTGTGCATCATATCCTGAAATATAACGTGCATTGCGCGCTGGTATGTTGCCCCTGCGTTCTTTAATCCTAAGGGCATTACGCGATAACAGTAGATGCCGAGGGTTGTATGGAAGGCCGTAGCTTCTTCATCTTCCAGGGCCATGCGAATCTGATTGAATCCCGAATACCCGTCCATGAAAGACATTACTGCATATCCCGTTGTGCTGTCAATCAATACTTCTGGAATTGGCAAAGGAAAATCATCTTTCGGGCAGGCTTCGTTAAGATTCCGGAAGTCAACGCAAACTCGGATCTATCCGCTCTTCTTCTTGACTGGCACAATGTTTGAAATCCATCGGGGGTACTTCACCTCTCGAACGAATCCGGCCTGAATTAGTTTCTTGATTTCTTCTTCAATCTTAGGTACAATATCAGGATGAAACCGTCGTTGTGGTTGCTTCACTGGCTTCTTTTCCTTCATGATTGTTATAGGCAAAATTAGTTGTGGAGGGGTCGCATCTCCTGGATACGAGCAGCTCGGCTCGTGGTCGTCAGGAGGGGTCGCATCTCCTGGATGCGAGCAGCTTGGCTCGTGGTCGTCAGGAGGGGTCGCATCTCCTGGATGCGAGCAGTTCGGCTTGTGGTCGTCAGGAGGGGTCGGATGTGAGCAGATCGGCTCGTGGTCGTCAGGAGGGGTCGCATTCCTGGATGTGAGCAGCTCGGCTCGCGCTCGGCAGAAGGGGTCGTACCTTCTGAATGCGAGTATTCCTGACACGAGCAGCTCCCGACATCTGTGCAGTCATGAGTCTTTGCTTTTGGTTTGGACAGTCTTCGTATAATAGTTCCAGCAGCCTGTATAGGCCGATTCCGGCTTATCTTCTTCAATGGTTCCGTATCTCAAGGGATTATTCTCAAGGAACGTAACTGACGGATGAGTTGTTGGATTAAATCACTCCTCTATCTAAGGATAAGAATCTTATCCCACGAAATCAGCGGGATCTCGATATCTTACGTAACAGATTGGATCACTTCAGATCTATATAAAGGGATGACTCCATTAAGAGACAGGTACACAAAAATTCAACTTCTAGCCTCGTTTTGCTTGGATATTCTTCTTCTTGCTTTGCCTGACTTAAGCATTGGAGGGCTAACGGCTGGACACCAGCCACCCTTAGTTGCTCTTTGTCTTCTTACAGGTCCGGCGGAGGAAGCCTTTGTTGGAGATAGGGTGAACGTCCGGAGAATCCTGTTACAAAATCTGACGTTAATAGTTTGGCGCCGTCTGTGGGAACGACTTGATCGTCAAAGTCAATCGTTCTAACCACTGATCAAAATCCTTTTGATATGCCTCCTAAAAAGGCTGTTCATCCTTCGACTTCAAGGCAGGCACCACCTCCGCCCGATGAGACGGAATCCTTACCTGTCCTTCCAACCACCTCGACGAATATCCTTCAGGGAGCCCCAAATATGCCATCAGCAAACCCATTATTGGAGGCTTCTGAAAATCAAGACGATGTCCTGCGTTTCCTTGGGAATACTTTTCTAACTCTAAATGCCGGAGTTCAGGCCCTGTCGAATCGGCTTGACCAGCATTTCCCTGAACCGCAGAGACAACCCACCGAAGAGTTACCACCGCAACCCATTCCGGTGGCTTCCAGACAGTGGACGAACCACGGGTTCAACCACACCATCCTCCATCAAACCGAACACCACTCGGCAACCATCACCCTGCGCCATCTCCACATTCTATACATTCTAGTTCGTCTCGACAACCTCAACCTCAAGGCTCCACCGCCGAAACATCAGGCTATACCTTACCCTGGGAAGGAGATCTTAAAAGAATCCATGATCATTTTGACGTCATGGAACAGCAATATCAGGCAAATCGGCCATCTGCCGTCATGACAGCAATACATCAATCCGAGTCCCCTTTTACTAGCGAGGTTATGGGGGCACCGTTACCTAGAAAGTATCGAACACCTGTTATCACCTCGTATACAGGTATCGGTGATCCTCTTGAACACCTGGAAACATATAGGTCTCTTATGGAGTTGGAAGGACATGGCTCAGAAATCATGTGTAGGGCATTTTCCCTAACATTGAAGGAAGCAGCCCGTATGTGGTTCCGGGGACTAAAGCCTCATTCCATCAGCTCCTTTTCACAGTTATCGGAGATATTCCTTTCTCAATTCATGGGAAGCATTCGCATTAAGAAGCCAGCCTCCCATCTAATGAATCTGAAACAGCAGCATGGCGAGATAATAAAGGAGTTCATAGTACGGTTCACTGCAGAAGCCGTTCAAACTGAAGGTTATACTGAAGAAAAAGGTCTCACAGCCCTCATAGCAGGAATAACGAGCGAGAAATTCAGGTTCGCCTTAGATAAAAGCCCACCGAAAACTATGGCAGAATTCCAAGCCAAAGCTCAGAAATATATCAATGCAGAAGAAGTCGCATTGACACGTCATGGAGTACAGGGTAAGAAACGCAAGCCAGAGGGAACCTCTACTGCAGATAAAAAATATCATCGTGATCAGCGCGACCGTTCCCCCAAGAAGCCTTATTCTGGTAAATATCATAACTACACTCCTCTTAATTGGTCTCATGAAAAGGTTTTAATGGAGATTAAACACAAGCCATATGTAAAGTGGCCTGCAAAGATCAAATCCGATCCCGAAAAGAGAGACAAGAGTAAGTTCTGTTACTTCCACAAAGATCACGGGCATAGAACCCAGGATTGCATCTCTCTACGAGATCACATTGAAGCCCTTATTCGAAAAGGCCATCTCCAGGATTATGTCGCTCGTAAAAATTGATCACCAGAAAGGGCGAAAGCCTCACCACGCCAAAAGGAACCGCCTCATCATCATACTGCCCAAGAGGAGGCTGAGCCAACTGGAGAAATCCGCACCATTGTCTGAGGACCAGCTTGCGGGGGCGACTCACAAGCTTCAAGGAAAGCATACTCTCGGAAGGCGTCTAAAGAACCCCAACATATTTATTGGCTGGAACAGGCATCCAGCGCGTCAAAGGCCAGCCATCTCCCAATTTCCTTCTCCCTCGAGGATGCGGCAGGAATTCACTTCCCTCATGAAGACTCCATCGTAGTCGCATTAAAGGTATCGAATTATCTGACTCATCGAATTATGGTGGATACAGGTAGCTCAGCAGATATTCTGTATCTGGAGGCTTTCAACAAAATGACACTCGCCAGAAGTCTACTAAAACCAGTTTCGACTCCTCTTGTCGGTTTCGGAGGTGAGGTGGTAATACCTGAAGAAAGCATTGATCTCCCAGTTACTTTTGGAGAAAGTCCAGCGAAGACTACTATCTTCGTAAACTTCCTTGTGGTGGATCGAAAATCAGCATATAACGCCATTTTGGGGCGCCCATCGCTAAATAAGGTTGGGGTAGCCTTACACCCATCCTATTTATGCGTCAAGTTCCCTACCCCAAATGGTGTTGGGGTTGTGCGAGGAAATAAAAAAGAAGCTCGGTCTTGCTACGAGATAGCCCTACAAGATCGAAAGAAAACTCAAGCGACACCTGTTATGGTGATAGCACAAGATTCGCCCAACTTTTCAACAAACACCTTGTTAGATCCGAGAGAAAACGCCCTTCAATCAGGAACTCCTGGGGAAGAGACAGTGGCAATTCACTTAACCAAAGACGACTCGTCCAAGGTCGTATACATTGGATCCTCTTTAACTGGTGTCTATCGTGAAGATTTGGTTTGTTTCCTCACCAAATACCAGGACGTGTTCGCCTGGTCTCATAAAGATATGCCAGGCATCGACCCCAATGTTATCGCACATCGTCTCAATATTGACCCTGAAGCATAAACCCGTACACCAGCGTCGACGTGCCTTCACTGCAGAAAGGCAAATGGCGATCAAAGCTGAAGTCGAGAAGCTACTCACGGTCAATTTCATAAAAGAAGTTGACTACCCAGAGTGGGTCGCGAACGTAGTTCTCGTCCGAAAAGCTAATGGCAAATGGAGAATGTGCGTCGACTATTCAGATTTGAACAAAGCATGCCCCAAAGATAGTTTCCCGACACCGCGGATCGACCAGTTGGTCGATTCAACAGCTGGACATGCTCTGCTTAGTTTTATAGATGCTTATTCTGGTTACAACCAGATCATGATGCATCCACCTGATAGCCAGCATACCGCCTTCATCACAGATCGGGGATTATATTGCTACCAGGTAATACCGTTCGGTCTTAAAAATGCAGGGGCCACTTATCAACGTCTCGTCAACAAAATATTCGCTGCTCAAATCGGTAGGAATATGGAAGTTTATGTTGATGACATGCTAGTGAAAAGCACCGTAGAAGATGGTCATATTTCTGATCTTCGAGAAGCCTTCAACCTAATGAGGAGGTATCAAATGAAATTGAACCCAGAGAAATGTGCGTTCGGAGTATCTGCAGGAAAATTTCTTGGGTTCATGGTCGGCCAGCGTGGAATTGAGGAAAATCCTGAAAAGATAAAAGCATTGGTAGAGATGAAATCCCCCACTACTCTGAAGGACGTCCAGCGTCTGGCTGGTCGCATCGCATCGTTGAATAGGTTCATCTCGCGAGCATCTGACAAGTGCTTACCATTCTTCAAACTCCTTCGTGTAACGGCCAAGTCTGATTGGAAATGGAGACCACAGTGTGAGGAAGCTTTTCAACAATTGAAGCTATACATGAGCACACCCCCCATTTTATCTAAACCTGTAGCGCATGAGCAACTCATTCTTTATCTCTCTGTGTCCACTACGGCCGTTAGCGGCCGCTTTGATAAGAGAGGATTCCGGGGTGCAAAGGCCCGTTTATTATATCAGTCGAGCAATGGTTGATGCAGAAACTAGGTATTCTGATATGGAAAAGCTGGCCCTAGCCTTAGTCATGGCAGCTCGAAAACTGCGACCATACTTTCAAGCCCACGCTATTCTAGTACCAACAAATCATCCACTACGGCAAGTCCTTAAAAAACCTGAGGCTTCCGGACGCTTAACTAAATGGGCGGTCGAGATCAGCGAGCATGATATCTCATTCTGTCCTAGGACCGCAGTCAAAGGCCAGGCCGTGGCTGACTTTATCGCCTAATTCACATACTCTTCCGATGATAGTACCGTGACCAGCGACCAGCCTCCTTGGTCACTCTTCGTGGACGGGTCGTCGCGGGCCACTGGCAGCGGAGCGGGCCTGATTTTAGTGGCTCCCGATGGGTTGCATTTCCAATACACTCTGCGTTTCGATTCTCGCATCTCAAATAATGAAGCAGAATATGAGGCCCTGATTGTTGGCCTCGAACTGGCCATTGTCCTTGCAATTCAGAATCTATTAATTCATAGCGACTCCCAGCTCATTGTCAACCAAGTTCTTGGTGAATTCGAGGCCAAAGAAGAAAGGATGGCCTTATACAAGTCTCGTGTCCTCATCCTGCTCGTAAAACTGAAGACTTATGAAATAATTTATATTCCTCGCGAGAAGAACCATCTCGCAGATTCTTTGGCAAAGCTCGCCTCTGCACCAGAATTTGAGTTATCACACTCAATCCCAATCGAGCATCCTCAGAATCCGAGTATCGATCAAGCGACTTTGAGCAAGTAATATCGGTACAATCATCTCCATGCTGGATGGATCCCATCATCCTTTATCTCAGAGACGGATACCTACCAGAGGACAAGAAAGCTGCAAGACAAATTCGGCTTCGAGCTGCCAGGTATACCTTGCAAGACGGAATATTGTTACGCAAAAGCTTCTCCTTGCCTTATTTAAGGTGTCTTCATCCAGAAGAAGCACTTCGTGTTGTAGATGAGATACACCAGGGGGCATGTGGTAATCACTCCAGGGGGCGATCCCTAGCATACAAGGCGATGAGGCAAGGATACTATTGGTCCACTATGAAAGCAGATGCAATTGCATTTTCTAAAAAATGTGACAAGTGCCAGCTATATTCTTCTATACCTCGTATACCATCCGAGCAAATGACTACAGTAGATAGTCCTTGGCCTTTCATGCAATGGGGGGTCGATATCATCGGGCCCCTGCCTACTGGAAAAGGACAAAATAGATTCGCGATAGTAGGGGTCGATTACTTCACCAAATGGGTCGAGGCGGAACCGTTGGCCAAGATCACGGAGAAACAAACTACGAAGTTCATATGGAGGAATATCATATGCCGTTATGGACTCCCCCACACTATAATTACCGACAATGGGACGCAATTCGACAACGCGCCCTTTGACGAATTTTGTGAAAAGTGGAAGATACGTAACCTCCGCACCTCTCCATATCATCCTCAGGCAAATGGGCAAGTCGAGGCAGTGAATAAAATCATCAAGCATCATTTGAAAACCAAGCTCGGTGAATGTAAAGGTGAATGGCCAAAACTTCTACCAGAGGTATTATGGGCATATAGGACTACGACCCGTACATCAACGGGTGAAACCCCTTTCTCCTTAGCATTTGGTGTCGACGCGGTAGTACCGGTGGGTGGAAATTCAAGTCCCCTTGTATCGGATCGAGCAGTATGACCCCGCGGGTAATCAGGAAAACCTCCGACTTTACCTCGATCTCTTGGAAGAACGAAGAAATGCCTCCCAATTACGAGCAGCTGCATATCAACAACGTATTGCCCGCTATCGAAATGCTAAGGTTCGGCCTAGGTTCTTCCAGCTCGGAGATTTGGTCCTGAGGCAAAAACTCGGAGTTCCTACTCGTTCGCTGGATCCAAATTGGGAAGGCCCTTATCGGGTTATTAAGATTGTGCGACCCGGTACCTATTATCTTGAAGACATGCAGGGCAAACTAGTTGAACCTCCAATTTATACATTGCATTGCCCATTACACTACATAGTTTGCATGATTTTCATGGTTTAAAGGCCCACCTAACACGTGTTTTGTGAGTATAGGGATGAGAGCGGACTTCATTCAATTACAAGCCAAAAGAATGCTTCTAGAGCTTTTGGATGAAGATGAAAGAAGACCAAAGAAAGGAGAAAGCAAAGAGAAGAGAGAGAAGAAGAAAAAGGAGAAAAAGAAGAGAAGAAGAATCAAATGGAAGACAGGCCGACCGGTCATGACCGGTCGGCCATGAAGGCTGACCACATTACATTGGAGCCCGACCGGTCATGACCGGTCGGGCAAACACGCTGGATGAATGGAAATCAGTCCGACCGGTCATGACCGGTCGGCTGTACTCACTGGAATGCTTGGAAATCATCCCGACCGGTCGTGACCGGTCGGCTCTGCGTAAGGATGAGTCCTTTCTAAATTGGGACTCCGAATTTCACTGCGCAATGCGAAGTCTTTCGCAGGATCCGATGCAAGGGGGGTTTGTTGCTATAAAAGGACACCTAGGGGCTCTCCCTAAGGTATCAGAGAAGAGGAGGAACGTGAGTTTGGAGGCTGAAGGAGACTGTGGAGCGTCTGCAACTTCTATTTTCGGGTTTTTCTAGTTTTATGCTTTATTTTTGAGCTTTTAGTTGTGGCATGACTATGCTCGGCTAAAACCTCTCAGCTAAGGCTGAGAGGTGAAGCTTGTAGCCAGTTCTATGTTTATTTCAGTTTGATTCAAGTATTTTTTTAATTCAAGGTTAGAATTTTCTTATGTTCAGTCCAAAAGATGGTAGTTTGAGATGTCTTATCTGAGTTCATGTGCTCCGGACATGAATTCCTTTTAATTCTCTGAGATTATCACAGGTTGCTTGTTTAGATTCGAATTGTAGTAATCCTTGAGCAGGCCATAGTCCATAGGCATGGATGTTACTCCGCAGGCTATGAATTTGAATTCTACATTGTTTGAATGGACTTGAACTTGGAAGTTCAGCTTGAATTGGATGAATGTGTGTGAATGCTTTATTTTCCAACTAGATGAGAGATAGGACTTCAAATCTAGTTGTGTTCTCTACTTGGATTGACTGAATTAACATAGGATTGCTACAAGTGGATCCTTGAAAGCCTTAGTACATTATATCTCTGATTTTTCATTAAGTTACTGTTTTAATTAAACATCCTATTGAAATTGAATTTGTTCTATTAAACTGAGTTGCTGGAGTAATTAGGAAGCTGTTACTCTTTCCCTGTGGATCGACCTCGGTCTTACCTGAGATTTATTACTACATTGCAGCCTTACACTTGAGGCGAGCGAACACAAACCCGTGCGTCGCCCTTGGCACGTGGAGCATTTGCTACAATACTTCCCCTAGATTCGATGTAGTTCATAACGGCATTTTATGAATAAAGTTGAAGATATCTTTTGGTCGCTACTCCATTTACTTGGACCTGAATAGCCCTGAAGAGAGTGCATACCATCTCTTGACCAATTGCTTACCTTTGGTAGGGCTAAAACCACCTTTTGGCCGCTATCCCACTTATTTGGACTCGAATAGCTCCGAAGAGAATATACACATCCTCTTGGCCAATTGCCTACCCTTGGTAGGATTGAAACTATTACTAGTTGGTTGCTTCTCCATTCTATAGATTAAAAATAGCCCCGAAGAGAGCATACATGCTCTCTTGATCAATCTTCTGCCCTTGGTGAAATCAAAATCTCAATCGATAGATCAGTCTATCTCAACGCGGACACGGTCACACGACCCCCGGATTGAGTCTAATTCACTTTTTCATGAGCTAGATGCTCGCGCTCGATGAAAGGGGTCGCACCTCCTAAATGCGAGCAGCACAGCTCATGCTCGAATTAAGGGGTCGCAGTCGTTCACCCTAACTGCGAGCAGCGCAGCTTGTGCTCAAATTAAGGAGTCGCATCCCCTGATGAGTCAACATGTGATCAACACAAAGCAAGAATGAAAGATAAGGAGAATACACAACACTGAAGAAATAGATGTTCATTAAAATGATGACCAAAAGGTCAAGACAGTTACAAATTTCTTCTCAAAAGCATACAAAAAAAAGAAAGAAAAATATAATACATGACATAGGAGGATGCCGAGGTTAAGGTTGATCATCCCCATCTTGCGCAGGCTCGCGGCTCTCGGTCTCGGGACCAGCTTCAGGAGCAGGAACAACATCTGTAGCCCTGGTGACTTCATTCTCGGCAGCACCTCATTCTCTAGCTGCGACCTCGAAAGCCATCCTATCGAACTCCTCAACATTAAAAGTCGGAGCGATCTGCTGCATAACTCTGACCGCGAAATCGCGACCAGCGATATACGCTTCATATCGCTCTTCATCATAAAGTGGAGAAGTACGAAACTCTTGGACGGCGCGAGGACCCTCGTCAGATACCATCTGAACGAGAGCCACCCGCTCCTCTTCCCAGTGGATGGAGTCATCCTTTAGCTGTTTAAGCCGCTGCTGGGCCTCCTCAAGCTTGGTCCAAGCATCCTTAAACTGCCCTTCAAGCTGGATCTTGTCCTGACGGAAGATTTCCTTCTCCTTCTCACTCTTAGTATGAAGCTCTTGAAGCTTTGCGAGTTGGAGGTCCACTGACTGAAAGCGCTCAGTCAGGGATTGGATTTTGACGAGGAGAATCTTCTTCTCTTCATCCAGCTTGGCGATCTGAACTTCCAGAGCCTTCACCAAGCGGTCCCGCCCTTGGACCTCTGCTTCCATCGTCTTCTTCTTCTTCTCCGCATCTTCCACGCTGCGGCGGGCTGCTTCGATGTCACGTCTGACTCGAAGCGTGAGATCCAGGCTCTATAAAAAATGTGAGAAAGAAGGGAAATTAGAGTAGCCCGCCATATCAATAAATATGTATACATATATATATATGAAAAAGTAAGACAATGTAAGGATGGTTACCTGCAGCAATCTCACCCCGATATCTAATGAAAGGGTTTCCGGGCTCGGTTCGGGGAGAGCTCCGAAGGAGTTGGGAGTTATTTTGTCAAACATGAACTCGCATATGGGATGCAAGTGCGGTGGGATGACAAAAGTTCCCGACCCAGAAGGTTGGGCCACCACCATCTCCTTCGAGCTCGCCTCGCGAGCACCCGCTGTACCCAGAGAGGGGGTCAGCGATTTGCGAGCAATAGCCGGCTCGCACGTAGCTCCCCTTTGTGGGAGTCCCCCTC
The DNA here is from genome assembly GCA_003013855.2 of Liriodendron chinense. Classification (NCBI taxonomy): domain Eukaryota; kingdom Viridiplantae; phylum Streptophyta; class Magnoliopsida; order Magnoliales; family Magnoliaceae; genus Liriodendron; species Liriodendron chinense. The sequence continues at coordinate 2,969,428 of ML058445.1, read as the reverse complement.
CTCTTCGATCGCCTTTCGGCGAGTTGTCGGCTACTTCGATAATTGGCTGACGAGACAGGTCAGCCGGAGGGGGCACGGTGGATAGAGGGGTCGCGTTGACCGGAGGGGTCGCGGTCATACGAGAAGTCGTAGCGATCCATCCCGAAGCCGCCCCACGTGGTTGAGGGCCGCGAGATGACCCCTCTGTGGGAGCAGGCGCATTAGAAGGACCCCCTGCAGTTTTCTTTTGCCTCTTCGAGGCTGCGCCCTTCAGACGGGGAAGGGCCCCCAATGCACCTCTCTTGTCTCCAACATTCGTCATCTCTTCTCGGTAGATGAGACCCGCTGCACAGAGATGACGAGGCTCTAGTGCGACGTTGACGTGGCGTGTGGTCACGGAAAGCTTGTAGACTCTAACTAACTTCTCGTTGAGTCCTCCTCGTAGGTTCGGCTTCACACCAGTCGGGATTCCTACGAACAAAAAAAAAAAGGCACGATTAAATCGTCAATAGAGCAAAAGCATTATTTCTTTCAGACAGATAAACGAACACTTAACCCACCTTCGCCAAAATGGCAATTAACGTTATGGCCTTTGGGGTCGGAGCCCAATTCGGACTCCCAGTTGCCAGAAACGTAGAACCACTTTTTTCTCCATCCCGGGCAGTTGAAAGAAGGGTTCCCCAAGATAAAGTTATTCCGGTGCCAGAAGCATAGGTAGTACCAACCCTCGCTAGCTGGCGCCTTCTTCAGCTGGAATAACCTTAAAAACTCCTCAGCGGTTAACTCCTCGTTACCCGCTTGCTTCCAAAGGACGAAAGCACTCAGAAGTACCCACCAGCCGTTTACTATTAGTTGGCCCGGGGCAATCTTGTAGAGACGGAGGAAATTTCGTATGAAAGGGTGGAGGGGAAGACGTACGCCCACTTTGAAAAAATACTCGTAAAAAGCCACACACCCTGGTGGCGGTGCATCGGCTGTCTCCCCTCTCCCAGGTAATCTGAACGAAACAGAGTCTGGGACCCGATATGTCTCTCTAAGGCTAGAGAGTCTTTCCTCCATCAAAATGGAAGAATAGCCGGAGGCGGAATATCTCCCCGCCGGTACTCTGGCATTGTTGGATTCGGAAGAATCAGGGGTGTGATCTCCCAAGGGAACAATCTCTTCATCGGAGGATCCCGCCATTACAAATAGAAAAGCAAGAAAGAAAGATGAAGGGAGCAGAAATGAAGGGAGAAAGTTGGAGAAGGACTACCTCTGTGAAGAGGTTTTTCGCACCAGAAGCAAAGGAAGAAGAAAGCAAAGAGTCCCGTAGCAGAAAATTCGAAAATGAAGGAATTTTTTCTAAGTCCGGTATTTATACGCAATCATTCCGTTTGATTTGCTGGACACGAGAAAGTTTCTCATCAGGCACACCAGACGAACGGGTGCTAGTATTAATTACGGAGGCACGTGGCGCCCGACGCCTCATTTCTGGCGGCTGGAAAAGCTGCGAAAAAGCTGGCCATCATAAATGCGGAAGCACGTTAAGTGAATCATGTGCGATTTTCTTCTACCCGCCAGCTCCACATATAGACAAAACCCTTGGCATAGCTCTCCCCAATACCAAGGGTTTTGGGGGGCATCTGTTATAGGCAAAATTAGTTGTGGAGGGGTCGCATCTCCTGGATGCGAGCAGCTCGGCTCGTGGTCGTCAGGAGGGGTCGCATCTCCTGGATGCGAGCAGCTCGACTCGTGGTCGTCAGGAGGGGTCGGATGCGAGTAAATCGGCTCGTGGTCGTCAGGAGGGGTCGCATTACTGGATGCGAGCAGCTCGGCTCGCGCTCGGCAGAAGGGGTCGTACCTTCTGAATGCGAGTATTCCTGACACGAGCAGCTCCCGACATCTGTGCAGTCATGAGTCTTTGCTTTTGGTTGGGACAGTCTTCGTATAATAGTTCCAGTTAGCCTGTATAGGTCGATTCCGGCTTATCTTCTTCAATGGTTCCGTATCTCAAGGGATTATTCTCAAGGAACGTAACTGACGGATGAGTTGTTGGATTAAATCACTCCTCTATCTAAGGATAAGAATCTTATCTCACGAAATCAGCGGGATCTCGATATCTTACGTAACAGATTGGATCACTTCAGATCTATATAAAGGGATGACTCCATTAAGAGACAGGTACACAAAAATTCAACTTCTAGCCTCGTTTTGCTTGGATATTCTTCTTCTTGCTTTGCCTGACTTAAGCATCGGAGGGCTAACGGCTGGACACCAGCCACCCTTAGTTGCTCTCTGTCTTCTTACAGGTCCGGCGGAGGAAGCCTTTGTTGGAGATAGGGTGAACGTCCGGAGGATCCTGTTACAAAATCTGACGTTAACAATGATACTTAGCTTGTGCATGGCGATTGCCAGACTGAGCCCGGGCATTTCTGAATATGTCCAGGCAAAGATGTCTTTATTCTCCTTTAATAACTGTATGTATTTCTCTCTTTCATTTTCTGGGACGTTCCTGCTCAAATATGTATTCCTGGGTTCTTCGATGGTGCCCAAATTCACCTCTTCGAGTTCATCAATCGTCGGTTGTCCACCGTCTTCTAGTTGCACGGGTGCTACACTTGGGTGGATTATGTTGATAGAATCTTGCGACTGGATTCCTTCTACCGGGCCAATGGTTGCCATGTTTATGCTTGCCTTCGCTCCTAGACCTTCTCCGTTTCTGTATGCTTGCTTATATTCTTCAAATGGAGCTAACAGTCTTTTCTTTGTGTCTGAGCCTTGACTGAAGAATCCCATATTCCTCATAATCTTCCGGCTGGCTTTGCTATATCTCTTCTCTTCTATTGGTTGAGATTGGGCAGACCCTCTTCCTTCTTCTTTCCCTTCTGATGGTACTGGCTGGCTTGGCCCTGAGTGGAACTTGATATCTTTCTGGGTGGCATCTCTTGACGGTACGATAAATTGGCTTGGAGCTTTTGGAAATGGCTTGGTTCTTCCTATCTTGGGTATAGGCATATTGAAGCTGGATTTGAGTACACTCATGTGTTGATCTGAAATCAGTTTTAACACAGACTGCCCTGGCTGACGCAGATGCTGCGGTACCACATAGAATTTCTTCGTAATCGGCTGAGGTTGGTTTTTCTACTAACATCGGGATCTTCCCTGGGTGATGAGATGAGGTTTACCTTCCTGTACGCACTTCTCAACTCGAGGTTCTGCCCCTTGTCCTTTCTTCCTTATGTCGGACTTTTTGCTGGTTTTATCGCTTTCGGACGGGTCATAATATTTTGCATCAGCCAAAAATGACTCAGCTATCGTGAATGGCTTCGGATCTTCTGCTATCCTGTATTGGACACCATCTCTGTTATATTTGAAACACTGGTGATATGTCGAAGGGATTATCCGATTCTGATGGAGCCAAGGCCTTCCTAAAAGGAGGTTGTATGTTGTCACCGCGTCGATTACCTGACACGTTACTTTTGTCGTCAATTCTTCGATCTCTAACATCAACGTGATTGATCCCAGTGTGCGTTGACTATCTTGATTGAACCCTTGAATCATCATGAGACTCGGGCGTAGTGCCGATTGCCTATAACCCAGCTTCTGTAATGTCTTCAGTGGCATAATATTCACGGCAGACCCGTCGTCCAACATACACCTCTTGATCTCGGTGTCCTTGATTGTTCTTGTGACCATTAACGGGCAATTGTGGTCTATTAACTCGGTCGTGCAGTCTTCTTCTGAGAAAGTGATTGTCGCAGGGTGGTTGACATGCATGACTTGTGACACTGGCATGTACCCCTCCCAGAATTTGTCTGCGTTATTCATTTCTTCTTCTATTTCTATCATCATGACCTCCCTGACCTCACTATCAAGTAAGGCATTGATTAACATTTCTCTGTACACTTTCGAGAGACATAAAGCATCGTATATACTTAGCCGGGCGGGAACCTTTCGTAAGTGCGACACAACATCATATACTACTAGTCTCGGGCTTGGCTGACTAGTCGTGGCTTCATCAACTTTCTCTTTCAACTTTTGCACATGAGGTCTACCTTGTGGCCTATCGTGGACACCATCTTCTTGCATTGGGTCGTCTGGTCTCGGAGGGGTACGGTCAGGCATTTGCCTTCCTGATCGTAAGATGACCGCGTTAACTTCTCCCTCGACTGCTTGTGGGGTTTCTTCGGCCGGTACTTGTTCGGTGAACGACACCATTTCACAATATGCCATGCTCATCACGGGTCGCTTCTGTAATATTTCTCTCCTTCCTCTCCCCCTGTTCCCTCTTTGGTTAACGAGCCTCCGTCTGTTCTCGAGTCTTTTCTTGCTACTGACTAGAGTCCATGGTTCCTTTGGCTCAGGGAATGAAGTCATTAGGTGAATGCTACCTTCTATTGGGATTGCTGAAATTGTCCCGGCTATCTCCCTTGCTGTCTCGGGTACCTTCATGCTGATAACCCCTTGATTGATCAACCCTTGTATCCTTCCTTTCAAGGAGAAGCAATCTTCTGTCTTGTGGCTAACACATTGGTGATATTTGTAATATTTGGGATCGTTTACCCGTCCAACTTCATGGGGACGGACGGGCTCCGGTAAACGCATTAAGCCTTCCTCGACCAATTGTTACATGATCGGGACTAGATCGGCCATATCGAATGTATATGGGCCATTAGCCCTTTCTCTTTCGGCTATCGATACGCGTTTAGGTACATAGGGTCTTTTACCCTTGTCTTGCGTGACTGCTGTCTTCATTTCCGTCCTATGATCGACAGCGGGACATTTTCGATCTTTCTGTTCCTTGACCTTGACGACCTGGTGGGTTTCTACCATTCTTCCTGTCTCTCTCTTCTGTCTCTCGGGTCTAAAGTTTACCCGGGAAGCTGCTTCTTCCACCAGATGGGCTTTTGTTGCGAGTTCGCGAAAGGAGTTGAAGGTGTTACCTGACAGTCCGTACGAGATCATGGGGTCTAGAGCCCTTAGGCACATCTTCATCTGCTAGCCTTCACTGGGTAGTTCACGACATTGAGCCACCATAGTTCCCCATCGGTCAATGAATTTCTCGACTGGTTCACCATTCCTCTGTTTGACCAATGCTAGGTCCGTCAACGAGATCTCCCTCTTGGTTGCAAAGAATTTGGAGATGAAAGCGTCTTGCATTTGCTCTCATGTCCTTATAGAGCCAGCCGGTAGCGACATGTACCACTGAAAGGCCTTCCCTGTCAGGGTAGATCCGAATAACCTCATGCAATACTGCGGGACCGTGGACCAATTTCCTAACGTAGTCAAGAAGTGGGTGATGTGCTCTTCTGGCGATGCCTCTTCCGTCGAACTTTCCGAAGTCTGGGCATCTGAAATTGGTTGGGAACGGCACCTTTTCCACCTCTGAGGGGTACGGGACCCGATATTTATAGCTGCCCCTCTTTTCTTTCTCTTTTTCTTGCTGCATCATGTGGGCTATCGTCTGGGATAACTCTTCTCGCGATACGTGAGATGTGAAAAGTGATGCGCGCTCTATTGGCGTGACCCGAAGTTGGGCGGGCGGTTCATGCTCAGTTGGGCCTTCTGCTGCCCCTTGGGATTCCTCTGCCGACTGACGGGTGGGTGGCGCGATACTTCTGGTAGCATTCTGTGATATTAGGGTGGCCAAGGCTTCCTGAATAGCCCTCATCCGATCATTTGTCTCGCGGTTAGCCTCTACCAATCTATCGATCTGATCGTAGAGTGGAGGCAATTCTTCTGCTTCATATGGTCCTTCTTCTTCTCCTTCAGCTATTTGGACCATCACCACTTGCGCTAACAGGATTTCCTGAGGTGACCTCTGCTTCGATTCAAGGGTCATCATGGGCTCGGCTTTCTTCACATGTGCGGACCCGATAGGTTTCCGAGAGGTGCAGGCGACCTTGGATAACGGCGGAAACTGCTCGGCTGTCATTTTGGGTACTGCGGGTTTGGTCGATATGACCTGGCCATCGATAGGGATCTTCTGCCCCTGCTTCGGCTGCCACTGTTTTTTAACCACAGGGTGAGATCTCGCAACGTTCGCCTTTCTATATGCAGCTAGGATGGCAACTTTCTTCTGTTCTTTCTTCTGTCTCCGGGTCTCAACCAACTGCCATTCTGAGCCTGGGCTAGCAGTTGCGGTTGCAGTGAAACGAGGGAAGTTGAAACTTCCGTTGGCAAGGAAGGTGCACGAACTTGTCATCGAGCATGCCATCTCTTCTGTCTGCGTTACTATCTTGCTAATTCTGCGGTGTCATAAAAATCTTTAGAACAGTTCACAAGTGCGGTCGGGAGTATGAGCCCATCTATCGCAGTGCATAAACCGACAAAAATAAGCAAGAAGGAGACAAATACGTGTAGTTGTGGAAGTTTGTGGTTTTGAAAACCCTTGATTTACCGTCTATTGCCTTAAAGATGAAGGGAAGAACGTTCCCGTTGAGAGTCGCCAGTTTGGCTCCCGAGGGCGCCGAAACATTATGCCTCGTGGTAACTTTCCAATGTGTAAATTCATGTTTGTGAGTAATTGATCTTAGAGCGTTTCCATATTCAGATATAACCAGAGATTCTGGGTTCGATCCCCAGCAGAGTCGCCAGTTTGTTAGAACTAGAAAAATGAACTCCAAAAGGGGCATTTTCCTTGAAATGTGGTGTTTTGTTGCTCTGGGGTTCTGAATAATGGAAACATCATAGACAATCACAAGCATTCATAAAAGTACACAAGGAGAGATATCGCAAGGCGAATTTTATTCCAGAGATCCTGAGATCTTGTACATTCCAGGCCGTGATCTAGCACGTGCCCTTAATTACATCGAATGATCGATGACCCTTGATTAAAAGGCAAAAGACTAGTCAGCAGGGACTATGGTCTGAGCGTTTGTGGTCAAAGAGACCTGTATTTGTTTTGTTATGGACCAAACCATATTTGTATTAGTCAGATGTCTATGTCCCATGTTTTGGCCAGAGATTCGGGCTGAGACTATCAGGGTTTATGACTGAGAAGGATGACTCTGGGCCTGCACCTGTCAATGTATGGATAGGTGACCTCGGAAAGTCCACTCTGCAGTTGTGTATACCTGCGTAGCCCAACCGACGGATGCCGTTTTTAATGGGTAGGGCATCGACTGTTGTGTTATGGCAGTTCATAACAATTGTTTTGTAGTGAATTGAAACTCTTTGATATGGTTTATCGTGATAACCATAGTCCCATTTGTCTAGCTTTCAACTCAAATCGGATCACATCTTTACAGTAAATATAAATGATGACATGTTTGCATAGTTCTGGATGCTGGCGGCGTCTCTTTCGAGAAGTCGTTTCAGTTCATTGTGTCGAATCAGATTGAACTTTGAAGATGCGTAATTCTGCTCATTTAGAGATCCTGAAACGTCCATTTGACCATTCCATTACGTCCGGAACGCTCGAAATACCCAAAATAGGCTCAAGTGACACTTGAAAACACTTAAAATTGAGTCCGGTAGCACCCGTGAACATGTTCTGGAATTGGCTGATTTTTTTGGGTGCGTGGGACATAATTTATGGGTGCGTGGGACTCCAACGCGCCTTGAAAATACATGTCTGAATTATGTTGATTTTACGGATGCGTGGGGTAATTTTCGGGTGCGTTGGGGTCCAATGCACCCTGAAAATACAAATCCGCTTTTTGTTGAATTTTTGGGTGCGTCAAGCTATTTTCGGGTGCGTGGGAGTCCAATGCACCCTGAAAATACAAGTTTGCTTTTTGTTAAATTTTCGGATGCGTCGAGCTATTTTCAGGTGCGTGGGAGTCCAATGCACCCTGAAAATACATATCTGAATTATGTTGAATTTTCAGGTGCGTCAAGCTATTTTCGGGTGCGTGCTCACACTTATGATTTTTTATAATCCGGACCTGCGGTGGTGTTGGTCAGAGTGACCTTCCGGTGGAAGATGCCGGCGATCGGAAAAGAATTCCAGGTCACCGGGAAAGTTTTCCGGCTGTCGGAAAGGGATTTCGGCGAGGGTTTCCGGCGACTAAATCCCAGATACTCAGGGGATAATAGCTCTCTCTCTCTCTTAATCTGTCCCAATCTGTCTAAATGAACAGTGGGAGGGGTATTTATACCCCAAAATACCGAACAGTGACCAATGAGGGCCTGCCACATATGGCGCATCCCATAAAGTCTTTGACGGACCCCCAAATAGGCACGTGGGAGCTCCGACGCACCCAAAAATGATATTTTGAAAAGTGCTGATTTTATGGATGCGTCGAGTTATTTTTTGGGTGCGTTGGAGTCCAATGCATCCAAAAAATACCATGCTAGTTTTGGTGATTTTATGGGTGCGTTGGGCTATTTTAGGGTGCGTTGCAGTCCAATGCACCCTGAAATTGCAGTTCCGTATTTTCTGAATTTACGGACGCGTCGAGGGTATTTTTAGGGTGCGTCAAGCCATTTTTTGGATGCGTCAGAGGTAAAATACATCCTGGAACACTTCTTGAATTTTCATGAATTTAAGGGTGCGTTGGACTGAATAAATGGGTGCGCTTGACGTACCCGTGTCTTGCAAAATTGGGTTTTGCGAAACGGAGGGCTTATGGGGCCCGTTTCTCGGTGAATCGCCATGCACTGCTTATCACAATTCATGAAGAACGTGTCTGCTTGATTCCGGACGGTTTTGATCACGGTGATCCGTGGGGCCCACCGGAGAAAATGGCTAAGTACTGGATCCTTTGCAAAATCTGGGTATTTGGGTGCGTCGGATAGTGCTTTGTGGGATTTCCTCGAAGCACATGCCCAATTGATTTGTTTTAGAGGGTACTGACTTTTTGGCACCCCAACAGACTTGAACCCAATTAGTTAAACTTTTAGTCATCTTAGACCGACCTTAGGTGTCTCAAAAAACCACCTAAAATAAGGCCTAATAGGTTCATTAAGGCTTAATAGGTTCATCAGCTGCTTAAAAATACAAATTAAAACAGCAGATCTCATGTGTTGTCGGCTGACTAGTCAGCTGACCGACAGCTTGGTCGACCATAGATAAAGGCCTAAAATTGGACAGCAACCAGACTTGTGTCCAGGCTTTAACTCAGCCAACCTGATGCTCATCATTGGCCGACTGATGACCCTTTGTTGACCGATCGATAAGACCTGTAGGTCAACTAACAAATAGCCGTTTATACTCATTTTCTAACTGTTGGAGATCGAACTTTATATATAAGGAGCTCGATTTTTGGCATAATAAGAGGTAATTTAGTGTATTAAAGGCCACAATTATAGCAATAAATATTGGACTCTAATGCTAAGCTACCTAAGTCATCTTTCTTGTGATTCATCACAAGTTTGAACATTCAAAAGCTCAAATGAAAATGAACTTATTTCCTCTTGATCTCTACATACTTAGGCACCTTCACCATAGGTAAAACCTTTGTCTGAATCTCTCTAAAGATCAAAATAGGTGAATTCATATAGGCCTACAACACATAACCATTTGAAGAAGATTCAATCTATCTCTTATCACCTTGGTAATCGCAAGAATATCAAATGCAAGGCGATTAATCGGTGGTGCTGAAGCCTTGGTAAAACGTTGGCATCATTGATCGGGGGAGCACATGGGGAGTTGATTCAAAGACGAGAGAGCAAGAAGAAGCAACCTAAAAAGGCACATCAAAAGGGGTTCAATCTGGCAAGTAAGTGTCATTTGTAAGAGTTCAGTTGCACTCCTTCCTTGGGTAGGAATGAGTGTGAGAGTTTGTAACCCAAATTCAATTAAATACCCAAGTGGGGAGCCTCCAGCAGGAGAAGCACGTAAGGTTGATGGTTAGACTAATGAAAACCATGTAAGTCTCCAAGTCAGGAATCAACAGGAGAAGAACGCGGGTTCTTGTTAAAATTATGCCTTTTAGATCAACACACTTGTATAGGCGTATGCGTGCGGAAGCTTAGAGAGTAATTAGTATTATGGCTAAGTCCTAGAGGGGGGGTGATTAGGACATTTTAAAATCTTTTCGTCTACTTATGGAATTTAACAATTTAAATTAAGTAAGCAATTAATACTTCAGCTTCCAAGCCTAAGTGGGTCCAATCACAAGACTAGCATATGGTTTAAGAAATAAGCAACATAGTCTAAGCAAGCATAGATTATCAAATATTAAACTAATCGAGCTCCTAATCTATACAACCTAAGTAGACTCTATGACTATGGATCATAAGGCTTAAGTCTACTCTAATAAGTGAAAGTACATCTTGTGTGTGCATGTGCCTATTTAGTGCCCAGCATACATTCTTATCAAGCATTCATAATTAAACAATTAAATATACAATGATAAGATAACAATGTGCTCAATTCAATCATAAACATAAACATGTATAGTGGTTCGACTTTGGGTCTACTCCACTCCCGGTTCAAGTACTCAATCCCATTATGCACATCAGGCATTCATTATACGGAGGTTTTAAATGAGGTTCACCTCTCAACCTTTACATGAAGGTTTTACCGGTTCACCTCTCAACCATAGCAGAGTTTTGGATAAGGCTAACTCTCAACTCGACACATGTTCACTCCAATGTCGGAGGCTCCCCCTTGGAGACTTTATTTAGGCTCGGCAAATGAGCCAAGGAGAGCTAAATGCCCCTAGTTTTTAGGCTCGACTAACGTGCCAAGGAACAACCAACGCTCTTAGAATTTTAGGCTCAACTAACAAGCCAAGGATCGGTAAAGGACCTTAAATCGAGTTTGACAAACAAACTCTACACTCAATTCCCACAGAAAAAATAGTGGATGAACTCTCAACAAATTGACAACCTTACTTGTCGGATGAGGCCCTTGTTCAGCGCCGCTTCGAGTTGTTGATCTCCACTCTCTCGTGCTTCAATCAGCTCCCCTTTGCTCCCTCGATCGTGTTGCCATTGCGTCGTCAATGCTTCAGCTACACTTGATCAATCACCTTGCGTATGATGCCTTTGAGCTGTCCAAGGTGATAGGAGGGTAGATTTGAGAACTCTACAACTAATCGGAATGGGTTTCCTAGAGTTGCTCACCTATAAGGATCTCATCATATAGCTTTCGATGGAAATATAACTATTAAGTATGATCCAAATTCTAGAGATCAAAAGATGGTGAAGTTCATATTCTTCATGAGCTTGGAATGCTCCATTCTTGTGTTAAATCACAAGAAAGATGCCTTGCTAGGGTTAGGATATGAGCCTCTGTTCGCTTCCCCAAGTGTAGGGTTGCGATGTAGTAATAAACTCGGTAAGACCGAGGTCGATCCACAGGGACTTGTGTGGGATTTCACAAACACATCCAATAGTGTCTATTGAGAGCTAACAACCAAATTTTTGTATGAAATTGATGTAAGTAACAACTTTAAACTAATTTGAAGGTAAACAATTATAAAAAGGCACTAGGGGTTCAAGGATCCACTTGTAGCAATCCTTGATGTTCAATCCGCTGTGGTTTCTCACTTTCTCAACTAGAATCGATATTAAGATCTATCTAGCCGGATGATAAAGCTGTTAAACCAAACAATCTGTCATATGTAAGTCCAATGCATATGATTCACTCAATGTAAGCTAGGCTGAGCATGCTCAATTGCATAGGTCAGTCCCAATTCCAATAGACTCAGATCACAATCATAACCATCCTCAAGTCCTGTCACAAGACAAGGCTAGATTACAATTTGAACATGATTCAAATCACATGCACAGTCCTCTACATAATTAAAAAAACCAAAAAAATAAAACTTTGGTAGGGAGTCCCTACATGAAGATCATAGTACTAGAGCGTACTCCAATTCCTCGGATCATACATGTCTAGACTAATACAAAGCAGTTAAGAACTTAAGTAATTCTCCCAAACATCCATGAGCCATCATAAGACAAAGAAAAACTACTTAGAACTTGTATAAACTTCAAACCATTGTTCATAAACATGAATTCCGAACTTAAAACCAACTTAGAACGAATTGAAACATCTTAGATCCACTACAAGCTTCACCTCTTAGCCCTAGCTAAGAGGTTTAGTTGCTCATGATCCAAGGAAACATGAAACAACTTAAGAAAATCATAAAACAGTAAAACAAACTAGAAGGAATTGTGGAACTCCGAATTCCACTTCTGCCACCTCCAACCTTGCTTAAACCCTTCTAAGATACCCTAGGAACGATCCCTAGGTGTCCTTTTATAGTGAGGAGGCTCCACAACTTCAGAAGATCGGTGTAACACTTACGCAGTGCGTAGAGAAAATCGGCGCCAGAAATAGCAAGTTCAGATCTTACGCAGACGACCGGTCGCACGACCAGTCGCAGTGGCTGGACGACAGGTCGTGGATGCTGGACGACTGGTCTGAAAATGGCCAAAAAGAGTCCAGAGAGTTTCGGCCTGAAAATTTAATTTAAGGACCGGTCGCACGACTGGTCATGAATAGTCCAGAGAGTTATGGCTTCTGGGTCTTCCTCTGTGCATGTGCGGACCGGTCGGATGACCTGTCTTTGGCTTTGGACGACCGGTCGGACGACCAGTCGTGGGCACCTTCTTCTGCATTCTTTTCTTCTTTTCTCTGACTTCTTTCTTTCATTCTTCGACGCTTTGCCCCTTTGATCTTCTTTGCTTCTAACTAGCACCTTTAGGTCTTCAATTGATCCTTCCTCTCTCTCATCCCTACAATCACGAATCCATGCATTAGTTTAGTATATAAACCATAACAACGAGCATATTGAGTGATGAATTGGGGTTAGAATATGCATAATTAAGAGCTCAACAGCCTCAAATGGTCTCCAACAATGGTGGCGTCAATCCTCTCAAAATCGCTCTCTTTTCCCCAAAAATCGCCCCAAGCCTTTTTATAAAGAGAATCCAAATAGACATAAAATGGTCAAATAATGGCTAGTGCCGACCGATCATGATCGGTCGTCCAATGGCTTGGAATAGACAAAGGGTTGCTGTCTTTTGGTTGGGTCGGTCAGACCGGTTGGGATCGGTCGGACCAGACTAGCTGACCGGTCATGACTGGTCGGCATTAGGCCAGGGGGGTTCAGCAGGTTGCTGCCCCATTTTCTCTACTGACTGACCGATTAGCCATGTGTCAGACCGATCAGACAGTGCATGAATGCTGCTGATTAGGTTGTCTTATTTCCAGCAGCACATGTGACCTCTATGGCCAAGATGAGTGTGATATTTTGGGACATCTAAGGCCATTCTAAGACGACTACAAGTATGCTTAAATGAGTAAAGGTCATTTAGAGGTTATGGTTTTGGTTTGGCTCAAGGTTAAGGCTTCACCAAGGCATCTCTTTTACCTGTTTCTTCTTCCTTGATGCAACAGGTCCGTCTTGAGTCAATTGTAGCTTAGACTATGGTTAATTGATTTAGCTTTCTTGAGGTCCTCTTCTAAACTTAGGATTTTATCCTATGCTTCTTTGTTCTTTCTTTCTAGTTCACAATTTTGAAAATGATAGTTGTAATTTTCTCCCTTTAATTCTTGTATCTCGTCAGCCAATTTATTGTTTTCAATGTTAGCTTGGCTCAACTTTTTTGTAAGAAGGATGCTTTGACGATAGAGCTGGTCATAGGCAACTTGCAATCCCTCATTGTCTTGCTCTTCATCCTCTTCATCATTGGAGGATGTCTCATCGGTGCCCGAGGACTCATGGTCATCCTTGTCTCTTGTGCTCTCCATTTCTGGGACAATCTTCATGATAGAGGCCATCAAGATTTTAACTGATCCTTTTTCTTCATCACTTTGAGATCCTTCTGATTCTTAATCCGAATCATCGGAGTCATCCCATGTAGTTGCCATTACTTTCTTTTTAATTTTTTCTTTGATAGGAGCTTGGTAGTCAGAGGCGATAGACCATAGCATCTACAATTGTATTACTGTGGTTCTTTTGGCTTATTAAAGGATTTTCCTGTGTGGCATTTTTTGTCAAAAGATTTACTCTTTTTGTCATATTTCTTTTCTTTGTCTTTGAAGAATTTTCTAAATTTCTTGGCCATAAGAGCCATTTCATTCATTTCCATTTCTTCATCACTGTTTGCTATGGATTCTTGTTTATTGTGTGATGTCTTCAAAATAATATTTTTGGATTTTGAAGACTTCTTGAAGTGGAGTTCATGGGTCCATAGAGATTCTAGAAGTTCTTCTACTTTCATAGTATTGATATCTCTGCATTCTTCAATAGTTATTGAAATTACGTTGGTAGTCGACACGACACCTTCGTATGTGTGGAAGCTTAAAGAGCAACTAGAATTATGGCTAAGTCCTAGAGGAGGGGGGTGATTAAGACCTTTTAAAATTCTTCTCGCCTACTTACACAATTTAACACATTAAACTAAGTAGGCAAGAACACTTCGGCTTTTAGTCCTAAGTGGGTCCAATCACAAGACTAGCATATGGTTTAACCAATAAACAACCTAGCCTAAGCATGCATAGATAATCAAATAATTTAACTAATCAAACTCCTAATCTATGCAAACTATGTAGACTTATGAGAATGGATCAATGAGCTCAAGTTTACACAACTAGTGAAAGTACATCTTGTGTGTGGATGTGCCTATTTAGCGTCTAGCATACATTCTTAACAAGCATACATAATTAACAATTAAACATTTAATGTTAAGATAACAATGTGCTTAATCAATCATAAACACAAGCATGTATAGTGGTTCAACTTTGGGTCCACTCCACTCCTGGTTCAAGTACTCAACTTCTTTGAGCACACCGAAATTCACTATCGGGGGTTTTAAATGAGGTTCACCTCTCAACCTTTACATAGAGGTTTTACCGGTTCACCTCTCAACCATAACCAGAGTTTTGGATAAAGGGCTAACTCTTAACCCAAATGGAGTTTTGGACATAAGCTAACTCTCAACCCGACGCACGTTCACTCTTGTGTCGGAGGCTCCCCCTTGGAGACTTTGTTTAGGCCCGACAAATGAGCCAAGGATGTTAAACAACCCCTAGTCTTTAGGCCGACAAATAGGCCAAGGAAAGGCCAATGTCCCTAGTTCGAGTTTGACAAACAAACTCTACATTCAACTCCCATAAGGAATTGAGTGGATGGACTCTCAACAAAGACAACCTTACTTGTCGGATGAGCTAGCGCCGGTCAGGTTGCTTGATCTCCGCTCTTCCATGCTTCAATCAACTTCCCTTGCTCCTACGATCGTGTTGCCGTTGTGTCGCCAATGCCTCAGCTACACTTGATCAATCACCTTACTTGTGATGCCTTTGAGATGCCCAAAGTGATAGGAAGGTAGGTTTGAGAACTCTATAACTAATAGGGATGGGTTGCCTAGAGTTATTCACCTACAGCGATCTCATCTTAGAGATTTGGATAAGGATATGCCTATCAAGGATGATCCAAACTCTAGGGATCAAGAGGGGATGAAGGTCATCTTCTTCATGGGCTTGGAATACTCCAATCTTGTGTTAAAGCACAAGGAAGATGCCTTGCATAGGTTGGGAATGAGCCTCAAATGGTCTCCAACAATGGTGGCTTCACTCTTCACAAAATCTCTCTACTTGCCCCTCACTTTGAGCCAAGCCCCTTTATAAAAAGGTTTGCAAAGGAATTAAAACGGGCAAAAAATGGCTAGTGCCGACCGATCTTGACCGGTCGGCTAGGGGTCTCCGATCGGTCTTGACCGATAGGCTATAGGCCAATAATGGATAGAGTGTTCACTGTCTCTGCTGGGGGACGGTCAGACCAGTTGGACCAGTCCTATCGACTGGTCAAGACCGGTCGGCCCAAGGGCTTGTATGCACACTGCATTGCTGTCACTGGACTGGATCTGTCCGACTGGTCAAGACCGGTCGGTCCAGTCCAGCTGACCGGTCGTGATCGGTGGGACAGGCCTGGGTTCAACTAATTGTTTTACTGACCCACTCTTTCACGACCCAATCTCCTTAGCCATAGTATGGGTGATCTTTTGGGACACCTAGGGCCAATCTATGATGATTAAAGGTATTCTTAATATGGTCATGGTCATCAAAAGTTTAAGGGTTTGGTTTTGGTCAAGGTTCAAGGCACACCAAGGCATCATTTTTACCTATTTCTTCTTCCTTGATGCAGCAGCGCCACTTGAGTCTTCGGTTTTCGTCTTCATTAAGCTCAACCGACATTAGACTCACTGACCTAAGTGATTAACAAACAAGGTGCACTAGTATGCCACAGAAAAGTGCACTAACAGTTATAACTTTCAAGGAAAATCGTTCCGGTAGAGATCTCAATATTTTCCTATAGATGTGCGGGTTCGTGATTCTCTCTCCCAATCCCCACATAGCATTAGTGACATCACTTAGTCAGGTGTAAAACTCCATGAATGTCTTATGCTATTTCATTTTCATGTTTTCAAATTGAGTAGTTAAAAGCTGGAGTTTTGACCTCTTGACTGTGCTAGTCCCTTCATGGGCAGTTTCCAAAATGTCCCAAGTCTTTAGCAGTTGTACAGTTACGTATTCTTTTGAATTCATATGCGGATACGGCACAAAAGATAGCATTGAGTGCCTTTGCATTGCTTATCTACCTTAGTTTTTCAAGGTCATTCCATAAGTCATCTGGTTTGATTGAAGTGGTGGTGACTCCATTAAGGATGGTGTTGAAGAGGGGTATTTCATGTCCTATTTCCACAGACTTCCATGTAGCATGATCTAATGATTGTAGAAAAATTCTCATTCTCGCTTTCCAATACGTATAGTTTGATCCATCAAAGTATGGAGGTTTGAAAATCGTACCAGATCCGCTTTTGACATGATTTCAAGCTTCCAGAAATGGATCACACTTCGAGCTGTGATGCCTTTAAGGAGGAACCTACTCTGATACCAATTGAAATTGCGGTATAAATTTGATTACTGCACTTGTAGAAGCAAGAAACTTGATTCTTTGTCCTAGAGGGGGGTGAATAGGATACCTTTTAAATTTAACAATTTAAACACTCATAAGCATACATATGATACAAGAAGATGCACATGAGAATATGATTTGCATCTTAAAAATATTTCCACAAACACTTGATATGCTAAGTTCTATCTATATGAAACATGCATGAGATTGATTGCTAGTAATATCAAACATGTTATAATCAATTCATCTTAAGTATGGAAAGAGTAAAACAATTGCATACATATAGATAGAAATCATTCACCACATAACAAGAGATTTATAGTGGTTCGGTTATATAGCTACTCCACTCCCAGCTGATCCACTCACCCCTTAAGTGGCCGGATTTCATTATGACAATGATTTTAAATAAGGTTTACCATAAACCTTTACAACCTACACAAGGTCTATACTTAAACACATGGATTCATCATTCCTTAGGACTAATCCATCAAACACTTATCCTACACAAGGACTTGTCCTACCTAAGGACTTGTCCTACACAAGGACTCACTCGAGTTTGGGTCTTCAAACTCTGAAACTCAAATCTCACAACATGAGGTCTCTTGGACTTGAAAACTAGAGTGTACTTAGCTGATTGAGCCCCATGATAGCGTTTTTGGTTGAAGAAACTTCGGCTTGCACGAATGACTCTTTCAACTCTCTTGGTCAACAACCTTGCTTTGAATGCTTACTTGTAGCTTCTAAGGTGAGGGATTAGGGTTTGGTTGAAACACTATAAAAGTTAAGGCTTAAATGGGTAAAGATGGGTTTCACCAAGGTCTTCATTAATGACATTTATGACATGAGAATATGGTAAATGAAGATTAGGTCAATAGCCATTATTGAGGGTTTGAGTTCATGTTTCAATCCATGCTATGAATGCTCATTAATGTTGCTAAAATCAACGTGGATTGAATAATGAACTCAAGTAATCGAAGCTTGGAGAAGACGGGATGTGTAGGGAACCACCTAACCAAGCTCTAATAGATTCTTCACTTGTTAGAGACCAAGATTTAGCAAGGGGATATAGAGTTGTTAACAACGGCTTGAAAATGGTTATAAAATAGTCAAATAGATAGAATCAGAGAAGGGTTCGATAGATCGAATTTTCTGTTCAGAAAGAGAGACAAATTGTAGAACAGGCAGATCGATATATTGAAATAGTATTTTGATATATCGATAGATATGTCCAGAAGGTTTGTAAAGTTGCTGGACCCTTTCTTCGATATATCGAACAGGGGTATCGATATATCGAAAACCCCAATTCTGATATATCGAAGGGTATTCCGATATATCGATCATTTTATCCAGGGAGTTTATGCATTTGCTGGATGTCTGACCTGATATATCGAACATGTGTTTTGATATATTGAAGGTCTATCGAATTGACCTCCGATATATTGGAGATCTATCGAAAATTCCCATTTCTCATAATTTTCAAGTTTCTCCAAAAAGTTGTTTTCCAAAGGAGTTCCAAGGCTGATTTCTTAGAACATGGTCATTCCTAAAGGCTAAGAGAGTGTACCTAAAGGTTCATGCCAATTAAGGACCAAAGGGTTTTTGGGAATATACAAGTATAGGGTCAAGGGAGTTGGTTTTGAGCTGGCTTGAAGCATGCGATCTTCAATGAGATTTCCACGACAAGCTGCTAGAGGTCTTCAAGGCTTCATTCTTTAGCATCTACTGGGCTCATCAGACTTGACTACATACTCAAAATGCTAATTGAAAAATATTTGCATTTACAATTACCTAGGTGTAAAACCTAGGAAAAATAAAAGAAAACCATTGTTAATAGTGCACCTAAAGACAGACTACAGTTCGAAACATGCTATGGATAAAGCCTGCCGTCTGGTCGGTCATAGTGGCCCCCTTGTCCAGTAAGTTTTGAAAGAAAAAAAGGTAATTAGACCAGTCTGATGACCGGTTGGGCAACAGGTCCGTTGCCCTATCCGACTGGTCGTGCAAAGCATGAAAACAGTCTATCAAGCTCATTCTTTAGGATTTTTAATCCGACTGGCCTGGGGATTGGTCGACTGACCGGTCGGACCTCAAATCTGGCCGGTCGGCAGGGGTCCCAGGCAGGTTGGTTTGTGACTGTTTTCTATTCATTGGAGCTTCTATAAAGGCACACTTTGAGAGCTTCAATGACACACTTTGCACTCCCATTGAGAGCATTGAGAGAGACATTTAAGATCATTCCCTTACTTCTTTTGTTCATCATTGCTTAGAGTTCATCATTCAAACCAAGTGATTCATGGCACTTCAATGAGTATTCAAAGCTCGGTTTGAAGTATGAACTTAAGTAAGGTATTCATGGCTGACCTAACCCATCTTGTTGAATCCATTGGTCATTAATAGTCATTAAGTACTCAAAGTTAGTAGTTCCTATCATCACATTGCATTGAATAAAAAAAGGAAACTCCAACACCTTCTCCCACCTACCTGGCATTAGTCTAAGAACTTCATATTGCATCGATAGCTGATTGTGTGAGCTTGAAGTGGAGTTGAAGCATTCTTGGAGTTGAAGTAACTCTACAACGTCCCTGAATCGGGGTTCATCATTTGTAAGTGGTTAAGATTATGGAGTTCGTTGGTTGAGTCCCCCTTCTTGTTGAGATTGTGACCCAATCTCGAGCTTGTCCTTGAGGAGGACGTGTGTTTGTGTCGGTTAAGCTCTTAAATGTGTATATTTTAACCCCATTTCATCACTAACGATGCTTGAAATACATGATTAAAGACCCAACTAATGCATGGTTTTGTGGTTGTAGGAATGAAATAGAGAATTCATTAATTGAAGGCTTAGAGACGCTGTTTACAAGCATTGAAGATCAAAAGACTAAGCGCCAAAAGGTAGAAGAAAGAAAGCAAAGGAGATAAGAAAAAGTGCAAAAATTTGCACTGAAGACTGGTCGTTCGACCGGTCGTCCATAGCCTAGGACCGATCGTCCGACTGGTCCAAACACTCAATAGGAGGACCCTGATGCTAAACATTGCTGGACCAATCACGACCGGTCGTCCACTACTCTGGCCGGTCATCAGACCGGTCGTTGAATTAAAAACTGGGTTCGAATTTTCAGAAAACTCTTTGGACTGTTTTTGGCCTTTTGCGACTGGTTGTTCGTGAGCTCAGAGTCCAATCGGTCGGCTGCGTAACAAAGATTCTTCTACAAGCTCTGAAATTTGCTGCGCAAAGCGCAATTTTCACGGGATTTCTCAAAGTTTCTTCACACCAAGGGCTCCAAACCTATAAAATGACTCCTCTAGCTCAATCCTAAGACATCCTAGAAGAGAATTACTATGGTGGGAGGCGGCGAAAGTCAGATCCGGAGTTATACAACTCCTCCTAGTTTGTTCTTCTAGTTTTTATGTTTTTCTTAGTTGTTTTCATGTTTCCTTGGATCATAAACGGCTAAACCTCTTAGCTAGGGCTAAGAGGTGAAGCTTGTAGTGAATCTAAGATGCTTTAGTTCGTTTGTTTTGGTTTCAAGTTGGATTATTAGTGCAGAACAATGGTTTGAAGTTTGAATAAAGTTCTAAGTAGTTTTTCTTAATCTTATGATGGCTCATGGATGTTTAGAAGAATTGCTTGTTATTTTGAATGGTTTTAGACCTGTACACTCCGAGGAATCAGATTCAATACGCTCTAGACCTTTGATTCTCATGTGGGAACTTCATGCCAAGAGTTCTATTTTTCTGAAATTTTTGCTTATGTGATTTTGTAAGTGATTTGAATGAAGTTTAAATCATGATCTAGTTATGCTTTGTGATAGAGTTTAATGATGATTATGATTGTGATCTTAATCTATTGGAACTAGGATTGACCTATGCAATTGAGTGTGCTCAAGTCCTAACTTGAATTGAGGGAATCATGTACTTGAATCACACATATGACAGATTGTTTGTTTTAACTGCTCTATCGTCAAACATGATGAGATTTAATTTCAATTCTAGTTGAGTAAGTGAGAAACCATAGCGAATTAAGCATCAAGGATTGCTACAAGTAGATCCTTGAACCCCTAGTGCTCTTTTATTATTGATTACATTCAATTTTAGTTCAAAATATCTATCTACACCCAATTCCAAAATCCTGTTTAGTTAGTTCTCAATTAGAAACCATTGGAAGTGTTTTGTTAGTTCCTGCACAAGTCCCTATGGATCGACCTCGGTCTTACCGAGATTATTACTACATCACAACCCTACACTTGGGGAAGCGAACAAGTTTTTGGCGTCGTTGCCGGGGACTTTGACGGTTTTTCACAAAATTTCTGAAAACGGTTTCTATTTGAGATTTTTAGGGGTCCTTTACTAAATTAGTTTGTTTACTTTGTTTTGATTTTACAGGAATTCTAGGAGTCGAAATAGTCCCTTTAAATCAAGTTTTTGTAACCCTTTTTCTTTTATTTTTTCTGAGATTTGCATGCCACATTAGGTTCGGGATTCTAATAACCGACTTATTAGTGAAGAGGGAATTGTTGAAGGGATTGATAGAGTGCCACGTGCTAAGAAACGTTTAGATTCTCAAATTTTGTCTAAAAGTATGGCTGAAAATCAACCTAACCCTATGGCCAATCAAAATTTGGGCTAAAGAAAAACAGGAGAGAATGAGGTTGAGAATGTTCCCTGACCTAGAATACTACGTGATTACTTGCAACCTCCAAGAGCGAGCACTCCCTCATGCATAATTTTTTCACATAATGCAGGGAACATAGATGTTAAACTGGGAGTAATCCAACTCCTTCCCAAATTTCATGGATAAGACAGTGAAAGTGCCTATCGACATCTTGAGGAATTTGATGAGGTGATAGCCACAATGCACTTTGCAAATGTAACGGATGATGTAGTGAGACTTAAATTATTTCTTTTTCCCTTAAAGAGAAAGCTAAGGCTTGACTTCATGCATTAAGGCCAAGATCAATTGGCACATGGACTAAGATGACTAGGGAGTTCATTAAAAAGTTCTTCCCCACTCACAAAACGATCATGTTGAGGCGCCTTATCATGAATTTTGCTAAAAAAGAAGATGGGACCTTCTTCCAATGTTGGGAGAGGTTCAAGGACTTGTTAAATGCATGCCCATATCATGGATACGAAATTCAGCGGGTAATAAGCTTTTTCTATGAAGGACTGACTTCATCCATGTGTCAATTTGTAGAGATGATGTGTAATGGAGAATTCATGAATAAGGAAGCTGAGGAAGTATGAGACTATTTTGATGAATTGGCTGAGAATGCACAGTCTTGGGATACATCTAAACCAACAAATCCCAAGATAAGCCAACAAAAGGAAAAATGAGGAATTTATGTCCTCTCAGAAGAAGATAACATAAATGCATGTGTGGCTAGCCTTGCAAGAAAAGTCGAGGCCATGGAATTGAAGAAATGAGAGACGATTAACTCAAAGGACATTGAAATTGTTTGTGGAATTTGTGCAGGGAATCAACATGCAACACAGGATTGTCTCATAATTTCTGCATTCCAGGAAATCTTACAAGAACAATCAAATGCCATAAACAGTTATCAACGACCATTTAGTGCTCCAAACTCAAACACATATAATTCTAGTTGGAAGAACCATCCCAACTTCAGTTAGAGGAATGGACCAACTGTGAATGCAAACAACACCCCTCAAGCTCAACCTTTACTATGTCCATCCCTAGTAATCACACCAAAAGCTACCCTAGAGGAGATGTTGGGTGCATTCGTATCGGTTCAAGCTAAATATAACAAGACTAATTCTCTGAAAATTGATGGGTTCATGCAAGAGCAACTGAAATTCAATCAAAATTCATTTTAAGCCATTAATGACTTGAAAACCTTAATGGCTAGAGTTGAATCTCATCTCAGTGTTAGGGAGAAAGGCACACTTCCTGCCCAACCTCTCCCTAACCCAAGAACGCAATTTGAGATACATGACCCAAGCTCATCCTTCCATCATACGGAGCTTGTTCAAGTTATCACCAGCTTGAGGAGTGGAAAAATAATCGATAAATCTAATCCGGTGAAGGCCCCAAAGCCTAATGATTCAAAAATTTCTAAAGAGGATGATAGCCCGAACAATACTCCACATGAGAAAGGACTGGAAAGGCAATACAAGCCGATTGCTCCGTTTCCCTAAAGGTTGATTTCACCCAAACCTTTAGACAAAAATCTGGAAATTTTAGAGGTTTTTAAGCAAGTGAAGATCAACATTCTGTTGTTGGATGCTATAAAACAAATACCATCCTATGCCAAATTTCTAAAGAAATTGTGTACAGTAAAAAGGAAACACAATGTTCATAACAAAGTACTTTTGACTGAGAATTTGAGCGATATTATCAAATAAGCGATGCCCCAAAAATACAAGGATCCGGGTAGTCCAACCATCTCAATGCATCATAGGTGACTACCGGATCAAACAAGCCTTACTCGATTTAGGGGCAAGTGTTAACCTCATCCCATACTCGGTCTATGAACAACTTGAGCTACGTGAATTGAAACCCTCCAAAACCACACTCTAACTTGCTGATAGATTTATTCGTATACCGAGAGGAGTGATTGAGATGTCTTGGTCCAAGTTGATAAATTCTACTACCCAGTGGACTTTATTGTCTTGGATACACATCCCGTGATAGGTACCGGTGCTCAAATTCCCAGTCATACTTGGCCGCCCTTTTCTAGCTACTTCAAATGTGATTATCAATTGTAGAAACGGGCTTGTACAAATGTCCTTTGGAAATATGACACTCGAGCTGAATATATTTGGTTTATGCAAACAACCACGGAAAGTTGATGACGAAGTCTATGAAATAAATCTAATTGAATCATTCGTGGAGAGTACATCCCCCTTAGCATTCTATTCCGATCCTTTGGAGGCATGTTTGGCCCACTCTCATGAGATTGATGATGACACGATACGAGAGATGGATGCCATTTTGGATGTTATGTCGGTACTTGATAATAAAAGATGGAAGGCATCATTTTAGAATTTACCCTTAAGTGAGAACAAGCCTCTTCCATCCAATATCAAGTCACCGAAGCTCGACCTAAAATCATTACCCACTGATTTGAAATATGTTTATTTAGGTCGAGATGAGACATATCCGGTGGTGATTTATT
This sequence comes from Liriodendron chinense, assembly GCA_003013855.2. Taxonomy (NCBI): domain Eukaryota; kingdom Viridiplantae; phylum Streptophyta; class Magnoliopsida; order Magnoliales; family Magnoliaceae; genus Liriodendron; species Liriodendron chinense. Next base: position 2,945,517 of record ML058445.1, on the reverse strand, counting down.
CCCACTTAGATGAGGAACAAGAGAGTAGGTTAATAGCTACTCTAATAGAGCATAAGAGCGCCATCGGATGGTCAATTGCGGATCTCAAAGGCATAGACCCACTGATTTGTACTCATCGCATATGCCTTGAGGAAAATGCGAAGACATCTAGGCAACCACAAAGACGCCTCAATCCAAATATGAAGGAGGTGGTTAAGGCTGAAGTGGTGAAACTATTGGATGTGGGTATCATTTACCCAATATCCGATAGTCAATGGGTGAGTCCAACTCAGGTGGTGCCTAAGAAATCTGGAATAACCATCATAGCCAATGCCAATAATGAACTCATACCAATCAGAGTCACTACCGGTTGGAGAATGTGCATTGACTACAGGAAGCTAAACACAGTCACAAGGAAAGACCACTTCCCCTTACCATTTGTTGATTAAATTTTAGAAAGGTTGGCGGGTCATTCCCATTTTTGCTTCCTTGATGGGTATTCAGGGTATAACCAAATAGAGATCGCCCTAGAAGACCAAGAGAAGACAATATTCACTTGTCCATTCGATACTTTTTCCTATTAAAGGATGCCGTTTGGACTATGCAATGCCCCTACCACTTTTCAGCGTTGTATGTTGAGTATTTTTTCTAATATGGTGGGGACAATTCTCGAAGTCTTCATGGATGCTTTTTCTATATTTGGTTATAACTTTGATGAGTGCCTTATGCACTTAAAAACTATTTTGAAAAGATGTGAAGAAAAGAACCTCGTGTTGAATTGGGAGAAATGTCATTTCATGGTTCAAAAGGGGATAGTCCTTAGTCACATCATCTCACAAAATGGAATTGAGCTGGACAAAGCTAAAATCGATCTTATCTCTAACCTTCCACCACCCAAGAGCGTACAAGTTGTGCGGTCCTTTTTGGGATACACCGGATTCTATATACGGTTCATAAAGGACTTTAGTTCACTCTTTCATCCTTTATGTAACCTGCTTCAAAAGGAAAACTCATTCGAGTGGACTGAAGATTGTCAAAATGCCTTTGACAAACTAAAAGGTATGTTGATATATGCTCCCATAATGCAACCACCTGATTGGAGCCTTCCTTTTGAAATTATGTGTGATGCGAGCGACTACGCTATTGGGGCTGCGGTAGGTCAGAGAAAAGAGAAAAAGCCATGCATCATCTACTATGCAAGTAGAACCTTAAACTCAACTCAAGCTAACTACACTACTACAGAAAAAGAACTTTTGACCGTAGTTTTTGCTTTAGACAAGTTTAGGTCCTAGTTGATCGGATCCAAGATTATCATATTCACCGACCATGTTGCGCTAAGTATCTTCTCTCAAAGAAGGATGCTAAGCCACGCTTGTTTAGGTGGATCCTTCTACTCCAAGAATTTGACATAGAAATACGTGATAATAAAGGAGTAGAAAACATAATGGCTGACCATCTCTCCAGACTTGTTCTCACCGATTCCCCTGAGACGACCGCGATCAATGAAATGTTCCCTAATGAACAACTTTTTAAAATCTCCCAATTGCCACGGTATACGGACATTGCTAACTATCTTGCTACATGTACAATTCCAACACATTGGAACAAGCAAGATAAGGATAAGTTTTTCAACGAGGTGAAAAGATTCTTATGGGAGGACCCGTACTTATTCAAGTATTGTTCCTATTATATTATAAGGAGATGTGTGTCAAATGATGAACAACACAGTATCATCTCCTTTTGTCATTCTCAGGCGTGTGGTGGCCACTTTTCAGCTAAGAAGATCACATCCAAAATTCTGCAATGTGGGTTTTATTGGCCCACCATGTTCAAAGATACCCATGAGTTTTGTAAAACGTGTGAGGCTTGTCAGAAATTGAGAGGAATATCCCGTAGAAATATGATGCCACTCAATCCCATCTTACCAATCAAAATTTTTTATTGTTAGGGCATCGATTTCATGGGTCCATTCCCATCTTCTTTTGAAAATTTATATATTTTGCTTGCCGTCGGTTATGTTTTTAAAATGGGTCGAGGCGATTTCATGCCGGAACAATGACCAAAAAACTGGTTATTCGTTTCTTAAAAGAAAATATCCTTTCCTAGTTTGGAACAACACGAGTCATTATAAACGATGGAGGATCTCATTTTTGTAACCGCCCGTTTGAAGATTTAATGAAGAAAATATGGCGAGAATCACAAGGTAAGCACTCCCTATCACCCACAAATAAGTGGACAAGTTGAGATATCTAACAGGGAAATTAAACATATTTTGGAGAAAACGGTGAACCCTCGATCGCAAAGATTGGTTGCTTCGACTTACCGATGCACTCTGGGCTTACCGTACCACTTTCAAGACCCCCATTGGAATGTCTCCCTATAGACTTGTCTATGGGAAAGCTTGTCACTTGCCCGTTGAGTTGGAACATAGGGCATATTGGGCGATAAAGAAGATGAATTTTGATTCTGACAAAGCAAGCTCGTTGCACAAACTTCAATTGAATGAACTTGCGGAAATCGGAATGAGGCATATGAAAATGTGAGAATCTACAAGGATGATAAGAACATCCTTCCTAAGACCTTCATGATCAACCAAAAAGTCCTTATGTATAATTCTCGATTACATTTATTTTCATGGAAATTGAGGTCTCGATGGGCCGGTCCCTTCATTGTAAAAACTGTTTATCCATATGGGACTGTCAAGTTTTTGAATCCAAGGAACGATAATATCTTTAGAACGAATGGTTAGCGATTAAAGCTGTTCTTTGAGAATTTTCATTCAAAAGGTATGTCCATACCTCTGACTGATCCTGTGTATTGGGATATTTGATCTCCTAATTTGATGAAGGTATAGAGTAGTTAGGATTAGGATTTTGCTGCTTTTGATTTACTTTTTCATAGGTTTGTTTGAAGGAGGTAGAATTCCAGTTTTTTTTTTTTTTTTTTATCTCAGGTACTATCATTCCTCACTCTTTTTAATTTTGCTCTCATGTTTTGCTTATTGCACATCTTTTACATTGAGGGCAATGCAAGATTTGGTTGGGGGGTGTAGGATCACTCGGATGAATCTACTGTTTTGCAACATTTTGAGCAATTAGGTAGAAAATTTTCAATTTTTCTGAAAATTCAAAACTCCTTTGGAAAACCGCGTTTATAGGCACTTGGGATGTCGTAAGTATGAAAGGTAGAAAGATGTAGTGAGATGATTTTGAAACTCTTAAAGGACTTGTAACATGATGGTTTTCTAATTGGATTCCCCTATTGATTTGATTGATAGAAAAACTGAAACACTTTTACACCTAGTTCACTTTACACGATTCTCATGTTTTGAAAGGATTATGTAGATTTGTGGATTGGCTAAGTTTAGATTTGAGGTGTTGAGAAAACCAAGCCGGGGTACTTTATCCATCCTTGTCCATGGGAAAATAACGAAAGATATGGACTTTTAAAAATCTTGTCTAATGTGTATGAAAAGGAAAGGAAGGATGAAAATATGGGAATGATTGAAAATATGGTGGAAAATTTTGAAAAGGGCTACCTATTACCAACCGGGGGATGGTTTACCCGTAACCAAAGTTAGAAATGGAAAGTAGTGTGAAAGCCGTCGGAAGGGCAGTAAGGAAAATTCCTGTCAAAAGCTTGTTGTTGATCTATACACCGTTAAATTTATACCTTAGTTAATTCATGAAGAAGGTAATCTCGGAAATCCATGAGATGAGCATTCACTAAGCACACTAGGTTAAATTGTTCAAATTCTTCTATTTATCTATCAATCAGCGAAAAATCCATATGAGTACTTGTTATGTTCTTGAAAGTTTAAGGTTTCAATTTTCGTCGGTTTTTCTGATTTTTACATTTGAATGTCTTAGAGTGTATAGAAGCATAGTTTCTGAAGGAGAGTTGGGTTGTGGAGAATGAAACTTATTTCACGCATGTTTTGCTTGAGACTAGCAAAATACTGGTTGAGGGGTGTGTTAAGCACTTAAATGTGTATATTTTAACCCCATTTCATCACTAACGATGCTTGAAATACGTGATTAAGGACCTAACTAATGCATGATTTTGTGGTTGTAGGAATGAAATAGAGAATTCATCAATTGAAGGCTTAAAAACGCTGTTTACAAGCATTGAAGATTAAAAGACCAAGCGCCAAAAGGTGGCAGAAAGAAAGCAAATGAGAGAAGAAAAAGTGCAGAAATTTATACTGAAGACCGGTCGTCCGACCAGTCATCCATAGCCCAGGACCGGTCGTTCGACCGGTCTAAACACTCAACAGGAGGACCCTGATGCTAAACACAGCTGGACCAATCACGACCGGTCGTCCACTACTCAGACCGGTCGTCAGACCTGTCGTTGAATTAAAAACTGGGTTCGAATTTCCAGAAAACTCTTTGGACTGTTTTTGGCCTTTTGCGACTGGTTGTCCGTGAGCTTAGAGTCCAACCGGTCGGCTGCGTAACAAAGCTTCTTTTACATGCTCTGAAATTTGCTGCGCAAAGCGCAATTTTTACGGGATTTCTCAAAGTTTCTTCGCACCAAGGGCTCCAAACCTATAAAAGGACTCCTCTAGCTCGTTCCTAAGGCATCCTAGAAGAGAATTACCATGGTGGGAGGCAGCGGAAGTCGGATCCGGAGTCCTACAACTTCTCCTAGTTTGTTCTAATTTTTATATTTTTCTTAGTTGTTTTCATGTTTTCTTGGATCATGAACAGCTTAAACTCTTGGCTAGGGCTAAGAGGTGAAGCTTGTAGTGAATTTAAGATGCTTTAGTTCGTTTATTTTGGTTTCAAGTTAGATTATTAGTGAAGAACAATGGTTTGAAGTTTGAATAAAGTTCTAAGTAGTTTTTCTTAATCTTATGATGGCTCATGGATGTTTAGAAGAATTGCTTGAGTTCTTAATTATTTTGAATGGTTCTAAACCTGTACACTCCGAGGAATCAGATTTAATATGCTCTAGACCTTTGATTCTCATGTGGGAACTTCATGCCAAGAGTTCTATTTTTCTAGAATTTCTGCTTATGTGTGATTTTGTAAGTGATTTGAATGAAGTTCAAATCATGATCTAGTTATGCTTTGTGATAGAATTTAATGATGATTATGATTGTAATCTTAATCTATTGGAACTAGGATCAACCTATGCAATTGAGTATGCTCAAGTCTTAACTTGAATTGAGGGAATCATGTACTTGAATCACACATATGACAGATTGTTTGTTTTAACTGCTCTATCATCTAGCTAGATAGGATTTAATTTCGATTCTAGTTGAGTAAGTGGGAAACCATAGCGAATTAAGCATCAAGGATTGCTACAAGTGGATCCTTGAACCCCTAGTGCTCTTTTATTAGTGATTACATTCAATTTTAGTTCAAAATTTCTATCTACACCCAATTCCAAAATCCTGTTTTGTGAGTTCCTAAACAAGTCCCTGTGGATCGACCTCGGTCTTACCAAGATTATTACTACATCGCAACCTTACACTTGGGGAAGCGAACAGTGTCCTTGTGTAGGATCGATATTTTCTTGTACAAGATAATATTTATTCTTGTGTAGAATGTGTCCTTGTGTAGGATTCGAGTAGACCTTATGTAGGTTGTAAAGGTTTATGGTAAACCTAATTTAAAACCATTGTGACAGTGAAATCCGGCGACTCAAGGGATGAGTGGATCAGTCGAGAGTGGAGTAGACTCATCATTGAACCACTAGACATTGTGTGCAATGTGTTGAATGCTTGTGTTGTTCATTATTTCTATTTATTGTTGAAGATGATGATGAATGACACTCTACATGTTTGATGAAATGCATGTATGATATTCTTTATTATAGTTTTAGTTGATTGTCTTAGAACCTACATGATATCAACTGTTTGATCAAATGCTTTCATTATATCTCCTTGTAGCCTTTACTTAATTCATTTCATATCTCAATATTGTCTACATCATTATCTTAGATTGGTTACCATATTAGGAGAATCTTTTTCAATCTATGAGCTTGAATCATATGCCTTGCATGTGCAAAATTGGTAGACCTTATTGTAAAGGCAATTGAGTTTTTATTTGGCAAAGATAGTTAAAAAGTCCTATTCACCCCCCTCTAGGACATAAGCATACCTTTAAGCTTATCTCAATAGGGGTGCAAACTGCAATTTCAGAATCTTCACGTTTCTTAGAATTTTTTATGTTCTTTACTTCATTTTATGGAGTACAACCAAGGTTTGGTTGGTTTTCCTTAGTCGATTGATTCTGTGATGAGTTAGGAACTAACTCGACAACATTCACATTTAGTTGCTCCCCCCCCCCTTTTTTTTTATGAACAATCCTTAATGTCTTTTTTGGACAAGATTCCTTGTTCATACGAGCCCTCCCTCATCTTGGTCTGCTGTCATTGCCAACGTCATTTCCAAGTATGAGTCATCCCTTTAGGCATATCTGGGAATTTAGGATGGCCCAATCTCTTCCAAACATTTTCTCCATCTAGGAACGGCTTGACCATCCTGTGCCTCGGCAATGGGGGTATCCAAGCCTGATTCATGTGAGGTTAATATGTCTATTGTTGTAAATGTGAGTCTGCATTCTCGATCTCTTGCACAGATCTCGGCTTGAACTCCGTCGGCCGTGGTGACACAACAGTTGATTGAATCAAACCCACACATTGGCTACACAGTCTAGGTTTATTGTGGCCTCTTGTCCTCATTGTCATCCATTGTCCGACATCCTTAGCCACTTGTTCGAATGTGCGATGCCTTTAATTAGGTCGTCGTTCTTCCCTAAAGTGATCACAAGGGCCAAGGTCAATCTTCTGTCGTGGTCGAGTTAACCTCTAAAGGTCGATTGTGTCGATATTAACCTCCAATTTAGGTGGGAATGGATTAGTATCAATTAACATTGCCTCATTTACTTTCTCTAGAAATTTGAGTATTCCCTTGTCAATGTTGTCCTAGATAATATTCATGAAAGCCACACAATTGTTAATAGAATGAGTATGAGTTCGATGCCATTTACGATATTCCTTCTTTTTTACTTCATCATTTGTAAGAATTTTATGATTATTGAGAATTTTGATAAATTTTCCTGCCAACATTATGTCGAAGATTTCATCGGCTCAAGTAATATCAAATGAAAAGACTCTTGATGCTTTCTGTGTCGTCCACCTAGTTAGTTCAACTCTAATTAGGGCTAACCTTCGAGTTAAGCTCTGAAGGTGGGAATGTATTAGTATCAGTCACCATTGCCACATTTTCTTTCTCCAAAAATTTGAGTAATCCCTTTTTAATGTTGTCCTAAATAATATTCCTGAAAGTCACACAATTGTCAGTAGAATGAGTATGAGTTTCATGCCATTTACAATATTCCTTCTTTTTTTACTTCATCATTTGTAGAAATTTTATGATTAGTAAGAACTTTGATAAATTCCTGGCCAACATTATGTCAAAGATTTCATTGGCCTGGGTAATATCAAATCAAAGACTCTCGATGCCTTCTGTGTTGTCGACCCATTTGGTTCAACTCTAATCAGGGCCGAGCACACAAATGGCTTTTTGGCTACCACTTTGGCCATAGATATGTCGTAGTTAGGATCATAGTAATATGTCTAGTTGATGCATTTTTCTATATTTCTCCTTCTCGGAGAAGGGCCTTGTATCATGACAATTTCCTGGTTAAATCATATAAATCAGAAAACTCCGTCCATTTCATCCGGAGTTTGTATTCCAAACCATCCTGAGTGAGTTGGAAAAATTTGGCTTCAATTGTGACCGGTTTGCACCGAATTTTTTCTCTTTTGAAATGTGTAATATAACTTTCACACGATTCCCCTGAAATTTGTAAAAAACAAGCACGATCGGTCATAGAAATTTTTCTATCCTTAAAGAATAACTATTCATGAAATTTCTCTTCAATTTCTTTCCAAGTTTGGATGGAATTCAGTGGTAAGTTCAAATACCAAGTAAAGGCTAATGCAGTTAATGAATGGACAAACAATTGCAATTTGTGATAGTCATTATTTGCCAATTCATCACATTGTATAGTAAATCGACTTATATATTTTATGGTTAATTGACCAGTATCACGCATGAATAAGGAAAAATCTTGTTAATAGTTCTTAGGTAATAGATGTTATCGATCAATCCATTCTGGATAGGGCTTATGGTAGACCAGAGTAGTAGTGCGGCCGAAAACTTGGCCTGCTACTTCTTGGACTAGTTGCATGATTTAGTCATGATCCAGATGCTGTGGTTCAGCCACTGGTGGCAGTTCTAGACCCAATTGGTTTTGTACTCCATTAAATTGTTGATTCCTAGGGAAGGGTTGTCCTCTAGGTATTCCATGGTTTCTTTTTTCAAGAATGACATTCCTGACATCTCGCTCTGGTCGCCTAAACTCAGCAGGCATCAGAGCGTTCCACATCTTCTTGGCTAGAATTGGATGAGTATTAACTAGTGGGAGTGGTACTTGCCGAACTGGAACCAAGCTTCCCACCAAGCTAACCTCAACATTATCTTGAGGTGCTGTTGGCATTCTTTCAGTGATGATAGCATCAGCCGGTTCATATGTTCGGTCTGGGTGGTTCTCCGTCTATTAAAACTTTCAGTTTGAGCCTGAGATTGCTTAACCTGAGAACGTGCCATCTCGGTTTGAGTCCTTCCCTATTCCGCAATATGCTTCATTTCCATATGCATATTATGTAACCCAACCAATATGATCTCGAGAGGGTCATTTCAAGATGTGGATGCCTTGTTTACGGGATCATTCGCTAGCTCTGGTACAAAGTTTAAGAGCTTGGGCACTACTTGCACCTGCTTCTCCTTGGGTGGTGGAGCTACACCGGTGTTGCAGGCTCATTAGTCCCAGTAGCTCATGGGCCTCTGCAACTTATATTAAAATCAATATTATATCGGTGTGTATACATTAATCATGCATCCCACCGGGCATGCCAAAAATTATTGTTCCACTGTTGGCCACATGTGATGTGTGCGGGTGTGCTAGAACTAATTGTGCAGCTCGATTCCAACTCAACAACTCTTGATCCCAAGCGTCGAGATAGACAAATATGTCGAACTTGACCGTATATGACTAAGAATTAAGAGGATCAGCTGCCTATTCATCCACTTACAAGATGTTGTTTATCGAGATCAGGTGACTGTTGGAGGGTGGGGTTCTTCCTTCGAAACATGGGTTGCACCTTGCCTTCCACCAGAAAGGACTTTCATATACAAACCAAAATTGTTCACAGCCAGTCATGGAGATCGACTGTTGAACAACTCTTTGGAAAAAGAACTGACTGTATTGAGATAAGTTTGTCTAACGGCCATGGACTTGGGTTACAACTAAGGATTATAGCGACTCCTAGAGTACTCATTAAGCTACGAAAATGCTAAGGAAAGATAAAATAAATTCAATTTAGTTTGTTTGGTGTAAGAGACCTTTCTCTATCAATTTCCTCTACAATTTATAGATTTTCTAGATGCAAAGAAGAACCATCTAGATGACTTCTTTATTTGGCCTTGACTATTTAGTATCCTTGTATTCTTTTCAACTCTTCCTCTTCTTTGACGTTTGCATACCTGTTCGTTTCCCCAAGTGTAGGGTTGCGATGTAGTAATAATCTTGGTAAGACCGAGGTCGATCCACAAGGACTTGTGTAGGAATTCACAAAATACTTCCAATGATTTCTAATTGAGAACTAACTAAACAAGATTTTGGAGTTGGGTATAGATGGATATTTTGAACTAAATTGAATGTAATTAATAATAAAAAGCACTAGGGGTTCAAAGATCCACTTGTAGCAATCCTTAATGCTTAATTTGTTGTGGTTTCTCACTTACTCAACTAGAATCAAAATTAAATCCTATCTAGCCGGATGGTAGAGCAGTGAAAACAAACAATCTGTCATATGTGTGATTCAAGTACATGATTCCCTCAATTCAAGTTAGGACTTGAGCACACTTAATTACATAGGTCAATCGTAGTTCCAATAGATTAAGATCACAATCATAACCATCATTAAACTCTGTCACAAAGCACAACTAGATCATGATTTGAACTTCATTTAAATCACACACACAATCACACATAAGTATAAATTTCAGAAAATAGAACTCTTGGTATGAAGTTCCCACATGAGGATCAAAGGTCTAGAGCGTATTGAATCTGTTTCCTTGGAGCGTACAGGTCTAGAACCATTCAAAATAATTAAGAACTCAAGCAAATCTTTTAAACATCCATGAGCCATCATAAGATTAAGAAAAACTACTTAGACCTTTATTCAAACTTCAAACCATTGTTCTTCACTAATAATCCAACTCGAAACCAAAACAAACGAATTGAAACATCTTAGATTCACTACAAGCTTCACCTCTTAGCCTTAGCTAAGAGGTTTAGCCGTTCATGATCCAAGGAAACATGAAAACAACTAAGAAAAACATAAAAACTAGAAGAATAAACTAGGAGTTGTAGAACTCCGGATTCGACTTTCGCCACCTTCCACCGTGGTATTTCTCTTCTAGGATGCCTTTGGAACAAGATAGAGGAGTCCTTTTATAGGTTTGGAGCCCTATGTGCGAAGAAACTTTGAGAAATCCCCCAAAAATAGCGCTTTGCGCAGCAGAATTCGGAGCTTGTAAAAGAAGCGCTATTATGCAGCTGACCGGTCGGACGACCATTCTGAGCCCATGGACGACCGGTCACATGACCGGTCTCAAAGTGGAAAATCGGTCGAGAGAGTTTTCAGACAATTTGACACTGAAATTTAATTCAATGGCCGGTCAGACGACCGGTCATTAATGGTCCAGCAAGGTTCAACAGTTGGGTCCTTTCTGTTGAGTGTTCAGACCGGTCGGACGAACAGTCCTAGGCTATGGACGATCGGTCTAACGACCGGTCTTCAGTGCTATTTTCTGCACTTCTTTCTTTTCTCCTTTGCTTCTTTCTTCCACCCTTTGGCGCTTGCTCTTTTGATCTTTAATGCTTGTAAACAGTGTCTTTAAGCCTTCAAATGATGACTTCTCTCTCTCATTCCTACAACTACAAAACCATGCATTAGTTGGGTCTTTAATCATGTATTTCAAGCATAGTTAGTGATGAAATGGGGTTAGAATATACACATTTAAGAGCTGAACCCACCCCCCAACCAGCATTTTGCTAGTCCTGAGCAAAACATGCATGAAACAAATTTCATTCTTCAAAACCCAACTCTCCTTTAGATACCATGTTTCTATATACTCAATGATATTCAAGTGTAAAGAATTCTGAAATGCCCAGTGATAGAAGTTGAAACCTTGAATTTTCCAAAATATACTAAGTACTCATATGAAATTCCCGCTGATTGATTGATAAATAGAAGAATCCAAACAATTTAACCCAGTGTGCTCAGTGAATGCTCATCTCATGGATTTCTGGGGTTACCTTCTTCATGAATTAACTAAGGTATGGATTCAACGGTGTATAGATCAACAACAAGCCTTTGACATGAATTTGCCTTACCATCCTTCCGACGGCTTTCATGAGAGCAATTATAAAATAAAGGGAGTGAGGAATGAGAGTACCTGAGAGAACAAAAACTGAAATTCTACCTCCTTCTAATAAACCTAGGAAAAAGCAAACCAAAAGTAGCAAAATCCTAATCTTAACTACTCTATACCTCCATCAGACTAGGAGATCAAATATCCTGATACACAGGATCAATCAGAGGTATGGACATACCTTCTGAAGGAAAATTCTGAAAGAATGACTTTAATCATTGATCATTTGCTTTAAATATATTACCGTTCCTTGAATTCAACAACTCGACAGTCCCATATGGATAAACAATTTTTACAATGAAGGAACCAGTCCATTGAGACCTCAATTTCCTCGAAAATAAATGTAACCGAGAATTATACATAAAGACTTTTTGGTTGATCGTGAAGGTCTTACGAAAGATGTTCTTAACATGGAATGCCTTCATCTTGTCCTTGCAAATTCTCGTATTTTCAAACGCCTCGTTTCGGAGTTCTGCAAGTTCATTCAATTAGATTTTGCGCAAGGAGCTTGCTTTGTCAAAATCAAAATTCATCTTCTTAATTGCCCAATATACCCTATGTTCCAACTCCACGGGCAAGTGACAAGCTTTCCCATAGACAAGTCTATAGGGAGACATTCCAATGGTGGTCTTGAACGTGGTACAGTAAGCCCAGAGTGCATTGGTAAGTCGAAGCGACCAATCTTTGCAATCGGGGTTTACTATTTTCTCCAAAATATGCTTAATTTTTAAGTTGGATATATCAGCTTGTCCACTTGTTTGTGGGTGATAAGGAGTGCTCACCTTGTGATTTACGCCATATTTTTTCATTAAAGCTTCGAACGGGCGGTTACAAAATGAGATCCTCCATCGCTTATAATGACTTGTAGTGTTCCAAACTGGGAAATGATATTTTCTTTTAAGAAACGAATGACTGTTTTATGGTCATTGTTCTGGCATAAAATCGCCTCGACCCATTTTGAAACATAATCGACGGCAAGCAAAATATTTAAATTTCCAAAAAAGATGGGAATGGACCCATAAAATCATGCCCCAACAATAAAAAGTTTCAATTGATAAGATGGGATTGAGTGGCATCATAATTCTACGGGATATTCCTCCCAATTTTTAACAAGGCTCACACGTTTTCCAAAGTCATGGGTATCTTTGAACATGGTGGGTGTTCGCTTCCCCATGTGTAGGGTTGCGATGTAATAATTATCTCAGTAAGACTGAGGTCGATCTACAGGGACTTGTGCAGGAATCACTAAACACTTCCAATGGTTTCTAATTAAGAACTAACTAAACAGGATTTTTAAATTGAATTTAGATAGCAATTTTGAATTAAAGGTGAATGTAATCAATATAGAAGAGCACTAGGGGTTCAAGGATCCACTTGTAGCAATCCTTGATGCTTAATTCGCTGTGGTTTCAGAATTACACAACTAGAATCGAAATTAAATCCTATCTAGCCGGATGATAGAGCAGTTAAAACAAACAATCTACCATATGTGTGATTCAAGTACACGATCCCCTCAATTCAAGTTAAGACTTGAGTATACTCAATTGCATAGGTCAATCCTAGTTCTAATAGGTTAAGATCACAATCATAATCATCATTAAATTCTATCACAAAGTATAACTAGATCATGATTTGAACTTGATTCAAATCACATAAACAACCACACATAAGTAGAAATTTCAGAAAAGTAAAACTTTTGGTATGAAGTTCCCACATGAGGATCAAAGGTCTAGAACGTATTGATTCCAATTCCTCAGAGCGTACTTGTCTAGAATCATTCAAAACAATTAAGAACTCAAGCAATTCTTCTAAACATCCATGAGCCATCATAAGATTAAGAAAAACTACTTAGAACTTTATTCAAACTGCAACCATTGTTCTTCACTAATAATCCAACTTGAAAAAAAAAAAAACGAATTGAAACATCTTAGATTCACTACAAGCTTCACCTCTTAGCCCTAGCTAAGAGCTTTGGCCATTCATGATCCAAGGAAACATGAAAACAATTAAGAAAAATATAAAAACTAGAAGAAAAAACTAGGAGTTGTAGAACTCCGGATCTGACTTCCGCCACCTCCCACCATGGTAAATCTCTTCTAGGATGCCCTAGGAATGAGCTAGAGGAGTCCTTTTATAGCTTTGGGGCCCTAGGTGTGAAGAAACTTTGAGAAATCCTGCAAGATTAGCATTTCGCGTAGAGATTTTCGGAGCTCCAGATGTTCTTGAGTGTTGATCGGCCGGCCAGACCCCCTGTCCGGCTGGTTGGACAAAGTGCCTGCAAATGCAATTCTCACTAGAGTCTTTTTAACACAGTCCGACCCATCAGCCGACCAATCGGCCGGCCGGCCGGCGGAACTGCTTCAAACTGCTAAATTCGCTGGATGTTGAAATGTATAGACTGACCCTTCAGCCGACCGACCAGTCGGTCAAGGGGTCTATCCTCCTAAAATGTGTCTAGTGACTTTTTTTTTTATTTCTGGAGGGTTTGGTCAGTCGGTTGGTAGCTGTGGCCGGACGGCCTATGGACATGAAATTGGATGAATTTTCAGCTTCTCCTCCTTCATCTTCAATGCACTTTTGCTCCACCTTTGGTCCTTCATTCCTTTGATCTTCAAGGTGTGTAAACAGCATCTCTAAGTCCTCAATTGATGAATTCTCTCTCTCCTACAACCACAAAACCATGCATTAATTGGGTCTTTAATCACTTATTTCAAGCATAGTTAGTAATGAAATGGGGTTAAAATATACACATTTAAGAGCTCAACACACCCCCCAACTAGCATTTTGCTAGTCCTGAGCAAAACATGCGTTAAACAAATTTCATTCTTCAAAACCCAACTCTCCTTTAGATACCATGTTTCTATATACTCAATGATATGTAAGTGTATAGAATTCTGAAATGCCCAGTGATAGAAGTTGAAACCTTGAATTTTCCAAAATATACCAAGTACTCATATGAAATTCTCATTGATTGATTGATAATAGAAGAATCTAAACAATTTAACCTAGTGTGCTCAGTGAATGCTCATCTCATGGATTTCTGGGGTTACCTTCTTCATGAATTAACTAAGGTATGGATTCAATGGTGTATAAATCAACAACAAGCCTATGACAGAAATTTGCCTTACCGTCCTTCCGATGACTTTGACACTACATCCCATTTTCGACTTTGGTTACGGGTAGACCATCTCTCGGTTGGTAATAGGTAGCCCTTTTCGAAAATTTCCACCATATTTTCAGTCATACCCATTTTTTCATCCTTCATTTCCTTTTTATACATATTAGATAGGAGTTTTAGAAATCCATATCTTTCGTTATTTTCCCATGGACAAGGATGGACAAAGTACCCCGGCTTGGTTTCTCAACACCTCAAATCCAAACTTAACCAATCCACAATTCTATATAATCCTTTCAAAGCATGAGAATCGTGTAATGTGAACTAGGTGTAAAAGTGTTTAGAAATTCTATCAATCATAAAAATAGGGGATTCGCATATAAGACTAGTATCTTAGAGATTGTTCAAGATATTCAACTTCACTCACTTTGCCTCTCCTTTTTCTTATACTTACACCATCCCAAATGCATAGAAACAAAGTTTTTCAATTGATTTTTGAATTGGTAGAAAAATGAAAAAAATCCTACATAATTGCTCGAAATGTTACAAAACACTAGATTTATCCTAGTGATCCCACACCCCCTAACCAAATCTTGCATTGTCCTCAATGAAAAAGATATGCAATGAGCAAAACATGAGAGCAATTATAAAAGAAAGGGAGTGAGGAATGAGAATACCTGAGAGAACAACAACTGGAATTCTACCTCCTTTTAACAAACCTATGAAAAAGCAAATGAAAAGAAATTAAATCCTAATCCTAACTACTCTATACCTCTATTAGACTAGGAGATCAAACATCCTGATACACAGGATCAGTTAGAGGTATGGACATACCTTCTGAAGGAAAATTCTCAAAGAACGGCTTTAATCGCTGACCATTTGCTTTAAAGATATTACCGTTCCTTGGATTCAACAACTTGACGGTCCCATATAGATAAACAGTTTTTATAATGTAGGGGCCGGTCCATCGAGATCTCAATTTTTTCAGAAATAAATGTAGTCGAGAATTATACATAAGGACCTTTTGATTAATCATGAATGTCTTACGAAGGATGTTCTTATCATGGAACACTTTTGTCTTGTCCTTGTAAATTCTCGCATTTTCATATGCCTCGTTCCGGAGTTCTGCAAGTTCATTCAATTGAAGTTTGTACAACGAGCTTGCTTTGTAAGAATAAAAATTCATCTTCTTTATTGCCCAATATGCCCTATGTTCCAACTCCACGGGCAAGTGACAAGCTTTCCCATAGACAAGTCTATAGGGAGACATTCTAATGGAGTCTTGAAAGCAGTACGGTTAGCCCAGAGTGCATCGGTTAGTCGAAGCGACTAATCCTTGCGATCGGGGTTCACTGTTTTCTCCAAAATATGTTTAATCTCCCTGTTGGATATCTCATCTTGGCCACTTATTTGTGGGTGATAGGGAGTACTCACCTTGTGATTTACGCCATATTTCTTTATTAAAGCTTCAAACGGGCGGTTAAAAAATGAGATCCTCCATCGCTTATAATGACTCGAGGTGTTCCAAATCAGAAAATGATGTTTTCTTTTAAGAAATGAATGACTGTTTTATGGTCATTGTTCCGGCATGGAGTCACCTCGACCCATTTTGAAACATAATCGATGGCTAGCAATATATATAAATTTTCGAAAGAAGATGGGAATGGACCCATGAAATTGATGCCCCAATAATAAAAAATTTCGATTGGTAAGATGGGATTGAGTTGTGCATATTCTGTCCCCAATTCATCACTCATTATGCATGATTTTCATGTTTAAAGACTAATCTAATGCATGAATTTGTGATTGTAGGAATGAGAGAGAGACTTCACCAATTCATGGTTAAAAGAGTCCCTTTGTATGCATTGAAGATCAATATAACAAGTGTCAAAAGGTGGAGGAAAGAAGAAAAAAGAAAAAGAAGAAAATATGGAAAAACGATCCCTTGACCTGTCCCAAGACCGGTCGCCAGACAGGTCTACACAGCTAGACCGGTCGCCAGATAGGTCAAGAAGAGTCCAGAGAAACATAGCTTGCTAGACTGTTTTTTTTATTTCTTACACCGGTAGTCTGACCGGTCGCCAGACAGGTCTAAGGTACTCCAGAAACTCCAATTTTCAAGGACAAGTTTTCAAATTGCGAAAGGACTCCGTGGATTCTCGAAGTTTCCAACTTGGTGCAGGATTTCTCTAATAAAAGGCCACCTCCACTCTCTTCCTAACCCATCTAGAAACGTGGGGAGTAAAGGATTCAAGACCTAAGAGGCTTCCTAGTCTCCTACAACTAGTTTTCTTCTTCGTCTAGTTTTAGTTTGTTTTTATGCTTTTCATTAGCTAACCTCTTAGCTAGAGCTAAGAGGTGAAACTTATAGTTTACCTAGATGTTTTAATTCGTTTTATTGGTTTCAAGTTGGATTTATTGAAGAACAATGGTTGTTAGAAGTTTGAATAGAGTTCTAAGTGATTTTTCTTAATCTTATGATGACTCGTGGATGTTTGGAAGAATTGCTTTAGTTCTTAATTGTTTTGCATAGTTCTAGACCTGTACGCTCCGAGGAATCGAATTCAATACGCTCTAGACTTGGATTCTCATGTGGGAACTTCAAACCAAAGTTCTACCTTTTTGTTCTAAATTCTGAATTACGTGTTGATTGTTCATATGACTTGAATGAAGTTCAAATCATGATATAGTTAAGCTTTGTGATAGGGTTTGATGATTATCATAGTTATGATCTTAACCTATTGGAACTAGGATTGACCTATGCAATTGAGTGTGCTCAAGTCCTAACTTGAATTGAGGGAATCATGTGTACTAATCACACATATGACAGATTGATTTGATAATATAACCGCTCTATCATCCGGCTAGATAGGAATTGATTTCGATTCTAGTTGAGTAATTGAGAAACCATAGCGAATTATGCATCAAAGAAGAGCTATAAGTGGATCCTTGATGCTCTAGTTACCCTTTCATTATCAGATTTTCCTGTGTTATGTTCAAAATCGATTTCACAAACCTCTTAGATTCTAGTTATTAGGATAGTTAGAATTGTTTACATCCTTCCCTGTGGATCGACCTCGGTCTTACCGAGATTATTATTACATCGCAACCTTACACTTAGGGAAGCGAACAGTGGTATCATATTTCTACGGGAGATTCCTCCCAATTTCTGACAAGGCTCACACGTTGTACAAAAATCATAGGTATCCTTGAACATGGTGGGCCATTAAAACCCGCATTGTAAAATTTTGGCTGTGGTCTTCTTAGCCGAAAAGTGGCCACCACACGCTTGAGAATGATAAAAGGAGATGATACTGTGTTGTTCATCATCCGGCACACATCTCCTTATGATTTGATTGGGACAATACTTGAATAAGTATGGGTCGTCCCATAGGAATTTTTTCACCTCGTTGAAGAACTTATCCTTATCTTGCTTTTTCCAATATGTCAGAATTAGAGCTGGACACGAACTGAGTTTAACCGTTTGGATCGACTCGGATCCACTCGGTAAAACCCTATTAGAACAGAAAGTCTTATTGTTCGAACTTTGTTCGAACACACATGGTGTGTTCGAAAAAATAATTCAATTCAATTTCAAACACAGTCCTGTTCGACTCGACTCGAACTTGAACTCGACTCGATTATTGATCGACTCGATTATATATATATATATATATATATATATATATATATATATATATATATATATATATATATATATATATATATATATATATATATATAGAGAGAGAGAGAGAGAGAGAGAGAGAGAGAGAGAGAGAGAGAGAGAGAAGAAGGGTGGATGACAAATAAACATAACTGTGAGCCCAAGAAGGTTTCAATGGTGGACATCATTCTCCTCACTTTTTCATGTGGTGTGGTCTATTTGAGTTTTGTATTTGCCTCATTTCTTATTTAATGCCTTAAAATAAGCTGTACAAATGGATGGACGGAGTGGATAAAACAAATACATCATGGTGGGACACACAGAATGAAAAAATCGGTATTTTCTATTCAGTAGTAGAAAAAATATTTTCAAGCGAAAAAAGCGAAATTGTTCGAACTTGTTCGAACTCGTAAAAATTGTTCGAAATCCATATGTTCGAACATGTTCGAACATGATTGGGCTAGACCAAATTGAGTTCGAACAGAACCATCCTGTTTGAATGTTTGTTCGAACATTGTTCGAACACACCCACTTAAGTAGCCAAACAATCTGATCTGGTTCATGTTCGACTCGGATCGGATCGTTGTCCACCTCTAGTCAGAATTGTACCTATAGCAAGATAGTTAGCAATGTCCGCATACCATGGCAATTGGGAGACTTTAAAAAGTTGTTCATCAGGGAACATGTCATTGATCGTGGTCGTCTCAGGGGAATTGGTGAGAACAAGTCTAGAGAGATGGTCAGCCACGACGTTTTCTACTCCTTTCTTATCACGTATTTCTATGTCAAATTCTTGGAGTAGGAGGATCCATCTTAACAAGCGTGGCTTACCGTCCTTCTTAGAGAGAATGTACTTCAGCGCAGGATGGTCAGTGAATATGATGATCTTGGATCCAATCAAGTATTACCAAACTTGTCTAAAGAAAAAACTACGGCTAAAAGTTCTTTTTCTGTGGTAGTGTAGTTTTCTTGACCCGAGTTTAAAGTTCTACTTGCATAGTAGATGACACATGGTTTTTTCTCTTTTCTCTGGCCTAACATAACCCCAATAGTGTACTTGCTCGCATCGCACATAATTTCAAAAGGAAGGCTCCAATCAGGTGGTTGCATTATGGGAGCACATATCAACATACCTTTTAGTTTGTTAAGGCATTTTGAAAATCTTCAGTCCACTCGAATGAGTTTTCCTTTTGAAGGAGGTTACATAAAGGACGAGAGAGTGAACTAAAGTCCTTTATGAATCGTCTATACAATCTGACGTGTCCTAAATAGGACCGCACATCTCGTACGCTCTTGGGTGGTGGAAGGTTAGAGATAAGATCGATTTTAGCTTTGTCCACCTCAATTCCATTTTGTGAGATGATGTCATCAAGTACTATTTCCTTTTGAACCATGAAGTGACATTTTTCCCAATTTAACCCGAGGTTCTTTTCTTCACATCTTTTCAAAACAGTTTTTAAGTCATAAGGCACTCATCAAAGTTACAACCAAATACAGAGAAATCTTCCATGAAGACTTCGAGAATCGTTCCCACCATATCAGAAAAAGACTCAACATACAACGCTGAAAAGTGGTAGGGGCATTGCATAGTCCAAATGGCATCCTTCGATAGGCGAAAGTGGCGAATGGACATGTGAATGTTGTCTTCTCTTGGTCTTCTAGGGTGATCTTTATTTGGTTATACCTTGAATACCCATCAAAACTGACGCGTTGCGGCGCCTTACCGGGCGCCTTCACTTGCTGCCTTCGTTTGCTTGATTAAGAAAGAAGCAAAAATCGGAATGACCCGCCAACCTTTCTAAAATTTGATCAACAAACTGTAGGGGGAAGTGGTCTTTCCTCGTGGCTATGTTTAGCTTCCTGTAGTAAATGCATATTCTCCAACCGGGAGTGACTCTGGTTGGTACAAGTTCATTATTGGAATTGGCTACGATGGTTATTCTGAATTTTTTAGGTACCACTTGAGTTGGACTCACCCATTGACTATCGAATACTGGGTAAATGATACCCACATCCTATAGTTTCACCACTTCGGCCTTAACCACCTCCTTCATGTTTGAATTGAGGCGTCTTTGTGGTTGCCTAGATGTCTTGGCATTTTCCTCAAGGTTTATGCGATGAGTACAAATCAGTGGGCCTATGCCTTTGAGATCCACAATCAACCATCCAATGACGCTCTTATGCTCTATTAGAGTGGCTATTAGCTTACTCTCTTGTTCCTCATCCAAGTGGGAAGAAATCACCACCGGATATGTCTTATCTCGACCTAAATATACATATTTCAAAATCACTTGGTAATGGTTTTAGGTCGAGCTTCGGTGCCTTAATATTGGATGGAAGATGCTTGTTCTTGCTTAAGGGTAAAGGTTCAAATAGTACCTTCCATCTTTTGTTATCAAGCACTGGCATAACTGTTCACTCCCCAAGTGTAGGGTTGCGAAGTAGTAATAATTCGGAAAGACCGAGTATCGTTCCCACAGAGATTTATGTATGGGTATCTTCAGAATTTAACTAAAACAACTAGTAATTAAGACTCTATTAAGAACTAAAACTAAACAAATAGTGATTTGGTTTTAAACAGTGAATGGTTAAGGTAAATTCAATCTATAAAGTCACTAGAGCGCCAAGGTTCCACTCTTGATACGTTTCAATGCATTAACACAACTAGGTCTCTCATAACTCAATCGGAATCGGATTCCCATCTCCATCCGATTGGAATATAGAGCGGTTCAATCACAATTATCTGAAACAAGTGCTTATTAATTGATTTGATTCCCACAACCATGCTCAGGCCTTTGGTACACTCAATTGTATAGGCCAAGCCTCTTTCCAATCCAGTTGAGATTCATAACCATAGCCTTCACCAAGTCCTGTCACTAGACCTGATTACAACTCATGATTTGAACTCTAATTAAATCAAAATCAATCTCTAAACAAATATTCCAGATCATACACAAAAGATAAGAAATTTAGTTACATGAGTTCCCACATGAAAATCAGGCCATTGCATACAAGGCAATCAAAGCGTCTACCATGCCCGGAGTCGATGGTAGATCAATGCATTACACAAGCATAAACAATGCTCAAAAGCTAAGATACTAAGTTAGGATTACTAAGAATCACATGAGCCCGGAGTCATCAAGAGATCAAAGTAGAAACCAACATAGTACTTGAATCAAATTCAAATTGAACTAAAATTCATTCATTAAAGCATGAAAGGAAACCTAGGTTGCATTAATCCATAAAAAACGAATCAAAAGCTTCCCCTCTTAGCTAGGCTAAGAGGGTTTAGTTCATCTCTAACATCCTTGAACTAAAAGCCTCTAAAAACATGAAAGACTACTAAAACAGGAAATCTGAAGTAGAATCCGTCTCCTCAGCAATCCCCACGTCGTAGCCTCCCGTGGTATGAAGAGAAGAGGTCCTTTTATAGCTTGGAGGAGTCCTTTACGCAAGAAAGTTCCAGAATTTGCGTAATCTTACGCTATTGCGCAATGAAATCTGGAGATCCTGATTTAGAAGGTGGCTGTTTACGCTGGCCGACCGGTCATGACCGGTCGGACTGGCTTGGTCTTTGTCCAGCAGCAATGGCCGACCGGTCATGACCGGTCGGCTGCGTTCCTGATGGTTCCAGCAACTATGCCCGACCGGTCATGACCGGTCGGGCCTATGAATCCTTCCTCCGTTTGGTCTTCAATACAAATAAATTGGTGGCCGACCGGTCTTGACCGGTCTGGCTGCTTTGGCTGACCGGTCACGACCGGTCTAGCCCTATTTTCTCTCTCATTTTTTCTCTTTCTTTCTTCTTTTCTCTTCTCTCCTTGCTTTCTCCTCTTTGATCTTCCTTCAATACTTCATCCTTTGATCCTCAATGCTCATAAAGAGCTCCACTTAGCTTTCAAATGGTGAACTCTCCATCTTGTTCCTACAATCATAAATCATGTGGTAAGTTGGTCCTTTAAACATGTATATCATGCATAATGAGTGATGAATTGGGGTTAGAATATGCACAATTATGAGCTCAACACACCCCCCAACCAGCATTTTGCTAGTCCCGAGCAAAACATGCGTGAAACTAGTTTCATTTTCCAAAACCCAACTCTCCTCTGGAAACTATTCTTCTATACATTCCAAGACACATAAGCGTAAAAATCCAAGAAATTCAGTGATAAAGGTTGAAACCTAAAACTCTCAGAACATAATAAGTGTTTATATGAAATTCCCGCTGATTGATTGATAGATAGAAGAACTTGAACAAATTCAACCCAGTGTGCATAGTGAAGGTTCATCTCATGAGTTTCCAGGATTATCCTCTTCATAAATCAACTAAACTTCCGATCTCAAGGTATATAGAGTAACAACAAGCCTATGACAGGAATTTGCCTTACCGTCCTTCCGACGACTTTCACACTACGTCCCATTTCCGGCTTTGGTTACGGGTAGACCATCCCCCGGTTGGTAGTAGGTAGCCCTAATCGAAATTTCCACCATTTTTCTTTCCTTCCCGATTTCATCCTTTCATTCCTTTTTCTTTTAAATTAGATAGGATTTTTAGAAATCTATATCTTCCGTTATTTTCCCGTGGACAAGGATGGACAAAATACCCCGGCTTGGTTTCTCAATACCTTTAAATCAAAGTCTAGCTAATCCACAAATCACATGATCCTTATAAAACCATTGTATGTAATGTGAACTAGGTGCAAAAGGTGTTCAAATTTTCTATCAATCATAAAAATAGGTGAATTCACATATAAAACCATTGTATTAAGAGAAATTCAAAGCTTGCAACATCCCTCACTTCGTATCTCATCTTCTTATGCTTATGCTATCTCGAATGCATATAATCGAAGCCTTCCAAAAGAGTTTCGAATTTTAGAAAAATTGAAAAATTTCTACATCTTTGCTCGACATGTCACAAAAGCTAGCAGATTCATCAATTAAGGAATCTATCACCCCCCAACCAAAACTTTGCATTGTCTTCAATGTAATAAGATATGCAATATGTATGACATGAGAGCAATGACATAAAATAAAGGAAAGTGAGAAAGAGAGATATCACCTGAAGCATATGGCAAGGTTAGCTTTCGGAGATGGATTACTTCACAACTAAATCAACTATCAAGGCAAATCCTAATGGGAAAGCATTCTAACAAATCATCCTCCGTCAGACTAGGAGGTTAATCCCAACAACTCATCCAAAAGCATAAAGTCAAGCAGAATCATTAGATGGATCAAAAGGTTTCGCAGTAACGTCATCCAATATCCTGCTTTACAATGAACATGTGTGTGAATGATCGAAATAAGCCACTCAAAATCCCAAGAAGGAATTCCAGCGGGTTCCTTAGTGTTTTCACCACATGTATAGGAGGAGACATCATCATATTTAGCAGAAAAAATATGTCTCCAATCAGATTTTCCTGGGCAATGATATTGCAAGTAAGGATCATCACAGGGTTGGTGGAGTTCGGTATGCATGATCCACAGAGGTGTGGAAATCTGAATTGATTTTTCAGCGCAAAAAGGTATGGTTTCCACATCCTTTTCGCGGCTAACGTCATATGCCGATACTGACTCAAAAAGTGTGACCATATCCTGTATCATATCATCGTTCTCATCAAGGGAGTGAGTCACTTCTTCGTCGAAGGGACCGGAGTAAAAAGGTGAGAAGGACTCATCTTCCACGATATAATTGATCATGTTTATGTCGTGGACCTCCTCATCCTCATCCTCATGTTGGTTGTCAATATTGAAAGCATTCAACTCAATCGTCATATTGCCAAAAGACATTTGTATGACCCCACTCCTACAATTTATGATAGCATTTGACGTAGCTAGGAATGGACGGCCAAGTATGACAGGAATTTGAGGACCAATATTAACCGTGGGTCGCGTGTCCAAGACAATAAAGTTGACCGGGTAGTAAACTTTGTCAACTTGGACAAGTACGTCCTCAATTACCCCTCTTGGAATACGAATTGATCGGTCAGCAAGTTGTAATGTGGTTTTGGTGGGTTTTAATTCACCTAAACCCAATTGTTCATAGACCGAATAGGGGATTAAGTTCACACTTGCCCCTAGATCAAGTAAGGCATGTTTCACCCGGTGATCTCCAATCATACATGATATGGTCGGACGACCGGGATCTTTGTATTTCTTGGGCATCCCGTGGTTGATAATGGCACTCACATTCTCTGTCAAAAATGCCTTCGTTTGCACATGTATTTTTCTTTTAACCGTGCAAAGGTCTTTTAAAAATTTTACATATGACGGTATTTGTTTAATGGCATCCAACAATGGGATGTTGATTTTGACTTGCTTGAAAACCTCCAAATTTTTTTGATATTTATCTTGAGGTTTGGCTGGAATCAAGCGTTGGGGGAATGGAGCAACGGGTCTATATTCTTTCAGTGGCTCTTTTTCATTCATGGTGGTGCTAGGTCCATCATCCTCTTTGGAAAGTACCGGATCATTAGGCTGTGAAACCTTCACCGGATCAGATTTCTCAATGATTTTACCACTCCTAAGAGTGGTGATGGCCTTAGCATGTTCCATATGTTGGGTAGAAGGACTAGGCACGCTTACTTCGCATTGTGTTTTTGGATTTGGTACGGGTTGGGCTGGAAGCATCCCTTCCCTTGCGTTTAAGCGAGCCTTGATTTCCTCTACCGAAGTTTTAAGCTCAAGCATTATCATATGGTTGGATTGATTTATTTGAGCTTGACCTTCCATGAATGCTTTCAAAGTATCCTCTATAGGCATTTGAGGTGGGGCCATTTGCATTGGGGGCCCCCTTTGAGGATTAGTTTGATTAGCCGTGTTTCCATTCGCCCAATTGAAGTTTGGGTTGTTTCTCCAATTAGAATTGTTCGTGTTTGAATTTGGAATACTAAAAGGTCGTTGATAACTATTTAAGGCATTTGATTGTTCAAATAAGAGTTCTCGAAACGCATAGATTGTTGGGCAATCCGGCGTTTGGTGCACATTGGAAGCACAAATACCACAAATAGTTTCAACAGCCCCCTTTTGTTGGGTTGTGTCCACTTTCTTTAGTTCCATCTCCTCGACCTTTCGTGTGAGTTTAACCACTCTAGAACCTAGATCATCTTGCCCGTCCAAAACATAAATTTCTCCCTTTTCCTTAGCTTGGGGTTGTTTTGAACTTGTTGGCTTGGATGTATCCCATGCTTGTGTATTTTCAGCCAACATGTCAAAATAATCCCAAGCTTCCTCCGTTTCCTTGTTCATGAACTCCCCATTGCACATCATCTCCACAAATTGGCGCATGGCTGAGTTTAATCCATCATAGAAGAAACTAATCAACCTCCACCGTTCATAGCCATGATGTGGGCATGCGTTTAAAAGCTCATTATACCTTTCCCAACATTGGAAAAAGGTTTCTTCATCTTTTTGAGCGAAGTTCATTATGGCCCTTCGTAGTGCATTGGTTCGATGAGTAGGGAAGAATTTTTTTAGACACTCCCTAGTCATCTCAGCCCATGTCCCAATAGACCTCGGCCTTAAGGAATGTAGCCATGTTTTGGCCTTCTCTTTCAAGGAAAAAGGGAACAATTTAAGTTTTATTGTATCTTTGGTCACATTATCATAGTTTATTGTGGCTATAACCTCTTCAAATTCCTTAATATGTAGATATGCGCTCTCAGAGTCAAGTCCATGGAATCTAGGAAGAAGTTGGATCAACCCCAGTTTAAAATCAATATTCCCCACATTGTGAGGGAAAATTATGCAAGAGGGAGTACTCGTCCTAGCTGGTTGTAAATAGTCACGTAGAGTTCTAGGTTGAGGTACATTCCCCACTTCATTCTCATCCAATTCAGTAAGGTTTGGGGCTGGATTTTGATTAACCCCTTGATTTGGTTGATTTTCAGCCATCTCTCTAGTAATTTCAGGAAAATTTTGATGTTTCCTAGCACGAGGCTCTCTATCAATCTCTTCAACAATTACTCCGTCCCTTACAAGTCGGTTATTATAAGTCCTAGCCCAATGTGGCATGCAAAACCAAAAAGAGAATGAGTGAAAAGGAAAAAGAATTCTTCCTTCCTTCCTTTACTCCTCTCTAAAACTTAAGCACAGGGTGTCTTGCAATGGCTAAGCCAGAAGCAAGGATAGAGACCGATTTCTCCTGGTCAATAGGGGTTCAAAGAACTCCCCACCCACTCTTTGAGTCTTTTGAGAAAAAGTACAGAAAAAGAAGAAAGAGGAATAGGTTGAGAAGAGAAGTCTCTGAGCACAAGGTGATCCAGGGCGGCAGAGCCGACCAATAGGAATCCAGGTGGCACAAGGCCTACCTTTCAGAGATAAAAAAGGAGTCTCCACCCACTCTACAATAGATGAATATGAGAGGAATGAGTAGGAGAAGAAGAAGAGTAAGGTTAGAAAAACCTGATTTGTGACTTAAGATGCCTTCTTCTTCTTCAACTTCCTAAAAATTTCTGGATTAGACTTATGTTAGAATCCTACAAAAATAAAAACAAACTAGGTTAGTAATTAGAAGAAAATCTACTCTAGAAAGCAAAACAAATCCTAAACCTATCTTAACACAATCTCAACTAAAAGTTATCTCAGAAAATTCTAAAAGTACCGCATAGAAGTCCCCGGCAGCGGCGCCAAAAACTTGTTCACTCCCCAAGTGTAGGGTTGCGAAGTAGTAATAATTCGGAAAGACCGAGTATCGTTCCCACAGAGATTTATGTATGGGTATCTTCAGAATTTAACTAAAACAACTAGTAATTAAGACTCTATTAAGAACTAAAACTAAACAAATAGTGATTTGGTTTTAAACAGTGAATGGTTAAGGTAAATTCAATCTATAAAGTCACTAGAGCACCAAGGTTCCACTCTTGATACGTTTCAATGCATTAACACAACTAGGTCTCTCATAACTCAATCGGAATCGGATTCCCATCTCCATCCGATTGGAATATAGAGCGGTTCAATCACAATTATCTGAAACAAGTGCTTATTAATTGATTTGATTCCCACAACCATGCTCAGGCCTTTGGTACACTCAATTGTATAGGCCAAGCCTCTTTCCAATCCAGTTGAGATTCATAACCATAGCCTTCACCAAGTCCTGTCACTAGACCTGATTACAACTCATGATTTGAACTCTAATTAAATCAAAATCAATCTCTAAACAAATATTCCAGATCATACACAAAAGATAAGAACTTTAGTTACATGAGTTCCCACATGAAAATCAGGCCATTGCATACAAGGCAATCAAAGCGTCTACCATGCCCGGAGTCGATGGTAGATCAATGCATTACACAAGCATAAACAATGCTCAAAAGCTAAGATACTAAGTTAGGATTACTAAGAATCACATGAGCCCGGAGTCATCAAGAGATCAAAGTAGAAACCAACATAGCACTTGAATCAAATTCAAATTGAACTAAAATTCATTCATTAAAGCATGAAAGGAAACCTAGGTTGCATTAATCCATAAAAAACGAATCAAAAGCTTCCCCTCTTAGCCCTAGCTAAGAGGGTTTAGTTCATCTCTAACATCCTTGAACTAAAAGCCTCTAAAAACATAAAAGACTACTAAAACAGGAAATCTGAAGTAGAATCCGTCTCCTCAGCAATCCCCACGTCGTAGCCTCCCGTGGTATGAAGAGAAGAGGTCCTTTTATAGCTTGGAGGAGTCCTTTACGCAAGAAAGTTCCAGAATTTGCGTAATCTTACGCTATTGCGCAATGAAATCTGGAGATCCTGATTTAGAAGGTGGCTGTTTACGCTGGCCGACCGGTCATGACCGGTCGGACTGGCTTGGTCTTTGTCCAGCAGCAATGGCCGACCGGTCATGACCGGTCGGCTGCGTTCCTGATGGTTCCAGCAACTATGCCCGACCGGTCATGACCGGTCGGGCCTATGAATCCTTCCTCCGTTTGGTCTTCAATACAAATAAATTGGTGGCCGACCGGTCTTGACCGGTCTGGCTGCTTTGGCTGACCGGTCACGACTGGTCTAGCCCTGTTTTCTCTCTCATTTTTTCTCTTTCTTTCTTCTTTTCTCTTCTCTCCTTGCTTTCTCCTCTTTGATCTTCCTTCAATACTTCATCCTTTGATCCTCAATGCTCATAAAGAGCTCCACTTAGCTTTCAAATGGTGAACTCTCCATCTTGTTCCTACAATCATAAATCATGTGGTAAGTTGGTCCTTTAAACATGTATATCATGCATAATGAGTGATGAATTGGGGTTAGAATATGCACAATTATGAGCTCAACAATAACATTCAAAATGGCATCCATCTCTTGTATTGTGTCATCATTCATCTCATGAGAGTGGGCTAAACATGCCTCCAAAGGGTCGGAATAGAATGTCAAGGGGAACGTATCCTCCATGAATGATTCAATCAAATTTATCTCGTGGATCTCGTCATCAACTTCCCATGGTTGTTTGCATAAATCAAATATATTCAGCTCGAGTGTCATATTTTCAAAGGACATTTATACAAGCCCGTTTCTACAGTTGATAATCCATTTGAAGTAGCTAGAAAAGGGCGGCCAAGTATGACGGGAATTTGAGCACCGGTACCTATCACGGGATGTGTATCCAAGACAATAAAGTCGACTAGATAGTAGAATTTATCAACTTGGACTAAGACATCCTCAATCATCCCTCTCGGTATACGAATAGGTCTATCAACAAGTTGGAATGTGGTTTTGGTGGGTTTCAATTCACCCAGCCCAAGTTGTTCATGGACCGAGTATGGGATGAGGTTAACACTTGCGCCTAAATCGAGTAAGGCTTGTTTAATCCGGTAGTCACCTATGATGCATGAGATGGTTGGACTACCCGGATCCTTGAATTTTTGGGGCACCTCTTGTTTGATAATAGTGCTCAAATTCTCAGTCAAAAGTACTTTGTTGTGAACATTGCATTTCCTTTTGACTGTACACAATTCCTTTAGAAATTTGGCATATGATGGTTAGAGCATCCAACAATTGAATGTTGATCTTCACTTGCTTAAAAACCTCTAAAATTTTTAGGTTTCTGTCTAAAGGTTTGGGTGAAATTAACCTTTGGGGAAACGGGGCAACCGACTTGTATTGCCTTACCGGTTCTTTCTCATGTGGAGTGTTGTTCGGGCTATCATCCTCTTTGGAAATTTTCGGATCATTAGGCTTTGGGGCCTTCACTGGATTTAAATTTATCGATTATTTTTTCACTTCTCAAAGTGGTGTGTTCACTCCCCAAGTGTAGGGTTGCGAAGTAGTAATAATTCGGAAAGACCGAGTATCGTTCCCACAGAGATTTATGTATGGGTATCCTCAGAATTTGTCTAAAACAACTAGTAATTAAGATCCTATTAAGAACTAAAACTGAAAAAATAGCGATTTAGGTTTAAACAGTGAATGCTTAAGGTAATTTCAATATAAAAAGGCACTAGAGCACCAAGGATCCACTTTTGATAAGTTTCAATGCATCAACACAACTAGGTCTCTCACAACTCAATCGGAATCGAATTCATATCTCTATCCGATCGGAATATAGAGTGGTTAAATCAAGAATTATCCAAAATCAGTGCTTATTCATTGATTTGATTCCCACAACCATGCTCAGGCCTTGGGCACACTCAATTGTGTAGGCCAAGCCTCTTTCCAATTTAGTTGAGATTCATAATCATAGCTTTCACCAAATCCTGTCACTAGACCTGATTACAACTCATGATTAGAACTCTAATTAAATTAAAATCAATCAATAAACAACTATTTCAGATTATATAACAAAAGATAAGAACTTTAGTTGAATGAGTTCCCACATGAAAATCAGGCCATTGTACACAAGGCAATCAAAGCGTCTACCATGCCCGGAGTCGATGGTAGATCAATGAACTGCACAAGCATAACAATGCTCAAAGCTAAGATACTAAGCTAGGATCACTAAGAATTACATGAGCCCGGAGTCATCAAGAGATCAAAGTAGAAACCAAAATAGTACTTGATTCAAACTCATATTAAACTAAAATTCATCAATTAAAACATGAAAGGAAACCTAGGTTGCATTAATCCATAAAAAACGAATCAAAAGCTTCACCTCTTAGCCTTAGCTAAGAGGTTTTAGTTCATCTCTAACATCCTTGAACTAGAAGCCTCTAAAAACATAAAAAATAACTAAAACAGGAAGAAAACTAGAAATTCGAAGTAGAATCCGTCTCCTAAGCAATCCCCACGTCCTAGCCTGCTTTGGTATGAAGGGAAGACGTCCTTTTATAGCTTGGAGGTGCCCTTAATGCAAGAAAGTTCCAGATTTCGCGTGAAGTTACGCAATTGCGCAGAAAAATCCGGAATCCCAAAATAGAAATAGCTGTTAACACATGGCCGACCGGTCTGGACCGGTCGGACTGGCCTGGCCGACCGGTCACGACCAGTCTGGCTTCTGAATCTCTTAGTCCAGCAACTATGGCCGACCGGTCTTGACCGGTCGGGCTGGTAGTCATCTGTCCAGTAAGACTTCTTTGGCAGGAATGAGGTGGCCGACCGGTCTTGACCAGTCGGGCTTCCTTGGCCGACCGGTCAACCGACCGGTCTAGCCCTGTTTCTTCTTTATTTATTTCTTTCTTTCTTCTATTCTCTTCTTTCCTTGCTTTGTCTTTCTTTGGTCCTTCTTCAATCTTCATCCAATGAACTTCAATGCTCATAAAGAGCTCGATTTAGCTTTCAATTTGTGAAATCTCCCTCTTGTTCCTACAATCACAATTCATGCATTAGAATAGTCCTTTAAACATGTAAACCGTGCATAATGAGTGATGAATTGGGGTTAGAATATGCACAATTAAGAGCTCAACACACCCCCCAACCAGCATTTTGCTAGTCCCGAGCAAAACATGCGTGAAACAAGTTTCATTCTCAAAAACCCAACTCTCCTCTAGAAACTATTCTTCTATACATTCCAAGACACACAAGCATAAAAATCAGAGAAATTAGGTGATATAGGTTGAAACCTTAAACTCTCAGAACATAATAAGTGTTTAGATGAAATTCCCGCTGATTGATTGATAGATAGAAGAAATTGAACAAATTCAACCTAGTGTGCATAGTGAAAGCTCATCTCATGAGTTTCCGGGATTATCGTCTTCATAAATCAACTAAACTATAGATCTCAAGGTTTATAGAGCAACAACAAGCCTATGACAGGAATTTGCCTTACCGTCCTTCCGACGACTTTCACACTACGTCCCATTTCCGGCTTTGGTTACGGGTAGACCATCCCCCAGTTGGTAGTAGGTAGCCCTAATCGGAATTTGCACCATTTTTCCATCATTCCCAATTTCATCCTTCCTTTCCTTTTTCTTTTACATTAGATAGGATTTTTAGAAATCCATATCTTTCATTATTTTCCCATGGACAAGGATGGACAAAGTACCCCGGCTTGGTTTCTCAATACCTCAAATCAAAGTCTAGCTAATCCATAAATCACATAATCCTTTCAAATCATCAAAATCGTGTAATGTGAACTAGGTGTAAAAGGTGTTCAAATTTTCTATCAATCATAAAAATAGGTGAAATCACATATAGAACCATTATATTAAGAGAAATTCAAAGCTTGCAACATCCCTCACTTCATATCTCATCTTCTTATACCCATGCTATCTCGAATGCATAGAATCAAAGTTTTCCAAAAGAGTTTTGAATTTTAGAAAATCGAAAAATTTCTACATCTTTGCTCGACATGTCACAAAAGCTAGCAGATTCATCATCTAAGGAATCTCACCCCCCAACCAAAACTTTACATTGTCCTCAATGTAATAAGATATGCAATATGCATGACATGAGAGCAATGACATAAAACAAAGGAGAGTGAGAAAGAGAGATATCACCTGACGCATATATTTTATGGCAAGATTAGCTTTTGGAGATGGATTACTTCACAACTAAATCACTATCAAAGCAAATCCTAATGGGAAAGCATTCTAGCAAATTATCCTCCGTCAGATTAGGAGGTTAATCCCAACAACTCATCCAAAAGCATAAAGTCAAGCAGAATCATTAGATGGATCAAAAGGTTTCGCAGCAACGTCATCTAATATCCTGCTTTACAATAAACATGTGTGTGAGTAATCGAGATGAGTCACCCAAAATCCCAAAAAAGAATTTCAGCGTGTTCCTTAATGTTTTCACCACATGTATACGAGGAGACATCATCATATTTATCAGAAAAAATATGTCTCCATTCAGATTTTCCTGGGCATTGATATTGCAAGTAAGGATCATCCCAGGGTTGGTGGAGTTCGGTATGCATGATCCACAAAGGTGTGGAAATATGAATTGCTTTCTCAGCATAATTAGGTATTGTTTCCACATCCTTCTCTTGGCTAACGTCATATGCCGATACCGACTCGAAAAGTGTGACCATATCCCTTATCATATCATCGTTCTATCAACGGAGTGAGTCACTTCTTCGACTAAGTGACTGGAGTAAAAAGGTGAGAGGGACTCATTTTCCACAATAGAATTGATCATATTTATTTCGTGGACCTCCTCATCCTCATCCTCTTGTTGGTTGTCAATATTGAAAGCATTCAACTCAATTGTTATAATGCCAAAAGACATTTGAATGACCCCACTCCTACAATTTATGATAGCGTTTGATGTAGCTAGTGAAATTGCGGTTTTACCGCTTGTAGAGACACTTGGAGATATGTCTATGGACCTAGAGGGGGGGGGGGGGGGGGGGGGGGGGGGGGGGGGGGTGAATAGGACCTTTTTGAAATTCTTTTCGCCTACTTACACAATTCAACAAATATAACAAAGTAAGCAAGAACACTTAGGTTTCCAAGCCTAGGTGGGTCTAATCACAAGACTAGCAAAAGTATAAGCACTAAATAATCCTAGTCTAAGCATGCATAGGTAAGAAAATGATACAACTAATAAGCTTCTAACCTATGCATCTTGTGTAGACTTATGAGAGTGGATTAATGAGCTCAAGTCTACACAAGTAGTGAAGGTACATCTTGTGTATGGATGCCTAAGAAGTGCCTAGCATGCATTCCTATCTAGCATTCATAATCAAGCAATTAAACTAACAATGCAAAGATATAATGTGCTCAAGGACAATCACAAACACAAGGATGTATAGTGGTTCGACTACGTGTCTACTCCACTCCCGGTTCAAGTGCTCAACCCCTTTGAGCACACCGGCATTCACTATCCGAGGTTTTAAATGAGGTTCACCTCTCAACCTTTACACGGAGGTTTTATCGGTTCACCTCTCAACCGTATCCGGAGTTTTAGACATAGGCTAACTCTCAACCTATTCGCATGTTTACTCCCGTGTCGGAGGCTCCCCCTTGGAGACTTAGTTTAGGCCCGGCTGACGGGCCAAGGAACGACTAACGTCCCTAGGTCGAGTTCGAAAACAAACTCTAAAGTGGACTCTCAAATAAGACAACCTACTTGTCGGATGAGCCCCTTGTTTAGCGCCGGATTGGGTTGCTTGATCTCCGCTCTCCGGTGCTTCAATCAGCTTCCCTTTGCTCCCTCGATCGTGCCGCCGTTGCGTCGCCAATGCCTCAGCCACATTCGATCAAACACCTTGCATGCGATGCCTTGAAATGCCCAAGGTGCTAGGAGGATGGGTTTGAGAACTCTACAACTTAGTGGGAATGGGTTTCCTAGAGTCTCTTACCTACAACGATCTCATCTTCGAGTTTAGGACAAGGATATGCCAATCAAGAAGCTTCCTAACTCTAGAGATCAAGAGGGGATGAAGGTCATCTTCTTCATGAGCTTGGAATGCTCTTAATCTTGTGTTAAAGCACAAGGAAGATGCCTTGCATAGGTCAAGGAATAAGCCTCAAAAGAACTCCTTCAATGGTGGCTTTCCTTCCTAAAAAATCCCTCTCCCAAAGCCCAAAACCGGAGCTCTATATATAGGGAAATAGAGCCCCAACGGTCAGAAAACGGCTATATGCCGACCTGTCCCGACCGGTCATGACCGGTCGGACTCCCCTGCTGAAGTACCTCAAGTGCACAGGCCACATATATGGGCCGACCGGTCAAGACCCTTTGCTGGACAGCCAAATCTCACCAGGCCGACCGGTCATGACCGGTCGGTGCACCTTGCTGGATGAAATAGAGCTCCAGGCCGACCGGTCATGACCGGTCGGCCATACCTGCTGGCCACTATGATGTGTAAAAGGCCGCTCGTTCATGACCGGTCGGCTGGCCATTGCATAAAGCAGCAAGGCTGCTGGCCGATCGGTCATGACCGGTCGGACCAGCCTGGTTCCCCCTATGCATTTGCTGAACTCCACTATCTTCAGCCTATTTATTTAGTCCTAGGTTGGGATGTTCAAATGGGACACCTAGGGCCTATCTATGATGCCTAAAGGGTTCTAAATATGGTCAAGGTCATCAAGGATTCAAAGGGGATGGGTTTTGGTCAAGGTTAAGGCACCAAGGCATCACTTTTACCTGAAACTCCTTCCTTGATGCAGCCGGTCCGTCTTGAGTCTTCGGTCTTCGTCTTCTTTGGGCTCAACCGACTTTAGACTCACTGACGTAAGTGATTGACAAACAAGGTGCACTAGTATGCCACGGAAAAGTGTACTAACAATCTCCCCCTTTGTCAATTACTTACAAAAACTTAACCTACCAAAACAAATTACATGTTCAAGATATTACAATGATAATGAATAAATTACAGGACTCTTGACATGCCTAAACTAAGCTGCTCCGCTTCATTTTGCTCCCCCACAACCTGTCAATCCCTGCATCACAAAACATAGCAAACTAGTTTTGGTGGGATTTGATCTTTCTCTCCCTTTTTGTTAGCAATTGACAAACTATTCTCTCCCCCTTAATGATATGCCAATAAAGTTAAGGTAAGAGGAGATAGTGTGTCGCAGTTATAACTATAAGCACATGCTAAAAGGAGAGTATAGGGTGCATGAATCATAAATACATGGAGCAAGCAAAGAAAACATGATTTAACAAGAAGATATAACTATCTAAGCATAGTTAATCATGTAATATTGGTCAAGGACATACATTTGCAATGAAGTACAAAGGGCTTATAGCCCAATCAACCAACCTCCCCTATTGGTATATCAAGACCAATACTAAGCAAAGATTAGCATACATGAAGCATAAAACTCAAGATGATTAGCTAATCTAAGCAGGATGACAATCTAGCAAGCAAATATATTAAATAGAAGCAAGGCTAAATCATCAAAATCTGGGCGAATGAGGCTGGAATCCTCTGATTTGCCCATACACTTAGAAATGAGGCTGAAATCCTCAGATTTTCCTATAAAAACATAACTAGCTACCCTCGCTAACCATGTTGAGATTAAAAAGCCAAAGGGTAGCAAAATTCCACAACACCCTCATAGAATGTAGCATGAGGTGAGGGGTTGGGAACACCTTCTTCTCCTAGAAGGGATAGCGGTTGGGATCCCCCCTTAGATAAGCAGGTAGAGGGGTCATGGTGGAGGCCGAGAGAGCAAGATCTTTATGTTGGCTGTCATCACAAGCGGAGTCACCAGATTCGGACTCCTTCGTATCATCCCAAGTGGCAGCCATTGCCTTTTTACCTTTCGGTTTAGGCCCTTCCGGACATTTCAGGGCAATATGGCCACGGCGACCGCAACCGTAACAATGGACGGATGAGGATATGGATGATTTTCCTTTACGTTTATCACCCTTTTTGTCCTTCTTGTCACGGCTATTCCCTCTATCAAATTTGAGGAATCTCTTGAATTTTTTGTTCAATTTCTCTTCCTCATCATCCTCATCATCGCTATCTTCCTCCGACTCACTTTTGATTTTCTTGTGTTTGTGAGAGGACTTAAAGGCGATGTTTTTCTTTCTAGAGGGGGCTTTAAAGCCTAGCTCAAAGGTTTGTAGGGAACCTATGAGTTCTTCAACTTTCATAGTATTAAGATCCCTACACTCTTCAATGGTGGTGACTTTAGAAGAGAACCGATCCGGAAGAGATCGCAGAATTTTCCTACAAAGTCTATGTTCCGGAACCGGATCCCCTAAGCCCCACATATCATTTGTGATTTTGTTCAGTTTGGTATAAAATTCAGTAAACGATTCATCCTCCTCCATAGTAATATTTTCAAAGAGAGTGGAGAGGCGCTGGAGTTTAGAATTTTTAACAACATTTGTTCCTTCATGGGTAACTTCAAGAATATCCCATGCTTGTTTACTGGTAGTGCAGTTTTGGATCCGACCAAATTCTTCTCTCGATACTGAACAAAATATGGCATTCAGGCCCTTGGCATTATTAATACGTTGAGCTTTTTCATGATCAGTCCACAATGCCTTGTCTTTTGGCCTGAGAACATCCGGCTCACCTTCCTTAGAAATAGTGACCATTGGGGGTTCATATCCAAAATCAACCATGTCCCTCACATCCGAATCAATGGATTCCAAGAAGATGCGCATTCGGGCTTTCCAGTATGGATAATTTGACCCATCAAAGAAAAGAGGCTTAGTGACGGATGAAGAGTCCTCTCTAGACATATTTTCAAGTTTCTCTTTAGGATCTACCTCTAGGCAATTAAGCCCTTAAAGAGGAACCCCGCTCTGATACCAATTGAAATTGCGGTTTTACCGCTTGTAGAGACACTTGGAGATATGTCTATGGACCTAGACGGGGGGGGGTGAATAGGACCTTTTTGAAATTCTTTTCGCCTACTTACACAATTCAACAAATATAACAAAGTAAGCAAGAACACTTAGGCTTCCAAGCCTAGGTGGGTCTAATCACAAGACTAGCAAAAGTATAAGCAATAAATAATCCTAGTCTAAGCATGCATAGGTAAGAAAATGATACAACTAATAAGCTTCTAACCTATGCATCTTGTGTAGACTTATGAGAGTGGATTAATGAGCACAAGTCTACACAAGTAGTGAAGGTACATCTTGTGTATGGATGCCTAAGAAGTGCCTAGCATGCATTCCTATCTAGCATTCATAATCAAGCAATTAAACTAACAATGCAAAGATATAATGTGCTCAAGGACAATCACAAACACAAGGATGTATAGTGGTTCGACTACGTGTCTACTCCACTCCCGGTTCAAGTGCTCAACCCCTTTGAGCACACCGGCATTCACTATCTGAGGTTTTAAATGAGGTTCACCTCTCAACCTTTACACGGAGGTTTTATCGGTTCACCTCTCAACCGTATCCGGAGTTTTAGACATAGGCTAACTCTCAACCTATTCGCATGTTTACTCCCGTGTCGGAGGCTCCCCCTTGGAGACTTAGTTTAGGCCCGGCTGACGGGCCAAGGAACGACTAACATCCCTAGGTCGAGTTCGAAAACAAACTCTAAAGTGGACTCTCAAATAAGACAACCTACTTGTCGGATGAGCCCCTTGTTTAGCGCCGGATTGGGTTGCTTGATCTCCGCTCTCCCGTGCTTCAATCAGCTTCCCTTTGCTCCCTCGATCGTGCCGCCGTTGCGTCGCCAATGCCTCAGCCACATTCGATCAAACACCTTGCATGCGATGCCTTGAAATGCCCAAGGTGCTAGGAGGATGGGTATGAGAACTCTACAACTTAGTGGGAATGGGTTTCCTAGAGTCTCTTACCTACAACAATCTCATCTTCAAGTTTAAGACAAGGATATGCCAATCAAGAAGCTTCCTAACTCTAGAGATCAAGAGGGGATGAAGGTCATCTTCTTCATGAGCTTGGAATGCTCTTAATCTTATGTTAAAGCACAAGGAAGATGCCTTGCATAGGTCAAGGAATAAGCCTCAAAAGAACTCCTTCAATGGTGGCTTTCCTTCCTAAAAAATCCCTCTCCCAAAGCCCAAAACCGGAGCTCTATATATAGGGAAATAGAGCCCCAACGGTCAGAAAACGGCTATATGCCGACCTGTCCCTACCGGTCATGACCGGTCGGACTCCCCTGCTGAAGTACCTCAAGTGCACAGGCCACATATATGGGCCGACCGGTCAAGACCGGTCGAGACCCTTTGCTGGACAGCCAAATCTCACCAGGCCGACCGGTCATGACCGGTCGGCGCACCTTGCTGGATGAAATAGAGCTCCAGGCTGACCGGTCATGACCGGTCGGCCATACCTGCTGGCCACTATGATGTGTAAAAGGCCGATCGGTCATGACCGGTCGGCTGGCCATTGCATAAAGCAGCAAGGCTGCTGGCCGACCGGTCATGACCGGTCGGACCAGCCTGGTTCCCCCTATGCATATGCTGAACTCCATTATCTTCAGCCTGTTTATTTAGTCCTAGGTTGGGATGTTCAAATGGGACACCTAGGGCCTATCTATGATGCCTAAAGGGTTCTAAATATGGTCAAGGTCATCAAGGATTCAAAGGGGATGGGTTTTGGTCAAGGTTAAGGCACCAAGGCATCACTTTTACCTGAAACTCCTTCCTTGATGCAGCCGGTCCGTCTTGAGTCTTTGGTCTTCATCTTCTTTGGGCTCAACCGACTCTAGACTCACTGACGTAAGTGATTGACAAACAAGGTGCACTAGTATGCCACGGAAAAGTGCACTAACAGCTAGGAATGGGCGGCCAAGTATGACAGGAATTTGGGGGCCAATATTAACCATGGGTCTCGTGTCCAAGACAATAAAGTCTACCGGGTAGTAAACTTTGTCAACTTGGACAAGAACGTCCTCAATCACCCCTCTCGGAATACGAATCGATCAGTCAGCAAGTTGTAATGTGGTTTTGGTGGGTTTTAATTCACCTAAACCCAATTGTTCATAGACCGAAAAGGGAATTAAGTTTACACTTGCCCCTAGATCAAGTAAAGCATGTTTCACCCGATAGTCTCCAATCACACATGATATTGTTGGACAACCGGGATCTTTATATTTCTTGGGCATCCCGTGGTTGATAATGGCACTTACATTCTCTGTCAAAAATGCCTTCTTTTGCACATGTATTTTTCTTTTAACCGTGCAAAGGTCTTTTAAAAATTTTGCATATGACGGTATTTGTTTAATGGCATCCAACAATGGGATGTTGATTTTGACTTGCTTGAAAACCTCTAAAAATTTCTGATATTTATCTTGAGGTTTGGCTGGAATCAAGCGTTGGGGGAATGGAGCAACGGGCCTATATTCTTTCAATGGCTCTTTTTCATTCATGGTGATTCTAGGTCCATCATCCTCTTTGGAAGATACCGGATCATTAGGCGTTGAAACCTTCACCGGATCAGATTTTTCAATGATTTTACCACTTCTAAGAGTGATGATGGCCTTAGCATGTTCCATATGTTGGTTAGAAGAACTAGGCACACTTATTTCGCATTGTGGTTTTGGATTTGGTATGGGTTGGGCTGGAAGCATCCCTTCCCTTGCTTTTAAGCGAGCCTTGATTTCCTCCACTGAATTTTTAAGCTCAAGCATTATCATATGGTTGGATTGATTTATTTGAGCTTGTCCTTCTATAAATGCTTTCAAAGTATCCTCTATAGGCATTTGAGGTGGAGCCATTTGCATTGGGGGCCCCCTTTGAGGATTATTTTGATTAGCTGTGTTTCTATTCGCCCAATTGAAGTTAGGGTTGTTTCTCCAACTAGAATTGTTCGTGTTTGAATTTGGAGTACTAAAAGGTCGTTGATAACTATTCAAAGTATTTGATTGTTCAAATAAAAGTTCCCGAAATGCATAGATTGTTGGACAATCCGGCGTTTGATGCATATTGGAAGCACAAATACCACAAATAGTTTCAACAGCCCCCCTTTGTTGGGTTGTGTCCACTTTATTTAGTTCCATCTCCTCGACCTTTCGTGTGAGTTTATCCACTCTAGAACCTAGATCATCTTGCCCATCTAAAACATAAATTTCTCCCTTTTCCTTGGCTTGGGGTTGTTTTGAACTTGTTGGCTTAGATGTATCCCATGCTTGTGTATTTTCAGCCAACATGTCGAAATAATCCCAAGCTTCCTCCGTTTCCTTGTTCATGAATTCCCCATTGCACATCATCTCCACAAATTGGCGCATGGTTGAGTTTAATCTATCATAAAAGAAACTAATCAACCTCCACCGTTCATAGCCATGATGTGGGCATGCGTTTAATAAATCATTATACCTTTCCCAACATTGGAAAAGGTTTCTTCTTCTTTTTGGGCGAAGTTCATTATGGCCCTTC
This sequence comes from Liriodendron chinense, assembly GCA_003013855.2. Lineage (NCBI taxonomy): Eukaryota > Viridiplantae > Streptophyta > Magnoliopsida > Magnoliales > Magnoliaceae > Liriodendron > Liriodendron chinense. The sequence goes on along the minus strand of ML058445.1, from coordinate 2,905,123 downwards.
TTAATGTATTGGTTCGATGAGTAGGAAAGAATTTTTTAAGAAACTCCCTAGTCATCTCAGCCCATGTCCCAATAGACCTCGGCCTTAAGGAATGTAGCCATGATTTGGCCTTCTCTTTCAAGGAAAAAGGGAACAATTTAAGTTTTATTGTATCCTTGGTCACATTGTCATAGTTTATTGTGGCTATAACCTCTTCAAATTCCTTAATATGTAGATTTGCGCTCTCAGAGTTGAGTCCATGGAATCTAGGAAGAAGTTGGATCAACCCCGGTTTAAAATCAATGTTACCCACATTGTGAGGGAAAATTATGCAAGAGGGAGTACTCGTCCTAGCTGGTTGTAAATAGTCACGTAAAGTTCTAGGTTGAGGTACATCCCCCACTTCGTTCTCATCCAATTCAGTAAGGTTTGGGGCTTGATTTTGATGTTGATTAACCCCTTGATTTGGTTGATTTTCAGCCATCTCTCTAGTAATTTCAGGAAAATTTTGATGTTTCCTAGCACGAGGCTCTCTATCAATCCCTTCAACAATTACTCTGTCCCTTACAAGTCGGTTATTATAAGTCCGAGCCCAATGTGGCATGTAAAACCAAAAAGAATGAACAAAAAGGAAAAAGAATTCTTCCTTCCTTCCTTTACTCCTCTCTAGGACTTAAGCACAAGGTGTCTTGCAATGGCTAAGCCAGAAGCAAGGATAGAGACTGATTTCTCCTGGTCAATAGGGGTTCAAAGAACTCCCCACCTACTCCTTGAGTCTTTTGAGAAAAAGTACAGAAAAATGAAGAAAGAGGAATAGGTTGAGAAGAGAAATCTCTGAGCACAAGGTGATCCAAGACGGCAGAGCCGACCAATAGGAATCCAGGTGGCTCAAGGCCTACCTTTCAGAGATCCAGAAGGAGTCTCCACCCACTCTACAAGAGATGAATATGATAGGAATGAGTAGGAGAAGAAGAAGAGTAAGGTTAGAACGATAAAACTTGATTTGTGACTTAAGATGCCTTCTTCTTCTTCATCTTCTTAAAAAATCTCTTGATTAAACCTATGTTAGAATCCTGCAAAAATCAAAACAAAGTAAGTTAGTATTTAGAAGAAAACCTACTCTAGAAAGCAAAACAAATCCTAAACCTATCTTAACACAATTTCAACTAAAAGTTATTTCAGAAAATTCTAAAAATACCGCATAGAAATCCCCGGCAGCGGCGCCAAAAACTTGTTCACTCCCCAAGTGTAGGGTTGCGAAGTAGTAATAATTCGGAAAGACCGAGTATCGTTCCCACAGAGATTTATGTATGGGTATCCTCAGAATTTGTCTAAAACAACTAGTAATTAAGATCCTATTAAGAACTAAAACTGAAAAATAGCGATTTGGGTTTAAACAGTGAATGGTTAAGGTAATTTCAATATAAAAAGGCACTAGAGCGCCAAGGATCCACTTTTGATAAGTTTCAATGCATCAACACAACTAGGTCTCTCACAACTCAATCGGAATCGAATTCATATCTCTATCCGATCGGAATATAGGGCGGTTAAATCAAGAATTATCCAAAATCAGTGCTTATTCATTGATTTGATTCCCACAACCATGCTCAGGCCTTGGGCACACTCAATTGTGTAGGCCAAGCCTCTTTACAATTTAGTTGAGATTCATAACCATAGCTTTCACCAAATCCTGTCACTAGACCTGATTACAACTCATGATTAGAACTCTAATTAAATCAAAATCAATCAATAAACAACTATTTCAGATTATATAACAAAAGATAAGAACTTTAGTTGAATGAGTTCCCACATGAAAATCAGGCCATTGTACACAAGGCAATCAAAGCGTCTACCATGCCCGGAGTCGATGGTAGATCAGTGAACTGCACAAGCATGAGAATGCTCAAAGCTAAGATACTAAGCTAGGATCACTAAGAATCACATGAGCCCGGAGTCATCAAGAGATCAAAGTAGAAACCAAAATAGTACTTGATTCAAACTCATATTGAACTAAAATTCATCAATTAAAACATTAAAGAAAACCTAGGTTGCATTAATCCATAAAAAACGAATCAAAAGCTTCACCTCTTAGCCCTAGCTAAGAGGTTTTAGTTCATCTCTAACATCCTTGAACTAGAAGCCTCTAAAAACATAAAAAATAACTAAAACAGGAAGAAAACTAGAAATTCGAAGTAGAATCCGTCTCCTAAGCAATCCGCACGTCCTAGCCTGCTTTGGTATGAAGGGAAGACGTCCTTTTATAGCTTGGAGGTGTCCTTAATGCAAGAAAGTTCCAGATTTCTCGTGAAGTTACGCAATTGCGCAGAAAAATCCGAAATCCCAAAATAGAAATAGCTGTTTACACATGGCCGACCGGTCTGGACCGGTCGGACTGGCCTGGCCGACCGGTCACGACCGGTCTGGATTCTGAATCTCTTAGTCCAGCAACTATGGCCGATCGGTCTTGACCGGTCGGGCTGGTAGTCATCTGTCCAGTAAGACTTCTTTGGCAGGAATGAGGTGGCCGACCGGTCAACCGACCGGTCTAGCCTGTTTCTTCTTTATTTCTTTCTTTCTTTCTTCTATTCTCTTCTTTCCTTGCTTTGTCTTTCTTTGGTCCTTCTTCAATCTTCATCCAATGAACTTCAATGCTCATAAAGAGCTCGATTTAGCTTTCAATTTGTGAAATCTCCCTCTTGTTCCTACAATCACAATTCATGCATTAGAATAGTCCTTTAAACATGTAAACCGTGCATAATGAGTGATGAATTGGGGTTAGAATATGCACAATTAAGAGCTCAACATGGTGATAGCTTGAACATGCTCCATATGTTGGGTGGATTAGCTTGGGTCTTGTATCTCAAATTGGGTTCTTCGGTTAGGTAGAGGTTGGGCAGGAAGTGTGCCTTTCTCCCTAACACTGAGATGACATTCAACTCTAGCCATTGAGGTTTTCAAGTCATTAATGGCTTGAGATGCATTTTGATTGAATTTTAGTTGCTCTTGCATGAACTCATCAATTTTCAGAGAATTAGTCTTGTTATATTCAGCTTGAACCGATACGAATGCACCCAAAATCTCCTCTAGCGTATCTTTTGGTGTGATTACTAGGGATTAACCTAGTAAAGTTGATCTTGAGGGGTGTTGTTTGCATTCATAGTTGGTCCATTCCTCCAACTGAAGTTGAAATGGTTCTTCCAACTAGAATTATACGTGTTTGAGTTTGGAGCACGAAATGGCTGTTGATAACTGTTTATGACATTTAATTCTTCTTATAAGATATCTTGGAATGCGGAAATTGTGGGACAATTCTGTGTTGCATGTTGATTTCCTACACAAATTCCACAAACAATTTCAATGTCCTTTGACTTAATCTTCTCTCCTTTCTTCAATTCCATGGCCTCGACTTTTCTTGTGAGGCTAGCCACACGTGCACTTCTGTTATCTTCTTCTAAGGGGACACAGATTCCTCCTTTTTTCTTTTGTTGGCTTGTCTTGGGATTTGTTGGTCTAGATGTATCCCAAGACTGTCCATTCTCAGCCAATTCATCAAAACAATCCCATGCTTCCTCAGCTTCTTTATTCATGAATTCTCCATTACACATCATCTCTACGAATTGACGCATGAATGAAGTCAGTCCTTCATAGAAAAAGCTTATTACCCACAAAATTTCGTAGCCATGATGTGGGCATGCATTTAACATGTCCTTGAACCTCTCCCAACATTGGAAGAAGGTCGCATCCTCTTTTTGAGTGAAATTCATGATAAGGCGCCTTAACATGATCGTTTTGTGAGTAGGGAAGAACTTTTTAATGAACTCCCTAGTCATCTCAGTCCATGTGCCAATTGATCTTGGCCTTAATGCATGAAGCCAAGCCTTAGCTTTCTCTTTAAGTGAAAACGGAAATAATTTAAGTCTCACTACATCATCCGTTACATTTGCAAAGTGTATTGTGGTTATCACTTCATCAAATTCCTTAAGATGTTAATAAGCACTTTCACTGTCTAGTCCATGGAATTTGGGAAGGAGTTGGATTACTCCCGGTTTAAGATCTATGTTCCCTGCATTATGTGGAAAAACTATGCATAAGAGAGTGCTCGGTCTTGCAGGTTGCAAGTAATTATGTAGTGTTTTAGGTCGGGGGAACATTCTCAACCTCATTCTCTCCCATTTCGGTTTGGTTTTGACCCAGATTTTGATTGGCCATAAGGTTGGGTTGATTTCCAGCCATACTTTTAGACAAAATTAGAGAATCTAAACGTTTCTTAGCACGTGGCTCCCTATCAATCCCTTTAACAATTCCCCCTTCACTAATGAGTCGGTTATTAGAATCCTGAACCCAATGTGACATGCAAATCTCATAAAAATAAAAATAAAAGAAAAAAGGGTTAGAAAAATCAGATTTAAAGTGACTACTTCGACTCCTAGAATTCCTGTAAAAATAAAACAAAGCAAACAAACTATAAGTTTTTATAGGATTTCTGAAAATCTCAAATAGAAACTATTTTCAGAAATCTTGTGAAAAACCGTCAAAGTCCCCGGCAACGGCGCCAAAAACGTGTTCGCTTCCCCAAGTGTAGGGTTGCGATGTAGTAATAATCTCGGTAATCTCGATAAGACCGAGGTCGATCCACAGAGACTTGTGTAGGAATTCACAAAATACTTCCAATGATTTCTAATCGAGAACTAACTAGACAGGATTTTGGAGTTAGATGTAGATAGGTATTTTGAACTAAATTGAATGTAATTAATAATAAAAAGCACTAGGGTTTTAAGGATCCACTTGTAGCAATCCTTGATGCTTAATTCGCTATGGCTTCTCACTTACTCAACTACAATCAAAATTAAATCCTATCTAGCCGGATGATAGAGCAATTAAAATAAACAATCTGTCATATGTGTGATTCAAGTACATGATTCCCTCAATTCAAGTTAGGACTTGGGCACACTCAATTGCATAGGTCAATCTTAGTTCCAATAGATTAAGATCACAATCATAATGATCATTAAACTCTGTCACAAAGCATAAGTAGATCATGATTTGAACTTCATTCAAATCACTGTTCGCTCGCCTCAAGTGTAAGGCTACGATGTAGTAATAAAACTCGGTAAGACCGAGGTCGATCCACAGGGAAATAGAAACAACTTTCAAAGCACTCCAGCAACTCAGTTTTTGGAAGAAAATCAGATTTAATTGAGTGTTTAACTAAAACAGCAACTTAATGAAAAATCAGGGATATAAAGTACTAAGGCATTCAAGGATCCACTTGTAGCAATCATATGTCAATTCAGTCAATCCAACTAGAGAACACAACTAGATTTGAAGTCCTATCTCTCATCTAGTTGGGAAATAAAGCATTCACACACATTCAATCCAAATCAAGTTGAACTTCCAAGTTCTAGCCCATTCAATCAATGTAGAATTCAAATCCATAGCCTGCGGAGTAACAGCCATGCCTATGGACTATGGCCTGCTCAAGGATTACTATAATTCGAATCTAAACAAGCAACCTGCGATAATCTCAGAGAATTGCAAGGAATTCATGTCTTGGGCACATGAACTCTCATAAAACATCTCAAACTACCACTAAAAGAACTGGAACATGAGAAAAATTCAAACTTGAATTTAAATTACTTGAATTAAACTGAATCCAACATCGAATTGGCCACAAGCTTCACCTCTCAGCCTTAGCTGAGAGGTTCTAGCCGAGCATATTCATGCTACAACTGAAATCTCTAAATAAAAGCATAAAACTAGCAAAACCGGAAATAAAAGAGTTGCAGACGCTCCACGACAGCTTTCCCTCCTTAGAACCACGTTCCTTAGCTTTCCTGATACCCTAGGAGGAGCCCTTAGGTGTCCTTTTATAGTAAGAAACCTCCCTTGCGTCAAAATCTGTGAAAGGTTACGCAGTGCGCAGCAGTTTTCGGAGTCCAGATTTAAAAAGGACTCTGTCTACGCAACGCCGACCGGTCATGACCGGTCGGACTGATCTTTTAAGCAATCCAGGGAGCACAGCCGACCGGTCATGACCGGTCGGACTGGACTGTCCATTCATCCAGCAAGTGTAGCCGACCGGTCATGACCAGTCGGCCCAATTTGAACTTGTTCCAGCGTCTATAGCCTACCGGTCATGACCGGTCGGGCTCCTCTGCAATGTGGTCAGCTTCCATGACCGGTCGGCCTTCTTCCATTTGACTCTTTCTCCTTTCTTTTTCTTCTTTTTCTTCTTCTCTCTCTTCTCCTTGCTTTCTTCTTTCTTTGGTCTACTTTCATCCTTCATCCAAAAGCTCTAAGAGAGTTCTTTTGGTCCCTAATTGAATGAAGTCCACTCTCATTCCCTATAATCACAAAACATGTGTTAGATAGGCCTTTAAGTCATGAAAATCATGCAAACCATGTCATGTAATGGGCAATGCAATGTATAAATTGGAGGTTCAACACACCCCCCAACCAGCTTTTTGCTAGTCCCGAGCAAAACATGCGTGAAACAATTTCAAACCTCCAAACCCAACTCTCCTTCAGAACCCATGATTCTATCCATTCCAAGGTGTATAAGTATAAAATTTGGAAAAATTAGATGATAGAAGCTGAAACCTTGGACTCTCAAAACATAAAAGGTGTCTACATGAAATTCCCGCTGACTGATTGATAAATAGAAGAACTCGAACAAATTCAACCTAGTGTGCATGGTGATAGTTCATCTCATGAGTTCCTGGGATCATCTTCTTCATAGATTAAGTAAACCAAGGATTTTAAGGTGCACAGAGCAACAACAAACCTATGACAGGAATTTGCCTTACCATCCTTCCGACGGCTTTCACACTACGTCCCATTTCTGGCTTTGGTTACGGTTCGACCATCCCCCGGTTGGTAATAGGTAGCCCTTTTCGGAATTTTCCACCATTTTTTTCTTCCCGATTTCATCCTTTCTTTCCTTTTTCTTTTAAATTAGATAGGATTTTTAGAAATCCATATCTTCTGTTATTTTCCCATGGACAAGGATGGACAAAATACCCCGGCTTGGCTGCTCAACACCTTTAAATCAAAGTCTAGCTAATCCGCAAATCACATAACCCCATCAACTCATGAAAATCGTGTAATGTGAACTTGGTGTGAAGGTGTTCAAATTTTCTATCAATCACAACAATAGAGGAACTAACACATAAAACCATTATGTCGGGAGAAAATCAAGACCTACAACATCACACACTTCGTATCTCCTCGTCTTATACTCATAGCATCTCAAATGTATAGAAATAAAATTTTCTAAAAGAGTGTTGAGATGTTAGAGAATTCGGAAAATTTTTGCACATATGAAGCTCGGAATGTTGCAATATGCTAGATGAGGAATCTCATCTCACCCCCCAACCAAATCTTGCATTGTCCTCAATGTAAAAAGATATTCCAGTAGCATGAACATGAGAGCAATGATAAAATATGAGAGAGTGAGAATCAATAGTACCTGAGAGAGCGATCATGGAAGTCTCCAACCCAACAACTAAAACCTACTAAAATAGTAAAACTGAAGAAAACCTACCTATGCTATACCTCCATCAGATTAGGAGATCAATCGTCCTGATAGACAGGATCATTCAGAGTGATGGACACGTCCTCTGAATCAAATTTCTCAACAAATGGTTTAAGGCGTTGTCCATTAACTTTAAAACAGTTACCATTTGCTGCATTTTCAATCTCAACAGCCCCATGAGGAAAAAATTTCTTTAATAATATAAGGGCCGGTCCATCGAGATCGTAGTTTTCCCGGAAAAAGATGAAGTCGGGAATTATACAAGAGTACTTTCTGACCTTCATGGAAAGATTTCCTGAAGATTTTTTTGTCATGGAAAGCCTTCATCTTACTCTTGTAAATTCTTAAGTTCTCATATGCATCGTTCCGGATTTCATCAAGCTCATTTAATTGGAGTTTGCGAAGCGAGCTAGCCTTGTCCATGTCAAAATTTAAAGCCCGAATTGCCCAATAGGCTTTGTGTTCTATCTCCACAGGCAAGTGGCAAGCTTTCCCATAAACAAGTCTATAAGGGGACATTCCAATGGGTGTCTTGTAGGCGGTATGGTGAGCCCAAAGTGCATCATCTAATCTTAGGGACCAATCCTTGCGATCTGGTCTCACCGTCTTTTCTAAAATCTGCTTGATTTTCCTATTGGAGATTTCAGCTTGCCCACTTGTTTGTGGGTGGTATGGGGTACTCACTTTGTGCCTAATACCATATTTCTTCATTAAAGTTTCGAAAGGTCTATTGCAAAAGTGAGAACCACCATCACTAATGATGGCCCGAGGCGTCCCAAATCTAGAAAGTATGTTTTCTTTGAGGAACTTGAGAACCGTACGATGATCGTTGGTTCTACATGGGATAGCCTCTATCCATTTAGACACATAATCTACGGCAAGAAAAATATAGACATGTCCGAAAGATGAGGGGAATGGTCCCATGAAATCGATGCCCCAATAGTCAAAGACTTCAAGATGTTGAATTGGGGTGAGAGGCATCATATTTCGACGGGATAATCCTCCTAACTTCTGGCAGCGCTCGCACGCTTTGCAAAACTCGTGGGTGTCCTTGAATAGCGTGGGCCAATAAAAACCACACTGCAGAATTTTTGCAGTTGTTTTCTTGGCTGAAAAATGACCCCCACATGCTTGATCATGACAAAAGGAGATGACTGAATTATGTTCATCATCGGGGACGCATCTCCTTATAATTTGGTCTGGGCAATATTTAAACAATAGAGGTTCATCCCAGAAAAATCTGCGCACTTCCCTTAGAAATTTACGTTTGTCTTGCGCAGTCCAATGAATCGGCATCACACCTGTGGAAAGATAATTGGCTATATCAGCGTACCATGGTGGATGCACAGCAACAAAGAGTTGCTCATCAGGGAATGAGTCCTCAATAGGTGACTCGTCAATGGAATTTGGTAGGACTAGGCGGGATAGATGATCCGCCACCACATTTTCTACCCCCTTCTTATCTTTGATCTCCAAGTTGAATTCTTGAAGGAGTAGGATCCATCTAAGCAAACCGGGCTTAGCATCCTTCTTAGAAAGAAGGTATTTCAGCGCCGCATGATCCGTATAAACAATAACTTTGGATCCTATTAAGTATGGCCTGAATTTGTCCAAGGCAAAAATGACAGCTAGGAGCTCTTTCTCCGTAGTCGAATAATTAACTTGGGCAGGATTCAAGGTCCTACTTACGTAGTAGATGACATGGGGCTTTTTATCCTTCTTTTGGCCTAACACCGCCCCAATAGCAAAATCGCTCGCATCGCACATCAACTCAAAAGGAATGGTCCAATCTGGTGGTTGCATGATAGGAGCGGTTGTCAACATGTCTTTTAGTTTTGAAAAAGCTAATTGACAGTCGGCACTCCACTCAAATTGGTTCTCCTTTTGTAGAAGGTTGCATAAAGGCCTTGAGATATGACTAAAATCCTTTATAAACCTTCGATAGAAACCGGCGTGCCCAAGGAAGGACCGCACATCGCGTATGCTTTTGGGTGGTGGTAGATTGGAAATTATGTCAATTTTTGGCCAGTCTACCTCTATTCCATTGGACGAGATGATATGTCCAAGGACTATTCCTCTTTGTACCATGAAATGGCACTTTTCCCAGTTTAATACAAGTTGCTTCTCCTCACACCTCATTAAGACCAACTTCAAGTGTTTGAGACACTCATCAAATGTACAACCAAAAACAGAAAAGTCATCCATGAATACCTCAAGAAACTCACCCACCATGTCCGAGAAAATACTCAACATGCATCGTTGGAATGTGGCGGGTGCATTACATAACCCGAATGGCATCCTTCGGTAAGCGAAGGTGCCAAACGGGCATGTAAATGTGGTTTTCTCTTGGTCTTCCGGAGCTATCTCAATTTGGTTGTATCCGGAATAGCCATCTAGGAAGCAATAATAGGAATGACCTGCCAACCTCTCCAAAATTTGATCCATAAATGGGAGAGGGAAGTGGTCTTTCCTAGTGACCGTGTTGAGCTTCCTATAATCAATGCACATACGCCAACTGGTGGTCACCCTAGTCGGTATAAGCTCGTTGTTGGCGTTTTCAATGATGGTAATACCGGATTTCTTGGGGACAACTTGGGTAGGACTCACCCACTGGCTATCTGAGATGGGGTAGATAATACCCACATCCAATAGTTTTAACACCTCGGCTTTGACAACCTCCATCATGTTTGGATTTAACCGTCTTTGAGGTTGTCTAGTCGTTTTTGCGTTTTCTTCAAGGTGTATTCGGTGAGTACAAACCGAAGGATCTATCCCTTTGAGATCCGCTATTGTCCAACCTATGGCTTCCCTATGTTCTTTGAGTAACTCAATCAACTTGAGCTCTTGGTCTTTCTCTAGGTGGGAGGCAATGACAACTGGGAACGTTTCCTCTTGACCCAAATATACGTATTTAAGCTCGGATGGCAATGGTTTGAGGTCAAGCTTCGGTGGTTTGATGTTAGACGGTAGAGGCCTTGATGTGGTTGGTGGTAATTTCTCAAAATGGGGCCTCCACCGGCTAATATCAACCACCGGTCTTTCCATATTTAATGCCTGCACAATCTCACTAATGATGGGGTCTTCAGAATCCATGAAATGTTCTAAGCATGTCTCCAAGCTTTCTAGTGGTTCCAATTGGAGGAGTTCTTCTTCTTCAAAAGTTTCAAGCATGTTTACTTCGAAGAACTCATCATCATCGACATCCCTATGTCTTTTGCCCAAGTGAAACACATTCACCTCTAGTGTCATGTTTCCAAAAGATAGTTGCATCACTCCATTCCTGCAATTGATGATTGCGTTTGATGTAGCAAGGAATGGGCGGCCTAATATTACCGGTATTTGGGTGCTAGCATCCAACACCGGTCGTGTGTCCAAGACGATAAAATCTACCGGGTAGTAGAATTTGTCAATTTGGACTAGAACATCCTCAACTATCCCCCTTGGTACACGGATAGATCTATCAGCAAGTTGCAACGTGGTTTTGGTGCGTTTTAATTCACCAAGACCCAATTGTTCATATACTGAGTATGGGATCAAGTTCACACTCGCCCCCAAATCTAACAAGGCACGCTCAATCCGGTAGTCTCCAATGATACATGAGACGGTGGGACTACCGGGATCTTTGAATTTTGGGGGGGTCTTTTGAGTGAGGATGGCACTCACTTGCTCAGTTAAGAAGGCCTTTTGCTGCACATTATATTTGCGTTTTGTTGTGCATAGATCTTTTAGAAACTTGGCATAAGAGGGGATTTGTTTGATGGCATCAAGCAAAGGGATATTAATCTTGACTTGTCTGAAAATCTCTAGAATATCATGAGAATTTGGGAGAGATTTTGGGGCAACCAATCTTGAAGGGAATGGTGCCACGGGCTTGTAAATGCGTTCTGGTTGTTGTGGGGCTAAGTTAGATCCATCTTCATCCTCAGAATTTACCGGATCATTAGGCTCATCGGCCTTCACCGGAATAGTTTTGTCAATTTGTTTACCACTTCTAAGGGTGGTGATGGATTTAGCTTGCTCCATGTTTTGGTTGGAAGGATTAGGGATGCTCACTTCATGTACTTGCTTTGGATTGGGCTGAGGTTGGGCCGGAAAGGTCCCTTCCCTAGCATTCAAGCATCCCTTAATCTCATCAACCGAGACTTTAAGCTCTTGGAACATTTGCTGATTCGATTGATTTATTTGCGTTTGCCCTTGCATAAACGCGTTCAAGGTATCCTGCAATGAGAATTGAGGTGGGGCCATATTTTGCATGGGTGGCCCTCTTTGGGAGTTGGTGGGATTGCCCGTAGGAGCATTCTTCCAACTGAAATTTGGGTGGTTCTTCCAACTCTCATTGTACGTATTACCTACCGGTCCATTGAAGGGCCGTTGATAACCATATGTGGCATTGGCTGTCTCTTGTAGCACTTCCTGAAACGCATTGTGGGACAATCTTGCGTAGCGTGTAAGTCGGTGAGGCAGATCCCACATATGGTTTCAACAGCTTCTTTGGACTTGGAAACTCCACTTTTACTAAGTTCCATGGCCTCAACCTTCCTTGTGAGGTTGGCTATCCTTGCATTCACATCGTCTTCCTCCTTAAGGACATAGATCCATCCTTTCTCTTGAGTGGGCTTGGAGTTATTGGGTTTATCCGATGTATCCCAAGATTGGGCATTTTCAGCCAACATGTCCAAGTAATTCCAAGCTTCATCTGGATTTTTACTCATAAACTCGCCATTGCACATCATCTCCACAAATTGGCGCATATTGGAACTTAATCCATCATTAAAAAAATTTATAATTCGCCAACTCTCATAGCCATGATGTGGGCACGCAAGCAGAAGTTCCTTAAATCTTTCCCAACAATGAAAAAAAGATTCACCTTCTTTAGCCGAGAAATTCATTATGGCCCTTCGCAGGGTGTTCGTTTTATGAGCCGGGAAGAACTTTTTCAAGAATTCCCGGTTCATCTCAACCCATGACCTAATCGAGTGTGGTCTAAGAGAGTGAAGCCAATCTTTGGCTCTTTCTTTCAAAGTGAAGGGAAAAAGTTTAAGTCTGATAGTATCCTCGGAAACATTTGGGTAATGCAAGGTGGCCAACACTTCTTCGAATTCTTGCAAGTGTAAGTATGGGCGGTCAGAGTCTAGCCCATGGAACTTTGGTAAGAGTTGAATTACACCCGGTTTTATGTCAAAGTTTCCACCGTTTGCTGGTAGAACCACGCAAGAACGTGTAATTGCTCGGGCAGGTTGTAGGTAGTCCCGTAGTGATCTCATTGGAGGAACATTCTGTACCTCATTCTCTCCTACTCCTTCCTGATTTGCGTTTGTAGTTGGAGTGGGGGGGGAGGATTCCTTATAGGTGTTTTTTCCATACTCCCCAAACTTTCACAATGCTCTTGGTAATTCCGTACTCGTCTATGAACTGACAATGGTCCAACTCGACCACCTTCAGATTGGAGATGATTTGGTAATTCCGTACTCGTCTATGAGAGAACTAAGTTAGAAAGATATCACCTGATGCGCTTGAACTTAGAGAAGAATTCCTACAAAACAGAAAACTTTGTTAGTTCTAAAAAAAATCAGAAAAACCTATTTACTTATATAGCCACTGAACTATTTGAAAATCGTTATCTAATTCCCCGGCAACGGCGCTAAAAACTTGTTCGCTCGCCTCAAGTGTAAGGCTGCGATGTAGTAATAAAACTCGGTAAGACCGAGGTCGATCCACAGGGAAATAGAAACAACTTTCAAAGCACTCCAGCAACTCAGTTTTTGGAAGAAAATCAGATTTAATTGAGTGTTTAACTAAAACAGCAACTTAATGAAAAATCAGGGATATAAAGTACTAAGGCATTCAAGGATCCACTTGTAGCAATCCTATGTCAATTCAGTCAATCCAACTAGAGAACACAACTAGATTTGAAGTCCTATCTCTCATCTAGTTGGGAAATAAAGCATTCACACACATTCAATCCAAATCAAGTTGAACTTCCAAGTTCTAGCCCATTCAATCAATGTAGAATTCAAATCCATAGCCTGCGGAGTAACAGCCATGCCTATGGACTATGGCCTGCTCAAGGATTACTATAATTCGAATCTAAACAAGCAACCTGCGATAATCTCAGAGAATTGCAAGGAATTCATGTCCTGCGCACATGAACTCTCATAAAACATCTCAAACTACCACTAAAAGAACTGGAACATGAGAAAAATTCAAACTTGAATTTAAATTACTTGAATTAAACTGAATCCAACATCGAATTGGCTACAAGCTTCACCTCTCAACCTTAGCTGAGAGGTTCTAGCCGAGCATATTCATGCTACAACTGAAATCTCTAAATAAAAGCATAAAACTAACAAAATCGGAAATAGAAGAGTTGCAGATGCTCCACGACAGCTTTCCCTCCTTAGAACCACGTTCCTTAGCTTCCCTGATACCCTAGGAAGAGCCCCTAGGTGTCCTTTTATAGTAAGAAACCTCCCTTGCGTCAGAATCTGCGAAAGGTTACGCAGTGCGCAGCAGTTTTCGGAGTCCAGATTTAGAAAGGACTCTGTCTACGCAACGCCGACCGGTCATGACCGGTCAGACTGATCTTTTAAGCAATCCAGGGAGCACAGCCGACCGGTCATGACCGGTCGGACTGGACTGTCCATTCATCCAGCAAGTGTAACCGACCGGTCATGACCGGTTGGCCCAATTTGAACTTGTTCTAATGTCTATAGCCGACCGGTCATGACCGGTCGGGCTCCTCTGCAATGTGGTCAGCTTCCATGACCGGTCGGCCTTCTTCCATTTGACTCTTTCTCCTTTCTTTTTCTTCTTTTTCTTCTTCTCTCTCTTCTCCTTGCTTTCTTCTTTCTTTGGTCTACTTTCATCCTTCATCCAAAAGCTCTAAGAGAGTTCTTTTGGTCCCTAATTGAATGAAGTCCGCTCTCATTCCCTATAATCACAAAACATGTGTTAGATAGGCCTTTAAGTCATGAAAATCATGCAAACCATGTCATGTAATGGGCAATGCAATGTATAAATTGGAGGTTCAACAATCACACACACAATCACACATAAGCAGAAATTTCAGAAAATAGAACTCTTGGTATGAAGTTCCCACATGAGGATCAATGGTCTAGATCTTATTAAATCCGATTCCTCAGAGTGTACAGGTCTAGAACCATTCAAAATAATTAAGAACTCAAGCAATTCTTCTAAACATCCATGAGCCGTCATAAGATTAAGAAAAACTACTTAGAATTTTATTCAAACTTTAATCTATTATTCTTCACTAATAATCTAACTTGAAACCAAAACAAACGAATTGAAACATCTTAAATTCACTACAAGCTTCACCTCTTAGCCCTGGCTAAGAGGTTTAGCCGTTCATGATCTAAGAAAATATGAAAACAACTAAGAAAAATATAAAAACTAGAAGAAAAAAATAGAAGGAGTTGTAGAACTCCGGATCTGACTTCCGCCGCCTCCCACCATGGTATTTCTCTTCTAGGATGCCTTACAAACAAGCTAGAAGAGTCCTTTTATAGGTTTGGAGCCCTAGGTGCGAAGAAACTTCGAGAAATCCGATACAAATAGCGCTTTGCGCAGCAGAATTCGAAGCTTATAGAAGAAGCTCTGTTACGCAGCCGACTGGTTGGACGTCGGGTCTAATGAGCCCATGGACGACCGATCGCACAACCGGTCTCAACAGTGGAAATCGGTCCAGAGAGTTTTCGGACAATTCGACACAGAAATTTGATTCAACGACCAGTCGGACGACCGGTCTGTGTAGTGGACGACCGGTTGTGAATGGTCCAGTAAGGTTTGGCAGCCGGGTCCTTTCTGTTGAGTGTTCGGACCGGTCGGACGACCGGTCCTGGGCTATGGACGACCGATCGTTAGTGCTATTTTCTGTACTCCTTTCTTTTCTCCTTTGCTTCTTTCTTCCACCCTTTGGCGCTTGGTCTTTTAATCTTCAATGCTTGTAAACATGATGACTTCTCTCTCTTATTCCTACAACCACAAAATCATACATTAGTTGAGTCTTTAATATTGTATTTCAAGCATAGTTAGTGATGAAATGGGATTAGAATATACACATTTAAGAGCTTAACAATAGCTTGCTCAGCCATTATCCATCTTCAGATGATGTGTTCTAATCAACTAGCACCAACTGATGTTTCAAAAAATCCTCTCCACATATCTCCACATATCGCATGCATGTTGTATCTTTATTGTGCAAAGTTATGTGTCCTTCTCTAATTGGCTCTTTCAAAAATGGTCAGAAATAGGGTATAACAAATATATGCCGCATGTACAAGTTCTGAGTGCTTGCATATCAAGCATCTTGCGTTGCGTGAGTATCATGAAACTCGCATTTTTAATTTCTAAAGGACCATATGCCCATTCATAGGCGCACTTAACGTAATGTGTTGAGTTCCTAATTTATACATATTCTAACCCCATTGCATAACATTTTATGCATGATTTGTATGTTAAAAGACCTATCTAATGCATGTTTTGTGGTTGAAGGAATGAGAGAGAGGCTTCACCTAATTGATGGATAAAAGAACACTTTTTGAAGCTATTTGATAATGATAGAAGGTGGGCCAAAGGAAGGGAAGAAGAAGCAAGGAGAAGAAAGAAAGAAAGAAAGAAAAAAAAAAAAGGGGGGTTCGACTGGTCGGCCAAACAGGCTCTGATTGGTCAAGATCGGTTGGCCACAAGGCAGCCCCCCCTTTATGCTTGCTGGACTAAGGCCCAAGCTTGTTCGACTGGTCAAGACTGATCGGCCAGCCATCTCCAACCGGTCATGATCGGTCAAGGCTGTTGAGCTCTTAATTTATACATATTCTAACCCTGTTTCATCACATATTATGCATGGTTTGTATGTTTAAAAGACTGTTCTAAATGCATGTTTGTGATTGTAGGAATGAGAGAGAGGAGTTATGAATTTGCTGCTAAAAGGGTCATTTAGAACCACATTGAAGACAGTGGGAGGAAGCCTTGAAGAATCACGTCAGAAAGACCTGGATTGGCCAGAAGAAAAGAAGAAATCAGCAAACATATCAATAGGCCACCGTGCACTCGACCATCCCATGGTCGGGCGCCCAAAATTCAGAAGTCGAATGCCGAATTCGTTGGAAAAATCTGGACCTGACCGGGCGCCCGACCAACATTTGGTCGGGCACCCGATATTCAAAGAGAATTTAATCAAAACGCACTAGACAAATTGAAGTATGGTCAGGTGCCCGACCAACACCTGACCAGGTGCCCAATTATCGGCTTAAGTGCGTAAATTTTTACGCAATCTGAGGCGGTGGGTGATTTTTGCAATAAAAGGACACATTAGCATCCTTCCTAGGGCATCCTAGAAGAGACCTAAGTTCGTGGCAAGTGAAAGGAATCATCGTGGAGCATTCGCAACTCCTTCAACTCCAGTTTTTCTAGTTTTTTATGCTTTCAAGTAGTTTTTCTTTTGTTTCTAGTTGTAGTATAACAATGCTCGGCTAGAACCTCTCAGCTAGGGCCGAGAGGTGAAGCTTGTAGTTAGTTTCATGTTTAATTCGGTTTGATTCAAGTACCTTTACTTCAAGTTGGATTTTTTAATGTTTTAGTTTGAAGAAAGTTGGTATTTTAGAAGTTTTATGAGAGTTCATGTACCCCAGACATGGATTCCTTGCAATTCTCTAAGATTATTTAACTTTACTCCACTTACTTGCTAGCTTCAAATTGATTTGATTCTCGACGAAGAAAAGATTTTTAGAGTGATGATGCATATGAATTGACTAGAGGTTGATTAGATTCGAATTGTGGAAATCCTTGAGCATGCCATAGTCCATACGCATGGCTGTTACTCCGAAGGCTACATATTTAAATGCTATGTGTTTGAATAGGACTAGAACTTGAATTCCTAACTTAAGTGGGATTGAATGTGCTTTAATGCTTTATCTTCCAACTAGATGAGAGATAGAACTTCGAATTTAGTTGTGTTTTATGCTTGGATTGAATGGATTAACATGAGATTGCTATGAGTGGATCATTTAAGCCGTAGTTTCCCCTCTCATATTAATCAGATTTAGTATTTTAAGTTGCTGTTTAGTCTTAGTTTTCATAGTTGATATCCTAAAGTGTTTGAATTGAAGTTATTGAATTAAGTTAGGGTTGTTTACCTAATTCCCTATGGATCGACCTCGGTCTTACCAAGAATTATTACTATATCGCAGCCTTGCACTTGAGTAGAAGTAGATAGGTTTTCTGATTTTCTAGGACTAACTACTTGTTTTGTTTTGTAGGAACTATCCTAGTTCAAGCTAATCGGGTACTTTCATTCTAACTTAGCATTTTTATAGATTTAGTTTTCAGATTCTCTTGTTTAATTCAGAATTTTTGTTTTAGGACTTAGGATTAGTTTAGATTTTGGATTGTGTGGTTTAATGTCTCGTTGGGAACATGACCACAACAATCGTCTCCAAACCGAAGGTGGTTTAGTTGGACCACTCTCTGTTCATAGACGAGTCCGAAAGTTCGTAGAACATTGTGAAAAATTGGAAAGTATGGACCAAACCCCATTAGGGAATCCTCCCCACCCTACTCCAACCACAAATGCAAATCATGAAGGAGTAGGAGAGAATGAGGTGCACAATGCTCCTCCAATGAGAGCTTTATAGGACTACCTACAACCGGCCTATACGACAACACCTTCCTGGGTGATTTTACCAACCACCGGGGGAAACATTGATATAAAGCCGGGGGTAATTCAACTATTGCCAAAGTTCCATGGGTTAGATTCTGATAGCCCATATTTACACTTGAAGGAGTTTGATGAAGTTGTTGCTACCTTGCAATACAATAATGTTTCAAAGGATGTCATCAAACTTAGATTGTTTCCCTTCTCATTGAAAGAAAGAGCCAAGAGTTGGCTTTATTCTCTTAGATCCCATTCGATAGGGTCATGGATTGAGATGACTCGGGAATTCTTGACAAAGTTCTTCCCGGCTCATAAAACTAATACCCTTCGACGATCTATAATGAATTTTATGGGAAAAGAGGGTGAGTCATTCTTTCAAAGTTGGGAATAGTTTAAGGAACTCCTACTTACTTGCCCACATCATGGATACAAAAGTTAACGTATTATAAACTTCTTTTATGATGGACTAAACTCTAACATGCGCCAATTTGTAGAGATGATGTGCAATGGTGAGTTCATGAGCAAAAATCCAGAAGAGGCATGGAGTTACTTAGATATGTTGGCCAAGAATGCCAATCATGGGATACCTCGGACAAATCTAGTAACCTCAAGCCTCCTCCACGAAAAGAGAAAGTAGGGATTTACATCCTTAAGGAGGAAGATGATGTGAATGCAAGGATAACCAACCTCATAAGAAAAGTCAAGGCCATGGAACTAAGTAAAAGTGGAGTTGCTAAGTCCACAGAAGCCATTGAGAATGTATTTGGAATTTGTGCCGCTAATGTGCACTCTATGCAAGATTGTCCCACAATTCTTGCGTTTCAAGAGGTGTTACAAGAGCAAGCAAATACCGCATACGGGTATTAAAGGCATTTCAATGGACCGGTAGGTAACATGTACAAATCTACTTGGAAGAACCACCTAAATTTCAATTGGAAGTATAATCCCACGGGTATTCCTACCAACTCTCAAGGAGGGCCACCCATGCAAAACATGGCCCCACCTTAATTCTCAATGGAGGACACTTTAAAGGCGTTTATGCAAGGGTAAACGCAAATTAATCAATCAAATTAGCAAATGTTCCAAGAGCTTAAAGTTTCGATTGATAAGATTAAGGGACGCTTGAATGCTAGGGAATGGACCTTTCCGGCCCAACCTTGGCCCAATCCTAAACAAGCACATGAAATAAGCATCCTTAATCTTCTCAACCAACATGTAGAGCAAGCAAAATCCATCACCACTCTTAGAAGTGGTAAACAAATTGGCAAATCTATTCCGGTAAAGGCCGACAAGCCTAATGATCTGGTTAATTCTGATAATGAGGATGGATTTAACTCAGCCCCACAATAAACAGAGCGCGTTTACAAGCCCGTGGCACCATTCCCTTCGAGATTGGTTGCTCCAAAAAATCTCCCAAACTCTCATGATATTTTAGAGATTTTCTGACAAGTCAACATCAACATTCCATTGCTTGATGCTATTAAACAAATTCCTTTCTATGTCAAGTTTCTAAAGGACTTATGCACAATCAAATGCAAATACAATGTGCAATAAAAGGCCTTCTTGAATGAGCAAGTGAGTGCCATCTTTACTCAAAAGACCCCCCCAAAATTTAAGGATTCCGGTAGTCCCACAATCTTTTGTATCATTGGTGACTACCGGATTGGGCATGCATTATTAGACTTGGGGGCAAGCGTAAACTTAATCCCATACTAGGTATATGAGCAATTAGGCGTTGGTGAATTAAAACCCATCAAAACCACATTGCAACTCGCTGGTAGATCCATCCGTGTATCGAGAGGGATAGTTGAAGATGTATTGGTCAAAATCGACAAATTCTACTACTCAGTGGATTTCATCGTCTTGTACACGCAACCGGTTATGGATGCTAGCACTCAAATACTGGTGATCCTAGGCCGACCGTTCCTTGCTACATCAAACGCAATCATAAATTGCCGAAATAGGGTGATGCAATTGTCTTTTAGGAACATGACATTGGAAGTGAATATGTTCCACTTGGGCAAAAGGCATAGAGATGACGATGATGAACTCTTCGAGGTAAACATGCTCGAATCCTTTGAAGAAGAGGAGCTCCTCCAACTTAAGCCACTAGAGAATTTGGAGATATGCTTGGTAAAATTTGAAGATTCCAAAGACCCCATCAATAGTGAAATTGTGCACACATTGAGTGGTGAGAAGCCGGTAATTGATACCAGCCAGTGGAGGCCTCATTTTGAAAGATTGCCACTAACCACATCAAAGCCTCTACCGTCTAATATCAAACCACCGAAGCTTGACCTTAAACCTTTGCCATCTAAGCTTAAATATGTATATTTAGGTCAAGAGGAAATATTCCCAGTTGTTATTGCCTCTCACCTAGGAAAAGACCAAGAGCTCAAGTTGATTGAGCTACTCAAAGAACATAGGGGAGCCACAGGTTGGACAATAGCGGACCTAAAAGGGATAAAATCTTTGGTTTGTACTCACTGTATACATCTTGAAGAGAATGTGAAAATGAGTTGACAACCTCAAAGAAGGTTAAATCTAAACATGATGGAGGTTGTTAAAGTCGAGGTGTTCCGTCAGGTAGGCCGGGGGCAGTTAGCTGCGTTTGTCCTGCCCAAGTGGTCCCTAAGAAGTCCGGTATTACCATTGTAGAAAATACCAACAACGAGCTTATACTGACTAGAGTGACCACCAGTTGGCGTATGTGCATAGATTATCGAAAGCTAAACACAGTCATTAGGAAGGACCACTTCCCTCTCCATTCATGGATCAAATTTTGGAGAGGTTGGCGGGTCACTCCTATTATTGCTTCTTCGATAGCTATTCCGTCTGCTTCAGAAGACCAAGAGAGACTACCTTTATATGCCCGTTTGGCACCTTCGCATATCGAAGGATGCCATTCAGACTATGTAATACACCCGCCACATTCCAACGATGCATATTGAGTATTTTATCAGACATGGTGGGTGCATTTCTCAAGGTATTCATTGATGACTCTTCTGTTTTTTGTTGTACATTTGATGAGTGTCTCAATCACCTGAAGTTAGTCTTGATAAGGTGTGAGGAGAAGAACCTTGTTATAAATTGGGAGAAGTGTCATTTTATGGTACAAAGAGGAATAGTCCTTGGACATATCATCTCGTCCAATGAAATAGAGGTAGACCGGGCTAAAATCGATATCATTTCCAACCTACCACCACCCAAGTGTTGAACCTCCAATTTATTCATTGCATAGCCCATTACATCACATTATATGCATGGTTTTCACGTTTAAAAGGCCCATCTAATGCATGTTCTGTGATTATAGGAATGAGAGTGGACTTCACCCAATTGGAGATCAACAGGGGCTATTTAGAGCCATTGGATGAAGATTGAAGGAGGACGAAAGAAAGAAGAAAGCAAGGAGAGGAGAGAGAAGAAGAAAGAGGAGGAAAGAAAGGAAGAAAAAGTGAAATGAAGAAGGCCCGACCGGTCTTGACCGATGGGCCAAAGGATCCTGACCAGTCAAGACCGGTCGGCCAACCCCTCTGGATGCCTACTGGACTGACCATAAGCAGGTCCGACCGGTCATGACCGGTCGGCCAAACCAGTCCGACTGGTCAAGACCAGTCGGCCATCAAGTCAGCTATCCCTTGAGCACACTGGACTCTCAAGCAGACAGGTCCGACTGGTCGTGACCGGTCGGCCAGCCCAGTCCGACCGGTCTAGACCAGTCGGCCATGTGAAAACAGCAACCTTTCTAATTCGGGACTCCGAATTCTTCTGCGCACTGCGTAACCTTACGCAGTTTCTGGAAGATTTCGACGCAACCAAGCTTCCCCACTATAAAAGGACACCTAGGGGGTCTTCCTAGGGTATCATAGAAGCTAAGGGACGTTGTGGGAGAGGAAGGAAGCCATCGAGGAGCGTCTGCAACCCTCCAAACTCTGATTTTTCTAGTTTTATGTTTTCTTATGTGAATTCTAGTTGTGGTATGACAATGCTCGGATAGAATCTCTCAGCTAAGGCTGAGAAGTGAAGCTTGTAGCCAATTTCATGTTTGATTCAGTTAATTCAAGTAATTCTACTTCAAGTTTGGATTTTTACCTATTCTAGTTCTTAAAGTTGATAGTTTTAGATGTTTTATGAGAGTTCATGTGCTTTGGACATGGATTCCTTGCAATTCTCTAAGATTATCATGTTGTGCTTGTTTAGATTCGAATTATAGTAATCCTCGAGCAGGCCATAGTCCATAGGCATGGCTGTTACTCCAAAGGCTATGATTTTGAATTCTGCATTGTTGAATGAGATTAGAACTTGGAAGTTCAACTTGAGTGGGATTGAATGTGCTTAATACTTTATTTTCCAACTAAATGAGAGATAGGACTTCAAATCTAGTTGTGTATCTTGCTTGGATTGATTGGATGGACATGGGATTACTACAAGTGGATCCTTGAATGCCTTAATGCCTTTGGATCACTGTTTCAGCATAATTATTCCACTTGAACCTCTTATCTATTGCAAACTGAGTTGCTGGAATAACTTAGAACCTGTTTTCCAATTCCCTGTGGATCGACCTTGGTCTTACTGAGATTTATTACTACATCGCAGCCTTGCACTTGAGGCGAGCGAACACCAAGAGCATACGCGATGTGCGGTCCTTCCTTGGACACGTTGATTTTTATAGAAGGTTCATAAAGGATTTCAGTTATATCTCGAGGCCCTTATGTAACCTTCTCCAAAAGGATAGTCAATTCGAGTGGAGTGTTGAATGTCAATCAGTTTTTTCAAAGCTAAAGGACATGTTGACAACTGCTCCTATCATGCAACCACCGGATTGGTCTGTTCCTTTTAAGTTGATCGGCGATGCAAGCGATTATGCTATTGGGGTGGTGTTAGGATAAAGGAAGGATAATAAGCCCCATGTTATTTACTATGTGAGTAGGACCTTGAATCCTGCCTAAGTCAATTACTCAACTATGGAGAAGGAGCTCCTAGTCGTTGTTTTTGCTTTGGAAAAATTCAGAAAATACTTGATAAGATCCAAGGTCATAATTTACATGGATCATGTGGCACTGAAACACCTTCTTTCTAAGAAGGATGCTAAGCCCCGCTTGTTAAGATGGATCCTACTCCTTTAAGAATTTGACTTAGAGATTAAAGATCAGAAGGGAGTAGAGAATGTGGTGGCAGATCATCTATCTCGCCTGGTCCTACCCGATTCTGTTGACAAGTCACCTATTAAGGACTCATTCCCTGATGAGCAACTCTTTGTTGCTATGCATCCACCATGGTATGCTGATATTGTAAACTATCTTTCCACAGGTGTGATGCTGACTCACTAAATTGCGTAGGATAAATGAAAATTTCTAAGAGAAGTGCGCAGGTTTTTCTGGGATGAACCTTTATTGTTTAAATATTACCCAAATCAAATAATTAGTAGATGTGTCCCTGATGATGAACAAAATTTTGTCATCTCCTTTTGTCATAGTCAAGCATATAGGGGTCATTTTTCGCTAAGAAAACCACTGTAAAAATTCTACAGTGTGATTTTTATTGGCCTACTCTATTTAAGGACACCCATGAGTTTTGCAAAGCATGCAAGCACTGTCAAAGGCTAAGAAAATTGTCCCATCAGAATATGATGCCTCTTACCTAATCAACATCTTGAAGTCTTTGACTGTTGGGGCATCGATTTCATGGGACCATTCCCCTCATCTTTTGGACAAGTCGATATATTGCTTGCCGTAGACTATGTGTCTAAGTGGATAGAGGCGATTCCATGTAGAACCAATGATCATCGTACGATTCTAAAGTTCCTTAAAGAAAACATATTATTTAGATTTGGAACAGCTTGAGCCATCATAAGTGATGGTGGTTCTCACTTTTGCAATAGGCATTTCGAAGCCTTAATGAAGAAATATGGCATTAGACATAAAGTGAGTACCCCATACCACCCATAGACAAGTGGACAAGCTAAAATTTCCAATCGGAAAATCAAATAGATTTTAGAAAAGACGGTGAAGCCAGATCGTAAAGATTGGTCGCTGCGATTAGTCGATGCTCTTTGGGCTCATCGTACCGCTTATAAGACCCCCATTGGAATGTCTTCCTATAGACTTATCTATGGGAAGTCTTGTCACTTACCTGTGGAACTTGAACACAAAGCCTATTGGGCGATTCAGGCATTAAATTTTGATATTGACAAGGCTAGCCCGCTTTACAAACTCCAATTGGATGAGCTTGACGAGATCTTGAATGATGCTTACGAGAACTCGAGGATTTACAAGAGTAGGATGAAGGCCTTCTATGACAAACACATCTTCAGGAAATCTTTCCATGAAGGTCAGAAAGTGCTCTTGTACAATTCCCGACTTCATCTTTTTCTGATAAAATTGAGATCTCGATAGACCGGCCCATATATTGTTAAAGAAATTTTTTCTCATGGGACCGTTGAGATTGAGAATGCGGCGAATGGTAACTGTTTTAAAGTGAACGGACAACGCCTTAAACCATTCGTTGAGAAATTTGATTTAGAGGACATGTCCATCACCCTGAATGATCCTGTGTATCAGGATGATTGATCTCCTAGTCTGATGGAGATTCTCTTTCTAAAAGGATAGCTTATGTTTTGTTTATTGCTTTAAGTAGGATTAGGTTTAGTTTGCTTTTTTGTTTTTAGTTGCTTTAGTAAATTTGGATGCCAGAGGTAGACCTCCTCGATCGACTCTCTCAGGTACTATCGTTCTCACTCTCTTTTGTTTTACCATTGCTCTCATGTTCACGCTCATTGTATATCTTTTTACATTGAGGACAATGCAAGATTTGGTTGGGGGTGAGATTCCTCGAATCTAGTAGTTTGTGGACATTTCGAGCAAAGTTGGTAGAAAATTTTCAAATTTTGAAACATCAAAACTCTTTTGAAAAACTTTGTTTCTATGCACTTTAGATGCCATGAGTATGAAAGGATGAAAGATGAATTGATATGATTTTGAAATCTCTAAAGTGACTTAAACATAATAGTTTTATATGTGAATCTCCATATTTATATGATCGATAGAACATTTGAACAATTTTGAGTCTAGATCACATTATACGATTCTCATGATTCGAAGGGAGTAGTAAATTTGTGGATTGGTTAGACTGAGATTTAAGGTGTTTAGAAACCAAGCCAGGGTACTTTGTCTATCCTTGTTCATGTGAAAATAAGAGAAAAGAACGAAAGATATGTATTTCTAAAAATCCTATCTAATATATATAGAAAAGAAAAGAAAAGAGAAAGAAAAAAAGAAAGTATGAGTATTATTGTATATTTTTGAAAAATTTCGAAAATGGCTACCTATTACCAACCAGGGGATGGTTGTCACGCCCCAAACTCGGGGACCGGGCTCACAAAATTCCCGGCCGCCGAATCCGGTGCCAACAGCCTCCGTAGTACCCCATTATCGGTACTAGCTTCCATACGCCAAGTTTCGATCTTAGGATCCCACAAAGAAGATTTTCAGGGTAAACTTTTTTTTTTTTTATAGATGAGCATAAACACAAGTATACCAAACCAAAAAGCATCACATCACATATCTACTAAGATAATCTTTTGAGTACAGTGCTAGAAAAAGGGAAATATAATGCGTAACTAAAAGATGAAAGATCAAATGCGCTCCCCTGCCTCACTGCTGTCGCGCTATAGTATGACCTGCACGTAAACAACGTGCATAAGCTTACTATGAAGCTTAGAGAGTGCGTGGTGTGTGTGAGATGCATATGGCAGGTATACAGATATCAGAGTAAGCGGAAATGATGGCAGGCTACACTACCAAGTCTATGAATGTTATTAGCCGTCCCAAGGCTATGCAATGCAAGGGGCCTATATGGCCGAATGTCATATGCTAAAGATGCAATGTGTGCATGTCAATCCTCGACTGCCATATATCATACGGTTTACAACTGGGACATCACCGGGGTCTAGTACACTCCAGACATTGGTCGCCGCCCATCGCGCGCATAACCAAGCGAGTGGAAGAGACCTCACTATCCGCCTCGTCAATGACATACAAGAAAATCCACCCGGCTCGTCGATAACGAACCTATTCACGAGCTGGTCAGACTCAACCTAGTATATGGCCCTCTGCACCCGGGCGGGTAAGGTCACACCCCCTTCCAACCGACCCTGACATAGTGGGAGACGCGGCCTACTGGTATTTGGCCATCATGCGCTCATAAATCCACTTGGTTTAGACATTGGAGCATCCTACTGGTACCACAGGGTTTAGGGACTTTCACCCAAGGACATCTTTGGCGCCCAAGTGCTAGAACATATTTCCGGTGTCCATTTCTACCATCCACGATGTGACTGTGGTGGCCACAACCCCAATGCCGCTAGGGTGAGAATCTGATCATGACATGCATAATGCGAGATGCATGAGTCATACTGTCAAAGCCATGCACCAAACCTGCGCATACTGCGCGATCATGTGAGGTGACCCTATCTCGTACGGGTCCCCTAAGTATCTCAAGCTGTAAGGCATATGCTATGATCAACATCATCCACAGTCAGGCATACATATGATGCGTATGCACAAATGAATGGGCATGATATTCATTACACTAATCATATTATCAGGGTGACATACTAGGCTAAGTATATTAGCATGTTTAAAGCGTATCATGTGATAATCGGCCTTAACTGGTCAAATATATAGGGAGTGGGATCTGAATAGAGGGTCCTACTAATAATAGAAGAGTCTACGTGGCATGGCCCACTTGAGACTTGAATCGGCCCATCATACGCAACAAAATGGGCTAGAAGGACCGATGTACGGCATGGATACATAAAGGTAGGCCCTGGTGGCCTCCAATGGGACATCAATGATGGCCCATATGTTGGACCGTATGGCCAGCCCCTACTATCTAGCGAGGGGTCTACCTGAGCTATGGATCAGCCTCCTTTTTGGGCTTATACCCTAAAATGATCTGTCCAACACATGGACGATATGAATGTGCATTACATACTTCAAAGTGAGCACCACAGCGGCCCACATGCTGAGCATTGTGAATAAAATACATACATCATGCTGGTCTAAGGTGACCGACGGATCGGGCACCGTAAGGTGTGTATACAACGTATCATCAAGGTGGACTGCTACAGCCGGCCCCACCCTTTGGACTAATGGATGATTTCGATAGTCCACTATCCATCGGCGTGGATTAATACACACCCAAGGTGGGTCCTTGTATCTGGATGACATGGATAAAACATACAAATCATAGGTAGGCCCAAGAGAGGACGGCCTGGATAATCACATACATCATGTGGAACCCATGGGGGGGGGGGGCACTTGCTGGACGAGCGTGGAACCCACCTGGGTCATAGAGGTTTTGGATAAAGCTGATATTTATGATTTCCCTTCACCCAGACCTGTGCCACAAGTCTGGGTGGCATGTAAACATCATGTGGCCATAGGAAGGTTTCAACGGTGGACATCATTGCCTTCACCATTCCAAATGGTGTGGCCCACATGAGATGTGTACCTGAACCATTTGTGGGCCCATGCCCTGAAATGATATACCAAAATGGATGGACGGCTGGGCATGGTGGGCCCCACGAGGTGGGCCATTGCTGGACAGCGTGTCCAACACGCTGCCTTCAGCGTGGGCCACACTCATGGCCCCCAAAAGTTTTGGACGAGCTAATATATGTGTTTCCCATTCATTCGGGTCTGAGTGACCTCAACAACAGGTTAGATTGTAAATAAACCTCATAGTGGGTCCCACACGTGCAACCAACCGTGGGCTCCAATGGTTTCAACAATGGCCGATCATCCCCCCTGTTTCCCTTGGTGTGGTCCACTGTAGAGTTGGATCTGGTTAAGGTTTGGGCCTTGGCCCTAAAATGATTTGGGGAAACAGATGGACAGCTTGGATAAAACAAATACATCATGGTGGGTCCCACGAGGTGGGACACTGACTGGGAGGCTGAGGAGCCCAGCGTCCGTAGACGCTGGCTACTCCCAGCACCCCTGGCGCGGTAAGAGGCCAGCGTCCAGCGCTGGTCCCTTCCCTTTTTTTTGTTTTCTTTTTCTTCTTGACATCATCAAGTGGGGCCCACATGAGGACGATCCACTCCGTCTATTTTGTTTACCGGCTCATTGGGGACCCAACAAGCCCAATATTGGACAGCTTATAAGGTCTACAAAATTCAAGATGGGCCAAAGAAAATTCGACCATAGACTTCCTTATCTCTACTGTTTCAGGTAGTACGATCCGCTTGAGATTTGGATCTGGTTCATGTTTGGGCCCTGGACCTAAAATGGTCCAGGTGATCAGATGGACGGCGTGGATTTGCACAAACAACAAGGTGGGTCCCACGAGTGGGGACCTCCCCCAGATATTCCCCACCCCAACGTCCCTGCCACTGGACGTTCACAGCGTCTCAGACGCTGGAACCGTCCAGTGTTGGGTGATTGTATATTTTATTTTATTTTATTTTTATTATTTTTTTATGTATACATTTTCTTTGATGCGGGGGGCACGTGTGGGGCTAATCCACTCCATCCATTTGCTTGGCCACCTCGTGGTGGGCCCAAAAAAAATCTTTGTATCAAGACCAACCATCACATTTACCTCCCTCTAGATTTATATGATCTTATGGCAAAGTTGAATGGAGAATGAGTAATACGGCGGGCCATACATGGTGGTCCACATTATTGGATAGCGTGCAGGGCATGCTGTCTTATAATGTGGCCCACTTGTGAGTCCCACATCAGCCCATAGATCATGAAAGTTGAAAGAAAAAGAAAGGAAAAGAAGGAAAGCAATGAAGAGGAAGATCCGGCCATTAGATGGACTCCTCGCCACTATAGGGTCCATCCTACGAAACTAAACACACCAAACACATATCAAGGTGGATCCCACCCTTGTGGCCCACCACCAAAATGAAAAACAATTAAAATGGAGCTTATGTTCTCCCTAATTGCACATTTGCACTCACCACGAAGATGGACGGTTGGATCAGTTAGGATAGACGATCAGATGGCTTGATGGGGTGGATCTCCTCCTCTAGTCACCTAAGCTCACCAAAAACTCTCTCTTCTCACAACTCTCTTTCTTTTCTTACTTCTCTCTCTCTCTCTCTCTCTCTCTCTCTCTCTCTCTCTTTCTCTCTCAAATGGAGGTGGCTACGTATGGCCCCTTTGTTGTGTAGGGACTTTGGGACATAAATGGTATTTGAAAAGGGAATGAAGATAGCAAGGGGATGGGGCATTTATGAGAGTGGATGGCTTAGGTATGGGCTTAGTTGACTTGTGAGGAGAGAGGGAGATGTACTTGATGAGACACTTGATTGATTGATACTTGATTGATTGATGAGATATTTGATTGATTGATGGGACAACCTAGGGATTTGTCCAAGTGGGACCCACACCATGCATATGTAGCGTGACCCTCCTTGATTTGTGCACATGTATGCATCTTTCAAACTAAGTATCGAAATAGAGCGTGCCACGCGACGTTAGAATCGTGACGTCCGCGCGGTCGCCGGGGTACAAGTCTCAGGTCGTTGCGATATTAAAATAGGGTGCCTGATCGAAACTCGCCAGTTTAGACTGTTTCGAGTATGCCGAGTTCGGAAACGAGGTGTACAGAGGGCTAATTATGGTATGGGTGTTACAATGGTCTACCCGTAACCAAAGCTAGAAATGGAAAGTAGTGTGAAAGCCGTCGAAGGAATGGTAAGGCAAATTCTTGTCATAGGCAATTGGTTGATCTGCACACTTTTAGATCTTTGTTTAGCTGATTTATGAAGAAGGTAATCCTGGAAGGTCATGAGATGAATATGCACAATGCACACTAGGCCATACATGTTCGGATTCTTCTATTTGTCAATAATTCGGTGGGAATTTTATGTGACCACTCATTGTGTTTAAAAAGTTTAGGACTTCAATTTTTCATCATTTAGTTTTTTTTTAAATTTTGCACTTGTATGTCTTACAGTCTATAGAAACATAGTTTCTAAGAAAGAGTTAAGTTTTTAAAGAAGAGGATTGTTTCACGCTTGTTTTTCTCAAGACTAGCAAAATGCTGGTTGGGGGGTGTGCTGAGCTCTTAATTTATACATATTCTAACCCCGTTTCATCACATATTATGCATGGTTTGTATGTTTAAAAGATTATTCAAAATGCATGTTGGTGATTGTAGGAATGAGAGAGAGCAGTTATGAATTTGCTGCTAAAAGGGTCATTTGGAACCACATTGAAGACACTGGGAAGAAGCCTTGGAGAATCATGTCAGAAAGACCTGGATCGATCAGAAATAAGCAAGCATATCAATAGGCCATAAAAATTCGGAAGTCAAATGCTGAACTCGTTGGACAAATCTGGACCTAACTGAGAGCTCGACCAACATCTGGTCGGGCGCTTGATATTCAAAGAGAATTTAATCAAAACGCGCTGGATAAATTGAAGTATGGTTGGGTACCCGACCAACACCTGACCAGGCGCCCGATGACCGGCGTAAGTGCATAAATTTTTACACAATCTGAGGCAGTGGGTGACTTTTGCTATAAAAGGTGTTCGCTCGCCTCAAGTGCAAGGCTGCAATGTAGTAATAATTCTCTGTAAGACCGAGGTCGATCCACAGGGAAAGAAGTAAACAATTCCAACTAATCTAATAACTAGAATCTAAGAAGTTTAGGAAAATAGTTTTTCTCATAAAATAGAAAAATCTGAAAATAAGAAGAACTAGAGCATCAAGGATCCACTTGTAGTAGTCCAATGCCAATCCATTCATCCAAGTACAACACAATAAGAATCAAAGTCCTATCTCTTATCTAATTGGAGGATATAACATTCAAGCACAAACAGTCCCACTTAAATCTGAAAATCAGATTTTTAGTTCTAATGAAGTACATAGAACTTGAACTTGTAGCCTTTGGAGTAACAGCCATGCCAAGAGACTATGGCATGCTCAAGGGTTACTACAATTCAAATTCAAACAATCCAATCATGGTAATCTTAGAGAATTGCAAGGAACTCATGTCCGAAGTACACAAACTCTCACAAAACTTCTAAAACTCCAACCTTTATTCAAACTAAAACTTGAAAATTCACAAATAAGTAAAAGGGTACTTGAAGAAACGAATTAAAGCATTGAGATAAACTACAAACTTCACCTCTTAGCTCTAGCTAAGAGGTTAGCTAAAAGAAAGCATTAAAAACTAGAAACTAGAACTAGAAGAAGAAGAAAACTAGTTGTAGGAGGCTAGGAAGCCTCCTAGGTCTTGATCTCTTTGCTCTCCATGTTACTAGATAGGTTAGGAAGAGGCTGTAGTTGTCCTTTTATAGCTTGGAGGCGTCACCTACTTTGAAGAATCGCGAAACTACGGAGTCCTCCTGCACTTAGGAAACCCAAAAATTGAAATAGGAAAGTGCAACTCGCTGTCTACCTGTGGCCGACCGGTCTTGACCGGTCGGACCTCTATATGGCTGATTTTTCCTTCTTTCTTTCTTCCTCTTCCTCCTCTCTTTCTTCACCATTCTTTGGCACTTGTTCTATTGATCTTCAATGCAGACAAAGTGATTCTTTTAACCATGAATTAGTGAAATCTTCTCTCATTCCTATAATCACAAAAACATGTATTAGATTAGTCTTTAAACATGAAAACCATGCATATAATGTGATGTAATGGGTCGGCAAATGTATAAATTGGAGGCTCAACAAAAAGATACCTTGGCATCCTTCCTAGGGCATCCTAGAAGAGACCTAAGTTCGTGGGAAGTGAAGGGAATCATCGTGGAGCATTCGCAACTCCTCCAACTCCGATTTTTCTAGTTGTTTTTGCTTTCAAGTAGTTTTTCTTTCGTTTCTAGTTGTAGTATGACAATGCTCTGGCTAGAACCTCTCAGCTAGGGCTGAGAGGTGAAGCTTGTAGTTAATTTCATGTTTAATTCAGTTTGATTCAAGTACCTTTACTTCAAGTTGGATTTTTTAATGTTCTAGTTTGAATGAAGTTAGTATTTTTAGAAGTTTTATGAGAGTTCATGTACCCCGAGCATGGATTCCTTGTAATTCTCTGAGATTATCATGAATGTCTTAATTAGATTCGAATTGTGGTAATTCTTGAGCATGCCATAGTCCATAGGCATGGCTATTACTCCAAAGGCTACATATTTGAATGTTATGTGTTTGAATAGGACTGGAACTTGAATTCCTAACTTAAGTGGGATTGAATGTGCTTCAATGCTTTATCTTCCAACTAGATGAGAGATAGAACTTCAAATCTAGTTGTGTTTTATGCTTGGATTGAATGGATTAACATGAGATTGCTATGAGTGGATCCTTCAAAGCTTAGTTTCCCCTCTCATATTAATCAGATTTACTGTTTTAAGTTACTATTTAGTCTTAGTTTTCATAATTCATATCCTAAACTATTTGAATTGAAGTTGCTGAATTAAGTTAGGGTTGTTTACCTAATTCCTTGTGGATTGACCTCAGTCTTACCAAGAATTATTACTCAATTGTAACCTTGCACTTGAGGCGAGCGAACAAAGATCGACTAGTGCAGTTTTTGAATATTCCTCGCAGCTTGCTCAGCAAGCTCCTATTTTTCATGCGCTGTGCGACCTATTATGAAATTATGAAAGTTTCTAAGTTAGTGGGGCTTCTCCATTATAAAAGGACACCTAAGGCTCATTCCTAAGACATCATAGAAGGCTTGAGAAGTCGTGGGAGGTGAAGGAGATTGCTGTGGAGCGTCTGCAACTCCTCCAAACTTGGTTTTTCTATATTTTTCTTTAGTTTTTCTTTGAGTTTTAGTTTAACCTATTGATGTTAGCTAAATCTCTTAGCTAGGGCTAAGAGGTGAAGCTTTTAGTTGTTTACGATACTTAATTCGAATTAGTTCAAGAATTTTTTGTTTAATGAAGAACACTTCTAGTTCAAGTTTGAAATAAAGTTAGTATTTGTTAATTTTCTATCTCTTGTGAATTTTGGTTGTAAAGATCTTAGATCCATCATGATGTGTTGGATGGTAGGGGATCTTACAAACTAAGTTTCCTAAGTGCTTATCTAGAACTAGAAGAAGTTCTTATCTTTGGGATTTGATTTAAGATAGTCGTTTATGTATTGATTTTGTTTCAATAGAAGTTCAATTCATGCTTCTAAATCAAGTCTAGTGACAAGGCTTGAGGAAGAATCATGAATGTGATCTTAATTGTTTTGTGAAGGATTAGGTTGCGTGATTGAATACGCCTAATGCTTTAGTTGATTATGAGAGAACCATATCAATAGATGATTCATCTATGTTAGACATGTTGTGATGATTTGATTGCTCTATATTTTAATTGAAAAGGGGTAGAACTTCAATTCCAAATTGAGTTATTGACTTGAATGGTTTGAATTGGCATTGTGAATGATTATAAGTGGATCCTTAGCACTCTAGTGCTTATTTCTCTGATTTATTTCTAAAATAGATAGTTTTATGTTCTTAATTTTCATCCATCGATACAAATTCAAATTTAGCCCATCCTAGTTATAAAACTTAGAATTGTTACTACAATCCCTGAGGATCGACCTCGGTCTTACCGAGAATTTTTACTACATCGCAACCTTGCACTTGAGGCAAGCGAACATAATGTCAGAAAGTTAGAAGTGGAGTGTAGATTGAATATTAGACGGTGTTGTAAGACCAAATGATGTATGTGTTTTATCCATGCTGCCCATCCATTTTGGATCATTGTTTTAGGGCATGAGCACAAAAATGAGTAGATCCAAATCTCAGGTGGACCATACAACAGTGTTGCCTAAATTCCCAACATTAAAAACTTCCTTGGGTTGATTGTAATGTTTATTTTCATCCAACATGTTGATTAGGTTACACAAACCTATGAAGGGAAAACACAAGTATTTGCTCGATCAAAAAGTTTGTGGTCCCTAAGAAGTTTTAGTTGTGGGCGTTCCATTAACACTGTTTATGGTGGTGTGGTCGACCTAAGATATGGATTTCCCTAAGTTTTGGGATCATTCCTTAAAATGATACGGAAAAAACGGATGGACGGAGTGGATAAAACACACACATCATAATGGAGCCCACAGATCACCATCTAGTATCAACATCAGTATGGGCATGTTCAGTATGCAATCCACATCCGTAGGTACCGATGGTAATACCAAATGGTGATACGTAGGCCCCACCATGATTTATGCATTTTACCCACTATGTTCATCAATTTTTACAAAACATTTTATGGCATGAGCCAAAAATGAGGTAGACATAAATTTGTGGTGGACCACACCATTGAAAACAGTGTTCACTTCCCCAAGTGTAGGGTTGCGATGTAGTAATAATTTCGGTAAGACCGAGGTCAATCCATAGGGAAGGAGGTAAACAATTCTAACTACTCTAACAACTAGAATCTAAAAGGGTTTATGAAATCAGTTTTTAAACATAAAATAGAAAAATCTGATAATAAGGAGAACTAGAGCATCAAGGATCCACTTATAGCTATCTTTGATGTATAATTCGCATAGGTTTTTTAATTACACAAATAGAATCGAAATCAAATCATATCTAGTCGAAAGATAGAGTGGTTGTAATAAACAACCTATCTTATGTATGATTCACATACATGATTTCCTCAATTTAAGTTAGGACTTGAGTACACTCAATTGCATAGGTCAATCCTAGTTCCAATAGGTTAAGATCACAACCATGATAATCATTAAAATCTGTCACAAAGCATAACTATACCATGATTTGAACTTCATTCAAATCACATAAATAATCACACATAATTCAGAATTTTCAGAAAAATAGAACTTTGGTTTGAAGTTCCCACATGAAGACTCAAGTTCTAGAGTGTCTTGAATCCGATTCCTCAGAGCATACAGGTCTAGATCTTTATAAAACAATTAAGAAACTAATGTAATTCTTCCAAACATCCATGAGTCATCATAAGATTAAGAAAAACTACTTATAACTTTATTAAAACTCAACAAACCATTGTTTAATGTTAAGAATTCAACTTGAAACCATTAAAAATGAATTAAACAATCTAAGAAAACTATAAACTTCACCTCTTAGTTCTAGCTAAGAGGTTAACTAATGAAAAGCATAAAAACAAACTAGAACTAGAACTAGAAGAAGAAGAAAACTAGTTGTAGAAGGCTAGGAAGCCTCCTAGGTCTTGAATCCTTTTCTCCCCACGTTGTTAGATGGGTTAAGAAGAGGCTGTAGGTGTCCTTTTATAGTTTGGAGGCGTCACCGACTTGGGAGAATCGCGGAACTACGGAGTTCTCCCCCACTTAGGAAACTTGAAATTGAAAATCGGACTTTCTAGAGCACCTTAGACAATCTAAGAAAACTATTAAAAATGAATTAAACAATCTAAGAAAACTATAAGCTTCACCTCTTAGCTCTAGCTAAGAGGTTAACTAATGAAAAGCATAAAAACAAACTAGAACTAGAACTAGAAGAAGAAGAAAACTAGTTGTAGAAGGCTAGGAAGCCTCCTAGGTCTTGAATCCTTTTCTCCCCACGTTGTTAGATGGGTTAAGAAGAGGCTATAGGTGTCCTTTTATAGTTTGGAGGCGTCACCAACTTGAGAGAATCGCGAAACTACGGAGTTCTCCCCCACTTAGGAAACTTGAAATTGAAAATCGGACTTTGTAGAGCACCTTAGACAATCTAAGAAAACTATTAAAAATGAATTAAACAATCTAAGAAAACTATAAGCTTCACCTCTTAGCTCTAGCTAAGAGGTTAACTAATGAAAAGCATAAAAACAAACTAGAACTAGAACTAGAAGAAGAAGAAAAAAGCAGTCCAGCAAGCTATCCCTATCTAGTGACCGGTCTAAGAAACCAAAAAGCAGTCCAGCAAGCTATGTTTCTCTAGACTCCTGAAGACCTGTCTGGCAACCGATCTAGCGATCGATCTGGCAATGTAGACCTATCTAGCGATCGGTCTGGCGATCGGCCTTAGGACAAGTCTTGGGACAGGTCTTGGAATTGTTTTTCCATATTTTCTTCTTTTTCTCTTTTCTTTCTTTCTTCTTCTTTCCTCCACCTTTTGGCACTTGTTCTATCAATCTTCAATGCTTACAAAGTGATTCTTTTAACCATGAATTGGTGAAGTTTCCCTCTCATTCCTACAATCACAAAACATGTATTAGATTAATCTTTAAACATGAAAACCATGCATAATGTGATGATGAAAAGGGGTTAGAATATGTAATATTCATGGCTCAACAAACAGTAGTGATTAAATGCCCACCATTAAAAACTTCCTTAGCCCACTGTAATATTTATTATCTATCCAACCTATTGATTAGGTCACAAAGACCCGAATGAAGGGTGTAGACACCCCAAAGTACTAGCTTTAATGAAATCATCCCTGAGAAATTCGAGGACCATTGAAAATTCAATTGATCAAGTAAACATGACTCTCGACACATTATGGGAACAACCAACGGACTTGATTGACAAATCTGGAACCCAACAAATAAGATTTTGGCCGATCGTCCAGGCACTTTGAAAACCCTGATTTACACCCTAAAATCATCTCTATTTGACTTGTAAAGCATCACAAATCTAAAAGGATCGCATATTAAGGGTCATCGGCATCTTCCAACAGCAACCAATGAACTCGATCGACAAAATAAAAAAGTAGGCTCGTGGCGAGCTAATAGTGATGTAAGCATTCCTGCTTCTATTTTTCGAACCAATAGGTGTCAAAGAACCTAATTTAACAAAAAAATGGTGCCAAGTGGACCGTCGACTCATTATAAGTTAGTAGCCACCTAACATACGTTTTAATGAACATAGACCTATATTTCAACCCTGCAGACACCGAAATCCGAGAATGGGACAAGTGTCCACCATCGGCTCACGGTGAGCCAACGATCTCCATCTATAAATTCAGCATTGTGCTTCCATTTCAGGGGGTCAGTGACATTGAAAAACCAAGAAAAGGGTTCATGAGAGAGACGTGGGGTGCGTTCTCTTCTTTGAAGACTTTGGAGATCTTTGACTAACGTTGAAGCCCTACCTAACTTCAGAAGTCATCCCTTAAAAGGACTTCTACCAAAGAAGTCGGTAAAGTCAAATAGTAGGACTGGAATAGGGGATATTTGACTATCCCTTTTGCATAGAATGGGTGTATGGTTTCCCTTTTTTCTTTTCACATCTCTATCAAGCTCAGATCACATTCCACTCCACACATCCTAATATATTTGCATCCTTAACTCTAACTTTTATTTTTCACTCCACACATTTTTTTTTCTTCTTTTTTTCATTCGCCCACCTAGTTTGACTCCACAAATTAATGATAGAATCTGTTTATTTTTTGCTTGCCTAGCTCCTCGTGGGTTATGCGAAGCATGGGTAGAGATATAATGCCAAAATTATATTGAATCCCACTCAAAGCCATAAAATCCTGTAAAGGAGAGACATGCGCAGTGCAGGCAGAAGAGAGTGCCTAACCCTTTTCTCTTCTGTCACTGTTAAGCTCTTAATCATACACATTCAAACCCCTTATTATCACCACATTACGCATGGTTTGTACACTTAAAGACCTATCTAATATGTGTTTTTGTGATTGTAGGAACAAGAGAGAGACTTCACTATTTTGGTGTTAAAAGGGCACTTTAACATACCTTGAAGATCAAGAGTAAAGGAAGGCCAAGAAGGTGAGGAAATAGATGAAGAAAGGAGAGAAGAAAAGAAGAAAAAATCAGCCACATAGAGGTCCGACCGGTCATGACCGGTCGGCCAGGTAGGTTCGTCCGGTTAAGACCGGTCAGCTAGTAAGGCAGCCCACTACTGAGGTCGCTGGACCAGCCACCAGACGAGTCCGACCGGTCAAGACTGGTCGGCCACATGCAAACAGATTGTGGAATTTTTTTGCAACTTCTATTTTCTGTTTTTGAGTTTCCTAAGTGCAGGAGGATTCCGTAGTTCCGCGATTCTTCCAAGTCGGTGACGCCTCCAAGCTATAAAAAGACACCTACAGCCTCTTCCTAACCCATCTAGCAACGTAGGGGAGCAAAGGATTCAAGACCTAGGAAGCTTACTAGCCTTCTACAACTAGTTTTCTTCTTCTTCTAGTTCCAGTTCTAGTTTGTTTTTATGCTTTTCATTAGCTAACCTCTTAGCTAGTGCTAAGAGGTAAAACTTATAGTTTTCTTAGATGATTTAATTCATTTTCAAGGTTTTAAGTTTGAATTTAATGTTGAACAATGATTTGCTTAAATTTGAATGAAGTAGAAGTTAGTTTTTCTTAATCTTATGATGACTCATGGATGTTTGGAAGAATTATGCTTTACTACTTAGTTACTTTGCAAGTTCTAGACCTGTACGCTCCGACGAATCGAATTCAAGACGCTCTAGACTTGGATTTCATGTGGGAACTTCAAACCAAAGTTCTATCTTTTTCAGAAATTCTGAAATATGTATTGGTTGTTTATGTGATTTGAATCAAGTTCAAACCATGGTATTAGTTAAGCCTAGTGATAGGGTTTGATGATTATTATGGTTATGATCTTAATCTATTGGAACTAGGATTGACCTATGCAATTGAGTGTGCTCAAGTCCTAACTTGAATTGATGGAATCATGTTGATGAACAACACATGTTTTAGATTGTTTTCATAATATAACCGCTCTATAATCCGGCTAGATAGGATTTTATTTCGATTTTAGTTGAGTAATTGAGAAATCTATGCGAATTATACATCAATGAGAGCTATAAGTGGATCCTTGATGCTCTAGTTATTCCTTATTATCAGATTTTTCTTGTTTGACATTTAAAACTGATTTCATACACCACCTTTAAGATTTTAGTTATTAGGATACTTCGAATTGTTTACCTCATTTCCTATGGATCGACCTCGGTCCTACCGAAATTATTACTACATCGCAACCCTACACTTGGGGAACCGAATGTCACCAAGACTCTTATTCAAAAGACGGTCATAGACCAACTACATGTGTCACTTGAGTCAGAAAATTTTGCGATTCCCTGACCCCTAAGAGATTTTAGGGTTTCTAGATGGTTGTAGATTATAAGCTTCATTTGGCTAGTGGTGACTCAAAAAAATCAAACACTAATCTAAATTAATTCTACACCCAATCTCTGCAATTAATAAGCAGAAGTGAAAGTGACCACAGCTACACGGGCGGTGTTCACAAAGAGAAAATACAAGTATTAGTTTGATCCAAAACTCTTGTAGCCCCCGGGAAGTTTTTAACGATGGATGTTCAATCACGGCTTTTTTCTTACGGTGTGGCTCAGATTTGGATCAGCCTCATTTTTAGCCTCATTCCCTAAAATGAGCTGAAAAAATGAATAGACAGCGTGGATAAACATAATTGTGGGGTCTGCAGTGCTGTAGCGAGTCGCTGCTGGAAGTGTCAGTGTGCAATCCGCGCTGTCACTGGATGGTGCTCTGTATCGGTGAGCGTTCGATTTATAGAACTTATCTAAGGTGGGCTCCACCATGGATGGGCCTTGACCAGAGATAATTACACTAATTGGAAGCTTGCAAACAATTCGGCCATATCTGTCCAAATGGATGGCTGAAACGGATAGATGTAGCCCACGTTCTGCATTCAATTAGAAAAGTAATTAATCCAATACTTTCCGCTATCTGAACAGTAGGATTATCTGATAGCGGCATATCAATGGCATGACCCACGTCT
Organism: Liriodendron chinense; assembly: GCA_003013855.2. Classification (NCBI taxonomy): domain Eukaryota; kingdom Viridiplantae; phylum Streptophyta; class Magnoliopsida; order Magnoliales; family Magnoliaceae; genus Liriodendron; species Liriodendron chinense. The sequence goes on along the minus strand of ML058445.1, from coordinate 2,865,267 downwards.
TCACCCGTTCAAATCACGCATGCACACCCTCATGCATTAGGTGGAGATCTGATAACTACAATCGATAGTGGTAGAATGATCACAGGCCACTTTTCCACTTTAAAATGTAGGGTTTCTTACCCAAAACAATTGCTATTTGCTATTTTTTTTCAGGAAAAAAAGCTTTCGTATTCACGAAGGCATGCTTCCATATGTCCTTATTTTGAGAATGGAAAGGAAAAACGTAAGTCCCACCATAAAATGAAGGTTTCCAACCTACAAATGAGGGTAAAAATACATATTTACAGGTAGGGCCTGTTTGATAGTTGAGAAATGAAAGTATTTGACGGTAAATAGGTAATGATTACTTTTATATTTCCTTGGAAATACATGTTGTCCCAAAAAGTCTCACATTGGATACCATGCTATGTACCAAAATCCTGTGGGCCCCACCATGATGTGTATTGTATCCACGTAGTCCATTCATTTTTCCAAATCATTTTAGGGCATGAGCCCAAAAATGAGGTAGATCCAAAGCTCAAGTGGCCTACAATAAGAATAATTACGTCTACCATTGAACCTACTATTATTTGTGGTATGGTCCACTTAATCTTTGGATCTATCTCATTTTTGGGCTCATCTCCTAAGATAACTTGAAAGGATGAATGAGTGGTGTGGATATAACACATACATCATGGTGGGGCCCATAGAGTTTTGCCATGAAAAGAGGTTGAAATTTGCATCATTTTCAAGGTGGAATTCTATCTCTCTATTAAACGGGTGGTAAAATACATTATAATATTTTTACTACAATTTATTACCATTTACCTCCAATCGAACATGCCCTTATTTTGAGGAACAAGACCCGTTGTAGAAATAAAAATTTTAGTAAGCACATGCACGTGTGCAATAAAGATAGTATGCACACAACACATGTGCTGACATAATCGTATTCTATAAGCGGGTCCCATCATACATGTCTAAATGTTTTGTAAAACCAATAGTATATTGGAGGATTTTCACAAGTCTAATGTGTTGTATGGAGCCTTCAATTTGGACAAGTTAGGGGTCCATTGGTCAACGACTCCTATGGTTGGGTGATCGAAACTACCCCGTATATTGCAGATTGGTCTCTGGATAATTTTGGACAGGTTCGGGAGATCGAACTTGGGGGCTTGGGCGACAGACGAAATTTAGAAATATGGACAAAACTCTTTGGACGTTTTGGGAGTGTTCGGGCAATCAAACACTTGGACGTCAAGCAACCGAAGGATGGTCGGGCGACGTCGATCGACCGATTGACCATAAGTCGATTTTCGTAGTTTTATACGATTTTGCGTAAATTATTTCTAATTTTGATTTCTGGCTCTATAAACGGGTGTAATCGAGATTAAGGTAGGCTTATGACTTGTTTAAGGGTTTTAGAGAGTTTTGGTGAGAGAGAAAGCTAGGGTTTTGTTCGCTTCCCCAAGTGTAGGGTTGCGATGTAGTAATAATCTCGGTAAGACCGAGGTCGATCCACAGGGAAGGAAGTAAACAATTCAAACTATCCTAATAACTAGAATCTTAAGAGGATTGTGAAATTGATTTTGAACATAAAATAGAAAATCTGATAATGAAAAGATAACTAGAGCATCAAGGATCCACTTATAGCTTTCCCTAGATGCATAATTCGCTATGGTTTCTCACTTTCTCAACTAGAATCGATATTAAGATCTATCTAGTCGGATGATAGAGCTGTTAAACCAAACAATCTGTCATATGTAAGTTCAATGCATAGGATTCACTCAATGTAGGCCGAGCTGAGCATGCTCAATTGCATAGGTCATTCCCCATTCCAAAAGGTTCAGTTCACAATCATAACCATCCTTAAGTCCTATCACAAGACAAGGCTAGATCATGATTTGAACTTGATTCAAATCACATGCACAATCCATACATATTACAGAAATTCAGAAAAGTAGAACTTTGGTAGGAAGTCCCCACATGAAGATCATAGTACTAGAGCGCACTCCAATTCCTCGGATCATACAGGTCTAGACTGATGCAAACCAATTAAGAATTTAAGTAATTCTCCCAAACATCCATGAGTCATCATAAGACTAAGAAAAACTACTTAAAGCTTGTATAAACTTCAAACCATAGTTCATAATCATGAATTCCAACTTTAAAACCAATAAAACGAATTAAACAATCTAAGAAAACTATAAGGTTCACCTCTTAGCTCTAGCTAAGAGATTAGCTAAGAAAAGCATATTAAAAACTAGAACTAGAACTAAGAAAAGGAAGAAAAACTAGCTGGAGGAGGCTAGGAAGCCTCCTATGACTTGAACTCCTTGCTCCCCACGTCCTTGGTTGCCCTGGAATAGAAGAGAGCACCTCCTTTTATAGTGCAGCAATAGTACAGCAATATAACAGAATTTGTTTCACTTGGTACGGCTTAACCAATGGTTGGATTGCCTTCAAAATTGATTTATAGCTTCCTTGTAATGTGATCTTCCTCATAGATGATTTAGATTTCCAAGATTATCTTCTGAATGGGCCCACCAATCATATCACCGACCGCCTCTCAAAATCGTGCACTTCGGGTACCTTCAGAACCAGTCATCTTGCTTTCAACGGTCCGGAGTGTACAAATGTCGGATTGATCCCAAATTTTGACAATTGGTAGAAAACTTCCTCCTCTACATGATAGACGGATTAGATTGTCCAAAAAAATCCCAAAATGTTGTCCAAAAATTAGAACACTTAGGGCTTTTATAAACTCTGCGCGGTTGGATCTTTCTGAATGGTCCATCTTTCTTCAACTGGTACGATTAAACCACACATCTTTTTGATCTGAAACTTTGTGGTTATTCATATATGGATGTGGTCTAGAAGATGGTCAAAGTAGATTCTTCATATCATCAATGATGGGTCACCTGGACCGGCCCAGAGTGGAACAGCGAAATCTGGAACTTTCTGGACAGTTTGTATTGTTTTGGCCACCACGATCAATCTGTAGCTCCGATCGACACAAAACCACTTGAGTTAGTTCGGCGTCGAGCTCCTCTTCGACATGGATATGCTGGATTTCCAAATATCATCAAGATCGGCACAGAAAAATGGTCCAAAAAACCAGAAACGGGAATGGCCTACTGTCTGGAATCTGGAACCTGAAATTTGCATGGCCGACCGGTCAAGACCGGTCGGGGCCTGTTCCAGCAGCTTCTGTAGAGGGCAGTAGGACCGGTCGGACCCCATTTTCTGCTTTATTTCTTCTTTCTTTTCTTTCCTTCTTTCTTCCTCATCCTCCTCTCTTTCTTCATCATTCTTTGGTCCACCTTGGGCCTTCATCAAAGGCTCCTAAATGTGCCCTTTTGATCATCAATTGGGCAAAGCAACTCTCATTCCTACAACCACAAAACATGTATTTGTTTAGTCTTTAAATCATGAAAATCTTGCATAATGAGTGATGAATTGGGGTTAGAATATGCACAATTAAGAGCTCAACACACCCCCCAACCAGCATTTTGCTAGTCCCGAGCAAAACATACGTGAAACAAGTTCAATTCTCCAAAAAACAACTCTCATTCAGAAACTATTCTTCTACACATCCCAAGACACACAAGTGTAAAAGTCAGAAAAATTAAGTGATAGAGGTTGAAACCTTAAACTCTGAAAACATAATAAGTGTTCATATGAAATCCCCGCTGATTGATTGATAAATAGAAGAACTTGAACAAATTCAACCTAGTGTGCATAGTGAATGTTCATCTCATGATTTTCCAGGATTATCTTCTTCATAGATCAACTAAACTATGAATTTCAAAGTGCACAGAGCAACAACAAGCCTATGACAGGAATTTGTCTTACCGTCCTTCCGACGACTTTCACACTACATCCCATTTCCGGCTTTGGTTACGGGTAGACCATCCCCCGGTTGGTAGTAGGTAGCCCTAATCGAAATTTTCCACCATTTTTCTATCGTTCCCAATTTCATCCTTCCTTTTCCTTTTTCTTTTACATTAGATAGGATTTTTAAAAATCCATATCTTTCGTTATTTTCCCATGGACAAGGATGGACAAAGTACCCTGGCTTGGTTCCTCAACACCTTAAATCTAAGTCTAGCCGATCCAAAAATCACATAATCCTTTCAAATCATGAAAATCGTGTAATGTGAACTAGGTGTAAAAGTGTTCAAATTTTCTATCAATCATATAAATAGGGGAATTCACATATAAAACCATTATATTAAGAGAAGTTCAAAGCTTGCAACATCACTCACTTCGTATCTCCTCCTCTTATACTCATATCATCTTGAATGCACAGAAACAACGTTTTCCAAAAGAGTTTTGAATTTTAGAAAAATTTATTTTAGAAAAATCGAAAATTTTCTACATAATTGCTCAAAATGTCACAAAAGCTAGTAGATTCATCTAAGGAATCTCACCCCCCAACCAAAATCTTACATTGTCCTCAATGTAATAAGATATGCAATATGCATGACATGAGAGCAATGACATAAAACAAAGGAGAGTGAGAACGAGAGTACCTGAGGTAGCAAGTTGATCAATTCTAGCATCTTCCATTGTCTCAATGAGACTTATTCAATCCTAAATGCAGAAAGAAATCTTAACCTACCTACCTACCTTTGATTAGTCCGATCGACTACATGATCAAATTTGAGCAAGATCTTCATAAATTTCAATAGGTTTCTCATGAGGACCATCCAAAGTCCTGCTCGAATGTATACATGGGTGCGTTTCTTCATGAAGGTCCAATCATAGTGTGCACCACACGCATGTAAGGAGGAGATAAGAGCAGCAAAAAGATATCTCCTCAAGTTCTAAATTGGGTTGTAATTGATTAAAAATGGGTCCTCCCAATCAGAATTTTCAATGGGTTGAAGAACCCATGATGGTGGAGAGACATTCATTAAGTATTTTTCATTTTGGGTTGTCTCCTCCACAAATTCAGAATTGCACGGTGTTTCCACAAATAATGGTAAAGAGTGTAAATCAGTGGAATGGTGTTCTTTAGGCACCGACACCATGTCTAACAAACTATCCAACTCCTTAATCATCTCATCATCCAGATCATAGGGGTGGGTCATGCATTCCTCTAGGAAATCGAGAGAGTCGGATGAAGGGTCCTCGTTCTCCCTAAGTGATTGAGGAAATTCTGTTTCAAGGGTAAGGAATTCCTCCTCTATAGAGGGGAGGTCTTCCAAAGAAAAATTTTCAGATTCAGTGGTAAGCACATCATCTAGCATTGGTTGATCTTTTGAAATTTCAGATTGTGCCACCCCATCATCCAAAGAAACAGAATTTTCAACCCAAGGGAGTTCTTCCACAATAGAATCCGACATGTGTAGTTGGTGGAAGGACTCACAAATATCGACTTCGGCCATCTCTCTAGCAAGAATATCTTTCGGTGATTCAAAAACATTCGGCCCTTTGGAAGAACAAATCATGGACTCACAATCATCCTTCAAAGCCTCATTGTAGGCAATCAAACTATCACTTTCAGATTTTGTAGATTCCTCGGGTTCGTCAACCGTCCTTGAAATCTCTTCATCATTCAAATCGGAATAGCTAAAAGAGATAGTTGATTCACCATAATCAATGGTAATGGTGGGATCACTGAGATCAATATCCTCTAGAAGTTTAGTCATTAAATCTAGAGAAGGTTGGGTTTGGATAGCCTCATCCTCCTCATTGTTGGGGATTGATTCGGTGTTCCCAATGTTGGGTTCAATATTTTGAGATGGCGAGAGGTTTTGTATGCATTGCTCAGTTATTTCCATAAACTCTCGCAGTGTATCCTCAAGAATTCGTGTCGGTTGTGGCTCATGAGAAAGAAACTCTTGAGGATAATTGTTGGCATCCATGGTTGGCTCATCTTCCAAGTTGAAATTTTGATGCTCCCACCAATTTGGATTATGCATGTCATATGTTGTGCTTTTAGGTGGTTGTTGATATGTGTAGCCATACAAGTGATCATACATTGTCCTAACCGGTGGAACATTATTCATCTCTTTCCGATACTCTCCCATGGTCTTTCGTGGGGGAGTATTAGAAGAAGATTGAGTCTTAGAAAAATATTCATGCTTGTAATGGTTCCAATCATAATGATTTTTTATTTGGTTCATCCTCTCATCTTCCAAAAGGTATTTAGACAATCCACCCATGCAACCATTCATAATGAAATTATAAGAAGTTGAAATAATCCCTAATCTAGGAAGAAAAACAAAAAGAAGAAAGGGAGATGGAGAGATGTTACCCGTGAAGGTGAGAGCTATGTCAGCAACAATGTCATACAAAATCAAACAAAAAAATTGTTAGTAATCTAGAAAAAAAAATCAGAAAATCTACTTCTATAAAAACAAAAAATCCTACCTAACTAAAACTACTCTATAGCTACTAGAACAATTAGAACCGTTTAACCTTTCCCCGGCAGCGGCGCCAAAAACTTGTTCGCTTCCCCAAGTGTAGGGTTGCGATGTAGTAATAATCTCGGTAAGACCGAGGTCGATCCACAGGGAAGGAAGTAAACAATTCAAACTATCCTAATAACCAGAATCTTAAGAGGATTGTGAAATTGATTTTGAACATAAAATAGAAAATCTGATAATGAAAAGATAACTAGAGCATCAAGGATCCACTTATAGCTTTCCCTAGATGCATAATTCGCTATGGTTTCTCACTTTCTCAACTAGAATCGATATTAAGATCTATCTAGTCGGATGATAGAGCTGTTAAACCAAACAATCTGTCATATGTAAGTTCAATGCATAGGATTCACTCAATGTAGGCTGAGCTGAGCATGCTCAATTGCATAGGTCATTCCCCATTCCAAAAGGTTCAGTTCACAATCATAACCATCCTCAAGTCTTGTCACAAGACAAGGCTAGATCATGATTTGAACTTGATTCAAATCACATGCACAATCCATACATATTACAGAAGTTCAGAAAAGTAGAACTTTGGTAGGAAGTCCCCACATGAAGATCATAATACTAGAGCGCACTCCAATTCCTCGGATCATACAGGTCTAGACTGATGTAAACCAATTAAGAATTTAAGTAATTCTCCCAAACATCCATGAGTCATCATAAGACTAAGAAAAACTACTTAAAGCTTGTATAAACTTCAAACCATAGTTCATAATCATGAATTCCAACTTTAAAACCAATAAAACGAATTAAACAATCTAAGAAAACTATAAGGTTCACCTCTTAGCTCTAGCTAAGAGATTAGCTAATGAAAAGCATATTAAAAACTAGAACTAGAACTAAGAAAAGGAAGAAAAACTAGCTGGAGGAGGCTAGGAAGCCTCCTATGACTTGAACTCCTTGCTCCCCACGTCCTTGGTTGCCCTGGAATAGAAGAGAGCACCTCCTTTTATGGTGCAGCAATAGTACAGCAATATAGCAGAATTTGTTTCACTTGGTACGGCTTAACCAATAGTTGGATTGCCTTCAAAATTGATTTATAGCTTCCTTGTAATGTGATCTTCCTCATAGATGATTTAGATTTTCAAGATTATCTTCTGAATGGGCCCACCAATCATATCACCGACCGCCTCTCAAAATCGCGCACTTCGGGTACCTTCAGAACCAGTCATCTTGCTTTCAACGGTCCGGAGTGTACAGATGTCGGATTGATACCAAATTTTGGACATTGGTAGAAAACTTCCTCCTCTACATGATAGATGGATTACATTATCCAACACAATCCCAGAATGTGGTCTGAAAATTAGAACACTTAGGGCTTTTATAAACTCTGTGCGGTTAGATCTTTCTGGATGGTCCATCTTTCTTCAACTGGTACGATCAAACCACACATTCTTTTGATCTGAAACTTTATGGTTATTCATATATGGATGTGGTCTAGAAGATGGTCAAAGTAGATTCTTCATATCATCAATGATGGGTCACCTGGACCGGCCCAGAGTAGAACAGCGAAATCTGGAACTTTCTGGACAGTTCGTATTGTTTTGGCCACCACGATCAATCCGTAGCTCCAATCGATATGAAACCACTTGGGTTAGTTCGCCGTCGAGCTCCTCTTCGACATGGATGTGCTGGATTTCCAAATATCATCAAGATCAGCCCAGAAAAATGGTCCGAAAAACTAGAAACGGGAATGGCCTACTGTCTGGAATCTGGAACCTGAAATTTGCATGGCCGACCGGTCAAGACCGGTCGGGGCCTGTTCCAGCAGCTTCTGTAGAGGGCAGTAGTGTTGGCCGACCGGTCTTGACCGGTCGGACCCCATTTTCTGCTTTATTTCTTCTTTCTTTTCTTTCCTTCTTTCTTCCTCATCCTCCTCTCTTTCTTCATCATTCTTTGGTCCACCTTGGGCCTTCATCAAAGGCTCCTAAATATGCCCTTTTGGTCATCAATTGGGCAAAGCAACTCTCATTCCTACAACCACAAAACATGTATTTGATTAGTCTTTAAATCATGAAAATCTTGCATAATGAGTGATGAATTGGGGTTAGAATATGCACAATTAAGAGCTCAACAGGTTTCTCTTGGGGCTTTGATCTGGGTATGTTCATCTCTTGTAACTTCTAATATTTATAGTGCATATCCCTTTGTGCCGTGGTTTTTTTTCCCACAAGGTTTTTTCCACGTAAAATTCAAAGTGTCTTTATGTGGATTTTCTTTTTCTTTTTTACTTTGCTTGTTTGATTCACCTTTGTGCTTCTACAGTTCCCAACAAGTGGTATAAGAACATACGTTGGGATACAGTTTTGAATCTGAAGACAAGTTTCTATGACATCAAGCATGAAATTCGACGTTGAGAATTACTCTAGCAATAGCAATTTTGAACTATTGTAGGTCAATATGAAGGGCTTCCTAGTTCAACAAGGATTAAAAGAAGCATCCTTAGGAATCAATTGGAGACTATGAAAGAAGGAGAGTGAAGCAAATTGGATAAGAAGGCCAACATCTTAATCCAATTGTGCCTAACGGATGAGAAGACATCGACTGATAAATGGGCAAAGTTGGAGAACATCTATGTGAAGAAGTCTTTGGAAAACTACCTGTATCTGAAGCTTCAGTTGTTTAAGTTGAAGATACCTGAGGGGGATGATGTTGAGAGCCATATAATCAACTTTAACAATTATATTTGTAAACAATTGGACGTGGACGAGGTGATCAAGAACGAAGATCAAGCATGTATCCTATTGAACTCTCTCCTGCCATCTTACGAGTCGTTCAAGGACACTGTGTGCCGGTAGTGTAACCATTAGCATTGAGACCATTATCTCAGCCCTTCAGTCGAAGACGATGAGAAAGAAAAGCGGTGATGTGGGGTCCTCTTCATACACACTAGTTACGAGGGGGAGAAATTGTGATCGGGATAGAGGATCTTCACGATCGATATTAAATCCAAGGGCAAGGGCAAAGAAAAGTTGAAGTGTTAAAGTTGTGGACAAACGGGGCGCATGAATATGGATTGTTAAAATCCTAAGTTGAAGGAAGAGAAGTCTGAAGATTCTTCTAGGTTTGCTAATACCGCAAAATCTATAGAGGACACTAGTGATGGTTGTGAGGTTTTGACAGTATCTAAGTGTGGTTATCTCAGCGATGAGTGACTTTTAGATTTAGGAGCTTCGTGTCACATGTGTCCTAACCGGAGCTCATTCACCGCATATATAGTGTATGATGGTGGTTCGATGACTTCACCTGCAAGTTGTGGGTATTGGTTCGGTGTGTATTAGGATGTTCGACGGGATCGAGCACATCCTAATAGATATGAGGCATGTCCTTAAGTTGAAGAAAAATTTGATATCTCTTGGTGCACTCGAGGCTATGGGTGCAAGTTCACCGGTTTTGATCGTGTCCTTAAAGTTTCTAAGGGAGATCTCATTGTCATGAAAACATAGAGGAACAGAAACCTTTACCGGCTAATATGGAGCACTTCATTAGGTGGAGTTACAAGTCTGTAGCGGATTCCACGTTTACACATGTGGCATGCGCACTTAGGCCACATGAGCAAGCGGGGCATGAAGGTACTTTCTAATTATTGCTTGATTTCAGCCTTTAAAAATTTTGATTTTAATAAATGTGAGTATTTCATGTATGGTAAACAGTCAATGTTGTCTTTTAAATCTGGAAAGCATTTATGTAAAGGGGTGTTAGAGTATGTGCATTTAAATGTATGGGGGTTATCGCCCATAGTTTTTGTTGGAGGGTCATCTTGGTTTGTGTCATTCATTACCGACTATCAGAGAAAGGTGTGGGTTTATTTTCTGAAAAATAAATTTTATGTTTTCACTACCTTTAAGCATTGGAAGACGATGGTGGAAAAGTAGTTAGACTAGAAGGTGAAAGTTTTAAGTTAAACAACCACTTTGATATAAAAGCTCGAGATGTTAAAGGATGGCATACCAATGTATATCAAGGAACTTTAACACTCCAACACTCCCTAACACGTGTCGGGTGGAATTCTCCACGGGAACATCTTGGGCAAGGGTGGAGGAACACTCAACTCACACCATGTGGAGGGACACTCGATTCACACCATAAACGGCCCCCCGCGGGAGAATATATCAATAGAAGCATATTTGCTACTCCCAGGATTCAAACACTTGAGCTTACACTTTGATACCATGTTAAACAACCACTTTGATCTAAAAGCTCGAGCTATTAGAGCATGACATACCAATGTATATCAGGGGACTTTAACACTCCAATAGAGGATAAATAACGGTGGAGAACTCACTTTTAGGGAATTCAATCAGTTTTTCAAAGATAAAGGGATCATGAGGCACAACACAGTGCACCACACACTAGAGTGCAATGGTGTGGAAGAGCGGATGAATCAGACTCTCTTGGAGAGGGCCCGATGCATGATCAATAATTCTGAGTTGGGCAATGATATGTGAACTGAGGCCATTAACATGACTTTTTACTTGATAAATCGGTCCCCTTCTACGACTATTGATTGTAGAATTCCAGGGGAGGTGTGGATTGGTTAGTAGGTAGACTACTCGGGATTACGTACATTTGGTTATAAGGCTTACTATAATGGGTCGTCTGTTGAGAGAGGTAAGCTATACCAAATGGCCAGAAAGTGTATCTTTGTGGGCTATGGTGATCGTGTGAAGGGATACAGACTGTATGACCTTATTACATGAAAAATCATGTCGAGTCGAGATATCAGTTTTGATAAAGGGTCCTTGTTTTGTAAGGATTAACTTAAGGAACTAGAAAAATCAGAGGTTGTTGACGTTCACGTAGACAGAGATGTGACACAAGATGATATTGAGATGTAGATAGAGGTACATGATCAAGTGGAGCAGCCACCTGTGCAAAGAAATTCGCCTAAAGATCAAAGGTTATTAGCGAGGTATAAGGATGACTCAAATGTTACATTCGCCCTCATTACGGATGAGGGGGATCCGTTTACTTTTCGGGAGGTGGTTGATGATGTAGATGCTAAAAAGTAGAAGGTGGCAATGAATGATGAGATGGACTCCCTATACAAGAATGAGACGTGTGATCTGGTGGAGATTTCAGTGGGTCGTAAAGCGATTGGGTGTACATGAATTTTTTGAAAGAAACAGGATGGGTGCAAGGTGATGTTGGTGGCAAAGGGATATGCTCAATGTGAAGGTGTTGACTTCAGTGAGATCTTCATGTAAGTGGTGAAGTAAGTATTTATTAGGTTCATGTTAGCACTGGCTGCCCAATACGAACTTGAGCTAGAATAGATGGATGTTAAAATTGCTTTCTTGCATTGGGAATTGGAGGTGCAGATTTACATGAAGCAGCCAGAAGGTTTTGAAGTGAAAGGGGAAGAGAACAAGTTTTACAGGCTAAGGAGGTGATTGTACGGCATGAAATAGTTAGCTAGGCAGTGGTATAAGAAGTTTAATTCCTTTATGATGAGTGAAGGGTTTACCAAGAGTGAGTATGATTACTGCGTCTACTTCAAGATACTAGTGATGAAAAGTTCATTGTACTAGTTTTATATGTTGATGACATGCTCATCATCAGTCACAACATGTCTGATATCAACGAATTAAAGACTCGTCTATCAGGAATGTTTGAGATGAAGGATTTGGGGTTTGCAAAGGGGGTTCTCGGCATTGATTTACATAGAGACAGACAGAGGAGTAGGCTTTGGTTATCTTAGAAAGAATACATTGGGAAGGTAGTGGTGAAGTATGGGATGGATAAGGAAAATCCAGTTGACATTCCCCACATGACTCATTTTAAGCTTCCTTCTGAGCAGTATCCTAAGACAGAAGCAGAAAGGGAGGTTATGTCTCGTGTACCCTATTCGAGCACAGTTGGTAGTTTGATGTATGTCATGGTATGTATAATACCTAATATTTCACATGCAGTGGGTGTTGGTAGCAAATTCATGTCTAACTCCGACAAGTAACACTAGGAGGTTGTGAAATGGCTACTTCAGTATATTATGTTAGAATATTAAAATCATAGGGCCTTTTTTGTAATAGTCCTTCAGGACTTATTTGTAAATAAGCTATGTGTTGAGGCTATATAATGTAGAAAGTGTGGGAATCCCTACATATATAATAATATTATCTTTAGGAGAGAGAGGACACATTTTTCCTCTTCCTCTCTTTCAAAACTCTCTCTCTCTCTCTCTCTCTCTCTCTCTCTCTCTCTCTCTCTCTCTCTCTTTCTCTCTGTTCTCCCTTCTTTCATCTTATTTGCTTCTTTATGATATCAGAGACTTGATTGATCAAGACCAAATTTCATCCAATATAACCTCTTCATTCTCATTAAAACTAGTAAGATCTAGCAAAAGAGGAGGATCGAAGGTATTTCCTGAAGAAGACATGTATTGACGTCAGTAACACAACATATGTACGAATCATTTTGCTTCGGGATCATCTACACCTAGTCAGGAATCATGTAAGGATGTTTATGGTGATTTTTTTTTAATATTTTGAAGAAGATCTATATTTTTAATGATTTTTTTTTGAAAAAATACCCAAATCGACCAATTTCTCAGATCATGTTTAAATCTAAAGTTTTTTATCTTCAAAACTATTAAATAGGAGTCATTTTTAGATATCCTACACAATGGGGGTTTTTTTTTTGTGGAGATCTGGCATAAAAAAATATTTTTGGGTCAAAATAGGGGCCGGATGGACCCTTTTTCAGCCTTTTAATGCATAACATATACACCAAAATTATGGTGTACACTCCTGCACCCTTTCAACTTGGTTGTTGGTGCTGCATGGTGACTTAATTGGTATTTCTTAATTTTCTTCCTTTTATTGCATTTTCTGTATTGATGGATTCTAACCAGTGCCACTGGGACATGGCCTTGATGGTTCGATGTCGATTACTTCTATGATATTTAACTGAAGTAACTTTCTTCTTTAGTCCCGTGCTGTTTGAATGTATATTGTTGGAAAGAAGAAGCTTTGATACCTCACTAGCACTATAAAACGGCCTACATCTTTAACAGATGCATGTGATTCTTCCAATGTCATTGTTGGGGTCTAGTTACTCAACTCGATGGAACCTAGTATTTCTTCTGGATATTTTTCTATGAGACTGCTATTGATCTATGGAAATCACTCAATGACACCTATAGAAGTATCTCAAATAAGCCTCGCATCTTTCAGCTAAACGTGGAATTATATTCTCTCACATAAGAGAACCTTTCAATTATTGAGTATTTTGGGGCCTTAAAAAACCGTTGGGAGGAATTGAGTCACTTGCAGCCCCTTAATGAACTTTCATACCCTCGCAGTACTGAGATTGTAAAATCATAGGAGGATTAAGTTCCTAACTGTATTGAATAGTGAGTATGGGCATTAAGTGACTCCGTTGGTTGCCACAACCCCTTTTCTTACGCTCCAGACAACATATTCTATTGTCCATTCAGAGGAAGCTCATAAGAGAGTTATGACTGCCCCAACCCTGACACAGGAAAGGACTACCTTCACTTCCACTATTGTTCCACTCAGTGACAAGAGTGGTGGTTCAGATACTTGAGGTGGGTCCTCACTTCGAGGATGTGGTAGAGGTTGAGGGCAATTTTGTTAGTGCACATTTCTATGGCATACTAGTGCACCTTATTTTTTAATTACGTGTGTCCATGTGTTGTAATGTGGGTTGAGTCTTGGCAAGCTGAAGACCGAAGATTCAAGTGGACAAGAAGCATCAAGGAAGAATAACAGGTAAAAGAGATGCCATGGTGACCCTAACCCTTAGATCCAAAATAACCTAAATCCTCTAGATGACTTGGACCAAATTGGAATACGTTTAGTCATCTTTATTAGCCTCAGATCATATAGAAAACATGATAGGTTAGGCTAATTAAAGAGGTGCAAGCTGCTGTAAACAAACTGGCCCAGACAACAGTTTTCGATTTGTCTTCGATCCATCGAAGGGGTGGGTTCGATCCATCGTAAATTCAGTCCAGCAAACTTGAACTCTCTAGATAGTTTTGCGATCCATCGATCAGCTCCCTTCGACCCATTGAAATTGGAGTTTCGATACATCGAAGAAGGGTTCGATCCATCGAAAATATATCCATCAACATTTTAGAACTCTCTGGACTATTTTTTGATTCATCGTAACTAGATCTTCGATCCAACGAAAGGTGTCTTCGATCCAGCAAAAGGTGTCTTCGATCTGCCCATTTTTTTTACCATTCAAGATTTATATATAAAAGCGAGAGTGTTCATATTTGGGCTTATGAGAGAGATTTTGAGGATTTAGAAGCCACTATGGTTGAAGACTATTAGGAGCTCTAATCTTAACCAATTACAAGTCATTCTCCTTGTGATTCATCATAAGCACAGAGCATTCGAAGCTTAAATGAGAATGACCTTATCCCCTCTTGATCTCTACGAGTTTAAACACCTTGACCATAGGTAGATCCTCTATATAAATACACCCTAGAGATCATTTAGGTGATTCTCCAACCTTGAACCAAATCCTACCCTTAGGTTGTAGAGAATCTGCCACCTCCTCACCTTGGGCATCTTAAAGAAGCATATAACATAAGGTAGTTGATCTTGGAGCTGGAGCATTGGCAACGCATTGGAAACAATAATCGGGGGTGCACAAGGGGAGCCGATTGAAGCAGATGAGGGCAAAAATCAAGTAACCCAAGCGGCGCATCAATGAGGTTCAAATTCAATAAGTAATGTTGTCATTTGTAATAGTCTGTCCACTCCTTTATCGTGCGAAATTGAGTGTATAGTTTGATTGCCAAACTCGGTAGGTTCGGTTGTAGGACCTGAGCCAGGGTGTAGGACCAAATCAAGTCTCCAAATATGTAGCCTCCAGTGGGAGTATACACTAGGTTCATTTTAAGACCTTAGCTCGGTTGTAGAGCCTAAAACCATTGGGGTTCGATTGTAAGACCTTAATGAAATTACACCTTTTAGATTAAGGCGTATTATTGCGGAAGCTTAGGGAGCAACTAGAATTATGGCTAAGTTCTAGAGGGGCGGGGGACCTTTTGAAATTCTTTTTGCCTACTTACATAATTTAACTAATTAAACTTTGTAAGCAAGAACACTTCGGCTTCCAAGCCTAAGTGGGTCCAATCACAAGACTAGCAAATTGTTTAAGTAATAAGCAACCTAGTCTAAACATGCATAAATAATCAAATGATTAAACAAATCAAGCTCCTAATCTATGCAACCTATATAGACTATGAGAATGGATCAATGAGCTCAATTCTGCACTACTTAGTGAAAGTACATCTTGTGTGTGGATGTGCCTATCTAGTGCCTAGCATACATTCCTATCAAGCATTTGTAATTAAACAATTAAACATACAATACTAAGTTAACAATGTGCTCAAAACAAACACAAACACAAGCATGTTTAGTGGTTCGACTTTGGGTCTACTCCACTCCCGGTTCAAGTACTCAACCCCATTGAGCACACCGGCATTCACTGTACGGAGGTTTTAAATAAGGTTCACCTCTCAACCTTTACATGGAGGTTTTAACCGTTCACCTTTCAACCATAATGGAGTTTTGGACAAGGGCTAAGTCTCAACCTGATGACGTTCACTCCCGTGTCGGAGGCTCCCCCTTGAAGACTTCGTTTAGGCCCGATAAACGAGCCAAGGAGTGCCAAATGCCCCTAGTCTTTAGGCCCGACTAACTTTCTAAGAAACGGCCAACGTCCCTAGATTTTAGGCTTAACTAACAAGCCAAGAATAGGCAAACGACCCTAGATCAAGTTTGACAAACAAACTCTACACTAAATTCCCACAAGGAAAAGAGTGGATGGACTCTTAACAATTTGACAACCTTACTTGTCGGATGAGCCCTTTGTTCAACTCCACTTTAGGTTGCTTGATCTTTGCTCTCTCATGCTTCAATCATCTCCCCTTTGCTCCCTCGATCGTATTGCCATTGTGTTGCTAATGCCTCAACTCCACTTGATCAAACACCATGTATATTATGCCTTTGAGATGCCCAAGGTGATAGGAAGGTAGGTTTAAGATCTCTAAAACTAATGGGAATGGGTTGCCTAGAATATCTCACCTACAAGGATCTCATCATAGAGCTTTGGATAGAAATATAACTATGAAGTTTGATCCAAACTCTAGAGATCAAAAGAGGGTGAAGGCTATCTTCTTCGTGAGCTTGGAATTCTCCATTCTTATGTTAAATCATAAGGAAGATACCTTAATATTTTAAAATATGTGCCTCAAATGGTCTTCAACACAGTAGTTTCAATCCTCTCATTTTCCTAAAAAATGACATAAGCCCTTTTATAAAGAAAATCCAAACAGACATATAACGGACATAAAACGGCTAGTTTTCGGACTGGGGTCCTCGATTGGTTGGGCGACTGGTCGAATTACAAGCCTGGGACTAAAACCTTGCTGTCTCAATTAGATCGGTCGCCGACCGGTCGGACAGACCAGCCGACCAGTCGAACTTAGGCCCATGGACACATAATTTTCAGTAGTTGTCCCAAATTGGTCATCTGCCGACCGGTCTTGGCATGATTTATGCTGTTTTATCATTAGTGTTTTGCAGCACTTCATGCAACCTTTTGGTCATCTTTTAGGTGATCTTTTGGGACACTCAAGGCCAATCTAAGATGATTAAGGATATGCCTAATGGTCACAGTCATCTAGAGGTTATAGTTTCGGATATGTTCAATGTTAAGGCTTCACCAAAATATCTCTTTTACCTGTTTCTTCTTCCTTAATGCGGCAGGTCCATCTTGAGTCTTCGGTCTTCATCTTCATTAAGCTTAACTGACACTAGACTCACTGACTTAAGTAATTGACAAATAAGGTGCACTAGTATGCCACAAAAAAGTGCACTAACACTTAACTCATGAGTGGAGTTTAAATTGAGGTTCGGTTGTAGGACCTTGCCTCGATTGTCAAGCCTAAATCCATTGAGGTTCAGTTGGAGGACCTTGACTCATGAGTGGAGTCTAAATTGATGTTCGGTTGTAGGACGTTGGCTTAGTTTTAGAGCCTAAATTGTCAAGTCTCCAAGGGGAGCCACAGACACAGGTGTGTATATGGTCCACCAACACGGGTGCGTATGTGTATGTTCGGTTGTAAGACCCGGTCCTTGAGTAGGATTGTAAGGTTAGTATGAATCTATTTAAAACTCATAGATTTTGAGGTGAACCTAATTTAAAACCCTCTAGTGAAATCTGGATTACTTAAGGGGTGATTACAACAAACGGGAGTGGAGTACACAAGTAGTCGAACCATTATACATCATTGTGTTTGTGATTGTATTTTGAGCACATTTTCATTCATGCATTGTCTATTTAATTATGAATTATATGAATGCTTGGATGATCTGTATGCTATGGACTTAGTAGGAAGATTCACATACTAGATGTATTTTCACTCTCTAAACTAGGTGCTTGATTAGTAACATCATTTGTAGTCTAGACATTGCACTTAGATTAGTTGCTTGATTAGTTAAATCATTTTATAATATATGTTCTTAGACTATTTTGCTTATTGGTTTATCATTTACTAGTCTTTGTGATTGGACCCACTTAGGCTTGGAAGTCGAATTATTTTTCCTTAGCTTAAATTGTTGAATAATTAAGTAGGCAAAAAGATTTTCAAAAAGGTCCTTATCCCCCCTTCTAGAACTTAGCCATAATTTTAGTAGCTCCACCAAGCTTCCACACGTATAACGTATGGGGTCGTGTTGGACCATTCATTGCGCAATTTCATTTAGAATCAGAGCAGGTTGCTCTTCAAGGACTTAACCGTCTAGAGTGAGATCCAATATTGGAGCTTTAGAATCATGTCTACCCAAGACAGGAGTGCCATTAACCGTCCACTACACTTTAATGGCTCCAACTATGCCTATTGAAAGGCTAGGATGCAGATTTTCTTACAATTCTTGGACCACTCTATTTGGGTAAGCACACAACGTGGATATTCCACACTCATGGAACAAGTGGTGGTTGATGGTAAAACCATTATCATTCCTAGAGATAATAAGAAGTGGAATGATAATGAGAGAGCTCAATACATGGCAATTGTTAAAGATCTCAATGTGATTTGCTGTGCGGTTTCCCCGGATGAATTTCAATGCATTCTCACATGCGTAACTGTAAAAGAAGCATGAGACATACTAGAGGTAACCCACGAGGGAACTAGCCTAGAAAGATGCTCGAAGTTTCATCTCTTAACCACTAAATTTGAAAATATTAAAATGGAAGAGTCTGAAACTTTTATGAAGTTTTACACACAACTGTCAGATATTTGTAACTCCATGTTTGCCTTAGAGAAAGGGTTCCGGATGGGTGTATATATAAAAAAAATACTTAGTTCCCTCACAGAGAGATTTAGCTCTAAGGTAGTAACCTTAGAAGAGTGTAGAGACATAGATAACATGAAAGTAAAAGAACTTTTAGATTCCCTACAAACTCATCAACTACACTTTAAAGCCCCCTCTAGGAAGAAGAACGTTGTCCTAAAATCTTCTTATAGGCCCCTACATAGGAAAATAATGGAAGAAGAAGAAGAAGATAACAACGATAAGGAAAACGAAGAAGAAAGGTTCAATTGTCAATTCAAACAATTCCTCAAAATGAATAGAGGGAAGAGTTGTGACAAGAAGGGCAAGAAGGATAAAAAATCAAAGGAAAATTCAAGTCCAAAACCATCCAATGTTACAAATGTGATGGATATGGTCATGTTTTCAATGAATGTCAAGAAAAGCCTAAAAGAAAAGGTAAGAAGGTTATGACAGCAACATGGGATGATACGGAGGAGTCTAAAAGTGAATCAAGTTATTCTTCTAGTGGTGATGACAAAATATTTATGAAAATTCTAATGGCCTCAACCACTACCTCTCTTCCCCTAATCTAAGAGAGGATCTCGACCATTATCCCTTCTAGGAGGAGTTCCTAACCCCTCTCCTCATGCTTATTTTATGAGGGTGTTGTGAAAATTAGGTTACCCTTAGACTAAACACTAGAAGAACTTAGTAAGGGTAGCTGAAATCTGAACACTATAGGTAAATCTGAGGATTTTAACCTCATTTAGTGTATTTAGGGGTATATCAGAGGATTCAAGTCTCATTAGCCCACCTTTGATAATTTAGCCCATGTTTCGATTGGTATCTTTTATTGCTAGGCTATCACCATACTTAGATTAACATAATCCTGCTAAATTTCATGTTTAATGTATGTTAATCTATACCTTGGTCATGTATGCTTTCATGTTTATCTAGAATAACCAATTATGCATGATCACCTATGCTTAGTTTGGGATATTTTCTTGTTGATCATGTTCCATGCATGCTCCTTGTTTTAATGTTCATGCATCGCTTATCTCTCTAGTTACCATATTTTTATAGTTAAATCTGAAGCACTCTAATCTCTATTTCCTTTACTTGATTGATGTATCATTAAGGGGAGAGATTGGTTTGTCAACTGCTGACAGAAAGGGGGAGAAAGATTAAGTCCCACTAAAACATATTTTGTGTTTTCTGTTACATGGGTTGATAGGTTATGGGGGAGCAATTTAAGAGGAGCATTTCTTAGTTACATGTCTTAGTGTAATTCGAGTTGTAATCTTTTTACTTGGCATATAATTTATTTGTTATTTTGGTAGTGTCATTGGTATGGACCATAACATAGTCTAGGTTAATTTTTCGTCATGTAATTGACAAAAGGGAAGATTGTTAGTGCACTTTTATGTGGCATACAAATGCACATTATTTGTCAATCATGTGTGTCCATGTGTTATAATGTTGATTGAGCCTTGGCAAGTTGAAAACCGAAGATTCGAGTGGACAAGAAGCATCAAGGAAGAAGAATAGGTAAAAGAGATGCCTTGGTGACCTTAGCCCTTAGATCCAAAACAACATAAATCCTCTAGATGACTTAAAAGAAATAGTAATACCCTTAGTCATCTTCATTAGCCTCAGATCATATAAAAAAACATGATAAGTTAGGCTAATGAAAGAGGTGCAAGCTGTTATAAACAAACTGGCCGAGACAACAATTTTCGATTGGTCTTCAATCCATCAAAGACTAGTTTCGATGGGACTTCGATCTATCGAAGGGTTGGGTTCAATCCATTGTAAATTTAGTCCAACAAACTTAAACTCTCTTGATAGTTTTACAATCCACCAAACAACTCTCTTCGATCCATCGAAGTTCGTATTTTGATCCCTCGAAGAAGGGTTTGATCCATTGAAAATGTCTAGCAACATTTCAAAACTCTCTAGACTATTTTTCAATCCATCGAAAGGTGTCTTCAATCCATCGAAGTATTGCGAATCTGTTCATTTTTTTACTGTTGGAGATTTATCTATAAAAGCGGGAGAGTTCGTATTTGGGCTTATGAGAGGGAATTTGAGGATTTAGAAATCACCATTCTTGAAGACCATTAAGAGCTCTAATCTTAGCCCATTGTAAGTCACTGTTCGCTCGCCTTAAGTGCAAGGCTGCGATGTAGTAATAAATCTCGGTAAGTCCGAGGTCGATCCACATGGAATTAGGTAAACCAATTCTAATTATTCCAACAACTTCAAATTCAATTGATTAAAGGATTCAAATTTGAAAACTAACTTAAAATAGTAACTTATAAAAATTTGTAATTAAATGAATCTAAGGCCTCAAGGATCCTCTTGTAGTAGCCCCATGTGAATTCATTCATCCAAGCATAAACTCAACTAGAATTGAAGTTCTATCTCTCTTCTAGTTGGAAGATTCAACTTTCAAACACAAACAATCCCCACTTAAGTTGAAGAATAAGATTCTAATCTTAATAAAGCACATATAATTTGAATATGTAGCCTTCGAAGTAACAACCATGCCAATGGACTATGGTATGCTCAGGGATTACTACAATTCAAATCTTAATCAAACCAAACATGATAATCTCAGAGAATTGCAAGGAACCCATGTTCGAAACACATGAACTCTCATAAAACATCCAAAAATACTAACTTTTATTCAAACTAGAACTTAAATCCAAACTTAAATAAAGCACTTGAATCAAAATAAATTCAACATGATAATTACCCACAAGCTTCCCCTTTTAGCCTTAGCTAAGAGGTTCTAGCCTAGCATTATCATGCTTCAACTAGAAACAATGAAAAATTAACTAAAAGCATGAAAAATCGAATTCAGGAGACTTGTAGACCCTCCATGACGATCTTCTTCACCTCCCATGAAGTCCTTGATCTTCTGTGACATCTTAGGAAGGATGTAGAGGTCCCCTTTTATCGCACAAATTCGCCTTTCATTTCAAAACTTCTGGAATTGCGTAACTCCTTATGCAGCTTACAAAGAAAGGTCCGATTGATCGAAACTTCCTCTGATTGATCCGACAATGGCCTTCGATGGATAGGAATTCGGCCGATTGATCGTAAAAGAGTCCAGAGAGTTATAATTTTCCACCGCCTATTCTAATTGATTAGACACCTCTCTTCGATTAATCGGAGATGTGCCGATTGATCAGAAATATGTCCAGAGAGTTATTCATAAATTCAGTTTTTCTGATAAGTTTGATAGGTGGTCTGATTGATCGGAGATCCATCGGAACATCCTCCGATTGATCGGGGACCTATCGGCAATCCATCGGAGCTTGCTGTTTCTTCATTCTTTTCTGCTTTCTCTTTAAACTTTCTTCGTTTGATTTCTTCCTTTCCTTGACTCTTCAATGACCCTTTTAAGTGTCCTTTAACATCCAGATGGTGAGGTCTCTTTCCTATTCCCTTTTGTTCTTTAATGTATTCAACATGACGTATTTAGCATCGAATTTGATGAAACCACTCTCTCCTTCCTATAACACAAAACACATATCAATTTAGCCTTTTAAACCTGTAAACCATGCATAATGTGTGATGAATTGGGGTTAGATAATGCATAATTCATAACTCAACAGTCACGATCCTTATGATTCATCACAAGCATGAAGCATTCGAAGCTTAAATGAGAATGATCTTGTCCCCTCTTAATCTCTAGGAGTTTAGGCACCTGAGGTGATTCTCTAACCTTGAACCAAATCCTACCCATAGGTTGTAGAGAATCCAACACCTCCTCACCTTGGGCATCTTAAAGAAGCATTAAATGCAAGGTAACTGATCTTAGAGTTGGAGCATTGGCAATGCATTGGCATCAGCGATCAGGGGAGCACAAGGGGAGCTTATTGAAGCATGGGAGAGTGGAGATCAAGCAACCTAAGCTATGCATCAACGGGGCTCAAATTCGACAAGTAAGTTTATCATTTGTAAGAGTTTGTCCACTCTCTTCTTGTGGGGAATTGAGTGTAGAGTTTGATTGCCAAAGTCGATAGGTTCAAGTTGTAGGGCCGAATCAAGTCTCCAAGTAGGGAGCCTCCAGTGGGAGTATACGCTAAGTTCGGTTGTAGGATCTTAGCTCGGTTGTAGAACCTTAGCTCAGTTGTAGAGCCTAAAACCATTGAGGTTTGGTTGTAGGACCTTAACTTATGAGTGAAGTCTAAATTGAGGTTTGGTTGTAGGACCTTGGATATGTTGTCAGACCTTGGATCGGTTGTCGAGCCTAAAACTATGGAGGTTCGGATGTAAGAATTTGACTCAAGAGTGGAGTCTAAATTGAAGTTTGATTGTAGGACTATGGCTCGGTTGTAAAGCCTAATTTGTCAAGTCTCCAAGGGGAGCCACTGACATGGGTGTATACGTGGTCCACCAACACGAGTGCGTACGTGTAGGTTTGGTTGTAGGACCCAGTCCTTAAGTAGGATTGTAAGGTTGGGATGAGCTTATTTAAAACTCCTAAGTTGTGAGGTGAACTTGATTTAAAACTCTCTTGTGAAATTTAGTGTACTCAAGGGGTAAGTACGACAACTAGGAGTGGAGTAGACAAGTAGTCGAACCACTATATATTGTTGTGTTTGTGATTGTATTTTGAGAACATTTTTATGTATGCATTGTTTATTTAATTATGAATTATATGAATGCTTGGATGATGTGTATGCTATGCACTTAATAGGAAAATTCACACACTAGATGTCTTTTCACTCTCTAGACTAGGTGCTTGATTAGTAACATCATTTGTTGTCTAGACATTGCACTTAGATTTGTTGCTTGATTAGTTAAATCATTTTATAATCTATGTGCTTAGACTAGTTTTCTTATTAGTTTATCATTTGCTACACTGTATGATTGGACCTAGTTAAGCTTGGAAGCCGAAGTGTTCTTGCTTACTTAGCTTAAATTGTAGAATAATTAAGTAGGCGAAAAAAATTGCAAAAACGTTCTAATCCACCCCCCCCCCCCCCCCCCAATTCTAGGACTTTTCCTTTGCTATAATTCTAGTAGCTCCGCCAAGCTTCCGCACGTATAGTGTAGAGTGTCGTGTTAGACCATCCGCTGCGCAACTTCAAGTTTTTCTCCACCTACTGCAACCATTCTGGACATTCCCGAGAACAATTCTTCAAGCTTCATGGCCTCCCTATTGTCCATGTAACAACTTCTGATGATACTGGACCCACTTCTAATACTTCTGGCATTGCTGCTTTGGATTCCTCCCACACAAAGACTGTTACTATGACTAGGGCAAATGTGATGGAGCTTCAGCACCTTAGATCTCTCCAGTCTTTGTCAGCTACACCTCTTGCCAGCTCCTCACAATCATATACTTATTCCTTTATTGTTATAACAAGTACTTGCATTCCATGCCCCCTCTGTCATGTGTTGAATTGTGCATACTTAGACCCTAATTCATCACACACTTACACTAATTAAACTGTTAAAAGACCTTACTTATAGGTGTATTTGTGTTTGTAGGAAAGAGAGAGACCTCATGATTTCAATGTTAATAGGACTACTTTGAAGCACCTTGAAGATCATTGGAAGAAGAGCCAAGAGGTGGAGGAAAGAAGAAAGGAAGAAAGAAAAGTGAAAAGAGAAAAGAGAAAACTATGAAGAAATTGTCTCCACGACCGATTGGACGACCGGTCGTTAGAAGCCTAAGACCGATCGCTCGACTGATCTAAAAATCAGAATTCAGAACTGCACTCGCTGGACAGTTTTTGGTGAGCCACGACCGGTCGATTGAGAATCCAAGACCTGTCAGCCGACTGGTCGAATATGTTTGAAAAATCATGAACTAAGTGTTGAACTCGCTAGACCAATTTTACTTGCATACGACCAGTTGGCTATGATCTAGAAATCTGATTTTTCAGTAAGTTCGTTGGACCTTGAGCCACGACCGGTCGGCAAGGGAGCCACGACCGGTCGGCAACCGACTTTTTGCTGCGAAAATGTCATGCGGTTCTCGAATCTTCCATGGCGGTGGGTGATTTTATCTATAAAAGGACACCTCCACACTCTTCCTAAATTATCCTAGAGGAGTCCTAGACGTGGAGAGGATCGAAGTAAAACTTTTACAACTTCGGTTTTAGAATTTTTCTCATTCTATTTTCATGTTTCTATAGTTTTTCTTTTGTTTTCTAGTTCAATCATGCCTCTAATTGGCTAGACCTCTTAACTACAGCTAGAGGCGAAGCTTGTAGCTATTCTTAATGCTTTGATTTAATTCAAGGTTTTGTTTTTCGATTTAATTGATGAACATGGTTTGAGTTAAGTTTGAATAAAGTTTTAAGTTTTAGTTCTTCTTTGATCTCTTGATGGCTCTAGTTCATGTGATGCTTAGAGGATCTAAACCTAGATTCTTACCTATTTTGCAAGTTCTAAACCTGAATAATTCAAATAATTGAATTCCTTGCACTTTAGAACTTGGTTGTTAATGAGGGATCTATTTTAAACCGAAGTTCTAATATTTTGTGTAAATCTGAGATGGTTGTTTACAATTAATATCAGTTTGATTGAAGCTCAAATCATGGTTTTACTTCTAGTCTAGTGACAGGATTTGAGGAAGACCATGGTTATGGTCTTAGCTTGTTGGGAAGATGATTGGCCTGTACAATTGAGTGCACCCAATACCTGAGCCTTATTGAGGGAATCATATCAATGAACAAGTACCTGTTTTAGATAAGTTATGATGAATTAACCCCTCCATATTCCAGTTGGATAGGATTGAATTTCGATTCCAGTTGTGTAATTAAAAGACCTAGTTGAATTTTGCATTATGAATGGTTATAAGTGGATCCTTAGTGCTCTAGTGCCTTTAGTATATTGATTTCACATTTTTAATTCATTGTTTTAAGTCAGTTATTCAAGTCAAATTTTTAAACTTAGTTTCTTAATCCAATCTCAATTTTAGATTATTTTGAGAAAATTTTGTAAATTCCTTTATAATCCCTAAGGACAATCTCGGTCGTACTAAGTTATTACTACATCACAGCCTTATACTTGGGGTTGGCAAAAATACTTTTAGCTCCGTTGTTGGGGATCTATATGGTGTTTCACAGAATTATTTGAGATAGTTTTTAATTAAGATTGTTTTAAGATAGGTTTAGGCTTAGTTTTGAGTCTTAAATTAAGTTTTCTTCTTAATTGAGAATACTAACTTAGTTTGTTTATTTTGTTTTTGCAGGATTCTAACCTAGGTCTTCAATTCTGGTTTTACCTTTCCAACCCCTTATTTTGATTTTAGAATTTTAGTTTCTCTTTTCTCGAAGTAGAAGTAGATTTTTTTTTGTTGGTTTGAGTGGTTCATGAAATTGCGTCGGGTAGTCTAACATAACACCCTACGCATACGCGTGCAGAAGCTTAAGGAGTAACTAGAATTATGGCTAAGTCCATGAGGGAGGTGATTAGGACCTTTTTTTTAAAATCTTTTCTCCTACTTAATAAATTTAGAAAATTAAACTGAGTAAGCGATTAACACTTCGACTTCCAAGCCTTAGTGGGTCCAATCAATAGACTAGCATATGATAAAAGCAATCAACATCCTAGTCTAAGCAAGCATTGATTAATAAATTATTAAACTATGAAAAACCTAATATATGCAAATCAAGTAGACTTAAATGAGGATGGATCAATAAAGCTCAAGTCTACTCAAGGAGTGAAAGTACATCTTGTGTGTGTGGATGTGCCTATCAAGTGCCTAGCATACATTCCTAACTAAGCATTCATAATTAACCAATTAAACATAATGCATAAAGAGAAATGTGCTCAAGTACAATCATAAAACTAAAGGATGTATAGTGGTTCGACTACTTATCTACTCCACTCCCGGTTCAAGTACTCAACCACTTTGAGCACACCGGCATTCACAAGGGAGTTTAAATATGGTTCCTCTCAACCAAGGTGTTTTAACTCAGATCCACCCAACCGGAGAGTTTACAGGTTCCTTCTAACTTACACGTTCACACCCGTGTTGGTGGCTCCCCATGGAGACTTTGTTTAGGCCTAACAAACGTGTCAAGGAATGGTTAACGTCCCTAAATTTAGGCCCGACAAACGAGCCAAGGAGTGCCGAACAACCCATAGTCTTTAGGCCGACAAGTAGGCCAAGGAACGGTTAACGTCCCTAGACTTTAGGCCGACAAACAGGCCAAGGATCGGCAAACGACCCTAGTTCGAGTTTGTTAAACAAACTCTACACTCAACTCCCACAAGGAATTGAGTGGATGGACTCCTAACAAGACAACCTTACTTGTTGGATTGAGCTCCTTTATAGCGCTGCTTTGGGTTGCTTCTTCTTGCTCTCCACTGCTTGAATTAGCTCCTCTTGTGCTCCCCCGATCTTTGATGCCGCTGCTTTGCCAATGCTTCAGCTCCAAGATAAACTACCTTGCATGTGATGCTCCATTGGAGATGCCCAAGGTGCTAGGGAATGGTGAATCCTCTACAAATGGTAGGAAATAGGTTTCGTTCAGGAATACACCTATTTGGACTCCTAGGTGGTGTTTAGACAAGGGATTTAACTATGATCAAGGTGTGTAAACCCTAGGAATCAAGAGGGAACTGAAAGTACGTCGGTAGTCTAACACGACACCTACGTATGAGCGAAAGCTTAAAGAGCAACTAGAATTATGGCTAAACCTATAGGAGGGGGGGTGATAAGGACCTTTTTGAAATTATTTTCGCCTACTTACATAATTCAACAAATTAAACTAAGTAAGCAAGAACACTTCGGCTTTCAAGCCTAAGTGGGTCCAATCACAAGACTAGCATATAGTTAAGCAATAAACAATCCTAGTATAAGCATGCATAGGTAAAGAAATGATTTAACTAATCAAGCTCCTAACCTATGCAACCTATGTAGACTTATGAGAATGGATCAATGAGCTCAAGTCTAAACACTTAGTGAAAGTACATCTTGTGTGTGGATGTGCCAATTTAGTGCCTAGCATACATTCTTATCAAGCATTCATAATTAAACAATTAAACATCCAATGCTAAGATATCAATGTGCTCAATACAATCACAAACACAAGCATGTATAGTGGTTCGACTTTGGGTCTACTCCACTCCCGGTTCAAGTACTCGACTCCTTTGAGCACATCGGCATTCACTATTGGAGGTTTTAAATGAGGTTCACCTCTCAACCTTTACACGGAGGTTTTATCGGTTTACCTCTCAACCATAATCGGAGTTTTGGACAAAGGGCTAACTCTCAACCCAAACGGAGTTTTGGACATAGGCTAACTCTCAACCGACGCACGTTCACTCCTGTGTCGGAGGCTCCCCCTTGGAGACTTCGTTTAGGCCCAGCTAACGGGACAAGGAACGGCTAACATCCCTAGATCGATTTTGACAAACAAACTCTAAATGGACTCTCAATAAAGACAACCTTACTTGTCGGATGAGCCCCTTTCGGTTTAGGCGTTTCCGAACAATTCGGGGCAATATGGCCACGTTGATCGCAACCGTAACATCGGACGGATGAAGTTTTGGATGATTTCCCTTTATGTTTATCACCCTCTTATCCTTCTTGTCATGGCTACTCCCTCTATCAAATTTGAGGAATCTCTTGAATCTTTTGTTAAGATCATCATCCTCATCATTGCTATCTTCGGACGACTCACTCTTAATTTTCTTTTGCCTATGTGAGTATCTATGTGAAGATTTCAAAGTGATGTCTTTCTCCTTAGAGGGGGCCCTAAAGTGTAGTTCATGAGTTTATAGGGAACCTATAAGTTCTTCTACTTTCATGTTATCTATGTTTCTACACTCTTCCAAGGTAACTACCTTGGTACTAAATCTTTCCGAGAGGGATCTAAGTATTTTTCTACATAACCTACGTTCCGGAACCCTTTCCCCTAAGGCAAACATGGAGTTGCAAATATTAAAAAGTTTAGTATAAAACTCCATGAACGTTTCAGTCTCTTCCATCCTAATGTTTTCAAGTTTGGTGGTTAAGAGCTGAAGCTTCGAGCATCTTATTATGTTAGTTCCCTCATGGGTTACTTCAAATATATCCCACGCTTCTTTTGCAGTTGCACATGTGAGAATGCGCTGAAATTCTTCCGGGGAAACACAATAGCAAATCGCATTGAGAGCTTTGGCATTTGCCACATATTGAGCTCTCTCATTGTCATTCCTTGTCTCATTATCTTTGGGAATGACAATGATCTTACAATCAACCTCCACTTGTTCAATGGGCAAGGAATATCCATTTAATGTTGCTAACCATACGGATGAGTCGATGGATTGGAGAAAAATCCTCATTCTACCCTTCCAATAGGCGTAGTTGGATTCGTCAAAGTATGGTGGATGGTTGACATTATTTTTATCTTGGTTAGACATGATGTTGGTGCTCCGGTATCGGATCTCACTCTAGACGGTTAAGTCCTTAAAGAGCAACCTGCTTTAATACCAATTGAAATTATGTCGGGTAGTCTAACATGACACCCTACTCATACGTGTGCGGAAGCTTAAGGAGCGAATAGAGTTATGGCTAAGTCCTAGAGGGGTGGTGATTAGGACTTTTTTTAAAATCTTTTCGCCTACTTAACAAATTTAGCAAATTAAACTGAGTAAGCGATTAACACTTCATCTTCCAAGCCTTAGTGGGTCCAATCAATAGACTAGCATATGATAAAAGCAATCACCATCCTAGTCCAAGAAAGCATAGATTAATAAATGATTAAACTAATGAAAAACCTAATCTATGCAACTCAAGTAGACTTAAATGAGGATGGATCAATAAAGCTCAAGTCTACTCAAGGCGTGAAAGTACATCTTGTTTGTGTGGATGTGCTTATCAAGTGCCTAACATACATTCCTAATTAAGCATTCATAATTAACCAATTAAACACAATGCAAAAAGAGAAATGTGGTCAAATACAACCACAAACACAAGAATGTATAATGGTTCGACTACTTGTCTACTCCACTCCTGGTTCAAGTACTCAACCACTTTGAGCACACCGGCATTCACTAGGGAGTTTAAATCTGGTTCCTCCCAACCAAGGTGTTTTAACTCGGATCCACCCAACCGGAGAGTTTATAGGTTCCTCCCAACCTACACGTTCACACCCATGTTGGTGGCTCCCCTTGAAGACTTTGTTTAGGCCCGAACAACGTGCCAAGGAACGGCTAACATCCCTAAATTTAGGCCCGGCAAACGAGCCAAGGAGTGCCGAACAACCCCTAGTCTTTAGGCCAACAAACAGGCCAAGAAACGGCTAACGTCCTAGACTTTAGGCCGACAAACAGGCCAAGGATCGGCAAACGACCCTAGTTCGAGTTTGTTAAACAAACTCTACACTCAACTCCCACAAGGAATTGAGTGGATGGACTCCTAACAAGACAACCTTACTTGCTGGATTATGCCCCTTTGTAGCGCCACTTTGGGTTAATTTTTCTTGCTCTCCTATGCTTGAATTGGCTCCCCTTGTGCTCCCCCAATCTTTTATGCCACTGCTTTGCCAAGGCTTCAGCTCCAAGATCAGCTACTTTGCATGTGATGCTCCATTGGAGATGCCCAAGGTGCTAGGGAATGGTGAATCCTCTACAAATGGTAAGAAATAGGTTTCCTAAAGGAATACACCTATTTGGATTCATAGGTGATGTTTATACAAGGGATTTAATTATGATCAAGGTGTGTAAACCCTAGGAATCAAGAGGGAACAAGTCCATTCTCATGATGTCATTGAATGGCCAAAGCTTGTGATGAAAACACAAGTAGAATGGCTTCCTATGGGTTTGGGATAGAGCCTCTGATGGTCTCTAGCAATGGTGGCTTCTATCTCCTCAAAATCCACTCTGTTAATCCTAAAAACAAAACCCCCGCTTTTATAAAGTTTCTCCCAATAGTCAAATAATGGGCAGATTCGCACAGGGTCGAGCGCTTGGAATCTGGTCCAATAAAAAATTTAAACCTTGGACAAAAATTGAGTTGGTCTGGCGCCTGGTGAAGGTGTGGTCGGGCTCCCGATGACCATAATTTTTACTGGTCAGGCACCCGGTGCTCACTTTGGTCGAGCGCCCGGAATTCAGTCCTGAATGGTTCTTGTGCTGCTGAACAATTTTTACATTGGTCGGGCGCCGGACATGTTGTGGTCAGGCGCCCGATGACCATTGGACTTTCAGGCCAACTCACTTGGACAGATTCCCCTCTGGTCGGGCGCCCGGTGGACACTAGTTCGGGCACCCGGCCAGGCATGATTTTCTACTGTTTTGCAACAGATCATTCAACCTCATGGCTGTTCTTTCGGTGATCTTTTGGAACACCTAAGGCCAATCTAAGGTGACTAATGGTATGCCTATTGGGTCATGGTCATCTAGAGGTTCATGGTTTTGGGTAGGTACTAGGTTAAGGCTCACCAAGGCATCAGTTTTACTGTTTCTTCCTTCTTGGTGCAGCTGGTCCATCTTGAGTCTTCGGTCTTCGTCTTCATTAAGTTCAACCGACACTAGACTCACTGGCCTAAGTAATTGACAAACAAGGTGCAGTAGTATGCCACAGAAAAGTGCAATGACGGTTCATATCCCATTGGGTTCGTGATCACACTCAACGGTTGCTAAGTAAAGGAGGACTTGTTGAAGGATTAACGAAAGAAACTTGTACTAGGAAATGTCTAAATTTTTGTAATTCATCTAGAGATATGGATGAGAATCAACAAAATCAAAGGGTTAATCAACATCAAAATCGAAGGGCTAATCAACATCAAAATCAAGCCCAAAACCAATTGAAGTAGGTGAAAACGAAGTGGGTAATGCTCATCCACTTAGAACACTACATGATTATTTACAACCCACTAGGACGAGCACTCCATCCTTCATGATCTTCCCTCACAATGCGGGAAATATTGATTTTAAACTGAGAGTGATCCAACTTCTTCCAAAATTTCACAGACTTGACTCAGAAAGTGTGTTCGCTCCCCTCAAGTGCAAGGCTGCGATGTAGTAATGACTCGGTGAGACCAAGGTCGATCCATAGGGAAAGAGGTAAATGAATTCAAACTATTCTAATAACTTGAGTCTTAGAAGTTAAGAAATTCAGTTTTTAAGAATAAAAACAGTAAACTAAGTAGATAAAAACTAATAATTGAAAGAGACTAGAGCATCAAGGATGCTCTTCTAGTCTTAACCATGCTCAATCTAATGATTCAATTCTATCACAACTGGAATCGGAGTTCTATCTCTATCCAGCCAGGAGATATAATAATCAAAGCACATAAATAATTTAAAATAGATGGGTGTTTACTAAATTGGTTCCCTCAATTAAGCTTAGGCCTTAGGCACACTCAATTGTATAGCCCAAGCCTCTTTCTAATCTAGTTGAGATCACAACCATAGCTTTCATCAAATCCTGTTGCTAGATTCGACTACGACCAATGATTTAAACTCTAATTAAACAAACTTCAATAAGCAACAAACATATTTCAGATTCTACAAAAGATACATGAACTATCTATCATAGGTTCTAATAGAGATCCAACAATTTTAATCCATGGAGAACTAGAAGCATTCACCGTATCTGGAAATCATGGTAAATCAAGGGCTTCCATCCATAAAAAAAACTCATATACCAATCTGATTAATCTCAAAATTCCAACAAGAAATCATGTACTTGGCACACAAACTCCCTGAATTATCTAAAACTATCAACTTTATTCAAATCATAATGAATCATTGAAACATTAAACCATAATTCGAAATCAATGTATCAAAGCATGATTAAAAACTAAGAAGATTCACCTCTCAGCTCTAGCTGAGAGTTAACTAAAAGAAAGCATAAAAACAAACTAGAACTAGGAGTAGAAGAAGAAGAAGAAGTTGTAGGAGGCTAGGCTAGGAAGCCTCCTAGGTCTTGATCTCTTTGCTCCCCACGTTACTAGATACCTTAGGAAGAGAGTGGAGGTGGCCTTTTATAAGAGAAATTCTGCACCGACTTGGAAACTTCAAAAATCTGCATAATTATTTTGCACTTGGGTAGACAGTTTCGATTTATCGGACTTATCTTTGATGTATCGGAGCACCCCTTTTCGATGGATCGGAATTCCTCCGATTGATCGGAAATCTATCCAGAGACTTATTAAAAAATCTATTTTTTTCCGATAGGACTCCGATGGATTGGAGTTAATTCCGATAGGACTCCGATGGATCGGAATTCAGTCCAGCATTAAATTAGGGCCATTTTCTGAACTTTTTGTATCTTACTTTTCTGACCTTGCAGCTATGCACATTGCTTTTTCTAGATAATTTAGGACTTTTAACATGATTTCTTCATGGTTTTTCTTCTCTTCTTTGGCTCATTAAAGCTTGCTCTTCTAATCACTCAAAATCCTCTAAATTAGCATTAAATCCATGACATCTCTCTCGTTTACCTACAAACACAAAAGAAAGCATAAGTCCTTAACTTTAATAGCTTAAACTATACAATTATGCTATGAATAGGGGTTAGAACATGTATAATTCGAGGCTCAACACCCCCCCCCCCCCCCCCCCCCCCAACTAGCATTTTACTAGTCCCGAGCAAAACATGCGTAAAAATAAATCCAATATTCCAACATCCAACCCTCTCTCAGAAACGATGCTTCTATAAACTCCAAGACATACAAGTGCAAAATTCAAAGAAAATTGATGATAGAAGTTGAAATCTTAAACTCCTTAAACATAATAAGTGTTTCTCATAGAATCCCCATCGATTGATTGATAAATAGAAGAATCCAAACAAGTATAATATAGTGTGCATAATGAATGTTCATCTCATGGATTTCCAGGATTACCTTCTTCACAGACCAACGAAACTAAAGATCTAAAAGTGTACAGTTCAACCACATGACTATGATAAGAATTTACCTTACCATTCCTTTGACGGCTTTCACACTACTTCCCATTTCCATCTTAGGTTATGGGTAGACCTTCCCCTGGTTAGTAATAGGTAGCCCTTTTCGAAATTTATTAACAAATATTCAATAATAAGCATACTTTTTTTTTCCTTTTCTTAAACACATTAGATATGATTTTTAAAAATCCATATCTTTCGTTCTTTTCACTTATTTTCTCATAAACATGGATGGACAAAGGTCCCCGGCTTGGTTCCTCAACACCTTAAGTCTTAATCTAACCAATCTACAAATCTACATAATCCATTTAAGCCATGAGAACCGTGTAATGTGAACTAGACTCAAAAGTGTTCAAACTTTCTATCAATCACATAAATAGGGGAATTTATATAGAAAATTATCATATTATAGGTAATTCAAGGCTTTCAAAATCAATCAATTCATCTCTCTTTCTTTTATGCTAATAACATCCCAAGTGCATAGAAACAAAGTTTTTCAAAAGAGTTTTAAATTAAGAAAAATAAATTTTTTTCTACATAATTGCTCGAAATGTCACAAAAACTAGCTAGATTCATCTTAGGAATCTCACCCCCAACGAAAATCTTACATTATCCTTAATGAAATAAGATATGCAATACGCAAAACATGAGAGCAATGGCATAAAACAAAGGAAAGTGAGAACGAGAGTACCTAAGGTAACAAGTTGATCAATTCTACCATCTTCCATTGTCTCTGTGAGACTTATTCAATCCTAAATGCAGATAAATAAATCCTATCCTACCTACCTAACCATTATTTAGTCCGATCGACTACATGATCAAATTTGAGTAGGATCTTCATGAATTTTAATAAGTTTCTCATGAGGACCATCCAAAGTCCGGCTCGATAGTCGACATGGGTGCTTTGCATCATTGAAGTCCAATATTTATGTGCACCACATGCATGAAAGGAGGAGATAAGAGCATAAAAAAGATATCTCCTCGAATTCTGGACTATATTGAGCCTCCAATTTATACATTTGCCGACCCATTACATCACATTATATGTATGGTTTTCATGTTTAAAGACTAATCTACTGCATGTTTTTTGTGATTGTAGGAATGAGAGGGAGATTTCACCAATTCATGGTTAAAAGAGTCACTTTATATGCATTGAAGATCAAAGAACTAAGTGCCAAAGGATGGGAGAAAGAAGCAAGAGAGATATGGAAGAAAGAAGGAAGAAGTGTAACACTCTACACTGAAGATCGGTCATCCGACCGGTCTGCAATTCAACAAAGACCCCCCATTACTGTATATATCATTGGACCAAGATAGACTGCTCGGCAGACCAGTCGCACCTCACTCATACCGGTCATCAGACCGGTCAAGCACTCAACAGAGAGGGGGAGGAAATTCCAAAAAGTCACTGGACTGATTTTCACGTTTTACTACCGGTCGGCTGCGTAACAGAGCTTGTCCTACAAGCTCCGATTTTCTCTATGCAGCTCCGTGATTCCTTGCGCAATCTGGAATCTTCCACACTATTCTATAAAAGGGCACCTAGGGCTTCATCTAAAAGCATCTTGGAAGAGATTGGAGGTCGTGGGAAGTGAAGGAGAGCATCGTGGAGTGTCCACAACTCTGTCGATTCCGATTTTTCTAGTTTTTCATGCTTTTATTTAGTTTTTTTTTTTCGATTTTAGTTGTAGTATGACAATGCTCGGCTAGAACCTTTCAGCTAAGGCTGAGAGGTGAATCTTGTAGCCAATTCCATGTTTAATTCAGTTTAGTTCAAGTACTTTCACTTTAAGTTTGGATTTTGAATATTCTAATTCAAATAAAGTTGATATTTTTAGAAGTTTTAGGAGACTTCATGTGCTCCGGACATGGATTCCTTGCAATTCTCTGAGATTATCATATTTGACTTGATTAGATTCGAATTATAGTAACCCTTGAGCATGCCATAGTCTAAAGGCATGGTTGTTACTTCGAAGGCTACAATTTTGAATGCTATGTGATTGATTAGAACTAGAACTTGGAAGTTCAACTTAAGTGAGATTGAATGTGTTTCAATGCTTTATCTTCCAACTAGATGAGAGATAGAACTTTGAATCTATTTGTGTTTTATGCTTGGATTGATTGGATTGACATGGGATTGCTACAAGTGAATCTTTGAAAGCCTTAGTTCTTTTAAATTACCGATTCGTCTAAGTTATTGTTTTAAGTTAGTTCTCTTAATTGAAAACTCCAAATTGTTCCAATTCAAGTTGCTGGAATAGTTTAGAATTGGTTTTCTAATTCCTTGTAGATTGACTTCGGTCTTATCGAGATTATTACTACATCGCAGCCTTGCACTTGAGGCGAGCGAACAAGTTTTTGGCGCCGTTGCTGGGGATTTTAAACAAATGGTTCTAGATTGTTTTAGTGGCTGTAGAAGTAGAAGTTGATAGTTTTTTTTTTATTTCCTAGGACTAACAAGTTGTTTTGTTTTGTAGGAATTCTTCCATAGTTCAAGCGAATCGAGTAATATCCTTTTAACTTAGTGCTTTTTACAGATTTTTTTATTTTCAAGTTTTTGTTAAATTCTGTTTAGGACTTATGATTAGTTTAGATCTTAGTTGTGTGGTTTATGTCCCATTAGAAATGTGACCACACCAATCGTCTCAAATCCGAAGGTGGTCTAGTTGGACCATGATCAGTCCATAGACGAGTCTGAAAATACCAAGAGCTTTATGATAGTTTGGGAATTATGGATAAAAAACCTTTAAGGAATCCCCCCTACTTCAACGACAAATGCAAATCAAGAGGGAGTAGGAGAGAATGAGGTACACAATGTTCCTCCAATGAGATCTTTACTGGACTACCTACAACCGGCCCGTACAACTACACCCTCATGCGTGGTCTTACCACCAATCGGGGGAAACATTGATATAAAGCCGGGTGTAATTCAACTCCTACCAAAGTTCCATGGGCTAAACTTTGAGATTACATACTTACACTTAAAGGAATTTAAAGAATTGGTGGCTACTTTATAATATGCGAATGTCTCAGAAGATGCCATTAAACTTAAACTTTTTCCCTTTTCATTGAAAGAAAGAGCCAAGAGTTGACTCCACTCTCTTAGACCATACTCAATAGGGTCATGGAATGAGATGACTCGGGAATTCTTGAAAAATTTCTTCCCAACTCATAAAACAAATACCCTTCGAAGAGCTATAATGAACTTTTCAATTAAAGAGAATGAATCATTCTTCCAATATTGGGAAAGGTTTAAGGACCTCCTACTTTCTTGCCCACATCATGGCTACGAAAGTTGGCGAATCATAAACTTCTTCAATGATGGATTAAGTTCCAATATGCGCCAATTTGTAGAGATGGTGTGCAATGGCGAGTTTATCAGCAAAAATCCAAATGAAGCTTGGAGTTATTTGGATATGTTGGCCGAGAATGCCCAATCATGGCATACCTCAAACAAATCTAATAACCTCAAGCCTCCTCAACAAAAAGAGAAAGGAGGGATTTACATCCTTAAGGAGCAGGATGATGTGAATGCAAGGCTAGCCAACCTCACAAGGAAAGTCGAGGCCATGGAACTTAACAAGAGTGAAGTTACAAAGCCCACTGAAGCTATTGAGAACATATGTGAAATTTGTGCCACTAATATACACGCTACGCAAGATTGTCCTACAATTCCTACGTTTCAAGAGGTGATACAAGAACAAGCAAATGCCATATATTGATATCAATGGCCTTTTAATGGATTGGTAGGTAACACGTACAACTCTACTTGGAAGAACCACCCAGATTTCAGTTTGAAGAATGCTCCCACGGGCAATCCTACCAACTCTTAAGGAGGGCCACCCATGTAAAATATGGCCCCACCTCAATTCTCATTGGAGGATACTTTAAAGGCGTTTATGTAAGGGCAAATGCAAATAAACCAAATGAACCAACAAACGTTCCAAGAGCTTAAAGTCTCGGTTGATAAGATTAAGGGACGCTTGAATGCTAGGGAAGGGACCTTTCCGGCCGAACCTCAGCCCAATCCAAAGCAAGTACATGAAGTGAGCATCCCTAATCTCCCCAACCAACATGTAGAGCAAGCCAAATCCGTCACCACTCTTAGAAGTGGTAAGCAAATTGATAAATCTATTCCGATGAAGGCCAACAAGCCTAATGATCCGGTAAATTCTGAGGATGAGGACAGATCTAACTCAGCCCCACAAGAAACGGAACACATTTATAAGCCCGTAGCACCATTCCCTTCGAGATTGGTTGCTCCAAAATCTCTTCCAAACTCTCATGACATTTTAGAGATTTTCAGGCAAGTCAAGATAAACATTCCATTGCTTGATGTCATTAAACAAATCCCTTCTTATACTAAGTTTCTAAAGAACCTATGCACAACCAAACGCAAATATAATGTGCAGCAAAAGGCCTTTTTAAATGAGCAAGTGAGTGCCATTCTCAATCAAAAGACCCCCCAAAATTCAAGGATCCCAGTAGTCCCACAATATTATGCATCATTGTGACTACCGGATTGAACATGCATTGCTAGACTTAGAGGCAAGCGTAAATTTAATCCCATACTTGGTATATGAGCAACTGGGCCTTGGTGAACTAAAACCCACCAAAACTACGTTGTAACTTGCTGATAGATCCATCCGTGTACCGAGAGGGATAGTTGAGGATGTATTGGTCCAATTCGATAAATTCTACTACCCGGTGGATTTCAACGTTTTGGACACACAACCGGTTATAGATACTAGCACTCACATATCGGTGATTTTAGGCCGCTCATTCCTGGCTACATTAAACACAATTATCAATTGCCAGAATGGGTTAGTGCAATTGACCTTTGGAAACATGACATTGGAGGTGAATGTGTTCCATTTGGGCAAAAGGCATAGGGATGATGATGATGAGCTCTTCGAGGTAAACATGCTCGAATCTTTTGAAGAAGAAGAGCTCCTCCAACATGAACCACTAGAAAGCTTGGAGACATGCTTGGCACATTTCGAGGATTCCAAAGACCCCATTATTAGTGAAATTGTGCAAACATTGAATATTGAGAAACTAGTACTTGGTACTAGCTGGTGGAGGCCCCATTTTGAAAGATTGCCACCAACTACATCAAGGCCTCTACCGTCTAACATCAAACCACCAAAACTTGACCTTAAACCATTACCATCCAAGCTGAAATATGTATATTTGGGTCAAGAAGAAACATTCCCGGTAGTCATCGCCTCTCAGCTAGGAAAAGACGAAAAGCTCAAGTTGATTAAGCTACTCAAAGAACATAGGGGAGCCATAGGATGGACAATCGCGGACCTCAAAGGGATAGATGCTTCGGTATGTACTCACCGTATACACCTCGAAGACAACGCAAA
The DNA here is from genome assembly GCA_003013855.2 of Liriodendron chinense. Taxonomy (NCBI): domain Eukaryota; kingdom Viridiplantae; phylum Streptophyta; class Magnoliopsida; order Magnoliales; family Magnoliaceae; genus Liriodendron; species Liriodendron chinense. The sequence goes on along the minus strand of ML058445.1, from coordinate 2,826,314 downwards.
AATGACTAGACAACCTCAAAGAAGGTTAAATCCAAATATGATGGAGGTTGTCAAACCTGAGGTGTTAAGCTACTAGATGTGGGTATCATATACCCTATCTCGGATAGCCAATGGGTGAGTCCTACCCAAGTTATCCCTAAGAAGTCTGGTATTACCATCGTAGAAAACGCCAATAATGAGCTTATACCGACTAGAGTGACCACCTGTTGGCGAATGTGCATCGATTATCGGAAGCTAAACACGGTCACTAGGAAGGACCACTTCCCTCTCCTATTCATGGATCAAATTTTGGAGAGGTTAGCGGGTCACTCCTATTATTGCCTCCTAGATGGCTATTTTAGTTACAACCAAATTGAGATAGCCCAGGAAGACTAAGAGAAGACCACCTTTACATGCCCGTTTGGCACCTTCGCATACTGAAGAATGTCATTCGGGCTATGTAATGCACCCACTACATTCCGACGATGCATGTCGAGTATTTTCTCAAACATGGTGGGTGAGTTTCTTGAGGTATTCATGGATGATTTCTCTATTTTCGGTTGTACTTTCGAGGAGTTCCTAAATCACTTGAAGTTGGTCTTGACAAAGTGCGAGGAGAAGAACCTTGTCTTAAACTGGGAAAAGTGTCATTTCATGTTACACAGAGGAAAACTCCTTGGACATATCATCTCGTCCAATGGAATAGTAGTAGACCGGGCCAAAATAGATATAATTTCCAATCTACCACCACCCAAAAGCATACGCGATGTGCGGTCCTTCCTTGGACACGCCGGCTTTTATAGAAGGTTCATAAAGGATTTCAGCCATATCTCTAGGCCCTTATGTAACCTTCTCCAAAAGGAGAACCAATTTGAGTGGAGTGTCGAATGTCAATTAGCTTTTTCAAAGCTAAAAGACATGTTAACAACTGCTCCTATCATGCAACCACCGGATTGATCCGTCCCTTTTAAGTTGATGCGTGATGCGAGCGATTATGCTATTGGGGCGGTGCTAGGCTAAAAAAAAGGATAAGAAACCCCACATTATCTACTATGAGAGTGTTGAGTGCTTAAATGTGTATATTCTAACCCCATGTTATCACTAACTATGCTTGAAATACATGATTAAAGACCCAACTAATCATGGTTTTGTGGTTATAGGATAAGAGGAAAGATTCATCAATTAGAGGCTTAAAGAAGCTATTCGCAAGCATTGAAGACCAAAGGACTAAGCAGGAAAGGATGGAAGAAAGAAGCAAAGGAGAGAAGAAAGGATGCAGAAGAAAGCACTGAAGACCGGTCGTCCGACCGGTCGTCTATAGCCCAGGACCGATCGTCCGACCGGTCTGATCACTCAACAGAGGAGCCCTGCGACCAAGACTCACTGGACCCATGAGGACCGGTCATGCGACCGGTCGTCCACTGCTCAGACCGGTCCTGCGACCGATCCTTAAATTAAAATCCTGAACTCTGAAATTATGAAAACTCTCTGGACGTTTTTTACGTTTTTGAGACCGGTCGTGCGACCAGTCGTCTGCGTAACTGTGCGTGTTCTACAAGCTCTGATTTTCTCTGTGCAGTCCGGGAATTCGTGCGCAATCTCGAACTTTTCGCACTATGATATAAAAGGAGACTTAGGGCTTCTTCCTAAGGCATCCTAGAACAGATTGAGCACGGTGGGAGACGGTGGAAGTCGGATTTGGAGTTCTACAACTCCTCCTAGTTTATTTTTCTAGTTTCATGCTTTGTTTAGTTGCTTTCATGTTTCCTTGGATCATAAATGGCTAAACCTCTAAGCTAGGGCTAAGAGGTGAAGCTTGTAGTGAATCTAAGATGTTTCAATTCGTTGGATTTGGTTTCAAGTTAGATTATTAGTGAAGAACAATGGTTTGAAGTTTAAATAAAGTTCAAAGTAGTTTTTCTTAGGTCTTATGATGGCTCATGGATGTTTAGAAGAATTGTTTGTGTTCTTAACTATTTTGAGATAGTTTAGACCTGTATGATCCAAGGAATTGGATTCAATACGCTCTAGACCTATGATCTACATGTGGGAGCTTCTTACCAAAGGTCTATTTTTCTGAAAATTCTGAAGTATGTGAAATTGTGTATTTGATTTGGATCAAGCTCAAATCATGATCTAGTTTTATCTTGTGACAGGATTTAATGATGATTATGGTTATGATCTTAACCTATTGAAATTGAGACTGACCTATGCAATTGAGTGTGCTCAAGTCCTAGCTTGAATTGAGAGAATCATGTACATGAATCATGCATATAACAGATTGATTGTTTTAACTGCTTATCATCCGACTAGATAGAACTTAATTTCGATTCTAGTTGAGAAAGTGAGAAACCACTGCGAGCTGAGCATCAAGGATTGCTACAAGTGGATCCTTGAACCCTAGTGCCTTTATTAATTGATTATCTCAGTTTAGTTCAATAGCATCTATCTACATCAATCTTCTACGAATTTGTTAGTTAGCTCTTCAATAGAAACTATTAGATGTATTTTGTGAATCCCTACATAAGTCCCTGTGGATCGACCTCGGTCTTACCGAGATTATTACTACATCACAACCCTACACTTGGGGAAGCGAACAGAGAGTAGGACCTTGAATCCCGCCCAAGTCAATTACTCGACTACGGAGAAGGAGCTCCTAGCCGTCATTTTGTCCTTGGACAAATTCAGACCTTACTTAATAGGATCCAAGGTCATTGTTTACAAGGATCATGCAGCGCTAAAGCACCTTCTTTCTAAGAAGGATGCCAAGCCCCGTTTGCTTAGATGGATCCTACTCCTTCAAGAATTCGATTTGGAGATCAAGGACAAGAAGGGAGTAGAGAATGTGGTGGCGGATCATCTATCCCGTCTAATTCTACCCAATTTCATTGACAAGTCACCTATTGAGGACTCATTCCCTAATGAGAAACTCTTTATTGCTATGCATACACCATGTACACTGACATAGCCAATTATCTTTCTAAAGGTGCGATGCCGATTCATTGGACTGCGTAAAATAAATGAAAATTTCTAAGGGAAGTGCACAGATTTTTCTAGGATGAACCTTTACTTTTTAAATATTGCCCAAATCAAAATATTAGGAGATGTGTCCCTAATGATGAACATAATTCTATCATCTCCTTTTGCCATGATCAAGCTTGTGGGGGTCATTTTTCCGCCAAGAAAACCACTACTAAAATTTTGCAGTGTGGTTTTTATTAGCCCACTCTATTTATGGACACCCACGAGTTTTGCAAAGCATGCGAGCGTTGCCAAAAGCTAGGAGGATTGTCCCGTTGAAATATGATGCCTCTTACCCCAGTTCAACATCTTGAAGTCTTTGACTGTTGGGGCATTGATTTCATGGGATCATTCTCCTCATCTTTTGGACATGTCTATATATTGCTCGCCGTAGACTATGTGTCCAAGTGGATAGAGGCTATTCCATGTAAAACTAATGATCATCGTACAGTTCTCAAATTCCTTAAAGAAAACATCTTATCCAGATTTGGAACACCACGAGCCATCATTAGTTATGGCGGTTCTCACTTTTGCAATAGGCCTTTTGAAGCCTTAATGAAGAAATATGGCATTAAACATAAGGTGAGTACCCTATACCACCCACAAACAAGTGGGCAAGCTGAAATTTTCAATCAGGAAATCAAATAAACTTTGGAAAAGACGGTGATGCCGGATCGCAAAGATTGGTCATTAAGATTAAACGATGCTCTTTAGGTTCATCGTACCGCTTACAAGACCCCCATTAGAATGTCCTCCTATAGACTTGTCTATGGAAAAGCTTGTCACTTATCCATAGAGATTGAACACAAAGCCTATTGGGCAATTCGGGCATTAAATTTTGACATTAACAAGGTTAGCTCACTTCGCAAACTCCAACTTAATGAGCTTGATGAGATCCGGAACGATGCTTATGAGAACTTAAGGATTTACAAGAGTAGGATGAAAGTATTCAATGACAAGTATATCTTCAGGAAATCTTTCCAAGAAGGTCAAAAAGTGCTCTTGTACAATTCTCGACTTCATTTTTTTTGAAAAAATTACGATCTCAATGGACCGGCTTGTTGAGCTCCTAAATGTGCACATTCTAACCCCATTTCATTACTAACAATGCTTGAAATAAGTGATTAAAGACCCAACTAATGCATGGTTTTGTGATTGTAGGAGTGAAAGAGAGAAGTCATCAAATGAGGGCTAAGATAGGCTATTTGCACACCTTGAAGATCAAAGGAATGAAGGACTAAAGGTGGAGCAAAAGCACATTGTAGATGAAGGAGGGGAAGCTGAAGATTTCAGCCAAGTTCACAACCACCGACCGGCCGGTCCGGCCGGTGCCCTCCAGAAAGAGAAAAATCTCTGGACACATTTTTATGAAGGCTGACCGACCGGCAGAACAGACTGGCCAACTGACCGGCTGAAGGGTCGGCCTATCCATTGCAATGTTCAGAAAACTCAGCAGATTGAAGCATGTCCACCGGCCGACCGGCCGACCGGTCGGCTGGTGGGTCGGACTGTATAAAAAGCACTCAAGTTAAAATTTCAATTGCAAGCACTTTGTCCGACCGGCCGAACAGGGGGTCCGACCGGTCGGCTGCGTAAGAAAACTGCTTCTGCGAGCTCCGAAAATCTCTGCGCAAAACGCAAATCTGGGGGATTTCTCGAAGTTTCTTCACACATAGGGTTCCAAAGCTATAAAAGGACTCCTCCACTACGTTCCTAAGGTATCCTAGAAGAGATTGAGCACGGTGGGAGACGGCGGAAGTCAGATTCGGAGCTCTACAACTCCTCTTAGTTTGTTTTTCTAGTTTTATGCTTTGTTTAGTTGTTTTCATGTTTCCTTAGATCATGAATGGCTAAACTTCTTAGCTAGGGCTAAGAGGTGAAGCTTGTAGTGAATCTAAGATGTTTCAATTCGTTTAATTTGGTTTCAAGTTGGATTATTAGTGAAGAACAATGGTTTGAAGTTTAAATAAAGTTCTAAGTAGTTTTTCTTAATCTTATGGTGGCTCGTGGATTTTTAGAAGAATTGCTTGAGTTCTTAATTGTTTTGAGCTAGTCTAGACCTGTATGATCCAAGGAATTAGATTCAATACGCTCTAGATCTATGATCTTCATGTGGGAGCTTCACACTAAAAGTCTATTTTTCTGAAATTTCTGGATTATGTGAGATTGTGTATGTAATTTGGATCAAGTTCAAATCATGATCTAATTTTGCTTAGTGATAGAGTTTAATGATGATTATGGTTGTGATCTTAACCTATTGGAATTAGGATTGACCTATGCAATTGAGTGTGCTCAAGTCTTAGCTTGAATTGAGAGAATTATGTGCATGATTCACACATATGACAGATTGTTTGATTAACTGCTCTATCATCCGACTAGATAGAACTTAATTTCGATTCTAGTTGAGAAAGTGAGAAACCACAACGAATTGAGCATCAAGGATTGCTACAAGTGGATCCTTGAACCCCTAGTGCCTTTTTATTAATTAATTATCTCAGTTTAGTTCAAAGCATCTATCTACATCAATTTCCTAAAATCTGTTTAGTTAGTTCTTAAGTAGAAACCATTGGAAGTGTTTTTGTGAATTCCTACACGTGTCCTGTGGATCGACCTCGGTCTTACCGAGATTATTACTACATCGCAACCCTAAGCGAACAAGTTTTTGGCGCCGTTGCCGAGGACTTTGACGGTTTTAACAGAATTTCTGAAGATAGTTTTATTGAAATTTTTACGAATAGTACTAACTTAGTTTGTTTTATTTTAATTTTTTTCTTTTGCAGGGATTTTAGGAAGTTGAAGAAGAAGTTAAGGATCATAAGTTCTCAAATCAGGTTTTATCTTTCTAACCTTACTCTTCTTCTTCCCCTATTCATTCCTATCATATTCATCTCTTGTAGAGTGGGTGGAGACTCTTTTTTGGATCTCTGATAGGTTGGCCTTATGCCGCCTTGATTCCTATTGGTCGGCATTGCCGTCTTGGATCACCTTGTGCTCAGAGATTTCTCTTCTCACTTCTATTCCTCTTTCTTCTTTTTTTGCACTTTTCTCAAAAGATTCAAAGAGTGGGTGGGGAGTTCTCTGAACCCCTATTGACTAGGAGAAATCGGTCTCTATTCTTCCTTCTGGCTCAGCCATTGCAAGACACCTTGTGCTTCGGTCTTAGAGAGGAGTAAAGGAAGGAAGGAAGAATTCTTCTTTCTTGTTTTATTCTTTTAGGATTTGCATGCCACATTGGGCTCGGGATTTTAATAACCGACTCATTAGTGAAGGGTGAATAGTTGAAGGAATTGATATAGAGCCACGTGCTAAGAGACATTTAAATTTTCTAATTTTGTCTGAAAGTATGGTTGCAAATCAACCCAACCCTATAGCTAATCAAAATCTGAGCCAAAACCAAACCGAAACGTTAGAGAATGTGGTTGAGAATGTTCCCCCGACCCAGAACATTACGTAATTACTTGCAACCAGCAAGAGCGAGCACTCCCTCATGTATAGTTTTTCCACAAAATGCAGGGAACATAAATTTGAAACCAGGAGTAATCCAACTCCTCCCCAGATTCCATGGACTAGACAGTGAAAGTGCCTATCAACACCTTAAGGAATTTGATGAGGTGATAGCCACCATGCACTTTGCAAACGTAACCGACGATGTGGTGAGACTCAAATTATTTCCTTTTACCCTTAAAGAGAAAGCTAAAGGTTGGCTTCTGCATTAAGGCCAAGATCAATTGGCACATGGACTAAGATGTTTAGGGAGTTCATTAAAAAGTTCTTCCCTACTCACAAAACGAACATGTTGAGGCGCCTTATCATGAATTTCGCCCAAAAGGAGGATGAGATTTTCTTCCAATGTTGGGAGAGGTTTAAGGACTTATTAAATACATGCCCACATCATGGCTATGAAATTTGGCGGGTTATAAGCTTTTTCGATGAAGGACTGACTTCACCCATGCGCCAATTCATAGAGATGATGTGTAATGGGGAATTCATGAATAAGGAAGCCGAGGAAGCATGAGACTATTTGGATGAATTGGCCGAGAATGCATAGTCTTGGGATACATCTAGACCAACAAATTCCAAGACTAGCCAACAAAAGGAAAATGAGGAATTTATGTCCTCTCAGAAGAAGATAATATAAGTGCACATGTGGCTAGCCTCACAAGAAAAGTCGAGGCCATGGAATTGAAGAAAGGAGAGACGATCAACTCAAAAGACGTTGAAACTGTTTGTGAAATTTATGCCAAAAATCAACATGCTACACAAGATTGTCCCACAATTTCAGCATTCCAAGATATCTTATAAGAACAATCAAATGCCATAAACAATTATCAACGGCCATTTAGTGCTCCAAACTCAAACACGTATAATTCTAGTTAGAAGAACCATCCCAACTTCAGTTGGAGGAATGGACCCACTACAAATGCAAACAATACCCCTCAAGCTCAACCTTTACTAGGTCCATCCCTAGTCATTACACCAAAAGCTACACTAGAGGAGATGTTGGGTGCATTCGTATCAGTTTAAGCTGAAAATAACAAGACTAATTCTCTGAAAATAGATGGGTTCATGCAAGAGCAATTGAAATTTAATCAAAATTCAACTCAAGCCATCAATGACTTGAAAACTTTAATGGCTAGGGTTGAATCTCACCACAATGTTAGGGAGAAAGGCACACTTCTTGCCCAACCTCTTCCTAACCCAAGGACCCAATTTGAGATACAAGACACAAGCTTATCCTCCCAACATACGGAGCATGTTCAAGCTATCACCACTTTGAGAAGTAGAAAAATAATCGATAAATCTAATCCGGTGAAGGCCCAAAAGCCTAATGATCCGAAAATTTCCAAAGAGGATGATAGCTTGAACAGCACTCCACAAGAGAAAGAACCGAAAAGGCAATACAATCCGGTTGCCCCGTTTCCCCAAAGGTTGATTTCACCCAAACCTTTAGACAAAAACCCGAAAATTTTAGAGGTTTTTAAGCAAGTGAAGATCAACATCCCGTTGTAGGATGTCATAAAGCAAATACCATCCTATGCCAAATTTCTAAAGGAATTGTGTACAGTCAAAAGGAAACATAATGTTCACAACAAAGTACTTTTGACTGATAATTTAAGTGCTATTATCAAACAAGAGGCGTCCTAAAAATGCAAGGATCTGGGTAGTCCAACCATCTCATGCATCATAGGAGATTACCGGATTAAACAAGCCTTACTTGATTTAGGGGCGAGTGTTAGCTTCATTCCATACTCGGTTTATGAACGACTTAGGTTAGGTGAATTGAAACCTACCAAAACCACACTTCAACTTGCTGATAGATCTATTCGTATACCGAGAGGAGTGATTGAGGATGTTTTAGTCCAAGTTAATAAATTCTACTACGCAGTAGACTTTATTGTCTTGGATACACATCCCATGATAGGTACCGGTGCTCAAATTCCCGTCATACTTGGCCGCCCTTTTTTAGCTACTTCCAATGCGATTATCAATTGTAGAATCAGGCTTGTACAAATGTCCTTTGAAAATATGACACTCGAGCTGAATATATTTGATTTATGAAACAACCATGGGAAGTTGATGACGAGATCCATGAGATAAATTTGATTGAATCATTCGTGGAGGATACATTCCCCTTGACATTATAGTCCAACCCTTTTGAGGCATGTGTGGCCCACTCTCATGAGATAAATGATGACACAATACGAGAGATGGATGCCATTTTAGATGTGATGCCGATACTTGATAACAAAAGATGGAGGGCACTATTTGAACTGTTACCCTTAAACAAGAACAAGCCCCTCCCATCCAATATCAAGGCACCAATGCTCGACCTAAAACCATTACCAAGTGAGTTGAAATATGTATATTTAGGTCGAGATGAGACATATCCGATGGTGATTTCTTCCCACTTGGATGAGGAACAAGAGAGTAGGCTAATAGCCACTCTAATAGAGCATAAGAGTGTCATTGGATGGTCGATTACGGATCTCAAAGGCATAGACCCACTGGTTTGTACTTATCGCATACACCTTGAGGAGAATGCAAAGACATCTAGGCAACCACAAAGACGACTCAATCCAAACATGAAGGATGTGGTTAAGGCCGAAGTGGTGAAACTGTTGGATGTGGGTATCATTTACCCAATATCTGATAGTCAATGGGTGAGCCCAACTCAAGTGGTGCCTAAGAAATTCGGAATAACCATCGTACCCAATGCCAATAATGAACTCGTACCAACCAGAGTCACTACCAGTTGGAGAATGTGCATTGACTACAGGAAGCTAAACACAGTTACGAGGAAAGACTACTTCCCCCTACCGTTTGTTGATCAAATTTTAGAAAGGTTGGCAGGTCATTCCCATTTTTGCTTCCTTGATGGCTATTCAGGGTACAACCAAATAGAGATCGCCCTAGAGGACCAAGAGAAAACAACATTCACATGTCCATTCGGTACTTTCACCTATCGAAGAATGCCATTTGGACTATGTAATACCCCTGCCACTTGTCAGCGTTGCATGCTGAGTATTTTTTCTGATATGGTGGAGACAATTCTTGAAGTCTTCATGTATGATTTCTCTGTATTTAGTTGTAGCTTTGATGAGTGCCTCATGCACTTGAAATCTGTGTTGAAAAGATGTGAAGAGAAGAACCTTGTGTTGAATTGGGAGAAATGTCACTTCATGGTTCAAAAGGGAATTGTACTTGGTCACATCATCTCACAAAACAGAATCGAGGTGGACAAAGCTAAAATCGATCTTATCTCTAACCTTTCACCCCCCAAGAGCATACGAGATGTGCGGTCCTTTTCGGGACACGCCGAATTTTATAGACGGTTCATAAAGGACTTCAGTTCACTCTCTCGTCCTTTATGTAATGTTGAGCTCTTAATTGTGCATATTCTAACCCCAATTCATCACTCATTATGCAATGTTTTCATGATTTAAAGGCTAATCTAATGCATAGTTTTGTGGTTGTAGGAATGAAAGAGAGACTTCATCATTCGGATGCTTTGAGACCCTTCTTACATACCTTGACGATCAAAGGAAAGGAATAACAAAAGAGGGAAGAAGAAAGGAAAGAAGAGAAAGAAGAAAGGAAAGAAAAAGGAGCCCCACAAGGTGGTCTGACCAGTCTTGACCGGTCAGCCAATAGTTGTCCCCTCTCTTAAAGCTGCTGGAGGAAGGCCAACCTTTTCCAACCGGTCTTGACCAGTCGGCCAGCCCTGTCCAACCGGTCCAGACCGGTCTTGACCGGTCGGCCATGCAATTTCAGGGTTTCAGATTGCAGACAGCAGGCCATTCCCGTTTCTGGTTCTTCAGACCAGTTTTTTGGGCCCATATTAATGATATTAAGAAATCCAATACGTCCATGTCGAAGAAGAGCTCGACGCCGAACTAACCCAAGTGGTTTCGTATCGATCGGAGCTATGGATTGACCGTGGTGGCCAAAAAAATACAAACTGTCCAGAAAGTTTCAGATTCTGCCTACTTCACTCTGGGCCGGTCCAGGTGGCCCATCATTGATGATATGAAGAATCTACTTTGACCATATTTTAGACCACATCCATATATGAATAACCACAAAGTTTCAGATCAAAAGGATGTGTGGTTTGATCGTACCGGTTGAAGAAAGATGGACCATCCAGAAAGATTCAACTGCGCAGAGTTTATAAAAGCCCTAAGTGTTCTAATTTTTGGACCATATTCTGGATTTTTTTGGACAATCTAATCCATCTATCATGTAGAGGAGAAATTTTTCTACCAATGTTCAAAATTTGGGATCAATCCGACATCTGTACACTCCGGAGCGTTAAAAGCAAGATGACTGGTTCTGAAGGTACCCGAAGTGCGCGATTTTAAGAGACGGTCGCTGATCTGATTGGTGGACCCATTCAGAGAATAATCTTGGAAATCTAAATCATCTATGAGGAAGATCACATTACAAGGAAACTATAAATCAATTTTGAAGGCAATCCGACCATTGGTCAAGCCGTACGAAGCGAAACAAAATCTGTTACGTTGCGGTACTCTTGCTGCACTCTAAAAGGGGGTGCTCTCTTCTATTCCAGGGCAAGCAAGGACGTGGGGAGCAAGGAGTTCAAGTCATAGGAGGCTTCCTAGCCTCCTCCAGCTAGTTTTTCTTCCTTTTCTTAGTTCTAGTTTTATTTTTAATATGATTTTCATTAGCTAATCTCTTAGCTAGAGCTAAGAGGTGAACCTTATAGTTTTCTTAGATTGTTTAATTCGTTTTTATTGGTTTCAAGATTGGATTTCATGTTTAAGAACAATGGTTTGAATTTTAATTCAAGTACTAAAGTAGTTTTTCTTAGTCTTATGATGACTCATGGATGTTTGGAAGAATTACTTGAGTTCTTAATTGTTGTGTGTTAGTCTAGACCTGTATGATCCGAGGAATTGGAGTACACTCTAGTACTATGATCTTCATGTGGGAACTTCCTACCAAAGTTCTACTTTTATGGAATTCTGAAGTATGTTTGAGACTGTGTATGTGATTTGAATCAAGTTCAAATCATAATCTAGTTTTGTCTTGTGACAGGATTTAATGATGGTTATGATTGTGATCTTAGCCTATTGGAATTGGGACTGACCTATGCAATTGAGTATGCTCGTCTTAGCTTTCATTGAGTGAATCATGTACATTGATCATACATATGTCAGGTTGATTGTTTTAACCGCTCTATCATCCGACTAGATAGATCTTAATTTCGATTCTAGTTGAGAAAGTGAGAAACCGAGAAACCATGGCGAATTATGCATCTAAGGAGAGCTATAAGTGGATCCTTGATGCTCTAGTTATCTTTTCATTCTCAGATTTTCTATTTTATGTTCAAAACCAATTTCACAAACCTCTTAAGATTCTAGTTATTAGGATAATTTGAATTGTTTACTTCCTTCCCTGTGGATCGACCTCGGTCTTACCGAGATTATTACTACATCGCAACCCTACACTTGGGGAAGCGAACATGTAACCTACTTCAAAAGGAGAACTTATTCGAGTGGAATGAAGATTGTCAAAATGCCTTTACCAAACTTAAAAGTACATTGACATGTGCTCCCATAATGCAACCACCTGATTAGAGCCTTCCTTTTGAAATCATGTGTAATGCGAGCGACTACGCTTTGGGGCTGTGTTAGGCTAAAGAAAAGAGAAGAAGCCATGTGTTATCTACTATGCAAGTAAAACCTTAAACTCAGCCCAAGCAAACTACACTACTACAGAAAAAGAACTTTTAGCCATAGTTTTTGCCTTGGACAGGTTTAGGTCCTACTTGATTAGATCCAAGATCATCATATTCACCGACCATGCCGCGCTTAAGTACCTTCTCTCTAAGAAGGATGCTAAGCCACGTTTGTTAAGATGGATCCTCCTACTCCAAGAATTTGACATAGAAATACGTGATAAGAAAGGAGTAGAAAACGTAGTGGCTGACCATCTCTCTCAACTTGTTCTCACCGATTTCCCTGAGACGACCACGATCAATGACAAGTCCCTGATGAACAACTTTTTAAAGTCTCCCAATTGCCATGGTATGCGGACATTGCTAACTATCTTGCTACATGTACAACTCCAACACATTGGAAAAAGCAAGATAAAGATAAGTTCTTCAACGAGGTGAGGAAATTCCTATGGGACGATCCTTACTTATTCAAGTATTATCCCAATCAAATTATAAGGAGATGTCTGCCGGATGATGAGCAACACAGTATCATCTCCTTTTGTCATTCTCAGGCGTGTGGTGGCCACTTTTCGGCTAAGAAGACCATAGCCAAAATTCTGCAATGTGGGTTTTATTGGCCCACCATGTTTAAGGACACCCATGAGTTTTGTAAAACATGTGAGCCTTGCCAGAAATTGGGAGGAATCTCCTGTAGAAATATGATGCCACTCAATCCCATCTTACTAATCGAAAATTTTTATTGTTGGGGCATCGATTTCATGGGTTCATTCCCATCTTCTTTTGGAAACTTATATATCTTGCTTACCGTCGATTATGTGTCCAAATGGGTCGAGGCGATTCCATGCCGGAATAATGATCATAAAACTGTCATTCGTTTCTTAAAAGAGAATATTCTTTCCCGGTTTGGAACACCTCGAGTCATCATAAGTGATGGAGGGTCTCACTTTTGTAATCGCCCATTTGAAGCCTTAATGAAGAAATATGGCGTTAATCACAAAGTGAGCACTCCCTATCACCGACAAACAATTGGACAAGTTGAGATATCCAATAGGGAGATTAAACATATTTTGGAGAAAACGGTGAACCCCGATCGCAAGGATTGGTCGCTTCGACTTACCGATGCACTCTGGGCTTACCGTACCGCTTTCAAGACCCCCATTGGAATGTCTCCCTATAGACTTGTCTATAAGAAAGCTTGTCACTTGCTCGTGGAGTTGGAACATAGGGCTTATTGGGCGATAAAGAAGATGAATTTTGATTCTAACAAAGCAACCTCGTTGCGCAAACTTCAATTGAATGAACTTGCGGAACTCTGGAACGAGGCATATGAAAATGCAAGAATTTACAAGGACAAGACGAAGGTATTCCATGATAAGAACATTCTTCGTAAGACATTCACGATTAATAAAAAAAAGTCCTTATGTATAATTCTCGCTTACACTTATTTTCGGGGAAATTGAGATCTCGATGGACTGGTCCCTACATTGTAAAAACTGTCTACCCATATGGGACTGTCGAGTTGTTGAATCCAAGGAACATCAACATCTTTAAGGCGAATGGTCAGCGATTAAAGTTGTTCTTTGAGAAGTTTCCTTCAGAAGGTATGTCCATACCTCTGACTGATCTTGTGTATCAGGATATTTGATCTCCTAATCTGATGGAGGTATAGAGTAGTTAGGATTAGAATTTTGTTGCATTTTGTTTACTTTTTCAAAGGTTTGTTAGAAGGAGGTAGAATTCCACTTTTCATTCTGTCAGGTACTATCATTGCTCACTCCCCGTTATTTTTAAATTGCTCTCATGTTTTGCTCATTGCATATCTTTTACATTGAAGACAATGCAAGATTTGGTTGGGGGGTGTGGGATCACTAGGATGAATCTAGTGTTTTGTAACATCTCGAGCAATTATGTAGGAACTTTTTTCATTTTTCAAAATTCAAAACTCCGTTGGAAAACTTTGTTTCTAGGCATTTGGGATGATGTGAGTATAAGAAAAAGGAAAAGTAAAGTGAGTGAAGTTGAACATCTTAAGCAATCACGAAGATACTAGTTTTATCTGTGAATTTCCCTATTTTTATGATTGATAGAATTTCTAAACACTTTTACACCTAGTTCACATTACACAATTCTCACACCTTGAAAGGGTTATGTAGAATTGTGAACTAGTTAAGTTTGGATTTGAGGCGTTGAGAAACCAAGCTGGGGTACTTTGTCCATCCTTGTCCATGGGAAAATAATGAAAGATATGGATTTCTAAAAATCCTATCTAATAGAAAAGAAAACGAAAAGGAAGGATGAAACCATCATGTTTGGATTTAGCCTTCTCTGAGGTTGTCTAGTCGTTTTCGCATTTTCTTCGAGGTGTATACGGTGAGTACAAACCGAAGAGTCTATCCCATTGAAATCTGCTATTATCCAACTTATGGCTCCCCTATGCTCTTTGAGTAGCTCAATCAACTTAAGCTCTTGGTCTTTCCCTAGGTGAGAGGCAATGACAATTGGGAATGTTTCTTCTTGACCCAAGTATACATATTTAAGCTCAGCTGGCAATGGTTTAAGGTCAAGCTTCGGTGGTTTGATGTTGACGGTAGAGGCCTTGATGTGGTTGGTGGCAATCTTTCAAAATGGGGCCTCCACCGACTAGTACCAACTACCGGTCTCTCAATATTCGTTGCTTGCACAATTTCACTAATGATGGGGTCTTTGGAATCCTCGAAATGTGCCAAGCATGTCTCCAAGCTTTCTAGTGGTTCAAGTTGGAGGAGCTCTTCTTCTTTAAAAGATTCGAGCATGTTTACCTCGAAGAGCTTGTCATCATCAACATCCCTGTGCCTTTTACCCAAGTGGAATACATTCACCTCTAATGTCATGTTCCCAAAGGATAATTGCGTCACCCCATTCTGGCAATTGATGATAGCGTTTGATGTAGCAAGGAACGGGTGGCCTAAAATCACCGGTATTTGAGTGCTAGCATCTATAATCGGTTGTGTGTCCAAGACGATAAACTATACCGGGTAGTAGAATTTGTCAACTTGGACTAGAACATCCTAAATTATCCCTCTTGGTACACGGATGGATCTATTAGGGAGCTGCAATGTGATTTTGGTGGGTTTTAATTCACCAAGACCCAATTGCTCATATACCAAGTACGGGATCAAGTTTACACTTACCCCCAAGTCTAGCAATGCACGCTCAATCTGGTAGTCTCCAATGATACATGAGACTGTGATCTTTAAATTTTGGGGGTTCTTTTGAGTGAGAATGGCACTCACTTACTTATTTAGGAAGGCCTTTTATTACACATTATATTTACGTTTAGTTGTGCATAAAGCAAATATCATGAGAGGGGATTTGTTTTATGACATCAAGCAAGGGAATGTTGATCTTGACTTGTCTGAAAATCTCTAAAATATCATGAGAGTTTGTAAGAGATTTTGGAGCGACCAATCTCGAAGGGAATGGTGTTACGGGCTTGTAACCGGATTCCGTTTCTTGTGGGGCTAAGTTAGATCCGTCCTCATCCTCAGAATTTACCGGATCATTAAGCTTGTCGGCCTTCACCGGAATAGATTTGTCAATTTGTTTACCACTTCTAAGAGTGGTACAGATTTGGCTTGCTCCATATGTTGGTTGGAGAGATTAGGAATGCTCACTTCATGTACTTGCTCTGGATTAGGCTGGGGTTGGGCCGGAAAGGTCCCTTCCCTAGCATTCAAGCGTCCCTTAATCTCATCAACCGAGACTTTAAGCTCTTGAAACATTTGTTGAATTGTTTGATTGATTTGTGTTTACCCTTGCATAAACGCTTTTAAGGTGTCCTCCATCGAGAATTGAGGTGCGGCCATATTTTGCATGGGTGCCCTCCTTGAGAGTTGGTAAGATTGCCCATGGGAGCATTCTTCCAACTGAAATTTAGGTGGTTCTTCCAAGTAGAATTATACGTATTACCCACCGGTCGATTAAAAGGTCGTTAATAACCATATGTGGCATTTGCATGTTCATGTAACACTTCTTGAAACACAGGAATTGTGGGACAATATTGCGTAGCGTGTAAATTAGTTAAACAAATCCCACACGTGGTCTCCATAGCTTCATTGGACTTTGAAACTTCACTTTTTCTAAGTTCCATGGCCTCGATCTTCCTTGTGAGGCTAGCTAACCTTGCATTCAAATCATTTTCCTCCTTGAGGATATAAATCCCTCCTTTCTCTTTTTCTTGAGTAGGCTTGGGGTTATTAGATTTATCCGAGGTATCCCATGATTGGGCATTCTCGGTCAACATATCTAAATAACTCCAAGCTTCATCTGGATTTTTGCTCATAAACTCGCCGGTGCACATCATCTCTACAAATTGGAGCATATTGGAACTTAATCCATCATTGAAGAAGTTTATGATTCTCCAACTTTCATAGCCGTGATGTGGGCAAGCAAGTAGGAAGTCCTTAAACCTTTCCCAACATTGGAAGAATGATTCACTCTCCTTAGCCAAAAAAATCATTATGGCTCCTCGAAGGGTGTTCGTTTTATGAACCGGGAAGAACTTTTTCAAGAATTCCTGGGTCATCTCGTTCCATGACCCTATTAAATGTGGTCTAAGAGAGTGAAGCCAAGTCTTGGCTCTTTCTTTCAATGAGAAGGAAAAAATTTTAAGTTATTGGCATCTTCCGAGACATTAGTGTATTGCAAGGTAGCCACCACTTCTTCAAATTCCTTTAAGTGCAAATATGGGCTTTCAGAGTCTAGCCCATGGAACTTTTGGTATAAGTTGAATCACACCCGACTTTATATCGATGTTTCCCCTGGTTGGTGGTAAGACCACGCACGAAGGTGTAGTTGCACGGGCCAGTTGCAGGTAGTCCCGTAATGATCTCATTGGAGGAACGTTATGTACCTCATTCTCTCCTACTCTATCTTGATTTGCGTTTGTAGTTGGAGTAGGGAGGAGGATTCCTTAAAGGTGTTTGATCCATACTCCTCAAGCTATCACAATGCTCTTGGTATTTTCATACTCATTTATGGACTGACAATGGTCCAACTAGACCATCTTCGGATTGGAGACGATTGGAGTGGTCACGTTCCCAACGGGACATAAACCACTCAACTAAAAACTAAACTAGTCCTAAGTCCTAAAAATCTGAAATTAATCTAAAAATTGAAAATATACAAAAAGCACTAAGTTAGAAGGATATTACCTGATTCCCTTGAACTAGAGAAGAAATCCTATAAAACAAAACAATGGGTTAGTTCTAGGAAATCAGAAAAACCTATCTACTTCTACTTCTACAGCCACTAAAACAATCTAGAACCGTTATCTAAATTTCCCGGCAGCGATGCCAAAAACTTGTTCACTCGCCTCAAGTGCAAGGCTACGATGTAGTAATAAATCTCAGTAAGACCGAGGTCGATCCATAGGGAATTAGAAAACAACTTTTATACTATTCCGGCAACTAGGATTGCAATATTTAAAAGATTCAATTAAGATAGTGTTAAGACAGTAACTTAAGAAAAACAGTAATTAAGGAACTAAGGCTTTCAAGGATCCACTTGTAACAATCTTATGTTAATCCAATCAATCCAAGCATAAACACAACTAGATTTGAAGTTCTATCTTTCATCTAGTTGGAAGATAAAGCATTAATCACATTCAATCCCACTTAAGTTGAACTTCCAAGTTCTAGCCCCATTCAACTACATATAGCATTCGAAATCATAGCCTTCGGAGTAACAGCCATGCCTATGGACTATGGCATGCTCAAGGGTTACCATAATTTGAATCTAACCAAGCAAAACATGATAATCTTAAAGAATTGCAAGGAATCCATGCTCAGAGCACATGAACTCTCATAAAACTTCTAAAAATATCAACTTTATAAGAACTAAAGCATTCAAAATTAGAACTTGAAGTGAAGCTACTTGAATCAAACTGAATTAAACATGAAATTGGCTACAAGCTTCACCTCTTAGCCTTAGCTGAGAGATTCTAGAGCATTGTCATACTACAACTAGAACTCAATAAAAAAAGACATAAAAAGCATAAAAATTCGGAGTTGGGAGGGTTGTAAACGCTCCATGACGGCTTCCTTCACTTCCAACGAAATTCCTCAACTTCTATGATGCCATAGGAAGAGACCCTAGGTGTCGTTTTATAGTGGGGAAGCTCTATTGCCTCGGCGAGAATTTTCTTAACCTTACGCACTTGCACAGAAAATCTCGAAGTTTGAATTTAGAAACTGCTGTTTTACACATGGCCGACCAGTCGTGACTAGTCGGACCGGGTTATTTTGAGTCCAGTGAGCACAGATAGGTGGCCGACCCATTGGTCGACTGGTCTTGACCAGTCGGACCAACTTGGTCCTTCGTCCAGCAAGCTTCCAAGGTGGCCGGCAGGTTGGCCGACCGGTCAGGACCGGTCAGACTCCCTTGGCCGACCAACTGACCGGTCGGACTCCCTTGGCTGACCGGTTGGACCTATTTATTTTTCTTCTTTTCCTTCCTTTCTTTCTTCTCTTTTCTCCCTCTTTCTTCTTCCTTCTTTGGTCCACGTTGGGCCTTCATTCAAAGGCTCCTAACTATGCTCTTTTTTGTCACAAATTGGACGAAGTCGCTCTCATTCTTACAATCACAAAAACATGCATTAGATAGGCCTTTTAAACATGCAAACCATGCATATAATGTGATGTAATGGGCTACTTTGTGTATAAATTGGAGGTTCAACACCCGAAAATCCATGAGATAAGCATTCACTGAGCACACTAGGTTAGCTTGTTTGAATCGTTCTATTTATCATTCAATCAGCGGGAATTACATATGAGCACTTCTTATGTTCTGAGAGACTTAAGGTTTCAACATCTATCAATAAGTATTTTCGATTTTTGCACTTGCACGTCTTAGAGTGTATAGAAGCATAGTTTCTAAAGGAGAGTTTAGTTTTGAAGAATGAATTTATTTAACGCATGTTTTGCTCGGGACTAGCAAAATGCTGGTTGGTGGGTGTGTTAAGCTCTTAAATGTGTATATTCTAACCCCATTTTATCACTAACTATGCTTGAAATACATGATTAAAGACCTAACTAATGCATGGTTTTGTGGTTGTAGGAATGAGAGAGAGAATTCATCAATTGAAGGCTTAGAGACGCTGTTTACAAGCATTGAAGATCAAAAGACCAAGCGCCAAAAGGTGGAAGAAAGAAAGCAAAGGAGAGAAGAAAGAGGGCAGAAAAATGCACTGAAGACCGGGCGTCTATAGCCCAGGACCAGTCGTCTGACAGGTCTGAACACTCAACAGGAGGACCCATGCTGCTAACGTTGCTGGACCAATCACGACCAGTCGTCCGACCGGTCGTCCATTACTCAAACCGGTCATCCAACCGGTCATTGAATTAAATTTTAGGTTCGAATTTCCAGAAAACTCTCTAGACTGTTTTTGACCAATCACGACCAGTCGTCCATGAGCTCAGACCGATCGTCGAACTGGTCGTCTGTGTAACAGAGCATCTTTTACAAGCTCTAAAATTTGCTGCGTAAATCACAGATTTTACGAATTTTCTCAAAGTTTCTTCTCATCTAGGGCCTCAAACCTATAAAAGGACTCCTCTAGCTCGTTCCTAAGGCATCCTAGAAGAGAATTACCACGGTGGGAGGCGGCAAAAGTCAGATCTGGAGTTCTACAACTCCTCCTAGTTTGTTCTTCTAGTTATTATATTTTTCTTAGTTGTTTTTATGTTTCCTTGGATCATGAACGGCTAAACGTCTTAGCTAGGGCTAAGAGGTGAAGCTTGTAGTGAATCCAAGATGTTTTAATTCGTTTGTTTTGGTTTCAAGTTGGATTATTAGTGAAGAACAATGATTTTTGGAAGTTTGAATAAAGTTCTACGTAGTTTTTCTTAATTTTATGATGACTCATGGATGTTTGGAAGAATTGCTTGAGTTCTTAATTGTTTTGAATGGTTCTAGACCTGTATGCTTCAACGAATCAGATTCAATACGCTCTAGACCTTGGATTCTTATTTAGGAATTTTTAACCAAAATTCTACTTTTCTGAATTTCTGAGTTATGTGTGATTTTATAAGTGATTTGAATGAAGTTCAAATCATGATCTAGTTATGCTTTGTGACAGAGTTTAACGATGATTATGATTGTGATCTTAATCTATTGAAACTAGGATTGACCTATGCAATTGAGTGTGCTCAAGTCCTAACTTGAATTGAGGGAATCATGTCTATGAATCACACATATGATCAATTGTTTGTTTTAACTACTCTATCATCTAGCTAGATAGGATTTAATTTCGATTGTAGTTGAGTAAGTGAGAAACCACAGTAAATTAAGCATCAAGGATTGCTACGAGTGGATCCTTGAACCCCTAGTGCTCTTTATTATTGATTACATTCAATTTTAGTTCAAAATATCTATCTACATCCAATTTCAAAATCATGTTTAGTTGGTTCTCAATTAGAAACCATTGGAAGTGTTTTGTGAGTTCCTACACAAGTCCCTGTGGATCGACCTCGGTCTTACTAAGATTATTACTACATCGCAACCCTACACTTGGGGAAGCGAACAGCCGTTCTTTGAGAACTTTCTTTCATAAGGTATGTCCATACCTCTAACAGATCCTGTGTACCAGGATACTTGATCTCCTAGTTTGACTGAGGTATGGCGTAGTTAGGATTATGATGTTTTCTTTTCTTTATTTGCTTTTCAACAAGATTCTTAAATGAAGGTAGATTCCCAATTTTTTTATCTCTCAGGTACTCTCATCCTCACTCTCCTTTACTTTTGTCATTGCTCTCATGTCATTACATATTGCATATTTTGTTACATTGAGGACAATGCAAGATTTGGTTGGGGGTGAGATTCATACTCTAGTATTTTGTGACATTTTGAGCAATCATGTAGGAAATTTTTCGATTCTTTGAAATTTTAAAACTCTCTTGGAAAATCTTATTTCTATACACTTAAGATGATACGAGTATAAAAGGAAGAGAGATAAAGTGTTTTGACTTTGAAATCCTTGAATTAGCTTAGATATAGTAGTTTTGTATATGATCTCTCTTATTGAATGATTGATAGAAATTTTGAACACTTTGAGTCTAGTTCACATTACACAATTTTCATGATTGAAGGGATTATTAAACTGATAGATCGGTTAAATTAAGATTTAGAGTGTTGAGGAACCAAGCTGGGGAACTTTGTCCATCATGTTTGGAAAAGAAAAAAAATGGAAGATATGAATTTCTAAAAATCCTATTGTTGAGCTCTTAATTATACATATTCTAACCCCATTGCATCACAATTTTATGCATGATTCCCATGTTTAAAAGACTATCTAATGCATGTATAAAATTCGACAGATTTGAATCTTTCAGCAACTTCTCTTACAAGCTTCAATTTTTATTGCTCTGCGTAAGTGGTTACGCACTTCTGAAAAATTCTGAGGCGGTGGAGCTTCAATGCTATAAAAGGACACCTAGGTTTCGATCTAAAGTCAATATAGAAGGGTTGAAAACTTGTGGGAGTTGAAGGGGATCATCGTGGAGCCTTTGCAACTCTTCCAATTCAAAAAAAATTTTAATGTTGTTTAGTTGTTTTTCACTGTTTCTAGTTTAAGTATAATGATGCTCAGCTAGAACCTCTTAGCTAGGGCTAAGAGGTGAAGCTTGTAACTAGTTTTAATATAGAATTGGTTTGATTCAAGTACCTTTACTTTAAGTTTAGATTGTTATGTTCTAGTTTGAATTAAGTTGGTATTTTTGGATGTTTTATGAGAGTTCATGTACTTCGGACATGAGTTCCTTGTAATTCTCTGAAATGGCCATGTTTAGATTGATTAGATTTTAATTGTAGTAACCCTAAAGCATGCCATAGTCTTTTGGCATGGCTGTTACTTCGAAGGCTACATGTTTGAATTCTATGTGATTCATTAGAATTAGAATCTTATTTTCTAACTTAAGTAGGATTGTTTGTGTTTGAATGCCTAATCTTCCAACTAGATGAGAGATAGAACTTCGAATTTAGTTGTGTTTATACTTGGATGAATGAATTCACATTGGACTACTACAAGTGGATCCTTAAGGCCTTAGTTCCATTAATTATCAGAATTTTCTTTAAGTTGCTGCTTTTTTTAATTCTTAAAATTTGATTTCAAACTAGTTGAGAATGAAGTTGCTGGAAGAGTTTGAATTCATTTACCCTAATTCCTTGTGGATTGACCTTGGTCTTATTGAGAATTATTACTACATCGCAGCCTTGCACTTGAGGCAAGCGAACACCTATCTCATGTTGATTATGGAAGAAAAAAGAGGTTTCATTAAAAAAATGTTGAATTTCGAAAAGGACTACCTATTACCAACCAGGAGAAGGTCTACCCGTAACCTAAACTAAAAATGGGAAGTAGTGTGAAAGTTGTCGAAGGAACGGCAAGGCAAATTCTTATCAGAGGCTTGGTGTTGATCTATACACTCTTAGATCTTTAGTTTAGTCAATTTATGAAGAAGATAATCCTTGAAATTCATGAAATGAGCATTCTCTTTGCACATTAGACCGTATTTGTGCAAACTCTTCTATTTATCAATTGATTGGTGGGAATTCTATGTGAAATACTTACTGTGTTTAGGAAGTTTAAGATTCCAAATTCTATTACTGATTGTCTCGAATTTTATACTTATATATTTTGAAGTTTATAGAAGAATAGTTTCTGAGAGAGAGTTGGGTTTTAGAAGATTGATTGGTTTTATGCATGTTTTTCTCGGGACTAGAAAAATGCTGGTTGGGGGTGTGTTAAGCTCTTAAAAGTGCATATTCTAACCACATTTCATCACTAACTATGCATGATTTCTATGTTTAAGAACCGATCTAATGCATTGTTTTGTGATTGCAGGAATGAGAGAGGGACTTCATCAATATGATGTTAAAGATCACTCTTTAAAGCACTTTGAAGAAGATGGAAGAAGAGTCATGAGTTGGAGAGAAGAAGCAAGGAAAGAAATGAAAGAGAAAATCTGCTAAAGAGATGGTCCGACCGGTTGTGACCGGTTAGCCACCCTTGTTGCCATCATACTGAACCCGCTGGACAAGATTCACATGTGTCTGACCGGTCTTAACCGGTTGGCCATATGCCAGACCATTCGGCTGACCGGTCAACCATGAAGAAAGCAGGACGTTGTGCTTGTTAAACTAGAGCACACACCAATCTGACCGGTCGGCCAAGGTAAAAACATTTTTGAAAGATTGCCACCAACCACATCAAGGCCTCTCCCATCAAACATCAAACCGCTAAAGCTTGACCTTAAATCATTGTCATCCGAGCTGAAATATGTATATTTGGGTCAAGAAGAAATGTTCCCAGTAGTCATCGCCTCTCACCTAGAAAAAGACCAAGAGCTCAAGTTGATTAAGCTACTCAAAGAACATAGGAAAGCCATAGGATGGACAATAGCGGACCTCAAAGGGATAGATGCTTCGGTATGTACTCATCATATACACCTCGAAGAGAATGCGAAAACGACTAGACAACCTCAAAGAAGGTTAAATCCAAATATGATGGAGGTTGTTAAAGTCGAGGTGTTAAAGCTGCTAGATGTGGGTATCATCTACCCCATCTCAGATAGCTAATGGGTGAGTCCTACCTAAGTTCTCCCTAAGAAGTCTGATATTACCATTGTAGAAAATGCCAACAACGAGCTTATACCGACTAGAGTGACCACCGGTTGGCGTACGTGCATCGATTATCGGAAGCTAAACACGGTCACTAGGAATGACCACTTCCCTCTCCCATTCATGGATCAAATTTTGGAGAGGTTAGCGGGTCATTCCTATTATTGCTTCCTAGATGGATATTCCAGTTACAACCAAATTGAGATAGGCCCAGAAGACCAAGAGAAGACCACGTTTACATGCCCGTTTGACACATTCGCATACCGAAGAATGACATTCGAGCTATGTAATGCACCCGCCACATTCCAACGATGCATGTTAAGTATTTTCTCAGACATGGTGGGTAAATTTCTCGAGGTATTCATGGATGATTTTTTTATTTTTTGTTATACTTTTGAAGAGTGTCTTAATCACTTAAAGTTGGTCTTGACAAGGTGTGAGGAGAAAAACCTAGTTTTAAACTGGGAGAAGTGTCATTTTATGGTACAAAGAGGAATAGTCCTTAGACATATCATCTCATCCAATAGAATAGAGGTAGACCGGGCTAAAATTGATATTATTTCCAACTTACCTCCACCCAAGAGCATACGCGATGTGCGGTCCTTCCTTGGACACTTCGGTTTTTATAGAAGGTTCATTAAGGATTTTAATCATATTTTCAGGCCCTTATGCAACCTTCTCCAAAAGGAGAACCAATTCGAGTGGAGTGCCGATTGTCAATTAGCTTTTTCAAAGCTAAAAGACATGTTGACAACCGCTCCTATTTGTTCGCTCGCCTCAAGTGCAAGGCTGCGATGTGGTAATAATTCTCGGTAAGACCAAGGTCGATCCATAAGGAAAGAGATAAACAATTCCAACTACTCTAATAACTAGAACCTAAGAAGTTTAGGAAAATAATTTTTCACATAAAATAGAAAAATCTAAAAATAAGAAGAACTAGAGTATCAAGGATCCACTTGTAGTAGTCCAATGCCAATCCATTCATCCAAGCACAACACAATTAGAATCAAAGTCCTATCTCTCATCTAATTGGAGGATATAACATTCAAGCACAAATAGTCCCACTTAAATCTGAAAATCAGAAACCTAGTTCTAATGAAGCACATTGAACTTGAACTTGTAGCCTTAGGAGTAACAGCCATGCCAATAGACTATGGAATGCTCAAGGGTTACTACAATTCGAATTCAAACAACCCAATCATGGTAATCTTACAGAATTGCAAGGAACTCATGTCCAGAGCACACAAACTCTCACAAAACTTCTAAAAAACCAAACTTTATTCAAACTAGAACTTAAAAATCCATAATTAAAGTAAAGGGTACTTGAAGAAACGAATTAAAACATTGAAACAAACTACAAACTTCACCTCTTAACTCTACCTAAGAGGTTAACTAATAGAAAACATTAAAAACTAGAAACTAGAACTAGAAGAAGAAGAAAACTAGTTGTAGGAGGCTAAGAAGCCTCCTAGGTCTTGATCTCTTTACTCGCCATGTTGTTAGATGGGTTAGGAGAGGATGTAGGTGTCCTTTTATAGCTTAGGGGCGTCACTGACTTGGAAGAAACGTGGAACTACAGAGTCCTCCCGTACTTAGGAAACCCAAAAATCGGATTTAGAAACTTCAATTCGTTGTCTACATTTGGTCGACCGGTCTAGACCGGTCGAACCTGTCTGTGAATGTCCAAGGAGTGCAGATGGGGGGCCGACCTATTGGCCGACTGGTCTTAACCGGTCGGACTCATCTGGTCCTTTGTCCAGTGTCCAGAAAAGGGGGCAGTGAGGTGGCCGACCGGTCTTGACCGATCTGGCTCCCTTAGCCGACCAATCACAACCGGTCAAGCCTCCTTCTTTCTTCTTTTTCTTCCTTTATCTCTTCTACCTGCTCTCTTCTTTCTTTGGTCCTCCTTCAATCTTCATCCAATGGTTCTAAATGGTTCTTTTTTGTCTCCAATTGGGTGAAGTCCTCTCTCATTCCTACAATCACAAAACATGTATTTGATGGGCCTTTTAAACATGTAAACCATGCATAGAATGTGATGTAATGGGCTATATTATATCTAAATTGGAGGTTCAACACACCCCCCAACCAGCTTTTTGCTAGTCTCGAGCAAAACATGCGTGAAACAAGTTCAAACCTCCAAAACCAACTCTCCTTCAGAAACTATACTTCTATCCATTCCAAGACATACAAGTGTAAAATTCAGAAACATTAGGTGATAGAAGTTGAAACCTTAAACTCTCAAAAAAGAATAAGTGTCCATATTAAATTCCCACTGATTAATTGATAAATATAAGAACTCGAACAAATTCAACCTAGTGTGCATTGTGAAAGTTCATCTCATGAGTTTCTGGGATTATCTTCTTCATAGATTAACTAAACTATGGATCTCAAGGTGTACATAGCAACAACAAGCCTATGACAGGAATTTGCCTTACCGTCCTTCCGACGACTTTCACACTATGTCCCATTTCCGGCTTTGGTTATGAGTAGACCATCCCCCGGTTAGTAATAGGTAGCCCTTCTCAGAATTTTCCACCATGTTTTCCATCATTCTCAATTTTCATACTTCCTTTTCCTTTTTCTTTTTCATTAGATAGGATTTTTAGAAATCCATATCTTTCGTTATTTTCCATGGACAAGGATGGACAAAGTACCCCAGCTTGGTTTCTCAGCACCTTAAATCAAAGTCTAGTTAATCCATAAATCACATAATCCTTTCAACCCAAAAGAATCGTGTAATGTGAAGTAGGTGTAAAAGTGTTCAAATTTTCTATCAATCATATAAATAGGGGAATTCACATAGAAAACCATTATATTAAAAGTAGTTCAAGACTTGCAACATCACTTACTTCGTATCTCCTTTTCTTATACTCGTATCATCCCGAAGGCATAGAAACAAAGTTTTCCAAAAGAGCTTTGAATTTTAGAAAAAATCAAAAAATTTCTACATAATTGCTCGAAATGTCACAAAAGCTAGTAGATTCATCTAAGGAATCTCACCCCCCAACCAAAATCTTACGTTGTCCTCAATGTAACAAGATATGCAATAAGCATTACATGAGAGCAATGAAATAAAACAAAGGAGAGTGAGAACGAGAGTACCTGAGGTAGCAAGTTGATCAATTATAGCATCTTCCATTATCTCGATGAGACTTATTCAATCCTAATTGCAGAAAAATAAATCCTAACCTACCTACCTACCTTTGATTAGTCTGATCGACTAAATGATCGAATTTGAGCAGGATCTTCATGAATTTTAATAAATTTCTCATGAGGACCATTCAAAGTCCTGCTCGACAGTAGACATGAGTGCTTGTCTTCATTAAAGTCTAATATTTATGTGCACCACATGCATGATAGGAGGAGATAAGAGCAGCAAAAAGATATCTCCTCAAATTCTGATTTGGGTTATGATTGATTAAAAATGGGTCCTCCCAATCAGAATTTTCAATGGGTTGAAGGACCCATGATGGTGGAGAGACATTCATTAAGTTTTCATTGGTCAAAGATGTCTCCTCCACAAATTCAGAATTGTACGGTGCTTCCACAAACAATGGTAAAGAGTGTAAATTAGTAGAAATGTGTTCTTCAGGCACCGACACCGTGTCTAACAAAATATCCAACTCCTTAATCATCTCATCATCAAGATTATAAGAGTGGGCCAAGCATTCCTCTAGAAAATTGAGATAGTCGGATGAAGGGTCCTCGTCCTCCCTTAATGATTGAAGAAATTCTGTTTTAATGGTAAGGAATTCCTCCTCTATAGAGAGGTCTTCTAAGGAAATTTTTTCATATTTAGTGGTAAGCACATCATCTAACATTGGTTGATCTTTTAAAATTTCAGATTGTGCCACCTCATCATCCAAAGGAAAAGCATTTTCAATCAAAGGGAGGTCTACCACAATAGAATTTGGCATGTGTTGTTGGTGAAAGAACTCAAAAAGATCGACTTCGGCCATCTCTCTAGCATGCATATCCTCTAGAGACTCATAATCATTATGCCCCTTGGAAAAAGAAACCATAGGTTCATAAGCATTCACCAAACCCTCATTGTAGGCAACCCCACTACCGCTTTCAAATTTTTTGGATTCCTCGGGTTCGTCAACCGTCATTGAAATCTCTTCATCATTAAGTTCAAAGCATCCAAAAGAGATAGTGGACTCACCATAATTGATGATGACATTCGGATCATCGAGATCAATCTCCTCTTAAAGTCTATTCATTAAATCCGAAGAAGGTGGGACTTGGGTAGCCCCATCCTCCTCATTAAAGAGGATTGATTTGATGCACCCAATTTTGGGCTCAACATCTTCACAAATGGCGAGTAAGCTTGATTTGATTGTTCATCTACATACTCTTTCCATATTTCCTCAAGTATTTGTGTATTCATGCCATCACAAGAGGAAGACGTTTTAGGGTGATTGTTAATAACCATGGTTGGTTCTTCCCTTGAACAAGGAGAATGGTGGTTTTCCCAATTAAGACCGTACGCATTGTAGGATGAAGAGTTATATGATGGTTGATAGGCATATCCATACAAGTGATCATGCATTGTCATAACCGGTTGGCTACTATTCACCCGTTCCTTTTGTTGTTGCACACCTCCTACCATAACCGGTGGAACACTCATGTTATTTTCAATCCGGTAATCACGTAATGTTTTCCCCGGATGATCATTATTCAATTTTGCTTCGTTCCAGTATTCCCCCATCGTCTTACGTCATGTCTCAACATGTGTATTGCTTTCATTAATGTAATCTGCATCGTCTTACGTGGGGGGATAGTGGATGTTCTTTGAATCTCAGAAAAACACTCATGCTTGGAGTGATCCTGATCACAATGAGTTAGGGTCCCCCAATCCGATGTCTCATCCTCCAAAAGGTACTTGTAGGCACCATTCGTCCAATCATACATGATGAAATTTTAAGGAATTGAAAACTACCCTAATCTAGAAAAAAAGAACAAAAAGAAGGGAGATGGGGAGATGTTACCCAATAGAGTGATCTATGTCAGCAACAATGTCCTACAAAATCAAACAAAAAATTGTTAGTAATCTAGAAAAAAAATCAGAAAATCTACTCCTATAAAAACAGAAAATCCTACCTAACTAAAACTACTCTATAGCTACTAGAACAATTAGAACCGTTTAACCTTTTCCCCAGCAACGGCGCCAAAAACTTGTTCGTTCGCCTCAAGTGCAAGGCTACGATGTAGTAATAATTCTCAGTAAGACCGAGGTCGATCCACAGGGAAAGTGGTAAACAATTCCAACTACTCTAATAACTAGAATCTAAGAAGTTTAGGAAATAGTTTTACACATAAAATAGAAAAATCTAAAAATAAGAAGAACTAGAGCATCAAGTATCCACTTGTAGTAGTCCAATGCCAATCCATTCATTCAAGCACAACACAATTAGAATCAAAGTCTTATCTCTCATCTAATTGGAGGATATAACATTCAAGCACAAACAATCCCACTTAAATCTGGAAATCAGATTCCTAGTTCTAATGAAGCACATTGAACTTGAACTTGTATCCTTCGGAGTAACAGCCATGCCAAGAGACTATGGCATGCTCAAAGGTTACTATAATTCGAATTCAAACAACCCAATCATGGTAATCTCAAAGAATTACAAGGAACTCATGTCCGGAGCACACAAACTCTCACAAAACTTCTAAAAAAACCAAACTTTATTCAAACTAGGACTTGAAAATCCATAATTAAATAAAGGGTACTTGAAGAAAAGAATTAAAGCATTAAAACAAACTACAAACTTCATCTCTTAGCTCTAGCTAAGAGGCTAACTAAAAGAAAACATTAAAAACTAGTAACTAGAACTAGAAGAAGTAGAAAACTAGTTGTAGGAGGCTAGGAAGCCTCCTAGGTCTTGATCTCTTTACTCCCCACGTTGCTAGATGGGTTAAGAAGAGGCTGTAGGTGTCTTTTTATAGCTTAGAGGCGTCACCGACTTGAAAAAAATGAGAAGCTACAGAGTCCTCCCGTACTTAGAAACCCAAAAATCGGATTTAGAAACTTCAATTCGCCGTCTGCATGTGGCCGACTGGTCTTGACCAGTCAGACTAGGTTGGCCGACCGGTCTAGATAGGTCGGACCTGTCTATGAATGTCCAGGGAGTGCAGATGGGGGGGGCCGACCTGTTGGCCGACTGGTCTTGACCAGTCGGACTCATCTGGTCCTTTGTCCAGCGTCCAGAAAAGGGGGCAGTGAGGTGGCCGACCGGTCTTGACGGGTCTGGCTCCCTTGGCCTACCGATCATGACCGGTCAAGCCTCATTCTTTCTTCTTTTTCTTCCTTTCTTTCTTCTACCTGCTCTCTTCTTTCTTTGGTCCTCCTTCAATCTTCATCCAATGGTTCTAAATGGTTCTTTTTGGTCTCAATTGGGTGACGTCCGCTCTTATTCCTACAATCACAAAACATGTATTAGATGGGCCTTTCAAACATGCAAACCATGCATAGAATTTGATGTACTGGGCTATATTATGTATAAAATGGAGGTTCAACACTATTACACAACCACTAGATTGGACCAATCCTTTTGAGTTGATGTGTGATGCGAGTGATTATGCTATTGAGGCGGTGTTAGGACAAAGGAAGGACAAAAAGCCCCACGTTATTTACTATGCGAGTAGGACCCTGAACCCTGCCTAAGTCAATTACTCGACTACGGAGAAGGAGCTCCTAGCCGTTGTTTTTTCCTTGGACAAGTTCAGGGCGTACTTGATAGGATCCAAAATCATAGTTTATACGGACCATGCGACGCTGAAATACCTTCTTTCTAAGAAGGATGCTAAGCCCCGTTTGCTTAGATGGATACTACTCCTTCAAGAATTCGACTTAGAGATTAAGGACAAGAAAGGAGTAGAGAATGTGGTGGCGGACCATATATCCCGCCTAGTTTTACCGAGTTCCATTGACGAGTCACCTATTGAGGACTCATTCCTTGATGAGCAACTCTTTGTTGCTACACACCCACCGTGGTACACTGATATTGCAAATTATCTTTCCACAGGGGCGATGCCGACTCATTGGACTACGCAAGATAAAAGAAAATTTCTAAGGGAAGTGCACAGATTTTTCTGGGATGAACCTTTACTTTTTAAATATTACCTAGATCAAATTATTAGGAGATGTGTCCCTGATGATGAACATAATTCTATCATCTCCTTTTGCCATGATCAAGCATGTGGGGGTCATTTTTCTGCCAAAAAAACTACTATTAAAATTCTGTAGTGTGGTTTTTATTGGCCCACTCTATTTAAGGACACCCACGAGTTTTGCAAAGCATGCGAGCGTTGTCAAAAGCTAGGAGGATTGTCCTATAGAAATATGATGCCTCTTACCCCAATTCAACATCTTGAAGTCTTTGACTATTGGGGCATCAATTTTATGGGACCCTTCCCCTCATCTTTAGGACATGCCTATATATTGCTCGTCTTAGACTATGTGTCCAAGTGGATAGAGGCTATTCCATGTAGAACCAACGATCATCGTATGGTTATAAATTTTCGTAAGGAAAACATATTATCTAGATTTGGAACGCCTCGGGCTATCATTGATGATGGCGGTTCTCACTTTTGTAATAGGCCTTTCGAAGCCTTAATGAAGAAATATGGCATTCGACATAAAGTGAGTACCCCATACCACCCACAAACAAGTGGGCAAGCTAAAATTTCCAATCGGAAAATCAAACA
Source organism: Liriodendron chinense (assembly GCA_003013855.2). NCBI lineage: Eukaryota > Viridiplantae > Streptophyta > Magnoliopsida > Magnoliales > Magnoliaceae > Liriodendron > Liriodendron chinense. Next base: position 2,794,744 of record ML058445.1, on the reverse strand, counting down.
AAGTTTGAAAAGACGGTGAGACTGAATTGCAAAGATTGGTCGCTTAGATTAGTCAATGCTCTTTGGGCTTATCGTATCACTTACAAGACCCCCATTAGAATGTCTCCGTATAGACTTGTCTATGGGAAGGCTTGTCACTTACCTGTGGAACTTGAACACAAAGCCTATTGGGCAATTTGGGCATTGAATTTTGGCATTGACAAGGCTAGCTCGCTTCGCAAACTCCAACTGAATGAGCTTGATGAGATCTAGAACGATGCTTACGAGAACTCGGGGATTTACAAGAGTACGATGAAGGCTTTTCATGGCAAGCACATCTTCAGAAAATCTTTCCAGGAAGGTCAAAAAGTGCTCTTGTGCAATTCTCGACTTCATCTTTTTTCAGGAAAATTATGATCTCGATGGACAAGCCCATATATTATTAAAGAAGTTTTTCCCCATGGGGCTGTTAAGGTAGAGAATGCGGCGAATGGTAACTGTTTTAAAGTGAATTGACAATGCCTTAAACCATTTGTTGAGAATTTTGATTCAGAGGACATGTTCATCACTCTGGATGATCTTATATATCAGGACGATTGATCTCCTAGTCTGACAGAGGTATAGTGTAGGATTAGGTTTCGTTGCTTTTCTGTTTTAGTTTTACTTACTTTAGTAGATTTTGATACCGAGGTTATACACTTCCATGATCGACTCTCTCAAGTACTAGCGTTCTCACTCTCTTTTATTTTACCATTACTCTCATGTTCATGCTCATTACATATCTTTTTACATTGAGGACAATGCGAGATTTGGTTGGGGGTGTGATGAGATTCTTCATCTAGCAGTTTGTGGACATTTCGAGCATTATTTGTTGAAAAAATTTTGAATTTTCTGAAAATTCAAAAACTCTTTTAGAAAACTTTGTTTCTATGCATTCGAGATGATACGAGTATAAGAAAACGAGATACGAAGTGAGTGATGTTGCAAGTCTTGAACTACCTTTAATATAATGTTTTTATATGTGAATTCCCCTATTTATATGATTTATAGAAAATTTGAACACTTTTACACCTAGTTCACATTACACGATTTTCATAGTTTGAAAGGATTATGTAGCTTTATGGATTCGCTAGACTTAGATTTGAGGTGTTAGGGAACCAAGCCGGGGTACTTTGTCCATCCTTGTCCGTGGGAAAATAACGAAAGATATGGATTTCTAAAAATCCTATCTAATGTGTATGTAAAGGAAATGAAGGAAGAAAATATGGGAATGATTAAGAATATGGTGGAAAATTTCGAAAAGGGCTACCTATTACCAACTGGGGGATGGTCTACTCGTAACCAAAGCCGGAAATGGGACGTAGTGTGAAAGTCATCGGAAGGACGGTAAGGCAAAGTCTTGTCATAGACTTGTTGTTGATCTGTACACCTTGAGATCCATAGTTTAGTTGATCTATGAAGAAGATGATCCCGTAAACTCATGAGATGAGCCATCACTACGCACACTAGATTAAAATTGTTCAAGTTTTTCTATTTATCAATCAATCAGCGGGAATTTCATACGAACACTTATTATGTTTTGAGAGTTAAAGGCTTCAGCTTCTATAACCCAGTTTTTCTAATTTTTGCACTTATATGTCTTGGAATAGATAGAAGCATAGTTTCTGAAGGAGAGTTAGATCTTGGAAAATTAAACTTGCTTCATGCATGTTTTACTCGGGACTAGTAAAACAGTGGTTGGGGGAGGGGGGTGTTGAGCCTCTAATTTATACATTTTCCGACCCATTACATCACATTATCTACGTGGTTTTCACATTTAAAGACTAATTTAATACATGTTTTTGTGATTGTAGGAATGAGAGGGAGATTTCACCAATTCATGGTTAAAAGAGTCATTTTGTATGCATTGAAGATCAAAGAACTAAGTGCCAAAGGATGGGAGAAAGAAGCAAGAAAGATATGGAAGAAAGAATGAAGAAGTGCAAAACTATGCACTGAAGACCGGTCTACCAAGGCACAAGACCGGTCATCCGACCAGTCTGCAATTCAACAAAGATTCCCCCATTGCTGTACATATCATTGGACCAAGATAAACCGGTCGGCAGACCGGTCGCACATCACTCCGACCGGTCGTTAGACCGGTCGAGCACTCAACAGAGAGGGGGAGGAAATTCCAAAAACTCACTGGACTGATTTTCACGTTTTACGACCGGTCTGATGACTGGTCGTCCATGAGCTCAGACCAGTCGTCTGACCGGTCGGCTGCATAAAAGAGCTTGTCCTACAAGCTCCGATTTTCTCTGCACAGCTCCGTGATTCCTTGCGCAATCCGGAATCTTCCACACTATTCTATAAAAGGGCACCTAGGGCTTCGTCTAAAGGTATCCTAGAAGAGATTGGAGGTCGTGAAAAGTGAAGGAGAGCATCGTAAAGCATCCACAACTCTGTCGATTCCGATTTTTCTAGTTTTTATGTCTTTTTCATTGAGTTTTAGTTGTAGTATGACAATGCTCGGTTATAACCTCTCAGCTAGGGCTGAGAGGTGAAGCTTATAGCCAATTTCATGTTTAATTCAGTTTAATTCAAGTACTTTCACTTTAAGTTTGGATTTTGAATATTCTAGTTCAAATAAAGTTGATATTTTTAAAAGTTTTACAGGAGTTCATGTGCTCCGAACATGGATTCCTTGCAATTCTCTGAGATTATCATGTTTGGCTTGATTAGATTCGAATTATGGTAATCCTTGAGCATGCCATAGTCCATAGGCATGGCTGTTACTTCGAAGGCTATGATTTTGAATGCTATGTGATTGAATAGGACTAGAACTTGGAAGTTCAACTTAAGTGGGAGTGGATGTGTTTCAATGCTTTATCTTCCAACTAGATGAGAGATAGAACTTCGAATCTAGTTGTGTTTTATGCGTGGATTGATTGGATTGACATGAGATTGCTACAAGTGAATCCTTGAAAGCCTTAGTTCCATTAATTATAGATTTTATAACCTTACTGTTTTTGAGTTAGTTTATGATTTGAACTTCTAAATTGATTGAATTTAAAGTTGCTGGAATAGTTTAGAATTGGTTTTCTAATTCCCTGTGGATCGACCTCGGTCTTACCAAGAATTACTACTACATCGCAACCTTGCACTTGAGGCGAGCGAACAAGTTTTTGGCACCGTCGCCGGGGATTTTAGTTAAACGGTTCTAGATTGTTTTAGTGGTTGTAGAAGTATAAGTAGATAGTTTTTTTTTCTGATTTCCTGTTCGCTTCCCCAAGTGTAGGGTTGCGATGTAGTAATAAACTCGGTAATACCGAGGTCGATCCACAGGGACTTATGTAGGATGTCACAAACTCATTCACAAGTTTCTATTGAAGCTAATCAATCAAAGTTTGAATAGAATGTGCGTGATTAACAGTTTAAGCTAAATTGAATGTAAACAATTATAAGAAGGTACTAGGGGTTCGAGGATTCACTTGTAGCAATCCTCGATGTTCAATCCGCTGTGGTTTCCCATTCTCTCAACTAGAATCACCAGTCAGGTCTATCTAGTCGGATGATAGAACTGTTAAACCAGAAGTCTGTAACATGTAAGTTCTGTGCATAAAGTTCACTCAACTCTAGGCTGATCTGAGCATGCTCATTGCATAGGTCATTCACCTTTTCTATAGGTCCAATTCCCAATCATAACCATCCTCAAGTCTTCTCACAAGACAAGGCTAGATCATGATTTGAACTGGATTCAAATTATATGCACAGTCCATACATATTCCAGATAATCAACCAAAACTAGAACTTTGGCATGAAGCCCCTTTATGAAGAGCTTGGTACTAGAGCGCACTCCAATTCCTCGGATCATACAGGTCTAGACCGTTACAAACAAATTAAGAAGATAAGTAATTCATCCAAACATCCATGAGTCATCACAAGACTAAGAGAAATTACTTAAAAACTTGTATAAACTTCAAACCTTAGTTCATAATCATGAATTCCAAACTGAAAACCACTTAACTACGAATTAAAACATCTCGGATACACTACAAGCTTCACCTCTTAGCCCTAGCTAAGAGGTTTAGCTGCTCATGATCCAAGGAAACATGAAACAACTACAAAAAGCATAAAAACAGCAAAGCAAACCAAAAGGAGTTGTGAAACCCCAATCTTCACTTCCACAGCCTCCAACCTCGCTTGAACCCTTCTGGGATACCTTAGGAACAATCCCTAGGTGTCTATTTATAGTCTGGAGGTTCCACGACTTCGGAAGAATCGAGAAAGTGCGTAACACTTACGCAGCGCAGAGAAAATCGGACGTTACTTAGGAGTTTCTAAGTCAGTACACCTGGCCGACCGGTCACGACCGGTCGGCCTCAATACACGTTCATTCCAGCAAGCATGGCCGACCGGTCATGACCGGTCGGCCTTGTAAAGCATTAGTCCAGCAAGCTTGTCCGACCGGTCATGACCGGTCGGACGTTTTCCTTTATACTCCAGTAGCCATGGCCGATCGGTCATGACCGGTCGGCCTTGTAAAACCTTCCTCCAGTGACTGTGTCCGACCGGTCATGACCGGTCGGATGTCTTCAGCACTTCCCCCATGTACATGGCTGACCGGTCACGACCGGTCAGCTCCCTTTTCTTCTTGTGTTCTTCCTTTCTTTCTTCTGCTTTCTTCTTTCCTTACTTCTTTCTTTGTTCCCTTCTTCCTTCGGCTCTCTTTGGATCTTCATTTCAGGTTCTAAATCAGCCCTTTTTATCTTCAATTCTGTGGGGCCACTCTCAGTCCTATAGTCACAAAACATGCATTGGATTAGCCTACAAACCATATAAACCTTGCACAATGAGTGAAGAATTGGGGTTAGAATATGCACAATTAAGAGCTCAACACACCCCCCAACCAGCATTTTGCTAGTCCCGAGCAAAACATGCGTGAAACTAATCCTATTCTTCAAAAACTTAACTCTCCTTCAGAAACCCTCCTTCTATACATTCCAAGGTACATAAGCATAAGATTCAAAAATATTAGGCGACAGAGGTTAAAACCGTAAACCCTCAAAACATAATAAGCATTTATATGAAATTCCCGCTGATTGGTTGATAAATAGAAAGACTTGAACAAATTTGACCTAGTGTGGGTAGTGAAAATTCATTCCACGAGTTTCTAGGATTATCTTCTTCATAGATCAACTAAACTATAGAACTCAAGGTACATAGAGCCACATTAAGCCAATGACAGGAATTTGCCTTACCGTCCTTCCGACGACTTTCACACTACATCCCATTTCCGGCTTTGGTTACGGGTAGACCATCCCCCGGTTGGTAGTAGGTAGCCCTAATCGGAATTCTCCACCATTTTTCCACATTCCCAATTTCATCCTTCCTTTTCCTTTTTCTTTTTAAATTAGATAGGATTTTTACAAATCCATACCTTTCATTATTTTCCCATGGACAAGGATGGACAAAGTACCCCGGCCTGATTTCTCAATACCTTAATTCAAAGTTTAGCTAATTCATAAGTCACATAATCCCTTCAACTCATGAAAATCATGTAATGTGAACTAGGTGTAAAAGTGTTCAGGTTTTCTATCAATCACAAAAATAGGGGAGTTCACATATAAAAACCATTATGCTGTGAGGAATTCCAGACTTCCAGCCCTATACACTTCATATCTCCTCCTCTTATGCTAATATCAACTCGAATGCCTAGAACCAGTGTTTTCCAAAAGAGTTTCAAATCTTTGAAAAATTGAAAAAATTTCCACATGATTGCTTGAAATGTTGCAAATCGCTGAATTCATCCAAGAGATCCTACACCCCCCAACCAAATCTTGCATTGTCCTCAATGGAAAAGATGTGCAATGAGCAAAACATGAGAGCAATTCGAAAATAAAAGGGAGTGAGGAAAGATAGTACCTGAGAGAGAGAGAAAGGGAAGATCTTCCTCCTTCTAACAAACCTATGAAAACGAAAACAAAAGCAGCAAAATCCTATTCCTAACTATTCTATATCTCCATCAGACTAGGAGATCAATCATCCTGATACACAGGATCATTCAGAGGTATGGACATACCTTCTGAAGGGAAGTTCTCAAAGAACGGCTTTAATCGCTGCCCATTTGCTTTAAAAATGTTGCCGTTCCTTGGATTTAATAGCTCAACAGTCCCATATGGATAGACAGTTTGCACAATGTAGGGACCGGTCCACCGAGATCTCAATTTTCCCGGAAATAGATGTAAGCGAGAATTATACATGAGGACTTTTTGATTTATCGTGAATGTCTTGCGAAGGATATTCTTATCATGGAATATCTTCGTCTTGTCCTTGTAAATTCTTGCATTCTCATAAGCTTCATTACGGATTTCTGCAAGTTCATTCAATTGTAGTTTGCGTAACGAGCTTGCCTTGTCAGGATTGAAATTCATCTTCTTAATAGCCCAATATGCCTTATGTTCCAATTCCACAGGTAGGTGACAAGCCTTCCCATAGACAAGTCTATAGGGAGACATTCCAATAGGGGTTTTAAAGGCAGTACGGTAAGCCCAAAGCGCATCGGTAAGTCGAAGTGACCAATCCTTGCGATCGGGATTCACCGTTTTCTCCAAAATGTGTTTAATCTCCCTATTGGATATCTCAGCTTGTCCACTAGTTTGTGGGTGATAGGGAGTGCTCACTTTGTGTGTAACGCCATATTTCTTCATTAAGGCTGCAAAAGGGCGATTGCAAAAGTGAGACCCTCCATCACTTATGATGACTCGAGGCGTTCCAAATCGGGAAAGAATATTTTCTTTTAAAAATCGAATGACCGTTTTATGGTCATTATTCCGGCAAGGAATGGCCTCGACCCATTTGGAGACATAATCAACAGCAAGTAAGATGTATAAATTTCCAAAAGAAGATGGGAATGGGCCCATGAAATCGATGCCCCAACAATCAAAAATTTCGATAATTAAAATGGGATTAAGTGGCATCATATTTCTACGGGAGATTCCTCCTAGTTTCTGACAAGGTTCACATGCTTTGCAAAACTCATATGTGTCTTTGAACATGGTGGGCCAATAAAACCCACATTGCAGAATTTTCGCTGTGGTCTTTTTGGCTGAAAAATGGCCACCACATGCTTGAGAATGACAGAAGGAGATGATACTTTGTTGCTCATCATTTGGGACACATCTCCTTATGATTTGATCGGGACAATACTTGAACAGGTATGGGTCGTCCCATAGAAATTTCCGTACCTCTGAGAAGAATCTATCCTTATCTTGCTTTTTCCAATATGTAGGAATTGTACCTGTAGCAAGATAATTAGCAATGTCCGCATACCATGGCAATTGGGAAACAGCAAAAAGTTGTTCATCAGGGAACATGTCATTGATTGCAGTCGTTTCAGGGGAATCAGTGAGGACAAGTCGAGAGAGGTGGTCAGCTACTACATTCTCTACTCCTTTCTTATCACGTATTTCTAAGTCGAATTCTTGGAGTAGGAGGATCCATCTTAATAACCGTGGTTTAGCATCCTTCTTAGAGAGAAGATACTTAAGCGCGGCATGGTCAGTGAATACAATGATCTTGGATCCAATCAAGTAGGATCTGAACTTCTCCAAGGCAAAAACTACGGCTAAAAGTTCCTTTTCAGTAGTGGTGTAGTTTGCCTGGGCTGAGTTTAGGGTTCTACTTGCATAGTAGATAACACATGGCTTTTTATCTTTTCTTTGGCCTAACACGGCCCCAATAGCATAGTCGCTAGCATCGCACATAATCTCAAAAGGAAGGCTCCAATCAGGTGGTTGCATTATTGGGGCGCATGTCAACATGCCTTTAAGGGTGGTAAAGGCCTTTTGACATTCTTCACTCCATTCAAATGAATTTTCCTTTTGGAGTAGGTTGCATAAAGGACAAGAGAGTGAACTGAAATCCTTTATGAACCGTCTATAAAATCCTGCGTGTCCTAAAAAGGACCGTATATCTCGTATGCTTTTGGGTGGTGGAAGGTTAGAGATAAGGTCAATTTTCGCCTTGTCCACCTCAATTCCATTTTGTGAAACGATGTGACCAAGTACAATTCCCTTTTTAACCATGAAGTGGCACTTTTCCCAATTGAGCACAAGGTTCTTCTCTTCACATCTTTTTAGCACAGATTTCAAGTGCTCAAGGCACTCATCAAAGCTACAACCGAATACGGAAAAATCATCCATGAAGACTTCGAGAATTGTCCCCACCATGTCAGAAAAGATGCTCATCATACAACGCTGAAAGGTGGCAGGGGCATTACATAGTCCAAACGGCATCCATCGATAGGCGAAAGTGCCGAATGGACATGTGAATGTAGTCTTTTCTTGGTCTTCACGGGCAATTTCTATTTGGTTGTACCCTGAATAGCCATCAAGAAAGCAAAAGTGGGAATGACCCGCCAACCGTTCTAAAATCTGATCAACAAACGGTAGGGGGAAGTGGTCTTTCCTCGTGACAGTGTTTAGCTTCCTGTAGTCAATGCACATTCTCCAACCGGTAGTGACTCTAGTTGGCACGAGTTCGTTATTGGCATTGGCTACGATGGTTATTCCGGATTTCTTAGGCACCACTTGAGTTGGGCTCACCCATTGGCTATCAGATATTGGGTAAATGATACCTACATCCAATAGTTTCACCACTTCGGCCTTAACCACATCCTTCATATTTGGATTTAGTCGTCTTTGTGGTTGCCAGGATGTCTTTGCATTTTCCTCAAGGTGTATGCGGTGAGTGCAAATCAGTGGGTCTATGCCTTTGAGATCCGCAATTGTCCATCCGATGGCACTCTTGTGCTCTAATAGAGTGGCTATTAGCCTACTCTCTTGTTCCTCATCCAAGTGGGAAGAAATCACCACTGGATATGTCTCATCTCGACCTAAATAAACATATTTTAGCTCACTTGGCAATGGTTTTAGGTCGAGTTTTGGCACCTTAATGTTGGATGGGAGGGCCTTGTTCTCATTTATAGGCAAAGGTTCAATTGGGGCCCTCCATCTTTTATTTTCACGCACCAGCATCACATCTAGAATGGCATCCATCTCTTGTGTTGTATCATCATTCATATCATGAAGATGGGCCACACAGGCCTCCAAAGGGTCGGAAAATAGTGACAAGGGGATTGTATCTTCCATGAATGATTCGATCATGTTTAATTCGTGGATATCATCATCAACTTCCCGTGGTTGTTTGCATAACTCAAATATGTTAAGCTCAAGGGTCATATTTCCAAAGGACATTTGTACAAGTCCGTTTCTACAATTGATAATGGCGTTTGAGGTAGCTAGAAACGGCCGTCCAAGTACGACGGGAATTTGAGTACCGGTGCCTATCATGGGATGTGTGTCCAAGACAATAAAATCTACTGGATAGTAGAATTTATCAACTTGGACTAGAACATCCTCTACCATTCCTCTCGGTATCCGGATGGATCTATCAGCAAGTTGGAGTGTGGTTTTGGTGGGTTTCAATTCACCTAACCCAAGTTGTTCATAGACCGAGTATGGAATGAGATTCACACTTGCCCCCAAGTCGAGTAGGGCTTGTTTAATCTGGTAGTCTCCTATGATGCATGATATGGTTGGACTACCCGGATCTTTGTATTTTTGGGGCACCTCTTGTTTGATGATGGCACTCAAATTCTCAGCCAAAAGCACTTTGTTGTGAACATTATGTTTCCTTTTGATTGTACACAATTCCTTTAAAAATTTGGCATAAGATGGTATTTGTTTTATTGCATCCAACAGCGGAATGTTGATCTTCACCTGCTTGAAAACTTCCAGAATCTCCAGATTTTTATCTAAAGGTTTAGGTGAAATCAACCTTTGTGGAAATGGGGCAACCGGTTTGTATTGTCTTTCTGGTTCTTTCTCTTGTGGAATATTGTTTGGGCTATCATCCTCTTTGGGAATTTCCGGATCCTTAAGCTTGGGGGCCTTCACCGGATTGGATTTATCAATTTCTTTCCCACTTCTCAAAGTGGTGATAGCTTGGACATGTTCCGTATGGTGGGAGGATGAGCTTGCATCTTGTATCTCATATTGGGTCCTTGGGTTAGGAAGAGGTTGGGCAGGGAGTGTGCCCTTCTCTCTAACACTAAGGTGAGCTTCAACTCTAGCCAAAGATGTTTTCAATTCATTGATGGCTTGGTTTGAGTTTTGATTGAATTTCAATTGCTCTTGCATGAACCCATCTATTTTTAGAGAGTTTGTCTTGTTATGCTCATTCTGGACTGATACAAATGCACCCAACATCTCTTCTAGTGATACTTTTGGAGTGTTGTTTGCATTTGCATTGGGCCCATTCTTCCAACTGAAGTTGGGATGGTTCTTCCAATTAGGATTATACGTGTTAGAGTTTGGAGCACCATATTGCTGCTGATAACTGTTTATGGCATTTGTTTGTTCTTGTAAGATGCTTTGGACTGCTGAAATTGTGGGACAATCTGGTGTAGCATGTTGATTTCCAGCACAAATTCCACAAACAGTTTCAACCTCAGTGGAGTTGATTGTTTCTCCTTTCCTTAATTCCATGGCTTCGACCTTTCTTGTAAGGCTAGCCAACCGTGCACTTATGCTATCTTCTTCTGATAGGACATACATTCCTCCCTTTTCCTTTTGTTGGCCAATCTTGGAATTTGTTGGTTTAGGTGTGTCCCAAGATTGTGCACTTTCAGCCAATTCTTCCAGATAATCCCATGCTTCATCAGCTTCCTTATTCATGAACTCCCCATTACACATGGATGGAATCAGTCCTTCATAGAAAAAACTTATAATCCGCCAATTTTCATAGCCATGATGTGGGCATGCGTTTAATAAGTCCTTGAATCTCTCCCAACATTGGGAAAAGGTTTCATCCTCCTTTTGGGCAAAGTTCATGATAAGGCGCTTAAGCATGTTCGTTTTGTGAGTAGGGAAGAATTTTTTTATAAATTCTCTGTGCATATCGTTCCATGACCCGATTGATCTTGGCCTTAATGCATACAGCCAACCCTTGGCTTTATCCTTAAGAGTGAAAGGGAAGAATTTAAGTCTTACTACATCTTCAGTCACATTTGCAAAGTGCATGGTGGTGATTACCTCATCAAACTCCCTAAAGTGTTGATAGGCACTTTCACTGTCTAAACCATGGAATTTAGGGAGAAGATTGATCACTCTCGGTTTCAAATCCACATTCCCTGCATTTGGTGGAAATACTATGCATGAGGGAGTGCTTGTTCTTGCAGGTTGCAAGAAATCACGTAAAGTCCTAGGTCGGGGAACATTCTCAACCACATTCTCCCCTGTTTCGGTTTGATTTTGAACCGGGTTAGGTTGATTTGTAGCCATACTTTCAGATAAAATTGGAGAATCTAGATGTCTCCTAGCACGTGGCTCTCTATCAATCCCTTCTACTATCCCCCCTTCACTTATGAGTCGGTTATTGGAATCCCGAGCCCAATGTGGCATGCAAAACCAAAAATAAGAAACAAAAAGAAAGGAGAATTCTTCCTCCCTTTTCTTTACTCTTCTCTAAGATCGAAGCACAAGGTGTCTTGCAATGGCTAGGCCAGAAGCAAGGATAAAGACCGATTTCTCCTGGTCAATAGGGGTTCAGAAAACTCCCCACCCACTCTTTGAATCTTTTGAGAAAAAGTGCAGAAAAAGGAAAAAGAGGAGTAGAGATGAGAAAAGAAATCTCTGAGCACAAGGTGAACCAAGGCGGCTGAGCCGACCAATAGGAATCCAGGTGGCAAAAAGGCCGACCTTTTAGAGATCCAAAAGGAATCTCCACCCACTCTACAAGAGATGAATAGGAATGAAATAGGAGAAGGAGAAGAGTAAGGTTTAGAAAGATAGAACCTGATTCGTACTTGAAACTCTTGTATCTTCTTCAGCTTCCTAGAAATCCCTGAAAAGAAAAAAAATCAAATAAATAAACTAAGTTAGTTCTAAAAATCTAAAAGAGTCCTAAATAGATACTAATTTCAGAAATTTGTGAAAACCGTCAAGGTCCCCGGCAACGGCGCCAAAAACTTGTTCGCTTCCCCAAGTGTAGGGTTGCGATGTAGTAATAAACTCGGTAATACCGAGGTCGATCCACAGGGACTTATGTAGGATGTCACAAACTCATTCACAAGTTTCTATTGAAGCTAATCAATCAAAGTTTGAATAGAATGTGCGTGATTAACAGTTTAAGCTAAATTGAATGTAAACAATTATAAGAAGGTACTAGGGGTTCGAGGATTCACTTGTAGCAATCCTCGATGTTCAATCCGCTGTGGTTTCCCATTCTCTCAACTAGAATCACCAGTCAGGTCTATCTAGTCGGATGATAGAACTGTTAAACCAGAAGTCTGTAACATGTAAGTTCTGTGCATAAAGTTCACTCAACTCTAGGCTGATCTGAGCATGCTCATTGCATAGGTCATTCACCTTTTCTATAGGTCCAATTCCCAATCATAACCATCCTCAAGTCTTCTCACAAGACAAGGCTAGATCATGATTTGAACTGGATTCAAATTATATGCACAGTCCATACATATTCCAGATAATCAACCAAAACTAGAACTTTGGCATGAAGCCCCTTTATGAAGAGCTTGGTACTAGAGCGCACTCCAATTCCTCGGATCATACAGGTCTAGACCGTTACAAACAAATTAAGAAGATAAGTAATTCATCCAAACATCCATGAGTCATCACAAGACTAAGAGAAATTACTTAAAAACTTGTATAAACTTCAAACCTTAGTTCATAATCATGAATTCCAAACTGAAAACCACTTAACTACGAATTAAAACATCTCGGATACACTACAAGCTTCACCTCTTAGCCCTAGCTAAGAGGTTTAGCTGCTCATGATCCAAGGAAACATGAAACAACTACAAAAAGCATAAAAACAGCAAAGCAAACCAAAAGGAGTTGTGAAACCCCAATCTTCACTTCCACAGCCTCCAACCTCGCTTGAACCCTTCTGGGATACCTTAGGAACAATCCCTAGGTGTCTATTTATAGTCTGGAGGTTCCACGACTTCGGAAGAATCGAGAAAGTGCGTAACACTTACGCAGCGCAGAGAAAATCGGACGTTACTTAGGAGTTTCTAAGTCAGTACACCTGGCCGACCGGTCACGACCGGTCGGCCTCAATACACGTTCATTCCAGCAAGCATGGCCGACCGGTCATGACCGGTCGGCCTTGTAAAGCATTAGTCCAGCAAGCTTGTCCGACCGGTCATGACCGGTCGGACGTTTTCCTTTATACTCCAGTAGCCATGGCCGACCGGTCATGACCGGTCGGCCTTGTAAAACCTTCCTCCAGTGACTGTGTCCGACCGGTCATGACCGGTCGGATGTCTTCAGCACTTCCCCCATGTACATGGCTGACCGGTCACGACCGGTCAGCTCCCTTTTCTTCTTGTGTTCTTCCTTTCTTTCTTCTGCTTTCTTCTTTCCTTACTTCTTTCTTTGTTCCCTTCTTCCTTCGGCTCTCTTTGGATCTTCATTTCAGGTTCTAAATCAGCCCTTTTTATCTTCAATTCTGTGGGGCCACTCTCAGTCCTATAGTCACAAAACATGCATTGGATTAGCCTACAAACCATATAAACCTTGCACAATGAGTGAAGAATTGGGGTTAGAATATGCACAATTAAGAGCTCAACATTTCCTAGGACTAATAATTTGTTTTATTTTGTAGGAACTCTTCCATAGTTCAAGCAAATTGGGTAATATCATTCTAACTTAGTCCTTTTTACAGATTTTTAGATTTTTGTTAATTTCTGTTTTAAGACTTAGGATTAGTTTCGTTCTTAGTTGTGTGGTTTATGTCATGTTGGGAACGTGACCACACCAATCGTCTCTAATCCAAAGGTGGTCTAGTTGGACCATTATCAATCCATAGACAAGTTCGAAAATACCAAGAGCATTGTGATAGTTTGGGGAGTATGGATCAAACACCTTTAAGGAATCTTCCCCCCTACTCCAACTACAAACGCAAATCAAGAGGGAGTAGGAGAGAATAAGGTACACAATGTTCCTCCAATAAGATCTTTACGGGACTACCTACAACCGGCCCATACAACTATACCCTCGTGTGTGGTTTTACCACCAACAGGGGGAAACATTGATATAAAGTCGGGTATGATTCAAATTTTGCCAAAGTTCCATGGGCTAGACTTTGAAAGCACATATTTACACTTAAAGGAATTTGAAGAAGTGGTGGCTACTTTGCAATATGCTAATGTTTTGGAAGATGCCATAAAACTTAAACGTTTTTCCTTTTCATTGAAAGAAAGACCAAGATTTGGCTCACTCTCTTAGACCACACTCGATAGGGTCATGGAATGAGATGACCCGAAAATTCTTGAGAAAGTTCTTCCCGGCTCATAAAACAAACACCCTTCGAAGAGCCATAATGAACTTTTCGGTTAAAGAGAATGAGTCATTCTTTCAATGTTGGGAAAGGTTTAAGGACCTCCTACTTGCTTGCCCACATCACGGCTACGAAAGTTGGCGAATTATAAACTTCTTCAATGATGAATTAAGTTTCAACATGCGTCAATTCATAGAAATAATGTGCAATGGCAAGTTTATGAGTAAAAATCCAGATGAGGCTTGGAGTTACTTGGACATGTTGGCCGAGAATGCCCAATCATGGGATACTTCGGACAAATCCAATAATCTCAAGCCTCCTCAACAAAAAGACAAAGGAGGCATCTACATCCTTAAAGATGAAGATGACGTAAATGCAAGGCTAGCCAACCTCACAAGGAAAATCGAGGCCATGGAACTTAGTAAGAGTGGAGTTTCAAAGTCCAATGAAGCTATTGAGAGCATATGTGGAATTTGTGCCACTATTTTATTTAGCTCACGTAGCAAGTCACAACCATGATTAGATAAATGACTCGAAAATGTCCGAGTGCTGAAATATTCAGGGTGTGACTGCATATCAAGCTTAATATAAAACCTAAGTATCACATACTCACACTTTTAAAATTTGATTTCTCAGCGTTTTGCTAAGGTCACATGTGTATGCAATAAAGCTCATGCAAATACTCCATATGTGTTAGCATGGCATGATAGCTAGGTCTTAGATCCAAACTATCCATCGGAGTCAAAACACCATATTGATGTCCTAACCCAAGAATTAGTTGATCCACCCGTTAAGTTGCTTTGAAAATTTTGAACAAAGCTTTTTCCAACCCATTTACTTATTTCTAATATTGGACCATAAGCTGATTGAACCAGATTTTCTTTTTTTAATGTACAAGGTAATGCTAACCTGATGGGTGGATGAGATCTCGCTCCCACGTACGTGTACATGAGCTTTATTGTATATAAGTGTGAGCTTAGCACAACTATTTTCCTCACGGGGTCTTTCATTCTCCTTGCCTTCTCAAAATAATGGCAAATAGGTCATTTTACCTTCAACATTTAATATACGAGCTAGAGTTAAATTTTTTATAAAAATTCGAAACTGTTTGGGATTTATGTGTAAAATATTCCTAAAATCAAAATCACAGAGAAACTTTCTTGAAAAAATGGATTTTTTTATTTCCAATTGTTTCCTTATTGGGAGTAGGTCAGTACTGCCTGTCATGGTACCAACTACCAAAGGGTAGTCGTTTGATACTCTGGCAGAGTATGCCGCTCGATGCTCAGCCACTCAAATAAAACGGACTAAATTGTGGAATCCACTGTCTCTGAGTCACAGTCCAAAAGTCATATTGGTCGGATAAATGTGGAACCCATTATAGACGATTAGATATTTTCATTTTTAACCGTCCAATAAATGTACACCAATCCGAGTGTTTGATGATCCTTATTTTTTGGTTCGTGGTAAAAAATGAGACCCATCGTTTGGACAGCTTAATTTGAATTCATTGAATGCCATGTATGCAACTTCTTAAGTAATTTATATGCGCATGTGTATCATCCATCCCATTCTACCAGATTATTAAAGCTTTTCTCTATCACACCAAATTAATTCCATGGAGCAATTTCCCTAGGTAGACTTCAAGTTTGATCGACCAGCTTAATTAAACCTCCAAAACTTTGGTTTCTATTATGAAAATACCCTTGGTTTTTGGGTTATATCCCTTTCCCAAAATCTCATCATCTCTTAGGCCATACTAAAAAACCCATCTTATTTTCATTTTGAAATCGTGTTTCACTTCACAGCACACTTCTTCTTCTTCTCCTTACCTTTTGGGTTCTATTCCTTTCATTCAGCTATACCCAAAACCCATTTTATTCTCTTCATTTTTCTTCTTGAAATCTCCGGTCCTTAAAATCTCTAGCTATTATCATTTTACATCTACAATCTTTTTCAAGGTTTTGTTCATTGCTTCAAATCGGTTGCTTTGATAAATTTGAAATATTTCAGGTTTCCTCCAGGTTCTTCTTAAACTCATGTTTTATTAAAACGGCGACTGTGGGCAAGTTAGAATGAAGAATGAATGTATTTTTTCGCAAGTAGGATTTGAGGGAATGAAGGATGTAATCAGTGGCAAATTTCACTATGTGAAACAATGAATTTCACTATACTCGGTGAAATATACGAAGTATATTAAAATTCAAAGAGAACTTAATCATTTTCGCTATGAGAACTTGGTGAAATTCGATGTACTTTTTAAAAGAGAACTCAGTCAATTTGCAATGGACTTGGTCCGTCGTTTTTCGCTTTTTTGGCCCACTCAGTGAAATTATAACATACTCGGTAAATTTAGCATACTCGGAAAAATTATAACGTACTCAGTGAAATTCACCAAGTATAGAGTTGTTTGAGCGAGTACTTAGTCAAATTATAATATACTCAGTGAATTTCACCAAGTACAGAGTTGTTTGACCGAATACATTCAAATTCAAAGAGGAGTCAATTTGCGACGGCCTTAGTCTATCATTTTTCGTTGTACTCGGTCAATTTCACCAAGAACAGAGAGGTTTCATCGAGACATACAACATAATCAATTTCACCAAGTATAGAGAGGTTTCACTTTCTCACTAAATTTCACTGAGAACAAAGAGGTTTCACCGAGCACCAAGAATAGTCGATTTACAAAGGACATGGTCCGTCGTTTTTCGTTGTACACAGTCAATTTCACTGAGAATGATCGATTTGTGACGGACTTGTTCTGTCATTTTTGTTGTTTTGGTCAATTTCACTGAGAATAGTCGATTTGCAATGGCCTTTGTCCATTGTTTTTTGCTCTACTTGATCAATTTCAACTAGAACAGAGGCTTCATAATTTCAAAGAGAAGTCGATTTGCGACGGACTTAGTCCATCGTTTTTTGCTATTTGGCCGAGTAAATTAATTTCATCGGGGACGGGGGTTTCACTGAGATCCAAGAGGTTTCACCGAGAATAATCAATTTGTGACGGACTTCGTCCGTCGTTTTCTCTGTTTGATCAAATACCCAATCAACATTACAACATAGGTGGTGAATTCCTATCACCATTCACCATTTAAATCACCATTCATCGAGTACTCAGTGAAACTTATTGAGTTCTCATTGATTACATCATTGTGGACAAAACTTTTGTGAAAAAACACATTCATTCTTCACTTATACTTGCCCATAACTGGCATTCTAGTGAAACACAAGTTCAAGAAGAAGAAGAAGAGTGCGGTGAAGTGAAACACAATTTCAAATAAGAAAATCCTTGTGGAAAAAACCCTTGTAGATGCAACTGGTCTAAAGCAATGAAAAAAAAAAACCCTGCGAAGATTGAAGATTTTAGGTTGAATTGAAATTTTAAGGAAGAAAAACTAATAAGAAGATGGGTTTTTCGGGAAGAAAAATGAAGAAGAAGATGGGTTCTGAAGGGTATTTTTGTCTTAAAAAAGCTCATACATTTAGAAATGTGAATAAAACTTCTAAAGGTTTAATTAGGCTGATGGGTTAAATGTGAAGTCTACATAGGAAAATTTCTCAATGCCACTTAATAAGGGAGCCGGATTAGCTCTTACCTAAGCAGCACCCTCGTGGGTGCTACCCTAACCATGCAGGGCTTACCTTGATATATTTTTTGTATATCCACGTCGTCCATCTATTTTCCATCCCAACTTATCATGCAATCCCAAACCTTAAGAAGATTCAAATCTAAGGTGGACCATACCACTAGAATCAGTGATGAATGACCATTAAAAACTTTTTGCGGGCCACAAAAGTTTTGGATAAAGATGATATTTCTATTTTCCATTCATCCAGGTAGTCTTGACATCATCAACAGTTTTGATGGGAGCTAAACAAAAAAAAAAAAACCTTACAATAGGCCCTTTGGAATTTTTAATGGTGAAGCACAAAATCACCACTTTTTCCTTGGTGTGGTCCACCTGAGATTTGGATTTGCTTAACATTTAGGCGCCACATCCTAAAATGGGCTGGAAAAACAGATGGACGGCGTGGATATTGAACACATCATCAAAGTGGGCCCCACGGTAAGGGTAACACCCTCGAAGGTGTTACACGGGTAATACCTAATCCGCTTCCATCTAATAATGGCCAACTAAGCTCTATTTGTTTCAAGGGTCGGGGACAGTTGAGTTGGCCCACCTTTCCTTTTCAAATTCCTTTGTCTACCCTTCATCACGGTGGGCCCACTTAGATAAGATAACCGAAATGAAAACATATGAAAATGACCTGAATTTATAACGTTCATGGCATCCAGTTGCGCCTCATAAAGACAACACTGAAGGGGCAGGACCGTTTACACGAGCTTTACGAATTCCACACGCGCGTGGAGCCCTTCACATCAGCACGTAGGCACACATGCCGATATGGAACCCGTGCTTTGGATGATAATAAAGAAATACGGCCATATTACTCCTCAGGTGGGCCGCACTGCACAAAAGTAAAACCGACGGTTGAAACACATTTCTGGCCGTCCATTTATTGTGTGTGCTGCAGCCCACATACTAGCCGCCAAATGGCCTGGATTTTAAGCCATAAAATCAAAACAATATCGACCACTTGATGGAAAGCTCAGATCTTTCATTCATATTCAATATTGGCACATGTGCCTGCATGTGGATGGACACGGATACACATGCGTGTGAAAAAAAAGTATAGGTTTTGTCCGTATGGAAGTGGACAGAAAGATGTTGCAACCATAAAGAATATCCAATTTATATCCCACAATTTGATTAAACCCCATTGAAAATGCATATCCGTTAGGTAAATGGAATCGGATTGCATCTCGTCTCGGCAGGTCTCTGTGAGGTCCACCGTGATTTATGGACTTTATCCACGCCGTCCATCCATTTCTATAAGACCTTATGAATAGGTTGGATGGCAAATAAACATCACGATGACATTAGGGAGGTCTCAACGTTGGGTGGCATTATCACATCTGCTTCCTGTAGTGTGCTCCACTTGAACTTTGGATCTTCCTCATGTTTCAGATCATTCCTTAAAATGATATGAAAAAATGAATGGATGGCGTGGATAAAAATGATACACTACGGTGGATCCCACGTAGCCCTGACTGGACGGATTACCGTACAGGCGGGTCAGGACGCAATCCACTTCCCGATTAAATGGGCGGTTGAGAACCCACATTGTAAAATAATATATGGGCGGTTGAGAACCCACATTGTAAAATAATATAATTCGAAATCTTTATATATATAATATTACGGCGTCTGGCAACGTCAGACCCGACTGACCAATGAGAGGAGGGGATTAAGAGAGACCAAGACTCACCCATGACTGTGAAGCCCTTACCGTGGGGCCCACCTTGATGTATGTATTATGTATACATGCTGTCCATCCGTTTTTTCAAATCATTTTAGCACATTACCCAAAAAAAAATGAAGAATATCCAATTATCAGGTGGACCATACCTTGGAAAAGAGTGGTGATTCACCATTAGTGGGCTACAAAAGTTCTGGATTAAGCTGGTATTTGTTTTTTAACCTTCATCCAGGCTTATGTGACTTTATCAATAAATTGGATGGCAAATAAACACTATAGAAACATTAAGGTATGCCCTAAGAAGTTTTTAATGGTAAGGCATTCAATCACCACAGTTTCCTATGTTATAGTCCACCTGATAATTAAATCTGCTTAGTTTTTGAAATAATGCCCTAAAATGATATGAAAAAGTGGATTGACGGCGTGGATACAAAATGCATAAATCAAGGTGGGCCCCACGGTAAGGACCGCACCGTCTCTGGTGAGGCCAGGGTCTCACCTAATCCGCTCCCGACAAATGATGGAAAAATGCTTATTATATTGCATCGAGTCATGAGGAACTCAGGGTCAAGATTATTACACGTGGCGTGGGACATGTTTCAGGGATCCAAACTAAAGACCTTTTCATTTCATGTGCCTCACTCACTCGTATATGGGAAGACCCAAAAATCTCCCACGTTGAAATAAGTCAACCCTTTTGACTGGACCTATGTTCTTTTGAATCTGGACCATTCATCACTTTAAACACCTGAACCATTGATTAAAAAAATGATAGATCAAGTTAAAAAGATTTTTTTTTTTTTAATCCTCGTCCGTTGTGTATATAACCAGATCAAGGGATTTGATCGCCACACTGTGGCCCCATTGATTGATGTGATGGACTCTATAATTCCTTGATAAATGCATTTTGATAGATGGTGGGCCATGATAGCTACCATGAAGGGGGCTGGTTCCCACCCTTTTACAGCGCACATGTAAGAAATCGAGGTCATCAATCAAGCAGTGTACACTGTATGCCTGTTGGCGAGTTTTCATCGGCTTGCTGACTTTTTAGCACCATCGCTTTCTCGTCTGACTCGAAACTCAATTCATTCTTTGGGAAAACTCAGTTTTGAAACTGCCTCGGCCGTTAAGGGGGGAAGACAGATTAGTTTGGCATACGGGTTGAGCTTGATCATTTTTTTGGGTCAGTTATTTTAGCTCGACCCAGCTGACCCGCCCAGTCCTTTAGGATGGGGGATCCATTCATCTCGAATGGAGATGGTTCGTTTCATTGCTCTAAAATACTCGCTCGTGGACGTGATTTGGGTACTAGTACTACCCACCGGGACCTAGATAGAGACGGACAGTCCCGTGAGGGCCTCTGTGGGGCCCACCATGGGGTATTTGTTTTCTCCATGCCATCCATCTATTCTAACAGATCATTTTGGGGCATGAGCCCAAAAAGGAGGCAGATCGGCTCAAGTGGACCACACCATAGGAAGTGGATTGAACTCCTACCGTTGAAAACTTCCTAGGCCCACTGTGATGCTTATTTTCCAGCCAACCTGTTCATAAAGCCACATAAACATGGATGAAGGGAAAACATAAATATCAGTTTGATCCAAAACTTTTGTGGCCGTCGAGAAGTTTTCAACGGTGGACTTTTAGTCCTCATTACTTGATGTGGTGTGGTCCACTTGAGCCTTTGATCCATCTCATTTTTGGGCTCATGCCCTAAAATGATCTCTCAAAATGGATGGATAGCGGGGATAAAACATATACATCATGATGGTAAGCCATAGTCATCTATCGGTCCTTAGAAAAGAAATGAGCATGGAATTTTTCTTCATTACCTGCCAGGTATGGACTAAATTGTGAAACAAATGGGAATACCATGTGAAAGCCGGTGCAGCTAAGAAATGGACAAATAGTTACAAATTTTTATAATCAATGTTGGCTAGTTCACCACATTGCATATTGAATCAACCTACGTGTTCAGAGGTCGCGATCATTTCTCGACAGTGGATATTGTCAATCAATCCATTCAGGGTATGTGTGATGCCCCGAATTTCAGGGGTCAAGTACAACCTCGATCCCTGAGATTTCGGGTGTTACTAATGCTTTGTGGAAGCATGATTTCTTGTTTAAGATTCATAAGGCATCAAAGCACAAATTCAGAATCAATTTAAGCAGTAAAGTGTTGAGTCTCTAATTTATACATATTCTAACCCTTATCATCGTATATTATGCATGGCTTATATGTTTAAAGTCTAAACTAATACATATTTTTGTGTTTACAAAAATAAGATGGAGATTTCACTAATTCAAGACTTAAAGATGATGCTTAATACACATTGAGGAATAAAGGAAAGAAGCAAAAAGAAGAGAAAAAGAAAAGAAGAAGATTCACCCTGGCCGATTGATCGGTTGGCCTGACCGATTGATAGCCAGGGTGGTCGATTGATCCATTAGCCTGGCCGATTGATCGGTCACTCTGTATTACCGCTGGAATGAAAGTTGAACCAGCGATTGATCGGTTTCTCAAACCGATTGATCGCTCAAGAGGAGGAATTTCCAGACAGGTTGCTGGACAAAAAGAGATCCCACCGATTGATCACTTAGCCCGGGCGATCAATTGCCTAGCCATCACTGATCCATCGCCCAGCTCCAGAGATCAATCACTCAGATCATAAAAATCAGGAATTACTACTAAAGTCTTTAGACACTTTTGGTCTCCTGCAACCAATCGCCCAGCACCATCGATTAATCGCCCCTCCCCTGCGATCAATCACTTAGTTCTAAAGATCAATCGATGGTGCGCAAAAATTCAAAAGTTGCTATTCTCAGTCCGATTTTCTCTGCACAGTGCGTAAGTTTTACGCAATTTCTCGAAGGTTCTGCGCAATTGGGGTTTGAAGGCTATAAAAGGACTCCTCTAATTCGATCTAAAAGGAGGATAGAAGGCTTGGGAAGTCGTAAGAGGTAAAGGAGATCGCTGTAGAGCATCTGTAACTCCTCCAAATTCAGTTTTTCTATATTTTTCATCAGTTTTCTTTTGAGTTTTAGTTTAACCTAGTAATGGTTAGCTAAACCTCTTAGCTAGGGCTAAGAGGTGAAGCTTTTAGTTGTTTACAATGTCTAATTCGAATTAGTTCAAGTACTTTTTGGTTTTATGAAGAACACTTCTAGTTCAAGTTTGAAATAAAGTTAGTATTTTTAGTTAATCTTCTATCTCTTGTGATTGCTCTTACATGGGATGTTTTTATTACTGAGATTGCTTAATGGGGGTGTTGATTGATAGGATTTTGGATCGTAGAGATCCTAGATTTATCATGATATATTGGATGCTAGGGGATCTTACAAACTAAGTTTCCTAAAAGCTTATCTGGAAATAAACTAAAAGGGGTTCTTATCTTTTGATTTAATTTGAGATAGGTGTTTATGTATTGATTTTGGTTCAATAGAAGTTCAATTCATGCTTTTAAATCAAGTCTAGTGACAAGGTTTGAGGAAGAATCATGAATGTGATCTTGTTTATTTTGTGAAGGATTGGGTTGTGTGATTAAATACACCCAATGCCTTAGTTGTTTATGAGAGAACCATATCAGTGGATGATCCATCTATGTTAGATGCATTATGATGATTTGATTGCTCTATATTCTGATTGTATATGGATAGAAATCTGATTCCAATTGTGTTATTGGCTTGAATGGTTTGAATTGGCATTATGAATGATTATTAGTGGATCATTGACGCTCTAATGTTTATTTCCTTGATTTAGTTCTTAAGTAGATAGATTTATGTTCTTAATTACCATCCATCATTACAAATATGAAATTAGCCCATCCTAGTTATAAAACTTAGAATTGTTACGACAATCCTTGTGGATCGACCTCGGTCTTACCGAGAATTATTACTACATCGCAGCCTTGCACTTGAGGCGAGCGAACATAAAGTAAAGACGAAAATTATATTTAAACCTGACCAATATAAAAAAAGGTGGAAGTAGGACAACTCTCCGATAAAGTCATCGAACTAATCATGTAAGGCATCATCCTCAAAGATATCTGCATCTATCACAACAGAGTCTGGTAGTGTTTTGAAACACCGTCCCAGGAGTGGCTGTGAGTGATCAACTCAGTGAGAATTATAACTTCAAGTTTAACATGTTATCAAACAAATAGGGTTAGGCATTAATTCCATACAAAACATCCAAATTCCTATTTTAATTTTATTAGTGCATGAGTGACATGAGATCACACACCATGCATGTTCCGGATGTAACATGAGGAACACAGAGTGGCACTGGCGGCACCACATCAAGCAACCAGGCACTCACAGAACCTCCAAATGCAAATGGGTTGGATCATCCTTCAGCATCCTGGCCTTTAATAGTCAAAACAGTTACCTAGGGGATCCATGACGTATGTGCATAATTTATTTTGGTTTCATTAGGTCATTTCTCACTCAACATATTGGTGAAGCCAGAATACTATTGTCCAATCATTGATCCTGAATAGGGCTATCTGGCTTCTAACTGTACAATGCTAATCATCGCCAGTAGCCCACGCTTCCTTGTCAGTTCCAGACATCAGAATACAATTCCCAACATCCTATTATAACGGGGGCTGGCCAACCTTCTCGGGAATACTGTTAGGGTTCATTTCTCGCCAATCGCTCCAAGGACACTACGGGGAGGTGACTCACCCCAGCGTAGGCCGACGACTCGAACAAGGTGTCTTATACCACCATGCCTGGTCTAAGAGACTCATCGGGATCGCCTTGCACTTATAGTTATTAATGGACTCAACACTTTATTGGGATCCGGTATTCTGTATTCATAAGACTGTATTACCATAATCATCAAACACTCTTTCTGCCATGCATTGACAGATTCAATTAATGCCAGGGATGTTCATCTAGACCGGTGATGAGTGCCTAATATTGTATAATTAACCCTGGTTGTTAAGGACATTATCATTGTTTTTCTGGTTAATTATCCCTCATTAGGTGAATTTTCTGTCTTCAGGTGTTCAGGAGAGGTTGGGCAAGATCTGAGCCAATCAGGGCGTTTAAAGGTCCAAAAGCAAGTAAGATCAACCATCAGGGCAGCTTGGAAGGAAATCAGACCGTAAAGATCAAAGGATGGATCATGTTCTATGGTGGACCGCATCACAACCGTTCATTTGAAAATCCAGGTTATGTATGATGGTTATGATTAAGGCGATCGCACAAGTTTGGACGGTCAAGATTGGATGTCCACATGAGGGACCGACAATGCATCAAGGCGGGCCACAACTTCATGAGCATCAGATCAGCTATAGTGGACCCCACTTTCCAATGTAGAACATCCAATGCATCTGCAATGTCCGAAGCTCGGCCTATCATCAAGTGCCCACTCAGCTCCTGCACGTATGCGCAAGGTGGAGCTTCCATCTCTAGCATCGTCATCACCGTCCATGGCTGGAGGCCGTCAAACCTCAGCCATCCATTAAGGTAGACTCCACCCTTTGAGCGTCGATCAGCAGCAGATCAAGTGGCTCCTTCAGCACGTTTCATCCATTCAAACAGCCAGTGGACCCCACCTTTTACGTGTGAAGCATTGCAAGAAGATCAACTTCATCCAAAGTGGACACCACATCCAACGTGTGGCCATGATCAAAGCTCTAGCCGTCCATCAGGTGGATCACCATTCTTCACACGTGCAGGGCTGGATGAACAGCAACGCCCACCATTAGCTCAGCACACGTGCTGATCATGCAGGACCACCTCCATCTTCAGCACACGTGTGCAACACCTCCCTGACCGACCATCCTCCAAACATCCAGCATGGACGTCTGTCCTGCAACCCCCAGCAGCAGTCGTCCATCCAGATTGCATCATCCAGTGGACCGTCCAACCTTCAACCGTCCAGATGGTGGACCACATCTGCAGCAAGCACGTCTTCAACCATCTGCAGCAAGCACGTCTTCAACCATCTGCAATTCATCCACATCCAGCCATCAGCAGCCGTCCTTCATCACCATCCAGCAGCTGCTTCATCAGGACCAACCACCACTGCAGGACCGTCCACTTCCAACGTCCACAACATCTGGACTGTCCATCCTTCAGCAGCCTGTCGCACGTGCAAGCAGCAGTGGACGTCCGTCCAGTAGAACTCCAACTGTCCATCTGCAAACATTAAGTAAATCCAGCCGTCCAACATCACCATACATCAGTAACTACCAGCTGGAGATTAGATCCTAGCCGTCCAGCTACTCCAAAGGAGTTTCCATCCAGGCCAGTAAGGTGGACGTCATCAGCACAAGCCGCTGCAAGTGGACCCCATTTCAACCCATCTTCAATCCACCCTCTCATCTTGTACATGTGTGGAGCCAACAAGCATTCAACGGCCATCTCAGATTCCAGCATGATCTCCACCGTCTAACGCTCAAGGCAGCCCTCAATCATCAACCATCATTCCATCCAGCAACTGGTCCCTGCACGTCAGTTGTAGCTCGTGAAGATCAAACGTTACAGCAGGAGCTTCCACCTTCATCTCAGCTCAAAATTCCAACCATCAACATCAAGTGAACGAGCTGAAACAACCAACTTCATTCCAGTCCAGTGGACCCCACTCACGTGTTGACCAGGGATGACATCTCCACCATGTGCAAAGCAGAGCTCCAACGGACATCTTCTCCCTCCATCAATCACATGAACAGAAAAGTGGACCCCACCAATCTGCTTCATCAAACGTCCAGCAATGGACATCTTCAATCATCAGCCGTCCATCACACAACAAGGTGGACCCCATCAAAAGGAAGGACCATCATCTCCTCCATGGCTGCAAGAGAGAAGCTCTCTCTCTCTCTCTCTCTCTCTCTCTCTCTCTCTCTCTCTCTCTCTCTCCCCACACATGTGTAAGGCATGGAATGCCACCTCATCATCCAAGCCTCACTCCAAGCCCAAACCTAAAAGAAAAGTTTGCTTTAGGCTTGGAGTGACACCTAGGCTTGGAGTACTTTTCTTGCCACATGTCCATTCAAGCCTAACTCCAAGCCCGAACCTAAAAGAAAAGTTGCTTTGGGCACTCCAAGCCTAACTCCATTCCCAAACCTAAAGAAACTTTTGGTGTGCCACCTAGGCTTGGGAGATTCTCATGAGGCTATAAAAGAAGCTCCTCTCCCTCTCATTCTCATCATCCCATTCTCTACAACTCCTCTCTTCTCTTTAGTTTTCTTTCTTTCTTTCTTTTATAGTGTAGAGTAGTTTTCTCTTTTGTAGAGAATTTAGTCTTCGATTGTAGCATGGTTGGCTAAACCTCTAGCTAAGGCTAGGGGTGAAGCCTTTGAAGAAATTTGCAAGATATGGTTCTTTTGGTTCAACATTGGTGTGTGAATGTTGGAGTTTTCTTTGGTTGATTGGTTCGGTTATCCACCTCGGCAGACGCTATTGTTGTGTAAGCCCCTTGATCCATCGTCGACTCCGGGCACGTTGGATGCTTGGGATCCCTTACACACCAATTAGCTAGTTTATGATCGATAAAGTCCCTTGATCCATCGTCGACTCCAGGCACGTTGGATGCTTTGGATTCCCTACGGTCATCGAGCTAGTGCAGGTAAAGTCATCGATCTGTAAAATCCCTTGATCCATTGCAGACTCCGGGCACATTGGATGCTTTGGATTCCCTGCGATCGATAGACGAGATCTTAACGGTTGGATCGGTCAATCAAAGCCTCCTATCTTGTAAGTATGCATTTGATCGTATGAATTGTGATCTTATCGGTTGACTTGTTGGCAAAGTTGTTGATCTGTACAATTCCTTGATCCATTGTCGACTCCGGGCACAGTGGATGCTTGGAATTCCCTGCGATCAACTAACGAGTACTTCATGGTCAAATCAATCGGTCCAGATCACTATGAAATATGCAAATGGTTTAACTGTTTCATCTTCCGATTGGAATGAATCTTTATTCAATTCCAGTTGAGTTATAGTTGGACCAATGAATCAAATCCTGCAGAATGAATCAAAGGTGGATCCCTAATGCCTTAGCCCCTTTTCTATTTTTGTCCTTCACCACACACAACTTGCTCCACTCTCGTGGATAAACCAGATTTCATCTCACTCACCTAAACTAATTCCTTTAAGTGTTCTTAACCCAAATCCCTGTGGATCGACCTCGGTCTTACCTAGTATTTTACTACTTCGCTACCTGCACTTGGGTGTGCAATCTTCGGATTGTAGCAACCGTCATGGGCGCAAGCCACCTGCGTAGTCCAACAACTACTGACCATCCTCGTCTTTCCTAGACCAACCGAATACGTCTCGGGTAGCTGACACATCTAGGCTACCCGCCTCGGAACGTTTGGACAGATATTCTATTTCATAAATTCTTCACAAAAGCCTAATTTACTTTACACCATACTTTTAACTTAGGAAAAATCCTAACTTGACGTCATGTATGAT
Source organism: Liriodendron chinense (assembly GCA_003013855.2). Lineage (NCBI taxonomy): Eukaryota > Viridiplantae > Streptophyta > Magnoliopsida > Magnoliales > Magnoliaceae > Liriodendron > Liriodendron chinense. The sequence goes on along the minus strand of ML058445.1, from coordinate 2,766,663 downwards.
AATTCCATCTTATCTACATACAAGTACTTCTATAATTAATCCACATATAATGTACATCATTCAAGCAGTTTATCTCACATAAGCATTTCATCAAACACCTTTGCTACAGAAAATTAAGATAACACATATATTGCAATAATACGGGAATAAAATAGTTATCAATGATAACAATATCATAATGACTCAATCAATCCTAAATCCATCTAAGGTTGATAATAGAAAACCTAGAGGTATAATTCTGCACCTTAGGGTTAGGGTTTCGCACGATCAATGCACACTTAAGTTTAGGGTTGACGGAATTCAAGCTCCTGTAATTATAACAACGTAGGCTTATGGTTCATGGTGTTGATTACGACGATTTGGGTGAAGGAATTCGGAGATCTTAGCTTACCTACAATCTCAACGAGGGGTTGAGACGATCGTTGATGCCGTGAGAAGATGCTGAAGGCTAAAGCAAGAGATGGACTCCTAAGCTCAATCCTTACTTCACACAATCACTCCGATCCACACCTCTCTCAAGTTCTCTCAATCTCAATTCTCTCAATTGCAAAAGAGGTGAGAATTTTGTTGGGGAGAAATGCCCCAACACAACTCTATTTATAGTCCCAAATTTATTCAATTGGCCCTAATGGTTAATTTGTCACGCAAATGGCCCTAGGAAGTGTTAATTTCCTCAGTAGAGGTCTACCGGGATCCACATGGGCCCATCCAAATCATAGGATAGTTATGACTTGATGGGATCTACTTCGTGTCCCATTCTTTCGTAATCTGGATGCGACGATCGACAGTTACAATGACGAGTTCGTTTAACGGTCATCGATCGTCGATTGGGGCCGCGGCTTTAGGGATGTATGCGGGGAAATATTTGGGACTAGAGTCCTAAGTTTCATAAAAATCTAACGGCTAGAAAGCCACAACTTTGCGTAAGATTGAATGGTAGAATTCACTTAAGTTTCTCACAGATTCTTAAAGGTATTCACACATCTCATGCACTCGCCTTACGAGCCCAAGTTGAACGATTCGAGACGCGATTTCGGCTCGATGTCCCGCTCGTCAAACCCACTAAGATAAACGATTTTCCTAGTTTTGAATTTGATGGCCCACTAACGAGTGGTCTAGAGCTTGTTTGGTGATTTCAACTATTTTTGGAATAAAGTAAAAGGCGTGGTTGAAAGTACGTCGGGAGGTCTAACACGACACCCACGTATGCGTGCGGAAGCGTAAGAGCAACTAGAATTATGGCTAAACCTATAGGAGGGGGTGATTAGGACCTTTTTTGAAATTCTTTTCGCCTACTTATATAATTCAACAAATCAAACTAAGTAAGCAATAACACTTAGGCTTCCAAGCCAAAGTGGGTCCAATCACAAGACTAGCATATGATAAAGCAATAAACAACCTAGTCTAAAGCATGCATAGGTAATCAAAAGATTTAACTAATCAAGCTCCTAACCTATGCAACCTATGTAGACTTATGAGAGTGGATCGATGAGCTCAAGTCTACACAACTAGTGAAAGTACATCTTGTGTGTGGATGTGCCTAATAAGTGCATAGCATACATTCCTATCAAGCATTCATAATTAGACAATTAAACTAACAATGCTAAGATATCAATGTGCTCAATTCAATCACAAACATAAGCATGTATTGTCACGCCCCAAAACCCGGGGACCGGGCTCACTAAATTCCCGATCGCCGACCTTGGTGCCAACAACCTCCGTAGTACCCCATTCTCGGCTCCTAGCCCTCATGTGCCAGGTTCAGATCCTGGGATCCTACCAGAAGGATTTTCAGGGTGAATTTTTTTTTTTTGTACATGAGCATAATCAAAACCATAAAACATCATCAAATATCCACTAATAAGTTTGTTGAGTACAGTGCTGGAAAGGGAAATACAACATGAAGCAGAAGTCCAAAATATCAGGTACATAAACCGCGCTCAACGCTGCTGATATGCTCTAGTACCTGCAGTGTAAACAAACGCGCATGAGCTTCCTACGAAGCCCAGTAGAGTGCGTGTGTGCGCGTGTGATGCATATGACAAGTATACAGATATCAGAGTAAGCGAAAGTAGTAGAGGGCTAAGTTACTAAGTTCATGAATGCTATCAGCCATCCCAAGGCTATGCAATGCAAGGGCCTACATGGCCGAGTGTTAATGCTAGAGATGCAATGCAAAAATGTCAATCCTCAACTAAACCACATATCAAAATAGTTCTCATCTGGGACATCACCGAGGTCTAGTATACTTTAATATTGGCTGCCGCACATCGCGCGCATAACCAAGCGAGTAGAAAAGACCTCACTATCCGCCTCGTCAGTGGTATGCCAATGCCCACCCGGCTCGCCGATAGCGGACCCATTCCATGAGCTGGTCAGACTCGACCTAGCTTACAGCCCACTTCACCCGGGCGGATAAGGTCACACCCCTTTCCAACCGACCTCGACACAGTTGGAGACGCGGCCTACTAGTATTTGGCACACGGGCGCTCATGTTATCCACTCGGTCTCGACGCTGGAGCATCCTACTGGTACCACAGGGTTTAGGGACTTTCACCCAAGGACATCCATAGCGCCCACGTACTAGAACAAGTTTCCGGTATCCAATACTGCCAACCATGATGTGACTATGGTGGCCACCACCCTGATGCTGCTAGGGTGTGAAAGCGATCGTGACATACATAATGCGAAATGCATGAGTCATACAATCCAAATCATGCACCAAACTTACGCATACTGCGCAATCATGTCGGGCGACCCTATCTCACACGGGTCCCCTAAGTATAACAAACCAACTAGCATATGCTATGGTTAATCATGATCCATAACAGGCATACAAATGATGCGTATGGGCATATGAATGAGCATGGTATTCATTATACTAAGCATGTTATCAGTGTGACATATCAAGCTAATCATACTAGCATGTTACCAACATATTATGTAACACTGGCCTTAAAAGGCCCAATATATACATAGAGAGTGGGACCCGGACTGTGGGTCCTATTGGAAATGTAAAAGTCTTCGTGGCATAGCCCACTTGAGACCACATCGGCCCCATACTTGGGCCTACACATACAAGATAGGTCGTCAAAATACGTGTACGGCATGGATAAGACATATACATCATGGTGGAGCTAACCAATACATCACGTTGGGACCCATAGGGTGGGCCACCTGCTGGCAGCGTGGTACCCATCTGGTCCCAATGAGTTTTGAATGAAGCAGATATTTGTGTTTTCTCCTTCATCCATATCCATGTGATCTTATGAACCGGTTGGATAGCAAATAAACATCACTGTAGAACCTAGAAAGGTTTCAATGTTGGAAATCATTATCCCCACGATAGCATGGTCCACTTGACATTAAGATATGCTTAAATTTTGGGCCCAGCCACTTATGAATAGGTTGGGTGACAAATAAACATCATTGTAGATCTGGGAAGGTTTCAATGGTGGAGATCATTATTTCCACTGTTGTTCCGTGGCATGGCCCACTTGCCATTTGGATGTGCTTAAATTTGGGCTCAGCCACTAAAATGAGCTTGGAAAAACATATGGATGGAATAGCTAAGGCACATACATTCTAGGTGGGCCCAACGAGTGGGGCCCATAGGGTGGCGCCCACAAGGCTGCTGGGCAGCAGCGTCCCCTAGACACCATCTGTCCAGCGACCCTCTTTTCTTTTCTTTTTTATATTTTTTTTGTTTTTATTACAAGCGGGGCCCACAGAAGTTCCCGATCAAGCTGATATTTTTTTGTTTTTCTTTCTTCCATGTAGGTGTGAACTTATGAACAGGTTGGATCTCAAATAAACATCATGGTGGGCCATAAGAAGGTTTCAACGGTAGGGCCACTGTCCCTACTGTTTTCTGTGGTGGGGCCCCCTTGAGACTTGGATCTGACTCATTCTTGGGGTCATGCCCTAAAATGATCTCCCCAACTGGATGGACGGTGTGGATACAGCACATGCATCATGGTGAGACCCACGAGTGGGCCACCAGCTGCACGAGCCAGCGTCCTGGATGCTGGTACTACCAACGTCAGCGACGCTGACTCTTCTTTCCTTTTTCTTCTTCTTTTCTTTTTTTTTTTGTTTTTCCGTAGTTTTCATTGAGTGGGGCCCACATAAGAGTGATCCACTCCGTCTATCAGCTGGGCCATCTCATTGTGGGCCCAATGAGCCCAATATTGGGTATGCAAATCGGTCTAGAAACATTAAGGTGGGCCAAATGATTTCTGACAGTAGAAATCATTGTTTCCACTGTTTTGTGCGGTGCGGTCCACTCAAGGTTTGGATCTGGCGCATCCTTGGGCCTTAGCCCTAAAATGATATGGGAAAACAAGTGGACAGCGTAGATGGAACACAAACATCAAGGTGGGTCCCACGAGTGGGGACCCCATTCACCGTTTCCACGTGACGCTGGACGTTCCAGCGTCAGAACGTCCAGACGCTGGACGTCCAGCACATTTTTTTTTTGTTCTGGTTTGTTTTTTTTTTTTCTCTGAGGTTATTTCAAGTGGGGCCCACTTAGGGACAATCCACCCCAGTCATCATGTTCTCCAGCTCATTGGGGACCTAACAAGCCCAATATTGGGCAGGTGATGTGGTCCACAAACATCACGGTGGGCCTAAGAAGTCTCAACAGTAGGCTTCGTCAGCCACACTGTTTTCAATGGTGTGGTCCACCTGAGATCTGGATCTTCTTCATTTTTGGCTCCCTGCCCTAAAATGGGATGGAGAAACAGATGGACGGCGTGGATTGCATGCATACATCAAGGTGGGTCCCACATGTGGAGACCCTGCCCAACGCCCAAAGGGCTTGCCCAGCTGGGCAGCAGCGTCCTCTGGACGCTGTCTGTCCAGCGGGTAAGCTTCCCTTCTTCTTTATTATTATTATTATTATTATTATTATTATTATTATAATAGGAAAGTGGGGCCCATTCATGGATGATCCAGTCCATCCATCTCATTGCCCACCACAAGGTGGGCCCAAAAAAAAAAGAAAAAAGGAAGGAAAGTAAGAAAATGGAGAGGTTTATGTCCCTTGCACTCACCTTGATGGATGGTTGGACGGTTGGATTGGATTGGGTTGACGATCGGACGATCCGGACTGTCCGGATGATGGTTGAGGCCCTCCAAGGTTGGATCTCCACCCTCAATCTCTCTAATCTCTCTCTTGATCACTCAAATCTCCCTCTTCTCTCAAATCTTTCTCTTTCTCTCTCCTTTCTCAAATGTCTTTTTCTCTTTCTCTCTCCTCTCTCTCTTAAATCTCTTTTACAAATATGGGAAGTGAGGCCTCCTCTCCCCATACGTATGCATCTTGTATGGGGGGGGGGAGAGAGGAAGCATGGGGGTCATGGGTGATGATGATGGTGCATGGGAGGGGGTATGGGAGGTATGGGTGAGGGTTGACTTTGGGAGGAGAGAGAGGGATGGGGGGTATGGGGTGTGTAGAGTAGGGGTATGGGTTTGATTGATTAGACATATTCTTGGGATTTGTGCAAGCGGGGCCCACGCCACACGCGCGTTGCGCGGCCCACCTCAGATTACGCGATTGATCATAACTTTCACACCGGGTATCGCAATGGGGCGTGCCGCGCGGCGTTGGAATCGCAGCGCCTACGCGGTCGTCGGGGTATAGGTTTCGGGTCGATGCGGTACTAAAACAGGGTCGCGATCAAGGCTCGCTAATCTGGTCCATCCAGGACGTACCGGCACTGAAAATTAAGCGTACGGAAGGCAAATAAGGGTATGGATCTTACATGTATAGTGGTTCAACTACTTGTCTACTCCACTCCCGGTTCAAGGACTCAACACCTTTGAGCACATCGGCATTCACTATCGGAGGTTTTTAAATGAGGTTCACCTCTCAACCTTTACACGGAGGTTTTACTGGTTCACCTCTCAACCATAACCGGAGTTTTAGACATAGGCTAACTCTCAACCCAACGCACGTTTACTCCCGTGTCGGAGGCTCCCCCTTGGAGACTTAGTTTAAGCCCAGCAAATGGGCCAAGGAACGGCTAGCGTCCCTAGATCGAGTTTGACAAACAAACTCTAAATGGACTCTAAAAAAGGACAACCTTACTTGTCGGATGAGCCCCTTGTTTAGCGCCGGTTCGGGTTGCTTGATCTCCGCTCTCCCGTGCTTCAATCAGCTTCCCTGGCTCCCACGATCGTGTCGCCGTTGCGTCGCCAATGCCTCAGCTACACTCGATCAAACACCTTGCATGTGATGCCTTTGAGATGCCCAAGGTGATAGGAGGATGGTTGAATCTCCTACATGTGATATGTGGCTTGATCTAACTAGGAGATTCACCTAGAGGGTCTTCTAGAGGTCTTGGACAAAGGATATGCCTATATGGAATAGTGTCTCACCTTTAGATTAGAGAGAGGAATCAAGTCATCTCTAGATTGCAATTGAATGCCCATACTTGTGTTTAAAACACAAGGGATATGACTTGAAACCCTCCTCTTTGAGGCCTCATATGATGTACAAAAGGTGTGGGGAATAGGCCCTCAAAACCCTCTCAAGTATGCCAAAAAACCGAGCTCCATATATATAGAAAATGAGCTCCAACGGTCAGAAAATGGGCAAAAAACGGCTCTGCCGACCTGTCCCGACTGGTCGGCCAAAGAGCCAAGCAAGACAGTGAACTAACTGTCTGAGTGGGGGTCTGTCCGACCGGTCGCAACCGGTCGGACCAGCCAGTCGACCGGTCACGACCGGTCGGCCCTATGGCCTGTACAACACAGCAAGGTGCTGTTGGTCTGGCAGCCTAGCCGACCGGTCTTGACCGGTCGAACTAGTCCAGCCGACCGGTCCCGACCGATCGGACAGGCCTGGGTTCAGCCAGTCTGATTGCTGACCCATGCATTTCTCAACCCTCATGCATTGGCCAAGTTTTGGGTGCACTTTTGGGACACCTAGGGCCAATCTATGATGACTAAAGGTTCCCTAATATGGTCAAGGTCATCAAAGAGGTTAAGGGTTGGGTTTTGGTCAAGGTTAAGGCACCAAGGCATCACTTTTACCTGATTCTTCTTCCTTGATGCAGCTGGGCCACTTGAGTCTTCGATCTTCGTCTTCATTAGGCTCAACCAACATTAGACTCACTGACGTAAGTGATTGACAAACAAGGTGCACTAGTATGCCACAAAAAAGTGCACTAACAGAGGTTTCTTATGTATGATGCGTAGGGTTGGATCGACTTATGTTTAATGTTCGGTTGTTAGAAAGTTAGTGAAAATAGTGTTTTAACGTAATTCATCATCAATCATTGATTTCCAAGTTATATGGGTAATTTGAGTAATTCGAGTCTTGTACATGGGATAGTCGTGATCCAAACGGCTAGTTGAGTTGGTCTTAGGTAGGCTTTTGCTACATTATGCGGGTTTAATTTTATTGGGTTGTGGGGTCCACCTTGTCTTGGGTTTAGATTCATAAATCATAGTATTTGGCTTAAGATCTAGGTGATCGGGTGTATTTTTAGTTTCTTAAGATCATCTAATCGAATTTGTACAGTCTTTTGTTGGTAATACTAGTGTATTGAGTAGGATCGAGCACTAAAGATCAGCAAATGGTAAAACAAGATAATTTTAGTGAAGAATTTTCAAAATTCAAATTGACGAAAATTCGAGACGTTACAGTATGACTTATTATAGACCAGAATAGTAGTGCAGCCGAGAACTTGGCCTACCACTTCTTGGACCATTTGCATAATTTGTTCACGATGACCTCCCGCTCTGGCCATCTAAAGTCAGGAAGCGGAGGAACATTCCACACATTCGGGATTGGAGTAGGATGTATGTTCCATTATAAAGGAGGTATCGGTAGTGGCTGAACCATGTTACTGATAGAAGTTCCTTCAACATTATACTGAGTTACTATGGGTTCTCTTTTGGTAATGTTGGTCATCAACCAATGCATGGCCTCAGTTTGGTTAGTCATCCATCTGTTGAAATTCTTAGTTTTAACGCAAAATTACTCGGCTTGAGTGTGTATCAGCTCTGCTTGAGCTCTTCCTTTCTCCGCAACATGCTGGACAATTGGTTGCACATCTCAAAGCCGAACCCTATCTCATCAAGAGGAGTATTGATGCTCCTTTCTGATTGATAAGATTGAGCGTCGAAGTAATATTTGAATTCAACAATTCAAGGGCTGCTTGAACTTGTACATCCCCAATTGGAGGTGGTGTGGTTGGTATTGAGAGTTCAGCCCTGGCAATTGGTGCGGTTGGTGTTGAAGGTTTAGCCTGGACAATTCGATTACTTCCTCTATTCATATTACTGATTGGTTAATTTCGCAATATTACACCGGTAAGTGAACCTAAGTAGGGCTCCACTAGGCGTGCTAAAAATGTTACCTCTCGGTTTCAAAGTCGGTCACGTGAATAGTGCGGGCGTGCTAGAACCGACTGTGCGGCTCGATTCAAACCGAACAACTAAGACCCCAAGTGTAAAATAGGCAAATACGTCGGAATCGACCGTATATGACCAAGATCAAATATGATCGGTTGCCTATTCAAAAAATACATCGGAATCGACCGTATATGACCAAGATCAAATAAGGCTTACCACTTCTTGGACCATTTGCATAATTTGTTCACGATCCACACGTTGAGGTTCAACCATCGACGGTGGATTAGGACCTACTCAATTCTATCCTTTATGGCACAACGGGTTTCTAAGAAAACTCCTAGCATACCTTGATTTCGAACTTCAGGGATGAAATTCCTGACTTCCCGCTCTGGCCATCTAAAGTCAGGAAGCGGAGGAACATTCCACACATTCGGGATTGGAGTAGGATGTATATTCCATTATAAAGGAGGTATCGGTAGTGGCTGAACCATGTTACCGATAGAAGTTCCTTCAACATTATACTGAGTTACTATGGGTTCTCTTTTGGTAATGTTGGTCATCAACCAATGCATGGCCTCAGTTTGGTTAGTCATCCATCTGTTGAAATTCTCAGTTTGAACGCAAAATTACTCGGCTTGAGTGTGTATCAGCTCTGCTTGAGCTCTTCCTTTCTCCACAACATGCTGGACAATTGGTTGCACATCTCAAAGCCGAACCATATCTCATCAAGAGGAGTATTGATGCTCCTTTCTGATTGATAAGATTGAGCGTCGAAGTAATATTCGAATTCAACAATTCAAGGGCTGCTTGAACTTGTACATCCCCAATTGGAGGTGGTGTGGTTGGTATTGAGAGTTCGGCCCTGGCAATTGGTGCGGTTGGTGTTGAGGGTTTAGCCTGGACAATTCGATTACTTCCTCTATTCATATTACTGATTGGTTAATTTCGCAATATTACACCGGTAAGTGAACCTAAGTAGGGCTCTACTAGGCGTGCCAAAAATGTTGCCTCTCGGTTTCAAAGTCGGTCACGTGAATAGTGCGGGCGTGCTAGAATCGACTGTGCGACTTGATTCAAACCGAACAACTAAGACCCCAAGTGCTAAAATAGGCAAATACGTCGGAATCGACCGTATATGACCAAGATCAAATAAGATCAGTTGCCTATTCAACCACTTGCACAATGTTGTTTAAGATGATCAAATGATCATCGGAGGGTGGGGTTCATCTTCCGAAGATGGGTTACACCTCTGTCTTCCATGCAAAATGAATTTTCAATATAGATAAAAACAAAAAATAAATACTTACAAACGGCCAAGAAGAACAACTGCAAAACACCTTTCTGGATAGAGAACTTACTTTGTATTAAACTAAGTCCAGTATATGAGTATAAACTTGGATCACAGCTAAAGTTAACAACTACTAGAATATTGCTACTAGTTACGCCAAGAAATGTAAACTACTGATTATGCTTAAGGATAAAAGACAGGTTATGCTAAGGAAAGTAAAACACAAATTATGCTAAAGAACATAGAGTAATTTGAAAGATAGATTTGATTTGATTTGGTTTGGTTGGTATGAGACAACTTACTCTATTGCTTTCCTCTATTATTTAAGCTTCACTACGCACACGACTTGAGGTTCATGGCGACTGCTTCAGCACGTTCTAGCGTTCAAGATCCTTCATTCTATGCTTGCCACCTATCTTGATAACTGCCTCCAGGCCTCCTATTAATTCGACCACGTTTGCTCGGCCACCCCTTGCTTTGTGGATGTTGTGGCACCGTTCGATCAACGCCAGCTGTATTACCCCAAAATCCGCTTTGGGTATATTCATGGATCTAATTGTATACACTATGCAACTCTGGTAGAATTACATGCGTCCCTTTCTAATTAGCACTCATAGGAACGAACACCCCCAATCAAGAGCTCAAGTGGTAGACCGGGTGAAGATAACAACGTGGTTCAAACACTAACATCCTGGTATTAACTCCCCGGTGGGGGGCCTGGGTAGCGAGCGGGTGGCTAACATTGCAGTGTGAGTAACATGAGGGTGGATGCACTAACAGGACGTGTACTAAAAAATAAAAAATAAATAAAAGCTCTCCTAAGAATGGCCAGAAGTTGGGCACAACGGGTGAGACAAACATATCATCAATAATAATAAAAGGCTGAGACCGATCACACTCATGCCATTTTAATGTAGCAAACCATGCCACGCATCATAGCTGTGATGTTGGCCCACATTCTATCAAAACCCATTATAGATCCGCCTTTTTTTCCACTACTGGTAATATACTATTAGAAAATAAGGTGTATCTAACAAAAAGGTCCGTCCAAACGCTGTCCATATTATTCTGGGACATTATTTCATTGTATTTGTTAGGGTGCGTTTCCAAAACATTACGAATTTTATGATATTTTGTGCAACCAAACGCCCTTAAAGAATTATATCATTAAAACATTATTTTATTTTATATTATCGATAGTGAGGCCTAGTTTCCAGTTTGTTACTAATAGGGAACTGTCACTGTTGTGCACCGAGTTTGGACATGTGGGGCCATGGTCGGTTTATCGAAGCCATTGATCTGATCGCTTCCATCATGGATGGACCCTGCGCAACAAATTCCCCAAATTGGAAGATCCTAACCATTGGTCTTTTCTCGGTCTTGGTCCATGTCTTTGTGACAATGACAAGGTTAGTCAACCAATTAAGGATATTTTTGGTACATCGGCCATTAGATCAATGGCTGAATTACTAATTAAAAGCCCCCACATGTACAAATTCGGTGCAAAAACAGGTAGGTTCTCTATTCCAAAGGGAATTCGGCCTCATGTATTCTTTGTTGAAGTGGATAGGATAACTAGATTCCTTCTCAACTACAATGAAAATGGTGGTTTATATTATTACAAGTATCATTTTTTATTAGATAGGTCACACACACAATCAGTTGTATGTGTAACTAGCTGCAAGTGGAGCCTACCATGGTATATGTATGTCATCCAGTCCATCCAATGGGGTTGCCCCATCATAAATTGGGCATGGCCCAAAAATCAAGCCAATCCAATCATCATGTGGACAACGTGTGAAAGAAAACAATGGAGAACCACCCAAAAATCTTGAACTTCAGGTACTGGCCACTTGATGGGGCATCTTATTTTCTTTGTGAGACAACCTTGTTAGATGGTTGGATTGCGTACACAAACCACGGAGGGCCCACTCCCTAACTAGTTACAAGTAGCTGCGTTTCCTTTTTTGTACATTGAAGTGTACACATGCTTAAAAAAAGGCATTATTATAAATTTTATGTGTGATAGTGTTATGAAAATTTTGTATGCTATTTTGAATTTTATCAAAGGGTGGGGCCCACCGTGAATGTACCTGCCCCAAGAATCAGGCCGTTCCAGTTCAGGTGAGTGGATTACAGGCATCTATATGGGCAGTTGGTCTTCTTTTTAAAACCAGTTATCTTTCTCATACATCGTAGTCCATCTAATGATTCAGTGGCCTGATTATTGGGCCACGGCATGTTGACCGTGGGCCCCACACGATGAAAGACCCGTATCTCAAGCAAGCCGGTTGCACGCATTGCTTTATTGAAATATGGAGTATGTATTTTAGTTCGATGACAAGGACAGAAGTAACTCCTTTGTATTATTATTATTATTATTATTATTATTATTATTTTTACACGCACCCACACCACACACACTCACACAGCCAAGCCACGTAGCACATGGGCACTCAATCCCATTTCTCAGTTTTGAGACAGGGTAACTCCCTTTTATCCGGCCCTGCACAAGCGCTCTCTACGGAAACCCCTTCGCTGGAACACACCGGTTGGTTTTTGTTAGATCGAAGCCGTTGATCATCAGGAGGGCGCACTACAGCCGTAACCAGCCAACGTTCCTGACTTTTGGGTCAGGGCATTTAGGTGAGCCCTACCTTAAGATGTGTTGGATCTTGAGCATGTGGTGTGCATGCAAGGTTGACGATAGCCTTCTCTCTGCTGTACGTGGTATTGTATTTGTTGTGAATACATTTGTCGGTTGCAGCCGTGATTCCGTGAGGGACCCTTGTCGGTTGCAGAGAAGGCATGATATGATTGGAGCTTTGCTGACGATCACATGCGTCGACAAGTCAGCTAATGCAAATGCTCCTCATATGGAATCATGGCAGACATGTGAAACATCCAAGCCATGCATCAGTAGGGTAACACCTGTCTAGATTCCTTATCCTAAGAATCCGGTCAACCTAGTTAGTCAGGTGGGCCACAGTTATGAACAAATGTACAGTTATGAAAAAAAAATCGGCTCAGTTTTTAAACATTCTGCTTATTTCTAATATCAAAGCACATCTACTTAGATGGCAAGGTCCACGTGATTGATGGCTTGGATATTTTACCAGTGTGCCATGCTTAGCAACATATGATTGTACCTTGAGAAGATGGTGAGCCAGGTTGCACCGTAAATATTGCTTTGGCATTACATAAGAACACCTGTTTGTAGCTTTGTAGCTTGATTTATCACATCAACCGCAAGAGCATGGCCTAATAGGCATGGAAGATAAAATAATGATATCCCATTGCATACATGTTGCTGCAGTGGTAAATGTACATCCACTATTAAGTTCGAGTCCTTGCCTGTAACTCTTCCGAGTTTCAACAAGAGGTCTTGGGTTCAAAACCCATGCGCGGTGAACCCAGTTAGCAAGTGAGTGTGGAATTGTGTGCATGTGTGTGTGTACACACACATATTTACCATTGGGTCGCACAATGGTAGACTCAGTTTCAAAACTGGGGTCATGAGTTTCGAGGGCCTATTGTGGTGTGTGTTGTTACCATTGGGTCGCACAATGGTAGACTTTGAGTTTCAAAACTGAGGTCATGAGTTTCGAGGGCCTATAGTGGTGTGTGTTGTCCAAGTTAGGTCTAAATCAGATGTTAGTGGCCTTTTATTATTATTATCATTATTATTATTATTATTATATCTGTGTATCCTATCTATAGATCCAAAAAGTCAAGATCCATCTCTTTGCTTTTCTTAGTATTAAAAAATATAGTGATACTTGATGTTAATGTATTAGCTTCATCCATGAGACACAAGATTTTTCATTAATATAATCTTAGACTTGTTATCACATCTTGTTATGGGTAATTCTAAGCATGTCCTCGAATAGCGACATGGAAGATGTACAGCCGTTGATGTGTGGCCCCCTCAGACCAGTTGATCATACGCATGTCAGCGAAGTCGCCTCCACATTCGTCTTCAGTGACTAATAAGGCACGAGGCCTCAAGCTTGGCCTCGGACATTGGTTGACTTTTTAAATTGACAGACCAGAATGGTTACCGAGAACTTTCCCTCGGTATATTAAATTTCATAGAGAAGATACCGCCTCCGAGCGCCTCTGGCAATTTAGCGTCTTACAAACCACATGGTCTTGGCCTTTGGAGTTTTCAGCCTTTTTTTTTTTGTTCCGTGCTCGTCAGAGAACATTCGTTCCATCTGAGTAGCTAAGATTGCAGATCCCAAGGGCTCGGTATATTAAATATTGACAAAGCCGAGCCATAAGCCGCCAAATGGAGATAATTACGGTTACTAAGATCTGCGGGATCTTAAGCGCGTGATCATGATTTTCTTCCAATCATTTCTAATTAGAGAATATCATTTGGACTATATATCGTTCGGATACACACCCAAAATAGAACCAACGGATATATTGCCGTAAATCACGAACGGCTCATAAATGCTCATCGTTTATAAAAGGACCCTATCGTAAAGCCCTAAGGTACGCAACCTCTGTTAAAATTAACAAGTCATTGAGAATTCTTATCCCTTGACTAACTTAAGCATCGGATGGTCCTTAGTCGGCACGACCGACGACCCTTCACCGTGTCATTGTGGTTACAGGTCCTAGATCCAGACCATTTATCAGGAGGCTCATCATTAATTTGATGAAGATCTACTGTATATTGGTCCCCATCATCCGAATTTTATACGAAAAATTCCCCTCACAAATAAAAAACCACGACACAAAGCGAATTCCACTATGAGCTCAGAAGTTACAAGAGAATGAAGAAACAAAACCCAGATCTCAGTCCACGAGAGAAATCCCAAAGTTAACCCAAAGCTTTTCACACATGAGAAGGACAAACACAACCCTTTCCCTCATCCCAGAGACTCAATGCTTTTGTTAGTGCACTTTTCTATGGCATACTAGTGCACCTTGTTTGTCAATCACTTAAGTCAATAAGTTTAGTGTCAGTTGAGCTTAATGAAGACGAAGACCAAAGAATTAAGACGAACCAGCTACATCAAGGAAGAAAAAACTGGTAAAAGAGATGCCTTGGTGTGCTTTAACCTTGAACCTACCCAAAACCATAACCTTTAGATGAGCGTGACCATTAGGATACCCTTAGTCATCTTAGATTGGCCCTAGGTGTCCAAAAAGATCATCAGAGGTTGCATGAACTATTGCAAAATAAGACAGACAAAATGCAGTTTTCATTTCTTAGGCCGGTTGTCTGACCAGTCGCTTGACTGATCGGCAGAAGGGCAAAAATGGATCAACAGCGAGCATTACATGAAAAAAAAACTGTCTGGGTGTGTAATTCAATCGATCGTCCGACCGATTAGCTGGTTTGACCAACCAGTCCTCCGACCAATCGGAGAACTGCCAAATTGAGACAGCAAATTTTTTCACTATCCTGGCCATAATTCGACCGGTCGGATAGAGCCGTTTTATAGCTGTTGAGGCTTTGTGTATTTAAAGGCTTGACTCATTTTAAGGGGTAAAAAGAGAGATTTTGAGAGGATTGAAGCCACCATTGTTGGAGATCATTTGAGGCTCATTCATAACAATTGAAATCATCTTCTTTGTGGTTTTACACAAGAATGGAGTATTCCAAGCTCATAAAGAAGATGACCTTCATCCCCTCTTGATCTCTAGAGTTTGGATCTTTCTTGATAGTTAAAACCTTATTTAAAGCTCTAAGATGAGATCGTTGTAGGTGAACAACTCTAGGCAACCCATTCCTATTAGTTGTAGAGTTCTCAAACCTACCCTCTTATCACCTTGGGCATCTTAAAGGCATCACAAGTAAGGTGATTAATGTTGAGCTCATAATTATGCATATTCTAACCCCAATGCATCACTCATTATGCACGATATATATGTTTAAAGAACTAACTTAATGCATGATGTGTGATTGTAGGGACAAGATGGAGAGCTCACCATTTGAAAGCTAAATGAGGCCCCTTACAAGTATTGAAGACCATAGGATGAAGTATTGAAGGAAGATCAAAGAGAAAAGAAGAAGAAAGAGAAGAAAGCAAAGAAGAAAAAGTGCTGACCGGTCGGCCAAGGAAGCCAGACCGGTCAGTAACCGGTCTGCCATGTATGGAGGATGCTGCTGAAGACGTCCGACCGGTCATGACCGGCCGGACAGTGCTGCTGGGAATTCAATGAATAGGACCGACCGGTCAAGACCGGTCGGTCAGTGTTGCTGCAATGTGAAGAAAAACATCCGACCGGTCTTGACCGGTCGGAGTGGCTTGCTGGATTGAGGTTCTACAAGGCCCGACCGGTCTTGACCGGTCGGGCATACCTGCTGGAGTGTTTTCACTTGAGGCCGACCGGTCATGACCGGTCGGCCATGCGTACTGAGTTAGAACTTTCTAATTTCTTCCCGAAATTCTCTGCGCTGCGTATGTGTTACGCACTTTCTCGATTCTTCCGAAGTCGTGG
The DNA here is from genome assembly GCA_003013855.2 of Liriodendron chinense. NCBI lineage: Eukaryota > Viridiplantae > Streptophyta > Magnoliopsida > Magnoliales > Magnoliaceae > Liriodendron > Liriodendron chinense. The sequence goes on along the minus strand of ML058445.1, from coordinate 2,750,549 downwards.
AGCCTCCAGACTATAAGAGGACACCTAGGGATCGTTCTTAGGGCATCCTAGAAGGGTTCAAGCGAGGTTGGAGGCTGTGGAAGTGAAGATTGGAGTTTCACAACTCCTTTTGGTTTGCTTTGCTGTTTTCATGTTTTTAAGAGTTGTTTCATGTTTCCTTGGATCATGAGCAGCTAAACCTCTTAGCTAGGGCTAAGAGGTGAAGCTTGTAGTGTATCCAAGATGTTTTAATTCGTAGTTAAGTGGTTTTCAGTTTGGAATTAAGGATTATGAACTAAGGTTTGAAGTTTATACAAGTTTTTAAGTAATTTCTCTTAGTCTTGTGATGACTCATGGATGTTTGGATGAATTACTTATCTGCTTAATTTGTTTGCAACGGTCTAGACCTGTATGATCCGAGGAATTGGAGTGCGCTCTAGTACCTAGTTCTTCATAAAGGGGCTTCATGCCAAAGTTCTAGTTTTGGTTGATTATCTGGAATATGTATAGACTGTGCATATAATTTGAATCCAGTTCAAATCATGATCTAGCCTTGTCTTGTGAGAAGACTTGAGGATGGTTATGATTGGGAATTGGACATATAGAAAAGGTGAATGACCTATGCAATGAGCATGCTCAGATCAGCCTAGAGTTGAGTGAACTTTATGCACAGAACTTACATGTTACAGACTTCTGGTTTAACAGTTCTATCATCCGACTAGATAGACCTGACTGGTGATTCTAGTTGAGAGAATGGGAAACCACAGCGGATTGAACATCGAGGATTGCTACAAGTGAATCCTCGAACCCCTAGTGCCTTCTTATAATTGTTTACATTCAATTTAGCTTAAACTGTTAATCACACACATTCTATTCAAACTTTGATTGTTAGCTTCAATAGAAACTTGTGGATGAGTTTGTGACATCCTACATAAGTCCCTGTGGATCGACCTCGGTATTACCGAGTTTATTACTACATCGCAACCCTACACTTGGGGAAGCGAACAAGTTTTTGGCGCCGCTGCCGGGGATTTTTGACAGTTTTCACAAATTTCTGAAATTAGTGTCTATTTAGGATTTTTTTTATTTTTAGACTAACTTAGTTTATTTATTTGATTTTTCTTTTCAAGGATTTTTAGGAAGCCGAAGAAGAGTCAAGGATTTCAAGTGCAATTCAGGTGCTATCCTTCTAAAACCTTACTCTTCTCCTTCTCCTAGTCATTCTTATTTTATTCATCTCTTGTAGAGTAGGTGGAGACTCCTTTTGGATCTCTGAAAGGTCGGCCTTTTTGCCACCTGGATTCCTATTGGTCGGCTCTGCCGTCTTGGATCACCTTGTGCTCAGGGATTTCTTTTCTCATCTCTACTCCTCTTTCTCCTTTTTCTGCACCTTTTCTCAAAAGATTCAAAGAGTGGGTGGGGTGTTCTCTGAACCCCTATTGACCAGGAGAAATCGGTCTCTATCTTTTTTTCTGGCCTAGCCATTGCAAGACACCTTGTGCTTCGGTCTTAGAGAAGAGTAAAGAAAAAGAAGGAAGAATTCTTTTTCCTTTTTGTTTCTTATTTTTGATTTTGCATGCCACATTGGGCTCGGGATTCCAATAACCGACTCATAAGTGAAGGGGGGATAGTAGAAGGCATTGATAGAGAGCCACGTGTTAGGAGACATCTAGATTCTCCAATTTTATCTGAAAGTATGGCTATAATTCAACCTAACCCGGTTCAAAATCAAACCAAAACAGGGGAGAATGTGGTTGAAAATGTTCCCCGACCTAGGACTTTACGTGATTTCTTGCAACCTGCAAGAACGAGCACTCCCTCATGCATAGTATTTCCACCAAATGCAGGGAATGTGGATTTGAAACCGGGAGTGATCAATCTTCTCCCTAAATTCCATGGTTTAGACAGTGAAAGTGCCTATCAACACCTTAGGGAGTTTGATGAGGTAATCACCACCATGCACTTTGCAAATGTGACTGAAGATGTAGTAAGACTTAAATTCTTCCCTTTTACTCTTAAGGATAAAGCCAAGGGTTGGCTTTATGCATTGAGGCCAAGATCAATTGGGTCATGGAATGATATGCACAGAGAATTTATAAAAAAATTCTTCCCTACTCATAAAACGAACATGCTTAAGCGCCTTATCATGAACTTTGCCCAAAAGGAGGATGAAACCTTTTCCCAATGTTGGGAGAGATTCAAGGACCTATTAAACGCATGCCCACATCATGGCTATGAAAATTGGCGGATTATAAGTTTTTTCTATGAAGGACTAATTCCATCCATGCGCCAATTTATAGAGATGATGTGTAATGGGGAGTTCATGAATAAGGAAGCTGATGAAGCATGGGATTATCTGGAAGAATTGGCTGAAAGTGCACAATCTTGGGACACATCTAAACCAACAAATTCCAAGATTGGCCAACAAAAGGAAAAGGGAGGAATGTATGTCTTATCAGAAGAAGATAGCATAAGTGCACGATTGGCTAGCCTTACAAGAAAGGTCGAAGCCATGGAATTAAGGAAAGGAGAAACAATCAACTCCACTGAGGTTGAAACTGTTTGTGGAATTTGTGCTGGAAATCAACATGCTACACCAGATTGTCCCACAATTTCAGCAGTCCAAAGCATCTTACAAGAACAAACAAATGCCATAAACAGTTATCAGCAGCAATATGGTGCTCCAAACTCAAACACGTATAATCCTAATTGGAAGAACCATCCCAACTTCAGTTGGAGGAATGGACCCACTGCAAATGCAAACAACACTCCAAAAGTATCACTAGAAGAGATGTTGGGTGCACTCGTATCGGTCCAGAATGAGTATAACAAGACAAATTCTCTAAAAATAGATGGGTTCATGCAAGAGCAATTGAAATTCAATCAAAATTCAAACCAAGCCATTAATGAATTAAAAACATCTCTGGCTAGAGTTGAAGCTCACCTGAGTGGTAGAGAGAAGGGCACACTTCCTGCTCAAACTCTTCCTAACCCAAGGACCCAGTATGAGATACAAGATGCAAGCTCATCCTCCCACCATACGGAACATGTCCAAGCTATCACCACTTTGAGAAGTGGGAAAGAAATTGATAAATCCAATCCGGTGAAGGCCCCCAAGCCTAAGGATCCGGAAATTCCCAAAGAGGATGATAGCCCAAACAATATTCCACAAGAGAAAGAACCGGAAAGACAATACAAGCCGGTTGCCCCATTTCCACAAAGGTTGATTTCACCTAAACCTTTAGATAAAAATCTGGAAATTCTGGAAGTTTTCAAGCAGGTGAAGATCAACATTCCGCTGTTGGATGCAATAAAACAAATACCATCTTATGCCAAATTTTAAAGGAATTGTGTACAATCAAAAGGAAACATAACGTTCACAACAAAGTGCTTTTGGCTGAGAATTTGAGTGCCATCATCAAACAAGAGGTGCCCCAAAAATACAAAGATCCGGGTAGTCCAACCATATCATGCATCATAGGAGACTACCAGATTAAACAAGCCCTACTCGACTTGGGGGCAAGTGTGAATCTCATTCCATACTCGGTCTATGAACAACTTGGGTTAGGTGAATTGAAACCCACCAAAACCACACTCCAACTTGCTGATAGATCCATCCGGATACCGAGAGGAATGGTAGAGGATGTTCTAGTCCAAGTTGATAAATTCTACTACCCAGTAGATTTTATTGTCTTGGACACACATCCTGTGATAGGCACCGGTACTCAAATTCCCGTCATACTTGGACGACCGTTTCTAGCTACCTCAAACGCCATTATCAATTGTAGAAACGGACTTGTACAAATGTCCTTTGGAAATATGACCCTTGAGCTTAACATATTTGAGTTATGCAAACAACCGCGGGAAGTTGATGATGATATCCACGAATTAAACATGATCGAATCATTCGTGGAAGATTCAATCCCCTTGTCACTACTTTCCGACCCTTTGGAGGCATGTGTGGCCCATCTCCATGATATGAATGATGATACAACACAAGAGATGGATGCCATTCTAGATGTGATGATGGTGCGTGAAAATAAAAGATGGAGGACCCCAATTGAACCTTTGCCTATAAATGAGAACAAGGCCCTCCCATCCAACATTAAGGCACCAAAACTCGATCTAAAACCATTGCCAAGTGAGCTAAAATATGTTTATTTAGGTCGAGATGAGACATATCCAGTGGTGATTTCTTCCCACTTGGATGAGGAACAAGAGAGTAGGCTAATAGCCACTCTATTAGAGCACAAGAGTGCCATCGGATGGACAATTGCGGATCTCAAAGGCATAGACCCACTGATTTGCACTCACCGCATACACCTTGAGGAAAATGCAAAGACATCCCGGCAACCACAAAGACGACTAAATCCAAATATGAAGGATGTGGTTAAGGCCGAAGTGGTGAAACTATTGGATGTAGGTATCATTTACCCAATATCTGATAGCCAATGGGTGAGCCCAACTCAAGTGGTGCCTAAGAAATCCGGAATAACCATCGTAGCCAATGCCAATAATGAACTCGTACCAACTAGAGTCACTACCGGTTGGAGAATGTGCATTGACTACAGGAAGCTAAACACTGTCACAAGGAAAGACCACTTCCCCCTACCGTTTGTTGATCAGATTTTAGAACGGTTGGCGGGTCATTCCCACTTTTGCTTCCTTGATGGCTATTCAGGGTACAACCAAATAGAAATTGCCCGTGAAGACCAAGAAAAGACTACATTCACATGTCCATTCGGCACTTTCGCCTATCGACGGATGCCGTTTGGACTATGTAATGCCCCTGCCACCTTTCAGCGTTGTATGATGAGCATCTTTTCTGACATGGTGGGGACAATTCTCGAAGTCTTCATGGATGATTTTTCCGTATTCGGTTGTAGCTTTGATGAGTGCCTTGAGCACTTGAAATCTGTGCTAAAAAGATGTGAAGAGAAGAACCTTGTGCTCAATTGGGAAAAGTGTCACTTCATGGTTAAAAAGGAAATTGTACTTGGTCACATCGTTTCACAAAATGGAATTGAGGTGGACAAGGCGAAAATTGACCTTATCTCTAACCTTCCACCACCCAAAAGCATACGAGATATACGGTCCTTTTTAGGACACGCAGGATTTTATAGACGGTTCATAAAGGATTTCAGTTCACTTTCTCGTCCTTTATGTAACCTACTTCAAAAGGAAAATTCATTTGAGTGGAGTGAAGAATGTCAAAAGGCCTTTACCACCCTTAAAGGCATGTTGACATGCGCCCCAATAATGCAACCACCTGATTGGAGCCTTCCTTTTGAGATTATGTACGATGCTAGCGACTATGCTATTGGGGCCGTGTTAGGCCAAAGAAAAGATAAAAAGCCATGTGTTATCTACTATGCAAGTAGAACCCTAAACTCAGCCCAGGCAAACTACACCACTACTGAAAAGGAACTTTTAGCCGTAGTTTTTGCCTTGGAGAAGTTCAGATCCTACTTGATTGGATCCAAGATCATTGTATTCACTGACCATGCCGCGCTTAAGTATCTTCTCTCTAAGAAGGATGCTAAACCACGGTTATTAAGATGGATCCTCCTACTCCAAGAATTCGACTTAGAAATACGTGATAAGAAAGGAGTAGAGAATGTAGTAGCTGACCACCTCTCTCGACTTGTCCTCACTGATTCCCCTGAAACGACTGCAATCAATGACATGTTCCCTGATGAACAACTTTTTGCTGTTTCCCAATTGCCATGGTATGCGGACATTGCTAATTATCTTGCTACAGGTACAATTCCTACATATTGGAAAAAGCAAGATAAGGATAGATTCTTCTCAGAGGTACGGAAATTTCTATGGGACGACCCATACTTGTTCAAGTATTGTCCCGACCAAATCATAAGGAGATGTGTCCCAGATGATGAGCAACAAAGTATCATCTCCTTCTGTCATTCTCAAGCATGTGGTGGCCATTTTTCGGCTAAAAAGACCACAGCGAAAATTCTGCAATGTGGGTTTTATTGGCCCACCATGTTCAAAGACACACATGAGTTTTGCAAAGCTTGCGAACCTTGTCAGAAATTAGGAGGAATCTCCCGTAGAAATATGATGCCACTCAATCCCATCTTAATTATCGAAATTTTTTATTGTTGGGGCATCGATTTCATGGGCCCATTCCCATCTTCTTTTGGAAACTTATACATCTTGCTTGCCGTTGATTATGTTTCCAAATGGGTCGAGGCCATCCCTTGCCGGAATAATGACCATAAAACGGTCATTCGATTCTTAAAAGAAAACATTCTTTCCCGGTTTGGAACGCCTCGAGTCATCATAAGTGATGGAGGGTCTCACTTTTGCAATCGCCCTTTTGAAAGCATTAATGAAGAAATATGGCGTAACGCACAAAGTGAGCACTCCCTATCACCCACAAACTAGTGGACAAGCTGAGATATCCAATAGAGAGATTAAACACATTTTAGAGAAAACGGTGCATCCTGATCGCAAGGATTGGTCACTTCAACTTACCGATGCGCTTTGGGCTTACCGTACTGCCTTTAAAACTCCTATTGGAATGTCTCCCTATAGACTTGTCTATGGGAAGGCTTGTCACTTGCCTGTGGAGTTGGAACATAAGGCGTATTGGGCTATTAAGAAGATAAATTTCAATCCTGACAAGGCAAGCTCGTTACGCAAACTACAATTGAATGAACTTGCAGAAATCCGTAATGAAGCTTATGAGAATGCAAGAATTTACAAGGACAAGACGAAGATATTCCATGATAAGAATATTCTTCGCAAGACATTCACGATAAATCAAAAAGTCCTCATGTATAATTCTCGCTTACATCTATTTCCGGGAAAACTGAGATCTCGGTGGACTGGTCCCTACATTGTGCAAACTGTCTATCCATATGGGACTGTCGAGCTGTTAAATCCAAGGAACGGCAACATTTTTAAAGCAAATGGGCAGCGATTAAAGCCGTTCTTTGAGAACTTCCCTTCAGAAGGTATGTCCATACCTCTGAATGATCCTGTGTATCAGGATGATTGACCACCTAGTCTGATGGAGGTATAGAGTAGTTAGGATTAGGATTTTGCTGTTTTTGTTTTCGTTTTCATAGGTTTGTTAGAAGGAGGAAGATCTCCACTTTTCACTCTCTCAGGTACTATCATTCCTCACTCCCTTTTATTTTCAAATTGCTCTCATGTTTTGCTCCTGGCACATCTTTTACATTGAGGACAATGCAAGATTTGGTTGGGGGGTGTAGGATCACTTGGATGAATCCAGCAATTTGCAACATTTCAAGCAATCATGTGGAAATTTTTTTCGATTTTTCAAAAATTTGAAACTCTTTTGGAAAACACTGGTTCTAGGCATTCGAGTTGATATGAGCATAAGAGGAGGAGATATGAAGTGTATAGGGCTGGAAGTCTGGAATTCCTCACAGCATAATGGTTTTTATATGTGAACTCCCCTATTTTGTGATTGATAGAAAATCTGAACATCTTTACACCTAGTTCACATTACACGATTTTCATGAGTTGAAGGGATTATGTGATTTATGGATTAGCTAGACTTTGAATTAAGGTATTGAGAAATCAGGCCGGGGTACTTTGTCCATCCTTGTCCATGGGAAAATAATGAAAGATATGGATTTTTAAAAATCCTATCTAATTTAAAAAAAGAAAAAGGAAAAGGAAGGATGAAATTGGGAATGTGGAAAAATGGTGGAGAATTCCGATTAGGGCTACCTACTACCAACCGGGGGATGGTCTACCCGTAACCAAAGCCGGAAATGGGACGTAGTGTGAAAGTCGTCGGAAGGACGGTAAGGCAAATTCCTGTCTTTGGCTTGATATGGCTCTATGTACCTTGAGTTCTATAGTCTACTTGATCTATGAAGAAGATAATCCTAAAAACTCGTGAGATGAATTTTCACTACCCACACTAGGTTAAATTTGTTCTAATCTTTCTATTTATCAACCAATCGGCGGGAATTTCATATGAATGCTTATTATGCTTTGAGAGTTTACGGTTTCAACCTCTGTTGCCTAATGTTTCTGAATCTTAAGCTTATGAACCTTGGAATGTATAGAAGGATGGTTTCTGAAAGAGAGTTGAGTTTTAAAGGATGGAATTAGTTTCACGCATGTTTTGCTCGGGACTAGCAAAATGCTGGTTGGGGGGTGTGTTGAGCTCATAATTATGCATATTCTAACCCCAATGCATCACTCATTATGCACGATATATATGTTTAAAGAACTAACTTAATGCATGATGTGTGATTGTAGGGACAAGATGGAGAGCTCACCATTTGAAAGCTAAATGAGGCCCCTTACAAGTATTGAAGACCATAGGATGAAGTATTGAAGGAAGATCAAAGAGAAAAGAAGAAGAAAGAGAAGAAAGCAAAGAAGAAAAAGTGCTGACCGGTCGTGACCGGTCGGCCAAGGAAGCCAGACCGGTCAGTAACCGGTCTGCCATGTATGGAGGATGCTGCTGAAGACGTCCGACCGGTCATGACCGGTCGGACAGTGCTGCTGGGAATTCAATGAATAGGACCGACCGGTCAAGACCGGTCGGTCAGTGTTGCTGCAATGTGAAGAAAAACATCCGACCGGTCTTGACCGGTCGGAGTGGCTTGCTGGATTGAGGTTCTACAAGGCCCGACCGGTCTTGACCGGTCGGGCATACCTGCTGGAGTGTTTTCACTTGAGGCCGACCGGTCATGCGTACTGAGTTAGAACTTTCTAATTTCTTCCCGAAATTCTCTGCGCTGCGTATGTGTTACGCACTTTCTCGATTCTTCCGAAGTCGTGGAGCCTCCAGACTATAAGAGGACACCTAGGGATCGTTCTTAGGGCATCCTAGAAGGGTTCAAGCGAGGTTGGAGGCTGTGGAAGTGAAGATTGGAGTTTCACAACTCCTTTTGGTTTGCTTTGCTGTTTTCATGTTTTTAAGAGTTGTTTCATGTTTCCTTGGATCATGAGCAGCTAAACCTCTTAGCTAGGGCTAAGAGGTGAAGCTTGTAGTGTATCCAAGATGTTTTAATTCGTAGTTAAGTGGTTTTCAGTTTGGAATTAAGGATTATGAACTAAGGTTTGAAGTTTATACAAGTTTTTAAGTAATTTCTCTTAGTCTTGTGATGACTCATGGATGTTTGGATGAATTACTTATCTGCTTAATTTGTTTGCAACGGTCTAGACCTGTATGATCCGAGGAATTGGAGTGCGCTCTAGTACCAAGTTCTTCATAAAGGGGCTTCATGCCAAAGTTCTAGTTTTGGTTGATTATCTGAAATATGTATAGACTGTGCATATAATTTGAATCCAGTTCAAATCATGATCTAGCCTTGTCTTGTGAGAAGACTTGAGGATGGTTATGATTGGGAATTGGACATATAGAAAAGGTGAATGACCTATGCAATGAGCATGCTCAGATCAGCCTAGAGTTGAGTGAACTTTATGCATAGAACTTACATGTTACAGACTTCTGGTTTAACAGTTCTATCATCCGACTAGATAGACCTGACTGGTGATTCTAGTTGAGAGAATGGGAAACCACAGCGGATTGAACATCGAGGATTGCTACAAGTGAATCCTCGAACCCCTAGTGCCTTCTTATAATTGTTTACATTCAATTTAGCTTAAACTGTTAATCACACACATTCTATTCAAACTTTGATTGTTAGCTTCAATAGAAACTTGTGGATGAGTTTGTGACATCCTACATAAGTCCCTGTGGATCGACCTCGGTATTACCGAGTTTATTACTACATCGCAACCCTACACTTGGGGAAGCGAACAATTAATCAAGTGTAACTGAGGCATTGGTGATGCAGCGGCAACACGATCAGGGGAGCAAGGGAAGCTGATTGAAGCATGGGAGAGTAAAGATCAAGCAACCCAAAGCAGTGCTGAACAAGGGGCTCATCCGATAAGTAAGGTTGTCATTTATTAAGGGTCCATCCACTCAATTCCCTGTGGGAGTTGAGTGCAGAGTTTATTTGTCAAACTTGATTTAGGGTCGTTTGTAGATCCTTGACACATTTCTCTGGCTTAAAACATTCAGGGACGTTTGCTGTTCCTTGGTACGTTTGTTGGGCCTAGATTAGTCTCCAAGGAGAGCCTCAAACAGGGGAGTGAACGTGCGTCGAGTTGAGAGTTAGCTTATGTTTAAAACTCTGTTTGGGCTGAGAGTTATCCCTTTATCCAAAACTCCGGTTATGGATGAGAGGTGAACTGGTAAAACCTCCGTGTAAAGGTTGAAAGATGAACCTCATTTAAAACCTCTGATAGTGAATGCCGGTGTGCTCAATGGGGTTGAGTACTTGAACTGGGAGTGGAGTAGACTTAGAGTCGAACCACTATACATGCTTGTATTTGTGATTAATTTGAGTACATTGTTATCTTATCATTGTATGTTTAATTGTTAATTATGAAGCTTGATAGGAATGTATGCTAGACACTAGATAGGCACATCCACACACAAGATGTACTTTCATTAGTTGTGTAGACTTGAGCTCATTGATCCATTCTCATAAGTTTGCATAGGTTGCATAGATTAGGAGCTTGATTTATTTAATCATTTTGAATATCTATGCATGCTTAGACGAGGTTGATTATTGCTTAAACAATATGCTAGTCTTGTGATTGGACCCACTTAGGCTTGGAAGCCTAAGTGTTCTTGCTTACTTAGTTTAATTTGTTAAATTGTGTAAGTGGGTGAAAAAAATCAACCCCCCCACTTTATAGGACTTAGCCATAATACTAGTTGCTCTCTAAAGCTTCCGCATGCATACACCTTTAATCTAAAATGTGTAATTTCAGCTTTCCCCTAGCCTTTTCTCTTGCCCTAAAACTCTCTCAATCCCTCTAGGAAACCTGACCCCTTTGGCCATAACCCTAATCCCGCATTACACCCCTTAAATAGGCAACAAACTGGAATTAGAAACTTCTTGCACAAAACCGCGTAAGAAATTAACTCAAATTAGGAAACTGTCGACTGGTCGCACCGCACTCACGACCGGTTGCAAGCCCCCGTTGACTGGTTGTGACTCATGTCCGACCGATCCTCAATGCTCGGAATCTCCAGAGAGCTCTGTCGTGAAATCTGCTACGACCGATCGGTCGACGACTCCTGTTGTTGAAGATTGAGGTGTCTGATTCCAACAATCTCCACCACGAATCTAATATTTATGCAACACCTTTTCACGCACCATCTTCCATCTCTACTCCGTAATCATCATAGCTCCACCACTTCCCGTGCCTTATCGACTTTATCCTTGCACCTTTACGCTCCTTTCTCTTCTCACATGGCCCTTTGGCTCTTGCTACATAAGAGCAACCATGGATCTCGCTACAACCACTATAGCTCCACCATGAGAGGTGCTCCCAATCAAACTTGATCGCAGCCGATGAACCTGATTGAGATATTGGCGTACTAATCCACCTTCTTCCACTCTACTTCTTTCATAGATGCCGATCGTTTTCTATATTTTTTTTCACGAAATCCTTTTCTACGTTGAAGCTCATGCTTCATGCCATTGATACTTCATCTCAAATTCCAATCTACCTCCCAATGATAGCTTTGATATTACTTGTTGGGCATCTCGATAATGAAAGTGAATAAAAATCAGAAACCACAATGGTAATCACAAAGCAAATCAACACGCACAAGAGGCAATCCAAATTTTATATGGAAAACCCCCCTCACGAGTAAAAAACTACGACATAAAGCGAATTCTACTATGATTTCAGAAGTTACAAGAGAATGAAGAAGCAAAACTCGAATCTCAGCCCACAAGAAAATTCCAACAATCCCTTTGGGAAACCCAACCCCTTTGGCTATAACCCTAATCCCGCATTACACCCCTTAAATAGGCAACAAATCGGAATTAGAAACTTTTGCGTAAGAAACCAACTCAAATTAGGAAATTGTCGACTGGTTGCACCGCACCCACGATTGGTCACGGGCCCCTACTGAACGGTCGTGACTCATGTCCAACTGGTCAATGCCTGAAATCTGTCCAGAGAGCTCTGTCCTGAAATCTACTACATCGACCGGTTGGTCACCATCCACGACCAGTCGACGACACCTGTTGCTAAAGATTTGAGGCTCCAACCGTCAAATCTAAACCAATCAATCATATCAGGCCCACCTAATAGAAACCTTATAGTTAAAGCTTTGAATATCCATTGATTTTGATGTTAAGTTGACCGTTCAAATTCTCGGATGATCTTCATATATAGTACCTCCCACATTTTTAATGACCAGGATGTTGTGCGAAAGCTACACTTAAGCGGGTAAGCCGGTTGCAGCTGAGAGCGTAGATGCTTCTCAGAAGCACGAAAAGAGTTCTACTTTGCCGGGCTATATTCCATAGGTTGCAAACCAGCTGAGTCGACTCAGATTTTTCTGAACCCGGCCTAGCGAACATTGCTTGGTCGGAAGCGGATTGCCTACTGAGTAACTCAGTATGCTTAGCGTACTGAGTAAACTCTGCGGGGTCCACCGTCATTTTTGCATTTTATCCCCTCTGTTCATCCATTTCAACAGATAATTTTATGACTTAATACAAAAAATGAAGCATACAAAAATCTTAAGTGGACCACACCACAGGAAACAAATTGAATTGAATGAATACTGTTGAAAAATCCTTGGGGGCCACGGAAGTTTTGGATCAAGCTGATTTTTTTTTCCCTTCATCAATGTCTCCGTGACCTTGGGAACATGTTGGATGGCAAATAAACATCATTACGGGCCCTAGAAAGGTTTCATCGGTGGAAATCATTACAACCACCGTTTCCTGTGGTATGGTCCACCTGAGTTTTGGATATGTTGGTTTCAACACCTTAAATGAGCTGGAAAAAGGCATGGACGGTGTAGATAAACCACATGCATATAAAGTGGACCTGGCTGAGTTTACTCAGTACGATAAGAGCGTACTGAGTAACTCAGGAGTCAGGACGCAATCCGATTTCTGCTTGGTCCTAGGAATGCACACGACTCGGTCCTGGTTCCTAGTTCAAAGCATTACTGGATTGACCCGGCCGAATCAAATCTTGTACAGTGATCTTTAATATCAGTAACTTCTGAGAGATTAACTAATTTGTTTTATAATAAGAATAATAAAAATTAGTTGGCAATCTGGATATATTCATCACTGCATAGGGGTACTTTAGGCATATGTATATATTGAGAAGGTCGGTTTTGGACACTAGCGGAGCCACACACGAAAGGATAAGAGCCTCTATGTCCACGCTGGCGATCATCGAATCCTACGGATGGCGACGTGGACTGGTAGTATGTGCCCACGTTAGCAGGAACCTGTGAATAATGCCAGACACATCATTTGGGGCCCACCTACACATGCCCAGCGACGTCACCCATGCTTTTTCCTTCCATCGAAGCGTGACGTTTTACAGTCCTTCCTTACCGACAGGTGTAACTAGAAAAATTTAGATATGGGAAAATTACGAAAAGATCCTTATATTCTCCACAATGACTCCCTCAGTCTCGCCATGCCCGTCTTCAAATGACAACGGAGCCCCCTCCATGTACGGCAATGGTAGGCCCGATCGCAAGACTCGGGTGGCCCAGCCATTCTGTAGGCTACACTCAATACGAGAAAAATGACCGGTAACCAGCTCTCCACCTTCAAATGATTGGACTGGTCAAACTTTTAGGCAAGGAAAACACGGTGGGTCCCACCTGGCCAATGGCTCTGATTTCACCACGTCGAGTTGACATGTGTGGCCATGAATAGATATTTGTGCCACATCGTGATTGGAATATTGTGCGCTCATTTCTTGTGGACTCTTATCTCTGTGGAATCAAGTGGGGCCCCTGCTTTTAGACGGTGATAAAGTTCACCAACTAAAAGGACGCATTATTGGCCATCAATGTTTCTTCGTTCGAAAGTAGTGCCGAGTGGTACATCTTGGGATGCCTGCAGGCACTTGCATCTCAAGCGCTGTGACCAAGTACGTTTGCTTGACATCCAACCCACCATGCTACGCTACCCAAGTTGTTCAGGTGCCTTGTCATGACTCTAATATGATCACCATGTCATCTACATGTGTCTGGTATATATAAACAGTCGAAAATAAGAGTATAGGAAATATTCTAACAATGATAAATCAATGAAGCAAAAAGCATTCGGCATATTTGATTTTTCATTTATCGGGTAAATACATTGTAAACGTATAATGATTAGTTAATTCTTTCTCAGGTAAATATATTGTAAATGTATAATGATTAGTTAATTCTTACATTGTTTCTCATGTAGGATTTGATTACCTACTTTTTTATTACTAAAACCAAGGAGAATGTAAAATATAGATGGGGCCCACCATGATGTATGTGGCATATCCACACCATCCATTTGTTTTGCCAAATGAACTTACGGCATGGACCAAAAAATGAGGCAAATCCAATACTTAATTAAACCACACCTCAGGAAAAAGGAAATCCAACATCCCTCATTAAAAGCTTCTTAAGGCCATTGTTTCCTTTGGTGTGGGCTGCTTAAGTGTTGGATCTACCTGAGTTTTTGGGTCATGTCTCAAAATATTCAAGTAAAACTAATGGATGGAGCGGATATATCATACATATCACGATGGGGTCCATAATTTTAAACTAATTCTTTTAGACTGGTTTTCGAGGCAAGACTTGCACCGAATTTTCAAACAGTGTAAAAAGGTAATAATAACTTATTTCTATGGTATTTGCAAAGGAAATGGAAAATCAAACCGGCCCTTTTTTTCTTGTTAGACGAGACGCGGACTCAATCCTTTTTCTTTTTTTTTTTTAAATAGTTTACATCCCTGCCTAAAATATCTATCATATACTTCTAAGGCACCTTCCCCCAAGATACATTCACCCAACACATGGTCTCAATAACATGCACATGATGTGAAAATTTTAACACAAAAAAAAAAACCGCCATAATTTCTTCACACGCCTAGAAAGAATAAGAAAAATAAAAAGATTTTTTAGAGAGAAGATTTTTAGATGTCTCCTAGACCATGACCCGTTCGAACAAGAGAGGAAGAGTCCTAATATGACCATGATTCAACATGGTTGAAGTGCGCTTGGATTCAGAAACATGTTACAATGTGGTGACAGTCTTAAGAAAATGGGCTACACCCAACTGACATAAAATTGAATTTGAAAAAGATTAATTAAAATTAATTAAATAAATAATGTCATTTTTTTCTTTTGCAAAATTAAGCCTATCTTAACTCAAAGAAAGGGACTTGTTTAATTTTTTTGGGCCTGATTCTCCCCGACCACGAGACACACATAGTGGTTTAAGTGTCCACAAGGTATTTAAAGTCGCATGTCACCATATCAATATCTCGATTTCGTGAGAGCTTTAAAGAATTAGCCTAATTCTCATTAAAAGCAGTCTCATTTTCACACTTATATGAGTGAATTTATTAACATATACAAGAAGTTTATCTAAAAACCTACCATTGATGGATTCTTCATAACCAGCATACGCACGACATGGCTGTCTAAAATTATCTTAAAAGGAAACTTTCTAATGAACGCATGAGATCTTCTCGAAAGTCATAAGAAAATTGGAGCGAATAATGGAAAGCCATCCGAAGCAGATCATCTATGATGGCATAACATAACCAAGACTCCAAATCCGAGTTAGATACCGTCACTATATAATCAGAAGACTCATCCACAAGTAGTGGAGTCTTACGCGCTACCACCATCTCTCATAAGCCTATAAAAGAAGCACTTGAAGATGAGTTATGGGCCCTAGCCAACCCAAATCAATCGGTTCTCTTTCTGATTGGGGGAGAGAAGCTCAGTCCGTGATTTAAGGGGCAATATGAAGGGAAACAGTTGGGAGAGGAAGCATCGTATACTATATCCAATAATATGGTTCACCTAAATCACGAACATGGCTGATTTTTGGGTCTTATGGCTAAAATGGAGTGACACACTTGGTGATTAGAGTTGATTTTATATAAACACTATAATGGGCCACGTGTGAGAATTTTTTAGGCATGCATGTCTTCACGTCAGTTAAAATGGCATGAGTTTAACTTTAAGAATTAGTGTCCAACCATGATGTTTAAGTGAAATCCACCCCGATCACCAGGTGCATCACGACATTTTAGTCGTAAGATCTAAAAATTAACCTAGTCTATGATTCAGTGGGTCATACGAAGGAAAACAATTGAGAGAGGAACACCCATGATGTTAAGTGAAATACACTTCGATCAACAGGTGCATCACTCCATTTTAGCTATAGGTCTAAAAAATCAACTTGATTTATGATTACAGTGGGGCCATACGAAGGGAACAGTTGGGAGAGGGATACTCGATATAATATTTCCAATCATATAGTCCACTTGAATCATGAATTGCACTGATTTTTGGGCCTAAAAACTAAAATGGAATGATGCACCTGTGATCGGGTGAATTTCACATAAACATCACGCATCATGGTGAGCCATATGTGAGAAAATTTTAAGCCTGCATGTTATGGACACTGGATTCGGGTGGGGTTCGAATCACATCTTCAATGTGGCTCGCCTCTTTCGAGGGCTTTTGTGCTTATGGTGGGTTTGATAAGAGTTTGTATAAGACTGGATTCGCCACTATCCAATTACTTCGAATCTACAATTGGCTATACCCTGTAGAAACCCTTAAGAGTAGGGATACGAAGATTCCTAATCTTAAGAATGATTCTTTGATCAGCATTTAGAGATTCGAGGTAAGAACCACGGTTACATAGAGGGACGGGTCTTGGCACCCACTCTGCCTGTACAAAGGTACAATCTCTACTTCATAGGATTAAACAAGTTATGAGGATTAGTTTTGGTTCTTTCACTTTGATTATATGCAGTGTAGGGGGGATAATAATGTTTTTTAATGCATCCTCACCCTCCTAATAGTGTCTTAGGATGAGATGAATCAGTCCCTGACTTACGTTTCTTGTTAGCAGTTCTTGCAGTATGATGATATGTTGTGTATGGAGATGATGTGTTGAATGCACCCTCACCTCCCAATAGTGTCTCGGGACAAGAGGAATTAGTCCTTGGCTCACGTACCGGGTTAACAATTCGACCAGTCAACTTTAGTTTTTGATGAGTAGGATCCGAGTTACTCGGCAAACCTCAGAGCACTCAAGCTGACTGGGTGAGATGTTATGCATGAATGTTATGTGTAGCAACTAAAATTTTTGATGGGTAAGATCGAATTAGATCGGCAGGCCATAGAGCATACCTTCCCAAATCGGTATGAATGCGAGATGATATGAATATAGATGAATGAGATAAGCAGGGGGGTTGAGAAGGGAATAGATTTTGCACAAATGTTGACATAAGGTTGAACAAAGTTGGCTAACGATTGGGCGGTCGGATGGACGAAGGTGTCGCAAGTGTTGGGTTCAAGTGGCTCAGATTGGAAACTAGATAGCTTAAGAGGCTAGGTCTAGGGCTGGATTAGACCAGACCAAGGCTAAGCTCACTTCCTCACTCTCACCTTAAGTGGAGGGGTGGCTAGGCTAAGGCTAAGGTGGCGTTTGGTAAACTGAAAAATAAAGTCTGAAAATTAATATAAGTACTGAAAACTTAAAAGTGCTAAATTTTAGTATAAATAAGTACTGAAAAATGCATTTGGTAATTTATATGAAAAAAGTCTAGTATCTGAAAATAAGCAATTTTTTCATAAAAGCTTGTTTGGTAAATACAGACAAAAAATGTCTGAAAATTAGCAATTTGTCATATTTACCCCTATTATCTCAATTTCTACATTTTGTGGAGTACAAGATGAAAATTGTGTGGGCCGACATAACTTTGCTACACTGCCACACTACTACCTCGGTGGCATGTTATATACTATGCAATGTGGATCCTCTATTGGACCGCTTTGGAAGCCAATTGCCTCTAAAAGCCTTCATAGGAACTTCTTGCAATGGGAAGCTAGGTAAGGCCCATCGTGAAATCTACCTCATCCATCCATTTTGCCACATCATTTTAGGACATGGGCCCAAGAGTGTGTCAGATCTAAAACTCAAGTAGGGGCCGCACGACGTAAAAAAGTGGGTAGGAAAATGCATACCATTGAAACCTCTCAAGGGTTCATTGGGATGCTTATATGTCATCCATCCCATTCACAATGTCATTTTTTATAGCATGAACCAAGAACACAAAAATATTAGTTGATCCAAAGCTTTAGTGGTCGTTAGAATGTTTTAATGCGAACATTTAGTACTCACTTTTTTCCAATCATGTGGCCCACTTGAGTTTTGTGTCGACCTCAGTTTTGGGCCCATACCCTTACATGATTTGAAAAACTAGATGAATGGGGTGGATTTCTCACAAACATCATAGTGGGCCGCACTTAGTCAATATCCATCCAAAACTAGAGTGGATTAGGTGTTACCAGGGCAACATAGGATCATGGGGCCCACCTTGATGTATGTGTTCCACACGGTCCATCATTTTCTAGATCATTTAGGATATGGTCGCAAAAATGAAGAAGATCTTGATCTCAAGCGGACCACACCATAGGGATTTAATTCCAACCATTAAAAACTTTTTGGGGGCAATAAAAGTTTTTTATTAAGCTAATATTTGTCTGATCCCTTCATTTAGGTCTATGCGGTCTTATAAACAGGTTGCATGGCAAATAAACTTTACGGTGGGCTTTTAGATGTTTTTAATGGTGGGTGCTTAATTACTATTATTTCCTATGGTGTGGTCCACTCGAGATTTTGGATTTGTTTCATTTTTGGGCCCATGCCCTAAAATGAGATGGGAAGTTTGATGGACGGCGTCGATATAAAATATATTTATCAAGGTGGGGGCATGGTCGTGGAGAACCCACTCTCGATATTACTTGGGTAACACCTCCGGCTCAAAGCGGAAAGACAATCGGGCATGAAAAGCTTCTCGTATGAAGTTTCTAGGCAGGGATATTTGGTGGGGCCCATCATGATGTTTTTTTTTATATTTATAAATCCACCCTGTTCATATGTTTTTATAGATCATTTTAGGACATGACACAAAAAATGAGGCAGATCCAAAACTCAAGTGGGCAACGTGATAGGAAACAGTGAGGATTGAATGTACACCATTGAAACATTTGTAGGGCCACAAAAGTTTTGTATCAGGCTAATATTTTTGTGTTTTCAGTTCATCCCACTAGGAATGACCGTTTGAACGGTATGGATAGCATATAAACATTGCGGTTGACTCCAAGGAAGTTTCAATGGTAGGCACTTACCTGCCCATTGTTTCCTATTTTGCGGCCCACTTAGGTTGGGATATGCCTCATTTTTTCTTCGATGTCCTAAACTGATCTCTTAAAACATATGGTTGGGGTGGATTTCTTACAAACATCACGGTTAGCCACCTAGCTTTCCACGCAGGAACTTCCTACAAAGGCTTTGGCATGAAATTCGCATCCAAAGCTTACTGGGATTGCCAGCTATAACGGCACTTATGGGTACCGTGTTAATGTGACAAAGTTCTATGGGCCTCATCACGATGGTAAATCCGTACCATTGATACATTTGATCATATTAATTTAGGTCATGAGCCCAAAATTGTAGCAGAACAAAAGTGTTCACTCCCCAAGTATAGGGTTGCGAAGTAGTAATAATTCGGAAAGACCGAGTATCGTTCTGACAGAGATTTATGTATGGGTATTCTCAAAATTTATTTAAAACAACTTATAATTAAGATCCTATTAAGAACTAAAGCTGAAAAATAGTGATTTGAAGTAAAACAATGATTTACGAGAGGTAATATCAATCTAAAAAGGTACTAGAGTGCCAAGGATCCACTTTTGACTGTTTTCAATGCATCAACACAACTAGGTCTCTCACTACACAATCGGAATCGAATTTATATCTCTATCCGATCAGAATATAGAGCGGTTCAATCAACAATTATCTAAAACAGTTGCTTGTTCATTGATTCGATTCCCACAACAATGCTCAGGACTTGGGCACACTCAATTATATAGGCCAAGCCTCTTTCTAATCTAGTTTACATTCACAACCATAGCTTTCATCAAATCCCGTCACTAGACTTCATTACGACCAATGATTAGAACTCTAATTAAATCAAAATCAATCAGCAAACAACTATCTTAAATTATAACAAAAGATAAGAACTTTAGTTAAATGAGTTCCCACATGAAGATCATGCCATTGTATACAAGGCAATCAAAGGGTCTACCATGCCTGGAGTCGATGATAGATCAATGAACTACACAAGTATAAACAATGCCCAAAAGATAAGCTACAAAGTTTAGAATCACTAAGAATCAGATGAGCTCAGAGTCATCAAGAGATCAAAGTAAAACTGAACTAGTATTTGATTCAAACTCATATTAAACTAAATCCTTTAATTAAAACATGAAAAGGAAACCTAGGTTGCGTCTATCCATAAAAAAAATCAAAAGCTTCACCTCTTAGCCCTAGCTAAGAGGTTTTAGTTCATCTCTAACATCCTTGAACTAGAAGCCTAAAAAACATAGAAACAAATAAAGTTAGAAGAAAAACTAGGAAAGCTTGAAGTAGAATCCGTCTCCTAAGCCTCCTTAATGGTCCCCACGTCCTAGCATGCCCCTGGTTTAAAGAGGAGAAGTCCTTTTTATAGATTGGCACGGAAGATTCCAGATTGCACAGGAATTTACGCAATTGCATAGAGAAAATCGGAGCTTTACGGACAAGCTCTATTACGCTGCCGACCGGTCGGACTACTGGTCTGAGCCCATGAACGACTGATCAGACGATCGGTTGTAAGACATAAAAAGAGGTTCAACAAGCTTTTGGGATTTTCACCCCCTCTGTTGTGTGCTCGACCGGTCGGACGACCGGTCTGAGTGACAGTTGATCGGTCGTACGACCGGTCCTAATTGGTTGGGTAGCAAGTGTCCTCCTATTGAGTGTTCGAACCGATCGGACGATCAGTCTTAGGCTATGGCCGACCGGTCGGACGAACGGTCCTGAGCTATGTCTAATCGGTCGGACGATCGGTCTTAAGTGTACTTTGTTGCACTTCTTCCTTTTCTCTTTTGCTTCTTTCTTCTATCCTTTTGCACTTAGTTTCTTGATCTTCAATGTATGTAAAATGCTCTTTTTAGCCTTGAATCAGTGAAATCTCCATCCCGTTCCTACAATCACAAATCATGCATTAGAGTAGTCTTTTAAATATGAAAACCATGCATAACATGTGATGAATTAGGGTTAGAATATGCACAATTCAGAGCTCAACAAAAAGCTCGAGTGAACCACACCACAGAAATCAAAGGGGATTGAACAACAACAATAGAAAACTTCCTAGTGGCACGAAAGTTTAGGATCAAGCTGATATTTGTGTTTTCCCTTCGTCCAGGTCTGTGTGACCTTATGAAGAGGATGGATGGCATAAAAACATCATGGTGGTCCCTAGAAAGGTTTCAACGGTGGGCATTGTCCTTATGGATTCTGTGGTGTGGTCTACTTGAGCTTTGGGTCTGTCTCATTTTTTTGCTCATGCCCTAAAATGATGCATCAAAATTGATGAATGGGCTGGATATAAAATACATGCGTCATGATGGGGCCACATGACTTTGCCACGTAAACACAATGGCTACACATTTTGAACAAAAAACTTCCACTCGAAAAATTTGCTAAAAGGGCAATTTTGTCATTTAAAAAAAATATTTTAACATGAAATCACTTACCACATTCCGTGTTAAGCGTTAAGTCAAAGGAGGAAAGCTTAAAACTTAATTCATTTTTCAGTGAAAATCCAAATTAAGTACTTAAAAGTTTGGATTTGCCAAATGATCTGAATTAGGAAAATCACTGAAAAATGTCCATTTCAGCATTAAGTGATGAAATTAAGTTTTACCAAACAGCCCCTAAGTCTAGGACCAAGGCTAAGGCTAAGGGGATCTCTCTCACTTGGTGGAGGATGGCTTGGTGTTGGGTGTCTTTCAAATGAGAAGGGGATGGGGCTATTTATAGCCTCCAGCCATGGTATTGCTGTAATTCTAGGTAAGGTTAAGGTTAAAATAAGTTGCAAGGCCTGGGATTTGAGATCTCCATGTGGTGACATCTCATCAGTTGGATGGTGTGGTGAGATTATAAATAGTAGAAGGGGGAGGGGGGAGCATCAGACATGACTTTCCTCACACGTGTTAGGAAGGTAGAAGAGAAAGGAAACGAGGCTCACACAAGTTTGTCCTAGAGAGAATGATAGTGTCACGTGGCTGACACCTACCAGGTAGGCGTCACCCCTCCAGCTGGTCTGTATTTTTTGCAGGGAGCCCCCTCACATGTGTATAGATCTCATGCTTTGGTTTTCATCCAATGTTTTCTCCCTTGTCTGTGTTTAGGTTTGGTTTTTGGGCTTGGGTCTTGATTTTTGGTGTGGGCTTGGCTAGGTGAGTTGACGGGATTATGAGGATCGGGTTGGCTGACTGGGTGATTTAACTCGAAGATCGACTCGAAAAGCTGACTTAGAGAGTTGATTCCAGGAGTTAACTCGAAGAGTTGACTTGCGGTCTCATTTTATAGGTTCTAGGGTTTTAGGGATGTAATAACTAACTTAATTGGGCTAAGTTTTGTTGAGTTGAGTTCTAGGATTATGATTCTAGGCTGTGTTGAGATTCGGATTAGGGTTTGGGACTGAGTTAGGATCTGGATTAGGGTTTTGGGTTTAGTTTGGGATTGGTTTAAGGCTTGGATTAGGGTTAGATGGGGTACGGGTCGCTATCCATCTTAGCAATCCAATCTTAATCAGCTTGTCGGCCTGAGGTGGGTTGTATGCAAATGCCCCTCTTTGGTAGAGGTTGCAGTAATCGAATGCCAAAGTGAGTGGACACCCCACCTTTGTTGGTCAGTCGTAGGTTGTGGTCTGGATTCATTGCTTGCCTTTATGTCTGTGTCAGCTGATTGCTTGAAAATAGATAACTTGCACATACTGCGGGGGCTGGGGAAAACGTTGTGATTGTCCCTGCATTGGTTGCATTATGGGTGACCAATCGCAAATTTTTACTCCCGATCGGTAATAACAATGGAGAGGTACAATAAAGCCCCTATGCTAGAGCGTCCTTATGAGGATACTGCCTTGGAAATGGATTGTCCGTTGCTTCTCGTATCACCCCAAGAGTACTTATTTTTCTTGATCATCAAAAGTGGTTAGCTAGCCCTACGCTTTATTCTGTGGCCTTATGAGGTCACTATGCTGACTTAGACTCGATCAAGGTCTACAAGAATCCATGACTAGGTATGTGCAGGTGACCTCTTTTCATGTGATCTTCTGGTTTTGACACTCGGGGGGTGTTTGTTTTTCAATTCCCAAGTATAAATACATGCAAATGGGTAATGATTAATTACCAATTGTTCGCTCGCCTCAAGTACAAGGCTGCAATGTAGTAACAACTCGGTGAAAATGAGGTCGATCCATAGGGAATAGGGTAAACCAATTCAAACTGATCTAATAACTTGAATTTATAAGTTTACAAAATTCAGGATTTAAGAACTAGAATTAAAACAGAAAAGTAAATAATGTAAAATTGTGAATTAAAGAAGAAACTAGAGCACCAAAGATCCACTTATAGTAGATCGATGTTAATCCATTCATCAAACACACACACAATTGGAATTGAAGTCCTATCTCTCACCAACTGAAAGATATTACATTCACAAACATAACAGCCCAATCATAATTTGAAAATCAAAACTTCTAGTCTTAATGAAGCATGGAGAAGATGAACTTGTAGCTTTTGAAGTAACAACCATACCAAGACATCATGGCATGCTCTAGGGTTACTACAATTCAAATTTCATCAAACCAATCTGACAATTCTCAAAAACTTATAAGTAACATGAGTCCGAAGTACACATGCTCTTAAAATTGTCTAAAAATCTCAACTTTATTTAAACTAAAACTTAAAATTTGTAATTAAAACTTGAATGAGTACTTGTATGAATGAATGAATTAAACATCAAATCTAACTACAAGTTTCATTGCTTAGCCCTAGCTAAGAGGTTCTAGCAAAGCATTATTATACTTGAACTAGAAACAACAGAAAAACTATCAAAAAGCATAAGAGAATTAGGAAAACCCTAGTCAGAGGACTTGTAGACGCTCCATGATGATCCTCTCCACCTCTTTTTTTGGCCGACCCATCCTCTGCAATGGCCGACCGGTCGGACAACCGTTCGGTTAATCTATTGACTAGTGATTTTTCTCTTTCTTCTTTTCCATCTTCCTTGCATCTTTCCTCCACCTATTGTCCTTTCTTCCTTTGATCTTCAAGGTGTCTTAAGAAGGGTCTTTTATCATCAAATTCATGTAGATCCTCTCTCATTCCTACAAACACAAAAACACATCTTAAGATGGGTCTTTAAACATACAAACCATGCATAATGTACGATGAATTGGGGTTAGAATATGCACAATTCAGAGCTCAACACACCCCAACCAGCATTTTGCTAGTCTCGAGTAAAACATGCATGAAACAAATCAATTCTCTAAAACTCAACTCTCTCTCAGAAACTATACTTCTATAAACTTTTAGACATACAAGTATAAAATTCAGAGAAAATTAGTGATAGAAGTTGAAATCTTAAACTTCCTAAACATAATGAGTGTTTCACATAGAATCCCCGCTGATTGATTGACAAATAGAAAATTTTGAACAAGTGCGGTCTAGCGTGCATAATGAATGTTCATCTCATTAATTTCCAGGATTACCTTCTTCGTGGATCAACTAGACTAAACATCTAAAGCGTACAGATCAACACAAGCCATGACAGGAATTTGCCTTACTGTTCCTTTGACGACTTTCACTTTACTTACCATTTCCAACTAGGGTTATTGGCCCTCCACTGGTTGGTGATAGGTAGCCCTTTTCGGTATTCAACATATTTTTAATAAAATTCCTTCATTTCTTTCTTTTCATATCAAACATGAGATAGGATTTTTAGAAATCCATATTGTTACATTCTTTTCTCTTTTAATCATGAACATGATGAAAAAAAATCCTCGGCTTGGTTCCTCAACACTTTTAAATTTCAGTTTAACCAATCTACAAATAATCTAATCCTTTAAACCATGAGAATTGTGTAATGTGAACTAGACTCAAAAGTGTTCAAAATTTTCTATCAATCATATAAATAGGGGAATTCATATAGAAAACTACTATATTATAGGACTCTTAAGAGTTTCAAAATCATATCACTTCATCTATCTTCCTCTCATACACATATCAACTCAAGTGCATAGAAACAAAGTTTTCCAAAAGAGTTTTGAATTTAGAATAATTGAAAATTTTTCTACATTAATTGCTCGAAATGTCACAAACCACTAGATTCATCTAGTAATCTCACCCCCAACCAAAATCTTACATTATCCTCAATGTAAAAAGATATCCAATAAGCAATGACATGAAAGCAATGAGAAAAATAATGGAAAGTGAGAACGAGAGTACATGAGAGAGTCAAAAGTGAAAATCTACCTCCGACAACTAAACCTAAGAAAGAAGTAAACCTAAAGTAGAAAATAAACTAATCTTAATTTACTCAAAGCAATAAAAGAAAGCTAATCCTACTTTTAGAAAGAGAATCTTCATTAGACTAGGAGATCAATCATCTTGATAGACAGGATCATTCAGAGTGATGGACATGTCCTCTGAATCAAATTTATCAAAAAATGGTTTTAAACGTTGTCCATTCACCTTAAAACAATTACCATTTGTTGGATTTTCTATCTTGACAGTCCCATGAGGAAAAACTTCTTTGACAACGTATGAGCTGGTTCATCGAGATAGTAAATTTTTTGAAAAAGATGAAGTCGCAAGTTATACAAAAGTACTTTTTGGCCTTAATGGAAAGATTTTCTTAAGATATGTTTACCGTGAAAGGCCTTCATCCTACTTTTGTAAATTCGCGAGCTCTCATAAGCATTGTTTCGGATCTCGTCAAGCTCGTTCAATGAGAGTTTGCGAAGCGAGCAAGCCTTGTCAATGTTGAAGTTTAATGCCCGAATTGCCCAATAGGCTTTGTGTTCAAGCTCCACGGGCAAGTGGCAAGATTTTCCATAAACAAGTCTATAAGGAGACATTCCAATCAGGGTCTTATAAGCCATACGGTAAGCCCAAAGTGAATTGACTAATCTTAGTGACCAATCTTTGCGATTTAGATTCACCGTCTTTTCCAAGATGTGTTTGATTTATTGATTGGAAATCTTAGCTTGCCCACTTATCTGTGGGTAGTACAGGGTGCTCACTTTATGCGATATGCCATATTTCTTCATTAAGACTTCAAAGGGCCTATTGCAAAAGTGAGAGCCACCATTACTTATGATAGCTTTAGGTGTTCTGAATCTAGATAGTATGCTTTTCTTTAAAAACTGTAAAATCATTCGGTGATCATTGGTTCTATATGGAATCGCCTCTACCCACTTGGACACATAGTCTACGACAAGTAAAATGTAGACATATCCAAAAGATGAGGGGAATGGTCCCATGAAATTGATGCCCCAACAATCAAATACTTTAATATGTTGAATTGGGTTGAGAGGTATCATATTCCTACGGGACAATCCTCCTAGCTTTTGACAACGCTCCCATGTTTTGCAAAACTCGTGGGTGTCTCTAAACATGGATTGGCCAATAAAACTACTTTGCAGAATTTTCGCAGTGGTTTTCTTGGTGGAAAAATGACCACCACACACTTAACTATGACAAAAGGAGATGACAAAATTTTGTTCGTCATCAGGGATACATCTCATTATAATTTGGTCTGGGTAATATTTAAAAAGTAAAGGTTCATCTCAGAAAAATCTGCGCACTTCCTTTAGAAATTTTCGTTTATCTTGCGCAACCCAATGAATTAGCATTACACCAAAGAAGCTTGAACTAAGTTAATAAGATTCCTACAAAAGAAACAAAAGAAACAATGTTAGTTTTTGACAAAAATCAGAAAATCCTAATTGTAAAAAGCTGAAAATTCTACCTAAGACTATTCTATAGCTACTAGAACATTTAGAACCGTTTATCCAACTTTTTCCCTGCAACGGTGCCAAAAATTTGTTTGCTTGCCTCAAGTTCAAGGCTGCGATGTAGTAATAATTTGGTGAGACTGAGGTCGATCCATAGGGAATAGGGTAAACTAATTCAAACTGATCTAATAACTCGAATTTATAAGTTTAGGAAATTCAGGATTTGAGAACTAGAATTAAAAAAGAAAAGTAAATATTGTAAAACCGTGAATTAAAGAAGAAACTAGAGCACCAAGGATCCACTTGTAGTAGATCGATGTTAATAGATTCATCAAACACACACACAATTGGAATTGAAGTCCTATCTCTCATCCAACTGGAAGATATTACATTCACAAACATAATATGAAAATCAAAACTTCTAGTCTTAATGAAGCAGGTAGAAGATGAACTTGTAGCCTTCGAAGTAACAGCCATACCAAGAGATCATGGCATGCTCCAGGGTTACTACAATTCAAAACTCATCAAACCAATATGAAAATTTTCAAAAACATATAAGTAACATGAGTCTAAAGTACACATGTTCTCAAAATTGTCTAAAAATCTCAACTTTATTTAAACTAAAACTTGAAATTCGTAATTAAAACTTACTTGAATGAATGAATTAAATATCAAATCTAAATACAAGTTTCACCTCTTAGCTCTAGCTAAGAGGTTCTAGCCAAACATTATCATACTTGAACTAGAAACAACAGAAACACTACTAAAAAGCATAAGAGAACTAGAAAAACCCTAGTCAGAGGAGTTGTAGACCCTCCACGATGATCCTCTCCACCTCCAGCAATTGTAGAACTCTTCTAAGACGAGTTTAGATGAGTGTGGATGTGTCTTTTTATAGCAAAAACCACAGTCTTATTGTAAAAAGACACATCCACCTTGGAATTTGATGATCCTGAAGCACCGCCTTAGAATTTTTGAGAAACCACAGAGTCTTATTGTAGTCTGGACACTGGCCGGCCGGTCGGACCCCTCTTGGCCGACCGGTCGGACCTTACATAGTAACAGACTTAACAGTCTGGACATCCAACTTCCCTAGCCGACCTGCCTGCTAACTGGTCAGGCACTCCATCCGACTGGTCGGTCAATCTATTGGCTGGTGATTTTTCTCTTTCTTCTTCTCCATCTTCCTTGCATCTTTCCTCCACCTCTTGTCCTTTCTTCCTTTGATCTTCAAGGTGTCTTAAGAAGGGAATTTTATCATCAAATTCATGTGGATCCTCTCTCATTCCTATAAACACAAAAACACATCTTACGGTGGGTCTTTAAACATATAAACCATGCATAATGTTCAATGAATTAGGGTTAGAATATGCACAATTTAGAGCTTAAGACCAATGCAATTACATCCCTTGTTTGTGTGTTGACAACGACAACTTTCTTTTTGAACACTAAAATTGAGTATTGTGCAAATTTTAGGTGGGGCCCACTATGATATATGTGGCTTATCCACACCATCCATCCATTTTGAGGACTGATTTTAAGGCATGAACCCAAAATTGAGGCAGATCTAAAGCTCAAGTGGACCACACCACACAAAACATTGGGTTAAATGCTTATTGTTAAAAACCTTTTATGACAATGATATTCTATGGTGTGGGCCACTTGAGATTTAGATGTACTCATTTTTTAGCTTATGCCCTAAAATGTTCCAGTAAATTGGATGGACGACATAGATATGTCATAGGCCTTACAATGAGGCCCACAAATTTGAATCAATCCTTCTCAAATAACATTTTAAAGGAGGAAATACTCATTCCTACCAAACATTTGTAAATGGTAATTATTACCCATCCACCTATACTTGTAAGATGGAATTAGAAAACAAACAACCCCTTAGGTTACAATATGTATTTCCCATCATTTTGACGATTTCTTCTTACTAAGCTTGGCATATTTTCCTTCCTGGTGTTAACATTTAATATGGTTAATCTGACACTAGAGTTGAGACTAACTGTATTTGGTGGGAATTTGGATCTGATGGCTCTAGGGGGAAACTGTGAACCTTCAGATCTTATTTGTTTTTACACTGGTCTCCACTTAGAGATATGGAAGATCTCTTAGTGCCTCGAAAACCTAACACTCCTTGGGGAGAAGAAATATTTTTAAAAATTACCTCACTCTAGGGAGTAGAACTCCATTGGGGCTTTTATTGCAAAGCGATTTTAGGAATAAGTCCAACTTAGTTACCTCCACTGGGGATGCCCACGGGATTTTTGGTAAGCTGGTTTTTATTGAAAACTTGTAAAGGAATTGATCCTTCTTCTCCCAAACGATGGCTGTGATTGGGATCATCCCTGATAAATGGATGGATTTGATGCAATGGATGCGGTTCATCATCTGGCAATACAGTGGTCATGATTGGGATCCTTTTCATCGGGACGCGCACGATCTAAGATTATTGCTTGTACTTTGGGGATTTTTTTAAGATAAAGGATTTAGTCGGTGGTTTGGTTAAGATCTGTATCTGTGGTCAATCAAGTCCATCGTCCCAAAATGTGCGGTTGCGTTTCTATTGGGGATGTAAAGACGGAATGCGATCTGGTCAGTATTTATTAGGGTGATCTGCCTGTTGATCTTGGTCAAGATTTCAATATAGGAGAGAATGGATCCATCATCCTAAATACGTCCAGGTTGCGAAGCCCGAAGTTCAAAAAGTTGCACTAGTAAGGGAAAGTGATCGATCTAAAAGGATGACAACCCCAAGAAATAAATGAAAACATGAAAACACAAAATAGAACCGAAGAAGAAGGAAAATGAGGTTAGGAAGCCTACGTCTTCAAGTAGCCCCTCTCTCTAAACCCTAATTCATACTTAAAAGAGCTTAAAACAAACATTTAAATAGGAAAATTGTGCACCATCTCAAAACCAAATTCCAAATTGCGCACTTTTGTTATGCTTCGGTTGCACCGAAGCCAACTAAAGAGCACTTCGATTGTAGCCAAAATGCTCTTGAAAATCTCTAAACTAGTTGTCTTGTTTTGTGCTTGTTCAGTCGTACCAAACCCTCCTTCAGTTGCACCAAATTTTACCTCGGTCAGACCAATTTATATCTAAAATCTTCTCTAGTTGTTGGACTTTTTCCGCCAATGTTAATTTTATTATTTATTTTTCAGATTTTTTAGACTTTTCTCCATCTCTTGTATTATGTTTTCTTGGATCTTTGGCACTTCAAATCTTCAACATAAGTCCACCAAATATCCATCATTTAGCTTGAACATCCTTTAAGCTGTAAACCATCACTTTAAGCACAAATTCATCTTAGATCTTCAAATCTCTCATTGTACATGAAACATACGAAACAAGGACTAGTTAATATGATATATGTGATAAAAATAATACTAAATAAGGGACAAATATGAAATTTTAGGACTTATCACACCCCTAACTAGCATTTTTCTAGTCCCAAGCAAAACATGCGAAAGATTTTTAGAATCCAAGAGCAAAAATTCCTTTTCAGCAAAATTTATTCTCTATATTCCGGTTATCTTCAAATCAATTCAAGTAACAGAATTCTAAGGTACACTAATCTTGAAAACCTTCAAGTCCTATATCTAGTATTCAACAAATCACCAAATCATGTTTAATTCATTAATTAACCAATTGAAAACGTTCTAAACATTGAGTTCCATGGTGCACAGTGAAATTTAACTAAACATATCTAGAGGGCCAATTTTCTACATTCATGTTAACCTTGATAATCATAAGAATGGTTAAAATAACCAAATGCCAAAACCAAAACTTGCCTTACTGTTCAATGAGGATATATATTTTTTACTTTTATCTTTTGATTTTTCATCGATGACTTTCACTCTAATCTCATTCCCTTTTTGGGTGGTTATTGAAATTACGTCGGTAGTTTAACTGGACACCTTATGCTATACATGGAAGCTTGGCGGAGCTAGTAGAACTATGGCTAAGTCCTAGAGGGGGCGTTATTAGGACCGTTTTAAAATCCTTTTAAACCCTCTTGCCTAATTAAAATAATTAGCAATTACAAACTAACTAAGCAAGAACACTTCGATTTCTAAGCCTTAGTGGGTCCAATCACATAGACTATCAAAGATATACTAATTAAGCAAACTAGCCTAGAGAGTTATGTAAACAATATGAGATACATCAAGATGGGCATATGTCTACAAGCATAGTGAACATACATCTTATGTATGAATGTGCCTATCTAGAACATAACATACATTCCAATTAAGCATTCATAATTAAACAATAAAAAATACAATGCATAAGTAGAAATGTGCTTAAATCAATCCCAAACACAAGCATGTATAGTGGTTTGACTACTTGTCTACTCCACTCCTGGTTCACATACTCATCCCTTGAGCATATCGAAAATCACTAAGGTAGTTTAAATCAGGTTCCTCCCGACTTAGGTATTTTAAATTGGTTCCACCCTACTGGGGAGTTTGACAAGGTTCCTCCCAACCTATGACGAAGATTCTACTGGTTCATCTCTCAACCAAGATGTTTACGGGTTCTATCTTTCCTAGGAGTTTAACAAGGATCCTCCCAAACCTTTGGTTCTAATCCAAGAACCTAATGTACACTCCCACTGGAGGCTCCCCTTCGAGACTTGGTCAAGTTTGATTCCAAACTCTCACACTCAATCCTCCATGAGGAAGGAGTATGACTGGAATCTTACAATGATAACTTACTTATCGGATTGAGCCCCTTGACTCTCCCATGCTTCAATCATCTCCTCGATGCTCCCCTGATCTTGTTGCCAATGCTCTGCCAATGCTTAAGCTCCAACGATCAATCACCTTGGATATGATCTTCAAGAGATGACCAAGGTGATGGGAGGTTGTGGCAATTCTCAACAACAAGTAGGATTTGGTTGCCTAGAGGAATTCCACCTAATTGGATCTCTAGAGAGGTTTAGACTAAAGATATACATATATTTAAGGTGCTTAAAACATCTAGAGATCAAGAGAGAATAAGTCCATATTTATATGAGCTTTTGAATGCTCTATCTTGTGATCAAACACAAGGAAGATGATTTGGAATGGTTATGATTAGAGGCTAATGATATGGGCATGAGGCTGACTTTTAATACACTAAATTCTCTTTATGAACCCTAAAAACCAAGCTACAAATATATAGAACAAAAGCTCCAACGAATAGAAAATGGGTAACAATAGCTAGCTGTCGACCAGTCTGAGGGGTCATCAAATGGTTGGTTGTTGAGCCACGACCTGTCTGAAAGTGGTCTGGGATTGGTTCAATGTTGCTATCCCAACTTTGGCCTCTGTCGACCGGTCGCCCGACCAGTCGGAAAGACTAATTGAACGGTCGGGCGGCTGGTATGAAATTGGTTAAGGACTTATTTTTCTTGTTGTCCTTGTTAATGCTAGATTTGTCAATTACCGTGTTTAGTATGTCGTCAAGTCTGTAAAATCATTTACTGTTGAAGATTAAAGACTTGAAACATCTCCAGCTAAAGCTATTTAGAAGATCGCCATTTCAAACCGGTTTCAATCCTGTTTCCTAAACCATTTATCCTAAAACCTTCTTCTATAGATGGCCACACCTACTTAGGAATATCCTAGTAGCCCATTCTATAGTCTCTCTTCCATGTTGATCAGCCATGGAGTTGGTTGTGCATGCAGTTGATAAAAACAATTTATATAGACTAACTGGCACTTCCAATAGATGCTCGATCCATCGAAGGTCGTTCCGATTGATGCCCGATTGATCGGAGGATATACCCGATCAATCGGACAAGTGTCCAGCAAGAATTCAAAATACTTTGGGCAATATTTAGATCAATCGGAGAGGAGTCCGATCAATCGGACAGGGTGTCTCCGATCAATGGGAGAAATGTTCGATTAATCAAAAAATAGTCTAGCCAAATTTCAAAACACTCTGGACACATTTTCAATCAATCGGACCCTTCCTCCGATCAATCGAAGATAGCCCTTCTGATCAATCGGAACAATGTCCGATCAATCGGAGTACATATTTCAACGAAATAAAAAATGAGCTGATATTTTTGTCCAATCAATGGGAACCTTTTTCAATCCAATCGAGATGACCGTTTTTTATCCGTTGGAAGTCACTCTATATAGTCATCTTGCTTGGATCTTAGAAAAGAGATCTTGAGCATTATCTAGGGTTTGGTTGGGCTTCTTTCACTTGATATTTCTCTTCCATTCCCTTAGATTTGTTGAGTTCATTTGTCAATCCATGTTGATTTGACCAACATTGAATAACATTCAAAGCTTGGATTGAATCATGAACTCAACCCCTCTTTAATGGCTTATTAACCTACTCCAAATAGTTTTACTCTTGTCATCAATGCCATTAATGATGGTTTTGGTAGAACCCATCCTTCTTCTAAAAGCCCTATCCTATAGAAGGTTCTTCAAACCCTGATCCCTCTCCTTGGAAGGTACAAGCAAGCATTTAATGCAAGGTTGCTGATCGAGGGAGCTGAAGAAGAAACCGTTCGTGCAAGACGAAACTTCTTCAAACAATGGCACTGAAATGGGGCTCATCTCTTGTAAGCGTTTAAGCTTATAGAGTCCATTGTTTGATTCCCCCTTCTTGTTGAGATTGGGGTCTAGAGATTGTGACCCAATCTCTGAGTTGTCTTTGAGTAGGACATGTGTGTTCTTGTGTAGGACATGGAAGTCCTTGCATAGGCCTCCAACACGGGAGAATACGTGCGTTGTTCTTGTGTA
Source organism: Liriodendron chinense (assembly GCA_003013855.2). Taxonomy (NCBI): domain Eukaryota; kingdom Viridiplantae; phylum Streptophyta; class Magnoliopsida; order Magnoliales; family Magnoliaceae; genus Liriodendron; species Liriodendron chinense. Next base: position 2,716,863 of record ML058445.1, on the reverse strand, counting down.
GGATCAGTCCTTAAGTAGGTTGTAAAGGTTGAGAAGTGAACCTCATTTAAAACCTCCGATAGTGCATGCCGGTATGCTCAAAGGAGTTGAGTACTTGAACTGGGAGTGGAGTAGACTCATCGTCGAACCACTATACATCGTGTGTAATGTGGTGAATGCATTTTGTCGATTATTGTGTCTTGTTTATTAATGCTTATCTATTGATTGACAAAATGCCCATAAGCCATCTTTGAATGATTAGTACAAGCATGCATATCAATTATTTGATCAAATGCTTCTCGTAGTATAACTTATCAATCAAGATAGTGTGTGATCAATTATCTTCACTTGCTAGTACTTAATTGTTTAATTGAAGTGTGAATGCGATTGAGATTTATAATTAGCGAGAAAGTTTTAAAAGTCCTATTCACCCCCCTAGGACATTAGGCATATCTCCAAGTATCTCTACTAGCGGTAAAACCGTAATTTCAATTGGTATCAAAGTAGGTTCCTCCACTCAGGTTTAAAAACCCAGAGTAAGATACTAAGAGAACTTAAAAATATGTCTAGAGAGGACTCCACATCCGTTATTAAGCCTCCCTTCTTTGATGGGTCAAACTATCCATATTGGAAAGCCCGAATGCGCATCTTCTTAGAATCCATCAATTCTGATGTAAGGGACATGGTTGAAATTGGATATAACCCCCTAATGGATATTATAAGGAAGGAAGGTGAACCGAATGTCCTCAGACCAAGAGAGAAGGCTATTTGGACAGATTATGATAAAGCTCAACGTGTCCATAGTGCTAAAGGCCTAAATGCTATTTTTTGTTCAGTATTTAGAGATAAATTTGGTTGTATTCAGAATTGCCTAACTAGTAAGCAAGCATAGGACATTCTTGAAGTTACTCATGAAGGAACAAGTGTTGTTAAATGCACAAAACTTTAGCACCTCACTACACAGTTTGAAAACATAAAAATGGAGGAGCATGAAACATTTATGGACTTCTTTCACAAATGACATGTGTGGTTTAGGGGAACCTATTTCGAAAAATAGACTACGTGGGAAAATTTTGAGATCCCTACTGGATTTTTTTCTCTACCGAAGTTAATACTTTAGAAGAATGTTGGGACCTAGATACCATGAAGGTTGAAGAATTGCTAGGGTCCCTTCAAACCCATGAGTTACATTTCAAAACTCCCACCAAATCTAAAGGTACTGCCTTGAAATCTTCTCACAAGAAATGAGACTCTGAACATGAAAGTGAAGAAGATCTAGATATGGAAGAAATGACACTTATGGCCAAGAAATTTTAAAAATTCTTCAAAACTAGAGGAAATACTTCTAGAAGGAAACCCTATCAGAAAGGTAAATCTTTTGACTCGAAGAACAACAAAGGTAAATTTTTTAAGAAGTCAAAAGATCCTCAATGTTACAATTGTAGAGGATATGGTCACATTGCCTCTGAGTGCACCGATAAAAAAGTCAAGTAAAAGGCAATGGTGGCCACATGAGATGATACTGAAGAATCTGAATTAGAATCAAACACATCCCAAAGTGATGAGGAACAAGGCTCAATCAAAATTTTGATGGCCTCTATCACTGAAATTGAGCCACTTGCAGAGATTACTGGAGACATTGATGATCATGAATCCTCTAACACTGAAAATTAATCCTCTAGTGATGATGAGGATGAGGATGAAGACCTTCAAGAGGTATATAACCAACTACATATTGAAAATATGAATACTATTAAGAGGTTGGGCCAAATGAAGGCTAAAAATGATAAATTAACAAAAAGTTTTGATGGATTAAAAATTGAGAATCAAAAGATGGGACAAGATCTAAAATAGCTGAAAAAGAAGAACGATAATCTTGAACATGAAAAGAAAAAATTCACAAGTGGTGACACTCTAGATAAGCATGCTAGACTAGAGAAAGAACTAAAAGAGGCAAACACTGAAATTGATCGTCTTAAATGTTAAGTTGTTGACTCTAGAAGACGTTTCGCCCAAGGAGAAAACCTTGGGTGTAGGAAGATCACTTATGGACAAAAGATGTTTGGGCTATGATAGTCACATTCAAAAACCACCTCTGTACTGGTGAGAAAAAATTATGGTGCACTGGGAAGTAAACCCAAGGCATCCCCTACTTGCCATACTTATGGTGACATTGGCCACCTAAAATTTGAATGCATAACTTCTAAAAATTCGGTCAGAAACTTGAAAGAAAAATTCATACCAACCGGGAAAATTGTGCAATCTAGTTGGAATTCTCCTATGCAAACTCCACCAAAAAGGAGGAACATGAAAAGAAATTATCCTACACCTCCTAGGAAGGATAAAAGAATAGAAGAGTTGTTGGAACAAGTAAAAAAGCTGAATATACCATTCTCTTACAAGAACAAGGAAATTTTGCATCTCTTAAGAAAACTAGAGAACCATTTGTTAGGGTCCAAAATATCCGACCCGTTAAAAAAAATCTCATAGAATACTGGGGTGGCGCACCTAGGAAACTAGTCTTGAATACCTCCAAAATTACACCAAATACACCTACAGTTCAGGCCAAATAAGGGACAAAAGAGTGAGATCCAAAGGCCTTTGGCGCACCCCTAAAATAGGTCTGGCGCATCCTGAAATTAAGGAAAATTGCAAGGTACACTAGACCACACATTGGCCCTAAAAATGACCTTTGGTGGGCCCCACATCGCACGATGACCAAACTAGTTCCAAAATTGGATCATGGGCAGATAGGTGGACCACTAGAAAGGGTGCATGAACACTCATCATCAAGCGGGTCCCACAAATTAGAGATAAATAGCATTTAAGGTAAGAAATGCAATACAACGGCTGTCGGCGCACCCAATAAATAAGTTCGGCGCACCCAGAAAATATGTGATTTTCAGACTTACCATTTTTACTTCACAAAAGTCTGGCACACCTATAAAATAGGTCTGGCGCACCTAATAAATATAGCATTGCACAAATCCACGAAACCCAAACCAAATAGTCTAGCGCACTCGATAAACAAGTCCGGCGCACCCCAAAAATATGTGATTACAGCAAAATCTACTGAGACCATTTTAGGGTGCTCCAACTCCAGCGCACTTAAAAAATACCAAATTTCAGGGTACTTTAGAGTTCGACGCACCCGACGCACCCGAAAAATCAGGCATTTCACAAACACCAATTTTCATATTTTTAGGGTGCTCTAATCACTTTTTGGGTGCGCCAGACTAAAAATGAGTCATTTTCAAGGTGCGTTTGACATGTCACACGATGATTGGCTCACCCTCTGGGATTTTCGGTTATAAATACTCCTCCGAACTGTTCATTTGTACATATGTACTGTGTGAGAGAGAGAGAGAGTTATTACCCTCTGGATATTCAAAACCCTCGTCGGAAACCTGCCAGAATACTTTTCTGATTATCGAAATCACACGCCAGAAACGTACCTTCGATCACCACAAGTCTGGCATAAAACCAACAAAACATGAGATATTTCGAAATTGCTTATGTGCTCTAGCACACCAATAAAATGGTCTGGAGCATTCGAAAAATCAACATTTTTCTACTTAACATTTTTCAGGCTGTTCCGACTCTAGTGCACCAAAAAAATACTCTAGCACACCCCAAAAATCAGCACTAGATACTTCATATTTTCAGGATGTTCCGACTCTAGAGCATCCAAAAAATGGTTCTAGCGCACCCGAAAAATATGTCTGGCGCACCCTAAAAATCATAATTTTTTAGACTCCATTCAGGGTGCGCCAGACACCATTTTGAGGGTTTTTAGACCATATTTTAGGACTCTATTTAGGGTATTTCGAGCGTTCCGGACGCAATGAAACAGTCAAATAATCCATCCAGGATACCTAATGAACAGAATACAAGCCTATGGGGTTCAATTCGATCCAACACAATGAATAAAATAACTTCTTGGAAAGAAGTCGCCAGCACCCAGAACTGTATAAATGTATCATTATCCACATATATTGTAAGATATGACCCGATTAGGGTCGAAAGCTAGACAAACGGGATTATGGTTATCACAATAAACCATATCAAAGAGTTCTAATCCTTTACAAAGCAATTGCTATGAACTGCCATGACACAATAGTCGATGCCTTACCCATTCAAACGGCATTTGTCGGTTGGGCTACTCAGGTACACACAACTGCAAATCGGACTTCCTGAGGTCACCTGTCTAAACATGACAGGCACAGTCCCAGAGTCGTCCCTCTCAGTTAGAAACCCTGATAGTCTCAGCCCAGATCTCTGGTCAAAACATGGGATATAGACATCTGACTAATACAAAGATGGCTCAGTCCATAACAAAAAATACAGGTCTCTACGACCACAAACTCTAAGACAATAGTCTCTACTGACTAGTCTGCTGCCTTTTAATCAAGGGTCATCGATCATTCGATGTAATTAAGGACTCATGCCAGACCACGACTTGGAATGTACAAGATCTTAGAATTTTTGGAATAAAATTCGCCTTGCGATATCTCTTCTTGTGTACTTTTGTGAATGCTTGTGATTGTCTATAAATGTCTCCATTACTCAGAACCCAGAGCAACAATACACAGAAAATTTCATTGCGACATTTTCAGTTTTAACAAACTGGCGACTCCATTGGGGATCGAACCCAGAATCTTTGGTTAGCTCTGACTATAGAAACACTCTAAGATTAATCATTTGTAAACACGAATGTGTACGTAAGAGATTTATCGTGAGACATAATGTTTCAGGGCCCTTGGGAGCCAAACTGGCGACTCTCAAAGGGAATGTTCTTCCCTTCATCTTTAAGGCAATAGACACTACATCAAAGGTATTTGAACCCACAAACTTCCACAACTACACGTATTTGTCTCCTTCTTGCTTATTTCCGTCAGTTTATGTGCCGCGATCGATGGGTTCATACTCCCGACCGCATTTATGAACTGTTCTAATATTTTTATGACACCGTAGAATTAGCAAGATATTAACGCAAACAAAAGAGATGGCATACTCAATGACGAATCTGTGCATCTTCCTTACTGCCGGGGGTTTCAGCTTCCCCTGTTTCACCGTGACAGCAACAGCCGGCTCCAGTTCAGAATGACAATTGGTTGAAACCCGATGACAAAAGAAAGAACAGAAGAAAGAGCAGAAGAAAGCAGTTGTCATAGTTGCATACAAGAGACTAAATGTTGCAAGATCTCGCCCCATGGTCAGGAAATAATGATGGCCAAAACGCGAGCAGAAATCTAATACCAGCAGTCAGGACATATCACTTAAGCCCTCCATACCTGCAATGACAACCGAACAGTTCCTGCCATTGCCCAGGTCTACCCGCGTCACACATAGGTCGACCAAGCCTAAGCACGTAAAGAAAACCAATCCTACAACAGTCCTCGAATTAAGACAGAGTGCACTCAGAAGCTCCAGTCGACGCAGGTAATGATGGTTCAAGTGGAATAAGAAGAAGAAGGATGGTGCGAAGCAGAAGAACTACCTCCAGTCCAATATCAGATTGACAAATTAATCGAATCTAATCGTGAAACAAATGATCGAATGAGGGCTATGCAGGAAGCCCTGACTACTTTGATAGCCCAGAATGCCACCAGAAGTGTTGTGCCACCTACTCGTCAGTCGGTAGAAGAATCCCAAGGGGTAGCAGAAGGACTAGTCGAGCCTAAACCACCTGTCTAACCCAGGGTCGCGCCAATAAAACGCGCTCCACTTTCTACATCGCACATGTCGCGAGAAGAGTTATCATAGACGATAGCTCACCTGATGCAACAAGAGAAAGAGAAACAGAAGAGAGGCAGCTATAAATACCGGGTCCTGTACCCACCAGAAGTAGAAGAAGTGCCATTCCCAGCCAACTTCAGATGTCCGGACTTTGGAAAGTTCGACGACAAAGGATTGCCGAAAAAACATATCACCCACTTCCTAACCGCTTTAGGCAATTGGTCTGCCGTCCCGCAGTATTGTATGCGGTTGTTCGGATCAACCTTGACAAGGAAAGCCTTCTAGTGGTACATGTCGTTGCCAGCCAACTCTATAAGGACATGGGAGCAGATGTAAGATAGCTTCATTTCGAAGTTCTTCGCAAATGAAAGAGAAATTTCGCTGACAGATTTAGCAATAGTCAAACAAAGACAAGGGGAATCAGTTGAGAAATTCATTAACCGATGGGGAACAATGGCGGCTCAATGTCGGGAACTACCTAGTGAAGGTGAGCAGATGAAAATTTGCTTGAGAGCTCTAGACCCGATGATCTCGTATGGATTGTTAGGCAACACTTTCAATTCTTTTCGCGAGCGAGCGATGAAGGCACATTTAGTTGAGGAAGCAGCCTCTCGGGTAAACTTCAGACCTGAAAGACAGAAGAGAGAGATGGGAAGAATAGTAGAAACTCATCAAGTCGACAAGGGAAGAGACTAGAAAGACCAAAAACGTCCTACCGCCGATCATAAACCAGAGACAAAGACAACAGTTGTATAAGATAAGGGTAAAAGGCCCTATGTACCCAGACGCATATCGATAGCCGAAAGAGAAAGAGTGAATGGCCCATACATATTTGATATGGTCGATTTAGTCCCGATCATGGAACAACTGATCGAAGAAGGCTTAATGCGTCTGTCAGAACCTGTCCATCCCCATGAAGTCGGGCGAATAAATGATCCTAAATATTGCAAATACCATTAATGTGTCAGCCATAAAATAGAAGATTGCTTCTCTTTGAAGGGAAGGATACAGGGGTTGATTAACCAAGGGGTCATTAGTATTGAGACGACAAAGGAAACAGCTGGGACAATTTTAGCAGTCCCAATAGGAAATGACACCAACCGACCAACCTCGTTCCCCGAGCCAAAGGAAACATGGACTCCAGTCAGTAGTAAGAAAAGGCTTGAGAACAGACGAAGGTTCATTAACCGAAGAAAGATCAGAGGAAGAGGAAGGAGAGAAATAGTACAAGGGCATATACGACCCACGATGAGCATGACACATTGCGCAATGGTGTCATTCGTTGAACAAGCACCGTCTGAAGGAACCCCACAAGCAACTGAGGGAGAAGTTGACGCAGTTGTTCACTTCCCCAAGTGTAGGGTTGTTGAACCTCCAATTTATACATTGCATTGCCCACTACATGACATGGTATACATGGTTTTCATGATTAAAAGGCCCATCTAATGCATGTTTTGTGATTGTAGGGATGAGAGCGGATTTCACTCAATTGGAGACCAAAAAGGGGCCATTTAGAACCTTTGAAGGAAGGTCCAAGATGGACCAAAGAAGGAAGAAGAAAGAGGGAGAAAAGTGAATGAAGAAACGAAGAAAAAGATGCAGAAAAGCAAGTCCGACCGGTCGGCCATACTTCTGGACACCATTGGAAGGACCAGTTGGTCGGCCAACCGGTCGGTGTTGCTGCGGAGCTCGCTGGACATATAATCAGTTTGGTCCGACCGGTCATGACCGGTCGGCCAACGGGTCGTGGCTGCTTGGAAACTCCCTAGATTGTTTGCAAAGTAGGTCTGACCGGTTGCGACCGGTCGGCCAGGCCAGTCCGACCGGTCGGTTGCGCAAAAAAATCAGGAATTTCTAATTTCGGTTCCGAAATTTGCTGCGCAGTGCGTAACCTTACGCAATTTCTGGATGTTTCTGACGCAAGGAGGCTTTCCCACTATAAAAGGACACCTAGGGGCTCTGCCTAGGGCATGATAGAAGCTAAGGGACGTGGTTCTAGAGAGAGGAAGCTGTCGTGGAGCGTCTGCAACTCTCCAATTTTCGGTTTGTCTAGTTTTTATGCTTTCTATTATGAGTTCTAGTTGTAGTATGACAATGCTCGGCTAGAATCTCTCAACTAAGGCTGAGAGGTGAAGCTTGTAGCTAATTTCATGTTTGATTCAAGTTAATTCAAGTAATTTTCAATTCAAGTTTAGATTTTTCATATTCTAGTTCTTAAGTTGGTAGTTTGAGATGTTTTATGAGAGTTCATGTGCTCCGGACATGAATTCCTTGCAATTCTCTGAGATTATCATATGGTGCTTGTTTAGATTCGAATTATAGTAATCCTTGAGCAGGCCATAGTCCATAGGCATGGCTGTTACTCCGAAGGCTATGATTTTGAATTCTACATTGATTGATTGGGACTAGAACTTGGAAGTTCAACTTAAATGGGATTGAATGTGTGTAAATGCTTTATTTTCCAACTAGATGAGAGATAGGACTTCAAATCTAGTTGTGTTCTCTACTTGGATTGATTGGATTGACATGGGATTGCTACAAGTGGATCCTTGAATGCCTTAGTACCTTAAATCATTGATTTTTCATTAAGTTTCTGTTTTAGTTTAATTGCTCACTTGAATCTTATTTCTTGCAAAACTGAGTTGTTGGAATAGTTTGAAAGTTGTTTCTAATTCCCTGTGGATCGACTTCGGTCTTACCGAGTTTTATTACTACATCGCAGCCTTACACTTGAGGCGAGCGAACAAGGGTTGCGATGTAGTAATAAACTCAGTAAGACCGAGGTCGATCCACAGGGACTTATGTAGGAATTCACAAACACATCCAACAGTTTCTATTAAAAAGCTAATAATCGGATTTTGTATGAGATTGATGTAAGTAACAACTTTGAACTAAATTGAAGGTAAACAATTTAAAAAGGCACTAGGGGTTCAAGGATCCACTTGTAGCAATCCTTGATGCTTAATTCGCTGTGGTTTCTCATTCTCTCAACTAGAATCGAAATTAAGATCTATCTAGCCAGATGATAGAGCTGTTAAACCAAACAATCTGTCATATGTAAGGCCAATGTATATGATTCACTCAATGCAAGCTAGGATGAGCATGCTCAATTGCATAGGTCAGTCCCAATTCCAATAAACTAAGTTCATAATCATGATCATCATTAAGTCCTGTCACCAGACAGAGCTAGATCATGATTTGAACTTAAATCAAATCACATGCACAGTCCCATACATAATTCAGAAAACCAGAAAAGTAGAACTTTGGTAGGAAGTTCCCACATGAAGATCATAGTACTAGAGCGTACTCCAATTCCTCAGATCATACAGGTCTAGACTAACATTCAGCCATTAAGAACTTAAGTAATTCTCCCAAACATCCATGAGTCATCATAAGACTAAGAAAAACTTACTTAGAACTTGTATAAACTTCAAACCATTGTTCATAATCATGAAATCCAACTTAAAAACCAGCTTAAAACGAATTGAAACATCTTAGATTCACTACAAGCTTCACCTCTTAGCCCTAGCTAAGAGGTTTAGCTGTTCATGATCCAAGGAAACATGAAACAACTAGAAAAAGCATAAAAACAGCAAAACAAACTAAAAAGAGTTGTGGAACTCCGAAATCCACTTCCGTCGCCTCCCACCTTGCTCAAACTCTTCTTAGATAGCCTAGGAACGATCCCTAAGTATCCTTTTATAGTGGGGAGGCTCCGCAACGTCAGAATATTCAGAATCTGCGAAGCTTACGCAGTGCGCAGAGAATTTCGGTGCCAAAAACAGAAGTTTTTGTTTTAAACACTTGGCCGACCGGTCACGACCGGTCGGACTCACTATTGGAATCAGTCCAGTAGCTTCTGGAAGTGGAAAAGTACTCTGGCAGACCGGTCTGGACCGGTCGGATTGGGCTGGCCGACCAGTCACGACCGGTCGGTTTGTCTTTTCCTGCGTCCAGCGTATGCAAGGGGTTGGCCGACCGATCTTGACCGATCTGGCTCCCTTGGCCGACCAGTCGGACGACCGGTCTTGGCCATTACTTCTTCATTTCTTTCTTATTTTCTTCTCTCTTTGCTTCCTTCTTCCTTCGGCCTACCTTGGGTCTTCATCCAAGGCTCTTAAAGGGATCTTTTTAGTCTCCTATTAGGTGAAGTCCACTCTCATTCCTGCAATCACAACACATGCATTAAATTAGTCTTTAAATCATGAAAACCTTGCATAATGAGTGATGAATTAGGGTTAGAATATGTACAATTGAGAGCTCAACACACCCCCCAACTAGCATTTTGCTAGTCCCGAGCAAAACATGCGTGAAATCAATTCCATTCTCCAAAACTCAACTCTCCCTTAGAAACCATTCTTTTATACATCCCAAGACATACAAGTGTAAAATTCAGAAATATTAGGTGACAGAGGTTGAAACTGTAAATCCTCAAAACATGACAAGCATTCATGTGAAATTCCCGCTAATTAGTTGATAAATAGAAGAACTTGAACAAATTCAACCTCGTGTGCATAGTGAAAATTCATCTCATGAATTTCTAGGATTATCCTCTTCATAGATCAACCAGACTAGAGATCTCAAGGTATATAGAGCAACAACAAGCCAATGACGGAAATTTGCCTTACTGTCCTTCCGACGGCTTTCACACTACGTCCCATTTCTGGCTTTGGTTACGGGTAGACCATCCCCCGGTTGGTAATAGGTAGCCCTAATCGGAAAATTTCACCATTTTTCCATCTTTCCCAATTTTATCCTTCCTTTTCCTTTTTCTTTTAAATTAGATAGGATTTTTAGAAATCCATATCTTTCGTTATTTTCCCATGGACAAGGATGGACAAAGTACCCCGCCCTGGTTTCTCAGCACCTTAAATCAAAGTCTAGCTAACCCACAAATCACATAATTCTTTCAACTCATGAAAATCGTGTAATGTGAACTAGGTGTAAAAGTGTTGAAATTTTCTATCAATCATATAACTAGGGGAATTCACATATAAAACCATTATGCTATGAGAGATTCCAGACATACAACCTCATACACTTCATATCTCCTCCTCTTATGCTCATATCATCTTGAATGCATAGAAACAAAGTTTTCCAAAAGAGTTTTGAATTTTAGAAAAATTGAAAAATTTCTACATAATTGCTCGAAATGTTACAAAACGCTGGATTCATCCAAGTGATCCTACACCCCAACCAAATCTTGCATTGTCCTCAATGTAAAAGATGCGCAATGAACAAAACATGAGAGCAATTTGAACATAAAAGGGAGTGAGGAATGAGAGTACTTGAAAAAGTGAAAAGTGGAATTCTTCCTCCTTCTAACAAACCTAAGCAAAAGCAAACAAAAACAACAAAATCCTAATCCTAACTACTCTATACCTCCATCAGACTAGAAGATCAATCATCCTGGTAGACAGGATCAGTCAGAGGTATGGACATACCTTCTGAAGGAAATTTCTCAAAGAATGGCTTTAATCGCTGTCCATTCGCCTTAAAAATGTTGCAGTTCCTTAGATTTAACAACTCGACGGTCCCATATGGGTAGACAGTTTGCACAATGTAGGGATCGGTCCATCGAGATCTCAATTTTTTCGAAAATAGATGGAGGCGAGAATTGTACAAAAGGACTTTTTGATTGATCGTGAATGTCTTACGAAGAATGTTCTTGTCATGGAATATCTTCGTTTTGTCATTGTAAATTCTCGCATTCTCATAAGCTTTGTTCCGGATTTCTGCAAGTTCATTCAATTGAAGTTTGCGCAACGAGCTCGCCTTGTCAGAATCAAAATTCATCTTCTTAATTGCCCAATATGCCCTATGTTCCAACTCCACAGGCAGGTGACAAGCCTTCCCATAGACAAGTCTATAGGGAGACATTCCAATAGGAGTCTTAAAAGCAGTACGGTAGGCCCAAAGCGCATCGGTAAGCCGAAGCGACCAATCCTTGCGATCGGGGTTCACCTTTTTCTCTAAAATGTGTTTAATCTCCCTATTGGATATCTCAGCTTGTCCACTAGTTTGTGGGTGATAGGGAGTGCTCACTTTGTGTGTTACGCCACATTTCTTCATTAAGGTTTCAAATGGGCGATTACAAAAGTGAGACCCTCCATCACTTATGATGACTCGAGGTGTACTAAATCGGGAAAGAATATTCTCTTTTAAGAAGCGAATGACCATTTTATGGTCATTGTTCCGGCAAGGGATGGCCTCGACCTATTTGGATACATAATTAACGGCAAGCAAGATGTATGCATTTCCAAAAGAAGATGGGAATGGGCCCATGAAATCGATGCCCCAACAATAAAAAATTTCGATTATTAAGATGGGATTGAGTGGCATCATATTTCTATGGGAAATTCCTCCTAATTTTTGACAAGGTTCACATGTTTTACAAAACTCATGTGTGTCTTTGAACATGGTGGGCTAATAAAACCCACATGGCAGAATTTTTGCTGTGGTCTTTTTAGCCGAGAAGTAGCCACCACATGCCTGAGAATGACAGAAGGAGATGATACTTTGTTGTTCATCATCTGGGACACATCTCCTTATGATTTGATCGGGACAATACTTGAATAAGTATGGGTCGTCCCATAGGAATTTTCGCACCTCAGTGAAGAATTTATCCTTATCTTGCTGTTTCTAATGTGTAGGAATTGTATCTGCAGTAAGATAGTTAGCAATGTCCGCATACCATGGCAATTGGGAAACAACAAAAAGTTGTTCATCAGGGAACATGTCATTAATCGCGGTTGTTTCAGGGGAATCGATGAGAACAAGTCGAGAGAGATGGTCAGCCACGACATTTTCTACTCCTTTCTTATCACGTATTTCTATGTCAAATTCCTGGAGTAGAAGGATCCATCTTAACAATCGTGGTTTAGCATCCTTCTTAGAGAGAAGGTACTTAAGCGCGGCATGGTCAGTGAATATGATGATCTTGGATCCAATCAAGTAGGACCTAAACTTGTCCAAGGCAAAAACTATGGCTAAAAGTTCTTTTTCAGTAGTAGTGTAGTTTGCTTGGGCTGAGTTTAGGGTTCTACTTGCATAGTAGATGACACATGGCTTTTTCTCTTTTCTTTGGCCTAACACGGCCCTAATAGCATAGTCGCTAGCATCACACACATAATTTCAAAAGGAAGGCTCCAATCAGGTGGTTGCATTATGGGAGCACATGTCAACATACCTTTAAGTGTGGTAAAGGCATTTTGACATTTTTCATTCCACTCGAATGAAGTTTCCTTTTGAAGTAGGTTACATAATGGACGAAAAAGTGAACTGAAGTCCTCTATGAACCTTTTATAAAATCCTGCGTGTCCCAAGAACGACCGCACATCTCGTATGCTCTTGGGTGGTGGAAGGTTGGAGATAAGATCAATTTTCGCTTTGTCCACCTCGATTCCATTTTGTGAAACAATGTGACCAAGTACAATTCCCTTTTGAACCATAAAGTGACACTTCTCCCAATTCAACACAAGGTTCTTCTCTTCACATCTTTTCAGCACAGATTTCAAGTGCTCAAGGCACTCATCAAAGCTACAACCAAATACTGAGAAATCATCCATGAAGACTTCGAGGATTGTCCCCACCATATCAGAAAATATACTCATCATACCACGCTGAAAGGTGGCAGGGGCATTACATAGTCCAAACGGCATCTGTCGATAGGCGAAAGTGCTGAATGGACATGTGATTGTAGTCTTTTCTTGGTCTTCACGGGCAATCTCTATTTTGTTGTACCCTGAATAGCCATCAAGGAAGCAAAAATGGAAATGACCCGCCAACCGTTCTAAAATTTGATCAACAAACGGTAGGGGGAAGTAGTCTTTCCTCGTGACAGTGTTTAGCTTCTGGTAGTCAATGCACATTCTCCAACCGGTAGTGACTCTGGTTGGTACGAGTTCATTATTGGCATTAGCTACGATAGTGATCCCGGATTTCTTAGGCACCACTTGAGTTGGACTCACCCATTGACTATAGGATATTGGGTAGATAATACCCACATCCAATAGTTTTACCACTTTGGCCTTAACCACATCCTTCATGTTTGGATTGAGTCGTCTTTGTGGTTGCCTAGATGTCTTTGCATTCTCCTCAAGGTGTATGCGATGAGTACAAATCAGTGGGTCTATGCCTTTGAGATCCGTAATCGACCACCCAATGTCACTTTTGTGCTCTAATAGAGTGGCCATTAGCCTACTCTCCTGTTCCTCATCCAAGTGGGAAGAAATCACCACCGGATATGTCTAATCTCGACCTAAATAGACATATTTCAGCTCACTTGGTAATGATTTTAGGTCGACTGTTGGCGCCTTGATATTGGATGGGAGGGCTTTGTTCTCGTTTACGGGCAAGGGCTCTAATAGGGCCCTCCATCTTTTGTTATCAAGCACCGGCATCGCATCTAAGATGGCATCCATATCTCGTATTGTGTCATCATTTATCTCATGAGAATGGGCCACACATGCTTCCAAAGGGTCAGAATATAATGACAAGGGGAATGTAACTTCCACGAATGATTCAATTATGTTTATTTCATGGATATCCTCATTAACTTCCCATGGTTGTTTGCATAAATAAAAAATATTAAGCTCAAGAGTCATATTTCCAAAGGACATTTGTACAAGCCCGTTTCTACAATTGATAATTGCGTTTGAAGTAGCTAGAAAGGGGCGGCCAAGTATGACGGGAATTTGAGCACCAGTACCTATCACGGGATGTGTATCCAAGACAATAAAGTCTACTGGGTAGTAGAATTTATCAACTTGGACTAAGACATCGTCAATCATTCCTCTTGGTATACGAATGGATCTATCAGCAAGTTGGAGTGTGGTTTTGGTCGGTTTCAATTCACCTAACCCAAGTTGTTCGTAGATCGAGTATGGAATGAGATGCACACTTGCCCCCAAATCGAGTAAGGCTTGTTTAATCCGATAGTCTCCTATGATGCATGAGATGATTGGACTACCCGGATCCTTGTATTTTTGGGGCACCTCTTGTTTGATGATAGCGCTCAAATTCTCGGTCAAAAGTACTTTGTTGTGAACATTGTGTTTCCTTTTAACTGTACACAATTCCTTTAGAAATTTGGCATAAGATGGTATTTGTTTTATGGCATCTAACAACGGGATGTTGATCTTCACCTGCTTGAAAACTTCTAATATTTTTAGATTTTTGTCTAAAGGTTTAGGTGATATCAACCTTTGTGGAAACGGGGCAACCAGCTTGTATTGTCTTTCCGGTTCTTTCTCTTGTGGAGTGTTGTTTGAGCTATCATCTTCTTTGGAATTTTTCGAATCCTTAGGCTTTGGAACCTTTACCGGATTAGATTTGTCAATTACTTTCTCACTTCTCAAAGTGGTGATAGCGTGAACATGCTCCGTATGATGGGAGGATGAGCTTGCATCTTGTATCTCAAATTGGGTTCTTGGGTTAGGAAGAGGTTAGGCAGGAAGTGTGCCCTTCTCTCTAACACTGAGATGAGATTCAAATCTAGCCATTGATGTTTTCAATTCATTGATGGCTTGAGTTGAATTTTGATTAAATTTCAATTGCTCTTGCATGAATCCATCTATTTTCAGAGAATTTGTCTTGTTATACTCAGCTTGAACCGATACAAATGCACCCAACATCTCCTCTAGTGTCACTTTTGGAGTAATGACTAGAGATGGACCTAGTATAGGTTAAGCTTGGGGATATTGTTTGCATTTACAGTGGGTCCATTCCTCCAACTGAAGTTGGGATGGTTCTTCTAACTAGAATTAAACGTGTTTGAGTTAAGAACACCATTGTCGTTGATAACTGTTTATGGCGTTTGATTGTTCTTGTAAGATGTCCTGAACTGCTGAAATTGTGGGACAATCTTGTGTTGTATGTTGATTTCCGGTACAAATTCCACAAATAGTTTCAACGTCATTAGAGTTGATCGTCTCTCCTTTCCTTAATTCCATGGCTTCGACCTTTCTTGTGAGGCTAGCCACCCGTGCACTTATGCTATCCTCTTCCGATAAGACATACATTCCCCCTTTTTTCCTTTTGTTGGCCAGTCTTGGAATTTGTTGGTTTTGATGTATCCCAAGACTGTGCATTCTCAGCCAATTCTTCCAAATAATCCTATGCTTCATCAGCTTCCTTATTCATGAACTCCCCATTACACATCATCTCTATAAATTGGCGCATGGGTGAAGTCAGTCCTTCATAGAAAAAGCTTATAACCCGTCAAATTTCATAGTCATGATGTGGGCATGCGTTTAATAAGTCCTTAAACCTCTCCCAACATTGGAAGAAGGTTTCATCTTCCTTTTGGGCAAAGTTCATGATAAAGCGTTTCAACATGTTTGTTTTGTGACTAGGGAAGAATTTTTTTATGAATTCCCTATGCATATCAGTCCATGCACCAATTGATCTTGGCCTTAATGCATGAAGCCAACCTTTAGCTTTATCTTTAAGGGTAAAAGGGAAGAATTTGAGTCTCACCACATCATCAGTCACATTAGCAAAGTGCTTGGTGGTTATTACCTCATCAAACTCCTTAAGGTGTTGATAGGCACTTTCACTGTCTAATCCATGGAATTTAGGGAGAAGTTGGATCACTCCCGGTTTCAAATCCACATTCCCTGCATTTTGTGGAAAAACTATGCATGAGGGAGTGCTCGCTCTTGCTGGTTGCAAGAAATCACGTAAAGTTCTCGGTCGGGGAACATTCTCAACCACATTTTCTCCCGTTTCGGTTTGGTTTTAGCCCAGATTAGGATTGGCCATCGGATTAGGTTGATTTGCAGCCATATTTTCGGACAAAAATTGAGAAGTTAGATGTCTCCTAGCACGTGGTTCTCTGTCTATTCCTTCTACTATTCCCCCTTCACTTATGAGTCGGTTATTAGAATCCCGAGCCCAATGTGGCATGCAAAACTAAAAAGTATGAAACAAAGAGAAAGGAGAATTCTTCCTCCCTTTCTTTACTCTTCTCTAAACCGAAGCACAAGGTGTTTTGCAATGGCTAAGCCAGAAGCAAGGATAGAGACAGATTTCTCCTGGTCAATATGGGTTCAGAGAACTCCCCACCCACTCTTTGAATCTTTTGAGAAAAAGTACAGAAAAAGAAGAAAGAGGAGTAGAGGTGAGAAGAGAAATCTCTGAGCACAAGGTGATCCAAGATGGCAGAGCTGACCAATAGGAATCCAGGTGGCACAAGGCCTACTTTTCAGAGATCCAAAAAGGAATCTCCACCCACTATACAAGAGATGAATGCGATAGGAACGAATAGGAGAAGAAGAAGAGTAAGGTTTAGAAAGATAGAACCTGATTTGGCACTTAAGATCCTTATTTCTTCTTCAGCTTCCTAGGAATCCCTGCAAAAGAAAAATCAAACAAAACAAACTAAATTAGTCCTTAAAATCCTAAATAAATACTATTTTTAGAAAATTGTAAAAAACCGTCAAAGTCCCCGGCAACGGCGCCAAAAACTTGTTCGCTTCCCCAAGTGTAGGGTTGCGATGTAGTAATAAACTCAGTAAGACTGAGGTCGATCCACAGGGACTTATGTAGGAATTCACAAACACATCCAACAGTTTCTATTAAAAAGCTAACAATCGGATTTTGTATAAGATTGATGTAAGTAACAACTTTGAACTAAATTGAAGGTAAACAATTTAAAAAGGCACTAGGGGTTCAAGGATCCACTTGTAGCAATCCTTGATGCTCAATTCGCTGTGGTTTCTCATTCTCTCAACTAAAATCGAAATTAAGATCTATCTAGCCGGATGATAGAGCTGTTAAACCAAACAATCTGTCATATGTAAGGCCAATGTATATGATTCACTCAATGCAAGCTAGGATGAGCATGCTCAATTGCATAGGTCAGTCCCAATTCCAATAAACTAAGTTCATAATCATGATTTGAAATTGAATCAAATCACATGCACAGTCCCATACATAATTCAGAAAACCAGAAAAGTAGAACTTTGGTAAGAACTTCAAACCATTGTTCATAATCATGAAATCCAACTTAAAAACCAACTTAAAACGAATTGAAACATCTTAAATTCACTACAAGCTTCACCTCTTAGCCCTAGTTAAGAGGTTTAGCTGCTTATGATCCAAGGAAACATGAAACAACTAGGAAAAGCATAAAAACAGTAAAACAAACTAGAAGGAGTTGTCGAACTCCAAAATCCACTTCCGCCGCCTCCCGCCTTGCTCTAACTCTTCTTAGATAGTCTAGGAACGATCCCTAGGTGTCCTTTTATAGTGGGGAGTCTCCGCAACGTCAGAATATTCCAGAATCTGCGTAAGCTTACGCAGTGTGCAGAGAATTTCGTCGCCAAAAACAGAAGTTTCTGTTTTAAACACTTGGCCGACCGGTCGGACGACCGGTCGGACTGGGCTGGCCGACCGGTCACGACCGGTCGGACTCACTATTGGAATCAGTCCAGCAGCTTCTGGAGGTGGAAAAGTACTCTGGCAGACCGGTTTGGACCGGTCGGACTGGGCTAGCCGACAGGTCACGACCGGTCGGTTTGTCTTTTCCTGCGTCCAGCGTATGCAAGGGGTTGGCCGACCGGTCTTGACCGGTCTGGCTCCCTTGGCCGACCGGTTGGACGACCGGTCTTGGCCATTGCTTCTTCATTTCCTTCTTCTTTTCTTCTCTCTTTGCTTCCTTCTTCCTTCGGCCCACCTTGGGTCTTCATCCAAGGCTCTTAAAGGGATCTTTTTGGTCTCCTATTAGGTGAAGTCTACTCTCATTCCTGCAATCACAACACATGCATTAAATTAGTCTTTAAATCATGAAAACCTTGCATAATGAGTGATGAATTGGGGTTAGAATATGCACAATTGAGAGCTCAACAGCAGTCATCTTACAATCAGGAAGACAAATGCTTGACTGTACCCCTCCAAGGTCAGACGACCCGATGCAAGAAGATGCTATCCCTAATAGGCCGTAGGAAAGACCCCGGATGCTGAAACTGAAGGAGAAGGTTGTTGAGGCCACGACCAATTAGCCAAGCTTGAGGCCAGTAGTAACACCAGTAGTGTATGACTTTGTATCACATTTGCGGAAAGTCCCCGCCCGCCTAAGTATCTATGTTGCTTTATGTCTCTTGAAAGTATATAGAGAAATGTTGATCAATGCCTTACTTGATAGTGAAGTAAGGGAAATTATGATGATAGAAATAGAAGAAGAAATGAATAATATAGATAAATTTTGGGAAGGGTATATACCGGTGTCACAAATCATGCATGTTGACTATCCCTCGACAATCACTTTCTCAGAGGAAGACCGAACGATCAAATTAATAGATCACAACCATCAATTGATGGTTACAGAAATGATCAGGGACACAGAGGTCAAGAGATGCATGTTAGACGATGGGTCCGCCGTAAATATCATGTTGTTGAAAACATTACAGAAGTTGGGTTATAGGCGCCTAAACCTCATGGTGATTCAAGGGTTCAATCAAGACAGTCAGCGTACGCTCGGATCAATCACAATGATGTTAGAAATCAAAGAACTGACGACAAAAGTAACATGTCAGGTGATTGATGCAGTGACAACATACAATCTCCTCTTAGGGAGGCCCTGGCTCCATCAGAATCGCGTAATCCATTTGACGTATCATCAATGTGTCAAATACAACAGGGATGGGATCCAATACAGGGTAACAGTAGACTCGAAGCCATACACAATAGCTGAGTCATTTCTGGCAGATACAAAATATTACAACCTAACCGACAACAGTAAAACCGGCAAAAAGCCCGATATGATGAAGAAAGGGCAAGGGGCAAAACCTCAAGTTGAAAAGTTTGAGCAGAAAAGCAGACCTCAGCCCATCACTCAAGGGAGATCCCAATATCATTCGAAAATCCAACCTCAGTTGATCACGAAAAAGTTCTATGTGGTACCACAACATTTGCGTCAGCCAGGGCAGTCTGTGTTAAAACTAATCTCAAATCAACACATGAGTGTGCTCAAATCTAGTTTCAACATGCTAGTACCCAAGATAGAAAGAATCAAGCCATTCCCGAGAACTCCCAGCCAATTCATCATGTCATCAAGAGATATCACTCAGAAAGATATCAAGTTCCACGTAGGGCCAAGTCAGCCAACATCATCATCATAAGAAGAAGAGGGGAGAGAATCTGCCCAACCTCGGCTGATAGAGGAGAAGAGATACAGTAGGGCTAGCCAGAAGATTATGAGAAACATGAGATTCTCTGGCCAAGATTCAAGCAAAAAGAAGAGGTTGCTAGCTCTATTTGAAGAATACAAGCAAATATACAGAAACGGAGAAGGTCTAGGAGCCAAGGGAAGCTTGAATATGGTAATCATCGGCCTTGTAGAAGAAATGCAGCTGCAAAACCCTACTAACATTATTCAGCCAAGCGTCGCCCCTGTGCAACTGGAAGATGGTGGACAACCAACAATTGATGAACTTGAAGAAATAAATTTGGGCACTCTCGAAGAACCTAGGAACACATACCTGAGTAGTAACGTTCACAGCCGTTCAGGGAGAATAAAGATGTTTTTACCTGGACTTACTCAGAAATGTTAAGGCTCAGTCCGATAATCGCCATGCACAAATTAAGTATCATGAAGGAGAAGAAGCCAGTGAAGCAACCTTAATGACGGTTTCACCCAGGACATCGTGCCCAAAATTGAGGAAGAAATCAAGAAGCTGATCTAGGTCGAGCTCGTTCGAGAGGTGAAGTATCCCCAATGGATCTCGAACGTCGTGCCGGTCAAGAAGAAGAGTGGACAAATCCGGGTCTGTGTCGACTTCCGAAATCTCAATGAAGCCTACCTTAAAGACGATTTTCTTCTTCCAATTCTAGAATTGGTAATTGATAGCACGACAGGATATGCGGTGATGTCCTTTATGGACGGATATTCAGGATACAATTAGATCCTCATGGCTCAAGAAGATGAAGAAGCTACAACCTTCCGAATAACTCTCGGCATCTACTGTTACCGCGTGATGCCCTTCGGGCTGAAAAACGCAGGGGCAACGTATCAGCATACGATGCACATTATATTCCAGGATATGATGCATAAACACGTTGAATGCTATGTAGATGATTTGGTTGTGAGGTTGGCGGATCATGAACAGCACAGAGAACATCTGAGGCAAGTGTTCCAGTGATTGCGCAAGAAGAGTCTCCGTATGAATCGATTGAAGTGCGCATTCGGAGTTGCTTCAGGAAACTTTTTGGGCTTCGTTGTCAAGCACCGGGGTATAGAAATCAACCCTGCAAAGATCAAGGCCATCAGAGAAATGCCACCACCAAAGAATCTAAAACAGTTGAAGAGTTTTCAAGGCCGCGTAGCATACTTGAGAAGATTCATCTTAAACTTGGCTGGTCGTTGTCAGCCATTCTCCCACCTCAACAAGAAAGATGCCACGTTCGAATGGTATGACGCCTGTCAGAAAGCCTTTGATTTATTAAAAGAAATGCTTGGGAAGTCTCCAGTCCTCATAGCTCCGATCAAAGGCAAATCATTGATCCTATACATCGCAATGGGTGATAATTCATTAGGGGCACTCCTAGCATAAAAGAACAAAGAAGAGAAAGAGAACGCACTATATTACTTGAGTTGCACACCGGTAGGGGCTGAATTCAACTATTCAGCAATCGAGAAGATATGTCTCGCCCTCATTTTCGCTGTGAAAAAGCTTAGGCACTATTGCCTCTCGCACTAAATAACGTTGATATGTAAAGCGAACCTGATTAAATTTCTTATGGATCGGCCTATGCTGTCTGAACGACTGGCTAAGTGGGCTCTTCTCCTCTAAGAATTCGACATCACGTATGTCCTAGCACGAGCTATCAAAGGACAGGCAATCGCAGATTTCCTCGCTACGCATCCAGTCTCAAGTAATGAAGAAATGGAATGCGATCTCCCAGATGACTAGGTCATAATGATTGGGGAACCGTGACTCTGGCAAATGTACTTTGATGGAGCCTCCAGATCAACAGGAGCAGGGGCAGGGGTTATATTTATCAGTCTGCAGGGAGATTTGTTGCCTAACTCATTTACGATTGTACCAGCTTGTACTAACAACGAAGTAGAGTATCTAGCTATCATCATCGGATTACAGCTAGCCCTAGAAATGCGAATTAAAACAATACAAATCTATGGTGACTCTAGGCTAGTCATCGGACAGTTGACAACTGAATACGAGGTCCGCAAACCTGAATTGTCGCCTTTTTGCCATCAAGAAAATCATTGTTCGATTAATTCCAAAACAGCAACATCTCACATATACCAAGGCAGGAGAATGTACAGGCCGATGCACTCGCCAGCCTGGCCGCTGCCCTGGCTAATCCTGGGACAGCCCACTCCAAGTAACGATTGAAGAAAGAAGAATCTTATTGGCAGTTACACTGCATAATGATGAATTAAGTGCAAACCCCATCAGCTGTTTCGAGATTACAGAAGAAGATGACTGGAGAAGATCGTTTGTCAATTATTTGAAATATGGATTTCTACCAGAAGAACCCAAGTTGCGCACACAAGTCAGAAGACGTGCTGGCTCGTTTATAATGTAGAACGACGTTCTTTATAAATGTTCATATGAGGGAATGCTTCGACGTTGCTTAAACCAAGATGGAAGCATATGCTACGTTAAAGGAGGCTCATGGGGGGAATGTGGTGCTCAGCAAAGGGGAAAGAACTTACATCACCGTGTTCGACATATGGGATATTATTAACCCGCAATGACAAGAGATGCGATAGAATATGTCAAGAAATGTCATCAATGCCAGATCCACGCAGATATCATACACTCGCCATTGGAAAAGTTACACCAATCCATGATGTCCTGGCCTTTCGCAGCATGGGAAATGGATGTGATCGGACCGATCAGCCCACCCTCTTCCCAAGGGCATCAATATATGCTGGCTGCGACTGATTACTTTTCCAAGTGGGCCGAAGCAGTGACACTTAGGAATGTGAAAGCCAAACATGTCGAAGGTTTCACTTGTCACACCATACTATACCGACATGGTATCCCCAAGAGAATTACCATGGATAATGGAACGCCCTTTAAGAATGCCACTTGTTGGGGTCCCAAAAGTAAGGATCCCCGAAACGATGATTCCAAGTGCCCAAACCATCACTCAGTCAAATTTAGGGCTAGTGCATCGAAAATCGCGGCACGAATCGCGACACATACACCAAACTTGACCAAAAGTAGGGAATTGGGCCAGTGGTGGACCCCACCGGTCATCATGATCAAAACTGTCAAAATTTGGGAGGATTACCTCAATTATGAAGAGATAGGAGCAGTGCATCGGCATTCATCGCGAGATGGACCCCACAAATCCCCCAATTTAAAAACCCAAGTTTGGGAGACACGTATACGTCCAGCGCATTCAGAAAATGAATTTCAGGACGCACTGCCCCCAGCGCATCACAAAAATCCTCCAGCGCATCAGGAAATTCGGACGGATTGAATTTCAGGACGCACCACTTCCAGCGCATCCACAAATTCACCTGGCGCATCAATTAATTCCATCATTCCGAATTTTAGGACGCACTGCCCACAGCGCGTCCAAAATTCACCCGGCGCATCCAAAAAATTAGCCAATTTCAGGGCGCACTGACAGCTGGCGCGTCCTGCAAATCAGCCTCTGAACTCAGCCATTTTGAGACGCGCCGAGTGACTTTAATCGATGCGCCGACCCAATTTCTCGATGCGCTACACGTGTCGATCACCTATTGGGCGACTTTACCTATAAATACCCCCTCCCACCACCTCATTCGGACGATTCAGAGAGAGAGAGAGCCGATCCTCGTCTCCGAAAAACCTTTTTCCGATCGCTGGAATCCCTCGCCGAAAATCGCTTCTCCGGTCACAACAGGTCTGCAGATGAAATAACTTACAAGTCACCCTTTTTGGCGCGCGGGCCCCAGCGCATCACAAAAGTGATGCAGCGCATCAGTAAAAACCCTCAGCGGATTAAATAAATCAGCATATTAATCTTTTTTTGGACGCATTGGCCCCAGCGCATCTCAAAATAGGCCAGCGGATCAGAAAAATACATCATTCATTAACAAAGCTATTTTTTTGGATGCATTGGCCCCAGCGCGTCGCAAAATAGGCCAGCGGATCAGAAAAATACATCATTCATTAACAAAGCTATTTTTTGGACGCACTGGCCCCAGCGCGTCGCAAAATAGGCCAGCGGATCAGAAAAATACATTTTTGGACGCACTGGCCCCAGCGCATCCAGAAAATCAGGCCAGCGGATCGTAAAAATCAACACTTTGAGCGTTCACCTCAGCACCTTTAAATCTTCATTTTATGACATTTTCAAGCCCCGTTTGGGCCTCTTTTGGATATTTCGAGCATTCCGGACGCAATGAACGGTCAAATGACTCATCCGGGCTGCCCAATGAGCAGAACGCGAGCCTTCGGGATCCGACCCGATCCAACGAGACGAATGGAGCAATCCTCCCGAAGAGAGGCCGCCAGTGCCCAGAACTACACTGATGTATCATCATTATATGTACTATCATAACGTGACCCGAATTCAGGCCCGGACTAAGCAAAGGGGATTATGGTTAACACGGTAAACCACATCAGGAGAGTTCTAAACTGTCACACACAATTTGTTAAAGACTAACGCTTCAAGAACAGTCGATGCCCTACCCATCCAAACGGCATTCGCTGGTTGAGCTGCCCAGGTACACACAACTGTGGAATGGACTTCCCGAGGTAACCTGTCCATACATTGACAGGCGCGGACCCAGAGTCGTCCTTCCCAGCCATAAACCCTGACAGTCTCAGCCCGGATCTCCGGTCAAAACATGGGACATAGACATCCAACTCGTACAAAGAAGGGTTAGTCCTTGACAAAACATACAAACACAGGTCTCCGTGACCATACAAATACAGGTCTCCGTGACCATACAAACACAGGTCTCCGTGACCACACAAAACATAGGTCTCCGCGACCATGAACTCTGAGACCATAGTCCCCGCTGACTAGTCTTTTGCCTTTTAATCAAGGGTCATCAATCATTCGATGTAATTAAGGGCTCGTGCCAGATCACGGCCTGGAATGTACAAGATCTCAGAATCTTTGGAATAAAATTCGCCTTGCGATATCTCTTCTCTTGTGTACTTTTGTGAATGCTTGTGATTGTCTATGAATGTTTCTATTATTCAGAACCCCAGAACAACAAAACCCAACATTCCAGAGAAGGTTCATTCTCTAGTTCTAACACCACTATTGATAAGTTATGCGTGAAGTTCAAAATCAAGCATTGCTACTCAACACCCTATTATCCTCCTGCGAATGGACTAGCCGAGGCCTTCAATAAAACCATCTTGAAGATTCTGAAGAAGGTAGTGGCGGAGAATAAGAAGGATTGGGATAGACAGTTGCCTGAAGCATTATGGGCATATCGGACTACACACCGCACAGCCACTCGAGCTATGCCCTACTCACTGGTATACGGTACTGAAGCCATAATCTCGATGGAAATGCAGGTTGAGTCACTACGGGTCACACTCCGACACTCCCTGACAACTGAGCACAATGCCAAGATCAGAATGGCCAAACTCAATGCCTTAGATGAGAGGAGACTTGTCGCTCAACAAAGGCTCGAAATGTATCAGAAGCAAATCTCAGCTACATACGATAAACGAGTCCGTGGCAGGTCATTCAAGAAGGGTGATCTGGTATTAATGATGAAACACCCAACACCAGCTCATGGCCAGAAAAGTAAATTCGATTCGAAATGGGATCCCGTTTGCATCATTGACGAAGTTTACTCTAACGGAGCCTATTGAATAGTCAATTGCAAGGGGCAAGGCATTAGCTCCCTGGTGAACAGTCGGTTTCTGAAGAGATATTACACATGACATTTTTTTTCTCATCATGATTTGTAAACGCCCATCAGAGGGAAAGAGTAATAAATAAGATACCAAAAGAAATAAAACAACACGATGATGGATGTTAGTGATGATAAATACTAATAATTCATTCTGTGTACATGCGCGCAGGTATTAGGAAAGTTCCTAGAACCTGAAATGTGCCAAAGATACGATATTTTCTTTCCAAGACTGTCAAAATTCAGGACAGAAGAATGGATCAGAAGTTGAAACTTGTTAAAATTTTGATCTCCACGAGCATAGGTTTAGTCCTAACGGGGGGGCAATTGTCTACTTGTGATTCGTCATTCCTTCCATACTATTTTTCTAAAATAAAGATAAGTGACACAACTCAAAACACCTAAAAAATACACACATGTTATACATTTCATTGTTATAAAAAATTTTCTTTTAACATACAACAGGAGCATTTCTTATACAAAATTACACATTTAAGTTCTTAAGAAATTGTTCAAATAATTCTATCGCTGACTCTTGAGCAGCCTTCTGCGTCCTCTCTGCCACTGCTAGAACCTGGATAGGGTCTGGGACATCCTGGAGTGATTGTTGCAACACCGCTACTTGAGCCCCATGGCGTCACATTCAACTTTTTGCTGCTCGACTGTTGCGCGCAAATGGGACTCCTGACTGTTAAGTCGTATTACCTGGAGGTGGATCAATGAACATTCGGCTTAGAGACAATTAATTTCCTCATCTAGCGTTTGGATACGAGTCACAACTTCTTAACGCTCAGTGTTGGTCCTCTGCCACTTTGAATTAGTTACAGCCATCCGTGATCTCCCTGATTCAAAACGTGAAAGGAGGGTCCATAGCTGATCACACTTGTTACCGACAGAAGGATCAGCTTTAAGTTGCCTAGCTTCCTTAACCTGCACAACCTCATCTTTGAATAAAGCTACGTATTGACTTAATGTAAAAGCATCTATGCCAAGCCTTTCAGCATGCGTCCCCTAAGCCTTTATCCCCTCGTCAAGTAATCGTTCTTCCTCCACATCCCTCAAGGCCTGGACAATGGATGATAGAAGTGTCTTGAAAACTCTAGCGTTGATTATTGGCATCCCTTGGAGCGAAGAAATGACTACCTCAGGCAAGATAATAGGCATAGAAGTGCTGGTAGTAGTAGTCACTGATAAAACAATGACAGACATTAACATATAAAAGCCACAGAAAGAAGGCAGGCAAACAAAAATAGTAAAGACAAGTAAGGTACCAGTGGCTTCAGGAAAGTCATGAACCGCTGCACTAGTCGAAACAACGGGTGTTGATGGAATTAGGGCACATTTAGTTGCAGTCTCCGTTAGTGGTTTAGGCAATTCAGGAGAACAAAGTACAACGATCTCAGGTACAACGACAGCTTGGACCGGTTCAGCAGCAGAGGGTGCTTCCATGACGGGCTCGGATAGCTATCAATATCAGAAACCACAGCCTCTCGAGAGGGTAAACCAACCTTCTCAATCCTAATATCTTCGTTATGCAAAAGGTTCGAGGGAGGTACCACCTCCTCCGCAGCAATATCGGTTCTTCTCTTAGGAACAGGGCCAGTAGCTATCATAATTTCAGTCTCAGCAGAGTTTCAAAGAGGTGGATCTTTAGCTTTTACCCCACTGTCAAGATACATGGGGATAGCTTCAGTATCTACTTCAGGAACAGGGTTGTCATACATAGGTTCATCATCATTAACTTCCCCTGTGGGACGATCTCCGCTTGGATTAGCCTGAGAGCTCATCTCCCCTTCCTCCCTTACTTCACCAGTGTTATCAACAGTGGCATTGCCTGCATCTCTGGAAGGTTGTTCCTACAGTCTCTCAGCATCTTACAATTTGCGCATCTCATTGATGTTTTTACCACCGTCAACAATCAAGTGACGATGAGCAGTTTTCACTCAAGGTCCTGTTCGCCTCACCGGCATTTCATCATCACTGTCTCCAAGAACTGATTGATGAGGTAAACCACCTTGACTTAGCCGACTTTGCTCATTACTGCTCAGAGTATTAATCAAAGTAATCCTATGGCAGTATCATCACCATCTTTATCATCATTGTTATTGTCATTAATGTCATCATCACCTTCATCGTCGACATCCATTCTTGTAGCCGCTACGGGGAGATCCAAATCCTCTTGCATTACATTTTTCTGACCATAAGCTACCCAGCCTTCAAGAGTATGTTTGGGTTTCTCATGGTTGATTATTACATTCAGAGAAGTCTTGATCTTTCGTACACCCGGAAGAGAAGGCTAGTGGAGAGGTTCTGCCACGTACTTGAGCCTGTCAACAGGAGGATCGATAATTAGTGGTGCAACAAAAATAGGCTTGCTTACAAGTTGATAGTTTCGAATAAAAGAATACTGATGGGACCACCACCGCATCCAACCGAATGTGGCCCATTGGATATGTTTAGTACCCGGGATAATGAACTTGCAACCTGTCTTGGAAAGAAAAAATTGGCGCCACATCCACTTCCAATTGATAGGTCTGGTGCCATACGCCCGTTACCCAAGTGTAATAGGCTCTAAAGTCTCCGGCACTCCTTAGTCGTAGCTGAATTATTGAGCGAAACTACTCGGATAATACGGCTCTCTCCAGAATTCCAAACCTTCCCTAAAAGGAAGAGACCCCGTGCGAATCGAGGCGAGGAAATCACGTTCATACGGGTCAAGATCCTCATTATCCTCACGTAGTTGATCATCAACCCCCCTGGTGCCTGGAAAGTGAAAGAAATATATCATATCACAGTCAGCAATCCTCTCCCCACTGTTATCATATTCAGCCCTACTATTTTTTGTTTATGAAAGAAATGGAGCGGAATGTAACCCTTCTTCATATAGCCCCTAGATTCAATGCCGTACACCCAAGGGAAGTAAACACCTAGCCAACCTGCAAAATAATGCCAACCACAGTAAGCAGAATTCATCCCGTATGATGCTCGCTCTTTATTTCTGATAACGTATCCGAAGGCTCTGTATATGGAACACAAAACCACCGGGGCTAGGGCGTAACGATGACCATTGACCAAACCTCCCGCCACTACAATACAAGAAACTCTCACACTATCCGCCTGCTTAGAGCTGGGCAAGGTGACTGAACTCAGCCAATATGCCAAGAAACCGGCACGTTCACATGTGGGAGATAAATCATTTTGCTCAGGAAACCTCTCCCCCATCTTAACCCTCAGATCCGTTCCATCATCACGGTCTTCATCATACATTGAATAGTCCAAGCTGAAAGGAATAAAAATTTTCAGCAGAGGAAAAGACAGAATAGGACAGAAAAGATTAATACGAGTCATGAAACTTACTCCAACCTATGGCTGAAATAAACCAGCCAATCCTCCAGAGTTAACTTATCCTTGATGCCCATAAACTTAGGAAGCTCGGTGTTGAACCTCCAATTTATACATTGTATAGGCCATTCCATCACATTATATGCATGGTTTGCATGTTTAAAAGGTCCATCTAATGCAGGTTTTATGATTGTAGGAATGAGAGCAGACTTCACCTAATCGGAGACCAAAAGGAGACATTTAGGAGCCTTAGATGAAGACCCAAGGTGGGCCAGAGAAAGAAGAAAGCAAAGAGAGAGGAAGGAGAGAAGAAAAGAAAGAAGAAAGAATGCAGAAAATGGGTCCAACCGGTCAGGACGGTCTGACAAGAAGGCCCGACCGGTCAAGACCAGTCAGCTACACTCCCTGGACACCTAACAGACAGGCTAGACCGGTCAAGATCGATCGGCCAGCCCTGTCCGACTGGTCAAGACCGGTCGGCCATGCAATTTCAGACTTCCAGATTTCAAACAGTAGGCTATTCCCCTTTTTAGATTTTTGGCCCAGTTTTTGGGGTCATCTTGATGATATTTGAAAATCTAATACATCCATGTTGAAGAGGAGCTCGATGCCGAAATAACCCAAGTGGTTTCGTGTCGATCGGAGCTACAGATTGACTGTGGTGGCCAAAACAATACGAACTGTCCAGAAAGTTCCAGATTCCGCCTACTCAACTCTGGGCCGGTCCAGGTGGCCCATTATTGATGATATGAAGAATCTACTTTGACCATCTTCTAGACCACATCTATATATGAATAACCACAAAGTTTCAGATCAAAAGGATATGTGGTTTGATCGTACCGGTTAAAGAAAAATGGACCATCCAGAAAGATTCAACTGCGCAGATTTTATAAAAGCCCTAAGTGTTCTAATTTTCAGACCATATTCTGGAATTATTTTGGACAATCTAATCCTTTCATCATGTAGAGGAGGAATTTTTCTACCAATTTTTAAAATTTGAGATCAATCCGACCATCGTACACTCCGAGGCGTTGAAAGCAAGATGACTGGTTCTGAAGGTACCCGAATTGTGCGATTTTGAGAGGCGGTCACTGATCTGATTGGTGGGCCCATTCAGAAGATAATCTTGAAAATCTAAATCATCTATGAGGAAGATCACATTATAAGGAAGCTACAAATCAAATTTGAAGGCTCTCCGACCATTGGTTAAGCCATACGAAGCGAAACAAAATCTGTTATGTTGCGTTACTCTTGCTGTATTATAAAAGGAGGTGCTCTCTTCTGTTCCAAATCAAGCAAGGACGTGGGAAGCAAGGAGTTCAAGTCTTAAGAGCCTACCTAGCCTCTTACAGCTAGTTTGTCTTCCTTTTCTTAGTTCTAGTTCTAGTTTTAATATGCTTTTTCTTAGTTAACCTCTTAGCTAGAGCTAGAGGTGAAATTTGTAGTTGGTTTCAATGCTTTAATTCCTTTATTTCAAGTACCCTTTTCTTAATTTTGGATTTTGAACTTCTAGTTTGAATAAAGTTTAGATTTTTAGATGAATTGTGAGAGTTTGTGTACTCCGGACATGAGTTCGTTGCAGTCCTCTGAGATTACCATGATTGGGTTGTTTGAATTCGAATTGTAGTAACCCTTGAGTATGCCATAGTCCCTTGGCATGACTGTTACTCCGAAGGCTACAAGTTCAAGTTCTATGTGCTTCATTAGAACTAGAAATATGATTTCCAGATTTAAGTGGGATTGTTTGTGCTTGAATGTTATATCCTCCAATTAGATGAGAGATAAGACTTTGATTCTAATTGTGTTGTACTTGGATGAATGGATTGGCATTGGACTACTACAAGTGGATCCTTGATGCTCTAGTTCTTCTTAATTTCAGATTTTTTTATTTGATGTGAAAAATCATTTTTCTAAACTTCTTAGATTCTAGTTATTAGAGTAGTTGGAATTGTTTACTTCTTTACCTGTGGATCGACCTCGGTCTTACCGAGATTTATTACTACATCGTAGCCTTGCACTTGAGGTGAGTGAACACTCGGCAAATAGTTTGTGATAGGCCTCAGAAAAGAAACCTCCGCCTCTACTCTTCCTTCTTCGTGACAACTCAATGTCACAAGGAACCCATTCATCATATATCCGTCCCCGAACCGGAAGCCCTGCAATTCGAACCATATCCCACAAGGTGATGCTCATTTCTCTGCAGGGAAGATGGAAGGAATTAATAATGGAAATCCAATGATTCAAGAATCCCTTGAAGACCCAAGGTTCAAGATAAAAATAACTGGAAGTTGCATGTATTTCCTTAAAAAGGCCGACCTCTCTTAGAACATCACTGTGGCGTTCCAAAATACGATTTTCCCAGGCTTCATACCCAAGACGACGAGCCAAATGACCCCGAGTGCAATAAGCACTCGTTTCCCATACCTCTATATCTTGTAAATGATGGAATCTACGGAGAAGACTCTCGAAATAATCCTTTGAAAAAGGTCTGTGAGGATCATGATTTGGCTTAAGGAAAACCATCTCCTTCTCCTCCATCACCATCTGTTTCCAACCATTTTCAAGCACGGTGCAACTGAAAAACGCCGCCTGGGCAAATGTTCACTCCCCAAGTGTAGGGTTGCGAAGTAGTAATAATTCGGAAAGACCGAGTATCGTTCCCACAGAGATTTATGAATGGTTATTCTCAGAATTTGTCTAAAATAACTAATAATTAAGATTCTATTAAGAAATAAAGCTGAAAAATAATGATTTGGGTTTAAACAGTGAATGTGTAAGGTAATATCAATCTAAAAAGGCACTAGAGCGCCAAGGATCCACTTTTGATAAGTTTCAATGCATCAACACAACTAGATCTCACATAACTCAATCGGAATAGAATTCATATCTCTATCCGATTGGAATATAGAGCGGTTCAATCAACAATTATCTAAAACAGTTGCTCATTCATTGATTCGATTCCCACAACAATGCTCAGGCCTTGGGCACACTCAATTGTGTAGGCCAAGCCTCTTTCCAATCTAGTTGAGATTCACAATCATAGCTTTCATCAAATTCTGTCACTAGACTTGATTACGACCAATGATTAGAACTCTAATTAAATCAAAATCAATCAACAAACAACTATTTCAGATTATAACAAAAGATAAGAACTTTAGTTGAATGAGTTCCCACATGAAGATCAAGCCATTATACACATGGCAATCAAAGGGTCTACCATGCCCGGAGTCGATGATAGATCAATGAACTACACAAGCATAACCAATGCTCAGAGGATAAGCTACTAAGTTTAGAATCACTAAGAATCACATGAGCCCGGAGTCATCAAGAGATCAAAGTAAAACCAAACTAGTACTTGATTCAAACTCACATTGAACTAAATTCTTCAATTAAAACATAAAAGGAAACCTAGGTTGCATCAATCCATTAAAAACAAATCAAAAGCTTCACCTCTTAGCCCTAGCTAAGAGGTTTTAGTTCATCTCTAACATCCTTGAACTAAAAACCTTAAAAACATAAAAACTATTAAAACTAGAAGAAAAAACTAGGAAAACTTGAAGTAGAATTCGTCTCCTAAACTTCCTTGATGATCCCCACGTCCTAGCATTCCATGGTATGAAGAGGAGAAGCCCTATTTATAGATTGGTGCAGAAGATTCCCGATTGTGCAAGGAAATATGCAATTGTACAGAGAAAATCGGAGTTTCATGCACAAGCTGTTACACTGACGACCGGTCACACGATCGGTCTCAAAACCACGAAAATAGTCCAGAGACTTGTCAGAAATTCAGAACCCATGGTTTTTATTTAAGGACCGGTCGCACGATCGGTCTGAGCTGTGGACAACCGGTCGTGGGTGGTCCAGCAAACTTTAGGCAAAGGGGCCTCTTCTGTTTAGTAGTTGGACCGGTCGGATGACCGGTCTTCGCTATGGACTGACCGGTCGCAAGACCGGTCTTGAGTGTATTTCTCCTGTCTTCTTTTCCTCTCTCCTTTGCTTCTTTCTTCCACCCTTTCATGCTTAATCTTGTGATCTTCAATGCTCGTAAATAGCATCTTTAAGCCTTCATTTGATAAATCCTCTCTCTTATTCCTACAATCACAAATCCATGCATTAGATTAGTCTTTAAACCAAGAAACTATACACAATGAGTGATGAATTGGGATTAGAATATGCACAATTAAGAGCTCAATAGCAAATGTCCAACTCTCCACGCCATAGAAGGAATTGGCATGACTAATGTCTGAAGGATTGATATTTGAAAGAGAACAGTGCCTCTGAAAATTCCTCGGATATCAAACGTGTTCCTTGGTATAAGGATTTCGGATTGATAACGTCTTTATCATTAGCTTGCACGAAGACCAGGCAATTTTCATCTTGTCGGCCTTAGAACGAGCTGGTTTGACTAGACATTCATGCTTAGCACCCTTGACGGCCGCCTTCGGACAAATGGAGCAGTTTGTAAGGGGACAGATGGACTAGCCTTGCCCTCTTTCGAGCTTACATCGTCGTTTGTTAAAAAACTAGCTAGTGGGGCATACCACGCGTCCCACTATTCTTGTGTTCCCCTGTCCTTGGGAAGTGGGACAACTTTCTCAACAAATACCTTCTGTTGGATGAACTTCAACAATGTTAAAAGGCGCTCAAAGAAACTGAAGGTTTTCGGTGGATGAAACCATTGAGGATTTTGCTCGGACGGTCTTTTAACCTTCTTTGGTGTAGCCCGCTTGCGTTTGCGTTGAATAGAAGGAGAGCCCGATTGACCAGCCCTCGAAGAGCCAGCCTTTGAAGAACCACGTTTCAAAGCACCACTAGCCATTATGATCTGTAAAAAATACAAAAAAAAAGGGTCTAGATGGAAACCCAAGATAGAAGAAAGCACATACAGGTATACCTAAACCCTGATTAGACTAGCCATTTAAGCTATAAAGAATATTACAATAAGTTAGGTACAGCTAGGGATGTTCGGGTAAATGAGACCTGACACCTACTTAAAATAACAACTATGCATTTAAAACCCTAACATGAAGGTGCCTGATCTCATATATCCCATAATGACAATCCCTAGCACCCTAAGAAAGAATTAGCCAAGTCAGAGTGGAAATAGGATGGTCAATACTCGGTATTCCTTCATGAGAATTACCAAATATTCCAAAATGTGGAAAATTTCTAAGTCTGGAGTTTGGGTGGAAAATTTCTAAGTCTGGAGTCTAGATGCGCCGGCACTGGCGCACCCGATAATTCAAAATTTCCAAGTTCAATAAGTGGGTGTGCAAGCTCCAGAAAACCCTAAAATTTTTGAAAATTTCAAAAATTGTTGAAGCCCGAGATTGGGTGTGCAAGCTCTGGCGCACCTCCAAAATATCGAAAAACTCAAAATTTCACCAAGTCCTGAGCTTGGGTGCGCAACCTCTGGCGCACCCCGGAATTACCAAAATTATCCAAGTCACGACGAAGGGTTTGTAAGCACTCGCGCACCGAAAAATCGGACAAAATACGAACTTACCCAATTGTTGGGTGCGCTGGAGAAAAAAAAAAGGGTGCGCTGGTTAGACTGGCAATGCGTAGTGAACAACATGAAATGAGAAAATAATGGGTCTTCGAGAATTTATAAGAAGGACCAAAGTCCGGTGCGCTACAATGGACGGTTGTCCGTCCGTCACAACACACCATGGGGCATCTGTTGGGGTCTAAAATATCTGACCTGTTAAAACAAAATCTCATAGAATATTGGAGTGGCGCACCTAGGAAACTAGTCCTGAACACCTCCAAAATTACACCAAATACACTTATAATTCAGGTCAAATAAGGGACAAAAGAGTGAGATCCAAAGGCCTCTGGCGCACCCCTAAAATAGGTCTGGCGCACCCTGAAATTAAGGAAAATTGCAAGGTGTGCCAGACCACACATTGGCCCAAAAATGACCTTTGGTGGGCCTCACATCGCACGATGATCAAATTAGTTCCAAAATTGGATCATGGGCAGATAGGTGAACCACTAAAAGGGTGCATGAACACTCATCATCAAGCGGGCCCAACAAATCAGAGCTAAATAACATTTAAGGTAAGAAATACAATACAACGGTTGTCGGCGCACCGAATAAATAGGTCCAGTGCACCTACAAAATACATGATTTTCAGACTTACCATTTTTACTTCACAAAAGTCTGGTGCACCTATCTAATAGGTCTGGCGCACCCAATAAATATAGCATTGCACAAATCCAAGAAACCCAAACCAAATAGTCTAGCGCACCCGATAAACAAGTCCGGCACACCCAGAAAATACATGATTACTATAAAATACACTCAGACCATTTTAGGGTGCTCCAACTCCAGCACACCCGAAAAATACCTAATTTCAGGGTGCTCTAAAGTCCGGCGCACCCAAAAAGTCAGACATTTCACAAACACCAATTTTTATATTTTTAGGGTGCTCTAGTCATTTTTCGGGTGCGCCAGACTAAAAATGAGTCATTTTCAGGGTGCGCTTGACGTGTCACACGATGAATGGCTCACCCTCCTAGATTTTTGGGTATAAATATCCCTCCGAACTGTTCATTTGTATGCATGTACTGAGAGAGAGAGAGAGAGTTATTACCCTCTGGATATTCGAAACCCTCGCCGAAAACCCTGCTGGAATACTTTTCCGACCACTGGAATCCCTTTCGGACCGCCGAAATACTTTTTCGATTATTGAAATCACACGCTGGAAACATACCTCCGATCACCGTAGGTCCGACATAAAACCAACAAAAATGAGATCTTTTGAAATTGCTTAAGTACTCTAGCGCACCCATAAAATGGTCTAGAGCACCCGAAAAATCAACATTTTTCTACTTAACCATTTTTCAGGGTGTTCCGTGTTCGCTGTTCGCCTCCCCAAGTGTAGGGTTGCGATGTAGTAATAAACTCGATAAGACCGAGGTCGATCCACAGGGACTTATGTAGAATTTCACAAACTCATCCACAAGTGTCTATTGAAATCTACTAATCAGATTTTGATATGAAATTGATATGAGTAACAAAAGCTGAATTAAATCAAAAGTAATTAATTATAAGAAGGCACTAGGGGTTCAAGGATCCACTTGTAGCAA
Source organism: Liriodendron chinense (assembly GCA_003013855.2). Taxonomy (NCBI): domain Eukaryota; kingdom Viridiplantae; phylum Streptophyta; class Magnoliopsida; order Magnoliales; family Magnoliaceae; genus Liriodendron; species Liriodendron chinense. The sequence continues at coordinate 2,680,865 of ML058445.1, read as the reverse complement.
TCCTTGATGTTCAATCCGCTGTGGTTTGTTATTCTCTCAACTAGAATCCACATTCCTGTCTATCTAGTCGGATGATAGAGCTGTTAAACCAAACAGTCTGTAATATGTAAGTTCTGTGCATAAGATTCACTCAATGTAGGCTGAGCTGAGCATGCTCAATTGCATAGGTCATTCCCCTTTTCTATAAGTCCAGTTCTCAATCATAACCATCCTCAAGTCCTCTCACAGGACAAGGCTAGATCAGGATTTGAACTGGATTCAAATCACATGCACAGTCCATACATATTCCAGAAAAATAGAACTTTGGTATGAAGTCCCTTCATGAAGAGCTTAGTACTAGAGTGCACTCCGATTCCTCGGATCATACAGGTCTAGACCGTTGCAAATGAATTAAGAAGCTAAGTAATTCATCCAAACATCCATGAGTCATCACAAGACTAAGAAAAATTACTTAAAAACTTGTATAAACTTCAAACCTTAGTTCATAATCATAAATTCCAAACTAAAAACCACTTAACTACGAATCAAAACATCTTGGATTCACTACAAGCTTCACCTCTTAGCCCTAGCTAAGAGGCTTAGCTGCTCATGATCCAAGGAAACATGAAACAACTATAAAAAGCATGAAAACAGCAAAGCAAACCAAAAAGGAGTTGTGAAACTCCAATCTCCACTTCCACAGCCTCCAACCTCGCTTGAACCCTTCTCGGATACCCTAGGAACGATCCCTAGGTGTCCTTTTATAGTCTGGAAGCTCCACAACTTCGGAAGAATCTAGAAATTGCGTAAGAATTATGCAGCGCAGAGAAATTCGGGCTGAAATTAGAAATTTCTAAGTCTTCACGCACAGCCGACCGGTCACGACCGGTCGGCCTTAATAGATGTTCATTCCAGCAAGCATGGCCGACCGGTCATGACCGGTCGACCTTGTAAAACATCAGTCCAGCAGCACTTTTCTTCCCATTCCAGCAGCAATGATGACCGGTCGGTCCTATTCATTGAAGTCCCAGCACCCATGTCTGACCGGTCAAGACCGGTCGGATGTCTTCAGTAACAGCCCACATGCATGGCTGACCGGTCACTGACCGGTCTGGCTTCCTTGGCCGACCGGTCATGACCGGTCGGCAGTCTTCCAAGTTCTTTTTCTTCTTTTATTTTCTTTCCTTGCTTCTTTCTTTCACTTTCTCTCTTCTTTTCTTCTTTGATCATCAAATAATCTTCATTAGAATGATGCCAAATGAGCCCTTTTTGTCTTCAATTGAGTGGAGTTTACTCTCAGTCCTGTAGTCACAAAACATGCATTGGATTAGCCTACAAACCATACAAACCTTGCACAATGAGTGATGAATTGGGGTTAGAATATGCACAATTAAGAACTCAACACACCCCCCAACCAGCATTTTGCTAGTCCCGAGCAAAACATGCGTGAACTAATCCCCTCCTTCAAAACTCAACTCTCTTTCAGAAACCATCCTTCTATACATTCCAAGGTTCATAAGTGTAAGATTCAGAAAGATTAGGCGTCAAAGGTTGGAACCGTAAATCCTCAAAACATAATAAGCATTCATATGAAATTCCCGCTGATTGGTTGATAAATAGAAGGACTTGAACAAATTCAACTTAGTGTGGGTAGTGAAAATTCATCCCACGAGTTTCTAGGATTATCTTCTTCATAGATCAACTAGACTATAGAACTCAAGGTACATAGAGCCACATCAAGCCAATGACAGGAATTTGCCTTACCGTCCTTCTGACGACTTTCACACTTCGTCCCATTTTCGGCTTTGGTTACGGGTAGACCATCCCCCGGTTGGTAGTAGGTAGCCCTAATCGGAATTTTCTACCGTTTTTTTTTTCATCATTCCCAATTTCATCCTTCCTTTTCCTTTTTCTTTTTAAATTAGATAGGATTTTTAAAAACCCATATCTTTCATTATTTTCCCATGGACAAGGATGGACAAAGTACCCCGGCCTGATTTCTCAATACCTTAATTCAAAGTCTAGCTAATCCATAAATCACATAATCCCTTCAACTCATGAAAATCGTGTAATGTGAACTAGGTGTAAAAGTGTTCAGGTTTTCTATCAATCACAAAAATAGGGGAGTTCACATATAAAACAATTATGCTATGAGAGATTCCAGACATCCAGCCCCATACACTTCATATCTCCTCCTCTTATGCTCATATCAACTTGAATGCATAGAACTGGTGTTTTCCCAAAAGAGTTTCGAATATTTGAAAAAAATGAAAAATTTCCACATAATTGCTTGAAATGTTGCAAAACGCTGAATTCATCCAAGTGATCCTACACCCCCCAACCAAATCTTGCATTGTCCTCAATGTAAAAGATGTGCAATGAGCAAAACATGAGAGCAATTTGAAAATAAAAGGGAGCGAGGAATGATAGTACCTGAGAGAGTGAAAAGTGGAAATCTTCCTCCTTCTAACAAACTTATGAGAAAGGAAACAAAAGCAGCAAAATCCTAATCCTAACTACTCTATACCTCCATCAGACTAGGAGATTAATCATCCTGATACACAGGATCATTCAGAGGTATGGACATACCTTCTGAAGGGAAATTCTTAAAGAACGGCTTTAATCGCTGCCCATTTGCTTTAAAAATGTTGCCGTTCCTTGGATTCAAAAGCTCGACAGTCCCATATGGATAAACAGTTTGCACAATGTAGGGACCGGTCCGTCGAGATCTCAATTTTCTCGGAAATAGATGTAAGCGAGAATTATACATGAGGACTTTTTGATTGATCGTGAATGTCTTGCGAAGAATATTCTTATCATGGAATATCTTCGTCTTGTCCTTGTAAATTCTCGCATTCTCATAAGCTTCATTCCGAATTTCTGCAAGTTCATTCAATTGTAGTTTGCGTAACAAGCTTGCCTTGTCAGAATTGAAATTCATCTTCTTAATAGCCCAATATGCCTTATGTTCCAACTCCACAGGCAAGTGACAAGCCTTCCCATAGACAAGTCGATAGGGAGACATTCCAATAGGGGTTTTGAAAGCTGTACGGTAAGCCCAAAGCGCATCGGTAAGACTGAAGTGACCAATCCTTGCGATCGGAATTCACCGTTTTCTCTAGAATGTGTTTAATCTCCTTGTTGGATATCTCAGCTTGTCCACTAGTTTGTGGGTGATAGGGAGTGCTCACTTTATGTGTTACGCCATATTTCTTCATTAAGGCTTCAAAAGGGCGATTGCAAAAGTGAGACCCTCCATCACTTATGATGACTCGAGGCGTTCCAAACCGGGAAAGAATATTTTCTTTTAAAAATTGAATGACCGTTTTATGGTCATTATTCCGGCAAGGGATAGCCTCGACCCATTTGGAAACATAGTCGACGGCAAGCAAGATGTATAGGTTTCCAAAAGAAGATGGGAATGGGCCCATGAAATCGATGCCCCAACAATAAAAAATTTCGATTATTAAAATGGGATTGAGTGGCATCATATTTCTACGGGAGATTCCTCCTAATTTTTGATAAGGTTCACATGCTTTGCAAAACTCATGTGTGTCTTTGAACATAGTGGGCCAATAAAACCCACATTGCAGAATTTTCGCTGTGGTCTTTTTAGCCGAAAAGTGGCCACCACATGCTTGAGAATGACAGAAGGAGATGATACTTTGTTGCTCATCATCTGGGACACATCTCCTTATGATTTGATCAGGACAATACTTGAATAAGTATGGGTCGTCCCATAGGAATTTCCGCACCTCCGAGAAGAATCTATCCTTATCTTGCTTTTTCCAATATGTAGGAATTGTACCTGTAGCAAGATAGTTAGCAATGTCCGCATACCATGGTAATTGGGAAACAGGAAAGAGTTGTTCATCAGGGAACATGTCATTGATTGCAGTCGTTTCAGGGGAATCAGTGAGGACAAGTCGAGAGAGGTGGTCAGCTACTACATTCTCTACTCCTTTCTTATCACGTATTTCTATGTCGAATTCCTGGAGTAGAAGGATCCATCTTAACAACCGTGGTTTAGCATCCTTCTTAGAAAGAAGATACTTAAGCGCGGCATGGTCAGTGAATATAATGATCTTGGATCCAATCAAGTGGGACCTAAACTTTTCCAAGGCAAAAACTACAGCTAAAAGTTCCTTTTCAGTAGTGGTGTAGTTTGCTTGGGCTGAGTTTAGGGTTCTACTTGCATAGTAGATGACACATGGCTTTTTATCTTTTCTTTGGCCTAACACGGCCCCAATAGCATAGTCGCTAGCATCACACATAATCTCAAAAGGAAGGCTCCAATCAGGTGGTTGCATTATTGGAGCGCATGTCAACATACCTTTAAGGGTGATAAAGGCCTTTTGACATTCTTCATTCCACTCGAATGAATTTTCCTTTTGAAGTAGGTTACATAAAGGGTGAGAGAGTGAACTGAAGTCCTTTATGAACCTTCTGTAGAATCCTGCGTGTCCTAAAAAGGACCAGATATCTCGTATGCTTTTGGGTGGTGGGAGGTTAGAGATAAGATCAATTTTTGCTTTGTACACCTCGATTCCATTTTGTGAAACGATGTGACCAAGTACAATTCCCTTTTGAACCATGAAGTGACACTTTTCCCAATTGAGCACAAGGTTCTTCTCTTCACATCTTTTCAGCACAGATTTCAAGTGCTCAAGGCACTCATCAAAGCTACAACCGAATACGGAAAAATCGTCCATGAAGATTTCGAGAATGGTCCCCACCATGTCAGAAAAGATGCTCATCATGCAACGCTGAAAGGTGGCAGGGGCATTACATAGTCCAAACGGCATCCGTCGATAGGCGAAAGTGCCGAATGGACATGTGAATGTAGTCTTTTCTTGGTTTTCACGGGCAATTTCTATTTGGTTGTACCCTAAATAGCCATCAAGGAAGCAAAAGTGGGAATGACCCGCCAACCGTCCTAAAATCTGATCAACAAACGGTAGGGGGAAGTGATCTTTCCTTGTGACAGTGTTTAGCTTCCTGTAGTCAATGCACATTCTCCAACCGGTAGTGACTCTAGTTGGCACGAGTTCGTTATTGGCATTAGCTACGATGGTTATTCCGGATTTCTTAGGCACCACTTGAGTTGGACTCACTCATTGGCTATCGGATATTGGGTAAATGATACCTACATCCAATAGTTTCACCACTTCGGCCTTAACCACATCCTTCATGTTTGGATTTAGTCGTCTTTGTGGTTGCCGAGATGTCCTTGCATTTTCCTCAAGGTGTATGCGGTGAGTACAAATCAGTGGATCTATGCCTTTGAGATCCGCAATTGACCATCCGATGGCACTCTTGTGCTCTAATAGAGTGACTATTAGCCTACTCTCTTGTTCCTCATCCAAGTGGGAAGAAATCACCACTGGATATGTCTCATCTTGACCTAAATAAGCATACTTTAGCTCACTTGGCAATGGTTTTAGGTCGAGTGTTGGTGCCTTGATGTTGGATGGAAGGGCCTTGTTTTCATTTACAGGCAAAGGTTCAATTGGGGCCCTCCATCTTTTATTGTCAAGTACTGGCATCATCTCTAGCATGGTATCCATCTCTTGTATTGTGTATTCATTAGTCTCATGAGAATGGGCCATAAATGCCTCCAAAGGGTCGGGAAATAGTGACAAGGGGACTGTATCTTCCACGAATGATTCAATCATGTTTAACTCGTGGATATCATCATCAACCTCCCGTGGTTGTTTGCATAAATCAAATATGTTGAGTTCAAGGGTCATATTTCCAAAGGACATTTGTACAAGTCCGTTTCTACAATTGATAATGGCATTTGAGGTAGCTAGAAACGGTCGTCCAAGTATGACGGGAATTTGAGCACTGGTGCCTATCATAGGATGTGTGTCCAAGACAATAAAATCTACTGGGTAGTAGAATTTATCAACTTGAACTAGAACATCCTCTATCATTCCTCTCGGTATCCGGATGGATCTATCAGCAAGTTGGAGTGTGGTTTTAGTGGGTTTCAATTCACCTAACCCAAGTTGTTCGTAGACCGAGTATGGAATGAGATTCACACTTGCCCCCAAGTCAAGTAGGGCTTGTTTAATCTGGCAGTCTCCTATGATGCATGAGATGGTTGGACTACCTGGATCCTTGTATTTTTGGGGCACCTCTTGTTTGATGATGGCGCTCAAATTCTCAGCCAAAAGAACTTTGTTGTGAACGTTATGTTTCCTTTTGACTGTACACAATTCCTTTAGAAATTTGGCATAAGATGGTATTTGTTTTATTGCATCCAACAGCGGGATGTTGATCTTCACCTGCTTGAAAACTTCCAGAATCTCCAGATTTTTATCTAAAGGTTTAGGTGAAATCAACCTTTGTGGAAATGGGGCAACCGGCTTGTATTGTCTTTCCAGTTCTTTCTCTTGTGGAATATTATTTGGGCTATCATCCTCTTTGGGAATTTCCGGATCCTTAGGCTTTGGAGCCTTCACCGGATTAGATTTGTCAATTTCTTTCCCACTTCTCAAAGTGGTGATAGCTTGGACATGTTCCGTATGGTGGGAGGATGAGCTTGCATCTTGTATCTCATACTGGGTCCTTGGGTTAGGAAGAGGTTGAGCAGGAAGTGTGCCCTTCTCTCTAACACTAAGGTGAGCTTCAACTCTAGCCAGAGATGTTTTCAATTCATTGATGGCTTGGTTTGAATTTTGATTGAATTTCAATTGCTCTTGCATGAACCCATCTATTTTTAGAGAATTTGTCTTGTTATACTCATTCTGGACTGATACGAATGCACCCAACATCTCTTCTAGTGATACTTTTGGAGTGTTGTTTGCATTTGCATTGGGTCCATTCCTCCAACTGAAGTTGGGATGGTTCTTCCAATTAGGATTAAACGTGTTTGAGTTTGGAGCACCATATTGCTGTTGATAGCTGTTTATGGCATTTGTTTGTTCTTGTAAGATGCCTTGGACTGCTGAAATCGTGGGACAATCTTGTGTAGCATGTTGATTTCCAGCACAAATTCCACAAACAGTTTCAACGTCAGTGGAGTTGATTGTTTCTCCTTTCCTTAATTCCATGGCTTCAACCTTTCTTGTGAGGCTAGCCAACCATGCACTTATGCTATCTTCTTCTGATAAGACGTACATTCCTCCCTTTTCCTTTTGTTGGCCAGTCTTGGAAGTAGTTGGTTTCGATGTGTCCCAAGACTGTGCACTCTCAGCCAATTCTTCCAAATAATCCCATGCTTCATCAGCTTCCTTATTCATGAACTCCCCATTACACATCATTTCTACAAATTGGCGCATGGGTGAAGTCAGTCCTTCATAGAAAAAACTTATAACCCGCCAAATTTCATAGCCATGATGTGGGCATGTGTTTAATACGTCTTTAAACCTCTCCCAACATTGGAAAAAGGTTTCATCTTCCTTTTTGGCAAAATTCATGATAAGGCGCTTCAGCATATTCGTTTTGTAAGTAGGGAAGAATTTCTTTATGAATTCTCTGTGCATGTCAGTCCATGCACCAATTGATCTTGGCCTCAATGCATAAAGCCAACTCTTAGCTTTATCTTTAAGAGTGAAAGGGAAGAATTTAAGTCTCACCACATCTTCAGTCACATTAGCAAAGTGCATGGTGGTGATTACCTCATCAAACTCCTTAAGGTGTTGATAGGCACTTTCACTGTCTAAACCATGAAATTTAGGGAGAAGATTGATCACTCCCGGTTTCAAATCCACATTCCCTGCATTTGGTGGAAATACTATGCATGAGGGAGTGCTCGTTCTTGCAGGTTGCAAGAAATCACGTAAAGTCCTTGGTCGGGGAACATCCTCAACCACATTCTCCCCAGTTTCAGTTTGATTTTGGACCGGGTTAGGTTGATTTGCAGCCATATTTTTAGATAAAATTGGAGAGTCTAGATGTCTCCTAGCACGTGGCTCTCTATCAATTCCTTCCACTATCCCCCCTTCACTTATGAGTCGGTTATTGGAATCCCGAGCCCAATGTGGCATGCAAAACCAAAAATAAGAAACAGAAAAGAAAGAAGAATTCTTCCTCCCTTTTCTTTACTCTTCTCTAAGACCGAAGCACAAGGTGTCTTGCAATGGCTAGGCTAGAAGCAAGGATGGAGACCGATTTCTCCTGGTCAATAGGGGTTCAGAGAACTCCCCACCCACTCTTTGAATCTTTTGAGAAACAATGCAGAAAAAAGGAGAAAGAGGAGTAGAGATGAGAAAAGAAATCTCTGAGCACAAGGTGATCCAAGGCGGCAGAGCCGACCAATAGGAATCCATGTGGCAAAAAGGCCGACCTTTTAGAGATCCAAAAGGAGTCCCCACCCACTCTACAAGAGATGAATAAGATAGGAATGAATAGGAGAAGGAGAAGAGTAGGACTTAGAAAGATAGAACCTGATTCGCACTTAAAATCCTTGTATCTTCTTCAGCTTCCTAGAAATCCCTGAAAAGAAAAATTAAATAAACAAACTAAATTAGTCCTAAAATCCTACAAATCCTAAATAGATACTAATTTCAAAATTTGTAAAAAACCGTCAAAGTCCCTGGCAACGGCGCCAAAAACTTGTTCGCCTCCCCAAGTGTAGGGTTGCGATGTAGTAATAAACTCGATAAGACCGAGGTCGATCCACAGGGACTTATGTAGAATTTCACAAACTCATCCACAAGTGTCTATTGAAATCTACTAATCAGATTTTGATATGAAATTGATATGAGTAACAAAAGCTGAATTAAATCAAAAGTAATTAATTATAAGAAGGCACTAGGGGTTCAAGGATCCACTTGTAGCAATCCTTGATGTTCAATCCGCTGTGGTTTGTTATTCTCTCAACTAAAATCCACATTCCTGTCTATCTAGTCGGATGATAGAGCTGTTAAACCAAACAGTCTGTAATATGTAAGTTCTGTGCATAAGATTCACTCAATGTAGGCTGAGCTGAGCATGCTCAATTGCATAGGTCATTCCCCTTTTCTATAAGTCCAGTTCTCAATCATAACCATCCTCAAGTCCTCTCACAGGACAAGGCTAGATCAGGATTTGAACTGGATTCAAATCACATGCACAGTCCATACATATTCCAGAAAAACAGAAAAATAGAACTTTGGTATGAAGTCCCTTCATGAAGAGCTTAGTACTAGAGCGCACTCCGATTCCTCGGATCATACAGGTCTAGACCGTTGCAAATGAATTAAGAAGCTAAGTAATTCATCCAAACATCCATGAGTCATCACAAGACTAAGAAAAATTACTTAAAAACTTGTATAAACTTTAAACCTTAGTTCATAATCATAAATTCCAAACTAAAAACCACTTAACTACGAATCAAAACATCTTGGATTCACTACAAGCTTCACCTCTTAGCCCTAGCTAAGAGGCTTAGCTGCTCATGATCCAAGGAAACATGAAACAACTATAAAAAGCATAAAAACAGCAAAGCAAACCAAAAAGGAGTTGTGAAACTCCAATCTCCACTTCCACAGCCTCCAACCTCGCTTGAACCCTTCTCGGATACCCTAGGAACGATCCCTAGGTATCCTTTTATAGTCTGGAAGCTCCACAACTTCGGAAGAATCTAGAAATTGCGTAAGAATTACGCAGTGCAGAGAAATTCGGGCTGAAATTAGAAATTTCTAAGTCTTCACGCACAGTCGACCGGTCACGACCAGTCGGCCTTAATAGATGTTCATTCCAGCAAGCATGGCCGACCGGTCATGACCGGTCGACCTTGTAAAACATCAGTCCAGCAGCACTTTTCTTCCCATTCCAGCAGCAATGACCGACCGGTCATGACCGGTCGGTCCTATTCATTGAAGTCCCAGCGCCCATGTCCGACCGGTCAAGACCGGTCGGATGTCTTCAATAACAGCCCACATGCATGGCTGACCAGTCACTGACCGGTCTGGCTTCCTTGGCCGACCGGTCATGACCGGTCTGCAGTCTTCCAAGTTCGTTTTCTTCTTTTATTTTCTTTCCTTGCTTCTTTCTTTCACTTTCTCTCTTCTTTTCTTCTTTGATCATCAAATAATCTTCATTAGAATGATGCCAAATGAGCCCTTTTTGTCTTCAATTGAGTGGAGTTTACTCTCAGTCCTGTAGTCACAAAACATGCGTTGGATTAGCCTACAAACCATACAAACCTTGCACAATGAGTGATGAATTGGGGTTAGAATATGCACAATTAAGAACTCAACATTCGCTTGCCTCAAGTGTAAGGCTGCGATGTAGTAATAAAACTCGGTAAGACCGAGGTCGATCCATAGGGAATTAGAAACAACTTTCAAACTATTTCAGTAACTCAGTTTTGCAAGAAATAGGATTCAATTGAGTAATTAAACTAAAACAGTAACTTAATGAAAAATCAGTAATTTAACATACTAAGGCATTCAAGGATCCACTTGTAGCAATCCCATGTCAATCCAATCAATCCAAGTAGAGGAACACAACTAGATTTGAAGTCCTATCTCTCATCTAGTTGGAAAATAAAGCATGTAAACACATTCAATTCCATTTAAGCTGAACTTCCAAGTTCTAGTCCCATTCAACACATGCAGGATTCGAAATCATAGCCTTCGGAGTAACAGCCATGCCTATGGACTATGGCTTGCTCAAGGGTTAGCATAATTCGAACCTAAACAAATAAAATATGATAATCTCAGAGAATTGCAAGGAATCCATGTCCGGAGCACATGAACTCTCATAAAACATCTCAAACTACCAACTTAAGGGACTAAAATAAATAAAAATCCAAACTTAAATAAAAAAGTACTTGAATTAACTTGAATCAAACATGAAATTAGCTACAAGCTTCACCTCTTAGCCTTAGCTAAGAGATTCTAGCCGAGCATTGTCATACTACAACTAGAACTCATAATAAAAAGCATAAAAACTAGAAAAACCGGAAATTGGAGGGATGCAGACGCTCCACGACAGCTTCCTCTCTCTAGAACCATGTCCCTTAGCTTCTATGATGCCCTAGGAAGAGCCCCTAGGTGTCCTTTTATAGTGTGGAAGCCCCTTGCGTCCGAAACATCCAGAAATTGCGTAAGGTTACACATTGCGCAGAAAATTTTGAAGCTTCACGGAGAAGCTTCATTATGCAGACGACTGGTCGCACGACCGGTCTGAGCTCCCTGACGATCGGTCGTAAAACGTCACTTTTTAGTCCAGAGAGTTTTGCCAAAATTCGGATTTAATTTTTTAATTCAAAGACCGGTCGCATGACCAGTCGTGAATGGTCCAGTGACCTTCTCTGAAAGTTTCCCTTCTGTGCATAATCGGACTGGTCGGACGACCGGTCCTGGCGATGGACGACCGGTCGCACGACCGGTCTTGGCCTCTGTTTCTGCTTTCTCCTTTTGCTTCTTTCTTCCTTTCTTCTCCTCTCTTTCTACTTTCTTTGGTCCTTCTTTCTTCTTCATCCAATGGCTTTAAATGGCTCTTTTTAGTCTCCAATTGGGTGAATTCCACTCTCATTCCTGAAATCACAAAATATGCATTAGATAAGCCTTTTAAACATGAAAACCTTGCATATAATGTGATGTACTGGGCAATGCAATATATAAATTGGAGGTTCAACACACCCTCCAACCAGCTTTTTGCTAGTCCCGAGCAAAACATGCGTGAATAAGTTCAAACCCCCAAACCCAACTCTCTTTCAGAAACCATGTTTCTATCCATTCCAAGACATACAAGTATAAAATTTTGAAGAAACTAGGTGATAGAAATTGCAAACTTAACTCTCAAAGCATAAGAAGTGTCTACACGAAATTCCCACTGATTGATTGATAAATAGAAGAACTCGAACAATTTCAACCCAGTGTGCAAAGTGAAAGTTCATTTTATGAGTCTTTGGGATTACCTTCTTCATAGATTAAGTAAACCAAAAATTTTAAGGTGCACAGAGCAACAACAAACCTATGACAGGAATTTGCCTTACCGTCCTTCCGACGGCTTTCACGCTACGTCCCATTTTCGGCTTTGGTTACGGTTCGACCATCCCCCGGTTGCTAATAGGTAGCCCTTTTCGAAATTTTCAACCATTTTTCTTTCATTCCCGATTTCATCCTTTCTTTTCCTTTTTCTTTTTAATTTAGATAGGATTTTTAAAAATCCATATCTTTCGTTATTTTCCCATGGACAAGGATGGACAAAATACCCCGGCTTGGTTTCTCAACACCTTTAAATCAAAGTCTAGCTAATCCATAAATCACATAATCCTTTCAACCATGAAAATCGTGTAATGTGAACTAGGTGTAAAAAGTGTTCAAATTTTCTATTAATCACAACAATAGGGGAACTAGCATATAAAACCATTATGTTGGGAGAAATTCAAGACTTACAATGTCACACACTTCGTATCTCCTCTTCTTATACTCCTATTATCTCGAATGCATGGAAATAAGGTTTTCTAAAAGAGTTTTGCAATTTTAGAAATTTCAAAAAATTTGCGCATATGAGGCTCGAAATGTTGCAACATGCTAGATGAAGGATCTCATCTCACTCCCCAACCAAATCATGCATTGTCCTCAATGTAAAAAGATATGCAATGAGCATGAACATGAGAGCAATGGTAAAATATTTGAGAGTGAGAACAATATTACCTGAGAGAGCGATCATGGAAGTCTGCAACTCCAATAACTAAATCCTACTAAAATAGTAAAACTAGATAAACTAAACCTAATCTACGGAAAGCAATAAAAATAACTAACCCGTCCCTTTTTAAAAAGAGGATCTCCATCAGACTAGGAGATCGATTATCAGTATAACATCCAAAAGGACAAAGTTGAGCAGGATCATTAAATGGTGTAACAAATTTTTCAGTAGAACTAACCACCATCCTACTTTGGAAGGTACATTGGTGACATTGATCATTCTAACCCATTGAAAATCCAGCTGAAAAATTTCAATGGGTTCTTCAACAAAATTGTCACATGTACTAGGAAAAGAGAATTGCATTGGTTGGAAATCATTGAATATGAATCTCCTTTCCTTCTTGTCTGGGCAAAAATTATTCAAATAAGGATCATCCCAGAAGTGTTCTTTGGTTTGAACAAACCAAAGAGATGTGGAGACTTGTATTTCTTCTTCACAAGTCGATATGATCTCCACAAAATCAGATATCACTGGTGCTTCCACAATTGAATTTTCAGTTTGGTGTTCTATGGAATGAACCTTTTTAGGCATCGGGGAGGTCTCTCTCAAAGCATGTACAATATCCTGAATCATGGGATCATCCCAATCCTCAAAGTACGTTAGGCACTCCTCAAGTGTATAGGAGACCTCATCGGAGGTAATTTTCAGATTTGGACCCTTTATGTCTTCCTCCTTCTCAGAATTTTGTGTAGGTTGGAGTGGGTCCTCAACCTCTACACTTTCAAAAATTGGCCTCTCTGTAGGCAGATCAAGCACCAACTCTTTCAAATCTTGCACAACAAATTTATGTAAATCAGAAATTGGTGACTTGTCAATTGAATTTTCAGACATTGACACTTTCAAGGTCTTAAGAAAATGAGAATTAGATTTATCCTTAGAATGTGTCAAATATGTCTCTAAACTTTCAGGTAGATCATGTTGGGAAAACCCCCCATCATCCATGGATTCTATTATGTTTACCTCATGGGGACCATCATTGTCGTCCCAATCCTTAAAGGGATCAAAGCTAACAACATCTAGAGGATCAAAATTCTGCCTTAAAGCGAACTCCTCTTCCACGATTGAATCAATCAAATAAACCTCGTAGATATCATCATCATCCCTATGCCTTTTGCCCAAGTGAAACACATTCATCTCTAATGTCATGTTTCCAAAGGATAGTTGCATCACCCCATTCCGGCAATTGATGATTGCGTTTGATGTGGCAAGGAATGGGCGGCCTAATATCACCGGTATTTGAGTGCTAGTATTCAAAACCGGTTGTGTGTCCAAGATGATAAAATCTACCGGGTAGTAGAATTTGTCAACTTGAACTAGAACATCCTCAACTATCCCCCTCGGTACACGGATAGATCTATCAGCGAGTTGCAATGTGGTTTTGGTGGGTTTTAATTCACCAAGACCCAATTGCTTATATACCGAGTATGGGATCAAGTTCACACCCGCCCCCAAATCTAACAAGGCACGCTCAATTCGGTAGTCTCCAATGGTACATGAGACGGTGGGACTACCGGGATCTTTGAATTTTGGGGGGGTCTTTTAAGTGAGAATGGACACTCACTTGCTCAGTTAAGAAGGCCTTTTGCTGCACATTATATTTGCGTTTTGTTATGCATAGGTCTTTTAGAAACTTGGCATAAGAGGGGATTTGTTTAATGGCATCAAGCAAAGGGATATTAATCTTGACTTGTCTGAAAATCTCTAGAATATCATGAGAGTTTGGAAGAGATTTTGGGGCAACCAATCTTGAAGGGAATGGTGCTACGGGCTTGTAAATGCGTTCCGGTTCTTGTGGGGCTAAGTTAGATCCATCCTCATCCTTAGAATTTACCGGATCATTAGGCTTGTCGACCTTCACCGGAATAGATTTGTCAATTTTTTTACCACTTCTAAGAGTGGTGATGGATTTGGCTTGCTCCATGTGTTGGTTAGAAGGATTAGGAATGCTTACTTCATGTACTTGTTTTGGATTGGGCTGAGGTTGGGCCGGAAAGGTCCCTTCCCTAGCATTCAAGTGTCCCTTAATCTCATCAACCAGGACTTTAAGCTCTTGGAACATTTGCTGATTTGTTTGATTGATTTGCGTTTGCCCTTGTATAAACGCTTTCAAGGTATCCTCCATTGAGAACTGAGGTGGGGTCATATTTTGCATGGGTGGCCCTCTTTGAGAGTTGGTAGGATTGCCCGTAGGAGCATTCTTCCAACTAAAATTTGGGTGGTTCTTCCAACTGTCATTGTACGTATTACCCACCAGTCCATTGAAGGGTCGTTGATACCCATATGTGACATTTGCATGTTCATGTAATACCTCTTGAAATGCAGGAATTGTGGGACAATCTTGCGTAGCGTGTAAATCAGTGAGACAAATCCCACATATGGTTTCAATAGCTTCATTAGACTTTGGAATTCCACTTTTACTAAGTTCCATGGCCTCAACCTTCCTTGTGAGGTTGGCTATCCTTGCATTCACGTCATCTTCCTCCTTAAGGATATAGATCCCTCCTTTCTCTTGAATAGGCTTGGGGTTATTAGGTTTATCCGAGGTATCCTAAGATTGGGCATTTTCAGCCAACATGTCTAAGTAACTTCAAGCCTCATCTGGATTTTTACTCATAAACTCGCCATTGCACATCATCTCTACAAATTGGCACATATTGGAACTTAATCCGTCATTGAAAAAATTTATAATTCACCAACTCTCATAGCCATGATGTGGGCAAGCAAGTAGGAGGTCCTTAAATCTCTCCCAACATTGAAAAAAAAGATTCACCCTCTTTAGCCGAGAAATTCATTATGGCTCTTCGAAGGGTGTTCGTTTTATGAGCCGGGAAGAACTTTTTCAAGAATTCCCGGGTCATCTCAATCCATGACCCAATCGAATGTGGTCTAAGAGAGTGAAGCCAATCTTTGGCTCTTTCTTTCAATGAAAAGGGAAAAAGTTTAAGTCTAATGGTATCTTCTGAAACATTGGCGTATTGCAAGGTAGCCACCACTTCTTCAAATTCTTTCAAGTGTAGATATGGGCGGTTAGAGTCTAGCCCATGGAACTTTAGTAAGAGTTGAATTACACCCGGCTTTATGTCAATGTTTCCCCCGTTTGGTGGTAGAACTACACAAGAGTGTGTAATTGCACGGGCTGGTTGTAGGTAATCCCGCAATGATCTCAGTGGAGGAACATTATCTACCTCATTCTCTCCTACTCCTTGATTTGCATTTGTGGTTGGAGTAGGGGGGGGGGGGGGGGGGGGGGGGGAGGGGGGGATTCCTTAAAGGTGTTTGATCCATACTCCCCAAACTTTCACAATGCTCTTGGTAATTTCGGACTCGTCTATGGACTGACAATGGTCCAACTAAACAACCTTCAGATTGGAGACGATTTGAGTGGTTACGTTCCCAACGGGACATAAACCACTCAACAAAAACTACACTAGTCCTAAATCCTAGAAATCTGAAATTAATCTAAAAATAGAAAATCTGTAAAAAGCTAAGTTAGAAAGGTATCACCTGATGCGCTTTTAACTAGAGAAGAAATCCTACAAAACCAAACAATTTGTTAGTTCTAGAAAAAAAATAAGAAAACCTATCTACTTCTACTTTTACTTCTACAGCCACAAAAACAATTTGAAAACCGTTATCTAAGTTCCCCGGCAGCGGCGCCAAAAACTTGTTCACTCGCCTCAAGTGTAAGGCTGCAATGTAGTAATAAAACTCGGTAAGACCGAGGTCGATCCACAGGGAATTAGAAACAACTTTCAAACTATTTCAGTAACTCAGTTTTGCAAGAAATAGGATTCAATTGAGTAATTAAACTAAAACAGTAACTTAATGGAAAATCAGTAATTTAACGTATTAAGGCATTCAAGGATCCACTTGTAGCAATCCCATGTCAATCCAATCAATCCAAGTAGAGAACACAACTAGATTTGAAGTCCTATCTCTCATCTAGTTGGAAAATAAAGCATTCAAACACATTCAATTCCATTCAAGCTGAACTTCCAAGTTCTAGTCCCATTCAACACATGTAGGATTCGAAATCATAGCCTTCGGAGTAACAGCCATGCCTATGGACTATGGCTTGCTCAAGGGTTAGCATAATTCGAACCTAAACAAATACAATATGATAATCTCAGAGAATTGCAAGGAATCCATGTCCGGAGCACATGAACTCTCATAAAACATCTCAAACTACCAACTTAAGGGACTAAAATAAATAAAAATCCAAACTTGAATAAAAAAGTACTTGAATTAACTTGAATCAAACATGAAATTAGCTACAAGCTTCACCTCTCAGCCTTAGCTGAGAGATTCTAGCCGAACATTGTCATACTACAACTAGTACTCATAATAAAAAGCATAAAAACTAGAAAAACCGGAAATTGGAGGGTTGCAGGCGCTCCACGACAGCTTCCTCTCTCTAGAACCACGTCCCTTAGCTTCTATGATGCCCTAGGAAGAGCCCCTAGGTGTCCTTTTATAGTGTGGAAGCCCCTTGTGTCGGAAACATCCAGAAATTTCGTAAGGTTACACATTGCGCAGAAAATTTCGAAGCTTCACTGGAGAAGCTTCATTACGCAGACGACCGGTCGCACGACCGATCTGAGCTCCCTGACGACCGGTCTCACGACCGGTCGTAAAACGTCACTTTTTAGTCCAGAGAGTTTTGCCAAAATTCGGATTTAATTTTTTAATTCAAAGACCGGTCGCACGACCGGTCTGGGCATCGGACGACCGTCGCACGACCGGTCGTGAATGGTCCAGTGACCTTCTCTGAAAGTTTTCCTTCTGTGCATAATCGGACCGGTCGGACGACCGGTCCTGGCGATGGACGACCGGTCGCACGACCGGTCTTGGCCTCTGTTTCTGCTTTCTCCTTTTGCTTCTTTCTTCCTTTCTTCTCCTCTCTTTCTACTTTCTTTGGTCCTTCTTTCTTCTTCATCCAATGGCTTCAAATGGCTTTTTTTAGTCTCTAATTGGGTGAATTCCACTCTCATTCCTGAAATCATAAAACATGCATTAGATAAGCCTTTTAAACATGAAAACCTTGCATATAATGTGATGTACTGGGCAATGCAATGTATAAATTGGAGGTTCAACATTCCGACTCTAGCTCACCCGAAAAATACTCTGGCGCACCCAAAAAATCAGCACCAGATACTTCATATTTTTAGGATGCTTCGACTCTAGAGCATTCGAAAAATATATCTGGTGCACCCTAAAAATCAGAATTTTTTAGACTCCATTCAGGGTGCGCCAGACACCATCTTGAGGGTTTTTAGACCATATTTAGGTCTATTTTGGATATTTTGAGCATTCTGGATGTAATGAAACAATCAAATAACCCATTTAGGATACCTAATGAACAGAATATAAGCATACGAGTGTCGATTCGATCCTATACGATGAATAAAATAACTTCTCGGAAAGAAGTCGCCAGCACACAGAACTGTACAAATGTATCATTATCCACATATATTGTAAGATATAACGCAATTAGGGTCAAAAGCTAGACAAACGGGGTTATGGTTATCACAATAAACCATATCCAAGAATTCTAATCCTCTACAAAGCAATTGCTATGAACTACCACAACACAATAGTTGATGCCCTATCCATTCAAACGGTATCCGTCGGTTGGGCTACTCAGGTATACACAACTGCAGATTGGACTTCCCGAGGTCTATTGAACCTCCAATTTATACATTGCATAGCCCATTACATCACATTATATGCATGGTTTTCATATTAAAAAGGTCCATCTAATGCATGTTTTGTGATTGTAGGAATGAAAGTGGACTTCACCCAATTAGAGACAAAAAGGGGCTATTTAGAACCATTAGATGAAGGTTGAAGGAGGACCAAAGAAAGAAGAAACCAAGTAGAAGAGAGAGAGTGGAAGAAAGAATAAAGAAAAGTTGGAAAGAAGAGGCTTGACCGGTCGTGACCGATAGACCAAGGGAGCCAGACCGGTCAAGACCGGTCGGCCACCCTGCTGGAAACTCTCTGGACGTAGGACTAATCTGGTCTGACCAGTCAAGACCGGTCGGCCAGCAGGTCAGACACCACATTGCACTCCCTGGACTAGTAATGGAAAGATCCGACCGGTCGTGACCGGTCGGCCAACCCAGTCTGACCAGTCAAGACCGGTCGGCCATGCATTAGACAGATGGTTTCTAATTCGGGACTCTGAATTCTTCTGCGTAGTGCATATCCTTACGCAGTTTCTAGATGATTCTAAAACAACTGAGCTTCCCCACTATAAAAGGACACCTAGGGGCTCTTCCTAAGGCATCATAGAAGCCAAGGAACTTCGTGGGAGAGGAAGGAAGCCGTCGTGGACTGTCTGCAACCCTCCAAACTCTAGGTTTTTCTATGTTTTTTAGTTTTCTTTTATGAGTTCTACTTGTAGTATGACAATGCTCGGCTAGAATCTCTCAGCTAAGGATGAGAGGTGAAGCTTGTAGCGAATTTCATATTTGATTCAGTTTAATTCAAGTAGTTCTATTTCAAGTTTGGATTTTGAATGTTCTAGTTCTTAAAGTTGGTAGTTTTAGATGTTTTATGAGAGTTCATGTGCTCTGGACATGGATTCCTTGCAATTCTCTGAGATTATCATGTTTTGCTTATTTAGATTCGAATTATAGTAACCCTTGAGCAAGCCATAGTCCAGAGGCATGGCTGTTACTCCGAAGGCTATGATCTCGAATTCTACATGTGTTGAATGGGACTAGAACTTGGAAGTTCTACTTGAGTAGGATTGAATGTGCTCCAAAGCTTTATTTACCAACTAGATGAGAGATAGGACTTCAAATCTAGTTGTGCTCTATGCTTGGATTGATTGGATCAACATGGGATTACTACAAGTGGATCCTTGAATGCCTTAGTACCTTAAATTACTATTTTTCATTGAGTTATTGTTTTAGCATAATTATTCGAATTGAATCTTTTATCTATTGCAAACTGAGTTGCTGGAATAGTTTGGAACTTGTTCTCCAATTCCCTGTGGATCGACCTCGGTCTTACCGAGTTTTATTACTACATCGCAGCCTTGCACTTAAGGCGAGCGAACAAGGTCACATGTCCAAACATGACAGGCGCGGGCCCAAAGTCGTCCCTCTCAATTAGAAACCCTGATAGTCTCAGTCCGGATCTCTTGTCAAAACATGAGACATAGACATCTGACTAATACAAAGATGGCTCGGTCCATAACAAAACAAATACAGGTCTCTACGACTAAAAACTCTAAGACCATAGTCCCTGCTGACTAGTCTACTGTCTTTTAATCCAGGGTCATCGATCATTCGATGTAATTAAGGGCTCGTGCCAGACCACAGCCTGGAATGTACAAGATCTCAAAATTTCTAAAATAAAATTCGCCTTGCGATATTTCTTCTTATGTACTTTTTTGAATGCTTGTGATTGTCTATGAATGTTTTCATTACTCAGAACCCCAGAGTAACAGTACACAGAAAATGTCATTGCGGCATTTTCAGTTTTAACACCATTATATAAGAATACCACTCATAAAAGGATAACCACTCAATGGGTAGTCAAGAACAAATGTTTGGTCATTCATACTGCCCTAAAAGCTGAGAATGATCCTAGATGGTATTTCGATAGTGGATGCTCTAGACACATGACAGGTGATAGATCTCAATTCTGTACATATAACAACTTCGATGGTGGGTGGTCTTTTGGGACACCTAAGGCCAATCTAAGATGATTAAAGGTATGCCCATTGGTTTAAGTCATCTAGAGGTTTGGTTTTAATTTAGGTTCAAGGTTTAAGGCCCTTCAAGGCATCTCATTTACCTGTTTCTTTTTCCTTAATACAACAAGTCCACTTGAGTCTTCGGTCTTCATCTTCTTTAAGCTCAGCCAACACCTAGACTCACTGGCTTATGTAATTGACAAATAAGGTGCACTATTATGCCACAGAAAAGTGTACTAACAATCTCCCCCTTTGTCAACTATGTAACCAAAACCTAACCTACTAAAATAAAGTATATGTATAAGATTACAATGATCTTGAAATAAATTACAACTCTAGAAATATATGTTCTTCCAGTGACCCTTCCCCATTAAATTTCTGAAATTCTAGACACTTGAAGCCAACTAGAAAAGGAATATCATCGACTTCTCTAAGATACGGTGTCTGATATCGGAACCTTTCCTTATGCATTCTTTCTCTTTCTAATTGGACAGTGTCAGCAATAATCTATCGTATTTCTTCTGTTGCCATTCCTTGAGTTTAATATCGAGACTGATCTGTACGACATAGTTCGGGCCTGCTACGACCCTTCAGCAGGATGTTCCATGTTTTCCATGGGTGCCATGTTTTGCGAGGCGGTGTTTTGAGATACTGTGCATACTATCATAGATATGGCCTCACGCATATTCCTACATTCCTCCATCAAAAGTGCCTAGGTTTGTGCCATTTCCTCTAGGCGTTCTTCTGTCGTTTGTCTGGCTTGACTTGTCCCGAAGATAAAAAAAAAATATGCTCTTCTTTTTGGTGTTTCAGAATCTGGTGGTGTAAGAGAAATAGTAATCGAGGGAGTCAATGGACATGGGATTCCTCTCGACTCACGGTGGCTAGACCGCAAGGATTGGATAAACTCAGAGCTTGTTTCCCTTGCTGATGAAGCATCGCTTACTATTGTAGGTGTTACAGCTGGTGAGGCATAGTATAACATCAAGGCTTGGTCCTTTTGTCTCTGTTTGTTTGTCAGGGCGAGCAATACCGGAAAATCTTTTAGAGTAAAAGATATATATGTTTTTCTCGGATATAAGGATGGAGGAGCTAGGGCTGGTAATCGTTGAATGACTGGTCTTTGATATACACTATGATAAGGACCCTTTGTTATAACCCTGTTCGAGGTGTTGAATGGAGTCCTTTTTCTTTTTGGCTGCACTACAGTCCATCCTTTTTCATTTTTTTCTGTAACAGGTGAAGCAGATATCACCCCCATTGTTGCGATAGTTATTTCGTATGGCCTAGTTGTTGTTATGCATGTCTTTATTTGTTTTATATGGTTATAGGAGACAGTAAATCCTCCCCTCAGGATGAAATTGAAAACAATCTTGTGAGTTGAGCAAGCCATTGTAAGTATTTGATTGAAGGATGTAATGTACCTGAGATTTAAGAATAAAATAATTAGTCATTTGAATTATTTATATATACATTCTATTCTAGAAATGAAGGGTGGAACATTCCCGTTGAGAGTCGTCATTTTGGTGCTATAAAGTGCCAAAAGATGATGAATGTCTTTCTTATAGTCTCTTATCAATATTAGAACATAACTCTTATTAAAAGAATAGATCCCTAGTGGAGTCACCATTTTATTTACACAACAAAATTACCTTTGTGTTTGTAGGAGAAAATAAAAGCCATATTTCAATATTAACAAGAGAGACAGAAAAGCATTCATCACTTCATTTTATTTATTTATTGAGTTTTTCATACATTCTATATTTATATTATCCCTTGATT
This sequence comes from Liriodendron chinense, assembly GCA_003013855.2. NCBI lineage: Eukaryota > Viridiplantae > Streptophyta > Magnoliopsida > Magnoliales > Magnoliaceae > Liriodendron > Liriodendron chinense. The sequence goes on along the minus strand of ML058445.1, from coordinate 2,658,745 downwards.
CTAGAATATATTATACATTATACAAAATGAAACATGCTCAGCAAGTAATTTTGGCAGAGCTTCGCCCTATTCTTCTTTCATCCTGTCCAGATGACAAGGGAATGGCTAAGTTAAGATTTTCAGGACTGTTCTACTGCTCATGAGTGAGGCGAGTCAACCAAACTAGGCTTCGTTCCTTTGTGATCTTTGTAGAACTCCATGATGTTCCAAAATGATGGTATCACCCAGAACATCTACCACTTCTAGGGATTGCACCAAGTGCGCTCAACCTGAAGGGAGAGAGAAGGGCCTTCTGCTTCATACTGATATCATCTATCAAGATATCCACTAACCAGGATTGTACAGAGTACGCTCAACCCGAAGGAAGAATAATAGGTCTTTTGATGAAATCCACTTACAGGGATTGTATAGAGTACGCTCAACTCGAAGGGAGAATAATTGGTCTTCTGCTCACAAAGAAACAAACTGTCTGTTAGTGCACTTTCCTGTGGCATACTAGTACATCTTATTTGTCAATACTTAGGTCAGTGAGTTTAGTGTCAGTTGAGCTTAATGAAGATGAAGACCGAAGACTCAAGACGGACCAGCTGCATCAAGAAAGAAGAAACAGGTAAAAGAGATGCCTTGGTGTGCCTTAACCTTAAATCTAACTAAAACCATAACCTCTAGATGACTGTGACTATTAGGATACCCTTAGTCATCTTAGATTGGCCCTAGGTGTCCCAAAAGATCACCTAAAGGATGGCCAAGAGGTTGCATGAACTGTTGCAAAATACAAGTAACAAAATGCAGTTTTTCATGCCTTAGACCTGTCACCAGACCGGCCACCCGACCGGTCGGCAAATGGCCCAAAATGGACAGCGAGCTCCACTTGAAAAAACCTGTCTAGGCATTTAATATGACTGGTCACCCAACCGATTGGTGAGCTATCAATTTCAGACACTGAGTTAATTCTATCCTGGACACATAATATAACGGGTCACCTGATTGGTCGAGGACCCTCTCCGACCGGTCGAATATAGCCGTTTTATAGCCATTGGGGCTTTGTGTATTAAAGGTTTGGCTCGTTTTTAGGGGCAAGGAAATGAATTTTGAGAGGATTGAAGCCACCATTGTTGGAGATCATTAGAGGCTTAATCTCTAACCATTGCAAGGCATCTTCCTTGTGATTTCACACAAGTATGGAGCATTCCAAGCTCATGTAGAAGATAATCTTCAACCCCTCTTGATCTCTAGAGTTTGGATCATTCTTGATAGTCAAAACCTTATCCAAAGCTCTAAGATGAGATCGTTGTAGGTGAGCAACTCTAGGCAACCCATTTCTAATCAGGTTTTATCTTTCTAAACCTTACTCTTCTTCTCCCCCTATTCATTCCTGTCATATTCATCTCTTGTAAAGTGGGTGGAGATTCCTTTTTAGATCTTTGATAGGTTGGCCTTGTGCTGCCTTGATTCCTATTAGTCGGCTCTGCCGTCTTGGATCACCTTGTGCTCAGAGATTTCTCTTCTCTACTTTATTCCTCTTTCTTCTTTTTCTGCACTTTTCTCAAAAGATTTAAAGAATGGGTGGGGAGTTCTCTGAACCCCTATTGACCAGGAGAAATCGGTCTCTATCCTTGCTTCTGGCTCAGCCATTGCAAGACACCTTGTGCTTCGGTCTTAAAGAGAAGTAAAGGAAGGAAGACGGAATTCTTTTTGTTTCATTCTTTTAGGATTTGCATGCCACATTGGGCTCGGGATTCTAATAACCGACTCATTAGTGAAGGGGGAATAGTAGAAGGAATTGATAGAGAACCACGTGTTAGGAGACATTTAAATTCTCCAATTTTGTCTGAAAGTATGGCTGCAAATCAACACAATCCTATGGCCTATCAAAATCTGGGCCAAAACCAAACCGAAACGGGAGAGAATGTGGTTGAGGATGTTCCCCGACCAAGAACATTACGTGATTACTTGCAACCAGCAAGAGCGAGCACTCCCTCATGTATAGTTTTTCCACAAAATGTAGGGACCGTAGATTTGAAACCGGGAGTAATCCAACTCCTCTCGAGATTTCATGGATTAGACAGTGAAAGTGCCTATCAACACCTTAAGGAATTTGATGAGGTAATAGCCACTATGCACTTTGCAAACGTAACTGATGATGTGGTGAGGCTTAAATTATTTCCTTTTACCCTTAAAGATAAGCTAAAGGTTGGCTTCATGCATTAAGGCCAAGATCAATTGGCACATGGATATATATATATATATATATATATATATATATATATATATATATATATATATATATATATATAGGGAGTTCATTAAAAAGTTCCTCTCTATTCACGAAATGAACATGTTGAGGCGCCTTATCATGAATTTTGCCCAAAAGGAGGATGAGACCTTCTTCCAATGTTGGGAGAGGTTTAAGGACTTGTTAAATGCATGCCCACATCATGGCTATGAAATTTGGCGGGTTATAAGCTTTTTCTATGAAGGTCTTACTTCACCCATGCGCCAATTCGTAGAGATGATGTGTAATGGGGAGTTCATGAATAAGGAAGCCGAGGAAGCATGGGACTATTTGGAGGAATTGGCTGAGAATGCACAGTCTTGGGATACATCTAAACCAACAAATTCCAAGACTAGCCAACAAAAGGAAAAAGGAGGAATTTATGTCCTCTCAGAAGAAGATAACATAAGTGCACGTGTGGCTAGCCTCACAAGAAAAGTCGAGGCCATGGAATTAAAGAAAGGAGAGACGATCAACTCTAAAGACGTTGAAATTGATTGTGGAATTTGTGCTAGAAATCAACATACAACACAAGATTATCCCACAATTTCAACAGTCCAAGACATCTTACAAGAACAATCAAATGCCATAAACAGTTATCAACAGCAATTTGGTGCTCCAAACTCAAACACATTTAATTCTAGTTGGAAGAACCATCCCAACTTCAGTTGGAGGAATGGATCCACTGCGAATGCAAACAATATCCCTCAAGGTCAACCTTTACTAGGTCCATCCCTAGTCATTACACCAAAAGCTACGCTAAAGGAGATGTTGGGTGCATTCGTATTGGTTCAAGCTGAATATAACAAGACTAATTCTCTGAAAATAGATGGGTTCATGCAAGAGCAATTGAAATTTAATCAAAGTTCAACTCAAGCCATCAATGACTTGAAAACTTCAATGGCTAGAGTGGAATCTCACCTCAGTGTTAGGGAGAAAGGCACACTTCCTGCCCAACCTCTTCCTAACTCAAGAACCCAATTTGAGATACAAGACACAAGCTCATCCTCCCAACATACGGAGCATGTTCAAGCTATCACCACTTTGAGAAGTGGAAAAATAATTGATAAATCTAATCCAGTGAAGGCCCCAAAGCCTAAGGATCAGGAAAATTCCAAAGAGGATGATAACTCAAATAACACTCCACAAGAGAAAGAATCGGAAAGGCAATACAAGCCGGTTGCCCCGTTTCCCCAAAGGTTAATTTCACCCAAACCTTTAGAAAAAAACCTGAAAATTTTAGAGGTTTTTAAGCAGGTGAAGATCAACATTCCGTTGTTGGATGCCATAAAGCAAATACTATCCTATGCCAAATTTCTAAAGGAGTTGTGCATAGTCAAAAGGAAACACAATGTTCACAACAAAGTACTTTTGACTGAGAATTTGAGTGCTATTATCAAACAAGAGGTACCCCAAAAATACAAGGATCCGGGTAGTCCAACCATCTCATGCATCATAGGAGACTACCGGATTAAACAAGCCTTACTCGATTTAGGGGCAAGTGTTAACCTCATTCCGTACTCGGTTTATGAACAACTTGGGTTAGGTGAATTGAAACCCACCAAAACCACACTCCAACTTACTGATAGATCTATTCATATACCGAGAGGAGTGATTGAGGATGTTTTAGTCTAAGTTGATAAATTCTACTACCCAGTAAACTTCATTGTTTTGGATACACATCCCGTGATAGGTACTGGTGCTCAAATTCCCATCATACTTGGCCGCCCTTTTCTAGCCACTTCCAATGCGATTATTAATTGTAGAAACGGGCTTATACAAATGTCCTTTGGAAATATGACTCTCGAGTTGAATATATTTGATTTATGCAAACAACCACGAGAAGTTGATGATGAGATCCACGAGATAAATGTGATTGAATCATTCGTGGAGGATACATTCCCCTGTACATTATATTTCGACCCTTTGGAGGCATGTGTGGCCCACTCTCATGAGATAAATGATGACACAATACGAGAGATGAATGTCATTTTAGATGTGATGCCGGTACTTGATAACAAAAGATGGAGGGCCCTATTTGAGCCTTTACCCTTAAACGAGAACAAGCCCCTCCCATCCAATATCAAGGCACCAACACTCGACCTAAAACCATTACCAAGTGAGTTGAAATATGTCTATCTAGGTCGAGATGAGAAATATCCGGTGGTGATTTCTTCCCACTTGGATGAGGAATAAGAGAGTAGGCTAATAGCCACTCTAATAGAGCATAAGAGTGTCATTGAATGGTCGATTGTGGATCTCAAAGGCATAGACCCACTGATTTGTACTCATCGCATACACTTTGAGGAGAATGTGAAGACATCTAGGCAACCACAAAGACGACTCAATCCAAACATGAAGGATGTGGTTAAGGCCGAAGTGGTAAAACTATTGGATGTGGGTATTATTTACCCAATATCCGATAGTCAATGGGTGAGCCCAACTCAAGTGGTGCCTAAGAAATCCGGAATAACCATCATAACCAATCCAAATAATGAACTCGTACCAACCAGAGTCATTACCAGTTGGAGAATGTGCATTGACTACAGGAAGCTAAACACAGTTACAAGGAAAGACCACTTCCCCCTACCATTTGTTGATCAAATTTTAGAAAGGTTGGCAGGTCATTCCATTCCCATTTTTGCTTTCTTGATGGCTATTCAGGGTACAACCAAATAGAGATTGCCCTTGAAGACCAAGAAAAGACTACATTCACATGTCCATTCGGCACTTTCGCCTATCGACGGATGCCGTTTGGACTATGCAATGCCCCGCCACTTTTCAGCGTTGTATGATGAGTATCTTTTCTGATATGGTGGGGACAATTCTCGAAGTCTTCATGGATGATTTCTCAATATTTGATTGTAGCTTTGATGGGTGCCTTGTGCACTTGAAATCTGTGTTGAAAAGATGTGAAGAGAAGAACCTTGTGTTGAATTGGGAGAAATGTCACTTCATGGTTCAAAAGGGAATTGTACTTGGTCACATCGTCTCACAAAATGGAATCGAGGTGGATAAAGCAAAAATCGATCTTATCTCTAACCTTCCACCACCCAAGAGCATACGAGATGTGCGGTCCTTTTTGGGACACGCAGGATTTTATAGAAGGTTCATAAAGGACTTCAGTTCACTCTCTCGTCCTTTATGTAATCTACTTCAAAAGGAGAATTCATTCGAGTGGAATGAAGATTGTCAAAATGCCTTTACCACACTTAAAGGTATCTTGACATGTGCTCCCATAATGCAACCACTTGATTGGAGCCTTCCTTTTGAAATTATGTGCGATGCAAGGGGCTATGCTATTGGGGCTGTGCTAAGCCAAAGAAAAGAGAAGAAGCCATGTGTTATCTACTATGTAAGTAGAACCTTAAACTCAGCCCAAGCAAACTACACTACTACAGAAAAAGAACTTTTAGCCGTAGTTTTTGCCTTGGACAAGTTTAGGTCCTACTTGATTGGATCCAAGATCATCATATTCACTGATCATGACGCGCTTAAGTACCTTCTCTCTAAGAAGGATGCTAAACCACGGTTGTTAAGATGGATACTTCTACTCTAGGAATTTGACATAGACATACGTGATAAGAAAGGAGTAGAAAATGTAGTGGCTGACCATCTCTCTCGACTTGTTCTCACCGATTCCCCTGAAACGACCGCGATCAATGACATGTTCCCTGATGAACAGCTTTTTAAAGTCTCCCAATTACCATGGTATGCGGACATTGCTAACTATCTTACTACAGGTACGATTCCTACACATTGGAAAAAGCAAGATAAGGATAAGTTCTTCAATGAGGTGCGAAAATTTCTATGGGACGACCCATACTTATTCAAGTATTGTCCCGATCAAATCATAAGGAGATGTGTGCTAGATGATGAATAACAAAGTATCATCTCCTTTTGTCATTCTCAGGCATGTGGTGGCCACTTTTCGCCTGAGAAGACCACAGCCAAAATTCTACAATGTGGGTTTTATTGGCCCACTATGTTCAAGGACACCCATGAGTTTTGCAAAACAAGTGAGCCTTGTCAGAAATTGGGAGGAATCTCCCGTAGAAATATGATGCCACTCAATCCCATCTTAATAATCGAAATTTTTTATTATTGGAGCATCGATTTCATGGGTCCATTCCCATCTTCTTTTGGAAACATTTATATCTTGCTTGCCGTTGACTATGTGTCCAATTGGGTCAAGGCAATACCATGTCGAAATAATGACCATAAAACGGTCATTCGTTTCTTAAAAGAGAATATTCTTTCCCGGTTTGGAACACCCCGAGTCATCATAAGTGATGGAGGGTCTTACTTTTGTAATCGCTCATTTGAAATCTTAATGAAGAAATATGACGTTAAACACAAAGTGAGCACTCCCTATCACCCACAAACAAGTGGACAAGTTGAGATATCCAATAGGGAGATTAAACATATTTTGGAGAAAACGGTGAACCCCGATCGCAAGGATTGGTTGCTTCGACTTATCGATGCACTTTTGGCTTACCGTACCGCTTTTAAAAACTCTATTGGAATGTCTCCCTATAGACTTGTCTATGGGAAGGCTTGTCACTTGCCTGTGGAGTTGGAACATAGGGCGTATTGGGCAATAAAGAAAATGAATTTTGATTCTGACAAGGCAAGCTCGTTGCGTAAACTTCAATTAAATGAACTTGCGAAAATCTGGAACGAAGCTTATGAAAATGCGAGAATTTACAAGGACAAGACGAAGGTGTTCTATAATAAGAACATTCTTCGTAAGACATTCACGATTAATCAAAAAGTCTTTTTGTATAATTCTTGCCTACATTTATTTTCGGGGAAATTGAGATCTCGATGGACCAGTCCCTACGTTGTGCAAACTGTCTACCCATATGGGACCGTCGAGTTGTTAAATCCAAGGAATGGCAACATCTTTAAGGCGAATGGTCAGCGATTAAAGCCGTTCTTTGAGAAGTTTCCTTCAGAAGGTATGTCCATACCTCTTACTGATCCTGTGTATCAGGATGGTTGATCTCTAAGTTTGATGGAGGTATAGAGTAGTTAGGATTAGGATTTTCTTGCTTTTGTTCTCTTAGAAGGAGGTAGAATTCCACTTTTCATTCTCTCAAGTATTATCATTGCTCACTCCCTTTATTTTAGAATTGCTCTCATGTTTTGCTCATTGCATATCTTTTACATTGAGGACAATGCAAGATTTGGTTGGGGGGTGTAGGATCACTAGGATGGATCCAGTGTTTTGTAACATCTCGAGCAATTATGTAGGAACTTGTTCAATTTTCAAAATTTTCAAAACTCTTTTAGAAAACCTTACTGCTATGCATTCGAGATGATACGAGCATAAGAGGAGGAGATATGAAGTGTATGATGTTGTAAGTCTTGAACTTCTCTTAATATAATGGTTTTATATGTGAATTCCCCTATTTATGTGATTGATAGAAAATTTGAACACTCTTACACCTAGTTCACATTACACGATTTTCATGGGTTGAAAGGATTATGTGATTTGTGGATTAGCTAGACTTTGCTTTAAGGTGTTGAGAAACCAAGCCGAGGTACTTTATCCATCCTTGTCCATGGGAAAATAACGAAAGATATGGATTTCTAAAAATCCCATCTAATTTAAAAGAAAAGGGAAAAGGAAGGATGAAGTTGGGAATAATGGAAAAATGGTGGAAAATTCCGATTAGGGCTACCTATTACCAACCGGGGGATAGTCTACCCGTAACCAAAGCCGGAAATGGGATGTAGTGTGAAAGGCGTCGGAAGGACAGTAAGGCAAATTCCTGTCATTGGCTTGTTGTTGCTCTACATAACTTGAAATCTATAGTCTAGTTGATTTATGAAGAAGATAATCCTGAAAACTCATGAGATGAATTTTTACTATGCACCCTAGGTTGAATTTGTTCAAGTTCTTCTATTTATCAACCAATCAGCAGGAATTTCATATGGACACTTATTATGTCTTGAGAGTTTACGGTTTCAACCTCTATCATCTAACTTTTTTGACTCTTACACTTGTGTGGCTTCGGATGTATAGAAGAATAGTTTCTGAAGGAGAGTTGGGTTTTGAAGAATGGAATTGGTTTCACGCATGTTTTGCTAGGGACTAGCAAAATGCTGGTTGGGGGGTGTGTTGAGCTCTTAATTGTGCATATTCTAACCCCAATTCATCACTCATTATGCAAGGTTGTCATGATTTAAAGACTAATCTAATGCATAGATTTGTGATTGTAGGGATAAGAGAGAGGATTCATCAATTGGAAACTTAAAGACGCCATTTACAAGTACAAGAGATCAAAGGACTAAGCGTCAAAGGATGGAAGAAAGAAGTCAGAGGAAAGAAGAAAGGATGCAGAAGAAAGCACTGAAGACCGGTCGTCCGATCGGTCGTCCATGGCCTAAGACTGGTCGTCCGACCGGTCCAAGCACTCAACAAAAGGGGGCCCTTTACACATCTTACTGGACCATTCATGACCGGTCGTTCACTGCTCAGACCGGTCGTCTGACCGGTCCTTGAATTAAAAAGCTAGGTCTGAATTTTTTGAAAACTCTCTGGATGATTTTTGCGCTTTTGCTACCAGTCGTGCGACTGGTCGTTCAGAAGCTCAAACCAGTCGTGCGACCGGTCGTTTGCGTAACAATGCGTGTTCTACAAGATCTAGATTTCTCTGTGCATTGCGTATCCTTATGCATCTTCTGGATGATTCCAACGCAGCAGAGCCTCTTCACTATAAAAGGAGACCTAGGGATTGTTCCTAAGGCATCCTAGAACAGATTGAGCATGGTGGGAGACGGCGGAAGGCGATTTCGGAGTTCTACAACTCCTCTTAGTTTACTTTCTAGTTTTATGCTTTGTTTAGTTGTTTTCATATTTTCTTGGATCATGAACGGCTAAACCTCTTAGCTAGGGCTAAGAGGTGAAGCTTGTAGTGAATCTAAGATGTTTCAATTCGTTTGATTTGGTTTTAAGTTGGATTTCTATTGAAGAACAATGGTTTGAAGTTTAAATCAAGTACTAAGTAGTTTTTCTTAATCTTATGATGACTCATGGATGTTTGGAAGAATTGCTTGAGTTCTTAATTGTTGTGAGCTAGTCTAGACTTGTATGATATGAGGAATTGGAATACGCTCTAGATCTATGATCTTCATGTGGGAGCTTCATACCAAAAGTCTATTTTTTTAGAAATTCTGAAGTATGTGAGACTGTGTATGTGATTTGGATCAAATTCAAATCATGATCTAGTTTTGTCTTGTGACAGGATTTAATGATGGTTATGATTGTGATCTTAACCTATTGGAATTGGGACTGACCTATGCAATTGCGTATGCTCGTCCTAGCTTACATTGAGTGAATCATATACATGGATCATACATATGTCAGGTTGTTGTTTTAATTGCTCTATCATCCGGTTAGATAGAACTTAATTTCGATTCTAGCTGAGAAAGTGAGAAACCACAGTGAATTGAGCATCAAGGATTGCTACAAGTGGATCCTTGAACCCCTAGTTCCTTTTATTAATTGATTACCTTCAATTAGTTTAAAATATCTCTCTACATCAGATTACTAAATTCTGTTTAGTTAGTTCTTCAGTGGAAACTATTAGAAGTGTTTTGTGAATTCCTATATAAGTCCCTGTGGATCGACCTCGGTCTAACAAAGATTATTACTAGATCGCAACCCTACACTTGGGGAAGCAAACAGGCATATCATCTCGTCCAATGGAATAGAGGTAGACCGGGCCAAAATCGATATCATTGCCAACCTACCACCACCCAAGAGCATACGCAATGTGCGGTCCTTTCTTGGACACGCCGATTTTTATAGGAGATTCATAAAGGATTTCAGACAAATCTTTAGGCCTTTATGCAATCTCCTCCAAAAGAAAAATCAATTCGAGTGGAGTGTCGAATATCAAGTAGCTTTTTCAAAGATAAAGGACATGTTGACAACAGCAACCATCACGCAACCATCGGAATGGTCCATTCCTTTTGAGTTGATGTGTGATGCGAGCGACTATGCTATTGGGGCAATGTCAGGACAAAGGAAGGATAAGAGGCCCCATGTTATTTACTGTGCGAGTAGGACTTTGAATCTAGCCAAGTTAATTACTCGACTACAAAGAAAGAGCTCATAGCCGTAGTTTTTTCCTTGGAAAAGTTCAGGGCCCACTTGATAGAATCCAATGTCATCATTTACACGGATCACGCGGCGCTGAAGTACCTTCTTTCTAAGAAGAATGCTAAGCCCCTTTTGCTTAGATAGATCTTACTCCTTCAAGAATTCGACTTAGAAATCAAAGACAAGAAGGGAATAGAGAACGTGGTGGCGGATTATCTATCCCGCCTAGTCTTGCCCGATTCCATTGATGAGTCACCCATAGATGACTTATTCCCTAATGAGCAACTCTATGTTGCTATGCATCCACCATAGTACATTGATATAACGAACTATCTTTCTGCAGGTGCGATGCCGATTCATTGGACTGCACAAGATAAATGAAAATTTGTAAGGGAAGTGGGCAGATTTTTCTGAGATCAACCTCTATTGTTTAAGTATTGTCTAGACCAAATCATAAGGAAATGTGTCCCTGATGATGAAATTTTTTTTATTATCTCCTTTTGTCATGCTCAAGCATGTGGTGGTCATTTTTTCACCAAGAAAACCACTTAAAAAATTCTACAATGTGGTTTTTATTGGCCCACTATGTTTTGAGACATCTATGAGTTTTATAAAGCATACGAGCATTGTCAAAAGCTAGGAGGATTGTCCTGTAGGAATATGATGCCTCTAATCCGATTCAACACATAAAAGTATTTGATTGTTGGGGCATTGATTTCATGGGACCATTCCCCTCATCTTTTGGATATGTATACATATTGCTTGCCGTAGACTATGTGTCCAATTAGTAGAGGCAATCCCATGTAGAACCAATGATTATCATATAGTTCTTAAAAGAAAACATACTATTTAGATTCAGAACGCCAGAGCCATCATAAGTAATGGTGGCTCTCACTTTTGCAATAGGCCTTTCGAAGCCTTAATGAGGAAATATAGCATATTGCATAAAGTGAGCACGCCGTACCACCCACAAACAAGTGGGCAGGCTGAGATTTCTAATCGGGAAATCGAACACATTTTGGAGAAGACAGTGAATCCAAATTGCAAAGATTGGTCGCTAAGATTAGTCGATGCGCTTTGGGCTTATCGTACGACTTATAAGACCCCAATTGAAATGTCCTCCTATAGACTTGTGTATGGGAAGGCTTGCCTCTTTCTCGTAGAACTTGAACAGAAAGCTTATTGGGCAATTCAGGCATTAAACTTCAATGTTGACAAGGCTAGCTCACTTCACAAACTACAATTGAATGAGCTTAAGGAAATTCGTAAAGATGCATATGAGAGTTCGCGGATTTACAAGAGTAGGATGAAGGCCTTCCATGACAAACACATATTCAGAAAATCTTTCCATTAAGGCCAAAAAGTATTCTCGCGTAATTCGTGATTACATATTCTTTTGGGAAAATTGAGATCTCGGTGGACCGGCCCATATATCATTAAAGAAGTTTTTCCTTATGGGGCTGTTGAGATAGAAAATGTGGCGAATGGTAACTATTTTAAGGTGAACGGATAACGCTTAAAACCCTTTGTTGAGAAATTTGATTCAGAGGACATATCCATCTCTCTGAATGATCTTGTGTATCAAGATGATTGATCTCCTAGTTTGATGGAGGTATAGAGTAGATTAGGTTTAAGTTGTTTTCTATTTTGTTTTTTTATTTCATTAGGATTAGTTGTTGGAGGTAGATTTTCACTTTTGCCTCTCTCAGGTACTCTCGTTCTCACTCTCCATTATTTGCGTCATTGCTCTCATGTCATTCTATATAACATATGTTTTACATTGAGGACAATCTAAGATTTTGGTTGGGGGTGAGATTCCTAAATGAATCTAGTGTTTTGTGACATTTCGAGCAATTTTTGTAGGAAAATTATTTATTTTCTGAATTTTAAAACTCTTTAGGAAAACTTTGTTTCTATGTACTTAAGATTATATAAATATGAGAGGAAGAGAGATAAAAATGATTTGATTTTGAAACTCTTCAAATTTGTTTGATATAGTAATTTTCTATATGAGTTCCCCCTATTTATATATGATTAATAGAAATTTTGATCACTTTTGAATTCTAGTTCACATTATACGACTCTCATGATTGAAAGGATTAGGACGAATTTATAAATTGGTTGGATTATGATCTAAGTGTTAAGGAACCAAGTTGGGGCTCTTTGTCCATCACGTTCAGAAACTAAAAAAAGAAAAGAATTTTAGGATATGAATTTCTAAAAATCCTATTTCACATTTTCATTAAAAAAAAAAAAAGACAAGGAGTGATGTTAAAAATCTATTGAAATACACTGAAAAGGGCTGCCTATCACCATTTAGGGGAGGGCCGATAACCCAAGCTGGTAATGGGAAGTAGTGTGAAATTCTTCGAAGGAATGGTAAGGCAAATTCTTATCATAGGCTTGTGCTGATCTGTGCACTTTGAATTTATAATATAGTCAATCCATTAAAAAGAGTAATCCTGGAAATTTATGAGTTGAACATTCACTATACACGCTAGACCATACTTGTTCAAAATTTTCTATTTGTCAATCAACCAGAGGGAACTCTATTTTGAACACATACTATGTTTGAGGAGGTTCGAAGTTTTAGTGTTTGTCACTAAATTTTTCTGAATGTTACATTCATATGTCTTGGAGTCTATAGAAGCATAGTTTCTGAAAGAGAGTTGAGTTTTGGAGGATTAATTTGTTTCACGCATGTTTTGCTCGGGACTAGCAAAATGCTAGTTGGGGAGTGTGTTGAGCTCTGAATTGTTCATATTCTAACCCCAATTCATCACACATTATGCATGATTAAATTATTAAAAGACCCATCTAATATGTGTATTTGTGAATGTAGGAATGAGAAGGAGACCTCACTAAAATAATGTTAAAAGACCCTTCTTAGTATACATTGAAGATCATGAAAGAAGAGCCAAGAGGTGGAGAAAAGAAGCTAAAAATTTCAGCCTGACCGATTTCTCACCAGTCTGACCGATGCACTTTGGGCTACCATACGGCTTATAAGACCCCGATTAGAATGTCCTCCTATAGACTTCTTTATGGGAAGGCTTGCCACTTTCCCGTGGAACTTGAACAGAAAGCCTATTGGGCAATTCGGGCATTGAACTTCAATGTTGACAAGGCTAGCTTGCTTTGCAAACTGCAATTGAATGAGCTTGTGAAAATTCACAAAGATGCTTATGAGAGTTTGCAGATTTATAAGAGTAGGATGAAGGCCTTCCACGATAAACACATATTCAGCAAATATTTTCATCAAGGCTAAAAAGTACTCTTGTATAATTCACATTTACATCTTTTTTTTTTTAGAAAATTGAGATCTGGATGGACCAACCCATATATCATTAAAGAAGTTTTTCCATTGCGGGGCTGTTGAGATAGAAAATGCGGCGAAAGGTAACTATTTTAAAGTGAACAGACAACGCTTAAAACCATTTGTTGAGAAATTTGATTCAGAGGACATGTCCATCTCTATAAATGATCCTGTGTATCAAGATGATTGATCTCTGTTCACTTCCCCAAGTGTAGGGTTGCGATGTAGTAATAATTCAGAAAGACCGAGTATCGTTCCCATAGAGATCTATGTATGGGTATTCTCAGAATTTATCTAAAACAACTTATAATTAAGATCCTTTTAAGAACTAAAGCTGGAAAATAGTGATTTGAAGTAAAACAATGACTTAGGAGAGGTAATATCAATCTAAAAAGGCACTAGACCGCCAAGGATCCACTTTTGACAAGTTTCAATGTATCAACACAACTAGGTCTCTCACAACACAATCGGAATCGAATTCATATCTCTATCCGATCGGAATATAGAGCGGTTCAATCAACACTTATCTAAAATAGTTGCTTGTTCATTAATTCGATTTCCACAATAATGCTCAGGCCTTGGGCACACTCAATTGTATAGGCCAAGCCTCTTTCCAATCTAGTTGAGATTCACAACCATAGCTTTCATCAAATCCTGTCACTAGACTTCATTACAACCAATGATTAGAACTCTAATTAAATCAAAATCAATTAGCAAACAACTATGTCAAATTATAACAAAAGATAAGAACTTTAGTTGAATGAGTTTCCACATTAAGATTATGCCATTGTACACAAGGCAATCAAAGGGTCTACCATGTCCAGAGTCGATGATAGATCAATGAACTACACAAGCATAAACAATGCCCAAAAGATAAGCCACTAAGTTTAGAATCACTAAGAATCACATGAGCCCGGAGTCATCAAGAGATCAAAATAAAACTGAACTAGTACTTAATTCAAACTCATTTTAAACTAGATCCTTCAATTAAAACATGAAAAGAAAACCTAGGTTGCATCAATCCATGAAAAAAAAAAAATCAAAAGCTTCACCTCTTAGCCCTAGCTAAGAGGTTTTAGTTCATCTCTAACGTCCTTGAACTAAAAGCCTCAAAAACCATAAAAACAACTAAAACTAGAAGAAAAACTGGAAAAACTTGAAGTAGAATACGTCTCCTAAGCCTCCTTGATGATCTTCACATCCTAGCATGCCCTGGTATGAAGAGGAGAAGTCCTTTTTATAGATTGGCATGGAAGATTCCAGATTGCGCAGGAATTTATGCAATTGCGTAGAGAAAATCAGAACTTCACGGACAAGCTCTATTACGCTACCGACTGTTGAACCTCCAATTTATACATTGCATTGCCCATTACATGACATGGTTTGCATGATTTTCATGATTTAAAGGCCCATCTAACACATGTTTTGTGATTATAGGAATGAGAGCGGACTTCACTCAATTAGAGACCAAAAAGGGGCCATTTGGAGCCTTTGATGAAGGCCCAAGGTGGACCAAAGAAAGAAAGAAGCAAAGAAAGAAGAAAACAGAAGAAAGAAAGGAAGAAAACAAGAAGAAAAAGAGACCGGTTGACCGGCAGAGCCGACCGGTCTTGACCGGTCGGCCATGCTTGCTGGAGTAATGCCAAAGAGGGCCTGACCGGTCATGACCGGTCGGCCAGCCCTGTCCGACCGGTCGTGACCGGTCGGCCATGCAAGTTTCAGATTCCAGATTCTAAAACAGCAATGTACTCCCGCACCTAATTTTTCGGACCAGTTTTCTGAAGCCATATTGATGATATTTAGAAATCCAACACATCCATGTCGAAGAGGAGCTCGACGCCGAACTAACCCAAGTGGTTTCGTGTCGATCGGAGCTACGGATTGACCGTGGTGGCCAAAACAATACGAACTGTCCAGAAAGTTTCAGATTTCGCTGTTCAACTCTGGGCCGGTCCAGAGGACTCATCATTGATGATATGAAGAATCTACTTTGACCATATTTTAGAACACATCCATATATAAATAACCACAAAAGTTTCAGATCAAAAGGATGTGTGGTTTGATCGTACCGGTTGAAGAAAGATGGACCATCCAGAAAGCTCCAACTGCGCAGAGTTTATAAAAGCCCTAATTGTTCTAATTTTCGGACCATATTCTGGGGTTTTTTTGGACAATCTAATCCATCCATCATATATAGGAGGAAGCTTTCTACCAATGTTCAAAATTTGAGATCAATCCGACCTCTGTACACTCCGGGGCGTTGAAAGCAAGATGACTGGTTCTGAAGGTACCCAAAGTGCGCGATTTTGAGAGGCGGTCGGTGATGTGATTGGTGGGCCCATTCAGAGGATAATCTTGGAAATCTAAATCATCTATGAGGGAGATCACATTACAAGGAAGCTACAAATCAAATTTGAGGGCAATCCGACCATTGGTTAAGCCGTACCAAGCGAAACAAATTCTGCTATGTTGCTGTACTATTGCTGCACTATAAAAGGAGGTGCTCTCTTCTATTCCAAATCAAGCAAGGACGTGGGGAGCAAGGAGTTCAAGTCCCAGGAGGCTACCTAGCCTCCTCCAGCTAGTTTTTCTTCCTTTTCTTAGTTCTAGTTCTAGTTTTAATATACTTTTCCTTAGCTAACCTCTTAGCTAGAGCTAGAGGTGAAATTTGTAGTTGGTTCCAATGCTTTAATTCTTTTATTTCAAGTACCCTTTTCTTAATTTTGGATTTTGAAGTTCTAGTTTGAATAAAGTTTGTTTTTTTAGAAGTTTTGTGAGAGTTTGTGTGCTCCGGACATGAGTTCCTTGCAATTCTCTAAGATTACCATGATTGAGTTGTTTGAATTAGAATTGTAGTAACCCTTGAGCATGCCATAGTCCATAGGCATGGCTGTTACTCCGAAGGCTACAAGTTCAAGTTCTATGTGCTTCATTAGAACTAGAAATCTAATTTCCAGATTTAAGTGGGATTATTTGTGCTTGAATGTTATATCTTCCAATTAGATGAGAGATAGGACTTTGATTCTAATTGTGTTGTACTTGGATGAATGGATTGGCATTGGACTACTACAAGTGGATCCTTGATGCTTTAGTTCTTCTTATTTTCAGATTTTCCTATTTCATGTGAAAAATAACTTCCTTAAACTTCTTAGATTCTAGTTATTAGAGTACTTGGAATTGTTTACTTCTTTCCCTGTGGATCGACCTCGGTCTTACCGAGATTTATTACTACATTGCAGCCTTACACTTGAGGCGAGCGAACAAGTTTTTGGCGCCGTTGCCGGGGAAAAAGTTAAACGGTTTTAATTGTTCTAGTAGCTATAGAGTAATCTTAGTTAGGTAGGATTTTCAGTTTTTATAGAAGTAGATTTTCTGAATTTTTTTTTTTTTTTAGATTACTAACAAATTCTTTTTTGATTTTGTAGGACATTGTTGCTGATATAGATCTCACTCTATTGGGTAACATCTCCCCATATCCCTTCTTTTTGTTCTTTTTTTATATTAGGGTAGTTTTCAATTTCTTAAAATTTCATCATGTATGATTGGACGAATGGTGCATATAAGCATCTTTTGGAAGATGAGATGTCAGACCATGAAATTGAAAGTCTTTATGATTGGAACCATTATAAGCATAAGTATTTTTCTAAGGTTCAATCAACCTCCACTGCCGCCCCACGTAAGACGATGCGTGATTACATTAATGAAAACAATACACATATTGAGACACGATGTAAGACGATGGGGGAATACCGGAACGAAGCAAAATTGGATAATCATCCGGGAAAAACATTACGTGATTACCGGATTGAAAATAACATGAGTGTTCCACCGGTTATGGTAAGAGGTGTGCAACAACAAAAGGAACAGGTGAATAGTAGCCAACCGGTTAAGACAATGCGTGATTACTTGTATGGATATGCCTATCAACCATCATATAACTTTTCATCCTACAATGCGTACGGTCTTAATTGGGAAAACCACCATTCTCCTTGTTCAAGGGAGGAACCAACCATGGATGCCAACAACTATCCTCAAGAGTTTCTTTCTCATGAGCCGCAACCGACACGAACTCTTAAGGATGTGCTGCGAGAGTTTATGGAAATAACTGAGAAATGCATACAAAACCTCTTGCCATCTCAAAATATTAAACCCAACACTGGGAACACCGAATCAATCCCCAACAATGAGGAGGATGAGGCTATCCAAGCCCAACCCTCTTCTGATTTAATGGATAGACTTTTAAAGGAGATTGATTTCGATGATCCCAATGTCATCATCAATTATGGTGAGTCCACTATCTCTTTTGGATGCTTTGAACTTAATGATGAAGAGATTTCAATGACGGTTGACGAACCCGAGGAATCCATAAAATTTGAAAGTGGTAGTGGGGTTGCCTACAATGAGGGTGTGGTGAATGGTTATGAACCTATGGTTTCTTTTTCCCAAGGGCATAATGATTATGAGTCTCTAGAGGATATGCATGCTAGAGAGATGGCCGAAGTCGATCTTTTTGAGTCGTTCCACCAACAACACATGCCAAATTCTAGTGTGGTAGACCTCCCTTTGATTGAAAATTCTATTCCTTTGGATGATGAGGTGGCACAATCTGAAATTTTCAAAGATCAACCAATGTTAAATGATGTGCTTACCACTGAATCTGAAGAATTCTCTTTGGAAGACCTCCTCTCTATAGAGGAGGAATTCCTTACCATTGAAACAGAATTTCTTCAATCATTAAGGGAGGATGAGGACCCTTCATCCGACTATCTCGATTTCCTAGAGGAATGCTTGGCCCACTCTTATGATCTTGATGATGAGATGATTAAGGAGTTGGATATTTTGTTAGA
The DNA here is from genome assembly GCA_003013855.2 of Liriodendron chinense. Taxonomy (NCBI): domain Eukaryota; kingdom Viridiplantae; phylum Streptophyta; class Magnoliopsida; order Magnoliales; family Magnoliaceae; genus Liriodendron; species Liriodendron chinense. The sequence continues at coordinate 2,640,194 of ML058445.1, read as the reverse complement.
CACGGTGTCGGTGCCTGAAGAACACCTTTCCACTGATTTACACTCTTTACCATTGTTTATGGAAACACCGTACAATTCTGAATTTGTGGAAGAGACAACTTTAACTAATGAAAACTTGATGAATGTCTCTCCACCGTCATGGGTCCTTCAGCCCATTGAAAATTCTGATTGGGATGACCCATTTTTAATCAATCATAACCCAAATCAGAATTTGAGGAGATATCTTTTTGCTGCTCTTATCTCCTCCTTTTATGCATGTGGTGCACAATACGATTGGACTTCAATGATAAGAAGCACACATGTTTACTGTCGAGCAGGACTTTGGATGGTCCTTATGAGAAATTTATTGAAATTCATGAAGATCCTGCTCAACTTTGATCATGTAGTTGATCGAACTAATCAAAGGTAGGTAGGTAGGTTAGGATTTATTTTTCTGCAATTAGGATTGAATAAGTCTCATCGAGACGATGGAAGATGCTAGAATTGATCAACTTGCTATCTCAGGTACTATTGTTCTCACTCTCTCATATTTTACCATTGCTCTCATGTTCATGCTAATTGCATATCTTTTTACATTGAGGACAATGCAAGATTTGGTTGGGGGGTGAGATGAGATTCCTCATCTAGCATGTTGCAACATTTCGAGCCTCACATGCGCAAATTTTTTCGAATTTTCTAAAATTTCAAAACTCTTTTAGAAAACCTTATTTCCATGCATTCGAGATGATATGAGTATAAGAAGAGGAGATACGAAGTGTGTGATGTTGTAAGTCTTGAATTCTCCCAACATAATGGTTTTATATGTTAGTTCCCCTATTGTTGTGATTGATAGAAAATTTGAACACCTTCACACCAAGTTCACATTACACGATTTTCATGAGTTGAAAGGTTTATGTGATTTGTGGATTAGCTAGACTTTGATATAAAGGTGTTGAGAAACCAAGCCGGGGTATTTTGTCCATCCTTGTCCATGGGAAAATAATGAAAGATATGGATTTTTAAAAATCCTATCTAATTTTAAAAGAAAAAGGAAAGAAAGGATGAAATCGGGAATGAAGGAAAAATGGTGGAAAATTTCGAAAAGGGCTACCTATTACCAACCGGGGGATGGTCGAACCGTAACCAAAGCCGGAAATGGGACGTAGTGTGAAAGCCGTCGGAAGGACGGTAAGGCAAATTCCTGTCATAGGCTTGTTGCTGCTCTGTGCACCTTAAAATCCTTGGTTTACTTAATCTATGAAGAAGATGATCCCAGAAACTCATGAGATGAACTTTCACTATGCACACTAGGTTGAATTTGTTCGAGTTCTTCTATTTATCAATCAATCAGTGGGAATTTCATGTAGACACTTATTATGTTTTGAGAGTCCAAGATTTCAGCTTCTATCACCTAATTTTTTCAAATTTTATACTTATACACCTTGGAATGGATAGAATCATGGGTTCTGAGGGAGAGTTGGGTTTGGAGGTTTGAAATTGTTTCACGCATGTTTTGCTCGGGACTAGCAAAAAGCTGGTTGGGGGGTGTGTTGAACCTCCAATTTATACATTGCATTGCCCATTACATGACATGGTTTGCATGATTTTCATGATTTAAAGGCCCATCTAACACATGTTTTGTGATTATAGGAATGAGAGCGGACTTCACTCAATTAGAGACCAAAAAGGGGCCATTTGGAGCCTTTGATGAAGGCCCAAGGTGGACCAAAGAAAGAAAGAAGCAAAGAAAGAAGAAAACAGAAGAAAGAAAGGAAGAAAACAAGAAGAAAAAGAGACCGACCGGTCTTGACCGGTCGGCCAAGGAAGCCCGACCGGTCTTGACCGGTCGGCCATGCTTGCTGGAGTAATGCCAAAGAGGGCCTGACTGGTCATGACCGGTCGGCCAGCCCTGTCCGACCGGTCGTGACCGGTCGGCCATGCAAGTTTCAGATTCCAGATTCTAAAACAGCAATGTACTCCCGCACCTAATTTTTCAGACCAGTTTTCTGAAGCCATCTTGATGATATTTGGAAATCCAACACATCCATGTCGAAGAGGAGCTCGACGCCGAACTAACCCAAGTGGTTTCGTGTCGATCGGAGCTACGGATTGACCGTGGTGGCCAAAACAATACGAACTGTCCAGAAAGTTTCAGATTTCGCTGTTCAACTCTGGGCCGGTCCAGAGGACTCATCATTGATGATATGAAGAATCTACTTTGACCATATTTTAGAACACATCCATATATAAATAACCACAAAAGTTTCAGATCAAAAGGATGTGTGGTTTGATCGTACCGGTTGAAGAAAGATGGACCATCCAGAAAGCTCCAACTGCGCAGAGTTTATAAAAGCCCTAATTGTTCTAATTTTCGGACCATATTCTGGGGTTGTTTTGGACAATCTAATCCATCCATCATGTATAGGAGGAAGCTTTCTACCAATGTTCAAAATTTGAGATCAATCCGACCTCTGTACACTCCGGGGCGTTGAAAGCAAGATGACTGGTTCTGAAGGTACCCAAAGTGCGCGATTTTGAGAGGCGGTCGGTGATGTGATTGGTGGGCCCATTCAGAGGATAATCTTGGAAATCTAAATCATCTATGAGGGAGATCACATTACAAGGAAGTTAAAAATCAAATTTGAGGGCAATCCGACCATTGGTTAAGCCGTACCAAGCGAAACAAATTCTGCTATGTTGCTGTACTATTGCTGCACTATAAAAGGAGGTTCTCTCTTCTATTCCAAATCAAGCAAGGACGTGGGGAGCAAGGAGTTCAAGTCCCAGGAGGCTACCTAGCCTCCTCCAGCTAGTTTTTCTTCCTTTTCTTAGTTCTAGTTCTAGTTTTAATATACTTTTCCTTAGCTAACCTCTTAGCTAGAGCTAGAGGTGAAATTTGTAGTTGGTTCCAATGCTTTAATTCTTTTATTTCAAGTACCCTTTTCTTAATTTTGGATTTTGAAGTTCTAGTTTGAATAAAGTTTGTTTTTTTAGAAGTTTTGTGAGAGTTTGTGTGCTCCGGACATGAGTTCCTTGCAATTCTCTAAGATTACCATGATTGAGTTGTTTGAATTAGAATTGTAGTAACCCTTGAGCATGCCATAGTCCATAGGCATGGCTGTTACTCCGAAGGCTACAAGTTCAAGTTCTATGTGCTTCATTAGAACTAGAAATCTAATTTCCAGATTTAAGTGGGATTATTTGTGCTTGAATGTTATATCTTCCAATTAGATGAGAGATAGGACTTTGATTCTAATTTTGTTGTACTTGGATGAATGGATTGGCATTGGACTACTACAAGTGGATCCTTGATGCTTTAGTTCTTCTTATTTTCAGATTTTCCTATTTCATGTGAAAAATAACTTCCTTAAACTTCTTAGATTCTAGTTATTAGAGTACTTGGAATTGTTTACTTCTTTCCCTGTGGATCGACCTCGGTCTTACCGAGATTTATTACTACATTGCAGCCTTACACTTGAGGCGAGCGAACACCGACCGGTTGGACGACTCGTTGGAGCCCATAGACGACCGATCTAAGCTCCTAGACAACCGGTCGTAAAACATCCAAAACAGTCCAGTGAGTGGTCTTTTTCATTGAGTGTTCTGACTGGTTGGACGACCGGTCTGAGTAACTGCCGACCGGTTTGACGACCGGTCGTGTGCCTTGGCTGACCGGTTTGACGACCAATCTTAGTGTACTTTGTTGCACTTCTTCCTTTTCTCTTTTGCTTCTTTCTTCAATCCTTTTGTACTTGATTTCTTGATCTTTAATATATATAAAATGCTCTTTTTAGACTTGAATCAGTGAAATCTCCATCTCGTTCCTACAATCACAAATCATGTATTAGAGTAGTCTTTTAAACATTGAAACCATGCATAACATGTGATGAATTGGGGTCAGAATATGCACAATTCAGAGCTCAACACACCCCCTAACCAGCATTTTGCTAGTCCCGAGCAAAACATGCGTGAAACAAATCCAACTTTCAAAAACCTAACTCTCCTTCGGAAACTATGCTTCTATAAACTCGAAGATACATAACTACAAAATTCAGAGAAAATTAGTGATAGAAATTAAAATCTTAAGATCCCTTAACATAATAAGTGTTCATATAGAATTCTCGCTGATTGAATGATAAATAGAAGAATTTGAACAAATTCAACCTAGTGTGTATACTGAATGTTAATCTCATGACTTTCCAGGATTATCTTCTTCATAGATCAACTACTATGGATCTAAGAGTGTACAGATCAACAACAAGCCTATGACAGGAATTTGCCTTACCGTCCTTCCGACGCCTTTCACACTACGTCCCATTTCCAACTTTGGTTACTGGTAGACCATCCCCCAGTTGGTAATAGGTAGCCCTTTTCAGAATTTTCCACCATATTCTCAATCATTCCCATATTTTCATCCTTCATTTCCTTTCTATACACATTAGATAGGATTTTTAGAAATCCATATCTTTTGTTATTTTCCCATAGATAGGATGGACAAAGTACCCCAGCTTGGTTTCTCAACACCTTAAATCTAAGCCTAGTCAATCCACCAATCCACATAATCCTTTCAAACAATGAGAATCGTTTAACGTGAACTAGGTGCACAAGTGTTCAAACATTCTATCAATCACATCAATAGGGGAATTCAATTAGAAAATTATAATGTTAAAGTTCCTTTAAGAGTTTCAAAATCTTCTCACTACATCTCTCTTCTTTTCATATTTATGACATCCCAAGTGCGTATGAACACGGTTTTCCAAAGGAGTTTTGAATTTTCAGAAAAATTGAAAAATTTCTACATCATTGCTCGAAATGCCACAAATTGCTAGATTCATTTAGGAATCTCACCCCCCAACCAAAACTTTACATTGTCCTCAATGTAAGAAAATATACAATGAATGTAACACATGAGAGTAATGTCAAAATAAAGGGAAGTGAGAAAAAGAGATATCACCTGGGAAATACTTTGCATGGCAAGATTGGCTTTTGGAGATGGATAACTTAACAACTAAATCTACTGATCAAAGCAAATCCTAATGCAATCTAATTCTAAATAGTCCTCCGTCAGATTAGGAGGTTAATCTCAACAACTCATCCAAAAGCATAAAGTCAAGCAGAATCATTAGATGGATCAAAAGGTTTTGCAGTAAAGTCATCCAATATCCTGCTTTACAATATACATGTGTGTGAGTGATCATGATAAGCCACTAAAAATCCTAAAAAGGAATTTCAGTGGGTTCCTTAATGTTTTCACCACATGTATAAGACAAGACATCATCATATATATTAGAAAAAAATATGTCTCCATTCAGATTTTTCTGGGCATTGATATTGCAAGTATGGATCATCCCAGGGTTGGTAGAGTTCAGTGTGTATGATCCATAGAGGTGTGGAAATATGAATTGATTTCTCAGCACAACAAAGTGTTGTTTCCACATCCTCCTCTCGGCTAATGTTATATGCTGGTACCGACTCTAAAACCGCGACTAAATCCCCTATCATATTAACATTCTTATTAAGGGAGTAGGTCACATTTTCTTCCAAGTGATTGGAGTAAAGAGGTGAGAGGGACTCATCTTCCACAATTGAATTGATCATATTTATTTCGTGGACTTCCTCGTCTTTATCCTCTTGTTGGTTATTAATATTGAAAGCATTTAATTCAATCGTCATATTGCCAAAAGACATTTGTATGACCCCACTCCTACAATTGATGATAGCATTTAATATAGTTAGGAATGGGCGACCAAGTACGACAGGAATTTGAGTGCCAATATTAACCATGGGTCGTGTGTCCAAGACAATAAAGTCCACCGGGTAGTAGACCTTATCAACTTGGACAAGAACGTTCTCAATCACCCCTCTTGAAATATGAATCGATCAGTCAGTGAGTTGTAATGTGGTTTTGGTGGGTTTTAATTCACATAAACCTAATTGTTCATAGACCGAGAAGGGTATTAAGTTCACACTTGCCCTTAGATCGAGTAAAGCGTTCTTTACCCGATAGTCTCTGATTATGCATGATATTGTCGGACTACTGGGATCTTTGTATTTCTTAGGCATCCTATGATTTATAATGGCGCTTACATTCTCTGTAAAACATGTCTTCTTTTGCACATGTATTTTTCTTTTTACCGTGCAAAGATCCTTAAAAAACTTAGCATATGACGGTATTTGTTTAATGGCATCCAACAATGGGATGTTGATGTTGACATGCTAAAAAACCTCTAAAAATTTCTAATATTTATCTTGAGGTTTGGTTAAAATCAAGTGTCGGGGGAATGGAGCAACGGGCCTATATTCTTTCAATGGCTTTTTTTCATGCATGGCGGTGCTAGGTTCATCATCTTCTTTGGAAGATACCAGATCATTAGGCATTGAAGCCTTCACTGGGTCAAATTTTTTAATAGTTTTACCACTTTTAAGAGTGGTGATGGACTTAACATGTTCCATGTGTTGGCTAGAGAAGCTAAACATGCTTATTTCGCATTGTGATTTCGGATTAGGTAAGGGTTGGGCCGGAAGAGTCCCTTCCCTTGTGTTTAAGCGAGCCTTGATTTCCTCCACCGAATTTTTAAGCTCAAATATTATTGTATGGTTTCATTGGTTTATTTGAGTTTGGCCTTCCATGAACGCTTTCAATGCATCCTCTATAGGAATTTGAGGTGGGGGCATAGGAAATTGTATTGGGGGCCCCTTTTGAGGATTACTTTGGTTGGTCGTGGGTCCATTCGCCCAATTGAAGTTAAGATTGTTTCTCCAACTAGAATTGTACGTGTTTGAATTTGGAGTACTAAAAGGTTGTTGATAACTATTCAAAGCATTCGATTGTTCGTATAAAAGTTCTCAAAATGCAGGAATTGTAGGACAATCCCCCATTTGATGTACATTCGAAGAACAAATACCGCAAATAGTTTCAATAGCCCCCCTTTGTTCGGTTGTGTCCACTTTCCTTATTTCCATTGCCTCGACCTTTCGTGTGAGATTAACCACTCTAGAACTTAGATAATCTTCCTCATTCAAAACGTAAATTTCTTCATTTTCCTTGGCTTATGACTGTTTTGAGCTTATCGGCTTAGATGTATCCCATGATCGTGTGTTTTCAGCCAACATGTCAAAATGGTCCCAAGCTTCCTCTGTTTCCTTGTTCATGAACTCCCCATTGCACATCATCTCCACAAATTGGCGCATGGTTGAGTTAGTCCATCATAGAAGAAACTAATCAACCTCCACCGCTCGTAGCCATGATGTGGGCATGCGTTTAATAGCTCATTATACCTTTCCCAACATAGGAAAAAGGTTTCATCTGCTTTTTGGGCGAAGTTCATTATGGCCCTTCTTAGCGCATTGGTTCGATGAGCTGGGAAGAATTTTTTAAGAAACTCCCGAGTCATCTCAGCCTATGTCCCAATGGACCTTGGCCTTAAGGAATGTAGTCATAATTTGGCCTTCTCTTTCAAGGAAAAAGGAAACAATTTGAGTTTTATGGTATCCTTGGTTACATGATCATAGTTTATTGTGGCAATAACCTCTTCGAACTCCTTAATATGTAGATAAGCGCTTTCAGAGTAGAGTCCATGGAATCTGGGGAGGAGTTGAATTAACCTCGGTTTAAAATCAATGTTTCCCACATTGTGAGGGAAAATTATGCAAGAGGGAGTACTCAGTCCTAGCGGGTTGTAAATAGTCACATAAAGTCCTAGGTTGAGGTACATCCCCACTTCATTCTCATCAATTTCAGTAAAGTGTTTTGCTTGATTTTAATGTTGATTAGCCCCTTGATTGGGTTGATTTTCAGCCTTCTCTCTAGCAATTTTAGGAAGATTTTGACGTTTTCTAGCACGAGACTAAGTTAGTATTAGAAGGAAACCTATCCTAAAAAGCAAAGCAAATCCTAAATCGATCTTAACACAATCTCAACTAGAAGCTATCTCAGAAAATTCTAAAAATACAGCATAGAGACTTTTTGGCAACGGCGCCAAAAACTTGTTCACTTCCCCAAGTGTAGGGTTACGATGTAGTAATAATTCGGAAAGACCGAGTATCGTTCCCATAGAGATCTATGTATGGGTATTCTTAGAATTTATCTAAAACAACTTATAATTGAGATCCTTTTAAGAACTAAAGCTGGAAAATAGTGATTTGAAGTAAAACAATGACTTAAGAGAGGTAATATCAATCTAAAAAGGCACTAGAGTGCCAAGGATCCACTTTTGACAAGTTTCAATGCATCAACACAACTAGGTCTCTCACAACACAATCGGAATCGAATTCATATCTCTATCCGATCGGAATATGGAGCGGTTCAATCAACACTTATCTAAAGCAGTTGCTTGTTCATTGATTCGATTCCGACAACAATGCTCAGGCCTTGGGTACACTCAATTATATAGGCCAAGCCTCTTTCCAATCTAGTTGAGATTCACAACCATAGCTTTCATCAAATCCTGTCACTAGACTTCATTACAACCAATGATTAGAACTCTAATTAAATCAAAATTAATCAGCAAACAACTATCTCAAATTATAACAAAAGATAAGAACTTTAGTTGAATGAGTTCCCACATTAAGATCATGCCATTGTACACAAGGCAATCAAAGGGTCTACCATGTCCAGAGTCGATGATAGATTAATAAACTACACAAGCATAAACAATGCCCAAAAAATAAGCCACTAAGTTTAGAATCACTAAGAATCACATGAGCCCGGAGTCATCAAGAGATCGAAGTAAAACTGAACCAGTACTTAATTCAAACTCATATTAAACTAAATCCTTCAATTAAAACATGAACAGGAAACCTAGATTGCATGAATCGATAAAAAAATAAATCAAAAGCTTCACCTCTTAGCCCTAGCTAAGAGGTTTTAGTTCATCTCTAACATCCTTGAATTAAAAGCCTAAAAAACCATAAAAATAATTAAAACTAGAAGAAAAATTAGGAAAACTTGAAGTAGAATCCGTCTCCTAAGCCTCCTTGATGATCCCCACATCTTAGCATACCCTGGTATGAAGAGGAGAAATCCTTTTTATAGATTGGCGTGGAAGATTCCAGATTGCGCAGGAATTTACACAATTGCCCAGAGAAAATCGGAGCTTCATAGACAAGCTCTGTTACGCTGCCGACCGGTCGGACGACAGGTCGGAGCCCATGGACGACCGGTCTTAAAACGTCCAAAACAGTCTAGTGAGTGGTCTTTTTCATTGAGTGTTCTGACTGGTCGGACGACCAGTCTGAGTAACTACTGACTGGTTTGACGACCGGTCGTGTGCCTTGGCCGACCGGTCTTACTGTACTTTATTTCACTTCTTCCTTTTTTCTTTTGCTTCTTTCTTCAATCCTTTTGCACTTGGTTTCTTGATCTTCAATGTATGTCAATTGATCTTTTTAGCCTTGAATCAGTGAAATCTCCATCTCGTTCCTACAATAAAAAAATCATGTATTAGAGTAGTCTTTTAAACAAGAAAACCATGCATAACATGTGATGAATTGGGGTTAGAATATGCACAATTCAGAGCTCAATAATCTCCTAGTCTGATGGAGGTATAGAGTAGATTAGGTTTATATTGTTTTCTATTTTATTTTTTATTTCATTAGGATTAGTTGTTGGAGGTAGATTTTCACTTTTAACTCTCTCAGGTACTCTCGTTCTCACTCCCCTTTATTTGTGTCATTGCTCTCATGTCATTCCATATTGCATATGTTTTACATTAAGGACAATGTAAGATTTTGGTTGGGGGTGAGATTCCTAGATAAATCTACTGTTTTGTGACATTTCGAGCAATTTTTGTAGAAATTTTTTTGATTTTTTGAATTTTGAACGCCTTTTGAAAAACTTTGTTTCTATGTACTTAAGATTATATAAATATGAGAGGAAGAGAGCTATAGTGATTTTATTTTGAAACTTTTGAAATTTCTTTGATATAGTGGCTTTCTATATGATTTCCCTCTATTTATATAATTTATAGCAATTTTGATTACTTTTGGATTTTAGTTCACATTACATGATTCTCATGATTGAAAGGATTAGGATGAATTTGTAGATTGGTTGGATTGTGATCTAAGTGTTGAGGAACCAAGCTGGGGATCTTTTTCCATCATGTTCAGAAATTAAAATAAGAAAAGAATTTTAGGATACGGATTTCTAAAAATCCTATCTCACGTTTTGATTAAAAAAAAAAAGACAAGTAAGGAGTGATGTTGAAAATCTTTTGAAATTCACTGAAAAGGGCTGCTTATCACCATCTAGGGGAGGGCCAATAACCCAAGCTGGTAATGGGAAGTAGTGTGAAATTCGTCGAAGGAATGGTAAGGCAAATTCTTGTCATAGACTTGTGTTGATCTGTACACTTTGGATTTATAATATAGTCGATCCATGAAAAAGAGTAATCCTGAAAATTTATGAGTTGAACATTCACTATACACGCTAGACCATACTTGTTCAGAATTTTCTATTTGTCAATAAACAAGAGGGAACTCTATTTTGAACACATACTATGTTTGAGGAGGTTCAAAGTTTCAGTGTTTACAACTAAATTTTTCTGAATTTTGTATTCATATGTCTTGGAGTCTATAGACGCATAGTTTCTAAAAGAGAGTTGAGTTTTGGAGGGTTAATTTGTTTCACGCATGTTTTGCTTGGGACTAGCAAAATTCTAGTTGGGGAGTGTGTTAAGCTCTGAATTATGCGTATTCTAACCCTAATTCATCACACATTATACATGATTAAATTATTAAAAGACCCATCTAATATATGTATTTGTGATTTTAGGAATGAGAGAGAGACCTCATTAAAATAATGCTAAAAGACCCTTCTTATTATACATTGAAGATCATGGAAGAAGAATCAAGAGGTGGAGAAAAGAAGCTGAAAATTTTAGCCTGACCGATTTCTCAACAGCCTGAACGATGCACTTTAGGCTTACCATACAGCTTATAATACCCTGATTAGAATGTCCTCCTATAGACTTCTCCATCGGAAGGCTTACCACTTTTCCATGGAAGTTGAACACAGCCTATTGGGCAATTCGAGCATTGAACTTCAATGGTGACAAGGCTATCTCACTTCATAAACTACAATTGAATGAGCTTGAGGAAATCCATAATGATGCTTATGAGAGTTCGCGAATTTACAAGAGTAGGATGAAGGCCTTCCATGACAAAAACGTATTCAGAAAATCTTTCCATCACGACGAAAAAGTACTCTTGTATAATTCGCGATTACATCTTTTTAGAGTATATTGAGATCTCGGTGGACTGGCCCATATATTATTAAAGAAGTTTTTCCTTATGGGGCCGTTGAGATAGAAAATGCGGCGAATGGTATCTGTTTTAAGGTGAACGGACAATGCTTAAAACCATTTGTTGAGAAATTTGATTCAGAGGACATCTCCATCTCTCTAAATGATCTTGTGTATTAGGATAATTGATCTCCTAGTCCGATAGAGGTATAGAGTAGATTAGGTTTATGTTGTTTTCGATTTTGTTTTTTATCTCATTAGGATTAGTTGTTGGAGATAGAATTTCACTTTTGACTCTCTCAGGTACTCTCGTTCTCACTCTCCTTTATTTGTGTCATTGCTCTCATGTTATTCCATATTGCATGTCTTTTACATTGAGGACAATGTAAGGTTTTGGTTGGGGTGAGATTCGAATCTAGTGTTTTGTGACATTTCGAGCAATTTTTGTAGGAAAATTTTTCGTTTCCTGAATTTTAAAACTCTTTTGGAAAACTTTGTTTCTATGTACTTAAGATTATATAAATTGAGAGGAAGAGAGATAAAGCGATTTGATTTTAAAACTCTTGAAATTTCTTTGATATTGTGGTTATCTATATGAGTCCCCCCTATTTATATAATTGATAAAGATTTTGATCTTTTTTTTATTCTAGTTCACATTACACAATTCTCATGAATGAAAGGATTAGGACGAATTTGTATATTGGTTGGATTATGATATAAGTGTTGAGGAACCAAGCTGGGGATCTTTTTCCATCACGTTTAGAAATTAAAAAAAGAAAAGAATTTTAGGATATGGATTTCTAAAAATCCTATCTCACCTTTTGATAAAATAAAAAGATAAGTAAGGAGTGATGTTGAAAATCTATTGAAATACATCGAAATGGGCTGCCTATCACCATCTTGGGGAGGGCCGAAACCCAAGCTGGTAATGGGAAGTATTGTGAAATTCGCCAAAGGAATGGTAAGGTAAATTCTTGTTATAGACTTATGTTGATCTGTGCACTTCGTATTTATATATTAGTCGATCCTTGAAAAGGAGTAATCCTGAAAATTTATGAGTTGAACATTCACTATACATACTAGACCATACTTGTTCGGATTTTTCTATTTGTCAATCAATCAGTAGGAACTCTATTTTGAATGCATATTATGTTTGAGGAGGGTCAAAGTTTCTGCGTTTGTCACTAACTTTTTTTGAATTTTGCATTTATATGTCTTGGAGTCTATAGAAGCATAGTTTCTGAAAAAAAAGTTGAGTTTTGGAGGATTAATTTGTTTCACGCATGTTTTGCTCGGGACTAGCAAAATGCTAGTTGGGGAGTGTGTTGAGCTATGAATTGTATATATTCTAACCCCAATTCATCACACATTATGCATGATTAAATTATTAAAAGACCCATCTAATATGTGTATTTGTAATTGTAGGAATGAGAGAGATATCTCATGTAACGCCCCGAAATTTCGGCTCTCATGGACAACACGATGAGCCGAGTTTCCGGGTGTTAACTGGAATGTGTTAGGGATATATCTCCACACATTTATATTTATTTCCCACATTCATGGCATTCATATCAAAATGATGGAATTCAAGGTTCTTATTCGAAGTTTTTTTTTTATATTCTACGTTATCAACATAATGTTATTAAATCATACAAATTACATGAAAATAAATCTACTTTACAAAGACAATAAACATAACCCATCTTAAAACCGCTTCCATTGCATCATCCGTAATTGACTACCATGAAATTTCATACTCTTCACCCTATAAGTCAGGTTCATCTAATGGATCGTCACCTGCACAATCTGGTAGTGTTTTATAACACCGTCCTTTGAGGGAGTGAGTTACTTGAAATCAACTCAGGGAGGGTTACCCCCTAAGATTAGCGTAATAATATTCAAACATAACAATCATACCCAATCAAAACATCCATGGAAAATCTTAATTAATGCAATGCATGATATGCATCCTCTGGCTAAGGCACCATCACTAAATGAGATGAGACCAATTCCACTCTTCTCACTAGCCACTAGTCACCAGAGGTTCCTGTTAGGATGGACCTTAGTCACTCTTCCCACTCACAAAAACTCAACTAGTGAAACGGCCTTATGCATACTTTCACTAAATAGCGAGAGAAACGGTCTTATGCGCACTTCCTCTAACGCCCGAGGGGTTGACCCACCAAGTCGGGTCCCGTGCATGCATGATTAGTTTTACCTTTAATTAAGTAAGTTAAGCATCCAACCAATTTAATGATGTACACAGCTAATGACCACTCCTTACCTCAATCAATTCAAGGAAACTCAAGGTCACTATGGGGGCTCATCACCCAGCATAGGCTGACAGCTCAGACTTAGTCTCCCATTGTTTGCTTCCCCAAGTGTAGGGTTGCGATGTAGTAATAATCTCAGTAAGACCGAGGTCGATCCACAGGGACTTGTGTAGGAGCTCACAAAACACTTCCAACGGTCTCTAATTGAGAACTAACTAAACTAAATTTTGGAATTGAATGTAGATAGCAATTTTAAACTAAAAGGGAATATAAACAATGTAAAAGAACACTAAGGGTTCAAGGATCCACTTGTAGCAATCTTTGATGCTTAATTCGCTGTGGTTTTCTAATTACACAACTAGAATCGAAATCAAATCCTATCTAGTTAGATGATAGGGCTGTTATAACAAACAATCTGCCATATGTGTGATTCATATACATGATTCCCTCAATTCAATATAGGACTTGAGCACACTCAATTGCATAGGTCAATCCTAGTTCCAATAGATTACGATCACAATCATAATCATCATTAAATTCTGTCACAAAGCATAACTAGATCATGATTTGAACTTCATTCAAATCACTTACAAAATCACACATAACTCAGAAATTCAAAAAAGTAAAACTTTGTTTAAAAATTCCCACATAAGAATCCAAGGTTTATAGCGTATTGAATTCGATTCCTCAGAGCAAACAGGTCTAAAACCATTCAAAATAATTAAGAACTCAAGCAATTCTTCTAAACATCCATAAGCCATCATAAGACTAAGAAAAAATACTTAGAGATTTATTCAAACTTCAGACCATTGTTCTTCACTAATAATCTAACATTGAAACCAAAACAAACGAATTAAAACATCTTAGATTCACTACAAGCTTCACCTCTTAGCCCTAGCTAAGAGTTTTAGCCATTCATGATCTAAAGAAACGTGAAAGCAACTAAGAAAAACATAAACACTAGAAGAACAAACTAGGAGTTGTAAAACTCTAGATCCGACTTCCGCCGCCTCCCATCGTGGTAATTTTCTTCTAGGATGCCTTAAGAACGAGCTAGAGGAGTCTTTTTTATAGGTTTAAGGCCCTAAATGCGAAGAAACTTCGAGAAAATCTGTAAAAATTGCGCCTTGCGCAGTAAATTTCGGCGCTTGTAGAAGAAGCTCTGTTACACAGACTAACGATCGCACGACCGGTCTTAGCTCGTGAGCAAAAGGCAAAAAATAGTTCAGAGAGTTTTCTGAAAATTTGAACCCAAATTTTAATTCAACGACCTTTCTGACGACCGGTCTGAGTAGTGGACGACCGCTCATGATTAGTCCAGCAATGTTTGGCAGCAGGGTCCACCTGTTGAGTGTTCGAACCGGTCGGACGACATGTCCTGGGCTATGGACGATTGGTCGGACGACCGATCTTCAGTGCAATTTTCTGCACTTCCTTCTTCTCTCCTTTGCTTTCTTTCTTCCACCCTTTGGCGCTTGGTCTTTTGATTTTCAATGCTTATAAACAGCGTCTCTAAGCCTTTAATTGATAAATTCTCTCTCTCATTCCTACAACCACAAAACCATTCATTAGTTGGGTCTTTAATCATGTATTTCAAGCATAGTTAGTGATGAAATGGGGTTAGAATATACACATTTAAGAGCTTAACACACCCCCCAACCAGCATTTTGCTAGTCCCGAGCAAAACATGCGTGAAACAAATTTCATTCTTCAAAACTCAACTCTCTTTCAGAAACTTGGCTTTTATACACTCCATGACATGCAAGTGCAAAAATCGAAAATACTTATTGATAGAGGTTGAAACCTTAAGTCTCTCAAAACATAAGAAGTGCTCATATGTAGTTCCCGCTGATTGATTGATAAATAGAACGATTCAAACAAGTTAACCTAGTGTGCTCAATGAATGCTCATCTCATGAATTTTCGGGATTATCTTCTTCATAAATCAGCTAAAGCATGGATTTAGGGCGTACGGATCAACAATAAGCCTATGACAGGAATTTGCCTTACCGTCCTTCCGACGGCTTTCACACTACTTTCCATTTCTGGCTTTGGTTACGGGTAGACCATCCCCCGGTTGGTAATAGGTAGCCCTTTTCGTAATTTTCCACCATATTTTCAATCATTCCCATATTTTCATCGTTCCTTTCCTTTTCATACACATTAGACAGGATTTTTAGAAATCCATATCTTTCGTTATTTTCCCATGGACAAGGATGGACAAAGTACCCCAGCTTGGATCCTCAACACCTCAAATCCAAACCTAGCTAATCCACAATTCTAATAATCATTTTAAAGCATGAAAATCATGTAATGTGAACTAGGTGTAAACGTGTTCAAAATTTCTATCAATCATAAAAATAGGAAAATTCACATACAAGACTAGTACCTTAGAGATTGTTTAAAGTATTCAACATCACTTACTTCACCTCTCTTTTTCTTGTACTTACACCATCCCGAATGCATAGAACATAAAGATTTCCAATGGAGTTTTGAATTTGTAGAAAAAATCTGAAAAATGTTTGAAAAAATATTTTTCATATTGCTCGAGATGTTATAAAACACTAGATTCATCCTAGTGATCCCACACCCCCAACCAAATCTTGTATTGTCCTCAATGTAAAAAATATGCAATAAGTAAAACATGAGAGCAATTATAAAATAAAGGGAGTGAGGAATGAGAGTACCTGAGAGAAAAAAAACTGGAATTCTACCTCCTTTAAACAAACCTATGAAAAAGCAAACCAAAAGCAACACTGTCACGCCCCAAACCCGGGGACCGGGCTCACTAAATTTTCGATCGCCGACCTTGGTGCCAACAGCCTCCGTAGTACCCCATTCTCGACTCCTAGCTCTCATATGCCAGGTTCCGATCCTGGGATCCCACCAGGAGGATTTTTAGGGTAAATTTTTTTTTGAAAAGGAGCATAATCAAAACCATAAAACATCATCAGATATCCACTATATAGTTGTTGAGTACAGTGCTGGAAAGGGAAATACAAAATATAGCAAAAGCCCAAAATATCAGGTACATGAACCGAGCTCAACGCTGCTAATGTGCCCTAGTACCTGCAGCGTAAACAAGCGCGCATAAGCTTCCTACGAAGCTCAGTAGAGTGCGTGTGTGCTTGTGTGATGCATATGATAAGTATACAGATATCAGAGTAAGCGAAAGTGATAGAGGGCTAAGTTACCAAATTCATGAATGTTATCAGCCATCCCAAGGCTATGTGATGCAAAGGCCTACATGACCGAGTGTTACATGCTAGAGATGCAATGCAACCACGTCAATTCTCAACTAATCCACGTATCAAAATGGTTATCCTCTGGGACATCACCGGGGTCTAGTACACTCTGATACTGGCCGCTGCACATCGCGCGCATAACCAAGCAAGTAGAAAAGACCTCACTATCCGCCTCGTCAGTGGTATGCCAATGCCCACCCGGCTCGCCGATAGCGGACCCATTTCACGAGCTGGTTAGAATCGACCTAGCTTATAGCCCACTGCACCCGGGTGGATAAGGTCACACCCCTTTCCAACCAACCTTGACACAGTGGGAGACGCGGCCTACTTGTATTTGGCACTTGGGCGCTCGTGTTATCTACTCGGTCTCAACGTTGGAGCATCCTACTAGTACCACAGGGTTTAGGGACTTTCACCCAAGGACATCCATAGTGCCCACGTACTAGAACAAGTTTTAGGTGTCCATTATTGCCAACCACGATGTGACTATGGTGGTCACCACCCCGATGCTGCTAGGGTGTGAAGGCAATCGTGACACACATAATGCAAAATGCATGAGTCATACAATCCAAGTCATGCACCAAACTCACGCATACTATGCAATCATGTGGGGCGACCCTGTCTTGTACGGATCCCCTAAGTATAACAAGCCAAAATAGCATGTGCTATGATTATTCATGATCCACAACAGGCATACAAATGATGCGTATGGGCATATGAATGAGCAAGGTATTCATTATACTAAGCATGTTATCAGTGCGACATATCAAGCTAAGTATACTAGCATGTTACCAGACGTATCATGTGACGTTGGCCTTAAACGGCCCAATATATGTAGAGAGTGGGACCCGGACTGTGGGCCCCATTGGAAATGTAAAGGTCTTCGTGGCATAGCCCACTTGAGACCACATCGGCCCCATACTTGGGCCTGCACATACAAAATAGGCTGACAAAATAGGTGTATGGCATGGATAAAACATATATATCAATGGAAGCACCATGGTGGGCCCCGCCCACTGGTCGGATAGCAAATATACATCATCGGTCTTAGGAAGTTTCAGTGGTAGGTATTCAATCACTACCATTTCCTAAGTGAAGCCCACTCAAATTGGGCCCCACGCATCGGTCAAGACGGATGGTATGATACACAATATATCCATCAAGGTGGAACCCAAAGATGGGCCCTCAACCTTTAGTTGGATGAAACATAATCATCATAATGGCCCTAAGAAAGTTTTTCAATGGTGAGCATCAATAACCATTGTTCACTGCGGGTGTGGCCCACCTAACATTTGGATTTGCCTCATTTTTGGGGCCATGTCCTAAAATAATCTAGGGAAACAGATGGGCAGCGTGGATAAGACAGATACATCATGATGGGACCCACGGGGTGGGCCACCTACTGGGCTGCGTGCGCATGCACGCTGTCTGCAGCGTGAGACCCCCCCCCCCCCCCCCCCCCCCCCCCTAGGATCACCTAGTTTTGAGTCAAGCTAATATTTGTGTTTTCCCCTCCATCCAGACCTATGCCATAGGTCTGGATGGCATTATAAACATCACAGTGAGCCGTAGGAAGGCTTCAACGGTGGACATCATTGTCTCCCACTGCTTCCTATGTTGTGGCCCACCTACTACTTGGATCTAGCTCAGATGTGGGCCCATGTACTAAAATGATCTGGACAGCAGGATGGGCGATGTGGATGATACATATACATCATGGTGGGTCGGGAAATATTTCAACAGTGGACGTCACTATCCCCATTATTCTCTACGTTGTGGCCCACCTGGGAAGTGAATCTAGCCCAAAATTGGGCATGAGGCCTAAAATGATGTGACACAAGGGATGGACGGCGTGGATGGTACATATACATCATGGTGGGTCGCACGAGTGGGCCACCTGCTGGGGCGCCAGCGTGTCCAGCGCCGTGGACGCTGGTCACTCCCAGCATCAGAGACGCTGGGAGCCTCTTTTTTTGTTTTCTTTTTCTTTTTTGTTTTCTTGATTTTTATCGAGTGGGGCCCACATAAGGATGATCCACTCCGTTCATCAAATTCCCCAGCTCATGGGGGACCCAAAGAACCCTGTATTGGGTGTGTGATTCGGTCTAGAAACATGAAGGTGGGCCAAAGAAGGTTCAACAGTAGGCACCATCCTCTTCACTGTTTCCTGTGGTGCGGTCCTCTTAAGATTTGGATCGGTTTCATATTTGGGCCTTGGCCCTAAAATGATCTGGGAAAACAAATGGACGGCGTGGATCGAACACAAACATCAAGGTGGGTCCCATGATTGGGGACCCCACTCAGCCCTATTTATTTGAAAAAAAAAATTTGCAGACCCCACTCAGTCCAGCGTCTCTGACGCTGTGAACGTCCAGCGTCCGCAAATTATTTTTTTTTCAAGTGGGGCCCACTTGGGGACGATTCACGCCATTCATCAGGTTCCCCAGCTTATGAGGAACCTATAGAGCCCTATATTGGGCTGGTGAATTGGTCTACAAACATCAAGGTGGGCCAAGGAAGTTTCGAGAGTGGACATCATTATCTTCACTGTTTTCTATGGTGTGGTCCGCCTGAGATCTGAGTCTGTCTCATTTTTTGTCCAAGGCCTAACATGGCCTGGCAGAAATCATGGATGGTGTGGATTAAATCCATACATCAAGGTGGGTCCCATGAGTGGGCCCCATGGTTAACACCCAAAAGGGGCTCCGCCCATGGCGCTGCTGGGCAACAGCGTTCTCTGGACGCTGTCTGTCCAGTGGCTCCTATATATTTTATTATTATTATTATTATTATTATTATTATTTTCAGGTATGTGGGGCCCATTCTCATGGATGATCCAATCCATCCATCTGATTGTTCATCATAAGGTGGGCCAAAAAAAAAGGAAAAAGAAAGGAAAACAAGAAAAGGGGGAGTTTATGTCCCCCCTTGCACTCACAATGATGGTTGGACGGTGTTCGCTTGCCTCAAGTGTAAGGCTGCGATGTAGTAATAAATCTCGGTAAGACCGAGGTCGATCCACAGGGAAAGAGGTAAACAATTCCAAGTACTCTAATAACTAGAATCTAAGAAGTTTGAGAAGATAGTTTTTCACATAAAATAGAAAAATCTGAAATTAAGAAGAACTAGAGCATTAAGGATCCACTTGTAGTAGTCCAATGCCAATCCATTCATCCAAGTACAACACAATTAGAATCAAAGTCCTATCTCTCATCTAATTGGAAGATATAACATTCAAGCACAAACAATCCCACTTAAATCTGGAAATTAGATTTCTAGTTCTAATGAAGCACATAGAACTTGAACTTGTAGCCTTCGGAGTAACAGCCATGCCTATGGACTATGGCATGCTCAAGGGTTACTACAATTCTAATTCAAACAACCCAATCATGGTAATCTTAGAGAATTGCAAGGAACTCATGTCCGGAGCACACAAACTCTCACAAAACTTCTAAAAAACCAAACTTTATTCAAACTAGAACTTCAAAATCCAAAATTAAGAAAAGGGTACTTGAAATAAAAGAATTAAAGCATTGGAACCAACTACAAATTTCACCTCTAGCTCTAGCTAAGAGGTTAGCTAAGGAAAAACATATTAAAACTAGAACTAGAACTAAGAAAAGGAAGAAAAACAAGCTGGAGGAGGCTAGGTAGCCTCCTGGGACTTGAACTCCTTGCTTCCCACGTCCTTGGTTGATTTGGAATAGAAGAGAGCACCTCCTTTTATAGTGCAGCAATAGTACAGCAACATAGCAGAATTTGTTTCGCTTGGTACGGCTTAACCAATGGTCGGATTGCCCTCAAATTTGATTTGTAGCTTCCTTGTAATGTGATCTTCCTCATAGATGATTTAGATTTGCAATATTATCCTCTGAATGGGCCCACCAATCACATCACCGACCGCCTCTCAAAATCGCGCACTTTGGGTACCTTCAGAACCAGTCATCTTGCTTTCAACGCCCCGGAGTGTACAGAGGTCGGATTGATCTCAAATTTTGAACATTGGTAGAAAAATTCCTCCTCTACGTGATGGATGGATTAGATTGTCCAAAAAACCCCCAGAATATGGTCCGAAAATTAGAACAATTAGGGCTTTTATAAACTCTGCGCAGTTGGAGCTTTCTGGATGGTCCATCTTTCTTCAACCGGTACGATCAAACCACACATCCTTTTGATCTGAAACTTTTGTGGTTATTTATATATGGATGTGTTCTAAAAGATGGTCAAAGTAGATTCTTCATATCATCAATGATGAGTCCTCTGGACCGGCCCAGAGTTGAACAGCGAAATCTGGAACTTTATGGACAGTTCGTATTGTTTTGGCCACCACGGTCAATCCGTAGCTCCGATCGACACGAAACCACTTGGGTTAGTTCGGCGTCGAGCTCCTCTTCGACATGGATGTGTTGGATTTTCAAATATCATCAAGATAAACCCAGAAAAATGGTCCAAAAAACTAGGTGCGGGAATACATTGCTGTTTTAGAATCTGGAATCTGAAACTTGCATGGCCGACCGGTCACGACCGGTCGGACAGGGCTGGCCGACCGGTCATGACCGGTCAGGCCCTCTTTGGCATTACTCCAGCAAGCATGGCCGACCGGTCAAGACCGGTCCGGTCCGGTCTCTCTTTTTCTTCTTGTTTTCTTCCTTTCTTTCTTCTATTTTCTTCTTTCTTTGCTTCCTTCTTTCTTTGGTCCACCTTGGGCCTTCATCAAAGGCTCCAAATGGGCCCTTTTTGGTCTCTAATTGAGTGAAGTCCGCTCTCATTCCTATAATCACAAAACATGTGTTAGATGGGCCTTTAAATCATGAAAATCATGCAAACCATGTCATGTAATGGGCAATGCAATGTATATATTGGAGGTTCAACACACCCCCCAACCAGCTTTTTGCTAGTCCCGAGCAAAACATGCGTGAAACAATTTCAAACCTCGAAACCCAACTCTCCCTCAGAACCCATGATTCTATCCATTCCAAGGTGTATAAGTATAAAATTTGGAAAAATTAGGTGATAGAAGCTGAAATCTTGGACTCTCAAAACATAATAAGTGTCTACATGAAATTCCTGCTAATTGATTGATAAATAGAAGAACTCGAACAAATTCAACCTAGTGTGCATAGTGAAAGTTCATCTCATGAGTTTCTGGGATCATCTTCTTCATAGATTAAGTAAACCAAGGATTTTAAGGTGAACAGAGCAACAACAAGCCTATGACAGGAATTTGCCTTACCGTCCTTCCGACGGCTTTCACACTACGTCCCATTTCCGGATTTGGTTACGGTTCGACCATCCCCCGGTTGGTAATAGGTAGCCCTTTTCGGAATTTCCACCATTTTTCCTTCATTCCCGATTTCATCATTTCTTTCCTTTTTCTTTTAAAATTAGATAGGATTTTTAAAAATCCATATCTTTCATTATTTTCCCATGGACAAGGATGGACAAAATACCCCGGCTTGGTTTCTCAACACCTTTATATCAAAGTCTAGCTAATCCACAAATCACATAAACCTTTCAACTCATGAAAATCGTGTAATGTGAACTTGGTGTGAAGGTGTTCAAATTTTCTATCAATCACAACAATAGGGGAACTAACATATAAAACCATTATGTTGGGAGAATTCAAGACTTACAACATCACACACTTCGTATCTCCTCTTCTTATACTCATATCATCTCGAATGTATGGAAATAAGGTTTTCTAAAAGAGTTTTGAGATTTTAGAAAATTCGAAAAAATTTGCGCATGTGAGGCTCGAAATGTTGCAACATGCTAGATGAGGAATCTCATCTCACCCCCCAACCAAATCTTGCATTGTCCTCAATGTAAAAAGATATGCAATTAGCATGAACATGAGAGCAATGGTAAAAAAAAAAAAGAGTGAGAACAATAGTACCTGAGATAGCAAGTTGATCAATTCTAGCATCTTCCATTGTCTTGATGAGACTTATTCAATCCTAATTGCAGAAAAATAAATCCTAACCTACCTACCTACCTTTGATTAGTCTGATCAACTACATGATCAAAGTTGAGCAGGATCTTCATGAATTTCAATAAATTTCTCATGAGGACCATCCAAAGTCCTGCTCGACAGTAAACATGTGTGCTTCTTATCATTGAAGTCCAATCGTATTGTGCACCACATGCATAAAAGGAGGAGATAAGAGCAGCAAAAAGATATCTCCTCAAATTCTGATTTGGGTTATGATTGATTAAAAATGGGTCATCCCAATCAGAATTTTCAATGGGCTGAAGGACCCATGACGGTGGAGAGACATTCATCGAGTTTTCATTAGTTAAAGTTGTCTCTTCCACAATTTCAGAATTGTACGGTGCTTCCACAAACAATGGTAAAGAATGTAAATCAGTGGAAAGGTGTTCTTCAGGCACTGACACCGTGTCTAACAAAATATCCAACTCCTTAATCATCTCATCATCAAGATCATAAGAGTGGGCCAAGCATTCCTCTAGGAAATCGAGATAGTCGGGTGAAGGGTTCTCATCCTCCCTTAATGATTGAAGAAATTCTGTTTCAATGGTAAGGAATTCATCCTCTATAGAGAGGAGGTCTTCCAAAGAGAATTCTTCAGATTCAGTGGTAAGCACATTATCTAACATTAGTTGATCTTTGAAAATTTCAAATTGTGCCACCTCATCATCCAAAGGAATAAAATTTTCAATCAAAGGGAGGTCTACCACACTAGAATTTGGCATGTGTTGTTGGTGGAAGGACTAAAAAAGATCGACTTCGGCCATCTCTCTAGCATGTATATCCTCTAGAGACTCATAATCATTATGCCCTTGGGAAAAAGAAACGATAGGTTCATAACCATTCACCAAACCCTCATTGTAGGCAACCCCACTACCGCTTTCAAATTTAATGGATTCCTCAGGTTCGTCAACCGTCATTGAAATCTCTTCATCATTAAGTTCAAAGCATCCAAAAGAGATAGTGGACTCACCATAATTGATGATGACATTGGGATCATCGAAATCAATCTCCTTTAAAAGTCTATTCATTAAATCCAAAGGAGGTGGGACTTGGGTAGCCCCATCCTCCTCATTAGAGGTGATTGATTCGATGCCCCCAATTTCAGGCTCAACGTCTTCATAAGATGGTGAGGAAGCTTGATTTAATTGTTCATCCACATGCTCATTACATATTTCCTCAAGTATTTGTGTATACTTATCATCAAAAGAGGAAGATGTTTTAGGGTGATTGTTAATAACCATGGTTGGTTCCTCCCTTGAACAAGGAGAATGGTGGTTTTCCCAATTAAGACCGTACGCATTGTAGGATGAAAAGTTATATGATGGTTGATAGGCATATCCATACAAGTAATCACGCATTGTTTTAACCGGTTGGCTACTATTCACCTGTTCCTTTTGTTGTTGCACATCTCTTACCATAACCGGTGGAACACTCATGTTATTTTCAATCCGGTAATCACGTAATGTTTTTCCCGGATGATTATCCAATTTTGCTTCGTTCCGGTATTCCCCCATCGTCTTACGTCGTGTCTCAATATGTGTATTGTTTTCATTAATGTAATCACGCATCGTCTTACATGGGGCGGTAGTGGAGGTTGATTGAATCTTAGAAAAATACTTATGCTTATAATGGTTCCAATCATAAAGACTTTCAATTTCATGGTCTGACATCTCATCTTCCAAAAGATGCTTATATGCACCATTCGTCCAATCATACATGATGAAATTTTAAGAAATTGAAAACTACCCTAATATAAAAAAAAGAACAAAAAGAAGGGATATGGGGAGATGTTACCCAATAGAGTGAGATCTATGTCAGCAACAATGTCCTACAAAAATAAAAAAAAATTTGTTAGTAATCTAAAAAAAATCAGAAAATCTACTTCTATAAAAACTGAAAATCCTACCTAACTAAGATTACTCTATAGCTACTAGAACAATTAAAACCGTTTAACTTTTTCCCCGGCAGCGGCGCCAAAAACTTGTTCGCTTGCCTCAAGTGTAAGGCTGCGATGTAGTAATAAATCTCGGTAAGACCGAGGTCGATCCACAGGGAAAGAGGTAAACAATTCCAAGTACTCTAATAACTAGAATCTAAGAAGTTTGAGAAGATAGTTTTTCACATAAAATAGAAAAATCTGAAATTAAGAAGAACTAGAGCATTAAGGATCCACTTGTAGTAGTCCAATGCCAATCCATTCATCCAAGTACAACACAATTAGAATCAAAGTCCTATCTCTCATCTAATTGGAAGATATAACATTCAAGCACAAACAATCCCACTTAAATCTGGAAATTAGATTTCTAGTTCTAATGAAGCACATAGAACTTGAACTTGTAGCCTTCGGAGTAACAGCCATGCCTATGGACTATGGCATGCTCAAGGGTTACTACAATTCTAATTCAAACAACCCAATCATGGTAATCTTAGAGAATTGCAAGGAACTCATGTCCGGAGCACACAAACTCTCACAAAACTTCTAAAAAACCAAACTTTATTCAAACTAGAACTTCAAAATCCAAAATTAAGAAAAGGGTACTTGAAATAAAAGAATTAAAGCATTGGAACCAACTACAAATTTCACCTCTAGCTCTAGCTAAGAGGTTAGCTAAGGAAAAACATATTAAAACTAGAACTAGAACTAAGAAAAGGAAGAAAAACTAGCTGGAGGAGGCTAGGTAGCCTCCTGGGACTTGAACTCCTTGCTTCCCACGTCCTTGGTTGATTTGGAATAGAAGAGAGCACCTCCTTTTATAGTGCAGCAATAGTACAGCAACATAGCAGAATTTGTTTCGCTTGGTACGGCTTAACCAATGGTCGGATTGCCCTCAAATTTGATTTGTAGCTTCCTTGTAATGTGATCTTCCTCATAGATGATTTAGATTTTCAAGATTATCCTCTGAATGGGCCCACCAATCACATCACCGACCGCCTCTCAAAATCGCGCACTTTGGGTACCTTCAGAACCAGTCATCTTGCTTTCAACGCCCCGGAGTGTACAGAGGTCTGATTGATCTCAAATTTTGAACATTGGTAGAAAAATTCATCCTCTACGTGATGGATGGATTAGATTGTCCAAAAAACCCCCAGAATATGGTCCGAAAATTAGAACAATTAGGGCTTTTATAAACTCTGCGCAGTTGGAGCTTTCTGGATGGTCCATCTTTCTTCAACCGGTACGATCAAACCACACATCCTTTTGATCTGAAACTTTTGTGGTTATTTATATATGGATGTGTTATAAAAGATGGTCAAAGTAGATTCTTCATATCATCAATGATGAGTCCTCTGGACCGGCCCAGAGTTGAACAGCGAAATCTGGAACTTTATGGACAGTTCGTATTGTTTTGGCCACCACGGTCAATCCGTAGCTCCGATCGACACGAAACCACTTGGGTTAGTTCGGCGTCGAGCTCCTCTTCGACATGGATGTGTTGGATTTTCAAATATCATCAAGATCAACCCAGAAAACTGGTCCAAAAAACTAGGTGCGGGAATACATTGCTGTTTTAGAATCTGGAATCTGAAACTTGCATGGCCGACCGGTCACGACCGGTCGGACAGGGCTGGCTGACCGGTCATGACCGGTCAGGCCCTCTTTGGCATTACTCCAGCAAGCATGGCCGACCGGTCAAGACCGGTCGGGCTTCCTTGGCCGACCGGTCAAGACCGGTCGGTCTCTTTTTCTTCTTGTTTTCTTCCTTTCTTTCTTCTATTTTCTTCTTTCTTTGCTTCCTTCTTTCTTTGTTCCACCTTGGGCCTTCATCAAAGGCTCCAAATGGGCCCTTTTTGGTCTCTAATTGAGTGAAGTCCGCTCTCATTCCTATAATCACAAAACATGTGTTAGATGGGCCTTTAAATCATGAAAATCATGCAAACCATGTCATGTAATGGGCAATGCAATGTATAAATTGGAGGTTCAACAGACGGTTGGATGGGGTTGGATTGATGATCGGATGGTCCGGATGGTGATCGAGGTCCTCCAAGCTAGGTTCCTCCCTTAATCTCCTCTACTTCTCACACAACTCCCTTTAATCTCTCTTTTCTCTCTTCTAATCTCACTCAAACCTCTCTCCAATTGCTCTCAAATCTCTCAAATCTTTTTCTTTTCTCTCTCTCTCTCTCTCTCTCTCTCTAGCAAAAAAAAATGAGAAAGGTCATACGTATGGAGCCTTATTATTGTAGAGAAATTAGGACATGAAGGGAATTTTAAGAAAGGAGGGGGTAGGATGGTATGGGAGGTATGGGCTTGAGTTGGCTTTGTGGTGAGAGAGGGATGGGGTGGGTATGGCTTGTGTAGACTAGGGTGATGAGAGGGGTATGGGTGAGGGTGAGGGTGAGGGTGATTGATTTGACTTTTCTTGGGATTTGTGCAAGTGGGGCCCACGCCATATGTTATTGTGCGGCTTGCCTCGGATTGCGCAAATGATCGCAACTTTCACACTGGGTATCGCAATGGGGGGTGCCGCACGGCGTTGGAATCGCAGAAACTACCCGATCGCCGGGGTATAGGTCTTGAGGCTATCGGTACTAAAATAGGGTCGCGATCACGGCTCGCTAATCTGGTCCATCCGCGACGTACCGATACCGAAAACTAAGAGTACGGAGGGCAATTCAGGCTACGGGTCTTACAAACACAATCCTAATCCTAACTACTCTATACCTCTATCAGACAAGGAGATCAAATACCCTGATACATAGGATCAGTTAAAGGTATGGTACATATCTTCTGAAGGAAAATTCTCAAAGAACGACTTTAATCGCGGACCATTTGCTTTAAAGATATTACCGTTCCTTGGATTCAACAACTCGACAGTCTCATATGGATAAATAGCTTTCACAATGAAAGGACCGGTCCATCAAGACTTCAATTTCTCGAAAATAAATGTAGCTAAGAATTATACATAAGGACCTTTTGATTAATCGTGAAGGTCTTACGAAGGATGTTCTTATTATGGAACACCTTCATCTTGTCCTTGTAAATTCTCGCATTTTCATATGTCTCGTTCCGGAGTTCCACAAGTTCATTCAATTGAAGTTTGCGCAACAAGCTTGCTTTGTCAGAATCAAACTTCATCTTCTTTATTGCCCAATATGCCCTATGTTCCAACTCCACGGGCAAGTGACAAGTTTTTCCATAGACAAGTCTATAGGGAGACATTCCAATGGGGGTCTTGAAAGCGGTATGGTAAGCCTAGAGTGCATCGGTAAGTCGAAGCGACCAATCTTTGCGATCGGGGTTCACTGTTTTCTCCAAAATATGTTTAATTTCCCTGTTGGATATCTTAGCTTGTTCACTTGTTTGTGGGTGAAAGGGAGTGCTCACATTGTGATTTATGTCATATTTCTTCATTAAAGCTTCAAACGGGCGGTTACAAAAATGAGATCCCCCATTGCTTATAATGACTCGAGGTGTTCCAAACCGAGAAAGGATATTTTCTTTTAAGAAATGAATGATTGTTTTATGGTCATTGTTCCGGCATGGAATCACCTCGACCCATTTTGAAACATAATCGACGGCAAGCAAAATATATAAATTTTCAAAAGAAGATGGGAATGGACCCATGAAATCGATGCGCCAACAATAAAAAATTTCAATTGGTAAGATGGGATTGAGTGGCATCATATTTCTATGGGATATTCCTCCCAATTTCTAACAAGGCTCACACGTTTTACAAAACTCATGGGTATGTTTGAACATGGTGGGCCAATAAAACTCACATTATAGAATTTTGGCTGTGGTCTTCTTAGCCTAAAAGTGGCCACCACACGCCTGAAAATGATAAAAGGAGATGATACTGTGTTGCTCATCATCCGGCGCATATCTCCTTATAATTTGATCGGGACAATATATGAATAAGTACGGGTCGTCCTACAAGATTTTCTCACCTCGTTGAAAAACTTATCCTTATCTTGCTTGTTCCAGTGTGTTGAAATTGTACCTGTAGCAAGATAGTTGGCAATGTCCGTATACCATGGCAATTGGGAGACTTTAATAATTGTTCATCAGGGAAT
Source organism: Liriodendron chinense (assembly GCA_003013855.2). Lineage (NCBI taxonomy): Eukaryota > Viridiplantae > Streptophyta > Magnoliopsida > Magnoliales > Magnoliaceae > Liriodendron > Liriodendron chinense. The sequence continues at coordinate 2,611,451 of ML058445.1, read as the reverse complement.
GTTTCATTGATCCCGGTCGTCTTAGGGGAATCGGTGAGAACAAGTCAAGAGAGATAGTCAACCACTACTTTTGTACTCCTTTCTTATCACGTATTTCTATCTCAAATTCATGAAGTAGGAGGATCCATCTTAACAAGCATGGCTTAGCATCCTTCTTAGAGAGAAGGTACTTAAGCGCGGCATGGTCAGTGAATATGATGATCTTAGATCCAATCAAGTAGGACCTAAACTTGTCTAAAGAAAAAACTACAGCTAAAAGTTCTTTTTCTGTAGTAGTATAGTTTGCTTAGGCTGAGTTTAAGGTTCTAATTATATAGTAGATGATGCATGGCTTTTTCTCTTTGCTCTGGCCTAGCACAGCCCCAATAGCGTAGTTGCTCGCATCACACATAATTTTGAAAAGGAAGACTCCAATCAGGTGGTTGCATTATGGGAGCACATGTCAACATACTTTTAAGCTTGTCAAAGGCATTTTGACAATCTTCATTCCACTCGAATGAGTTTTCCTTTTGAAGGAGGTTATATAAAGGACGAGAGAGTGAACTAAAGTCCTTTATAAACCGTCTATAGAATCCGGCATGTCATAAAAAGGATCGCAGATCTCGTACGCTCTTGGGTGGTGGAAGGTTAGAGATAAGATCGATTTTTTCTTTGTCCACCTCAATTCCACTTTATGAGATGATGTGACCGAGGACTATTCCCTTTTGAACCATGAAATGACATTTCTCCCAATTCAACACGAGGTTCTTTTCTTCACATATTTTCAAAATAGTTTTTAAGTGCATAAGGCACTCATCAAAGTTACAACCAAATACTGAGAAATCGTCCATGAAGACTTCGAGAATCGTCCCCACCATATCAGAAAAAATACTCAACATATGTTCGCTCGCCTCAATTGCAAGGCTGCAATGTAGTAATAATTCTCAGTAAAATCGAGATCAATCCACAGGGAATTAGGTAAACCAATTCAAATTGTTCCAGCAACTTCGAATTCAATGAATTAAGGATTTCAAGTTTATAAACTAACTTAAATAAGTAGTTGTAAAAATCTGTAATTAAAGGGAACTAAGGCTTCCGAGGATCCACTTGTAATAGCCCTCATGTGAATTCATTCATCCAAGCATAACACAACTAGAATTGAAGTTCTATCTCTCTTCTAATTGGAAGATATGGCATTCAACACAAACAATCTCTACTCAAGTTGAAGAATAAGGTTCTAGTTCTAATGAAGTACGTAGAAGTTGAATATGTAGCCTTCGAAGTAATGACCATGCCAATGGACTATGGTACGCTCTAAGGTTACTACAATTCGAATCTAATCAATCCAAACATGATAATCTCAGAGAATTGTAAGGAACTCATGTCTGAAGCACATGAACTCTCATAAAACATCCAAAATAATCGACTTTTATTCAAACTAGAACTTAAAAATCCAAACTTTAAGCAAAATACTTGAATTAGAATGAATCCAACATGATAACTACTCACAAGCTTCACCTCTTAGCCTTAACTAAGAGGTTCTAGCTGAGCATTATCATGCTTCAACAAGAATTCAAAGAAAAACTAAAGAAAAACATGAAAAACTAGAAAAAAAAACCCTAGTTGAAGGAGTTACGGTTGCTCCACGATGATCTCCCTTGCTCCCCACAAACTTAGAACTCTTCTAGGATACCTTAGCAAGGATGCCAAGGTGTCCTTTATAGGAAAAGTCACTAACCGCCTCGGATTGCGTAAAAACATACGCACTTATGTCGGTCGTTAGATGCTGGTCGGGCGCCGATCATGTTTTGGTCGGGCGCCCAACCGTGCTTGAATTCGGTCAGCAGCTTTTGTTCGCTCACCTCAAATGCAAGGCTACGATGTAACAATAAATCTTGGTAAGACCGATGTCGATTCACAGGGAATTAGAGAATAACTTCTAAGCTATTCCAGCAACTAAGATTGCAATAATTAAGGGATTCAATTGAGAGAATTGTGTTAAAACAATAACTTAAGAAAAATAATAATTAAGGAACTAAGGCTTTCAAGGATCCACTTGTAACAATCCTATGTTAATCCAATCAATCCAAGCATAAACATAACTAGATTTGAAGTTCTATCTCTCATCTAGTTGGAAGATAAAGCATTAATCACATTCAATCCCACTTAAGTTGAACTTCCAAGTTCTAGTCCTATTCAACCACATAGAGCATTCGAAATCATAGCCTTCGGAGTAACAGCCATGCCTATGGACTATGGTATGCTCAAGGGTTACCATAATTCGAATCTAATCAAGCAAAACATGATAATCTCATAAAATTGCAAGGAATTCATGTCCGAAGCACATGAACTCTCATAAAACTTCTAAAAATATCAACTTTATAAGATCTAGAACATTCAAAATTTGAACTTGAAGTAAAGCTACTTGAATCAAACTGAATTAAACATGAAATTGGCTACAAGCTTCACCTCTCAGCCTTAGCTGAGAGATTCTAGCCGAGCATTGTCTCACTAGAACTAGAACTCAATGAAAAAGACATAAAAAGCATAAAAACTCAAAGTTGGGAGGGTTGCAAACGCTCCACGACGGCTTCCTTCACTCCCCACGAAGTTCCTCAGCTTCTATGATGCCCTAGGAAGAGACACTAGGTGTCCTTTTATAGTGGGGAAAGCTCTATTGCATCGAAATCTTCCAGAATTTGCAGTAACCTTATGCACTTGCATAGAAAATCTTGGATCTCGAATTAGTAAGTTGCTGTTTACACAAGGTTGATCGGTCGTGACCGGTCAGACTGGGCTGGCTGACTAGTCTTAACCGGTCGGACCTATTGTAATTGAGTCCAGCGTGCAAAATAGAGGGCCCGACCTGTTGGCAGACCGGTCTTGACCGGTCGGACCATACTGGTCCTTTCTCCAATGTTCAGAGAGGGGAATTGTAGGGTGGCCGACCAGTCAGGACCGGTCGTGGCTCATATGGCCGACCGGTCAAGATCGGTCGGACCTTTGTTTTCCAACTTTTCTTTCTTTCTTTCCTCGTCTCTCTCTTCTACTTGCTTTCTTCTTTCTTTGGTCCTCCTTCAATCTTCATCCAATGGCTCTAAATGGATCCTTTTGGTCACCAATTGGCCGAAGTTGCTCTCATCCCTACAATCACAAATCATGCATTAGATGGGCCTTTTAAACATGCAAACCATGCATATAATGTGTTGTAGTGGGCTATATCATGTATAAATTGGAGCTTCAACACACCCCCCAACCAGCTTTTTGCTAGTCCCGAGCAAAACATGCGTGAAACAAGTTCAAACCTCTAAAAACCATTTCTCCTTCAGAAACTATGTTTCTATCCATTCCTAAGACATACGAGTGTAAAATTCGAAAAAATTAGCTGATAGAAATTGGAACCTTAAACTCTCAAAACATAATAAGTGTCCATATGAAATTCCCGCTGATTGATTGATAAATAGAAGAACTCGAACAAATTCAACCTAGTGTGTATAGTGAAAGTTTTTCTCATGAGTTTCTGGGATTATCTTCTCCATAGATAAACTAAACTATGGATCTCAAGGTGTACAAAGCAACAACAAGCCCATGACAGGAATTTGCCTTACCATCCTTCCAACGGCTTTCACATTACGTCCCATTTCCGGCTTTAGTTGCGGGTAGACCATCCCCCGGTTGGTAATAGGTAGCCCTTTTCGGAGTTTTCCACCATGTTTTTCATCATTCCCAATTCTTATCCTTCCTTTTCCTTTTTCTTTTACATTAGATAGGATTTTTAGAAATTCATATCTTTCGTTATTTTCCCATGGACAAAGATGGATAAAGTACCCCGGCTTGGTTCCTCAACACCCCAAATCTAAGTCTAGCTAATCCACAAATCACATAATCCCTTCAAACCATGAAAATCATGTAATTTGAACTAGGTGTAAGAGTGTTCAAATTTTCTATCAATCACATAAATAGGGGAATGCACATATAAAACCATTATATTAAGAGAATTCAAGACTTGCAACATCACTCACTTCGTATCTCCTCTTCTTATACTCGTATCATCTCGAATGCATAGAAATAAGGTTTTCTAAAAGAGTTTTGAATTTTTAGAAATTTTGAAAAAATTTGCACATATGATGCTCGAAATGTTGCAAACTGCTAGATGAGGAATCTCATCTCACCCCTTAACCAAATCTTGCATTGTCCTCAATGTAAAAAGATATGCAATGAGCATGAATATGAGAGCAATAGTACCTGAGAGAGTCGATCATGGAAGTCCATAACTCTAACAACTAAATCTACTAAAGCAGTAGAACTAAAACAAAAAAAAAAAAGCAAACAAAACCTAATCTATGCTATACCTCCATCAGACTAGGAGATCAATCATCCTGATACACAGGGTCATTCAGAGTGATGGACATGTCCTCTGAATCGAATTTCTCAATAAATGGTTTAAGGCGCTGTCCATTAACTTTAAAACAGCTACCATTTACGACATTCTCTATCTCGACAGCCCTATAAGGAAAAACTTCTTTAATAATGTATGGGCCAGTCCATCGAGATCACAATTTTTTCGGAGAAAGATGAAGCTGAGAATTATACAAGAACACTTTTTGACCTTCATGGAAAGATTTCTTGAAGATGTGCTTGTCATGAAAGGCCTTCATCCTACTCTTGTAAATTCTCAAGTTCTCGTAGGCATCATTCCGGATCTCGTCAAGCTCATTCATTTGGAGTTTGCGAAGTGAGTTAGCCTTGTCAACATTAAAGTTCAATGCCCGAATTGCCCAATAGGCTGTGTTCAATCTCCACAGGCAAGTGGCAAGCTTTCCCATAGACAAGTATATAGGGGGACATTCCAATGGGGTCTTGTAAGCGGTACGGTGAGCCTAAAGCACATCATCTAAGCTCAGTGACTGATCTTTGCGATCCGGCCTCACTGTCTTTTCCAAAATCTGTTTGATTTCCCGATTGGAAATTTCAGCTTGCCCACTCGTCTGTGGGTGGTATGGGGTACTCACTTTATGCCTAATGCCATATTTCTTCATTAATGCTTCAAAAGGCCTATTGCAAAAGTGAGAACCACCATCACTAATGATGGCTCGAGGCGTTCCAAATATAGAAAGTATGTTTTCTTTAAGGAACTTTAGAACCGTACGATGATCATTGGTTGTACATGGAATAGCCTCTATCCATTTAGACACATAGTCTACGACAAGCAATATATAGACATGTCCAAAAGATGAGGGGAACGGTCCCATGAAATTGATGCCCCAACAGTCAAAGACTTCAAGATGTTGAATTGGGGTAAGATGCATCATATTTTGACGGGATAATTGTTGAACCTCCAATTTATACATTGCATTGCCCACTACATCAATTATATGCATGGTTTTCATGATTAAAAGGCCCATCTAACGCATGTTTTGTGATTGTAGGGATGAGAGCAGACTTCACTCAATTAGAGACTAAAAAGGGTCCATTTAGAACCTATGAATGAAGGTCCAAGGTGGACCAAAGAAGGAAGAAGAAAGAGGGAGAAAAGAGAATAAAGAAAAGAAGAAAAAGAAGAAGAACAGTTGGTCCGATCGGTCGTCCGACCGGTCAGCCACAACCTTGGAAATCATTGGAAGAAGGACCAGTTGGTCCGACCGGTCTTGAATGGTCGGCCAACCGATCGGTGCCCCCTGTGTGCTTGCTGGACTAACAACCAGTCTGGTCCGACCGGTCTTGACTGGTCGGCCAGCAGGTCATTCTCCCACTTGAGCTCCCTGGACCGTTAAACAGGTAGGTCGACCGGTCGTGACCGGTCGGCCAGGCCAGTCCGACCGGTCGTCCGACCAGTCGGCCACATAGAAAATCAGGCAATTGCTATTTTGGGCTCCGAAAAATACTTCGCACTGCGTAACCTTACGCAGTTTCTAGAAGATTCAATCGAGCGTCCTCATTATAAAAGGTCACCTAGGGGCTCTTCCTAGGGTATCATTGTTGAGCTCTTAATTGTGCATATTCTAACCCCTATTCATCACTCATTATGCAAGATTTTCATGATTTAAAGACTAATCAAATACATGTTTTGCGATTGTAGGAATGAGAGTGGCTACATTTAGGAATCTTTGATGAAGGCCCAAGGTGGACCAAAGAATGATGAAGAAAGAGAGGAGAATGAGGAAGAAAGAAGGAAAGAAAAGAAAGAAGAAATAATGCAGAAAATGGGCCTCGACCGGTCTTGACCGGTCGGCCAACACTATTCTTCCTTTCACATGCTGCTGGAGCAAGGCCAGCCTTGTCCGACCGGTCTTGACCAGTCGGCCAGCCCTATACGACCGGTCTTGACCGGTCGGCCATGCAAATTTCAGTTTCCAAATTGCAGACAGCAGGCCACTCCCGTTTCTGTTTTTTCGGACCAGATTTCTGGGCCCATATTAATGATATTTGGAAATCCAGCACATCCATGTCGAAGAGGAGCTCGACATCGAACTAACCCAAGTTGTTTCGTGTCGATCGGAGCTACGGATTGATCGTGGTGGCCAAAACAATACGAACTGTCCAGAAAGTTCCAGATTTCGCTGTTCCACTCTGGGCTGGTCCAGGTGACCCATCATTGATGATATGAAGAATCTACTTTGAACATCTTTTAGACCACATCCATATATGAATAACCACAAAGTTTCAGATCAAAAGGATGTGTGGTTTGATCGTACCAGTTGAAGAAAGATGAACCATCCAGGAAGATCCAACTGCGCAGAGTTTATAAAAGCCCTAATTGTTCTAATTTTCGGACCACATTCTGGGATTTTTTTTGGACAATCTAATCCATCTATCATGTAGAGGAGGAAGTTTTCTACCAATATTCAAAATTTGGGATCAATCCGACATCTGTACACTCCGGACCGTTGAAAGCAAGATGACTGGTTCTGAAGGTACCCGAAGTGCGTGATTTTGAGAGGCGGTCGGTGATATGATTGGTGGGCCCATTCAGAGGATAATCTTGGAAATCTAAATCATCTATGAGGAAGATCACATTACAAGGAAGCTACAAATCAATTTTGAAGGCAATCCAACCATTGGTTAAGCCGTACCAAGCGAAACAAATTCTGCTATGTTGCTGTACTATTGCTGCACTATAAAAGGAGGTGCTCTCTTCTATTCCAGGGCAACCAAGGACGTGGGGAGCAAGGAGTTCAAGTCATAGGAGGCTTCCTAGCCTCCTCCAGCTAGTTTTTCTTCTTTTTCTTAGTTCTAGTTCTAGTTTTTAATATGCTTTTCATTAGCTAATCTCTTAGCTAGAGCTAAGAGGTGAACCTTATAGTTTTCTTAGATTGTTTAATTCGTTTTATTGGTTTTAAGATTGGTATTCATGATTATGAACTATGTTTTGAAGTTTATACAAGCTTTAAGTAATTTTTCTTAGTCTTATGATGACTCATGGATGTTTGGGAGAATTACTTAAATTCTTAATTGGTTTGCATCAGTCTAGACCTGTATGATCCGAGGAATTGGAGTGCGCTCTAGTACTATGATCTTCATGTGGGGACTTCCTACCAAAGTTCTACTTTTCTGAATTTCTGTAATATGTATGGATTGTGTATGTGATTTGAATCAAGTTCAAATCATGATCTAGCCTTGTCTTGTGACAGGACTTGAGGATGGTTATGATTGTGAACTGAACCTTTTGGAATGGGGAATGACCTATGCAATTGAGCATGCTCAGCTCAGCCTACATTGAGTGAATCCTATGCATTGAACTTACATATGACAGATTGTTTGGTTTAACAGCTCTATCATCCGACTAGATAGATCTTAATATCGATTCTAGTTGAGAAAGTGAGAAACCATAGCGAATTATGCATCTAAGGAGAGCTATAAGTGGATCCTTAATGCTCTAGTTATCTTTCCATTATCAGATTTTCCATTTTATGTTAAAAATCAATTTCACAAACCTCTTTGATTCTAGTTATTAGGATAGTTTGAATTGTTTACTTCCTTCCCTGTGGATCGACCTCGGTCTTACTGATATTATTACTACATCGCAACCCTACACTTGGGGAAGCGAACAATCATGAAGCTAAGGGACGTGGTGCTAGAGAGAGGAAGCCGTCGTGGAGCATCTACAACCCTCCAAACTCCGGTTTTTCTATGTTTTCTAGTTTTTTCATGAGTTCTAATTGTAGTATGACAATGCTCGGCTAGAATCTCTCAGCTAAGGCTGAGAGGTGAAGCTTGTAGCTAATTTTCATGTTTGATTCAATTTAATTCAAGTAATTTCAATTCAAGTTTAAATTTTTATTTATTCTAGTTCTTCAAGTTGGTAGTTTGAGATGCTTTATGAGAGTTAATGTGCTTCGGACATGGATTCCTTGCAATTCTCTGAGATTATCATATTGTGGTTGTTTATATTCGAATTATAGTAGTCCTTGAGCAGGCCATAGTCCATAGGCATGGCTGTTACTCCGAAGGCTATGATTTCGAAGTCTACATGTGTTGAATGGGACTAGAACTTGGAAGTTCAACTTGAATGGGATTGAATGTGTTTGAATGCTTTATTTTCCAACTAGATGAGAGATAGGACTTCAAATCTAGTTGCGCTCTATGCTTGGATTGATTGGATTGACATGGGATTGCTACAAGTGGATCCTTGAATGCCTTAGTACCTTTAAACTACTGTTTTCATTAAAGTTACTGTTTTAGTTAATTACTCAATTGAATTCTCTATTTATTACAAACTGAGTTACTGGAATAGTTTGGAATTTGTTATCCAATTCCATGTGGATCGACCTTAGTCTTACCGAGTTTTATTACTACATCGCAGCCTTACACTTGAGGCGAGCGAACAAGTTTTTGGCGTCGTTGCTGGGGAATTTAGATAACGGTTTTCAAATTGTTTTAGTGGCTGTAGAAGTAGAATTAGATAGGGATTTTTCTGATTTCTTAGAACTAATCAAAATTGTTTGTTTTGTAGGATTTCTTCTCTAGTTCAAGCATATCGGGTAATATCCATCTAACTTAGCTTTTTGCAGATTTTTCAATTTCCAGATTAATTTCAGATTTCTAGGATTTAGGAATAGCTTAGTTTTAGTTGAGTGGTTTATGTCCCGTTGGGAACGTAACCACTCTAATCGTCTCCAATCATAAGGTGGTTTAGTTGGACCATTGTCAGTCCATAGACGAGTCCGAAACTACCAAGAACATTGTGAAAATTTGGGGAGTATGGATCAAACACCTTTAAGGAATCCTCCCCCCTACTCCAACTACAAATGCAAATCAAGAGGGAGTAGGAGAGAATGAGGTACATAACGTTCCTCCAATGAGATCACTACGAGATTACCTACAACCAGCCCGTGCAATTATACCCTTTTGCGTGGTTCTACCACCAAACGGGGGAAACATTGACATAAAGCCGGGTGTAATTCAACTTATACCAAAGTTCCATGGGCTAGACTCTGACCACCGATATCTGCACTTGAAAGAATTCGAAGAAGTGGTGGCTACCTTGCAATACACCAATGTTTCAGAAGATACCATTAAACTTAAACTCTTTCCCTTTTCATTGAAAGAAAGAGCCAAAGATTAGCTTCACTCCCTTAGACCACATTCAATTGGGTCATGGAATGAGATGACCCGGGAATTCTTGAAAAAGTTCTTCCCAGCTCATAAAACGAACACCCTTCGAAGAGCCATAATGAATTTTTCGGCTAAAGAGGGTGAATCTTTCTTCCAATGTTGGGAGAGATTTAAGGACCTCCTACTTGCTTGCCCACATTATGGCTATGAGAGTTGGCGAATTATAAATTTTTTCAATGATGGATTAAGTTCCAATATGCGCCAATTTGTAGAGATGATGTGCAATGGCGAGTTTATGAGCAAAAATCCAGATGAGGCTTGGAGTTATTTGGACATGTTGGCTGAAAGTGCCCAATCTTGGGATACCTCAGATAAACCCAATAACCCCAAGCCTACTTAAGAGAAAGAGAAATGAGGGATCTATATCCTTAAGGAGGAAGATGACGTGAATGCAAGGATAGCCAACCTCACAAGGAAGATCGAGGCCATGGAACTTAATAAAAGTGGAGTTCCAAAGTCCAATGAAGCTATTGAGACCATATGTGGGATTTGTCACACCGATTTACACGCTATGCAAGATTGTCCCACAATTCCTGCATTTCAAGAGGTATTACATGAACATGCAAATGCCACATATGGGTATCAACGGCCTTTCAATGGACCGGTGAGTAATACGTACAATACTAGTTGGAAGAACGACCCAAATTTCAGTTGGAAGAATGCTCCCACGGGCAATCCTACCAACTCTCAAGGAGGGCCACCCATGCAAAATATGGCCCCACCTCAGTTCTCAATGGAGGATACCTTGAAAGTGTTTATACAAGGGAAAACGCAGATCAATCAAACAAATCAGCAAATGTTCCAAGAGCTTAAAGTCTCGGTTGATGAGATTAAGGGACGCTTGAATGCTAGGGAAGGGACCTTTCCGGCCCAACCTCAGCCCAATCTAAAGCAAGCATATGAAGTGAGCATTCCTAATCCTTCCAACCAACACATGGAGTAAGCCAAATCCGTCACCACTCTTAGAAGTGGCAAGCAAATTGACAAATCTATTCCGGTGAAGGCCGAGAAGCCTAATGATCCGGTAAATTCTGAGGATGAGGACGGATCTAACTTAGCCCCACAAGAAACGGAACATGTTTATAAGCCTGTAGCACCATTCCCTTCGAGATTGGTTGCCCCAAAATCTCTTCCAAACTCTCATGACATTCTAGAGATTTTCAGACAAGTTAAGATCAACATTCCCCTGCTTGATGCCATCAAACAAGTCCCCTCCTATGCCAAGTTTCTGAAGGACCTATGCACAACCAAACGAAAATATAATGTGTAGCAAAAGGCCTTCTTAAATGAGCAGGTGAGTGCCATTCTCACTCAAAAGACCCCAAAATTCAAAGATCTCGGTAGTCCCACAATTTCTTGTATCATTGGAGACTACCGGATTGAGCGTGCATTACTAGACTTGGGGGCAAGCGTGAATTTGATCTCATACTCGGTATACGAGCAATTGGGTCTTGGTGAATTAAAACCCACCAAAACCACGTTGCAACTCGCTGATAGATCCATCCGTGTACCGAGAGGGATAGTTGAGGATGTGCTAGTCCAAGTGGATAAATTCTACTACCCGGTAAATTTCATCATCTTGGACACACAACCGGTTATGGATGCTAGCACCCAAATACCGGTGATTCTAGGCCGCCATTCCTTGCTACATCAAACGCAATCATAAATTGCCAGAATGGAGTGATGCAAATGTCCTTTGGGAACATGACGTTGGAGGTGAATGTGTTCCACTTAGGCAAAAGGTATAGGGATGATGATGATGTCCACGAGGTTGATTTGATTGATTCAATCATGGAAGAGGAGTTCGCTTTAAGGTAAAATTTTGATCCTCTAGATGTTGTTAGCTTTGATCCCTTTAAGGATTGGGACGACAATGATGGCCCCCATGTGGTAAACATGATAGAATCCATGGATGATGGGGGGTTTTTCCAACATGATCTACCTGAAAGTTTGGGGACATGTTTGACACATTCTAAGGATGAATCTAATTCTCATTCTATTAAGACCTTGGAAGTGTCAATTTCTGAAAATTCATTTGACAAGTCACCAATTTCTGATTTACACAAATTTGTTGTGCAGGATTTGGAAGAATTGGTGCTTGACTTGCCTACAGAGAGGCCAATTTCTGAAAGTGTAGAGGTTGAGGACCCACTCCAACCTACATAATATTCTGAGAAGGAGGAAGACATAAAGGGTCTAAATCTGTAAATTTCCTCCGATGAGGTCTCTTATACACTCGAGGAGTGCTTAACGTACTTTAAGGATTGGGATGATCCCATGATTCAGGACATTGTACAGGCTTTGAGAGAGACCCCCCGGTGCCTAAAAAGCTTCCTTCCACAAAGTGCCAAACTGAAAAATCAATTGTGGAAGCACCGGTGAAATATGATTTTGTGGAGATCATATCGACTTGTGAAGAAGAAATACAAGTCTCCACATCTCTTTGGTTTGTTCAAACCGAAGAACACTTCTGGGATGATCCATACTTGAATAATTGTTGCGCAGACAAGAAGGAAATGAGATCCATATTCAATGATTTCCAACCAATGCAATTCTCCTTTCCTAGTACATTTGACAATTTTGTTGAAGAACCCACTGTAATTTTTCAGCAGGATTTTCAATGGGTTAGAATGATCGATGTCACCAATGTACTTTCCAAAGCAGGATGGTGGTTACTTCTACTGAAAAATTTGTTACACCACTTGATGATCCTGCTCAACTTTGTCCTTTTGGATGTGATAATGATAATCGATCTCCTAGTCTGATGGAGATCGTCTTTTTACAAGGACGAGTTAGTTATCTTTATTGCTTTCCGTAGATTAGGTATAGTTTTATTCAGTTTTACTGTTTTAGTAGCTTTAGTTGTTGGGTTGAAGACTTCCATGATCGCTCTCTCAGGTACTATTGTTCTCACTCTCTCATATTTGACCATTGCTCTCATGTTCATGCTCAGTACATATCTTTTTACATTGAGGACAATGCAAGATTTGGTTGGGGGGTGAGATGAGATTCTTCATCTAGCATGTTGCAACATTTCGAGCCTCATATGCGCAATTTTTTTCGAATTTTCTAAAATTTCAAAACTCCTTTAAAAAACCTTATTTCCATGCATTTGAGATGATATGAGTATAAGAAGAGGAGATACGAAGTGTGTGATGTTGTAAGTCTTGAATTTCTCCCAACATAATGGTTTTATATGTTAGTTTCCCTATTGTTGTGATTGATAGAAAATTTGAACACTCTTTACACCAAGTTCACATTACACGATTTTCATGAGTTGAAAGGATTATACGAATTGTGGATTAGCTAGACTTTGATTTAAAGGTGTTGAGAAACCAAGCCGGGGTACTTTGTCCATCCTTGTCCATGTGAAAATAACGAAAGATATGGATTTCTAAAAATCCTATCTAATTTAAAAGAAAAAGAAAAAGGAAGGATGAAATTGGGAATGATGGAAAAATGGTGGAAAATTCTGAAAAGGGCTACCTATTACCAACCGGGGGATGGTCTACCCATAACCAAAGCCGGAAATGGGACGTAGTGTGAAAGCCGTCGGAAGGACGGTAAGACAAATTCCTGTAATAGGTTTGTTTTTTCTCTGTACACCTTGAGGTCTATAGTTCAGTTGATCCATGAAGAAGATAATCCCAAAAACTCATGAGATGAACTTTCACTATGCACACTAGGTTGAAGTTGTTCGAATTCTTCTATTTATCAATCAATCAGCGGGAATTTCATGTAGACACTTATTATGCTTTGAGAGTTTAAGGTTGCAATTTCTATCACCTAGTTTCTCCAAATTTTATACTTGTATGTCTTGGAATGGATAGAAACATGGTTTCCGAAGGAGAGTTGGGTTTGGAGGTTTGAACTTATTCACGCATGTTTTGCTCGGGACTAGCAAAAAGTTGGTTGGGGGGTGTGTTGAACCTCCAATTTATACATTGCATTGCCCACTACATCACATTATATGCATGGTTTTCATGATAAAAAGGCCCATCTAACGCATGTTTTGTGATTGTAGGGATGAGAGCAGACTTCACTCAATTGGAGACTAAAAAGGGTCCATTTAGAACCTGTGAATGAAGGTCCAAGGTGGACCAAAGAAGGAAGAAGAAAGAGGGAGAAAAGAGAATAAAGAAAAGAAGAAAAAGAAGAAGAACAGTTGGTCCGATCGGTCGTCCGACCGGTCAGCCACAACCTTGGAAATCATTGGAAGAAGGACCAGTTGGTCCGACCGGTCTTGAACGGTCGGCCAACCGGTCGGTGCCCCCTGTGTGCTTGCTGGACTAACAACCAGTCTGGTCCGACCGGTCTTGACTGGTCGGCCAGCAGGTCATTCTCCCACTTGAGCTCCCTGGACCGTTAAACAGGTAGGTCGACCGGTCGTCCGACCAGTCGGCCACATAGAAAATCAGGCAATTGCTATTTTGGGCTCCGAAAAATACTTCACACTGCGTAACATTACGCGGTTTCTAGAAGATTCAACCGAGCGTCCTCATTATAAAAGGTCACCTAGGGGCTCTTCCTAGGGTATCATTGTTGAGCTCTTAATTGTGCATATTCTAACCCTAATTCATCACTCATTATGCAAGATTTTCATGATTTAAAGACTAATCAAATACATGTTTTGCGATTGTAGGAATGAGAGTGGCTTGGCTCAATTGGTGACCAAAAGGGTACATTTAGGAATCTTTGACGAAGGCCCAAGGTGGACCAAAGAATGATGAAGAAAGAGAGGAGAATGAGGAAGAAAGAAGGAAAGAAAAGAAAGAAGAAATAATGCAGAAAATGGGCCCCGACCGGTCTTGACCGATCGGCCAACACTACTCTTCCTTTCACATGCTGCTGGAGCAAGGCCAGCCTTGTCCGACCGGTCTTGACCAGTCGGCCAGCCCTGTCCGACCGGTCTTGACCAGTCGGCCATGCAAATTTCAGTTTCCAAATTGCAGACAGCAGGCCACTCCCGTTTCTGTTTTTTCAGACCAGATTTTTGGACCCATATTAATGATATTTGGAAATCCAGGACATCCATGTCGAAGAGGATCTCGACGCCGAACTAACCCAAGTCGTTTCGTGTCGATCGGAGCTACGGATTGATCGTGGTGGCCAAAACAATACGAACTGTCCAGAAAGTTCCAGATTTCGCTGTTCCACTCTGGGCTGGTCCAGGTGACCCATCATTGATGATATGAAGAATCTACTTTGAACATATTTTAGACCACATCCATATATGAATAACCACAAAGTTTCAGATCAAAAGGATGTGTGGTTTGATCGTACCGGTTGAAGAAAGATGGACCATCCAGGAAGATCCAACTGCGTAGAGTTTATAAAAGCCCTAATTGTTCTAATTTTCGGACCACATTCTGGGATTTTTTGGACAATCTAATCCATCTATCATGTAGAGGAGGAAGTTTTCTACCAATATTCAAAATTTGGGATCAATCTGACATCTGTAGACTCCGGACCGTTGAAAGCAAGATGACTGGTTCTGAAGGTACCCGAAGTGCTTGATTTTGAGAGGCGGTCGGTGATATGATTGGTGGGCCCATTCAGAGGATAATATTGGAAATCTAAATCATCTATGAGGAAGATCACATTACAAGGAAGCTACAAATCAATTTTGAAGGCAATCCAACCATTGGTTAAGCCGTACCAAGCGAAACAAATTCTGCTATGTTGCTGTACTATTGCTGCACTATAAAAGGAGGTGCTCTCTTCTATTCCAGGGCAACCAAGGACGTGGGGAGCAAGGAGTTCAAGTCATAGGAGGCTTCCTAGCCTCCTCCAGCTAGTTTTTCTTCTTTTTCTTAGTTCTAGTTCTAGTTTTTAATATGCTTTTCATTAGCTAATCTCTTAGCTAGAGCTAAGAGGTGAACCTTATAGTTTTCTTAGATTGTTTAATTCGTTTTATTGGTTTTAAGATTGGTATTCATGATTATGAACTATGGTTTGAAGTTTATACAAGCTTTAAGTAATTTTTCTTAGTCTTATGATGACTCATGGATGTTTGGGAGAATTACTTAAATTCTTAATTGGTTTGCATCAGTCTAGACCTGTATGATCCAAGGAATTGGAGTGCGCTCTAGTACTATGATCTTCATGTGGGGACTTCCTACCAAAGTTCTACTTTTCTGAATTTCTGTAATATGTATGGATTGTGCATGTTATTTGAATCAAGTTCAAATCATGATCTAGCCTTGTCTTGTGATAGGACTTGAGGATGGTTATGATTGTGAACTGAACCTTTTGGAATGGGGAATGACCTATGCAATTGAGCATGCTCAGGTCAGCCTACATTGAGTGAATCCTATGCATTGAACTTACATATGACAGATTGTTTGGTTTAACAGCTCTATCATTCGACTAGATAGATCTTAATATCGATTCTAGTTGAGAAAGTGAGAAACCATAGCGAATTATGCATCTAAAGAGAGCTATAAGTGGATCCTTAATGCTCTAGTTATCTTTCCATTATCAGATTTTCTATTTTATGTTAAAAATCAATTTCACAAACCTCTTTGATTCTAGTTATTAGGATAGTTTGAATTGTTTACTTCCTTCCCTGTGGATCGACCTCGGTCTTACCGATATTATTACTACATCGCAACCCTACACTTGGGGAAGCGAACAATCATGAAGCTAAGGGACGTGGTGCTAGAGAGAGGAAGCCGTCGTGGAGCATCTACAACCCTCCAAACTCTGGTTTTTCTATGTTTTCTAGTTTTTCATGAGTTCTAATTGTAGTATGACAATGCTCGGCTAGAATCTCTCAGCTAAGGCTGAGAGGTGAAGCTTGTAGCTAATTTTCATGATTGATTCAGTTTAATTCAAGTAATTTCAATTCAAGTTTAAATTTTTATTTATTCTAGTTCTTCAAGTTGGTAGTTTGAGATGCTTTATGAGAGTTCATGTGCTTCGGACATGGATTCCTTACAATTCTCTGAGATTATCATATTGTGGTTGTTTATATTCGAATTATAGTAGTCCTTGAGCAGGCCATAGTCCATAGGCATGGCTGTTACTCCGAAGGCTATGATTTCGAAGTCTACATGTGTTGAATGGGACTAGAACTTGGAAGTTCAACTTGAATGGGATTGAATGTGTTTGAATGCTTTATTTTCCAACTAGATGAGAGATAGGACTTCAAATCTAGTTGCGCTCTATGCTTGGATTGATTGGATTGACATGGGATTGCTACAAGTGGATCCTTGAATGCCTTAGTACCTTTAAACTACTGTTTTCATTAAAGTTACTGTTTTAGTTAATTACTCAATTGAATTCTCTATTTATTACAAACTGAGTTACTGGAATAGTTTGGAATTTGTTATCCAATTCCATGTGGATCGACCTTAGTCTTACCGAGTTTTATTACTACATCGCAGCCTTACACTTGAGGCGAGCGAACAAGTTTTTGGCGTCGTTGCTGGGGAATTTAGATAACGGTTTTCAAATTGATTTAGTGGCTGTAGAAGTAGAATTAGATAGGGATTTTTCTGATTTCTTAGAACTAATCAAAATTGTTTGTTTTGTAGGATTTCTTCTCTAGTTCAAGCATATCGGGTAATATCCATCTAACTTAGCTTTTTACAGATTTTTCAATTTCCAGATTAATTTCAGATTTCTAGGATTTAGGAATAGCTTAGTTTTAGTTGAGTGGTTTATGTCCCGTTGGGAACGTAACCACTCTAATCGTCTCCAATCATAAGGTGGTTTAGTTGGACCATTGTCAGTCCATAGACGAGTCCGAAACTACCAAGAACATTGTGAAAATTTGGGGAGTATGGATCAAACACCTTTAAGGAATCCTCCCCCCTACTCCAACTACAAATACAAATCAAGAGGGAGTAGGAGAGAATGAGGTACATAACGTTCCTCCAATGAGATCACTACGGGTTTACCTACAACCAGCCCGTGCAATTATACCCTTTTGCGTGGTTCTACCACCAAACGGGGGAAACATTGACATAAAGCCGGGTGTAATTCAACTTATACCAAAGTTCCATGGGCTAGACTCTGACCACCAATATCTGCACTTGAAAAAATTCGAAGAAGTGGTGGCTACCTTGCAATACACCAATGTTTCAGAAGATACCATTAAACTTAAACTCTTTCCCTTTTCATTGAAAGAAAGTGCCAAAGATTGGCTTCACTCCCTTAGACCACATTCAATTGGGTCATGGAATGGATGACCCGGGAATTCTTGAAAAAGTTCTTCCCAGCTCATAAAACGAACACCCTTCGAAGAGCCATAATGAATTTTTCGGCTAAAGAGGGTGAATCTTTCTTCCAATGTTGGGAGAGATTTAAGGACCTCCTACTTGCTTGCCCACATTATGGCTATAAGAGTTGGCGAATTATAAATTTTTTCAATGATGGATTAAGTTCCAATATGCGCCAATTTGTAGAGATGATGTGCAATGGCGAGTTTATGAGCAAAAATCCAGATGAGGCTTGGAGTTATTTGGACATGTTGGCTGAAAGTGCCCAATCTTGGGATACCTCAGATAAACCCAATAACCCCAAGCCTACTTAAGAGAAAGAGAAATGAGGGATCTATATCCTTAAGGAGGAAGATGACGTGAATGCAAGGATAGCCAACCTCACAAGGAAGATCGAGGCCATGGAACTTAATAAAAGTGGAGTTCCAAAGTCCAATGAAGCTATTGAGACCATATGTGGGATTTGTCACACCGATTTACACGCTATGCAAGATTGTCCCACAATTCCTGCATTTCAAGAGGTATTACATGAACATGCAAATGCCACATATGGGTATCAACGGCCTTTCAATGGACCGGTGAGTAATACGTACAATACTAGTTGGAAGAACGACCCAAATTTCAGTTGGAAGAATGCTCCCACGGGCAATCCTACCAACTCTCAAGGAGGGCCACCCATGCAAAATATGGCCCCACCTCAGTTCTCAATGGAGGATACCTTGAAAGTGTTTATACAAGGGCAAACGCAGATCAATCAAACAAATCAGCAAATGTTCCAAGAGCTTAAAGTCTCGGTTGATGAGATTAAGGGACGCTTGAATGCTAGGGAAGGGACCTTTCCGGCCCAACCTCAGCCCAATCCAAAGCAAGCATATGAAGTGAGCATTCCTAATCCTTCCAACCAACACATGGAGTAAGCCAAATCCGTCACCACTCTTAGAAGTGGCAAGCAAATTGACAAATCTATTCCGGTGAAGGCCGAGAAGCCTAATGATCCGGTAAATTCTGAGGATGAGGACGGATCTAACTTAGCCCCACAAGAAACGGAACATTTTTATAAGCCTGTAGCACCATTCCCTTCGAGATTGGTTGCCCCGAAATCTCTTCCAAACTCTCATGACATTCTAGAGATTTTCAGACAAGTTAAGATCAACATTCCCCTGCTTGATGCCATCAAACAAGTCCCCTCCTATGCCAAGTTTCTGAAGGACCTATGCACAACCAAACGAAAATATAATGTGTAGCAAAAGGCCTTCTTAAATGAGCAGGTGAGTGCCATTCTCACTCAAAAGACCCCAAAATTCAAAGATCTCGGTAGTCCCACAATTTCGTGTATCATTGGAGACTACCGGATTGAGCGTGCATTACTAGATTTGGGGGCAAGCGTGAATTTGATCTCATACTCGGTATACGAGCAATTGGGTCTTGGTGAATTAAAACCCACCAAAACCACGTTGCAACTCGCTGATATATCCATCCATGTACCGAGAGGGATAGTTGAGGATGTGCTAGTCCAAGTGGATAAATTCTACTACCTGGTAAAAATTCATCATCTTGGACACACAACCGGTTATGGATGCTAGCACCCAAATACCGGTGATTCTAGGCCGCCATTCCTTGCTACATCAAACGCAATCATAAATTGCCAGAATGGAGTGATGCAAATGTCCTTTGGGAACATGACGTTGGAGGTGAATGTGTTCCACTTAGGCAAAAGGTATAGGGATGATGATGATGTCCACGAGGTTGATTTGATTGATTCAATCATGGAAGAGGAGTTCGCTTTAAGGTAAAATTTTGATCCTCTAGATGTTGTTAGCTTTGATCCCTTTGAGGATTGGGACGACAATGATGGCCCCCATGTGGTAAACATGATAGAATCCATGGATGATGGGGGGTTTTTCCAACATGATCTACCTGGAAGTTTGGGGACATGTTTGACACATTCTAAGGATGAATCTAATTCTCATTCTATTAAGACCTTGGAAGTGTCAATTTCTGAAAATTCATTTGACAAGTCACCAATTTCTGATTTACACAAATTTGTTGTGCAGGATTTGGAAGAATTGGTGCTTGACTTGCCTACAGAGAGGCCAATTTCTGAAAGTGTAGAGGTTGAGGACCCAATCCAACCTACATAATATTCTGAGAAGGAGGAAGACATAAAGGGTCCAAATCTGTAAATTTCCTCCGATGAGGTCTCTTATACACTCGAGGAGTGCTTAACGTACTTTAAGGATTGGGATGATCCCATGATTCAGGACATTGTACAGGCTTTGAGAGAGACCCCCCGGTGCCTAAAAAGCTTCCTTCCACAAAGTGCCAAACTGAAAAATCAATTGTGGAAGCACCGGTGAAATCTGATTTTGTGGAGATCATATCGACTTGTGAAGAAGAAATACAAGTCTCCACATCTCTTTGGTTTGTTCAAACCGAAGAACACTTCTAGGATGATCCATACTTAAATAATTGTTTCCCAGACAAGAAGGAAATGAGATCCGTATTCAATGATTTCCAACCAATGCAATTCTCCTTTCCTAGTACATTTGACAATTTTGTTGAAGAACCCACTGTAATTTTTCAGCAGGATTTTCAATGGGTTAGAATGATCGATGTCACCAATGTACTTTCCAAAGCAGGATGGTGGTTACTTCTACTGAAAAATTTGTTACACCACTTGATGATCCTGCTCAACTTTGTCCTTTTGGATGTGATAATGATAATCGATCTCCTAGTCTGATGGAGATCCTCTTTTTACAAGGACGGGTTAGTTATCTTTATTGCTTTCCGTAGATTAGGTATAGTTTTATTCAGTTTTACTGTTTTAGTAGCTTTAGTTGTTGGGTTGAAGACTTCCATGATCGCTCTCTCAGGTACTATTGTTCTCACTCTCATATATTTTACCATTGCTCTCATGTTCATGCTCAGTACATATCTTTTTACATTGAGGACAATGCAAGATTTGGTTGGGGGGTGAGATGAGATTCTTCATCTAGCATGTTGCAACATTTCGAGCCTCATATGCGCAATTTTTTTCGAATTTTCTAAAATTTCAAAACTCCTTTAAAAAACCTTATTTCCATGTATTTGAGATGATATGAGTATAAGAAGAGGAGAAACGAAGTGTGTGATGTTGTAAGTCTTGAATTTCTCCCAACATAATGGTTTTATATGTTAGTTTCCCTATTGTTGTGATTGATAGAAAATTTGAACACTCTTTACACCAAGTTCACATTACACGATTTTCATGAGTTGAAAGGATTATACGAATTGTGGATTAGCTAGACTTTGATTTAAAGGTATTGAGACACCAAGCCGGGGTACTTTGTCCATCCTTGTCCATGTGAAAATAACGAAAGATATGGATTTCTAAAAATCCTATCTAATTTAAAAGAAAAAGAAAAAGGAAGGATGAAATTGGGAATGATGGAAAAATGGTGGAAAATTCTGAAAAGGGCTACCTATTACCAACCGGGGGATGGTCTACCCATAACCAAAGCCGGAAATGGGACGTAGTGTGAAAGCCGTCGGAAGGACGGTAAGACAAATTCCTGTAATAGGTTTGTTTTTGCTCTGTACACCTTGAGGTCTATAGTTCAGTTGATCCATGAAGAAGATAATCCCAAAAACTCATGAGATGAACTTTCACTATGCACACTAGGTTGAAGTTGTTCGAATTCTTCTATTTATCAATCAATCAGCGGGAATTTCATGTAGACACTTATTATGCTTTGAGAGTTTAAGGTTGCAATTTCTATCACCTAGTTTCTCCAAATTTTATACTTGTATGTCTTGGAATGGATAGAAACATGGTTTCCGAAGGAGAGTTGGGTTTGGAGGTTTGAACTTATTCACGCATGTTTTGCTCGGGACTAGCAAAAAGTTGGTTGGGGGGTGTGTTGAACCTCCAATTTATACATTGCATTGCCCACTACATCACATTATATGCATGGTTTTCATGATAAAAAGGCCCATCTAACGCATGTTTTGTGATTGTAGGTGTGGACCCTCGCCGATTTTTCCGCGCTCCCACACGATGTCGTTCTCCCTTTCTCTTTCCTTTCGGAAAAGAAGGAGATGAGGATGCGTGAGTGCGAAATCGCCGTTTGTGCCACTGGCTTGCCTCGTTCTCGAGGGCTTCGTTTGGTTGTCGTATTGAGCTGGATGTGTTTAAGTGTGTTTATATAAGACCAGAGTCGTCACTAGCCAGTTACTTCGAATCTACAGTCGGCTAGACCCTGTAGAAACGTTAGAGATGGGAATCCGAAGATTCCTTCCTCTAAAATGACTCCTGTTGATCTGCGGCCAGAGATTTCAAGGTAAGGGATCACGGTTACAGGGTGGGAAGAGGTTAAGCACCCCACACACTGCCCGTACCGAAGTACGGTCTCTACTTCACAGGATCGATCGAATACTTGAAAGTCTAGTTTAATCCTCGTATATTCTCATGGATGACATGATGCATGAATGCAGGTCTGAACAGTAAGAGTTTCTGATGGGCAGGTTCCAACAACGGGCAAGCCCAGAGTGTACGCTCGAACTGACAGGTGCTTAATATAAGACGTATGCAGTGTGTTTGAATAGAATAATCAAGGTGCTTTATGGTGAAGCATGAATGCAGGTCTGAACAGTAAGAGTTTCTGATGGGCAGGTTCCAACAACGGGCAAGCCCAGAGCATACGCTCGAACTGACAGGTGCTTAATATAAAGACATATGCATGTGTGTTTGACTAATCAAGGTGCTTGTAGTGAAGCAGGGGGGTTGGAAGAAAAGTAAATGTTGCACTTATGCTAGATGCAAATGAGATGATGCTGGAAAAGAGTAGCTGGGTGGACGGAGGTGTCGCAAGGATTGGCTTCGAGTGGCTGGATCAAGATTTGGATGGCTTGGGAGGCTTGGACCAGTGGTTAGGCTGGGCTGGACCAGGGTTAAACTCTCCTCACTCGGGCTCTCCTTGGTGGAAAAATGGGCTAAAGGGTGGAGAGATGGACTCAGAGCTCTCAGGCTGAAATGTACTCGAAGGGCTTGTTGAAATGAGAAGGGGAGGGGTGTATTTATAGCAGCAGAGAGGGGCACTCTCGTAATTTTTTCCGGGCGGCCTGCCATGGGCCGCCCGTACGGCCGCTCCTCGGTTTCCAGCGAGTACGGTCGCTCCCTCGGGGCTGCTGTTGGACTCGCTGGTCGACTCAGTGAGTTGACTCAGCGGGTCGACTCGGTGGTTTGACTCGACGGGTTGACTCGACAGGTTGACTCGGTGTTTTGACTCAACGGGTTGACTCGACGGGTTGACTCAGCGGGTTAACTCAGCGAGTTGACTCAGTGAGTTTGACTTTTTTGGGATTTTTTGACTGGCCTTTTTTATGGGAGTTTTTCAGGGTGGTGTTTAGGACTGGGTTGACTGGGTTCAGGCTTGAACTGGGCTATGGAATGGGGCTTACAAGGGTGAGTTTGGCTGAGTTTGGACTTGGGATTTGGGGGTATGGTCCTCCGTTTAACCAGCTATCTCTACCAACAGTGTAGCCGAAGGTGGGGTGTCTACAGATGCCCCTCTTTGGCAGAGGTTGCGTGCAACTGAATGCCAAAGCGAGTGGACACCCCACTTCTGACCCGGTCATTCATAGATCATGTTCTGAAATCTTTGCTTGCCTTTGCATCTATGCCAGTTGATCGTCTGGAAATCGATCACTCGCACATACCGCGGAAGTTTGGAGAAAACGTTGCGATTGTCCCTGCAGTTTGCTGCAACCTGGGTACCCAATCGCAACCCTTCCATTCCCGATCGGTACTAACATCGGAAAGGTACAGCAGAGCCTCTGCGTCGACAGTCTTACGAGGTTACTGACCTTGTGATTGATTGTATGTTTGATGTTTTCCCAGATCACTCCAGGAATACTTGTTTCGCTTGACTGTCAAAGTGGTTAGACGCCCTGCGTCAGATAGTCTTACGGGATTCTACTACGCCGACTTGGACTCAGTCAAGGTACTTCAGGCATCCATGCCTAGGTATGTGCGGGTGGGCTTTTTCCACCCGATCCGCTGGTTTCGATGCTTAGTTTGCAATTTATTCTTTCCTTGATTGTGGTCTGGAATCTTTGTTGTCCTTTGTATCTGAGTCAGTTGATTGTCTGGAAATTGATAACTCGCACATACCGCGAGAGTTTGGAGAAAACGTTGCGATTGTCCCTGCAGTTTGCTGCTACCTGGGTACCCAATCGCAACCCTTCTATTCCTGATCGGTACTAACATCGGAAAGGTACAGCAGAGCCTCTGCGTCCGTAGTCTTACGAGGTTGCTGACCCTGAGACTGATTGTGTGATGTTTGATGTTTTCCCAGATCACTCCAGGAGTACTTGTTTCGCTTGACTGTCAAAGTGGTTAGACGCCCTGCGTCAGATAGTCTTACGGGATTCTACTACGCCGACTTGGACTCAGTCAAGGTACTTCAGGCATCCACGCCTAGGTATGTGCGGGTGAACTCTTTCCACCCAATCTGCTGATTTTGATACTTGGGTTACAATTCATCGTTTCCACCTATTCAAATGGTTTCTGTGACCGAGCCTTTTGGCTTTCATCTTTTGGTATCTTGGCATGGGGTACGACCGCACTGACACTGGAGTTCAGTTCGACTGTACTTTGAGTGCATTGGATCCGATGATCTCCGGGGAAACCGCGAGACATCAGATCTTATTTGATTTTTGCGTCGGCTCCTACCCAGAGATATGGAAGATCTCCCAGCGTGTTTGAGGCAGAACGCTCTACTGAGAAAATATTTTTAGATTTTTGAAAAGATACCCACTCTGGGGAGTGATACTCCGTGGGGTTTTTATTTGCGAATAGAAATATTTTTTGTCTTTTTGAAATGAAAATCTGGTTTGCATGTGCCTCCACTAGGGATGCCTGTGGGGTCTTTAGCTAACCGACTTTTATTTTGAAAGCAGGTAAACATGATGATTGATGCGATGGATGCTGATGCATGGAGATGCATGATGAATGCGTGGCTTGGTTCATTCTCTTTTCGTTTGATGATTTTTCTTTTGCTGGAGATGCAGAGAATTTTGAGCTTATTGCTTGCAGGGTTGTACTCCCTTGGGGATTTTTCTTTTTGATACGGAGGTTTGGACAGCGGGTTGGTCAAGATCCCGACCCGTGGTCGATCAGGTCCATCGTCCCAAGATGGTGTTTTTTTGCTAATGAGAATGTACGAGGATATCATTCGACTTCAAGATGTTCTTCTGGGCATACATGTGATTGAGATGGTGTTCGGTTGCCCGTTTTGGTCAAGATTCCAATTTGCGGGCGATTGGATCCGTCATCCCATACTGTGAAGAGAGTGGAGTTCAAGACTCCTGAAGTGTAGTGCTGGGGCTAATTTTTGTGATTTTTGTAAATATGTGGTCCGAATCTTTACCTGAGAGGGTAGAGATTGGTTTATTGAAAACACAGTAAATATTTTTGTATCTTTGAGGATATTTTCTTCAAAAGCAAGAGAAATATTTTTGTGATTTTTTACAATATTCTGATTGAAAGCAAGGGAAATATTTTTGTGATTTTTGCAGATATTTGATTTGAAAGCGATGGAAATATTTTTTGTGATTTTTGACAATATTCTGATTGAAAGCAAGGGAAATATTTTTGTGATTTTTGAAGAGGTGATTTTGCAATGTTTTTGTATTTTGTGATTTTTCTGAAATGCAGGGAAAAGATGTGGAATTTCCATCCACTTCCAGCTTCTACTGCTGGTAAGGCACCTGATCCATTTTACGTCAGCGAGCAAGACGGGTCTCACACAGTTAAGTGCCGTAGTTTTACATCTTCGGATGAGGGGATTTTGAGGGTTTTCAGTCAACACACCCATAAAGTTGCCTGTTCCTCATGTGCAATGCACATAGACCACGTATCGTCCGACGGACTCCTTCGGCCACAAAATGAGCCACATCCTCACATTTCCCTTAGTCAATCCAGTTTGGGGTCTTACGTTGCTCACAATTCCGTGAGGGTGAGCTCCACCTCCCAACAGCCTTAATCCCCTTCATGAGTTCTAGGAACAGGGAACATCCGTCAGCTTCAACAGCGACTCCCAAATCAAGGTTGTATATCACGGTGCGTTCAACACGAACAGGATTGCGGAGTTCTGCCTGCCACAGCCCTTACCTGTTTAAGAGATTCCAGACATCCGTACGGTCAAGTGTCAGCCATGCCTGGAACAGGTTAGGAAAGAAAGCCCCCGAGAAGTTAATCCCAGTGTAGTTTACGGTCTTCGGACGGCTGGGGATAAATTGGTGCGTTTGAAACTAGTGGTGAATTTTTTTTTTATTTTATATTGTATCTATATATATTTTTTTTGTTTTGAAAAGGTTCCGGATTTCAACTCAGGTGATCAAGATTGATACTGGTTTTTATGGAAAGCTTTAAAATATTTTTGGTATTTTTGAAATGATCCGGGTTATCGAACCATGATCCCAACGGTCGAGGCCGATGCCGGTTTTTAGTTGAAAGCGAGAAAGGTCCCCTGAGAAATTAATCCCAGTGTAGTTTAAGGTCTTCGGACCATGAAACTGTACAAAAGAAGGGCAAACATGTTTTTTTTTTGGAAAAATGTCCGGTGTCAGCGGATGGACAATCCAGACTGATGCCGGTTTTTATTGAAAATCTCTCGGGATGTCGATCCCAACGTAGTTTAAGGTCTTCGGACCAAAACTTTAAAAGCGGGGCTGGTAATATATTTTTATGATTTTTAAAAATGTCCGGAGTCATTGATCTTGATGTGAGCAAACAAGACCGACGCCGGCTTTATTGAAAATCTCTTGGGATGTTGATCCCGACGTAGTTTAAGGTCTTCGGACCCAAAACATGTACAAGAGGGGGCAAACACATTTTTTGTTTTTCGAAATGATCCAGATCATCAGATCTTGGCCTGAAAGGCTGGGATCGATGCTGGTTTTTATCAAAAATCTCTCGGGATGTTAATCCCGACGTCGGACCAAAACTTTGTACAAGGGGGGCAAACATATTTTTATTTATTTTTTTTTTTCGAAATGATCCAAATCATCAGATCTTGGCCTGAACGGCTGGGATCGATGTTGGTTTTTATTAAAAATCTCTCGGGACGTTGATCCCGACGTAGTTTAAGGTCTTCGGACCCTGAAACTGTACAAAAGAGCAACAATCCAGGTTGGAGACTGCGGGAATTCTCTTTGGAATGGTTCGGATCATCAGGTCATACCTTTTGGATGGTTGAGATCATTATTTGACCAAGTCAATCTTTTTTCTTTCTTTTCTTGAAAATTCCATGGAACTTTTCCATATCATCATCCCAATTTTTCACCCATTTCTCATGAGATGAGATTTTGGTGAGATTTCTTCCTTTTTCTCACCATTCTCTTCCATCACTTCAATCTTACATGGAGGTACAAGATTCACTTGCAACCACCCTTCCCAAGGAGGAGTTCTTCCCAAGGAAAGGAGGTGAGAAGTCACCTCACTTAGGTGGAGGCTAGGACGGCCTCCCATGGGCCGCCCTCCCGGTCTGTGCCTCCTGGTCTCTTCAGGGGGCTGGGTAAAAGGGTGCCCTCCCCTTTTCTATATAACATGGGGCACCCTCCCCCCCTCAAACGTGCAATCTCTCTCTTCTTTCTCTCATACTCTTTCTTTCTTCAAGTTTCCTTTCTCTTCTTTGGTGGTCCTTTGCTCTTCTCAAGTGGTGGGCCTTAGAGAGGTCTTGGGACAGCAAGGTGGTCCTTCTTTGGTGAGTGGTAAAGGTATGGACCACTTCCTTTCTCTTTCTTGTCCTTTTCCATCTTCATTGTCTCTTCTCATGGTCCTTTTTCTTTTTCATGTAGCTATCCAAAGAGGTGTGAAGGTGGGCCCAAGTATTCTTGACCTTTTTCTAGATCTCAAGTCTCTTCCAAAGGTGGTGCATGGAGAAGGACATTGCAAGCTCCCCACTTCATCATTTTTTCCTTTTTCACACTCCCTCCATGTGCATGTAAAGAGTAATTTTGCCATGTCATCAAGTGTGCATGGCAAAATACTCTATCTTTTTCATGGGAGTTGGGCCTCTTTTTATGTGTATCAAATGGGCTCAAAGTGAAGTCATGGCCCTTGGTGTATTTGATGGGCCCAATGCTTCATTTTGGGCTCCCTCATGTTCTCTTGTTCTTGCCATTTCCTTTGGAGCTTTCTCTTTTTTTTTTTTTTCATCTTCTTTCCCAGATTTGGGCCCATGGGCATGGTAGGGCTCATCTCAAGTTTTGGGCTCATGGGGCCCACTTTAGGTGACCCCATCTTTCTTCACATGTGTATGGACCAAGGTGGCTAGCCCATTCTTCATTTTGGATCTCAAGTGGGCTAGTTTTCCTAGTTGGGCCTACATGGACAAGTGGCTCAAGTCTTCCACTATCTCTTGATTATGATGTACATCTTTGTACAAAGTGTAGTGGGCTCCTTGAAGTTTTTCATGTGGATGGGCTTTTGGGCCTTCATTGAATCTTGGGTACTTCTTTGAACCATGTGTGCCCCACTACACTTTGTTCATGTGGGGTTTTTCTTTTCATGCTTTCTCTCTTGATGGATGGAGGACTTGAGTTACTTGACCATCTACAAGTCTCATGAGTGAGTTGTTCCCACAATCTTACTAAGTTCAAATAGTTTTCCTTCTGGTAGGAATGTGGTTCTCAAGAGTTTCCCTTAGATGTTATCAACCTCAAATGGATGATTCTCAAGTGAGCTATCCATACAACCATGGCTCCTTGATCTTTTCTTTGGGGACTTGGTGGGTCATCCACCATCATTCTCAAGTATGAGTGATTTTTCTTTCCATTTGTGGGAAAGAATGATACCCATAAGTTACCCATTTTTGTCCCATGCCTTGGGACATTTTGGATTTTGATCTTCAAGTGGGCTATGTGTACCATTCTTATCCATTTTCATGATGGTTGGGTGACTCATCAAGCCATGCTCTTTTGTGCTCAAATGGTCTCCCTTTTTGGTGAACAAGTTGGTGCACATAAGTTGCCCAAACTTGCCTTTTCATGGGCATTTTCAACTTTGATTCTTCATGTGGGCTATGTGCATCAACTTTCTACCCTTAGCTTCTTTGATTCATATGTTTGTGGGTAGACCTCCATGTTGTATTCTCATGGTCAAAATTTTCATCAAGATGAGGCACATAAGGTTGCCCATGGTTAACCCATGAATGGGTTCTCATATTCTCCAAAGTGGGCTATGTGCTCTCTCCAATCCATTGAGATGAGGCATTTGGGTTGCTCTTGGGGGCCCGTTTCCTTTCTATCCCCCACTTGTCCATGCACATGTGTAAAAAGATGGAAACATTTTAAGTGAGAAACATGGCCTTGGCATGAAAGTGGATCAATCCTTGGCCACATATAGACTTTGAAGAGGGGCTCCATATGAGGTAGGGTTCTCACCCTTTGTTGTCCCCATGACACTTGAGTGCATGTGTTGTCCAAAATGTGTCCTTGGATGATAGACTTTTCTTGCCCAAGGCATGCCATGCCACCTTCTTTAAGGTGGGCCTTACTTTTTCCAATGGGCCCAACACATATCCTAAGTGACACATGGAGTTGGACTTTAGACTTTGCATTTGAATGTGAGTCCAATCCCATGGGTTTCTTGGATGATAATTTGGATTTTAATGGGTAAAGGATAGGGACTTACCTTGCCAAGCTTGTAGGATTCCATGGTGGATGGTACCAGGGCCCACCAAGTGGTTGACGAGGATGATCCTGCTTTCATTGTCCGCCGAGGGGACCACATGTGTTCCCTAGCTATGGAGCATCAACCTCTTCCTGCTATCAAGGGTCGAGGGTACCAGGGATCGCTGGGACAATTGGATGAAAGAGCCACAGCCCTTGCTTGAGCGAGTATTAGATGGTACTCCTTTTGCTGGCCTCCTCACCCTACGCTTCCATAATAACGACGCCAACCGCATGATGCTTGCGGCTCTTTGTGAGAGGTGGCGGGATGAGACCTACACCTTCCAGCTCCCTTGTGGAGAATGGGGAATAACCCCTTTGGACATTTACATGCAGATAGGCTTCCCGTTTCATGGGGCAATTGTCCCTCAAGTGAGCTCTCTAGCTCCCCTCTCTTCCACTGATTGGCTGCGGCTTATCGGTGACGTCCCTCCTGAGGGTGAATTCCAAGGCCATCAAGTGAAGATGCGATGGTTTTACAACAATTTTGCTTCCGTCGTCCCTACCACCGAGCGAGAGGCCCTCCATAAAGCGCGGGCCATGATCACCTATGCTTTTGGATCCTTTCTTTTTTTGCCATGCAAATGAGAGAGTTGATCCTAAATTTCTTCGTTTAGTCGAGGACCTTCATCACCCCTATAACTGGAATGGGGCCATCCTGACCCGTCTCTTTCAAGGTCTGGACAAGACCTGTCGGCATAGCCGGTCCTTCACAGGCTTCTGGCCTGTCGTTGAGGTACCTCTTCTTTCATCCTCCTTGGAGCCATTTGCCTTCTTTCTCTCTCTGATCATTGAATGTGCTTTTATCCAGACCTGCTTTTATGACCATTTTCCGCATCTTGCGCCGAGGATGCGAGATGACATTGAACCCTCTCAGTATCGCCACATGTACTGGCACCAACAGAATAGTCAGCGAAACTCCCGAGTTCTCGGGGACAATTGGCGTGCTGATATAGACGGGCTGACAGTTGAGGATGTAAGTATCTTGCTTGTCTTTGTCCTTGTGCTGTACTTGTAACTGATCATGGTAACCTCTTCTGCTGCAGTTCGCTCGGATGCCATATGCTAGTTTCCCTCTTTACTACACACCCCAGCGCGTGGAGGCATACGATGCTTCATGTCTCCGTATTCTGCTTTCTGACGCTGAGTCCTTCCAATGGTACCTGGGGGAGAGATTGCTTCGGCAAGTCACTGGGGTGGCTTAGGTCCCCTGTTCTGCTCCTCCTCCAGCTGCTCGGATGCCAGTTGATGAGAGAGTTGAGGCTCTGGTGGGCCAGCCCGGCTTTCGTTTCACGATCCCGGATCGTGATTATGATGAGTGGTATCTGTTGTTCGGCCAGGGGCCTCTGCTTCCTTCGCTTTATGTTCCAGGTGGCCGTCGCAGGTATGCTGGAGGATCAGTGACAGCTCCTTTGATGGATCTTTATCGTCGGGAGCGGGACGTGAGGAGGGACGACGATGACTATGTCGGTGACTTGTAGCTGGCTCTGCTTTATATGGCCTTGTACTTTTATTTTTGTCCCCTTTTGTATCAAGCTCTTTTGGATGAATATACAGGCTTTGATTTCTCCCAAATTCCTTGGTGATGTCTGGATGCTTTGACTCTTGACTCATTCCTTCATGATTTGAGACTGCTTAGCTGCATGGGTGATGACTTGAATGGTTCAGATTGCTTGATTAGGCCTTGTGGGCCCACTTGATGTTTAGATCTTGGATTCTGGCCCTTCTTTTGATGATCGAACCTTTGATCTTGCTGCTCCATGACTTGTGTAAGCTTTCCAATGGTTTGGATCCTGATGATCTAGCCCTTGAATGGTTTAGATTGATAGATTCGGCCCTGTGGGCCCATTTGAGACCTTGGTTTTACTTTGGGGCATCTCTTTTGATGATTTGTGAGGCTAGGAATGCTTCTCATGATGTGGATGATGGCTTGAACGTCTCTGATCGCTTGATTTGGCTTTGTGGGCCCACTTGATGATTAGATCTTGGATTCTGGCCCTTCTTGTGATGATCAAACCTTTGATCTTGTTGTTTGACGGCTCATGTAGGTTCTTCAATGGTTTAGATCATGATGATCTAGTCTTTGAATGGCTTGGATTGCTTGTGGCCCCCACTTGATCACTTTCCCCTTTCTTTGGCTTAATCAGCCATATTCCGGCCACATTGCTTCGTGATTGGACTAGTGGGGCACCTTTTGTATGATCTTGATCATCTTCAGTTGAAATTTGGAGTGGACCGGAGCCTTGGGCGGCCCATGGAGCGCCATCTGCTGACGTGGACTGTCAGCCTCACCTACCAAAAGCCCCGGAGCCAATCCCGCGGAGAGAGGGAATCTGTGTCCGTACGGGCGGCCCAGGGCAGGCCGCCCAAGGCTCGCCTCTTGAGCGGCCTGGGCTGGCTCTGGTTCGGACATCCTCTGCTGTCTGTTGCTGCTGTCCCCACATTCTCTGTACTGGACCGTTCGATTCCAGCCATGAATCTTCTTGTCCCCTTGTCTTTTCTCTTCATCTTGTCTTCTTCTCATTTTGTCCTTTCTTGGGCAGCTTTGGATGATGACTTGTGGGCCATAGTGGGAAAGGTCGGTGGGTCCCACACTCCAGCACTTGGTGAGGGCTTTAATGATGGAGGGATTCCTCTAATGGAGGGTGTAGATGGTGCATTGAATGGAGGCATTGATGAGGGGTTAGGGAATGGAGTTGGTGGAGCTTTGAATAGCTCCATTAATGGTGGGATGGCTGGATTTTCAGATTTGAATGGGCCCCTCATTATGGGAGGAATGGATGGTATGGATGAGATGATGGGATGGGACATAGGTGAGGCTATGCATCCCTTGAGTGTGGGTCCCATGGATGACGTGATGGACGGTGATGATGGGACTATGAGGGACATAGATGGGCTGATCTCATGTTTGGATGGTATGGATGGCTCAGATGGTACCTTTGACGGTTTGGATGCTCTGGATGAGGGCCGAGATGTGCGACACACTTGTTTGGGTGGACTTGATGTGATCATTGATGATGTCCCCTTGATGATGGACGGTGTAGATGCCTCGATGATCCCTTTGATCGGTCAGGATGATGACTGGATTCATGATTTTCTGTTGGAGGGGGCCGCAGGTCCAGATCTGACCGTTGATTCTTTGATCGGGGTTGCCGGGACCCCTTTGGATGGTTCAGATGTATTCTTTGACGGTCAGATTGGTCAGGATGCCACGATGTGCGGTGTGATCTTCACTGATGGCTCTTTTGGTTGGGAGCATTGTCCTTCTTTTGGTCATCGGCCCTTTGCGCACTCTGTTCATGAGGTGGGCGAGTCTTCTCATGCGGCTGAGATTATGACAGTTTCAGATGGCGATGCGACTATATCAGACATAGCCACCACTGAGGGCCGATCAGGGGTTGTCGAGTCGGCAGAGGTTCCAGCTTTTCCTTCTCCTTCGCCTGTTGACCTTCCGATCCTCGATGAGTTGTCCTCGATTTCTGGGCCTTTTGTGCTGGAGGGGATACCGGTGAGGACTTGTCAGCTGCTTCCTCGTTCTTCTTGCTCGCCACGACTGCTTGCTTGGCTTGAGAGCTTGTCAGTTTATGAGATTCGAGATTTGGAGTCCTATGGCTTTGGCAGTCTGATTCATATGGCTAGAGTTGACATTGACTGGAGGATGCTCGGAGCTGCCTTGATTGACTGGGTCCCTTCGTTGAACTTGTTTGAGTTCAACGATATGGAGATGGGGCCTTCTTTGGAGGAGCTTGCACGCTTGACAGGCTTACCCTTGGATTATACTCAGTACTTCTCGCCGAAGACATCGCCGAAGACTGCTACACCGCAGAACTGGTTTGGGATCTCTTATCTTGTTCGGCCTGCAGCTAGTGGCCAGGATGCTGTAGTGTTCTCTTTGGACCTGCTGTATGATCTTTTTTCGGGTCCTCAGAGTACGGCCGGTTCTACCTTTGCTCGGAACGCACTGATGTTTTGCTTGATTGCTGAAGTACTGTTCTCGGGATGGCGCAGGTCCCAGACTCCTTTGCTTTTTTAGGTGATGAGCCGAGCTGTCCGTCGGCAGGGGATCATTTCTCTCATCTTGGCCAAGCTATTCGATGGGTTGACCGACTGTGCCCTGGGCCGCACTCGTGTTCTTCGCGGCTGTTGTGCTTTCCTTCAGGTATCTTTTCTGCACCCTTTTTTCTTCTTGCTTTGCTAGGAATTGTTTTGCTCTAGCTGAACTTCTTGCTTTCTGTGATCAGGTCTGGCTATGGGAGCGTCTTTCTCTGACCGTTCCTGTACCTCTTCCTGGCATCCCTAGCTCTGACATCATGCATTATATCATGGAGTTCCTTCCGCATACGGCTAGGATGAACGAGCCCTTGTATCGCAGGATGTTCGCTGATCTGCGTGACTGGTGAAATTGCGGTTTTACAGCTTGTAGAGATACTCGGAGATATGTCTATGGACCTAGAGGGGGGGTGAATAGGACCTTTTTAAAATTCTTTTTGCCTACTTATGCAATTCAACAAGTTTAAGCTAGGTAAGCAAGAACACCTTGGCTTCCAAGCCTTGGTGGGTCCAATCAAATAGACTAGCAAGGGTTAAGCAATAATCAAACCTAGTCTAAGCATGCATAGGTAAGAAAATGATACAACTAATAAAGCTTCTTTCCTATGCAACTTGTGTAGACTTATGAGAGTGGATCAATGAGCTCAAGTCTACACAAGTAGTGAAGGTACATCTTGTGTGAGGATGCCTAAAAGGTGCCTAGCATGCATTCATATCAATCATTCATAATTAAGCAATTTAAACTAACAATGCAAAGATAGAATGTGCTCAAGAACAATCACAAACACAAGGGTGTATAGTGGTTCGACTACGTGTCTACTCCACTCCCGGTTCAAGTACTCAACCCCTTTGAGCACACTGGCATTCACTATCGGAGGTTTTAAATGAGGTTCACCTCTCAACCTTTACACGGAGGTTTTATCGGTTCACCTCTCAACCATATCCGGAGTTTTAGACATAGGCTAACTCTCAACCTTATCGCACGTTTACTCCCGTGTCGGAGGCTCCCCCTTGGAGACTTAGTTTAGGCCCGGCTGACGGGCCAAGGAACGGCTAACGTCCCTAAGACGAGTTGACAAACAAACTCTAAAATGGACTCTCAAATGAGACAACTTACTTGTCGAATGAGCCCCTTGTTTAGCGCCGTAATGGGTTGCTTGATCTCCGCTCTCCCGTGCTTCAATCAGCTTCCCTTTGCTCCCTCGATCGTGTCGCCGTTGCGTCGCCAATGCCTCAGCCACATTCGATCAAACACCTTGCATGCGATGCCTTGAAAAGCCCAAGGTGCTAGGAGGATGGGTGAATCTCATACATGGGATGTGTAGGTTGTTCCAACTAGGAGATTCACCCAGAGAGTCTTCTAGAGGTCTTGGACAAAGGATATACCTGTGTGGAATAGTGTCACACCTCTAGATTTGAGAGAGGAATCAAGTCATCTCTTGATAGCATTTGAATGCCCATGCTTGTGTTTGAAACACAAGGGATATGACTTGAAAACCTCCTCTTTGAGGCCCCAAATGATGTACGAGATAAGTGTAGAATGGGCTCTCAAAAACTTCTCTACAATGCCCAAGAATGGAGCTCCT
The DNA here is from genome assembly GCA_003013855.2 of Liriodendron chinense. NCBI lineage: Eukaryota > Viridiplantae > Streptophyta > Magnoliopsida > Magnoliales > Magnoliaceae > Liriodendron > Liriodendron chinense. The sequence goes on along the minus strand of ML058445.1, from coordinate 2,576,281 downwards.
TATGTAGAAAAAGAGAGCCCCAACGGTCATAAAACGGGCATAAAACGGTCATAAAACGACCTGTCCCGACCGATCATGACCGGTCGGACACCCCTGCTGAAGGAAGACAAAGCACAGGCCAAAACACATGGGCCGACCGGTCATGACCGGTCGGTCCCCCTAGCTGGCTGGCCAATCAATGTAGGAAGCCAAAACTGGCCGACCGGTCATGACCGGTCGACCCACCTTGCTGATCTCCTTCTATTATGAAGGCCGACCGGTCCTGACCGGTCGGCTGGCCTTGTAAATGCAGCAGGAATGCTGGCCGACCGGTCTTGACCGGTCGGACCAGCCTGGGTCCCTTACACATATGCTGAATCACCTCTTTCTTCAGCTGTAGTTTTAGGCCAAGGTGGGGATGTTCAAATGGGACACCTAGGGCCTATCAATGATGCCTAATGGGTTCTAATTATGGTCAAGGACATCACAGATACAAAGGGGATTAGTTTTGGTGGAGGTTAAGGCATCAAGGCATCTCATTTACCTGAATCTTCATTCTTGATGCAGCCGGTCCGTCTTGAGTCTTCGGTCTTCGTCTTCATTGGGCTCAACCGACTCTAGACTCACTGCTGTAAGTGATTGACAAACAAGGTGCACTAGTATGCCACGGAAAAGTGCACTAACAACTGGAACGTTCGTTGGGAGTCATCTTGGCTTCCACTTCCTCAGTGCTTTGCGATGCACACCGCCATCCTCTGATGTTGGTAGGCTTTCGATCCTACTTTTCTTATCATCCCATCCGATTCCTGCGGCAGTTTGGATATGAGCAGGATGTTCCTCTTTTTGCTTTCACGGGTATCGGGCGTCGAGCACTTCCCTCTAGGTCTTCTGACTTCAGGACCCGGATTGATTGTTTTTGGGCGAGTCACTTGACTGCTGATTTGCTGGGTTTTGAGCTGCGGACTTTTCCGATGGCGACCGCCCCGTATCAGTACTGGGTTGCTGAGCAGTCTTTGTATCGACGTATCCCTTGCTGGCACCAGACTGCTGATGAGGATGAGCAGGATATCCTTGGAGATGCTGGCTCTTCATCTGGTTCATATGAACCTTTTGAGGAGCGCCCATTCATTGATCCTTGCTTCCTTTTGGCCACTCATGGCCATTTGCTGTCTGAGATCTCCGCACTTCGGTATCATTGTGAGATGATGTCGAGGAGATTGGCTGCCGATCGGAGGTTGTCTGATGAGGAGATAGCGATCCGTACCCTTGAACGCGATGAGGTGCATTACCTGCGTATGGAGGTGAGCAGGTTGAGAGCGAGACTATCTTTTTATGAGTCAGAGGACTCACCTGATGTGGCCGAGGAGGAGGGTAGAGATTGATTGTGTTGGCCACCTGCACATTCTTTTTTGCATATATGATTGATGATGATGCATTTTTTGTATTTTTTGAAAAAGATGATATGTGTAAGAGAAATATAATGCATTTAATTGAAAAGAGAAAACTGTTTGAAAATCTATTGTGCCATTAGTTGTCTTGTGAGTGTTTCTGGACTTTGTGTCGGGATATAGGAATCAGAACTGGGGCTCGGTCAATGATTTGACCGATGTCTCGAGATTTGTCTTGCTTGATCCTTTGGTTCCCTAGAGATGTAGGCAATGGAAACTCTTGCTTCCTGAGATTGTCAGAGTTTGTAGAGTTCTTCACTCCTGACTGTACTTCCTCTTGTTCTTGCACTTTCACTGCTTGAACCGATCTGGACTGTCTGATTTCTTGGTACCTGCACTTTTATTTTTTCCTTTTTTTCATTTGAGCCATTTTTGCCTGCAGTGCTCTTTCGAGTTTTCACCACAGCTGGCTTTTTCCCGTCATTTTTGCCCGTGGCGCCCTTTCGGGTTTTCACCACGTCCCGGGTATTTGGTCTTACCTGCCCCTTGGCAGCTATGCTGTTTTTACCCTTGGTGCCCTTTCAGGTTTTCACCAAGTCCGCTGTATGCCCACTGTTTTTACTCGGAGCGCCCTTTCGGGTTTTCACTCCGCCCTCTTTGTTTAGGCACACACTTTCTTTTTTCTTTCTTTTTTTTCTTTTTTTTTCTTTTCCTGCATCCTTGGATAACTGCGGTGGCTAGAGGTTGGGAATCCGTCGTTGCCGGCCGATGGCAGTCTTTCAGCCCTTATCCTGAGCTACGATAATAGAGCTGTCGGTCTTTGCTAAAGACCCCTCTGAAATGAATGGATGGATGACTGTGTTTCTTGGATTGATTTTTTTTTTCTTGAGTGCCTTGCTTTGGCTTCCCTTTTTCTTTCTCTTTTCTTTTTTTTTTCTTTTTCTTCTGTATTCTCTCTTTTTTTTTGTCTTTTCCTTTTGAATCCCTCTTTTTTTTTTTATGTTTCTCTTTTTAAATCCCCTTATTTGAAACACTTGTTGGTGGACGGAAATGATTTCTCAGAGATCTTAGCTTTGACCTCTTGACTTCAGCTCTATTAAAGTAACTCTAGATAAGGTCAGAATGGCTTACCCGTGAAAGATCTTCACGTTGTCGGCGTTGGTTGGCTCAGGAAGATCCACCCTCTCATGCTGGTGAGTCTGAGGGCGCCTCCGGGAAGTACTTCTCTGATGATCAGCGGCCCGTCCCACGAGGGTTTGAACTTTCCTCTGGGATCTGGAAGGTGCGACGGTAGAATCTTCTTCATGACCATATCGCCTACCTTGAAGCTCCTTTTTCGGACTCTCTTGTTGTAAGCCCGAGCGATCCTTTTCTGATAGCATTGTGAATGACTTAGTGCACGCATGCGCTTTTCATCTGCTAGCTGCAACTGATCGAATCTGGCCCGTTGCCATTCTCCTTCTTCAATTCCGCTTTCTAGTAATACCCGTAATGATGGTATTTCCACCTCGACTGGTAGGACTGCTTCCATTCCGTAAGTAAGCTCGAAAGGAGTAACGCCCGTAGCAGACCGTACAGACGTTCGATAGGCCCAAAGTGCATATGGGAGCATATCTGACCAATCTCGATAGGTCACGACCATCTTCTCAAGTATCCTGACGATTGTCTTGTTTGCGGCTTCTACCCCACCATTCATCTGGGGACGGTAGGGGCTTGATCGATGACGTTGGATCTTGAATTTGCTGAGGAAGTCATCCATCTTCTTGTTGACGAACGGGGTCCCATTATCTGTGATGATAGCATTAGGGATTCCATACCGGCATATGATGTTGTTCTTCATGAATTTGATCACTTGAGATGCTGCAATCGTGGTGTAGGAGGCTGCCTCTACCCACTTGGTGAAGTAGTCGACTGCCACAAGTATGTACTCATGACCATTTGATGCTTTGGGACTGATTTTGCCGATGATGTCGAGTCCCCACATGGAGAAGGGCCAGGGGGTGGTCAGGTTGTATAACTCTGATGATGGGGCATGGATTTGATTTGCATGCTTCTGACACTTGAAACATTTTCTGACGTGCTGGCAGCAGTCTGTCTCCATGGTGAGCCAATAGTAGCCGAGTCATAGAATCTTCTTTGCCATCATGTGCCCATTCATGTGTGGGCCACAGATTCCTTCGTGTATTTCTTCCATGATCTTTGCAGCTTCTGTTTCATCGACGCATCGAAGAAGGATGTGATTATAGGATCGCTTGTAAAGAACTTCGCCACTGATGGTGAACTGGCCGGCCAAACACTGAATGGTTCGGCGATCTGTTGCTGTTGCTGACTCTGGATACTCCTGGGTTTCGAGGTATTGCTTGATGTCGGCATACCAGGGTTTGTCAGGGACAGCTTCGGCTTCTTCTATTTGCAGGCAAAAAGCAGGCTCTTCTTGAATTTCGACTGTGAGCTCCCATTCTGAAGCTCCTTTTGGGATCTTGAGCATTGATGCGAGTGTGGCGAGAGCATCTGCAAACTGGTTCTTGGCTCTGGGCATGTATGAGAAGGTGATTTCCTTGAATTCTTCGATCAGATTGTCAAGATACACATGATATGGTATCAGCTTCTCGTCCTTGGTTTTCCATTCGCCATTGGTCTGATTGATGATAAGCTGTGAGTCTCCAAACACTCGTAGCTTCTTGACACCCAAGATTATGGCTTCCCTTAAGCCAGCGATGCATGCTTCATACTCTGCCATGTTGTTGGTGTACTCGAATGCGATGCGCCTTGAGATAGGAATAGGGACATCATCTGGAGAGTAGAGGATTGCTCCAATACCACTCCCTTTAGAATTTGCTGCGCCGTCGAAGAATAACGTCCATTCATCTTTTTTCTTCTTTTCTTCCTCTTCAATGAGCAAGAGATCTTCATCAGGGAAGAATGTCTTGAGCGGCTGATAGTCCAGGAGAGAGTGAGCCGCAAGATGATCGGCGAGGGCCTGTCCCTTGATTGCCTTTTGAGTGACATAGGTGATGTCAAACTCAGACAAGAGTAGCTGCCATTTAGCTATCCTTCCAGTGAGTGCCGGCTTCTCGAACAGGTACTTGAGCGGATCCATGTGAGCGAGGAGGAGAATAGGGAATGCAATCATGTATTGACGGAGTCGCTGAGTTGCCCAGACTAGGGCGAGGCAAGTCTTCTCGATCGGGGAATACCTGGTCTCGTAGTCGGTGAACTTTCGACTCAAATAGTATATTGCTTGTTCCTTCTTCCCGGTCTCGTCGTGTTGGCCGAGGACACAGCCGATGGCTTCTGCTGCTACCGAGATGTATAACAATAGTGGTCGTCCGGGAGCGGGTGGCACTAGGACTGGAGGATTCATGAGAAATCCCTTGATGCGATCGAAGGCGACTTGGCAATCATCATTCCATTCTTTTGGAACGTTTTTTCGGAGGAGCTTGAATATGGGTTCACAGATAGGTGTGAGCTGTGCGATGAAGCGACTGATGTATTGAATTCTGTCGAGGAAGCCACGAATTTCTTTCTCTGTTCTAGGAGGGGGCATCTCGATGATTGCTTTGGTTTTGGTCTCGTCGACCCTGATACCATCCTCGCTCACCATAAAGCCGAGGAGCTTACCTCCCATTGCACCGAAGACACATTTCTGAGGGTTGAGGCGGAGCTTGTACTTTTCTAATCTGTTGAATAACTTCTTCAGATCTTCAAAGTGTCCTTCAATTGTGCGAGATTTGACGATCATGTCGTCCACATATACTTTAAGTTCTTTGTTCATCATGTCGTGGAATAATGCTGTCATTGCTCGCTGATATGTTGCTCCGGCGTTCTTCAGACCGAACGGCATTACCCTGTAACAGAAGGTTCCCCAGGGAGTGATGAACGATGTCTTCTCGCGATCTTCGACGGCCATCTTGATCTGATTGTAACCTGAGAACCCGTCCATGAATGAGAAGATCTTGTATCCAACAGTATTGTCGACCAGAGTGTCGATGTGTGGCAAAGGGAAGTCATCTTTTGGACTGGCTTTGTTGAGATCTCGGAAGTCGATGCACATTCGAACCTTGCCGTCCTTCTTTGGTACTGGCACGATGTTGGCGAGCCATTCAGGGTAGTTGGAGACTACCAAGAATCCCGCGTTGTACTGCTTGATGACTTCATCTCGGACTTTCAGAGCCCATTCCGGCTTCATTCTTCGAAGTTTTTGCTTCACTGGCTTCATATCTGCCTTGGTTGGCAGATGGTGTACAACGAGCTCTTCATCAAGCCCCGGCATGTCTTCATATGAGAACGCGAAGTTGGACAATCTTGGAGCTAGGAACTCTATCATTTTCTGCTTCATCTCAGGTGGCAACGATTTTCCAATGCTTACTTCCCTAGGGATCTCAGGTGTCCCCAAGTTTACTATCTCGAAATCATCGGCTACAACATTGGCTTTAGATTCGAACTTTTTGAGGAGATCCTCAAGTTTGGGAGCAGGATCATCATCTTCCTCATCCCGAGCTTCGTCCAGACCCATGAGCTCGAAGTCTAATTCGATGTCGAAATCATATGATTCGACTTCAAACTCATGCGATTCTTTAGACGAACTTGGCACACTATTGAATGCAGGGAAAGAAATATTTTTTGGTTTTTGAGATTTTTCTGAAATTGAAATGATAGATGTTTTTGGTTTTTGAAAGTTTTTGATTTTTTTGGATTTTCAAAATTCACGGGACTTTGAACAAGCGGGCATTGCAGACCATGATTGATCCCAACTTGTTCCAAAGTTCCGGTTGCTGCTTAAACAGGCATTTTTTTTTGGAAGCCAGAGCCCTCAGATGGCTCTTTGGCTGATTCAAAAGTGAGGGGAACAGATGACCATTCAGGACCCCACACTTCCTCCCCTGAAGAGGTGGGGGTTGATGATTTGGGCGAAGAATCATGGTCTGGCCCAATGACCATGACTTCTTGCTGGTCGGGTTCGAGATATGAGTCGTACTCAGTCCCTCCCGGATCACTTACCTCGCATTGCAGTCCGTCTGGTTCCACAGTGAGACACAAGTCTGGAATCTGGACATCAGACCAATCTAGGGTTAGCCACTTCCCTTTCTTGGTCCAATGGATGGGCTGCTTCTGCCCCTGGCTGATGATTGAAGAAGTTGACTTTGCAGAGATGGGCAAGTCATGCCCCTTGCTAATTGGTGCTGAGATGGGCAAGTCGTGCCCCTTGCTGATTGAAGTGGGCAAGTTGTGCCCCTGGTTGAGAGAAGTGGGCAAGTTGTGCCCCTGGTTGGGAGCAGGTGTCAGAGTAACCTGGTCCTGAAGCTGCTGTATTTGACTTCCTTCTTCGTCTTCATCCTTTTCTTCTTCTTTTGGAGGCTTAGATGGTTCGAGAATCTGATCCCATCGAATGGGGGGCCACGTGGCCCAAACTAGGCTCATTGGGAGGCCTTTGTGTAGTGCAGTCGGTTGATTCCCTCCTGGATCTTTGCAAGGTTCTCCTGGCTTGACGAATTGGATGGGTGAGCACCGAAATTTCTTCCTCCTTTTGTCCATGAAGACTGTCTTGTATCCGAGTCCCCATTTGCGCTGGTTATATATCAGTGGTACCTTTCTGGATTTGAAGTGGTTCTTCATTCGGTATTTGAGGCTCAGACGTTCTGCCAGTGAAAAGACACGATCCACCCTTATCGGTTCTGGATTAGCGATAGAGTTCACGGTCTCGAATTCGAAACTGTGAAACGGGATGTCCTCTTCAGAGTGCTGGATATCGATGACCGGGATATCTGGTTCAGTGGCAGCAGCATTGGAAGGAATGATGAGCTCCTTCTCTGCATGGATAGAGATCACTTGATTTCCACCGATATACTTCACTCGTTGATGCAGGGTTGATGGCACAGCTCCAACCTTGTGCAGCCACGGTCGTCCGAGCAACATGTTGAAAGAGGCTGATATATCCAGGACTTGAAATGTGATGGTGGAGACTTCCGGACCTATCTGTACCTCTATGTCGACCTCCCCTTCCACTGATCGGCGGGTGTTGTCGAATGCTCTGACGCATATGGTGCTGGGTGGGAATGAAGAAGGACTGATTCCCAGACGTTCTGCAGTCTTGAGTGGGCAGACATTTAAGCTTGAGCCATTATCGATAAGGACCAGCGGAACACAGAGGTCTTTGTATCGTAAGGCTATGTTGAGGGATCGCCCATGATCACGTCCCTCTGGTGGCAACTCATTATCTGTGAAGGTGATGGCGCGCGGAGCCAGGAGTTGTCCAATCATCAAAGCTATCATTTCTGGTGCCGTATCGGAGGAGACATGAGCATCGTTCAAGGTTTTGGCAAACATTTCTCGGTGTGTGCGAGATGTGCAGAGTAGCTCCCATACTGAGATTTGTGCAGGGATTGACTTGAGCTGAGTCGCCACCTCGTATGCGGCTTCATTTTTGTTATCGAGGCCTGAGAGAGCGCCTTTGGTATCTCCTCTGTTCTGATTATCTCTTCGGATGCAACGCCCATTGGGATTCATGTTCCCCACTTCCGCACATTCTGGATAGTGCCATGGAACCTCTTTGTAGTTTTCCTCCCTTTTGCCTTCTAGGACCACTGGTTCTTGCAACGGTGCTGTTGTGGGTACCAGATCTTCCTCGTATGGAGCTTTTGCCTTGAGGACTACATTGTTACCTGTGCTGAAGGGGTAATATCGAGGCTTATCTTCATAGACCACATAAGGTCGTGGTCCTGGCTTGATTGTTCCTGGGGCGGGAGGCTCCCATGAAATGAATACTGGTCCTCTTGATATGGCAGGAGGTTTCTCTGTTCGTCCCAGCTGCCGTAGTGTGATTGACACGCCTCCGGGACTTGCCCCTTGCAATATGACAGGCTTGACTGGAAGAGCTCCTTCCAAGACAACAGGCTCTTGCTGCTGATGAGTGTAATCCTTCCATTGCGGATTGGATTGTTCAGGAGTTGCCCCTTGCAAGATGACAGGTTCGTATGTGGGCTCAATGTATGACTGTGCTCCTTCCAGGATGACTGGTTCCCAGCTTGAATGGTTGTAAGGTGCCCCTTGAACAACTGGTATATCATATGGAGGTGCTCCTTCGAGCACTACTGGCTCGGAGATTGAAGGAAGAAAGGGACTTGCCCCTTGCAAGACTGGAGGAGGATTTGTTGGCTCATAAGTGTAGGCATGAATGGATTGGATAGGGGAGAAGAAGCGATCGAGGTGGTCCCCTTCTTCTATACTATTGACTGCAGGGCCACGAGATGAACTGGGGTCCGTTGGATGCTGAGGCAGAGGATTCTGAAGGATGTTGGTGGAAGCTGCTGGAGAAGTTCCAGGGACCGAGATGACGATCTTGCGGTCATCAATCATGTCTTGTATGGCATTCTTCAAAGTATAGCATCGATCAGTGGCGTGACCACGTCCTTGATGATAGGCGCAATACTCATTTTCTCGGTAGTTCGGTGGTAGAGGATGAGGCGGAGGCCGAGGTGCCATTAGAGTAAGTAACTGCTTTTGTACCAGTGTAGTCATGATTTGACTAAGTGGTTGACTGAGTGGAGTGAACTTCCTGAACTCCCTGTAATTCTGCCTGTTCTGGTATGAGTATTGGCCATTTCCCCTGAACTGCTGCTGTTGTCGAGGTGGCTGTGGCTGAGGATTCGGTTGTGGCTGATATCGCTGAGGCTGATGCTGATGCTGAACTTGGTTCTGATGATACTGTTGACGTCCCTGTGGGGAAGCATGTTGATTTCCTTGAGCAGTGGTGTTGATGTTGTTTACCTCTGTTGGGCGGGGAGGAGAACCACTGCGGTTTCCATTCCCGTGCCCGATAGGTCTTCCTTCCACTCTGTTCCTCTTGACTGGAGTGGCTTGATGAGGCCATGGGGAGATCGTCCCGGCACGGATTCCTGCTTCGACTTGCTCTCCAGCACGGATTAGCTGCGAGAAGTTCGCATATGGATGCGAGATGAGATACCCGGATATGCCTGGATATGTTGAATGACAATCATGGAGATTTGTTCTTCATCGTCGATGGGTGTCCGCATTCTGGCTGCCATAGCTCGCCAACGTCCCACATAAGCTGATAGTGCTTCATCACTCCTTTGCCTGAGTGCTGCGAGGTCGGCTCTTCTGGGTGCCATGTTGAGATTGTATGCGAATCTGTCGACGAAAGCCTGGGAAAGCTGTTCCCATGTTCTGATGCGGTGGCAGTCCAATGAAGTGTACCAATCTAGGGCATCGCCCTTCAGAGATTTTTGGAACAAACAAATAAGGGCCCCTTCATTTCCTGAGATTGCACTTAATTCTCCACAGAAGGCCTTGAGATGTGCTGTGGGACAGCTGCTGCCATCGTATCTTTTGAATTTTGGAACTTCAAAGTTTTGAGGTACTTGAGCATCTAGGAAAGGACACAAGTCTCTGAACTTGGTCGAAGGTAGATCGATTCCTTGTTGTCGCTGAAGCTGATTTTGCAAGATCTGGAACTGCTCCCACAACTCGTCCAGTCCTGAATGTTCTGCTCGAGCGACTGGTGCCTCTTGGAGTAAGGCACGTTCTTCTTCGGCATAGTGGTCGATGTCTTCGACCCTATGAGCTTGCTGAAAAGCAACCGCGTGTTGCTGAACTTGATTTGATGATTGGACTGGATTCTGATGAACTTGTGCTTGAAATGATGGTAACTGAACTGGAGACTGTACTGAAGGTTGAACTGGAACTTGCTGGAAATTAACTGGATTTTGCTGAATTGAAGATTGATGGAAATTAACTGGATTTTGCTGAATTGAAGATTGCTGGAAATTAACTGGAATCCCATCGGCGGGGATGTGCTGGAATTGAAAAGTGCTCCTGTTTGCAGGAGGCTGAGATGCTGGGAAGTGACCCCCTGGTTGGGTATTCGCCACTGTCCGCTGATTGATGTGGGCTTGACACTGACCCCCGTTGTGGGCATTCGCCAGTGCTGTCCCTGTTGCTGGAAATTGAATTGAAATCCCATCTGCGGGGATGTGCTGAAATTGAAAAGGTGTCCCATTGGCGGGGACATGCTGAGATCCACTGAGATTGTTGTTTGCAAGATTGACTGGAAGCTGACTGGATGTTCCTGCAACGGAAGTGCTCTGAGATGGCCTTGTCGTCGCAGGAAGATATTGAGAAGGATGCCCCATAGCGAAGGGCTGAGATGGCTGCTGTCGGTAGTCTTGGGCAGACTCCGATGGTTGTGCTTGATTTGAACTGGAGGCCGGGAGGACCCGGCATGGTTGCTGAGATTGCTGAACTGGGCCAACCTGATTGTTGGCTGCTGCGGTGGTTTGTGCTTGCATGAATTGCAAGAGCATTTCTTGCATTGCTCTCATTCCTTGTGCTAATTCTTGTATGATTGGCGTATTGTCAACGGGCTGTTGCGCTGGAGGTTGCGCTTCGGTCATTTCAAGAGCAGGGAAGTGATGAGTTTCTTCTTCGTGGTCGGACATGGCTTGCTGAGCCCTAGTGCTGATTATACTGCGGTAGGGAAGTTGTCTCCACGTACGTTGAGCACGAGGAGGCGCAATGGTGAGGACTATATTCTTTTTGGGTTTTGGGATTTTCTATTTTTTTCTTGGTTTTGGGCTTTTCTATTTTTTTTTTTTTTGGGTTTGGGTAGAATGCTATGCAGATGAGATTGTATGAGGATTAATGACTTTCAAGTACGGGAAGGATTCTGTTTTCAAGTCGGATCACGACTAGTGGGACTAGAAAAATCCCCAGTGGAGTCGCCATTCGAATTTTCTAAAATTTCAAAACTCCTTTAAAAAACCTTATTTCCATGTATTTGAGATGATATGAGTATAAGAAGAGGAGATACGAAGTGTGTGATGTTGTAAGTCTTGAATTTCTCCCAACATAATGGTTTTATATGTTAGTTTCCCTATTGTTGTGATTGATAGAAAATTTGAACACTCTTTACACCAAGTTCACATTACACGATTTTCATGAGTTGAAAGGATTATACGAATTGTGGATTAGCTAGACTTTGATTTAAAGGTGTTGAGACACCAAGCCGGGGTACTTTGTCCATCCTTGTCCATGTGAAAATAACGAAAGATATGGATTTCTAAAAATCCTATCTAATTTAAAAGAAAAAGAAAAAGGAAGGATGAAATTGGGAATGATGGAAAAATGGTGGAAAATTCTGAAAAGGGCTACCTATTACCAACCGGGGGATGGTCTACCCATAACCAAAGCCGGAAATGGGACGTAGTGTGAAAGCCGTCGGAAGGACGGTAAGACAAATTCCTGTAATAGGTTTGTTTTTGCTCTGTACACCTTGAGGTCTATAGTTCAGTTGATCCATGAAGAAGATAATCCCAAAAACTCATGAGATGAACTTTCACTATGCACACTAGGTTGAAGTTGTTCGAATTCTTCTATTTATCAATCAATCAGCGGGAATTTCATGTAGACACTTATTATGCTTTGAGAGTTTAAGGTTGCAATTTCTATCACCTAGTTTCTCCAAATTTTTTACTTGTATGTCTTGGAATGGATAGAAACATGGTTTCCGAAGGAGAGTTGGGTTTGGAGGTTTGAACTTATTCACGCATGTTTTGCTCGGGACTAGCAAAAAGTTGGTTGGGGGGTGTGTTGAACCTCCAATTTATACATTGCATTGCCCACTACATCACATTATATGCATGGTTTTCATGATAAAAAGGCCCATCTAACGCATGTTTTGTGATTGTAGGTGTGGACCCTCGCCGATTTTTCCGCGCTCCCATACGACGTCGTTCTCCCTTTCTCTTTCCTTTCGGAAAAGAAGGAGATGAGGATGCGTGAGTGCGAAATCGCCGTTTGTGCCACTGGCTTGCCTCGTTCTCGAGGGCTTCGTTTGGTTGTCGTATTGAGCTGGATGTGTTTAAGTGTGTTTATATAAGACCAGAGTCGCCACTAGCCAGTTACTTCGAATCTACAGTCGGCTAGACCCTGTAGAAACGTTAGAGAAGGGAATCCGAAGATTCCTTCCTCTAAAATGACTCCTGTTGATCTGCGGCCAGAGATTCAAGGTAAGGGATCACGTTTACAGGGTGGGAAGAGGTTAAGCACCCCACACACTGCCCGTACCGAAGTACGGTCTCTACTTCACAGGATCGATCGCATACTTGAAAGTCTAGTTTAATCCTCGTATATTCTCATGGATGACATGATGCATGAATGCAGGTCTGAACAGTAAGAGTTTCTGATGGGCAGGTTCCAACAACGGGCAAGCCCAGAGCGTACGCTCGAACTGACAGGTGCTTAATATAAGACGTATGCAGTGTGTTTGAATAGAATAATTAAGGTGCTTTATGGTGAAGCATGAATGCAGGTCTGAACAGTAAGAGTTTCTGATGGGCAGGTTCCAACAACGGGCAAGCCCAGAGCATACGCTCGAACTGACAGGTGCTTAACATAAAGACATATGCATGTGTGTTTGAGTAATCAAGGTGCTTGTAGTGAAGCAGGGGGGTTGGAAGAAAAGTAAATGTTGCACTTATGCTAGATGCAAATGAGATGATGCTGGAAAATGAGTGGCTGGGTGGACGGAGGTGTCGCAAGGGTTGGCTTCGAGTGGCTGGATCAAGACTTGGATGGCTTGGGAGGCTTGGACCAGTGGTCAGGCTGGGCTGGACCAGGGTTAGACTCTCCTCACTCGGGCTCTCCTTGGTGGAAAAATGGGCTAAAGGGTGGAGAGATGGACTCAGAGCTCTCGGGCTGAAATGGACTCGAAGGGCTTGTTGAAATGAGAAGGGGAGGGGGGTATTTATAGCAGCAGAGAGGGGCACTCTCGTAATTTTTTTCAGGCGGCCTGCCATGGGCCGCCCGTACGGCCGCTCCTCGGTTTCCAGCGAGTACGGTCGCTCCCTCGGGGCTGTTGTTGGACTCGCTGGTCGACTCAGTGAGTTGACTCAGCGGGTCGACTCGGTGGTTTGACTCGATGGGTTGACTCGGTGTTTTGACTCGACGGGTTGACTCGACGGGTTGACTCAGCGGGTTAACTCAGCGAGTTGACTCAGTGAGTTTGACTTTTTTGGGATTTTTTGACTGGCCTTTTTTATGGGGGTTTTTCAGGGTGGTGTTTAGGACTGGGTTGACTGGGTTTAGGCTTGAACTGGGCTATGGAATGGGGCTTACAAGGGTGAGTTTGGCTGAGTTTGGACTTGGGATTTGGGGGTATGGTCCTCCGTTCAACCAGCTATCTCTACCAACAGTGTAGCCGAAGGTGGGGTGTCTACAGTAGGGATGAGAGCAGACTTCACTCAATTGGAGACTAAAAAGGGTCCATTTAGAACCTGTGAATGAAGGTCCAAGGTGGACCAAAGAAGGAAGAAGAAAGAGGGAGAAAAGAGAATAAAGAAAAGAAGAAAAAGAAGAAGAACAGTTGGTCCGACCGGTCGTCCGACCGGTCGGCCACAACCTTGGAAATCACTGGAAGAAGAACCAGTTGGTCCGACCGGTCTTAACCGGTCAGCCAACCGGTCGATGCCCCCTGTGTGCTTGTTGGACTAACAACCAGTCTGGTTCGACCGGTCTTGATTGGTCAGCCAGCAGGTCATTCTCTCACTTGAGCTCCCTGGACCATTAAATAGGTAGGTCCGACTGGTCGTGACCGGTCGGCCAAGCCAGTCCGACCAGTTGTCCAACCGGTCGGCCACATAAAAAATCAGGCAATTGCTATTTTGGGCTCCAAAAAATACTGCGCACTGCGTAACCTTACGCGGTTTTTGGAAGATTTCGACGCAACCGAGCGTCCTCACTATAAAAGGTCACCTAGGGGCTCTTCCTAGGGTATCATAGAAGCTAAGGGACATGGTGCTAGAGAGAGGAAGCAGTCGTGGAGCGTCTGCAACCCTCCAAACTCCAGTTTTTCTATGTTTTCTAGTTTTTTCATGAGTTCTAGTTGTAGTATGACAATGCTCGACTAGAATCTCTCAGCTAAGGCTGAGAGGTGAAGCTTGTAGCTAATTTTCATGTTTGATTCAGTTTAATTCAAGTAATTTCAATTCAAGTTTGAATTTTTATTTATTCTAGTTCTTCAAGTTGGTAGTTTGAGATGCTTTATGAGAGTTCATGTGCTTCGGTCATGGATTCCTTGCAATTCTCTGAGATTATCATATTGTGATTGTTTATATTCGAATTATAGTAGTCCTTGAGCAGGCCATAGTCCATAGGCATGGCTGTTACTCCGAAGGCTATGATTTCGAAGTCTACATGTGTTGAATGGGACTAGAACTTGGAAGTTCAACTTGAATGGGATTGAATGTGTTTGAATGCTTTATTTTCCAACTAGATGAGAGATAGGACTTCAAATCTAGTTGTGCTCTATGCTTGGATTGATTGGATTGACATGGGATTGCTACAAGTGGATCTTTGAATGCCTTAATACCTTTAAACTACTGTTTTCATTAAAGTTAATGTTTTAGTTAATTACTCAATTGAATTCTCTATTTATTGCAAATTGAGTTGCTGGAATAGTTTGGAATTTGTTATCCAATTCCCTGTGGATCGACCTCGGTCTACATCGCAGCTTTACACTTGAGGCGAGCGAACAATAATCCTCCTAACTTTTGACAACGCTCGCATGCTTTGCAAAACTCGTGGCTGTCTTTAAATAAAGTGGGCCAATATAAACCACACTGTAAAATTTTGGCAGTGGTTTTCTTGGTGAAAAAATGACCCCCACATGCTTGATCATGGAAAAAGGAGTTGACGGCATTATGTTCATCATCAGGGACATATCTCCTAATAACTTGATCTGGGCAATATTTAAACAGTAAAGGTTCATCCCAGAAAAATCTGCGCACTTCCCCTAGAAATTTCTGTTTATCCTGGGCAGTCTAATGAGTTGGCATCACACCTGTGGAAAGATAATTGGCTATGTTAGCGTACCATGGTGGATGCGTAGCAGCAAAGAGTTGCCCATCAGGGAATGAGTCCTCAATAGGTGACTCGTCAATGAAATTAGGTAGAACTAGGCGGGATAGATGATCCGCCACCACATTTTCTACTCCCTTCTTGTCCTTGATCTCCAAATTGAATTCTTGAAGGAGTAGGATCCATCTAAGCAAACGGGGCTTGGCATCCTTCTTAGAAAGAAGATGTTTCAGCGATGCATGATCTGTGTAAACAATGACCTTGGATCCTATTAAGTAATGCCTAAATTTGTCCAAGGCAAAGATGATGGCTAGGAGCTCCTTCTCCGTAGTCGAGTAATTGACTTGGGCGGGATTCAAGGTCCTACTAGCATAGTAGATAACATGGGGCTTCTTATCCTTCTTTTGGCCTAACACCGCCCCAATAGCATAATCGCTCGCATCACACATCAACTCAAAAGGTATGGACCAATCCAATGGTTGCATGATAGGAGCGGTTGTCAACATGTCTTTTAGCTTTGAAAAAGCTAATTGACATTCGACACTCCACTCAAATTGGTTCTCCTTTTAGAGAAGGTTACATAAGGTCCTTGAGATGTGACTAAAATCCTTTATGAACCTTCTATAAAAATCGGCATGTCCAAGGAAGGACCGCACATCGCGTATGCTTTTGGGTGGTGGTAGATCAGAAATTATATCCATTTTGGCCCAGTCTACCTCTATTCCTTTAGACGAGATGATATGTCCAAGGACTATTCCTCTTTGTACCATGAAGTGACACTTTTCCCAGTTTAAAACGAGGTTCTTCTCCTCGCACCTTGTCAAGACCAACTTCAAGTGATTGAGCCACTCATCAAAAGAACAACCAAAAATAGAAAAATCATCCATGAATACCTCGAGAAATTCACCCACCATGTCCGAGAAAATACTCAACATACATCGTTGGAATATGGCGGGTGCATTACATAGTCCAAATGGCATTCTTCGGTATGCGAAGGTGTCAAATGGGCATGTAAAAGTGGTCTTCTCTTGGTCTTCTGGGGCTATCTCAATTTGATTGTAACCGGAATAGCCATCTAGAAAGCAATAATAGGAATGACCTGCTAACCTCTCCAAAATTTGATCTATGAATGGGAGAGGGAAGTGGTCCTTCCTAGTGGCCATGTTTATCTTTCGATAATCAATGCACATACGCCAACCGGTGGTTACTGTAGTTGGTATAAGCTCGTTGTTGGCGTTTTCTATGATTGTAATACCGGATTTCTTAGGGACAACTTGGGTAGGACTCACCCATTGGCTATCCGAGATGGGGTAAATGATAACCACATCTAGTAGCTTTAACACCTCGGATTTGACAACCTCCATCATGTTTGGATTTAGCCTCCTTTGAGGTTGTCTAGTCGTTTTCGCATTTTCTTCGAGGTGTATATGGTGAGTACAAACCGAAGAGTTTATCCCCTTGAGATCCGCTATTGTCCAACCTATGGCTCCCCTATGCTCTTTGAGTAGCTCAATCAACTTGAGCTCTTGGTCTTTCCCTAGGTGAGAGGTAATGACAACCAGGAATGTTTCTTCTTGACCCAAGTATACATATTTAAGCTCAGATAGCAGTGGTTTAAGGTTAAGCTTCGGTGGTTTGATGTTAGACGGTAGAGGCCTTGATGTGGTTGGTGGCAATCTTTCAAAATGGGGCCTCCATCGTCTAGTACCAACTACCGGTCTCTCAATATTCAATACTTGCACAATTTCACTAATGATGAGGTCTTTGGAATCTTCAAAATGTGCCAAGCATGTCTCCAAGCTTTCTAGTGGTTTAAGTTAGTGGAGCTCTTCTTCTTCAAAAGATTCGAGCATGTTTACCTCGAAGAGCTTGTCATCATCAACATCCCTGTGTCTTTTGCCCAAGTAGAACACATTCACCTCTAATGTCATGTTCCCAAAGGATAATTACATCACCCCATTCCGGCAATTGATGATTGTGTTTGATGTAGCAAGGAACGGGCGGCCTAAAATTATCGGTATTTGAGTGCTAGCATCTATAACCGGTTGTGTGTCCAAGATGATAAAATCTACCGGGTAGTAGAATTTGTCAACTTGGACTAGAACATCCTCAACTATCCCTCTCGGTACATTGATGGATCTATCAGTGAGTTGTAATGTGGTTTTCGTGGGTTTTAATTCACCAAGACCCAATTGCTCATATACCGAGTATGGGATCAAGTTTATACTTGCCCCCAAGTCTAACAATGCATGCTCAATCCGGTAGTCTCCAATGATACATGAGATTGTGGGACTACTGTGATCTTTGAATTTTAGGGGGGTCTTTTGAGTTAGAATGGCACTCACTTGCTCATTTAGGAAGGCCTTTTGCTGCACATTATATTTGCATTTAGTTGTGCATAAGTCCTTTAGAAACTTGGCATAAGAGGGGATTTGTTTGATGACATCAAGCAATGAATGTTTATCTTGACTTGTCTAAAAATCTCTAAAATATCATGAGAGTTAGGAGAGATTTTAGAGCGACTAATCTCGAATGGAATGGTGCTACGGGCTTGTAAACACGTTCCATTTCTTGTGGGGCTAAGTTAGATCCATCCTCATCCTCAGAATTTAACGGATCATTAGGCTTGTCGACCTTTACCGGAATAGTTTTATCAATTTGCTTACCACTTCTAAGAGTGGTGACGAATTTGGCTTGCTCCATATGTTAGTTGGAGAGATTAGGAATGCTTACTTTATGAACTTGCTTTGGATTGGGTTGAGGTTAGGCCGGAAAGGTCCCTTCCCTAGCATTCAAGCGTCCCTTAATCTCATCAACCAAGACTTTAAGCTCTTGGAACATTTGCTTATTCGTTTGATTGATTTGCATTTGCCCTTGCATAAACGCTTTTAAGGTGTCCTCCATTGAGAATTAAGGTGGGACCATATTTTGCATTGGTGCCCCTCCTTGAGAGTTAGTAGGATTGCCTGTGGGAGCATTCTTCCAACTGAAATTTGGGTGGTTCTTCCAAGTAGAATTGTACGTATTACCCACCAGTCCATTAAAAGGCCGTTGATAACCACATGTGGCATTTACATGTTCATGTAACACCTCTTGAAACACAGGAATTGTAGGACAATCTTGTGTAGCGTGTAAATTGGTGAAATAAATCCCACACGTGGTCTCAATAGCTTCATTGGACTTTGAAATTCCACTCTCACTAAGTTCCATGGCCTTAATCTTCCTTGTGAGGCTGACTAGCCTTGCATTCACATCATCTTCATCCTTGAGGATATAAATCCCTCCTTTCTTTTTTCTTTAGTAGGCTTGGGGTTATTAGATTTATCTGAGGTATCCCATGATTGGGCATTCTCGGCCAACATATCTAAATAACTCCACGCTTCATCTGGATTTTTGCTCATAAACTCGCCGTTGCACATCATCTCTACGAATTGGCGCATATTAGAACTTAATCCATCATTGAAGAAGTTTATGATTCGCTAACTTTCGTAACCATGATGTGGGCAAGCAAGTCGGAGGTCCTTAAACCTTTCCCAACATTGGAAGAATGATTCACTCTCTTTAGCTGAAAAATTCATTATGGCTCTTCCAAGGGTGTTCATTTTATGAGCTGGGAAGAACTTTTTCAAGAATTCCCGGGTCATCTTGTTCCATGACCCTATCGAGTGTGGTCTAAGAGAGTGAAGCCAAGTCTTGGCTCTTTCTTTTAATGAAAAGGGGAAAAGTTTCAGTTTAATGGCAAGGTAGCCACCACTTCTTCAAATTCCTTTAAGTGCAAATATGGGCTTTCAGAGTCTAGCCCATGGAATTTTAGTATAAGTTGAATCACACCCAGCTTTACATCAATGTTTCCCCCGATTGGTGGTAAGACCACGCACGAGGATTTAGTTGCATGGGCCGGTTGTAAGTAGTCCCGTAATGATCTCATTGGAGGAACATTATGTACCTCATTCTCTCCTACTCCCTCTTGATTTGCATTTGTAGTTGGAGTGTGTGTGTGTGTGTGTGTGGGGGGGGGGGGGGGGGGGGGGGAGGATTCCTTAACAAAACAATGTGTTAGTTCTAGGAAATCAGAAAAACCTATCTACTTCTACTTTTACAGCCACTAAAACAATTTAGAACCGTTATCTAAGTTCCCCGGCAACGGCGCCAAAAACTTGTTCGCTCGCCTCAAGGTCGATCTACAGGGAATTAGTAATAAATCTCGGTAAGACCGAGGTCGATCCACAACGATGCGATATAGTAATAAATCTCGGTAAGACTGAGGTCGATCCATAGGGAATTAAAGAACAACTTCTAAGTTATTCCAGCAACTAAGATTGCAATAATTAAGGGATTCAATTGAGAGAATTGTGTTAAAACGGTAACTTAAGAAAAATAATAATTAAGGAACTAAGGCTTTCAAGGATCCACTTGTAACAATCCCATGTTAATCCAATCAATACAACCATAAACACAACTAGATTTGAAGTTCTATCTCTCATCTAGTTGGAAGATAAAGCATTAATCACATTCAATCCCACTTAAGTTGAACTTCCAAGTTCTAGTCCTATTCAACCACATAGAGCATTCGAAATCATAGCCTTCGGAGTAATAGCCATGCCTATGGACTATGACATGCTCAAGGGTTACCATAATTCGAATCTAATCAAGCGAAACATGATAATCTCAGAGAATTGCAAGGATTCCTTAACAAAACAATGTGTTAGTTCTAGGAAATCAGAAAAACCTATCTACTTCTACTTTTACAGCCACTAAAACAATTTAGAACCGTTATCTAAGTTCCCCGGCAACGGCGCCAAAAACTTGTTCGCTCGCCTCAAGGTCGATCTACAGGGAATTAGTAATAAATCTCGGTAAGACCGAGGTCGATCCACAACGATGCGATATAGTAATAAATCTCGGTAAGACTGAGGTCGATCCATAGGGAATTAAAGAACAACTTCTAAGCTATTCCAGCAACTAAGATTGCAATAATTAAGGGATTCAATTGAGAGAATTGTGTTAAAACGGTAACTTAAGAAAAATAATAATTAAGGAACTAAGGCTTTCAAGGATCCACTTGTAACAATCCCATGTTAATCCAATCAATACAACCATAAACACAACTAGATTTGAAGTTCTATCTCTCATCTAGTTGGAAGATAAAGCATTAATCACATTCAATCCCACTTAAGTTGAACTTCCAAGTTCTAGTCCTATTCAACCACATAGAGCATTCGAAATCATAGCCTTCGGAGTAATAGCCATGCCTATGGACTATGACATGCTCAAGGGTTACCATAATTCGAATCTAATCAAGCGAAACATGATAATCTCAGAGAATTGCAAGGATTCCTTAACAAAACAATGTGTTAGTTCTAGGAAATCAGAAAAACCTATCTACTTCTACTTTTACAGCCACTAAAACAATTTAGAACCGTTATCTAAGTTCCCCGGCAACGGCGCCAAAAACTTGTTCGCTCGCCTCAAGGTCGATCTACAGGGAATTAGTAATAAATCTCGGTAAGACCGAGGTCGATCCACAACGATGCGATATAGTAATAAATCTCGGTAAGACTGAGGTCGATCCATAGGGAATTAAAGAACAACTTCTAAGCTATTCCAGCAACTAAGATTGCAATAATTAAGGGATTCAATTGAGAGAATTGTGTTAAAACGGTAACTTAAGAAAAATAATAATTAAGGAACTAAGGCTTTCAAGGATCCACTTGTAACAATCCCATGTTAATCCAATCAATACAACCATAAACACAACTAGATTTGAAGTTCTATCTCTCATCTAGTTGGAAGATAAAGCATTAATCACATTCAATCCCACTTAAGTTGAACTTCCAAGTTCTAGTCCTATTCAACCACATAGAGCATTCGAAATCATAGCCTTCGGAGTAATAGCCATGCCTATGGACTATGACATGCTCAAGGGTTACCATAATTCGAATCTAATCAAGCGAAACATGATAATCTCAGAGAATTGCAAGGAATCCATGTCCGAAGCACATGAACTCTAATAAAACTTCTAAAAATATCAACTTTATAAGAATTAGAACATTCAAAATTCGAACTTGAAGTAAAGCTACTTGAATCAAACTGAATTAAACATGAAAATGGCTACAAGCTTCACCTCTCAGCCTTAGCTGAGAGATTCTAGTCGAGCATTGTCTCACTAGAACTAGAACTCAATGAAAAAGATATAAAAAGCATAAAAACTCGGAGTTGGGAGGGTTGCAAACGCTCCATGACGGCTTCCTTCACTCCCCAGGAAGTTCCTCAGCTTCTATGATGCCCTAGGAAGAGACCCTAGGTGTCCTTTTATAGTGGGGAAGCTCTAGTGCGTCGGAATCTTCCAAAATTTGGGTAACCTTACGCACTTGCGCAGAAAATCTCGGATCTAGAATTAGTAAGTTGCTGTTTACACAAGGCCGACCGGTCGAACCTATTGGAATTGAGTCCAGCATGCAAAATAGAGGGCCCGACCTATTAGCTGACCGATCTTGATCGGTCGGACCATACTGGTCCTTGCTCCAGCGTCCAGAGAGGGGAATTGTAGGGTGGCCGACCGGTTAGGACCGGTCGTGGCTCCCATGGCCGACCGGTTAAGACCAGTCGGACCTTTGTTTTCCAGCTTTTCTTTCTTTTTTTCCTCGTCTCTCTCTTCTACTTACTTTCTTCTTTCTTTGGTCCTCCTTCAATCTTCATCCAATGGCTCTAAATGGATCCTTTTGGTCACCAATTGGGCAAAGTCGCTCTCATCCCTACAATCACAAATCATGCGTTATGGGCCTTTTAGACATGCAAATCATGCATAATGTGATGTAGTGGGCTATATTATGTATAAATTGGAGGTTCAACAGCTTTTTAATAAAAATCCACTTGAATATCGGGCGCCCTACTAAATCTTGGTGTGGCGCCCGGTCAGTTCCAGAACTGTCCAGCGGGTTCAGCATATTTTCTTCCAATTTCGGGCGCCCTACTAAAACATGGGCGTGCGCCCGGTGGCCTTCTGATATGTATGCTGAAATCTTCTTTCTTTTGGTCGATCCAGGTCTTTCAGATGTGATTCTTCAGGGCTTTTTTTCAATGTCTTCAATGTAGTTCCAAAGGACCCTTTTAGCAACAAATTCATGACTTCTCTCTTTCATTCCTACATACACAAAACAAGCATTAGATGGGTCTTTTAAGCATACAAACCATGTGTGTAATGTGATGTAATGGGTTAGAAAATGTATAAAATGGAAGCTCAACAACATACAACGCTGAAAAGTGGGGCATTGCATAGTCTAAACGGCATCCTTCGATAAGCAAAAGTGTTGAATGGACATGTGAATGTTCTCTTCTCTTGGTCCTCTAGGCGATCTCTATTTGGTTATACCCTGAATATCCATCAAGGAAGCAAAAATGGGAATGACCCATCAACCTTTCTAAAATTTGATCAACAAATGGTAAGGGGAAGTGGTCTTTCCTTGTGACTGTGTTTAGTTTCCTCTAGTCAATGCATATTCTCCAACCGGTAGTGACTCTGGTTGATACGAGTTCATTATTGGCATTGGCTATGATGGATATTCGAATTTCTTAGCCACCACTTGAGTTAGACTCTCCCATTGACTATCGGATATTGGGTAGATGATACCCACATCTAATAGTTTCACCTGTTAGTGCACTTTTCCGTGGCATACTAGTGCACCTTGTTTGTCAATCACTTACGTCAGTGAGTCTAGTATCGGTTGAGCCCAATGAAGACGAAGACCGAAGATTTAAGTGGCCCTGCTGCATCAAGGAAGAAGGAAGAGGTAAAAGTGATGCCTTGATGCGCCTTAACCTTGACCATAACCTAACCCCTTAACCTCTTTGATGACCTTGATCATCTTAGGAAAACCTTTAGTCATCATAGAATGGCCCTAGGTGTCCCAAAAGTACACCCAAACCTTGGCCAATGCATGAGGGTTGTGAAATGGATGGGTCAGCAATCAGACTAGCTGAACCCAGGCCTGTTCGACCGGTCGGGACCGGTCGGCTGGACTGGTCCGACCGGTTAAGACCGGTCGGCCAGACTGCCAGTCCATATAGCAACTTGCTGCGTTAAAAAGGCCATAGGGCCGACCTGGTCGTGACCGGTCGGCTGGGCTGGTCCGACCGGTCATGACAGGTCGGACAGACCCCCTGTTGGATAGCAACCTCACTGTCCTCCCTGGCTGATTGGCCGACCGGTCGGGACAGGTCGGCAAAGTCATTTTTTGCCCGTTTTCTAACTGTTGGAGCTCATTTTCTATATATATGGAGCTCGGTTTTGGGCAGAACACAGAGGTTCTTAAGAGCCCATTACCCACACCTTTTGTATATCTTTTGGGACCTCAAAGAGGAGGAGTTTCAAGTCATATCCCTTGTGTTTAAACACAAGTGAGAGCATTCAAATGCAAACTAAGAGATGACTTGATTCCTCTCTCAATTCTAGAGGTAAGACATTATACCATATAAGCATATCTCTTGTTCAGACCTCTAGAAGACCCTCTAGGTGAATCTCCTAGTTAGAACAAGCTACATATCTCATGTAGGAGATTCAACCATCCTCCTATCACCTTAGGCATCTTAAAGGCATCACATGCAAGGTGTTTGATCAAGTGTGGCTGAGGCATTGGCGACACAACGGCAACACGATCAAGGGACCAAGGGAAGCTGATTGAAGCACGGGAGAGCGGAGATCAAGCAACCTGAACTGGTGCTGAACAAGGGGCTCATCAGACAAGTAAGGTTGTCTTTATTGAGAGTCCAATTAGAGTTTGTTTGTCAAACTCGATCTAGGGACGTTAGCCGTTCCTTGGCCCGTTAGCCGAGCCTAAACTAAGTCTCTAAGGGGGAGCCTCCGACACGGGAGTGAACGTGCATCGGGTTGAGAGTTAGCCTATGTTAAAAACTCCGTTTGGGTAGAGAGTTAGCCCTTTGTCCAAAACTCCGGTTATGGTTGAGAGGTGAACCTGTAAAACCTCCGTGTAAAGGTTGAGAGGTGAACCTCATTTAAAACCTCCGATAGTGAATACCGGTGTGCTCAAAGGAGTTGAGTACTTGAACCGGGAGTGGAGTAGACCCAAAGTCGAACCACTATACATGCTTGTGTTTTTGATTGATTTGAGCGCATTGATATCTTATCATTGGATGTTTAATTGTTTAATTATAAATGCTTGATAGGAATGTATGCTAGGCACCAGATTGGCATCCACACACAAGATGTACTTTCACTAGGTGTGTAGACTTGAGCTCATTGATCCATTCTCATAAGGCTACATAGTTTGAATAGGTTAGGAGCTTGATTAGTTAAATCATTTATTTACCTATGCATGCTTAGACTAGGATTGTTTATTGCTTAACCATATGCTAGTCTTGTGATTAGACCCACTTAAGCTTGGAAGCCGAAGTGTTCTTGTTTACTTAGTTTAATTTGTTGAATTGTGTAAGTAGGCGAAAAGAATTTCAAAAAAGGTCCTAAGCACCCCCCTCCTATATAGGTTTAGCCATAATTCTAGTTGCTCTTTAAGCTTCCGCACATACGTGGGTGTCGTGTTAGACTACCCGACGTACTTTCATCACCACCTCGGCCTTAACCACCTCCTTCATGATTGGATTGCGGCGTCTTTGTGTTTGCCTAGATGTCTTGGCATTTTCCTCAAGGTGTATGCGATGAGTACAAATCAGTGGGTCTATGCCTTTGAGATCCGAAATTGACCATCTGATGGTGCTCTTATGCTCTATTAGAGTGGCTATTAACCTACTCTTGTTCCTCATCCAAGTGGGAAGAAATCACAACCGGATATGTCTCATCTCGACCTAAATATACATATTTCAAATCATTTGGTAATGGTTTTAGGTCAAGCTTCGGCGCCTTGATATTAGATGGAAGAGGCTTGTTCTCACTTAAGGGTAAAGGTTCAAATAGTGCCTTCCATCTTTTATTATCAAGTACCGACATAACATCCAAAATGGCATCCATCTCTCGTATCGTGTCATCTTTCATCTCATGAGAGTGGGCCAAACATGCCTCTAAAGGATCGGAATAGAATGTCAAGGGGGATGTATCTTCCATGAATGATTCAATTAGATTTATTTCGTGGACCTCATCATCAACTTCCCGTGGTTGTTTGCATAAATAAAAAATATTTAGCTCGAGTGTCATATTTCCAAAGGTCATTTGTTTAAGCCCGTTTCTACAATTGATAATTGCATTTGAAGTAGCTAGAAAAGGGCGGCCTAATAGGATAGGAATTTGAGCACCGGTACCTATCACGGGATGTGTATCCAAGACAATAAAATCCACTGGATAGTAGAATTTATCGACTTGGACCAAGACATTCTCAATAATCCTCCTTGGTATACGAATAAATCTATCAGCAAGTTGGAGTGTGATTTTGGTGGGTTTCAATTCACCTAACCCAAGTTGTTCATATACTGAGTATGGGATGAGGTTACACTTGCCCCTAAATCAAGTAAGGCTTATTTGATCCGGTAGTCACCTATGATGTATGAGATAGTTGGACTACCCGGATCCTTGTATTTTAGGGCACCTCTTGTTTGATAATAACGCTCAAATTCTCAGTCTAAAGTACTTTGTTGTGAACATTGTGTTTCCTTTTGATTGTACACAATTCCTTCATAAATTTGGCATAGGATAGTATTTGTTTTATAGCATCCAACAACAGAATGTTGATCTTCACTTGCTTAAAAACCTCTAAGATTTTCAGGGTTTTGTCTAAAGGTTTAAGTAAAATCAACCTTTGGGGAAATGGGGCAACCGGCTTGTATTGCCTTTCCGGTTCTTTCTCATGTGGAGTGTTATTTGGGCTATCATCCTCTTTGAAAATTTTCAGATCATTAGGCTTTGGGGCCTTCACCGGATTAGATTTATAAATTTTTTCCCACTCCTCAAGGTGGTGATAGCTTGAACATACTCCGTATGTTGGGAGGACGAGCTTGGGTCTTGTATCTCAAATTGGGTTCTTGGGTTAGGGAGAGGTTGGGCAGGAAGTGTGCCTTTCTCCCTATAGACACCCCACCTTCGGCTACAATGTTGGTAGAGATAGCTGAATGAATGAAGGACCGTACCCCCAAATCCTATGTCCAAACTCAGCCAAACTCACCCTTGTAAGCCCCAATCCATAGCCCAGCTCAAGCCTGAACCCAGTCAACTCACCCCTAAACATCAGCCTGAAAAACCCCTCATAAGAAAAACCAGTAAAAAAATCCCAAAAAAGTCAAGCTCGACGAGTCAACCCGCTGAGTCAAATCACCGAGTCAACCCGCTGAGTTAACCCATCGAGTCAACTCACCATGTCAACCCATCTCTTAAACCCAGTCAACTCACTGAGTTTCAAACCGCAGCCTCGGAGTAAGCTCGAACCCCAAAGCTAAGAAACTTCTGCTTCAGGTTCGGAGGTCGTACACTCCAAACTCGAAGCAAATTGACTGTGCGGCCCCCTGAGGGCCGCCCAAAATTAATTACGGGAACTGCCACTCCCCTTTAGCCCACTTTTCCTCCAAAGAGCCCGAGTGAGAAGAGCCTAGCCCTGGTCCAGCCCAAGCCTGACCCTGGTCTAAGTCTCCCAAGCCATCCAAGCCTTGATCTAACCACTGGAAGTAAACCCTTGCGACACCTCCGTCCATCCAGCTACTCTATCACTAGTATCAACTCATTCGCATCTAGCATAAGTGCAACATTTACTTTTCTTCCAAACCCCTGCTTCACTACAAGCACTTTGATCATTCAAGCACATAGCATGCATCCTGCATAAGGCACCTGTCAGTTCGAGCGTATGCTTTGGGCTTGCCTGTTAATGGAAACCTGCCCAAAAAAACTGTTACTGTTCAGACCTGCATTCATGTACATGTCACTACAAGCAATTTGATTATTCAAACACACAGCATGCATCCCGCATAAAGCACCTGTCAGTTCGAGCCTATGCTCTGGGCTTGCCTGTTAATGGAAACCTGCCCATCAGAAACTCTTACTGTTCAGACTTGCATTCATGCATCATGTCATCCATGAGAATGTATGAGGATTAAAACAGACTTTCAAGTATTAGTTCGATTCTGTGAAGTAGAGACCGTACTTCGGTACGGGCAGTGTGTGGGGTGCTTAACCTCTTCCCACCCTGTAACCGTGATCCCTTACCTCGAATCTCTGGCCGCAGATCAAAAGGAGTCATTTTAGAGGAAGAAATCTTTGGATTCCCTTCTATAACGTTTCTACGGGGTCTAGCCAACTGTAGATTCGAAGTAACTGGCTAGTGGCGACTCTGGTCTTATACAAACACATCTAAACACATATAGCTTAACACGACAAACAAACAAAGCCCTCGAGAACGAGGCAAGCCAGTGGCACAAACGGCGATTCCCGTGCACGCACCCCCTCTTCTTCTCCGGAAGGAAAGGGAGAATGTTCGGGAGCGCGGAACGGCGAGCGTCCACAGAATGGCGACTCCACTGGGGATAAGCTAGTCCCACTAGTCGTGATCCAGCTTGAAAAAAACAGAATCCCTCCTATACTTGAAACTCATTAGTCCTCATACAATCTCATTTGCATAGCATTCTACCCAAAACCAAAAAAGAAAAAAAAGAAAATCTCAAAACCCAAAAAGAGTAGAGTATAGTCCTCACCATTACACCTCCTCGGGCTCAACGTGTTCGGAAGCAACTTCCCTTCCACAGCATAATCCGCACTCGGGCTCAGCAAGCCATGTCCAACCACGAAGAGGAAACTCACCTCTTCCCTACTCTTGAAATGACTGAAGCACAACCTTCAGCGCCAATTGAGAATACGCCAATCATGCAAGAATTGGCACAAGGAATGAGAGCAATGCAAGAAACGCTCTTGCAATTCATGCAGGCACAAGCTACCGCAACAGCCAACAATCAAGTTGGCCCGGTTCAACAATCTCAACAACCATGCCGGGTCCCTCCGCCCTCCAGTTCAAATCAAGCGCAACCATCAGAGTCTGCCCAGGACTACCGACAACAACCATCTCAGCCCTTCACTATGGGGCATCCTCCTTAGTACCTTCCCGCGACAACAAGGCCGTCTCAGAGCAATCTTGTCGCAGGGACTTCCAGTCAGTTTCCAGTCAATCTTACAAGTAACAATCTCAATAGGTTTCAGCATATCCCTTCCAATGGGACTCCTTTACTTTCTCAGCATATCCCCACCGATGGGATCCCTTTTCAATTTCAGCACATCCCCGCCGATGGGATTTCAATTCAATTTCCAGCAACATGGACAGCACTGGCGAATGCCCACAATGGGGGTCAGTGTCAATCAGCTGACAGTGGCGAATACCCAACAAGGGGGTCACTTCCCAACATCTCAGCCTCCTACAAACAGGAGCACTTTTCAATTCCAGTACATCCCCGCCGATGGGATTCCAGTTAATTTCCAGCAATCTTCAATTCAGCAAACTCCAGTTAATTTCCAGCAATCTTCAATTCCGCAGTCTCCAGTTAATTTCTAGCAAGTTCCAGTTCAACCTTCAGTACAGTCTCCAGTTCAGTTACAATAATTTCAACCACAAGTTCATCAGAATCCAATTCAGTCATCAAATCAATTTCAGCAACCCGCGGTTTCTTTTCTGCAAGCCCATAGGGTCGAAGATATCGACCACTATGCCGAAGAAGAACGTGCCTTGCTCCAAGAGGCACCAGTCGTTCGAACAGATCACTCAGGACTGGACGAGTTGCGGGAGCAGTTTCAGATCTTGCAAAATTAGCTTCAGCGACAACAAGGAATCGATCTACCCTCGACCAAGTTCAGAGACTTGTGTCCTTTTCCAGATGCTCAGATACCTCAAAATTTTGAGGTACCCATATTCAAAAGATACGACGGCAGCGGTTGTACCACAGCACATCTCAAAGCTTTCTGTGGAGAGTTGAGTGCAATCTCAGGAAATGAAGGGGCCCTCATTCGTTTATTCCAAAAATCGCTAAAGGGCGATGCCCTAGATTGGTACACATCATTGGACTGCCACTGCATTAGGGCTTGGGAACAACTTTCCCAGGCTTTCGTTGACAGATTCGCGTACAATCTCAACATGGCACCTAGAGGAGCCGACCTTGCGGCTCTCAGGCAAAGGAGTGACGAAACACTATCAGCTTATGTGGGACGTTGGCGAGCTATGGCAGCTAGAATGCGGACATCTATCGACGACGAAGAATAAATCTCCATGATTGTTCATTCAACATATCCTGGCATATCTGGATATCTCATCTCACATCCATATGCGAATTTCTCACAGTTAATCCGTGCTGGAGAGCAAGTCGAAGCAGGAATCCGTGCCGGGACAATCTCCCCATAGCCTCATCAAACCACTCCAGTCAAAAGGAACAGAGTGGAAGGAAGACCCATCGGATATGGGAATGGAAATCGCAGCGGTTCTCCTCCTCGCCCGACAGAGGTAAACAACATCATTGCCTACTGCTCGGAGCAACCAATATGCTCCCCCACAGGGACGTCAACCATATCAACAGAATCAATTTCAACATCAACCTCAGAGGTATCAACCACGACCAAATCCTCAACCACAGCCACAACCACCTCGACAGCAGCAGCAGTTCAGAGGGAATGACCAATACTCATATTAGAACAGGCAGAATTACACGGAGCTCAGAAAATTCACTCCTCTCACTCAACCACTCAGTCAAGTCATGGCCATACTAGTACAGAAGCAATTGCTCACTCTGATGGCACCCAAGCCTCCTCCAAATCCTCTGCCTCCAACCTACCGAGAAAATGAGTATTGTGCCTACCATCAAGGGCATGGTCACACCACTGATCGATGCATGACTCTGAAGAATGCCATACGAGATCTGATTGACGACCGAAAGATCGTCATCTCGATCCCCGGAACTCCTCCAGCAGCTTCCACCAACATCCTTCAGAATCCTCTGACCCCAGTTCATCTCGTGGCCCTGCCGTCAATAGCATAGAAGAAGGAGAGCGTCTTGATCGCTTCTTCTCCCCTATCCAGTCCATTCATGCTTACACTTATGGGCCGACAAGTTTCCCTCCGGTCTTGCAAGGGGCAAACCCCTTTTCTCCTTCAGTCTCCGAGCCGTTAGTACTCGAAGGAACACCTCCATATGATACACCAGTTGTTCGAGGGGCACCTTACAGCCATTCATGTTGGGAGCCAGTCATCCTGGAAGGAGCACAGTCATACATCGAACCCACATACGAACTTGTCATCTTGCAAGGGGCAATTTCAACACAAGAACGACCCAATCTGCAGTGGAGGGATCATACTCATCAGCAACAAGAACCCATTGTCTTGGAAGGAGCTCCTCCAATCAAGCCATTCATATTGCAAGGGGCAAATCCCGGAGGCGTGTCAATCACACTACGACAGCTGGGACGAACAAAGAAACCCCCTGCCATATCAAGAGGACCAGCATTCATCTCATGGGAGCCTCCCGCTCCAGGAACGGTCAGGCCAGGACCGCGACCTTATGTGATCTATGAAGACAAGCCTCGATATTATCCCTTCAGCACAGGCAACAATGTAGTCCTCAAGGCAAAAGCTCTATACGAGGAAGATCTGGTATCCACACCAGCACCGTTGCAAGAACCCGTGGTCCTAGAAGGCAAGGGAGAGGAAAACTATAAAGAAGTCCCGTGGCACTATCCGGAATGTGCAGAGGTGGGAAACATGAATCCCAATGGGCGTTGCATCCGAAGAGATAATCAGAACAGAGGAGATCCTAAAAGCGCTCTCTCGGGTCTCGGTAACAAAAATGAAGCCGCATACGATGTGGCGACTCAGCTCAAGTCAATCCCTGCTCAAATCTCGGTATGGGATCTACTCTGCACATCACGCATACACCGAGAAATGTTCGCCAAAACCTTGAGTGATGCCCATGTCTCCTCCGATACGGCTCCAAAATGATAGCATTAATGATCGGACAACTCCTGGCTCCGCGTGCCATCACCTTCACTGATAATGAGTTGCCACCAAAAGGACGCAATCATGGACGATCTCTAAACATAGCCTTACGATACAAAGACCTCTGTGTCCCGCTGGTCCTTATTGATAACGGCTCAAGCTTGAATGTCTGCCCGCTCAAGACTGCGAAACGTCTGAGATTCAGTCCCTCTTCATTTCGACCCAGCACCATATGCGTCAGAGCATTCGACAACACCCGTCGATCAATGGAAGGGGAGGTCGACATAGAGGTACAGATAGGTCCGGAAACCTCCACCATTACATTTCAAATCCTGGACATATCAGCCTCTTTCAACATGTTGCTCGGACGACCTTGGCTGCACAAGGTGGGAGCTGTGCCATCAACCCTGCATCAACTGGTGAAGTACATCTGTGGAAATCAAGTGATCTCTATCCATGCAGAGAAGGAGCTCATCATTCCTTCCAATGCTGCTGCCACTGAACCAGACATCCCTGTCATCGACATCCAGCACTCTGAAGAAGACATCCCGTTTCATAGTTTCAAATTCGAGATCGTGAGCGTTATCGCCAATCCAGAACCGATAAGTGCGGATCATGTCTTTTCACCAGCAGAACGTCTGAGCCTCAAGTATCGAATGAAGAATCATTTCAAATCCAGAAAGATGGCACTGGTATATAATCAACGCAAATGGGGACTCGGGTACAGGGCGATCTTCACGGGCAAAAGAAAGAAGAAATTTCGTTACTCTCTCATCCCATTCATCAGGCCAGGAGAACCTTGAAAAGATCCAGGAGGGAATCAACCGACTGCACTACACAAAGGCCTCCCGATGAGCCTAGCTTGGGCCACGTGGCCCCCCATTCAATGGGACCAGATTCTCGAACCATCCAAGCCTCCGGAAGAAGGAAAGGATGAAGATGAAGAAGAAAGTCAAATACAACAGCTTCAGGACCAGAATACTCTGATACCTGCTCCCAACCAGGGGCAAAACCTGCCCACTTTAATTCCAGCCAACCGGGGGCACAACTTGCCCATCTCAGCATCAATCAACCAAGGGCACAACCTGCCCACTTCAATTCCAACCAACCAGGGGCACAACTTGCCCATCTCAACATCAATCATCAAGGGGCATGACCCGCATATCTCTGTAGAATAAACATCATCAACCATCAGCCGGGGGCAGAAGCAACCCATCCATTGGACCAAGAAAGGGAAATGGCCAGCCCTGGATTGGTCCAATGTCCAGATTCCGAACTCATGTCTCGCCGTGGAACCAGACGAACTGCAGTGCGAGGTAAGTGATCCGGGAAGGACTGAGTACGACTCAGACCTCGAACCCAACCAGCGAGAAATCATGGCCATTGGGCCAGACTGCGATTCTTCGCCCAAATCATCAACCCCCACCTCTCTAGGGAAAGGAGCGTGGGGTCCTGAATGGTCATCTATTCCCCTAACTTTTGAATCATCCAGAGAGTCATTTGAGGGCTTTGGCTTACAAAAAAAAAACGCTGGTTTAAGCAGCGATCGGAACTTTAAAACAAGCTGGGATCAATCATGATCTATAATGCCCGCTTGTTCAAAGTCCCGTGAATTTCAAAAACCCAAAAAAATTAAAAACTTTCAAAAACCAAAAACATCTAGCATTTCAATTTCAGAAAATTCTCAAAAATAAAAAACATTTCTATTCCTGCATTCAATAATGTGCCAAGTTCGTCTAAAGAGTCGCATGAGTTTGAAGTCGAATCATATGATTTCGACATCGAATTAGACTTCGAGCTCATAGGTCTGGACGAAGCTCAGGATGAGGAAGATGATGACCCGGCACCTGTTGAGCTCTTAATTGTGCATATTCTAACCCCAATTCATCACTCATTATGCATGGTTCCATGATTTAAAGACCAATCTAATGCATAGATTTGTGTTTGTAGGGATGAGAGAGAGGAAGCATCAATTGAAGATTTAAAGATGCTAGTTAGAAGTAAAGAAGATCAAAGGGGCTAAGCGTCAAAGAATGAAAGAAAGAAGTCAGAGAAAAGAAGAAAGAAAGTAGAAGAAGGTGCTTACGACCGGTCGTCCGACCGGTCTTCCAAGGCCAAGGACCGGTCGTCCGACCGGTCCACACATGCACAGAGGAGACCCAGAGGCCATAACTCTCTGGACCGTTCACGACCGGTCGTGCGACCGGTCCTTAAATTATTTTTCTGGGTTGAAAATTCTCGAAACTCACTGGACACTTTTAGGCCATTTTGAGACCGGTCGTCCAGCATCCACGACCGGTCGTCCAGCCACTACGACCGGTCGTGCGACCGGTCACCTGCATAAGATTTGAACCTTCTATTTCTGGCTGCCAATTTTCTCTGCGCAGTGCGTAAGTTTTACGCAAATTCTCGAATATTCTAAAGTTGCGGAGCCTCCCCACTACAAAAGGACACCTAGGGATCGTTCCTAGGGTATCTTAGAATAGTTTAAGCAAGGTTGGAGGCGGCGGAAGTGGATTTCGAAGTTCCACAACTCCTTCTAGTTTGTTTTGCTGTTTTTATGTTTTTCTTAGTTGTTTCATGTTTCCTTGAATCATGAACGGCTAAACCTCTTAACTAGGGCTAAGAGGTGAAGCTTGTAGTGGATCTAAGATGTTTTAATTCGTTCTAAGTTGGTTTTAAGATTGGTTTTAATATTTATGAACAATGGTTTGAAGTTTATACATGTTCTAAGTAGTTTTTCTTAGTCTTATGATGACTCATGGATGTTTGGGAGAATTACTTAAGTTCTTAATTGCTTTGTGTTAGTTTAGACCTGTATGATCCGAGGAATTGGAGTACGCTCTAGTACTATGATCTTCATGTGGGGACTTCCTACCAAAGTTTTACTTTTATAGTTTTCTGAATTATGTATGAGACTGTGCATATGATTTGATTCAAGTTCAAACCATGATCTAACTTTGTCTGGTGACAGGACTTAATGATGATCATGATTATGAACTTAGTTTATTGGAATTGGGACTGACCTATGCAATTGAAGCATGCTCAGCCTAGCTTGCATTGAGAGAATCATACACAGGGCTCATATATATGACAGATTGTTGGTTTAACAGCTCTATCATCCGGCTAGATAGATCTTAATATTGATTCTAGTTGAGAAAGTGAGAAACCACAGCGGATTAAACATCAAGGATTGCTACAAGTGGATCCTTGAACCCCTAGTGCCTTCTTATAATTGTTTACCTTCAATTTAGTTCAAAATTGTTACTTACATCAATCTCATACAAACTCTGGTTGTTAGCTCTCAATAGACACTATTGGATGTGTTTGTGAATTCCTACACAAGTCCTTGTGGATCGACCTCGGTCTTACCGAGATTATTACTACATCGCAACCCTACACTTGGGGAAGCAAACAGCACCCGAACTAGAAGATCTCCTAAAAAAGTTCGAATCTAAAGCCAATGTTGTAGCTGATGATTTTGAGATAATAAACTTGGGGACACTTGAGATCCCTAAGGAAGTACGCATTGGAAACTCGTTGCCACCAGTGATGAAGCAGAGAATGATAAAGTTCCTAGCTCCAAGATTGTCCAACTTTGCATTCTCATATGAAGACATGCCGGGGCTTGATGAAGAGCTCGTTGTACACCATCTGCCAACCAAGCCAGATATGAAACCAGTGAAGTAGAGACTTCGAAGAATGAAGCCAGAATGGGCTTTGAAAGTCCGAGATGAAGTCATCAAGCAGTACAATGCGGGATTCTTGGTAGTCTCCAACTACCCTGAATGGCTCGCCAACATCGTACCAGTACCGAAGAAGGATGGCAAGGTTCGAATGTGCATCGATTTTCGAGATCTCAACAAAGCCAGTCCTAAAGATGATTTCCCTTTGCCACATATCGACACTGTGGTCGACAACACTGCTGGATTTAAGGTCTTCTCATTCATGGACGGGTTCTCAGGTTACAATCAGATCAAGATGGCCGTCGAAGATCGCGAGAAGACATCGTTTATCACCCCCTGGGGAACCTTCTGTTACAGGGTAATGCCGTTCGGTCCAAAGAACGCAAGAGCAGCATATCAGTGAGCAATGACAGCATTATTCCATGACATGATGAACAAAGAGCTTAAAGTATATGTGGACGATATGATCGTCAAATCTCGCACAATCGAAGGACACTTTGAAGATCTGAAGAAGTTATTCAACAAATTAGAAAAGTACAAGCTCTGCCTCAACCCTCAGAAATGTGTCTTCGGTGCAATGGGAGGCAAACTCCTCGGCTTTATGGTGAGCGAGGGTGGCATCAGAGTCGACAAAACCAAAACCAGAGCAATCATCGAGATGACCCCTCATAGAACAGAGAAACAAATTCGTGGCTTCCTCGGCAGAATTCAATACATCAGTTGCTTCATCGCATAGCTCACACCTATCTGTGAGCCCATATTCAAGCTCCTTTGGAAGAACGTTCCAAAAGAATGGAATGATGATTGCCAAGTCGCCTTCGACCGCATCAAGAAATATCTCATGAATCCTCCAGTATTAGTGCTGCCCACTCCCGGATGACCACTATTGTTATACATCTCGGTAGCAGCAGAAGCCATTGGTTGTGTTCTCGGCCAACACGACGAGACGGGAAGAAGGAACAAGCAATATACTATTTGAGCCGAAAGTTCACTGACTACGAGACCAGGTATTCCCCTAATCGAGAAGACTTGCCTCACCCTAGTCTAGGTAACTCAGCGACTCTGTCAATACATGATTGCGTTCCCTATTCTCCCACTCGCTCACATGGAGCCGCTCAAGTACCTGTTTGAGAAACCAGCACTCACTGGAAGGATAGCTAAATGGAAGCTACTCCTGTCTGAATTCAACATCACCTATGTCACTCAGAAGGCAATCAAGGGGCAGGCCCTCGCCGATCATCTTGCCGCCCACTCTCTCCTGGATTATCAATGCTCAAGACATTCTTCCCCGATGAAGATCCCTTGCTTATCGAAGGAGAAGAAAAGCAGAAAAAAGATGAGTGGACGTTATTCTTCGACGGCGTAGTAAATGCTAAAGGGAGTGGTATCGGAGCAATCCTCTACTCTCCTGACGATGTCCCTATTCCTATCTCAAGGTGTATAGCATTCGAGTGCACCAACAACATGGCAGAGTATGAAGCATGCATCGCTGGCTTAAGGGAAACCATAATCTTGGGCGTCAAGAAGCTGCGAGTATTTAGAGACTCACAGCTTATCATCAATCAGACCAATGGGGAATGGAAAACCAAGGACGAGAAGTTGATACCATATCATGTGTATCTTGATAACCTGATCGAAGAATTCACAGAAATCACCTTCTCATACATGCCCAGAGCTAAGAATCAGTTTGCAGATTCTCTCGCTACACTCGCGTCAATGCTCGAGATTCCGAAAGGAGCTTCAGAATGGGAGCTCACAGTTGAAATTCAAGATGAACCTGCTTTCTGCCTGCAAATAGAAGAAGCTGAAGCTGTCCCTGACAAACCCTGGAATGCTGACATCAAGAAATATCTCGAAACCCAGGAATATCCAGAGTCAGTAACAGCAACAGATCGCCGAACCATCTAGCGTTTGGCTGGCCAGTTCACCATCAGTGGCGAAGTTCTTTACAAGCGATCCTATAATCACATCCTCCTTCGATCCGTTGACGAAACAGAAGCTGCAAAGATCATGAAAGAAATACACGAAGGAATCTGTGGCCCACACATGAACTGGCACATGATGGCAAAGAAGATTTTACGACTCGGCTACTATTGGCTCACCATGGAGACAGACTGCTGCCAGCACATCAGAAAATGCTTCAAGTGTCAGGAGCTTGCGAACCAGATTCATGCCCCATCATCAGAATTATACAACCTAATAACTCCCTAGCCCTTCTCTGGACTCGACATCATTGGAAAAATTAGTCCCAAAGCATCAAACAGTCATAAGTATATACTTGTGGCAGTCGACTACTTCACAAAGTGGGTAGAAGCAGCCTCCTACACCACGATTGCAGCATCCCAAGTGATCAAATTCATGAAGAACAACATCATATGCCAGTATGGAATCCCTAATGCTATCATCATAGATAATGGGACCCTCGTTTGTCAACAAGAAGATGGATGACTTCCTCAGCAAGTTCAAGATTCGGCGTCATCGATCAAGCCCCTACCATTCTCAGATGAATGATGGGGTAGAAGCCGCAAACAAGACAATCATCAGGATACTCGAAAAGATGGTTATGACCTATCGAGATTGGTTAGATATGCTCCCATATGCACTTTGGGCCTATCGAACGTCCGTACAATCTGCTACGGGCGTTACTCCTTTCGAGCTTACTTACGGAATGGAAGCAATTCTACCAGTCGAGGTGGAAATACCGTCACTACGGGTGTTACTAGAAAGCGAAATTGAAGAAGGAGAATGGCAACGGGCCAGATTCGATCAATTACAACTCGCAGATGAGAAGCGCATGCCTGCGCTAAGTCATTCTCAATGTTATCAGAAAAGGATTGCTCGGGCTTATAACAAAAGAGTCCAAAAAAGAAGTTTCAAAGTGGGCGACATGGTCATGAAGAAGATTCTACCGTCACACCTTCCGGATCCCAGAGGAAAGTTCAAACCCTCGTGGGACGGACCACTGATCATCAGAGAAGTACTCCCCGGAGGCGCTCTCAGACTCACCAGCATGAGAGGGGTGGATCTTCCCGAGCCAATCAACGCCAACAAAGTGAAGATCTTTCATGGGTAAGTCATTCTGACTTTATCAAAAGTTACTTTAATAGAGCTGAATCAAGAGGTCGAAGCTAAAACCTCTGAGAAATCGTTTCCGTCCACCAACAAGTGTTTCAAATAAAGAAAAAAGAGAGAAGAAAAAGCACAAAAAAAGAGAAAAAAAGAATAAAAAAAGAGAAAAAAGAATAAAAAAGAAAAGAAAAAGAAAATGTGTGCCTAAACAAAGAGGGCGGAGTGAAAACCCGAAAGGGCACTTCGAGTAAAAACAGTGGGCATACAACGGACTTGGTGAAAACCCGAAAGGGCACTGAAGGTAAAAACAACATTGCTGCCAAGGGGCAGGCAAGATCAAACACCTGGGACGTGGTGAAAACTCAAAAGGGCACTACGGGCAAAAATGACGGTAAAAGGCCGGCTGTGGTGAAAACTCGAAAAAGTATTGCAGGCAAAAATGGCTCGAATAGAAAAAAAATAATTAAAAGTGCAGGTACCAAGAGATCAGACGGTCCAGATCGGTTCAAGTAGTTACAGTTCAAGAACAAGAAAAAGTGCAGTCGGGAACAAAGAACTCTACAAACTCTGACAATCTCAAGAAGTAACAGTTTCCATTGCTTACACCTCTAGGGAACCAAAGGGACCTCACACAAGTCAATCTCAAGACATCGGTCAAAGCATTGGCCGAGCCTCAGTTCTGATTCATATGTCCCGACACAAAATCCAGACACACACTCACAGGACAACTCATGGCACAATAGATTTTCAAAATGTTTTCTCCTTTTTCATTAAATGCGTCATATTTCTTTTACATATATCATGTCATCTTTTTTAAAAAAAATACCAAAAAAATGCATCATCATCAGTCATGCAAGAAGGAATGTACGAATGGCTGACGCAATCAATCTCTACCCTCCTCCTCGGCCACATCAGGTAAGTCCTCTGACTCATAATGACGTAGCCTCGCTCTCAACCTGCTCACCTCCATACGCAGGTAATGTACCTCATCACGCTCAAGGATACGGATTGCTGT
Organism: Liriodendron chinense; assembly: GCA_003013855.2. Classification (NCBI taxonomy): domain Eukaryota; kingdom Viridiplantae; phylum Streptophyta; class Magnoliopsida; order Magnoliales; family Magnoliaceae; genus Liriodendron; species Liriodendron chinense. The sequence goes on along the minus strand of ML058445.1, from coordinate 2,537,358 downwards.
CTCCTCATCAGACAACCTCTGATCGGCAGCCAATCTCCTCGACATCATCTCACAATGATACCGAAGTGCGGAAATCTCAGACAGCAAATGGCCATGAGTGGCCAAAAGGAAACCAGGATCGATGAATGGGTGCTCCTCAAAGGGTTCATATGAACCAGATGAAGAGATGGCATCTCCAAGGATATCCTACTCATCCTCATCGGCGGTCTGTTGCCAGCAAGGGATACGTCGATACAGAGACTGCTCAGCAACCTAGTGCTGATACGGGGCGGTCGCCATCGAAAAAGTCCACAGCTCAAAACCAAGCAAATCAGCAGTCAGGTAACTCGCCCAGGATCCATCAACCCGAGTCCTAAAGTCAGATAATCTAGATGGAAGTGCTCGACTCCCGATACCCGTGAAAGCAAAGAGAGGAACATCCTGCTCGTACCCAAACTGCCGCAGGAACCGGATAGGGTGGTAAGAAAAGTAAGATCGAAAGCCTACCAACATCAGAGGAAGGCGATGCGCATCACAAAGTACTGGAGGAAGTGAAAGCCAAGATGACTCCCAACGAACATTCCAGTCATGAAGTTCAGCGAACATCGTGCGATACAAAGGGCTCGCTCATCCTAGCTGTATGCGGAAGAAACTCCATGATGTGTTGCATAAGGTCTGGGCGACGGGTGCCAGGAAATGGTACAGGAACAGTCAGTGAAAGACGCTCCCATAGCCAGACCTGATCACAAGAAAGAAAAGAAATTCAACTAGAGCAGAGAAATTCCCAAAAGACATAAAAAGAAAAGGTGTAAGAAAAGATACCTGAAGAAATGCACAGCAGCCGCGAAGGACACGAGTGCGGCCCAGGGCACAGTCAGTCAGCCCATTAAACAGCTCATCCAGGACGAGAGAAATGATCCCCTGCCGATGAACAACTCGGCTCATCACCTCGAAAAGCAAAGGAGTCTAAGACCTGCGCATCCCGAGAATAGCACCTCAGCAATCAAGCAGAACATCAGCGCATTCCGAGAAAGTAAGGATCCTGCCACACTCCGAGGACCCAAAAAAAGATCATACAGCAAGTCCAAGGAGAACACCACAGCATCCTGACCACCAGCTGCGGGCTGAACAAGATAGGGGATCCCGAGCCAATTCTGCGGCGTGGCAGTCGTCAGCGAAAAATACTGAGAATAATCCCAAGGAAGACCGGTCAAATGCGCAAGCTCCTCCAAAGAGGGTCCAATCTCCATGTCGTTGAATGCAAACAAGTTCAACGAAGGGACCCAATCAATCAGTGCAGCTCCGAGCATCCTCCAGTCAATGTCAACTCTAGCCATATGGATCAGACCGCCGAAGCCATAGGACTCTAAATCTCGAATCTCATAAGCCGACAAGCTGTCAAGCTAAGCAAGCAGTCGTGGCGAGCAAGAAGGACGAGGAAGCAGTTGACAAGTCCTCACAAGAATCCCCTCCAGGACAAAAGGCCCAGAAATCAATTACAGCTCATCAAGGATCGGAAGATCAACGGGTAAAGGAGAAGGAAAAGCACAGACTCAACAGCCCCTTACCTGTCCCCAGTAACGGCTATGTCTGATATAGTCGCATCACTGTCTGAAACTGTCATGACCTCAGCCGCATGAGAAGACTTGCCCACCTCGTGAATCGAGTGCGTAAAGGACCGATGATCAGGAGAAGGGCGATACTCCCCACCAAAAGGGTTATCAACAAAGATCACACCATAAATCGTAGCATCCTGACCAATCTGACAGTCGAAAAAGGCATCTGAACCATCAAGAAGGGTCCCGGCAACCCCGATCAAAGAATCAACGGTCAGATTTGGAACTGCAGTCCCCTCCAACATGAAGTCGTGAATCCAATCATCATCCTGTCCAATCAAAGGGATCATCGAGGCATCCATGCCATCCATCATCAGGGGGACATCATCAATGATCACATCAAGTCCACCCAAGCATGTGTGCCGCACATCCCGGCCATCATCAAGAGCATCCAAGCTATCAAAGGTATCATCTGAACCATCCATATCATCTAAACATGAGATCAACCCATCTATGTCCATCATAGCCCCATCACCACCATCAATCACATCATCTATGTGGCCCATGTTCAAAGGATGCATAGTCTCACCTATATCCCATCTCCTCATCCCATCCATACCATCCCTTTTTCTCATAATCAATGACCCATTCAAATCTGAATTTCCAGCATGGCTACCATTAATGGGGTCATTCAAAGCTCCACCAACCACCCCCCCTAAATCCCCATCAACACCCTCATTCAATGCTTCATCTACACCATCAATCAAGGGCATCTCACCATCTTTAAAGCCTTCACCAATTGCTGAAGTATGGGACCCACCAACCTCTCCCATAATGGCCCCCAAGCCATCATCAATGGCTGCCCAAGAGAGGACCAATAGAGAAAAAGACAAAAAAGGAAGGAAAGAGGAGACAAAAGGAAGATTCATGGTTGAAATCGAATATGGACGTACAAGGAAGGTGGGAACAAGGGCAGTGGACAGAAGGGAATGTCCGAGCACGAGTCAGCCTAGGCCGCACAAGAGGCGATGTTTGGGCGGCCCGCTGTGGGCCGCCCGTACGGACGCGCTCCCTCTCTCTCCGCGGGATTGGCTCCATGGTTGTTGGTAGGTGAGGCTGACAGTCTAGGTCAGCAAATGGCACCCTGAGGGCCGCCCGAGGCTCCAATCCACTCCAGATTTCGTTTGAGGTTGATCTGAATCATCTGAAGGGTACCCCACCTATCCAATCAAAAAGTACTACGGCCAATACGGGTTAGATCAAGTCAAAGAGAAGGAAAATTGATCAAGAGGGGCCTACAAGCAATCTGAGCCATTCAAAGACTAGATCATCATGATCTAAACCATGGAAAAGCTTGCATGAGCCATCAAATAGCAATATCGAAGGCTTGATCATCAAGAAAGAGGGCCAGAATCCAAGATCTGATCATCAAGTGGGCCCACATGGCTGAAAAGAGCGATCTGAGCCGTTCAAGTCATCATCCACATCATGAGAAGCCTTCTTAGCCTCACAAAACATCAAGAAAAGGTGCTCCAAAGTAAACCTGAGGTCTGGAAGGGGCCCACAGGGCTAAATCAAGCAATCTGAACCGTTCAAGTCATCATCCATGCAGTTAAGAAGTCTCATCTTCCACAAATGATTAAAGAATGAGTCAGAAATCAAAGCATCTAGACATCATCAAGTAATTTGAGACAAAATTAAGGTTATATATTCCTTCAGAAAGTCTTGATACATCATAAAGATAAAAACAAAAAAGGTTTTACAAGGCAAGAATACAGAAGCAGGCTAGAGGTCACCAACATAGTCATCATCATCCCTCCTCTCGTCCCGCTCTCGACGATGAAGATCCATAAAAGGAGCTGTCACTTATCCTCCAGCGTACCTACGACGACCCCCTGGAACATAGAGCGGAGGAAGCAGAGGCCCCTGTCCGTACAGCAAGTATCACTCGTCATAGTCACGATCCAGGATCGTGAAGCGAAACCCAGGCTGGCCCACATGAGCATCGGCTATCTCATCAGCTGGGATCTGAGCAGCCGGAGGAGGTGCGGAACAAGGGACTCGAGCCACCCCAGTAATCTGTCGAAGCAGCCTCTCACCCAAATACCACTGAAATGATTCAGCTTCAAAAAGCATGATCCGGAGGCAAGAAGAATCATTGCCTCCACACGCTGAGGGGTGTAGTAGAGAGGAAAGTTGGCGTACGGCATCCGAGCAAACTACAACAAATGAGGCCATCACAATCAGCCATAGAGCAGCACAAGGGATAAGAAAAACAAGATACATCCTCGATGGTCAATCCATCTATGTCAGCACGCCAATTGTCACTAGATACACGAGAGTTCCGTTGACGATTTTGCTGATACCAGTGCATGTAGCGGTACAAAGATGGCTCAACATCATCTCGTATTCTCAGCGCGAGATGAAAAAAATGGTCATAAAAGAAAGTCTGGGCAAGGGCACACATAACGATCAGAGAAAGAAAGAAGGCAAATGTCTCCAGGGAAGGTTAAAAAGAGTACCTCTACGACAGGCCAGAAACCTGTATAGGACCGGCTATTCCGAGAGGTCTTGTCTAAACCTAAGAAGACATGAGTAGCCTCGTTCCAATTGTACGAATGGTGAAGATCCTCAACCAAACGAAGAAATTCAAGATCGATCCTCTCGTCCGCGTGACAGAAAAGAAAGGACCCAAAGGCATAAGCAATCATGGCCCGTGCTTTGTGGAGGGCCTTTAGCTCGGTAGTAGGGGTGACGGTAGCAAAGGTGTTGTAGAACCATCGCAATTTTACTTGGTGACCCTAGAATTCATCCTCAGGTATAATATCACCCACAAGCCGAAGCCCGTCAGTGAAAGTGACGGGGGCAAGAGAGCCGACGTGGGGAACAACTGCCCCATGAAATGTGAAGCCAATCTGCATATATATGTCCATGGGAGTTATTCCCCACTCGCCACAAGGGAGTTGAAAGGTGTGGGTCTCATCCCGCCACCTCTCACAAAGAGCCGCAAGCAGCATGCAGTTGGCGTTGTTGTTATAGAAGCGCAAAGTGAGGAGGCCAGCAAAAGGAGTGTCAGCCAGAACTCGTTCAAGCAAAGGCTGTGGGTGTTTCACCCAATCATCCCAAAGATCCCTGGTACCTCGACCCTTGATGGAGGGAAGAGGTTGGTGCTCCTTAGCCAAGGAACACATATGAGCCCCTCGGCGAATAATGAAGGCCGGATCATCCTCATCGATCACCCGTCGTCCTCTTGTACCATCCGCCATAGAATCTTACAAGCTTGGCAAGGTGAGTCTCTACTCTTTACCCGATAAAATCCAAATCATTATCCAGGAAACCCTTAGATTCGGACTTACATTCAAATGCAAAATCCTATGTCCAAATCCATGTGTTGCCTAAGATAAGTGTTGGCCCCATTGAAGAAAGCAAGGCCCACCTTAAAGAGGGTTGCATGCCGTGCCTAGGAAAGGAAAGTCCATCATCCAAGGACACATTTTGGACAACAAATGCACTTAAGTGCCATAAGATCAACAAGGGATAAGAGTCCAACTTCACATGAGAAGTCCCTCTTCAAAGTCCATATGTGTCCAAGGATTGGTTCACTTTTCATACCAAGGCCATGATTCTCATTTAAGATGTTCCCATCTTTTTACACATGTACACGGACAAGTGGGGAATAGGAAGGAAATGGGCCCCCAAGAGCAACCCAAGTGCCTCATCTCAATGGAATGAAGGGAACACATAGCCCATTTGAAGAACATGAGGACCCATTCATGGGTTAACCATGGGCAACCCTATGTGCATCATCTTGATGAATGTTTTAACCATGAAAGTACAACATGGTGGTCTACCCACAAATATATGAATCAAAGAAGGCAATGGTAAAAAATTTGATGCACATAGCCCACATAAAGAACCAAAGTTGGAAATGCCCATGCAAGGGCAAGTTTGGGTAACTTATGTGCACCAATTGCTTTACAAAAGGGGACCATTTGAGCACAAGAGGGTGTGGCTTAATGAGTCACCCAACCATCATGAAAATGGTTAAGAATGATACACATAGCCCACTTGAAGATAAAAATCCAAAAGGCCCCAAAGCATGGGACAAAATTGGGCAACTTATGGATATCATCCTTTCGCACAAATTGAAAGAAAAATCACTCATCTTTGAGAATGATGGTGAATAACCCACCAAGCACCCCAAGAGAAGTCCAAAGAGCTATGATTGCATGGATAGCTCACTTGAAGAAGGTCATCCATTTGAGGTTGGACACATTAAAGGAAGCTCTTGAGATCCACTTTCCTAAAACATGAGAAAACCATTTGAACTTAGTGAGATTGTTGAAACAACTCTTTCATGGGACTTGTAGGTGATCAAGTAACCCAAGTCCTCCATCGATCCAAAGAAAAGGCATGAAGGAAAAGAATCCTACATGCACAAAGTGTAGTGGTACACACATGACTCAAAGAAATACACAAGTTTCAAAGAGGGCCCAAAAGCCCATCTATATGGAGGAATTCCAAGGAACCCACCACACTTTGTGTTCAAGGATGTACATCATAATAAAAAAATGGCGGAAGATTTAGGTTACTTGTCCATAAAGGCCCAACTAGGAAATCTAGTCCACTTGAGATCCAAGTGAAGAATGGGCTAGTCACCTTTGTCCATACACATGTGAAGAAAGATGGGGCCACCCAAAGTGAGCCCTATGAGCCCCAAAACTTGAGGTGGGCCCAACCATTCCCATGGGCCCAAACCTTGAAAAGAAGATGGAAAGGAAAAGAAAGCTCCAAAGGAAATGACAAGAAAGAGAAAGCAAGAGGGAGCCCAAAATGAAGCATTGGGCCCATCAAATACACCAAGGACCATGACTTCACTTTAAGCCCATTTGATACATATGAAAAGTGGCCCAACTCCCATGAAGAAAAGATAGGATATTTTTCCATGCACACTTGATGGACATGGCAAAATTACCCTTTACATACACATGAAGGGAGTGTGGGAAGAAGAAAAGAAAGAATGAAATGGAAGCTTGCAATGTCCTTCTCCATGCACCACCTTGAGAAGAGGTTAGAGATGAAGAAAAGGCCACAAAGACTTGGGCCCACCTTGGCTCCCTTGGTATATCTACATGGAAAAAAGAAAGGAAACATGAGAAGAGACAATGAAGAAGGAAAAGAACAAGAGAGAAAAGGGAGTGGTCCATACCTTTATCACTCACCAAAGGGGGCAACCTTGCTGTCCCAAAGCTTCACTAAGGCCCGCCACTTGAAAAGAGCAAGGAACCACCAAAAGAAAGAAAAAAAACTTGAAGAAAGAGAGAGTATGAGAAAGAGAAGAGAGAGATTGCACGTTGGAGGGGCCAAGGGTGCCCCATGTTATATAGAAAAGGGGAGGGCACCCCTTTACCCGACCCACTGGAAAGACCAGTGGGCAGAGACGTTTTGGGCGGCACCTAGGGGGCCGTCCTTCCTCCCACCTAGTTGAAACGACCCCTCACCCTCTCTCCTTGGGAAGAACTCCTCCTTGGGAAGGGTGGTTGCAAGTGAATCTTGTACCTCCATGTAAGAATGAAGTGATGGAAGAGAAGGACGAGAAAAAGTAAGGAATCTCACCAAAATCTCATCTTGTGAGAAATTGGGGAGAAATTGGCTTGATGATGTGGAAAAAGCTCCATGGAATTTTCAAAAAAAGAAAAATAATTGACTCGGTCAAACAGTGATCTCAACCATCCAAAGTCATGACCTGATGATCTGAACCATTCTAAGAAGAATCCCCGAAATTCCCACCCTTGATTGCTGCCTACTGTACATAAGTTTTGGGTCCGAAGACCTTAAACTACGTCGGGATCAAGATCCCGAGGGATTTTCAATAAAAATCGATAGTAGTTTTGATCGTTTGAATCAAGATCCGCTGACACCGGACATTTTCCAAAAACAAAAAGAATGTATTGTCAGCTGTACATATTCTGGTCCGAAGACCTTAAAGTACGTCGGGATCAACATCCCAAGAGATTTTTAATAAAAAACGGCATCGATCCCAGCCATTCGAGCCAAGATCTGATGACCTGGATCATTTAAAAAAAATAAAAAAAAATGTGTGTTGCCCCATTCTATACATAAGTTTTGGTCCAAAGACCTTAAACTACGTCGAGATCAACATCCCGAGAGACTTTTTAATAAAAACCGTCATTCAATCTCAACCGATCGAGGAAGGGGTCAGATGGACCGGATCTTTTCAAAATCACAAAAAATGTGTTTTCAATATGTATAAAGTTCTGGTTTGAAGACCTTAAACTACGTCGGAACCAAGATCCCGAGAGATTTCCAATAAAAACCAGTGATAATCTTGATCGCTCAAACTGGGATTTAACAGCCTAGAATATTTCAAAAAATCACAAAAAGAATGTATTTTCAGCCTGTACATATTTTTGGTCCAAAGACCTAAAACTACACTTGGATTAATTCCTCGGGGGACCTTTTCCTGTTTTCAACCAAAAACTAGCATCGGCCTCGACCGCTCGGATCAAGGTTCGATAACCCGGATCATTTTAAAAGTACCAAAAAGATTTTAAGCTTTCCATAAAAAATAGTATCAATCTCGATCACTCGAGTTGAAGTCTGGAACTTTTTCAAAATAAAAAAAATATATAATACAAAAAAAAAGATTTTCACCATCAATTTTAACTACGCAAATTCATCCCCAACGGTTCGAAGGCCTAAAACTACACTGGGATTAACTTCTCGAGGGCTTTCTTTCCTAACCTGTCCTAGACATGGTTGACACTTGATCGTACGGGTGTCTGGAATCTTCTAAACAGGTAAAGACTGAGGCGGGCAGAACCCTGCAATCCTGTTCGTGTTGAACGCACCGTGATAGACAACCTTAATTTGGAAGTCGCTGTTGAATCCGACGGATGTTCCTTGTTCCTAAAACTCATAAAGGAGATTAAGGCAGTTGGGAGGTGAAGCGCACCCTCACGGAATTGTGAGCAGCATAAGGCCCCAAATTGGATTGACAAAGGAAATGTGAGGATGTGGCTCATTCTGTGGCTTAAGAAGTCCGTCAGACGATACGTGGTCTATGTGCATTGCACATGAGGAACAGGCAACTTTGTGGGTGCGTTGACTGAAAACCCTCAAAATCTCCTCATCCGAAGATGTAAAACTACGGCACTTAATTGTGTGAGATTCGTCTTACTCGCTGACGTAAAATGGATCAGGTGCCTTACCAGCAGTAGAAGCTGGAAGTGGATGAAAATTCCATACATTTCCCTGCATTTCAGAAAAATAAAAAAATACCAAAACATTTACAAAATCATCTTTCAAAAATCACAAAATATTTCCCGTGCTTTCAAACCAAATATCTTCAAAAAATACAAAAATATTTCCCTTGCTTTCGAACAAAATATTTTCAAAATCACAAAAATATTTCCTATGTTTTCAATAACCGATCTCTATCCTAACTCAGGTAAAGATTCGGACCACATATTTGCAAAAATCACAAAAAAGTGTCACTATCCCTATCACTGCACTTCAGGAGTCTCGAACTCCGCTCACTCATTTCGCAGTTTGGGATGACGGATCCGATAGCCCACAAATTGAAATCTTGACCAAAATTGGCGACCAAGTACCGTCTCAATCGCATCCATTCACAGAAGAACATCTTGAAGTCTGGTAACATCCTTCATCCATTCCCATTAGCAAAGAAACAGCATCTTGGGACGATGGACCTGATCGACCACGGGTCATGATCTTAACCAACCCGCTGACCAAACATCCGCATTAAAAAGAAATCCCCATGGGAGCACAACCCTGCAAGCAATAAGCTCAAAATCCTCCATATCCCCAGCAAAAGCAAAATCATCAAACTAAAAGAGAATGAGCCAAACCATGCATCCATCATCAAATATGCATCTCCATACATCCCCATGCATCGCATCAATCATCATGTTTACCTGCTTTCAAAATAAAAAGTCAGTTAGCCAAAGACCCCACAGGCATCCCTAGTGGAGGCATGCGCAAGCTAGATTTCCTTTTCAAAAAGATAAAAAAATATTCTTATTTACAAATAAAAACCCCACGGAGTATCACTCCCCAGAGTGGGTATCTTTTCAAAAATCCAAAAAAAAATTCTTATTTGCAAATAAAAACCCCACGGAGTATCACTCCCTAGAGTGGGTATCTTTTCAAAATCCAACAATATTTTCCCAGTAAAGCGTTCGGTCTCCAAAACACCGAGTGATCCTCCATATCTCTGGGTAGGAGCTGACAAAAAAATCAAATAAGATTCGATGTCTCGCAGTTTCCCCGGAGACTATCAGATCCAATGCACTCAGAGTATGGTCGAACTGAACTCCAGTGTCAGTGCGGTCGTACCACATGCCAAGATACTAAAAGATGAAAGCCAAAAGGCTCGGTCAAAGAAACCATTTGAACAGGTGGAAACGATGAATTGTAACCTAAGTATCAAAATCAGCAGGTCGGGTGGAAAGAGCTCACCCGCACATACCTAGGCGTGGATGCCTGAAGTACCTTGACTGATTCCAAGTCGGCGTAGTGGACTCCCATAAGACTACATGATGCAGGGCAGCTAACCACTTTGACAGTTAAGCGAAACAAGTACTCCTGGAGTGATCTGGGAAAACATCACACAATTAATCTCAGGGTTAGTAACCTCGTAAGACTATGATGCAGAGGCTCTGCTGTACCTTTCCGATGTTAGTACCGATCGGGAATGGAAGGGTTGCGATTGGGTACCCAGGTTGCAACGCATGCAAGGACAATCGCAACGTCTTCCCCAAACTCCTGCGGTGTGTGCGAGTAATCAATTTCCAAATAATCAACTAACTCAGATACAAAGGAAAATAAAGATTCCAGACCACAATCTAGGAAAGAATGAATTGCAAACCAGGCGTCAAAACTAGCAGATCGGGTGGAAAGAGTTCACCCGCACATACCTAGGAGTGGATGCCTAAAGTACCTGGACTGATTCCAAGTTGGCGTAGTGGACTCCCGTAAGACTACATGACGCAGGGCAGCTAACCACTTTGATAGTCAAGCGAAACAAGTACTTCTCGAGTGATCCGGGAAAACATCACACAATCAATCTCAGGGTCAGTAACCTCGTAAGACTATGACGCGGAGGCTCTACTGTACCTTTCTGATGTTAGTACCGATCGGGAATGGAAGGGTTGCGATTGGGTATCTAAGTTGCAGCGCATTGTAGGGACAATCGCAATGTTTTCTCCAAACTCCCGCGGTATGTGCGAGTGATCATTTTCCAGACGATCAACTGACGCAGATGCAAAGGCAAGCAAAAATTTCAGACCATGATTTATGAATGACCGGGTCAGAAGTGGGGTGTCCACTCGCTTTGGCATTCGGTTGCACGCAACCTCTACCAAAGAGGGGCATTTGTAGACACCCCACCTTTGGCTACAATGTTGGTAGAGATAGCTAAATGAATGAAGGACCGTACCCCCAAATCCCATGTTCAAACTCAGCCAAACTCACCCTTGTAAGCCCCGATCCATAGCCCAGCTCAAGCCTGAACCCAGTCAACTCACCCCTAAACATCAGCCTAAAAAACCCCCCATAAGAAAAACCAGTCAAAAAATTCCAAAAAAGTCAAAGTCGGCGAGTCAACCCGTTGAGTCAAATCACCGAGTCAACCCGCTGAGTCAACCCATCGAGTCAACTCACTGTGTCAACCCATCTCTTAAACCCAGTCAACTCACCGAGTTCCAAACCACAGCCTCGGAGCAAGCTTGAACCCCAAAGCTAAGAAAATTCTGCTTCAGGTTCGGAGATCGTACACACCGAACCCGAAGCAAATTGACCGTATGGGGGGTCCGCCCAAAATTAATTACGGGAACTGCCACTGCCCGCTGTTATAAATACCCCCCTCCCCTCTCATTTCTCAAGCCTTCCAGCCCGAGTGCGATCCGTCCATTCTGAGTTTTTCTCCCCCTCTAGCCCACTTTTCCACCAAGGAGAGCCCGAGTGAGAAGAGCCTAGCCCTGGTCCAGCCCAAGCTTGACCCTGGTCTAAGTCTCCCAAGCCATCCAAGCCTTGATCTAGCCACTTGAAGCAAACCCTTGCGACACCTCCGTCCATCCAGCTACTCTATCACCAGCATCATCTCATTCGCATCTAGCATAAGTGCAACATTTACTTTTCTTCTAACCCCCTGCTTCACTACAAGCACTTTGATCATTCAAGCACACAGCATGCATCCTGCATAAGGCACCTGTCAGTTCGAGCATATGCTCTGGGCTTGCCTGTTAATGGAAAACCTGCCCATCAGAAACTCTTACTGTTCAGACCTGCATTCATGTACATGTCACTACAAGCACTTTGATTATTCAAACACACAGCATGCATCCCGCATAAAGCACCTGTCAGTTCGAGCGTATGCTCTGGGCTTGCCTGTTAATGGAAACCTGCCCATCAGAAACTCTTACTATTCAGACCTGCATTCATGCATCATGTCATCCATGAGAATGTACGAGGATTAAAACAGACTTTCAAGTATTAGTTCGATTCTATGAAGTAGAGACCGTACTTCGGTACGGACAGTGTGTGGGGTGCTTAACCTCTTCCCACCCTGTAACCATGATCCCTTACCTCGAATCTCTGGCCACAGATCAAAAGGAGTCATTTTAGAGGAAGAAATCTTCGGATTCCCTTCTCTAATGTTTTTACGGGGTCTAGACGACTGTAGATTCGAAGTAACTGGCTAGTGACGACTCTGGTCTTATACAAATGCATCTAAACACATCCAGCTTAACACGACAACCAAACAAAGCCCTCGAGAACGAGGCAAGCCAGTGGCATAAACGGCATTCGCGCGCACGCACCCCCTCTTCTTTTCCGGAAGTAAAGGGAGAACGTTCGGGAGTGCGGAACGGCGAGCGTCCACACTCCCTAACACTGAGATGAAATTCAACACTAGCCATTGAAGTTTTCAAGTCATTAATGGCTTGAGATGAATTTTAATTGAATTTCAGTTGCTCTTGCATGAACCCATCAATTTTCAGAGAATTAGTGTTGTTATATTCAGCTTGAACCGATACGAATGCACCCAACATCTCCTCTAGTGTAGCTTTTGGGGTGATTACTAGGGATGGACCTAGTAAAGGTTAAGCTTGGGGGGTGTTGTTTGCATTCGCAGTTGGTCCATTCCTCCAACTGAAGTTGGAATGGTTCCTCCAGCTAGAGTTATACGTGTTTGAGTTTAGGAGCACTAAATGGCCATTGATAACTTTTTTTGGCATTTGATTGTTCTTGTAAGATTTCCCGAAATGCAGAAATTGTGGGACAATCCTGTGTTGCATGTTGATTCCCGGCACAAATTCTACAAACAATTTCAACGTCCTTTGAGTTAATCCTCTCTCCTATCTTCAATTCCATGGCCTTGACTTTTCTTGTGAGGCTAGCCACACGTGCACTTATGTTATCTTCTTCTGAGAGGACACAAATTCCTCCTTTTTTCCTTTTGTTGGCTTGTCTTAGGATTTGTTGGTTTAGATATATCCCAAGACTGTGTATTCTCGGCTAATTCATCAAAATAATCCCATGCTTCATCGGCTTCCTTATTCATGAATTCTCCATTACACATCATCTCTACGAATTGGCGCATGGGTGAAATCAGTCCTTCATAAAAAAAAAACTTATTACCCACCAAATTTCGTAGCCATGATGTGGGCATGCATTTAACAAGTCATTGAACCTCTCCCAACACTAGAAGAAGGTCTCATCCTCTTTTTGAGCAAAATTCACGATAAGGCGCCTCAAAATGATCGTTTTATGAGTAGGGAAGAACTTTTTAATGAACTCCCTAGTCATCTCAGTCCATGTGCCAATTGATCTTGGCCGTAATGCATGAAGCCAAGCCTTAGCTTTCTCTTTAAGGGAAAAAGGAAATAATTTAAGTCTAACTACATCATCAGTTACATTTGCAAAGTGCATTATGGCTATCACCTTATCAAATTCCTTAAGATGTTGATAGGCACTTTCACTATCTAGTCCATGAAATTTGGGAAGGAGTTGGATTACTCACGGTTTAAGATCTATGTTCCCTGCATTATGTGGAAAAACTATGCATAAGGGAGTGCTCGCTCTTGCAGGTTGCAAGTAATCACGTAGTGTTTTAGGTCAGGGAACATTCTCAACCTTATTCTCTCCATTTCAGTTTAGCCCAGATTATGATTGGCCATAGGGTTGGGTTGATTTCTAGCCATACTTTCAGACAAAATTGGAGAATCTAAATGTTTCTTAGCACGTGGCTCCTTATCAATCCCTTCAAGAATTCCCCCTTCACTAATGAGTCGATTATTAGAATCCCGAACCCAATGTGGCATGCAAATCTCAGAAAAATAAAAGAAAAAGGGTTAGAAAAACCGAATTTGAAGTGACTACTTCGATTCCTAAAATTTCTGTAAAAATAAAACAAAGCAAACAAACTAAGTTAGTAAAGGACTCCTAAAAATCTCAAATAGAAACTGTTTTCAGAAATTTTATGAAAAACCGTCAAAGTGCCTGGCAGCGGCGGAAAAACTTGTTTGCTTCCCCAAGTGTAAGGTTGCGATGTAGTAATAATCTCGGTAAGACAGAGGTCGATCCATAGGGACTTGTGTAAGAACTCACAAAACACTTCCAACGGTCTCTAATTGAGAACTAACTAAACTGAATTTTGGAATTGAATGTAGGTAGAAATTTTAAACTAAAAGGGAATGTAAACAATGTAAAAGAACACTAGGGGTTCAAGGATCCACTTATAGCAATCCTTGATGCTTAATTCGCTGTGGTTTTGTAATTACACAACTAGAATCGAAATCAAATCCTATCTAGTCGGATGATAGGGTTGTTATAACAAATAATCTGCCATATCTGTGATTCATATACATGATTCCCTCAATTCAAGTTAGGACTTGAGCACACCCAATTCCATAGGTCAATCCTAATTCCAATAGATTAAGATCACAATCATAATTATCATTAAACTCTATCATAAAGCATAAATAGATCATGATTTGAACTTCATTTAAATCACTTACAAAATCACACATAATTCAGAAATTCAGAGAAGTAGAACTTTGGTTAAAAATTCCCACATAAGAATCCAAGGTCTAGAGTGTATTGAATCCGATTCCTTGGGGCAAATAGGTCTAAAACCACTCAAAATAATTAAGAACTCAAGCAATTCTTCTAAACATCCATGACCCATCATAAGACTAAGAAAAAATACTTAGAGCTTCATTCAAACTTCAAACCATTATTCTTCACTAATAATCAAACTTGAAACCAAAACAAATGAATTAAAACATCTTAGATTCACAACAAACTTCACCTCTTAGCCCTATGTAAGAGGTTTAGCCGTTCATGATCCAAGAAAATGTGAAAGCAACTAAGAAAAACATAAACACTAGAAGAACAAACTAGGAGGAGTTGTAAAACTCCGGATCTGACTTCCATCACCTCCCATCGTGGTAATTTTCTTCTAGGATGCCTTAGGAATGAGCTAGAGGAGTCCTTTTATAGGTTTGAGGCCCTAGATGCGAAGAAACTTCGAGAAAATCTGCAAAACATGCGCTTTGCAGCAGCAAATTTTGGAGCTTGTAGAAGAAGCTCTGTTTCGCAAATGACCGGTCGGACAACCGGTCTACTCGTGGACGACCGGTCGTAAAAGGCCAAAAACAGTCCAGAGAGTTTTCTGGAAATTCGAACCCAAATTTTAACTCAACGACGGGTCTGATGACCAGTCTGAGAGTGGACGACCGGTCGTGATTGGTCCAGCAATGTTTGGCAACAAGTTCCTCCTGTTGAGTGTTCGGACTGGTCGAATGACCAGGTCCTAGGCTATGGACGACTGGTCGAACGACCGGTCTTCAGTTCAATTTTCTACACTTCCTTCTTCTCTCCTTTGCTTTCTTTCTTCTACCCTTTGGCACTTGGTCTTTTGATCTTCAATGCTTGTAAACAGTGTCTCTAAGCCTTCAATTGATGAATTCTCTCTCTCATTCCTACAACCACAAAACCATGCATTAGTTGGGTCTTTAATCATATATTTCAAGCATAGTTAGTGATGAAATGGGGTTAGAATATACATATTTAAGAGCTTAACACCTATACCACCAACTCTGGCTCATGAAACTTCACATATTCATAAATTATATCTTCAATGGATCTGTCACAGGTAACATATCAAACACGGACCAACTTGACACTTATCAACAAAGCACACAGGGTAGTCCCAAAACTTAACAACATGGCATATACAACCAAAAATACATACACGGTGATGCTGACACTTAATACTCAATGTCAAGACATATTCATTCAATAATACACATGGTGATGTCAATTCTTACTACAACCATTAAAGCATATTCATAAAAAATATCCACATGGTAATAACAACATAACAAGGCCTCGTATGGGCTTCATCTCTTTACATCAAACGGTTACATCAGTATAAGGTTAATGGGTGTTCATTAACGTAACATCCATATACAATATCCCATAGCAAACAACACATTAATCATAATGAGCATGTAACAATGTCAATTAAGCAAGTCTCCACATAAGCATGTAGATCATCACAATTCCTTTTCCAACCACTTAAGCATAATTCATACATCAAAATTCAGCGTACACAACAAGGAACACCATACAAAACATAGTTACATGGAGAGATTTCCACAAGCACGGTTTCAAGAAATCACGCCACAAACACCCTAATTTCTAGGCATAAAATCAACATACAATTTAATATTATCGTAACTAAGCTTAAAGGAAATCCTCACCTTCGCCTTCGATGAAAATCTTAGGTAGAATTGATGGGGAAAATCTTTACATGAACCACGACAACACGAGGAAGGGTTGAAGATGACTACATGTGTTGATGAAGAAGGAAGGAAAAGAAGATGATTGGCGGGTGGGTGAGTTCTCTCTCTCTCTCTCTCTCTCTCTCTCTCTCTTAGACGTGTAGGCCTGGAAAATTAGGGGTGGGCGTGAGTTTTTAGAAGGGAGAAGGACTAGGGATGTGCACATCACCCTTTGTATATGAAGTGGCGTGCACACTTCCCAATCTCATCATGACACCATCAAAACATGATTAAGGGATGATTTTTAATGATTTCTAATCCGTTCACCGTGTTAAGTACAAAGAGTATAGTTGAAATATATAATTTTCATGGTGATCTGGAATTTAGATTGACCGATATTGAAAAATGGTCCGGCGGGTGCCAAAACGGACTTAATCTTAATTAATAGTCCACACTTGATGATTAGGGCCCAAATTTGGGAGAAATATGTAGTCATAATAGGTAAATAATTGTACAAAGTTTGGTGGTTGATTGATGATGGGAATGGCCTAGATTTGAGATTCCAACTTTTGGCAAAAAAGGAAGGAGCTAGCTTGGTGATTCCATAGTGTAAGATTATAAATCAGGGTCCAAATTTTGTAGAGTCTCGTATTCATATTATGCTAAGATATGTTCCAAATTTGAGTTGTGGTTGATGATGGGAAGTGGTTTAATTGAAAGTCCTAGATTTGAAAGGAGTTGGTACTCGTTTATTTCCTAAAACAAGATAACTTTGTGCTTAAGAAAGACACTTATTAAGGTGGGGCATTCAAATCACACTATTGGTCCATGATATGGATGATCTAAGTCACTCACGTGAAGAAAATATTCAACTATGCCTAACCATCCACTTTCCTCACTCGATGGACATTAAAATCAAGAGATAAGGGGCTGATTTGCTAATTAGGCCATTTATACTATGATATAAAGGCTAAAATTTGATGTGTGCGGTTCATTTATGATAGATAGGCATGGTATACAATTTTACATCAATCAAATCATGGGAACCATGTGAACTAGATATCAAGGGTCTAAGTTAAGGTGAACCATTCATATTTTTGGGCACTCAAGATTTCATATTTATACTCATTAGATCATCACACAAATTTGGGCACTAAGATGATTAGTTTGGTATGGTTGCTTTCCCGATTAGCTTCTTCGATCAACGGCCATGGACGCTCCTAGGTTAAGATCTCCATGATCTAATGGCCATTTAAAAAATTTAACTTTATGACGTTGATACACACTTAAAACTACGCCTACATTTGGATGGATTCGAAAGTTACCCGATTGATCAGAAATCGCGAATATGGGTGGGCCAAGGGCATTATCATAGTTATTTTTAATCTGAAACTTTTGGGAAACCTAATGGTTTGAACTTGAATGCAAAGCCTATTGGGCAATTCGGGCATTGAACTTTAATGTTGACAAGGCTAGCTCGCTTCACAAACTGCAATTGAATGAGCTTGAGGAAATTTGTAATGATGCTTATGAGAGTTTGCGAATTTACAAGAGTAGGATGAAGGTCTTCCATGACAAACACATATTCAGAATATCTTTCCATCAAGGCCAATATGCACTCTTGTATAATTCGCGAGTATATCCTTTTTAGGAAAATTTAAGATCTCGGTGGACCGGCCCATATATCATTAAAGAAGTTTTTCCTTATGGGGCTGTTGAGATAGAAAATGCGGCGAATAGTAACTGTTTTAAGGTGAACGGACGACGATTAAAATCATTTGTTGAGAAATTTGATTCAGAGGACATGTCCATCTCTCTGAATGATACAATGTATCAAGATGATTGATCTCCTAATCTGATGGAGATATAGAGTAGATTAGGTTTAAGTTGTTTTTTATTTCATTAAGGTTAGTTGTTGGAGGTAGATTTTCACTTTTGGCTCTCTCAAGTACTCTCGTTCTCACTCTCCTTTATTTGTGTCATTGCTCTCAAGTCATTTGAGTGATGTTGAAAATCTATTGAAATACACAGAAAAGGGCTTCCTATCACCATCTTGGGGAGGGACAATAACCCAAGCTGGTAATGGGAAGTAGTGTGAAACTCATCGAAGGAATAGTAAGGCAAAATCTTGTCATAAACTTGTGTTGATCTGTACACTTTGGATTTATAACATAGTTGATCCATGAAAAAGAGCAATCCTAGAAATTTATGAGTTGAACATTCATTATACACACTAGACCATACTTGTTTAAAATTTTCTATTGGTCAATCAATCAGCGGGAACTCTATTTTGAACACATACTATGTTTAAGGAGGGTCAAAGTTTCAGCGTTTGTCACTAATTTTTTCTAAATTTTGCATTCATATGTCTTTGAGTCAATAGAAGCATAGTTTTTAAAAGAGAGTTGAGTTTTGGAGGATTAATTTGTTTCATACATGTTTTGCTCGGGACTAGCAAAATGTTAGTTGGGGAGTGTGTTGAGCTCTGAATTATGCATATTCTAACCCTAATTCACCACACATTATGCACGATTAAATTATTAAAAGACGCATTTAATATGTGTATTTGTGATTATAGGAATGAGAGAGATACCTCATTAAAATAATGCTAAAAGACCCTTCTTAGTATACATTGAAGATCATGGAAGAAGAGCCAAGAGGAGGAGAAAAGAAGCTGAAAATTTCAGCCTGACCGATTTCTCACCAGCCTGACCGATGCACTTTGGGCTTACTGTAAGGCTTATAAGACCCTGATTGGAATATCCTCTTATAAACTTTTCTATGGGAAGGCTTGCCACTTTCCCGTGGAACTTGAACACAAAGCCTATTAGGAAATTTGGGCATTGAACTTCAATGAAATTAAGGCTATCTCGTTTCGCAAAATGCAATTGAATGAGCTTGAAGAAATCCATAACGATGCTTATGAGAGTTCGCGGATTTACAAGAGTAGGATGAAGGCCTTACATGACAAACACATATTCAGAAATTTTTTCCATCAAGGCCAAAAAGTACACTTGTATAATTCGTGATTACATCTTTTTCTGGAAAAATTGAGATCTCAGTGGACCGGCCCATATATCATTAAAGAAGTTTTTCGTTATGGGGTCGTTAAGATAGAATTGGCGGCGAATGGTTACTGTTTTAAGGTGAACGAACAACGCTTAAAATCACTTGTTGAGGAATTTGATTCAGAGGACATGTCCATCTCTCTGAATGATCCTGTGTATGAGGATGATTGATCTTCTAGTCTAATAGAGGTATAGAGTAGATTAGGTTTATGTTGTTTTCTATTATATTTTTTTTTATTTCATTAGGATTAGTTGTTGGAGGCAGATTTTCACTTTTGACTCTCTCAGGTACTCTCGTTCTCATTTTTCTTTATTTGTGTCATTGCTCTCATGTCATTAAATATTGCATATGTTTTACAATGAGGACAATGTAAGATTTTGATTGGGGGTGAGATTCCTCGATGACTCTACTATTTTGTGACATTTAGAGCAATTTTTGTAGGAAAAATTTCCATTTCCTGAATTTTAAAACTCTTTCGAAAAACTTTGTTTCTATGTACTTAAGATTATATAAATATGAGAGGAAGAGAGATGAAGTGATTTGATTTTAAAACTCTTGAAATTTCTTTGATATAATGGTTATTTATATGAGTCTCCCCTATTTATATAATTGATAAATTTTGATCACTTTTGGATTCTAGTTCAAATTACACAATTCTCATGAATGAAAGGATTAGGACGAATTTGTAGATTAGTTGGATTATGATCTAAGTGTTGAGGAACCAAGCTAGGGATCTTTTTTCATCATGTTCAAAAATTAAAAAAAGAAAAGAATTTTAGGATATGGATTTCTAAAAATTCTATCTCATGTTTTGATTAAAAAAAAACAGACAAGGAGTGATGTTGAAAATCTGTTGAAATACACCGAAAAGGGCTGCCTATGACCATCTTGGGGAGGGCCAACAACCTAAGCTGGTAATGGGAAGTAGTGTGAAATTCATCGAAGGAATGGTAAGGCAAATTCTTCTCATAGACTTGTGTTGATCTATACGCTTTGGATTTATAATGTAGTCGATCCATGAAAAGGAGTAATCCTGAAAATTTATAAGTTGAGCATTCACTATACACACTAGACCATACTTGTTCGGATTTTTCTATTTGTCAATCAATTAGTAGGAACTCTATTTTGAACACATACTATGTTTGAGGAGGGTCAAAGTTTCAGCATTTATCACTAAAATTTTTTGAATTTTACATTCATATGTCTTGGAGTCTATAAAAGCATAGTTTCTAAAAGAGAGTTGAGTTTTGGAGGATTAATTTGTTTCTTGCATGTTTTGCTCGGGACTAGCAAAATGCTAGTTGGGGAGTGTGTTGAGCTCTGAATTGTGCATATTCTAACCCCAATTCATCACACATTATGGATGATTAAATTATTAAAAGACTCATTTAATATGTGTATTTTTTATTGTAGGAATGAGAGAGAGACCTCACTAAAATAATGCTAAAAGACCATTCTTAGCATACATTGAAGATCATGGAAGAAGAGCCAAGAGGTGGAGAAAAGAAGCTAAAAATTTCAGCCTGACCGATTTCTCACTAGTCTGAACGATGCACTTTGGGCTTATCGTATGGCTTATAAGACCCCGATTGGAATGTCCTCCTATAGACTTCTCTATGGGAAGGTTGCCACTTTCCCATGGAACTTGAACACAAAGCCTATTGGGCAATTCGTACATTGAACTTCAATGTTGACAAGGCTAGCGCACTTCGCAAATTGCAATTGAATGAGCTTGAGGAAATCCGTAACGATGCTTATGAGAGTTTGCAGATTACAAGAGTAGGATGAAGGCATATCATGTCAAACACATTCAAAAAATCTTTCCATCTAGGCTAAAAAGTACTCTTGTATAATTCGTGATTACAATTTTTTTTTAGAAAATTGAGATCTTGGTGGATCGTCCCATATATCATTAAAGAAGTTTTTCTGTATGGTGCCATTGAGAAAGAAAATGCGGCGAATGGTAACTGTTTTAAGGTGAACGGACAACGCTTAAAATCATTTGTTGAGAAATTTAATTAAGAGGACATGTCTATCTCTCTGAATGATACAGTGTATCAAGACGATTGGTCTCCTAGTCTGATGGAGGTATAGAGTAGATTAGGTTTAGGTTGTTTTCTATTTTGTTTTTTATTTCATTAGGATTAGTTTTTGGAGGTAGATTTTCACTTTTGACTCTCTCAAGTACTCTCATTCTCACACTCCTTTTTTGTTGCATTGCTCTCATGTCCTTCCATATTTCATATGTTTTACATTAAAGACAATGTAAGATTTTGGTTGGGGGTGAGATTCCTAGATGAATCTAGTGTTTTGTGACATTTCGAGCATTTTTTGTGGAAATTTTTTATTTTCTGAATTTTAAAACTCTTTCGGAAAACTTTGTTTCTATGTACTTAAGATTATATAAATATAAGAGGAAGAGAGATAAAGTGATTTAATTTTGAAACTCTTGAAATTCCTTTGTTATAGTGGTTTTTATTCGCTCGCCTCTGGTGCAAGGCTACGATGTAGTAATAATTCTTGGTAAGACCGAGGTCGATCCTCAGGGTTGTCGTAACAATTCTATGAAATTGCGGTTTTACCGCTAGTGAGATAAGCTTGAAGGTATGCTTATGTCCTAGAGGGGAGTGAATAGGACTTTTAACAAATTCTTTGCCAATTAAAAGCTTAAAAACAATTTACCAATATAATATATGTAAATACACGTAAATTGATCACATAAAGTCTTTTTAAATGATCAACTATACTAAAGGAAGCAATTGATCGAACAGTTCATATGCATGCTTGTATTAATCATTCAAAGATGGCATATGAGCATTTTGTCAAACACAAGATGGGCATACAATTAAGTGCTTGTAAGATTGATCAACAGGGAACAATAATAGACAAAATGCATTCACCACATTGCACACGATGTATAGTGGTTCAACGATAAGTCTACTCCACTCCCGGTTCAAGTACTCAACTCCTTTGAGTACACCGGCATTCACTATCGGAGGTTTTAAATGAGGTTCACTCTCAACCTTTACAACCTACACAAGGTTAATACATACACAAGGACTCCTCAACTCTTACACAAGGACACGCACGTATTCTCTCGTGTCGAAGGCCTACGCAAAGACTTACACATCCTACTTAAGGACAACTCCGAGATTGGGCCACAATCTCTAGACCCCAATCTCAATAAGAAGGGATAATCAAACAATGGACTCTATAAGCTTGAACACTTACAAGAGACGAGCCCCAATTCAGCGCTGTTGATGAGTAGCTTCAGCTTCCACGAATGCTTTAGCTCCTCTCCAAGCTCCCACGATCAGCTACCAATGAATATGATGATCCTAGACTAGTGCCGGGTAGGTGGGAGAAGGTATTGATGTTTCATATGCCTATTACAATGCAATGGTTAATGAAGGAACAATCAATTTGATCATTCAATTGCTATAAATGACTTCAAGATGAAGATTCAATGATAGGGACAACCATGAATGCCATGCTTGAGTTCATTGTTCAAACCGAGCTTTGAATACTCAATGTCGTGCCATTAATGGCTAGGTTTGAAGGATGAACTCAAGACAAGGATGAGCAAAAGAGATTAGATGAAAGTCTTAATAGCCTCTCTTAATGCTTTAAATGGGTGTGCAAGAGATGCCCTCAAAACCCTCGAAATTTGCCTTTATAGGTTCCAAGATTTGGGCTTCAACGGATAGAAAACGGTAACGTACGACCTGTCTAAGAAGCCTAAGGACCAGTCTTAGTTGAGCCTCCGACCAGTCTGACGATCGGTCCTGAGACCGGTCTCCCTTTACACAATTTAGCCCCGAGGTCTCTGGACGGTTTTGGTCCATTTGCGACCGGTCGTGCGACCGATCTTGGAAGGTCAGCGACCTGTCTTGCAAGGTCAGCGACCGGTCTCCCATTTAAACCATTTTTCCAGAACGTTACTGGACAGATTTTGTCCAAATACGACCGATTGTGCGACCGGTCTTGAGGGATCAGCGACCGGTCCTCAGACCGATCTATAGCCAGACAGAGATGAGATTTTTCTTGAGAAGGCTTTCTGTCTGAATCCCTGCTTTAACCGACCGGTCGTCAGGCTTAATTTCCTGGCCTGAAATGGGGTGAACTCCATCGACTTTAACGGTGCATATAGAGATGGTTTTCCCATCTTTTTCAACTGATTGGCACTTACATAATGGAGGTCCAAGACTGATCATCTTGGCCTTAAGTCCGTGGATCAACTGGCAAACATAAAGTTTGATTTGAATGCCATAGACTTGGGTGTTTTGGGATCCTATAGGCTGTCTATATGCAACTTACCTTCCGAGCTTGATTTGGCTTGAACTTGAGTGCGGAAAGCTGCTTTGGTCTTCTAGTCTTGAGTCTTCAATCTTTGTTGGGGCTCACGAGACTAGACTGACTCATACGTTCACGCAATTGACAATACAATGCACAAATCAGTGCACTAACATTCTAAATTTTATAATTAGGATGGGATAAAATCAGATTTGTATTGATGGATGGAAATTAAGAATATAAAACTATCTATTTTAGAACTAAATCAGGGAAATACGTACTAGAGCGCCAAGGATCCACTTATAATTATTCACAATACCAATTTAAACCATTCAATCCAATAACTCAATTGGAGTCGGAGTTTTATCCTTATCAAATCGGAATATAGAGCAATCAATCATTATAACGTATCTAACATAGATAGATCATCCACTAATATAGTTTTCTCATAACAACTAAGGCATTGAGCGTATCCAATCACACAGCCTAATCTTTCACAAAACAATTGAGATCACATTCATGATTCTTCCTCAAGTCTTGTCACTAGACTTGATTTAGAAGCATGAATTGAACTTCTACTAAACCAATATCAATACATAAACATCTATCTCAGATCAATCCCAAAGATAAGAACTTCTTCTAGTTTAGTTCTAGATAAGCACTTATGAAACTTAGTTTGTAAGATCTCCTAGCATTCAACATATCATGATGGATCTAAGATTTTTACAACCCAAAATCCTATCAACAACACCCCATTGATCAATCTCAATAAATCAAAACATCCCATGTAAGCATAATCACAAGAGATAGAAGACTAAACTAAAAATACCAACTTTATTTCAAACTAGAACTAGAAGTGTTATTCATTAAACCCAAAAGTACTTGAACTAAATCAAACTAAACATTATAAATAACTATAAGCTTCACCTCTTAGCCCTAGCTAAGAGGTATAGCTAACCATAGAGAAGGTTGAACTAAAACGCAGAAGAAAAACTATTAAAAGCATAGAAAAACCATAAAAACCCTAGTTGGAGGAGTTGCGAACGCTCCACGACGATCGTCTCCACCTCCCACGACTTTCCAAGCCTTTTATGATACCATAGGAAGAGTGTGGACGTGTCTTTTTATAGCAAAAATCACCCACCGCCTAAAATTGCGTAAGAATTTACGCACTTACATTGGTCATCAGGCGCCCGATGAGTGTTGGTTGGGCGCCCGACCATACCACAAAATAGTCCAGTGAGTTGGTGAATTTTCTTTCAATTTCAGGCGCCCGAAACCTCTTTATCGGGTGCTCGACGGGTCATCGGGCGCCTGGCTAATTGTGGTCGGGCGCTCGACCATGTCCAAAAAAGTCATTAAGAAACTGAAATTTTTGTCAATTTCGGGCACTCGACGAAGTGATGGTCGGGCGCCTGAAGGCCAAAAATACAGATTTCTGCATTCTGTAAGGTCATCTACTGAACTTTCTGCATTTTACTTTTCTAGCCCATGCAGCTCTGCAATTTAACTTTTCTAGCCATTCTAAGTGTTCAACTTGATTACATCATATTAGGAGGTCAATCTTGATACGCAAGATCATCTAAAGGGATGGAATCTAATAGGATTAATAGGTGGAGTAAAAGATTTTAAATAATATCATCCACCATCCTTCTTCATAATGCATATGGGTGATGTTTGTCATTCTAATCCATTGAAAATCCTGCTGAAAAAGTTCAGCGGGTTTCTCAAAGTTACACCCCATGTGTTAAGAAAGGAGAATTTCTTTGGTTGGAATTCATTAATCATGAATCTCCTTTCCAACTTGTCTGTGAAAAAATCGTTCAAATAAGGATCATCTTAAAGATTGTGCACTTCGGTTTGAATAAACCAAAGAGATGTGGAGACTTGAAATTCTTCTTCACAAGTCAATATGGTCTCCACATTTTCAGATTTTACTGGCACTTCCACTATTGATAATTCAGTTTTATACTCCGTGAAATGGGTCTTTTTGGGCATCGGTGAAGTTTTCCTTTAAGCATTAATAATGTCATAGATCATAGGATCATCCCAATCCTTAAAATATGCCAAACACTCCTTTAGAGTGTAGGAAACTTTGACCTTCTCGATCACTTGTGTAAGTTGAAATATGTCATCAACCACTACATTTTCAGAAATTAACCTCTCCATAGACGAAGCAAGCACCAATTCATCGAATTCTTGTACAACTGTTGAACCTCAAATTTATACATTGCATTGCCCAGTACATCACATTATATGCACGGTTTTCATGCTCAAAAGGCCTATCTAATGCATGTTTTGTGATTTCAGGGATGAGAGCGGACTTCACCAAATTGGAGACTAAAAAGAGCCATTTGAAGCCATTGGATGAAGAAGAAAGAAGGACCAAAGAAAGTAGAAAGAGAGGAGAATAAAGGACGAAAGAAGCAAAAGGAGAAAAGCAGAAATAGAGGTTAAGACCGGTCGTGCGACCGGTCGTCTATCGCTAGGACCGGTCGTCCGACCGGTCCGATTATGCACAGAAGGAAAAAATTCAGAGAAGGTCACTGGACCATTCACGACCGGTCGTGTGACCGGTCATTGAATTAAAAAATTAAATCAGAATTTTAGAAAAACTCTCTGGACTAAAAAGTGCTGTTTTGTGACCGGTCGTCAGGGGCTCAGACCGGTCGTGTGACCGGTCGTCTGCGTAATAAAGCTTCTCCGTGAAACTCCGAGATTTTCTGCGCAATGCGTAACCTTGCGCAATTTCTGGATGTTTCCGACGCAAGGGGCTTCCATACTATAAAAGGACACCTAGGGGCTCTTCCTAGGTCATCATAGAAGCTAAGGGACGTGGTCTTAGAGAGAGGAAGCTGTCGTGGAGCGTCTGCAACTCTCCAATTTTCAATTTTTCTAATTTTTATGCTTTTATTATGAATTCTAGTTGTAGTATGACAATGCTCGGGTAGAATCTCTCAGCTAAGGCTGAGAGGTGAAGCATGTAGCTAATTTCATGTTTGATTCAAGTTAATTCAAGTACTTTTTAATTCACGTTTGGATTTTTCATATTCTGGTTCTTAAAGTGGTAGTTTGAGATGTTTTATGAGAGTTCATGTGCTCCGGACATGAATTCCTTGCAATTCTCTGAGATTATCATATAATGCTTGTTTAGATTCGAATTATAGTAATCCTTGAGCAGACCATAGTCCATAGGCATGGCTGGTACTCCGAAGGCTATGGTTTTGAATTCTACATTGATTGAATAGGACTAGAACTTGGAAGTTCAACTTGATTTGGATTGAATGTGTGTGAATGCTTTATTTTCCAACATGCATGTTGAGTATTTTCTCGGACACGGTGGGTGAGTTTCTTGAGGTATTCATGGACGACTTTTTTGTTTTTGGTTGTACGTTTGATGAGTGCCTCAAGCACTTGAAGTTGTTCTTGATGAGGTGTGAGGAGAAGAAACTCGTCTTAAACTGGGAAAAGTGCCATTTCATGGTACAAAGAGGAATAGTCCTTGGACATATCATCTCGTCCAATGGAATAGAGGTAGACCGGGCAAAAATTGACATAATTTTCAATCTACCACCACCCAAAAGCATACGCGATGTGCGGTCCTTCCTTGGACAGGTCGGTTTCTATAGAAGATTTATAAAGGATTTTAGTCATATCTCAAGGCCTTTATCTAACCTTCTACAAAAGGAGAACCAATTTGAGTGGAGTGTCGAATGTCAATTAGCTTTTTCAAAGCTAAAAGACATGTTGACAACCGCTCCTATCATGCAACCACTAGATTGGTCCATTCCTTTTGAGTTGATGTGCTGTTCGCTTCCCCAAGTGTAGGGTTGCGATGTAGTAATAATCTCGGTAAGACCGAGGTCGATCCACAGGGAAGGAAGTAAACAATTCAAACTATCCTAATAACTAGAATCTTAAGAGGATTGTGAAATTGATTTTGAACATAAAATAGAAAATTTGATAATGAAAAGATAACTAGAGCATCAAGGATCCACTTATAGCTTTCCTTAGATGCATAATTCGCTATGGTTTCTCACTTTCTCAACTAGAATCGATATTAAGATCTATCTAGTCGGATGATAGAGCTGTTAAACCAAACAATCTGTCATATGTAAGTTCAATGCGTAGGAT
This sequence comes from Liriodendron chinense, assembly GCA_003013855.2. Classification (NCBI taxonomy): domain Eukaryota; kingdom Viridiplantae; phylum Streptophyta; class Magnoliopsida; order Magnoliales; family Magnoliaceae; genus Liriodendron; species Liriodendron chinense. The sequence goes on along the minus strand of ML058445.1, from coordinate 2,509,496 downwards.
TCACTCAATGTAGGCTGAGCTGAGCATGCTCAATTGCATAGGTCATTCCCCATTCCAAAAGGTTCAGTTTACAATCATAACCATCCTCAAGTCCTGTCACAAGATAAGGCTAGATCATGATTTGAACTTGATTCAAATCACATGCACAATCCATACATATTACAGAAATTCAGAAAAGTAGAACTTTGGTAGGAAGTCCCCACATGAAGATCATAGTACTAGAGCGCACTCCAATTCCTCGGATCATACAGGTCTAGACTGATGCAAACCAATTAAGAATTTAAGTAATTCTCCCAAACATTCATGAGTCATCATAAGACTAAGAAAAACTACTTAAAGCTTGTATAAACTTCAAACCATAGTTCATAATCACGAATTCCAACTTTAAAACCAATAAAACGAATTAAACAATCTAAGAAAACTATAAGGTTCACCTCTTAGCTCTAGCTAAGAGATTAGCTAATGAAAAGCATATTAAAAATAAAACTAGAACGAAGAAAAGGAAGAAAAACTAGCTGGAGGAGGCTAGGAAGCCTCCTATGACTTGAACTCCTTGCTCCCCACGTCCTTGGTTGCTCTGGAATAGAAGAGAGCACCTCCTTTTATAGTGCAGCAATAGTACAGCAACATAGCAGAATTTGTTTCACTTGGTACGGCTTAACCAATGGTTGGATTGCCTTCAAAATTGATTTGTAGCTTCCTTGTAATGTGATCTTCCTCATAGATGATTTAGATTTCAAGATTGTCCTCTGAATGGGCCCACCAATCACATCACCGACCGCCTCTCAAAATCGCGCACTTCGGGTACCTTCAGAACCAGTCATCTTGCTTTCAACGCTCCGGAGTGTACAGATGTCAGATTCATCTCAAATTTTGAAAATTGGTAGAAAAATTCCTCCTCTACATGATAGATGGATTAGATTGTCCAAAACGATCCCAGAATGTGGTCCAAAAATTAGAACACTTGGGGCTTTTGTGAACTCTGCGCAGTTGGATCTTTCTGGATGGTCTATCTTTCTTCTACCGGTACGATCAAACCACACATCCTTTTGATCTAAAACTTTGTGGTTATTCATATATAGATGTGGTATAAAAGATGGTTAAAGTAGATTCTTCATATCATCAATGATGGGCCACCTGGACCAGCCCAGAGTGGAACAGCGAAATCTGGAACTTTCTGGACAGTTCATATTGTTTTGGCCACCACGATCAATCCGTAGCTCCGATTGACACGAAACCACTTGGGTTAGTTTGGCGTCGAGCTCCTCTTTGACATGGATGTGTTGGATTTCCAAATTTCATTAAGATGGGCCCAGAAATATGGTCCGAAAAATCAGAAACGGGAGTGGTCTGCTGTCTGCAATTTGGAAACTGAAATTTGCATGGCCGACCGGTCAAGACCGGTCGGACAGGGTTGGCCTTACTCCAGCAGCATGTGAAAGGAAGAGTAGTGTTGGCCGACTGGTCAAGACCGGTCGGGGCTTGTTTGGCCGACCGATCTTGACCGGTCGGACCCCATTTTCTGCTTTATTTCTTCTTTCTTTTCTTTCCTTCTTTCTTCCTCATCCTCCTCTCTTTCTTCATCATTCTTTGGTCCACCTTGGGCCTTCATCAAAGGCTCCTAAATGTGCCCTTTTGGTCATCAATTGGGCAAAGCAACTCTCATTCCTACAACCACAAAACATGTATTTGATTAGTCTTTAAATCATGAAAATCTTGCATAATGAGTGATGAATTGGGGTTAGAATATGCACAATTAAGAGCTCAACATGTGCGATGCGAGCGATTTTGCTATTGGGGCGGTGTTAGGCCAAAAGAAGGATAAGAAGCCCCATGTTATCTACTATGCAAGTAGGACCTTGAATCCCGCCCAAGTTAATTATTCTCACTACGGAGAAAGAGCTCCTAGCTGTCATTTTTGCCTTGGACAAATTCAGGCCTTACTTAATAGGATCCAAAGTTATTGTTTACACGGATCATGCGGCGCTGAAACACCTTCTTTCTAAGAAGGATGCTAAGCCCCGTTTGCTTAGATGGATCCTACTCCTTCAAGAATTCGACTTGGAGATCAAAGACAAGAAGGGGGTAGAAAATGTGGTGGCGGATCATCTATCCCGCCTAGTCCTACCAAATTCCATTGACGAGTCACCTATTGAGGACTCATTCCCTGATAAGCAACTCTTTGTTGCTATGCATCCACCATGGTACGCTGATATAGCCAATTATCTTTCCACAGGTGCGATGCCGATTCATTGGACTGCGCAGGACAAACGTAAATTTCTAAGGGAAGTGCGCAGATTTTTTTGGGATGAACCTCTATTACTTAAATATTGCCCAGACCAAATTATAAGGAGATGTGTCCCTAATGATGAACACAATTCCGTCATCTCCTTTTGTCATGATCAAGAATGTGGGGGTCATTTTTCAGCCAAGAAAACAACTGCAAAAATTCTGCAGTGTGGTTTTTATTGGCCCACGCTATTTAAGGACACCCACGAGTTTTGCAAAGCATGCGAGCGCTGCCAAAAGTTAGGAGGATTATCCCGTCGAAATATGATGCCTCTCATCGATTTCATGGGACTATTCCCTTCATATTTTGGACATGTCTATATTTTACTTGCCGTAGACTATGTGTCTAAATGGATAGAGGCTATCCCATGTAGACCTAACGATCATCGTACGGTTCTCAAGTTCCTCAAAGAAAACATACTTTCTAGATTTGGGACGCCTCGAGCCATCATTAGTGATGGTGGTTCTCACTTTTGCAATAGACCTTTTGAAGCTTTAATGAAGAATTATGGTATTAGGCATAAAGTGAGTACCCCATACCACCCACAGACAAGTGGGCAAGCTGAAATCTCTAATAGGGAAATCAAACAGATTTTGGAAAAGACGGTGAGACCGGATCGCAAGGATTGGTCCCTAAGATCAGATGATGCACTTTGGGCTCACCGTACCGCCTACAAGACACCCATTGGAATGTCCCCTTATAGACTTGTTTATGGGAAGGCTTGCCACTTGCCTGTGGAGATAGAACACAAAGCTTATTGGGCAATTCGGGCTTTAAATTTTGACAAAGACAAGGCTAGCTTGCTTCGCAAACTTCAATTAAATGAGCTTGATGAAATCCAGAACGATGCATATGAGAACTCAAAAATTTACAAGAGTAAGATGAAGGCCTTCCATGACAAGCACATCTTCAAGAAATCTTTCCATGAAGGATAGAAAAGTACTCTTGTATAATTCTCGACTTCATCTTTTTCCGAAAAAATTACGATCTCGATGGACCGGCCCATATATTATCAAGGAAGTTTTTCCTCATGGGGCTGTTGAGATTGAGAATGCAGCGAATGGTAACTGTTTTAAAGTTAATGGACAATGCCTTAAACCATTTGTTGAGAAATTTAATTCAAAGGACATGTCCATCACTCTGAATGATCCTGTGTATCAGGATGATTGATCTCCTAGTCTGATGGAGGTATAGCATAGGTAGGTTTAGTTATTTAGTGTTACTGTTTTAGTAGGTTTTAGTTGTTGGGATGTAGACTTCCATGATCGCTCTCTCAGGTACTACTGTTCTCACTCTCTCATAGTTTACCATTGCTCTCATGTTCATGCTCATTGCATATCTTTTTACATTGAGGACAATGCAAGATTTGGTTGGGGGGTGAGATGAGATTCCTCATCTAGCATGTTGCAACATTTCGAGCCTCATATGCGCAATTTTTTTTCGAATTTTCTAAAATTGCAAAACCCTTTTAGAAAACCTTATTTCCATGCATTCGAGATAATATGAGTATAAGAAGAGGAGATACGAAGTGTGTGACATTGTAAGTCTTGAATTTCTCCCAACATAATGGTTTTATATGTTAGTTCCCCTATTGTTGTGATTGATAGAAAATTTGAACACTTTTTACACCTAGTTCACATTACACGATTCTCATGAGTTGAACGGTTTATGTGATTTGTGGATTAGCTAGACTTTGATTTAGAGGTGTTGAGAAACCAAGCCGGGGTACTTTGTCCATCCTTGTCCATGGGAAAATAACAAAAGATATGGATTTTTAAAAATCCTATCTAAATTAAAATAAAAAAGAAAAGAAAGGATGAAATCGAGAATGAAGGAAAAATGGTGGAAAATTCCAAAAAGGGCTACCTATTACCAACCGGGGGATGGTCGAACCGTAACCAAAGCCGGAAATGGGACGTAGTGTGAAAGCCGTCGGAAGGACGGTAAGGCAAATTCCTGTCATAGGCTTGTTGTTGCCCTGTGCACCTTAAAATCCTTGGTTTACTTAATCTATGAAGAAGGTAATCCCAGAGACTCATGAGATGAACTTTCACTATGCACACTGGGTTGAAATTGTTCGAGTCCTTCTATTTATCAATCAATCAGCGGGAATTTCATGTAGACACTTCTTATGCTTTGAGAGTTTAAGTTTGCAATTTCTATCACCTAGTTTCTCCAAATTTTATACTTATATGTCTTGGAATGGATAGAAACATGGTTTCTGAAAGAGAGTTGGGTTTGGAGGTTTGAAATTGTTTCACGCATGTTTTGCTCGGGACTAGCAAAAAGCTGGTTGGGGGGTGTGTTGAACCTCAAATTTATACATTGCATTGCCCAGTACATCACATTATATGCACGGTTTTCATGCTCAAAAGGCCTATCTAATACATGTTTTGTGATTTCAGGGATGAGAGCGGACTTCACCAAATTGGAGACTAAAAAGAGCCATTTGAAGCCATTGGATGAAGAAGAAAGAAGGACCAAAGAAAGTAGAAAGAGAGGAGAAGAAAGGAAGAAAGAAGCAAAAGGTGAAAAGCAAAAACAAAGGTTAAGACCGGTCGTGCGACCGGTCGTCTATCGCCAGGACCGGTCGTTCGACCGGTCTGATTATGCACAGAAGGAAAAAATTCAGAGAAGGTCACTGGACCATTCACGACCGGTCGTGCAACCGGTCATTGAATTAAAAAATTAAATCAAAATTTTGGAAAAACTCTCTGGACTAAAAAGTGCTGTTTTGCGACCGGTCGTACGACCGGTCGTCAGGGGCTCAGACCGGTCATGTGACCGGTCGTCTGCGTAATAAAGCTTCTCCGTGAAGCTCCGAGATTTTCTGCGCAGTGCATAACCTTACGCAATTTCTGGATGTTTCCGACGCAAGGGGCTTACATACTATAAAAGGACACATAGGGGCTCTTCCTAGGTCATCATAGAAGCTAAGGGACGTGGTCTTAGAGAGAGAAAGCTGTCGTGGAGCGTCTGCAACTCTCCAATTTTCAATTTTTCTAGTTTTTATGCTTTTATTATGAATTCTAGTTGTAGTATGACAATGCTCGGGTAGAATCTCTCAGCTAAGGCTGAGAGGTGAAGCATGTAGCTAATTTCATATTTGATTCAAGTTAATTTAAGTACTTTTTAATTCACGTTTGGATTTTTCATATTTTAGTTCTTAAAGTGGTAGTTTGAGATGTTTTATGAGAGTTCATGTGCTCCGGACATGAATTCCTTGCAATTCTCTGAGATTATCATATAATGCTTGTTTAGATTCAAATTATAGTAATTCTTGAGCAGGCCATAGTCCATAGGCATGGCTGTTACTCCGAAGGCTATGGTTTTGAATTCTACATTGATTGAATGGGACTAGAACTTGGAAGTTCAACTTGATTTGGATTGAATGTGTGTGAATGCTTTATTTTCCAACTAGATGAGAGATAGGACTTCAAATCTAGTTGTGTTCTCTACTTGGATTGATTGAATTGACATGGGATTGCTACAAGTGGATCCTTGAATGCCTTAGTACCTAAAATCACTGATTTTTCATTAAGTTACTATTTTAGTTTAATTACCAAATTGAATCCTTTTTCGTTGCAAAACTAAGTTGCTGGAATAGTTTGAAAGTTGTTTCTAATTCCCTGTGGATCGACCTCGGTCTTACTGAGTTTTATTACTACATCGCAGCCTTACACTTGAGGCGAGCGAACAACAACAAAATTGTTCAAATCAGTGATTGGTGTCTTGTCAATCAAAATTTTAAATTTTGGCTCTTCTAAGGCCTCATCAATATCTAAAATTACTTCTTCCTTTGAATGATCCAAGCAAACATCTAAGGTTTTGAAAAATTTAGCCGAGGGTGGCTCATCATCATCCACAATTGTATCTACGAAATTAATCACGTGGATCTCATCCTCATCCTCATCCTCTTGTTCTTTTTGCAATTGAAATACATTCAGATTCATTGTCATATTTTCAAAGGATATTTTCATCATTCCATTCCTACAATTAATTATAGCATTAGAGGTTGCTAGGAATGGTCGACCTAGAATGACGGGAACTTGAATGCATATATTTGTAACCGCTTGTGTATCCAAAACGATAAAGTCTATCGGGTAATAGAACTTATCGATTTGGACTAACACATCCTCAATTACTCCTCTCGGTATTCTAACAGTATGATCAGCAAGTTGTAAAGTTATCTTGGTGGGTTTTAATTCACCAAGTCCAAGTTACTCATATACCGAGTAGGGAATCAAATTAACACTAGCCCCTAGATCGAGAAGTGCTTTATTGATCTGGAAGTTACTTATCATGCAAGAGATTGAACGACTTCTGGGATCTTTGAATTTAGGGGGAGTGTTTTGTTGTATTATAGCACTCACTTGTTCCGTAAAAAATGTCCTCTTGTACACGTTTTGCTTACGCTTTACGGCACATAGATCCTTTAGAAATTTGGCGTATGAAGGAATTTGCTTAATTGCATCCAACAAGGGAATGTTGATTTTGACTTATTGGAATACTTCTAAGATGTCCTGATTTTCACTTGGCCTTTTAGTTGAGACAAGACGTTGGGGGACTGGGGCCACAGGTTTATACACTTGCTCCGGCTCTTTATCTTGTGGAGCATTGTTTAATTCACCTTCACTCTTATAATCAACCAGATCATTAAGCTTTGCGGCCTTCACCGGTTCAGACTTTTCAATTATTTTACCACTTCTAAGAGTGGTGATGGCTTAAACATGTTCCACTTGAATGTTTGAAGAATTAGAATTTGATTCAAGTTGTTCCTTAGGGTTAGGATGAGGTTGGGTCAAAGAAGTCCCTTGCTCCATAACTCCTAGGTGTGTCTCAATTCTTTCAACCGAGATTTTAAGTTCATTCATGGCCTGCATGTTGGACTGATTTATCTTAGTTTGTCCAATCATGAATGTGTTCAATGTATCCTCAAGAGTGCTCTTTTGAGGAAGCCCTTGGGAAGCATTATTTCTATTTACCATGGGTCCATTCCTCCCATTAAAGTTTGGTTGACACCGCCAATCAAGATTTTGCAAGTTAGAATTTGGTGTACTAAAGGGGCATTGGTAAGCGTTTGTGGCATTCGATTGAGTTTGTAAGATATCTTGAAACACAAGGATTGTTGGACAATCATTTGTTAAGTGAACATCACTCTCACAAATTTCATATACACTCTCAACGACCTCACCGGTGGTTATCATGTTAACACTCCTCAATTCTATGGCATCAACCTTCTTTGTAAGACCCACCACCTTTGTATTTAAATCATCCTCACAATTTAATGCATGCACTCCTTTCTTTCTTGGGGCTGACTAAGGATCACTAGTCGGAGTGGAGATGTCCCAAGATTGGGCATTCTCGGCTAGCATATCAAAGTAATCTCAAACATCATCGGGCACTTTGTTTAAAAATTCATCATTACAGATCATTTGGACAAATTGGCGCATGTTTGATCTTAATCTGTCATGAAAGAAGTCAATCAAGGGCCACTTTTCATAACCATGATGTGGGCACTCTAATAAAAGGTTTTTGAACCTCTCCTAACCTTGAAAAAATGTCTCATCTTCTTTTTGGGAGAAGTTTATGATGGTTCGCCTTAGTGCATTAGTTTTATGAACCGGGAAATACTTTTTAAGGAACTCTCGGGTCATCTCAACCCATGTCCCGATGCTTCTTGGTTTAAGTGATTGAAGTCATGCTTTGGCTTTGTCCTTTAGAGAGAAGGGGAACAATTTCAGTTTGATTACATCTTGGGAGACGTCATTAAATTGAAAGGTATTGGTTATCTCCTCAAATTTACTTAAGTGCGCATATGGACTTTCAGAATTGAGTCCATGAAATTTTGAAAAAACTTGATAATTCTTGGTTTAAGGTCCACATTTCCTGCATTAAGTGGAAAAATAATGTAGGAGGACATGGTTGTTCTCTCCAGTTGTAGATAATCTCGTAATATTTTAACCAGAGGAATATAGCGTACCTCATTCTCATTACGTTCCGTCTTATTTGGTGGTGTATCGTGCTCAACATTTTCAACATTGTGTGGTTCATTTTCAGCCATGATTTTAGACGATTCAGGATTTCCTAGATGTTTTTTAACTCGTCTGTGATTAACTAGACCTTCAAATAAACTTTCCTAACTTAGAAGTTGCGATGTATGATCACGCTCCCAATGGGGCATAAACCACACAAAAACTTAACTAAAACCTAAAATCCAAAAATAAAAATAAAATCTAAAAACTAAAAGAGTCTAAGTTAGAATGGTGTTACTAGATTAAAGAACTAGGTTAGTGAAGAAAAATTCTACAAAACAAACAAAATCTGTTAGTAGAAAAATTCTGAGAAAAAACTAATAAATAATAAATCCTAACCTAACCTAACCTATCTAACCTAACTATACCCTAATTACAAAATTTAGAACCGTTAACCTAATCCCCAGCAACGGCGCCAAAAACTTGTTTGCTCGCCTCAAGTGCAAGGCTGCGATGTAGTAATAACTCTCGGTAAGACCGAGGTCGATCATCAGGGATTGTCGTAACAATTCTAAACTTTATAACTAGGATGGGCTAAATTCGAATTTGTATTGACGGATGGAAATTAAGAACATAAAACTATCTATTTTAGAACTAAATCAGGGAAATAAGCACTAAAGCGCCAAGGATCCACTTATAATCATTCATAATGCCAATTCAAACCATTCAAGCCAATAACTCAATTGGAGTCGAAGTTCTATTCCTATCCAATCAAAATATAGAGCAATCAATCATCATAATATGTCTAACATAGATGGATCATCCACTTATATGGTTTTCTCATAACAACTAAGGCATTTATTGTATCCAATCACACAACCAATCCTTCAAAAAATAATTGAGATCACATTCATGATTCCTCCTGAATGCTTGTCACTAGACTTGATTTAGAAGCATGAATTGAACTTCTATTAAACCAATATCAATACATAAACATTTATCTCAGATCAATCCCAAAGATAAGAACTTCTTCTAGTTTAGTTCTAGATAAGAACTTAGAAAATGTGTTTGTAAGATCTCCTAGCATTCAATATATCATGATGGATCTAAGATCTCTACAACCCAAAATCCTATCAACAACACCTCATTGATCAATCTCAGTAAATTAAAACATCCTATGTAAGCATAATCACAAGAGAGAAGATTAAACTAAAAACATCAACTTTATTTCAAACTAGAACTAGAAGTGTCCTTCCTTAAACCCAAAAGTACTTGAACTAAATCAAACTAAGCATTGTAAACAAATATAAGCTTCACCTCTTAGCCCTAGCTAAGAGGTTTAGCCAACCATGGAGAAGGTTGAACTAAAACTCAAAAGAAAAACCACTAAAAGCATAGAAAAATCATAAAAAACCTAGTTGGAGGAGTTGCGAACGCTCCACGACGATCCTCTCCACCTCCCACGCTTCCCAAGCCTTCTATGATTCCCTAGGATGAGTGTAGAGGTGTCCTTTTATAACAAAAATCACCCACCGCCTCAAATTGCGTAAGAATTTACAATATTGTCGATCCATGAAAAAGAGTAATCCTGAAAATTTATGAGTTGAGCATTCACTATACATGCTAGACCATACTTGTTCGGATTTTTCTATTTGTTAATCAATCAGTGGAAACTCTATTTTGAGCACATACTATGTTTGAGGAAGGTCAAAGTTTCAGCGTTTGTCACTAAATTTTTCTGAATTTTGCATTCATATGTCTTGGAGTCTATAGAAGCATATTT